>CM053786.1:210661093-212159843 GCA_028749045.1 Cupressus sempervirens | reverse complement strand
AAATCCATTAAAAAAAAAACCAAATCTAATCATTAAGTTCATACTACCAAAAATAATGGAGCAAGTTTTACAAGGACTTGAAACTTGAGTAAAGATTGTTAGAATCTAAAAAGATTAATAACCCAAAAAACTAGTACAAAGAATAAATATCTAAACTATGAATGTAAATGATACAAAATCAAAATAGCATCATAGAGTTAGTCTCCAAGAGATTAATGCAAATGCTGGAAGCAAAATAGCATTAAGAAGATGCAAAAACAAGAGATGCAAATACAAGCTAGGTAGCATGCTTATATAGGCTAGGAAGAGGGAGGAGGTGGCAACACCAACCAATGAGGAGCAACCATCTTTCAGACTAAAGATAGCAAAGTATCTTCCCAAGATAGCTAATGGATGCTCACATGTAGGAAGGTGACACCTCACAACCATTCACCTAATATGACATTCTTTATTAACCTAAGTGAGATTATTAAAAGTGTAGTAAAATAGGAAAAATAAAAAACTACACTAACACCCCCCCATAAGCAAAGCTTAGGTGGATGTAGAAATCGGTCCTGGCAAGTCAAGCCTGATGAGGTACCCATGTACATAAAATTCCCCCAAAAGAGAGAGAAAAGAGACTCCCCAAAAAAAAATTAGGACTCTAAGTGAGAGGAAGAGGCCCCCCCAAAAGATGAAGCATCCTGCACCCCCAACAAAGCTTGCAAATTATGTCCGATAGATCCACTTACATCAAACAAGTTTTCTTCCCTTAGGAAAATGGACAAGATCCCAAGTGTGGTTCCTCATCAAGGAACTATACTCTTCCTACATAGTTGTATCCCACTCAGAAATACCAGAAGCCTCATGAAAGGACTGTGGATTTGAGGCGATAGCAATGAAGATATGTAGAGCATCCTGGAATTGTGAACAAGTTTGCTTGGTGTCTGATGGATCCCCAACCCAATCACCTGCAAATTGCAAGGTCTGTCTAGCCCAAAGTGGACTAGAAGATGGAGAATCTAGAGGAGAATCATCAACTTATGAATGATGACTAGGAGAGGAAGGAGGTGAGTCCTCTAAATCACTCTCTGCATCAAAAGTGGAGGTAGAAGACTGCTCAAGTGAATCTGACCCATTAGAAGATCTATCATGTATTCCAAGTGACTCCAATGTCAAAGTAGAAGGCAACCCCGTGACCATGCTCTATTGGTTAAGTTGATGCAAGTAGTGGAAGTTAAGACGGCCAAATTGCTCATGCCATAATCTGCTCTTATCATTAGAGTGAGTGAGCAAAATAGTCAAAGGAGGATCAGGAACAAAGTGATAAAATATAGACAGTCGTGACCGATGATCTACTCTCCCAACTACAACTGTAGAATCATTGTGCAACTCACGTATCTCCACTTAATTAGGAGTGAACTCAACTTGTTTACCTAAACTTGTGTGAGTGATCTGGTATACCGATAGGAGATCAATTGACAATGAGGGTACACAAGGAACATCATGGAATGTACCATCGTCCACATCAACAGACCCTCTCCCACACACCTCAACAAGAGTGTTATCACTTGTCAACATAGAAGGCATAGTACATGGCTCCAAGGATGCAATTACTTCCTCAGATGAAGCCATGTGGTCTGAAGTACCCGAATCAAGAACCAAAGTGGATGGTGAGGAAGCAACTGCAAAAAGAGCCTTGCCCTTTCCTTTCCCCTTGCTATTTTCTTTTTCTTTGTTAGACCCTTCATTAGAAATTTGTTTGATAGACTCAGGAACACTGATATTATTCTTCTCAAGCATGTATGTCAAGTGATCAAGTTGTTTCTGCAAACATTTATGTTCATCATGACCGGGTCTTTTACAATAGGCACATTTGACCTTTTCTTTCTTAGGCTTATCGCCCTTGGAAGATGGTGTATCAATAGTTGCTTTTGAAGAAATTGATAACTGATCCTTCTTCTCCTCGCTATTCTTTTGTTTCGTGTCCTTACTATTGTTGTTACTACTTTGTCCTTGTTGTTCTTTTGTGCCTTGGTTGGCAGCCAAGGCATGTGACTTAAAGGACTTAAGAGTGTCCATCTGGATTAGCTTGTCCTATTCTCAAGTGAGATTGACAGAAAAATCATCTAAATATGGCATGGTGAATTGAGTACCAAGTGCACCCTTAGTAGCATAGAAGGTAGAGACAAACACAGAATATTCTGAACTTAGCTTAGAGAGAATACTAAGAATCAGTTGTTCATCTTTCTTTTCAATTCCACATTGTTTTAACTGCAGCCTTAGTAATTTCAATTTGGTGAAGAAATCTTGGATTGTGTTGAAATTGCCTAGACTCAAACTAATTAATTCATTTTCCAACATATGACCCCTCATTGAATCTTGTGTGCCAAATAATGTTTCTAGCTTTGTCCATACTTCATTTGGTGTATCGAAAGACTCAATGTGAAATAGCAAGTCAGGAGAAACAGACAAACACAATGTTCCATATGCCTCATCACATTTGTTAAACCACTTAGGCTTGTCTTCATCTTTAGTAGTTTCAGTTACAAGTCCCATAGTTATCCTATTTAATCTAGCTTTCTTTAAGTGATTTTTCATGCATGATTTCCACTCAAAGTAATTGTATGGAGTTAGGATGGGTATATTTGTTTGATCCATGATGAAGAAATGCTAAAAAGAAGAGAACCCAACCACGACAATGCCGCCCCCCGCGCCCCCCCCCTTTTTACTCAATCAAAGAACCTCCCCCCCCCCAAAGAAATATGATTAGGCACTTTATTTTAGTGCATTTACAACTACCACTAGAAAGAAATACTTAGTGGTCTTGATTTCAATGCATTACAAACTCTCATGAAGAGCATATATTAAAAGTGAAACTTGGGCACAATAATCAAGGAAACAAATAGCACCAATGCGATCTACTAAAAAAATTATGCACTTTCAAAAAAAATTTGCCTCGATACGAGGTCATATGAGAAAGTTATGATCCTCTGAAGTTTCCAAAATGAGAATTATGCACAGTCATGGCTAAGAATTTGAAATTTTTGAAGAATTCATGCATGAAAATCAATAAATGACTCCACTAGTGGATAGAGCACAAAAAAATAGCCAAGTTCATAACAAGAATCATCAAAATCAGAGTTCGTATGAGAAAGAATGAGACATTTAAAAATTGCATTCAAATCTGCGACTACCAACAGAGAGGGCTATGACTGTAGCCTTTCATGCTCAATTTTACAAAATATAGAGCTTGCATGCAAAATCTAAAAGATACCCAGATGGTTTTCCAAGGTTGCGAACAAAACCCAAAAAGCATTTTTCTTGTTGATGTACAAAAGATGCTATTGTAGTGTAAATTAGATGCCTTTAATAGTAAAAAACAGCTCCAAAAATTAACAAACGACCCCAGCAACCAAAATATGACATGCAAATGTTGGATCAGCTTCCTAAGTCCATCAATGCCATGCTAGAACCTACAATATTGATTGAAAACTCCAAATATGCAAGTTGGTTGTCAGATTTGAGATTGAAACCCCAGAGAAAAACCATTTTTGTCAAAACTTTTATGATTCTCAGGATCATCCAAAGATGCAAGAGAAGAGCATACTTCATTTTTCAAAAAACTACAATAAAGTTTATTAGCCCCCCCCTGAATCTCTCAAATAAGGAAACTAAAATATACTCTTGCACATAGAATAGCTTTGATACCATGTTAGAATCTGAAAAGATTAATAACTTAGAAAACTAGTGCAAAGAATAAATATCTAAACTATGAATGCAAATGATACAAAATCAAAATAGAATCATAGAGTTAGTCTCCAAGAGAGTAATGCAAATGCTAGAAGCAAAAATAGCATTAAGAGGATGCAAGAACAAGAGATGCAAATACAAGCTAGGTAGCATGCTTATATAGGCTAGGAAGAGGGAGGAGGTGTCAACACCAACCAATGAGGAGCAACCATCTATCGGACTAAAGATAGCAAAGTATCTTCCCAAGATAGCTAATGGATGCTCACATGTAAGAAGGTGAAACCTCACAACCATTCACCTAATAAGATATGCTTTATTAACCTAAGCGAGATTATTAAAAGTGTAGCAAAATAGGAAAAATAAAAAACTACACTAACAAAGATAAAATTAAGTTTAAAAAAATTCCTCTAGGGAACACACCAAAATGATAACTAGGAAAAATAGAGAATAAAACTCCCAACCAAAACTAGATTCCAAAACCAAAGACCAAGAGCATAGGACCATTAATAATTACCAAGAACAAAAAGAGAAAAGAGGTACAAGACCAACCTAGAAAAGATCCTTTATATCTTTAGCCAGATTCTTTCCAATATTTACAATCTCCTTAATTGACTCTTTATTAGTCAAACCTAAAGGAACTTCAATGGCCTTCTTAGTACTTATGCTTGTGCGCATACTAGGACCCCCATTGACAAGAAGCCATAGGGGACACAATCTCATCCACACTTCTCCTTCCCAAACTAGAAACAACATTACATAATCTAGAGATAACCATATTCATGTTCAATTCACTATTCTTGACCAATTGGCATAGTTTAACCTCATAGTCTTCGAGCTTACAAGGAATATCCACTACCTTAATTTCTATCTCCACCCTTCTAATTTTCTTAACCTCAAGTCTAGCTTGAAATTCCTTGACCTTCCTCTTTAGAGAATTAATTTCATTATAAATCAATGTATCAATCATAATGAAGATTTCATCCCGCATCTTGGCCTTATGAATAAATTCCAACATCGCACTACCCTTCTTCCCATCGTTCTCATCCAGTTCTTAAATAGCAGAGTTTCCATCATGAATATATTGACCTTTGTTAAAATCTATAGGCTTGGCAATTTTTTAAATGTATTAATCTATGCAAATATTATATGATATGTCATTTTTGAATTTTTTTTGTGAAGTGAGACTTTTTTGCAAATTCAATATTTATAATTTATTCTTTCTCTTTCCTTTTCTCCTTTGAAGCATCACTTCATTTACTTCCCCCTATCTTCCCATCCACAGAATATATTAATATATGGAGGATGGAAATTGTTATGTTTCCATCGCTCCATGTTTTTTACTATTGAAATCATTCCTAATTTTAGCTCATCATCAAATCTAAGAGGCTACACCTTCTCCAAAATGCAAAAATTACTCAATTCAAATATCTTCATTTCTATAGAAACTGTATCTCCTAGACAATGACGAGGAAGGTTAGATTCCTTAGATCTAGGAGATATCAAAAATTCATTATACTCCCTCCATCCCTCTCAATCAGTCCCTCCCACATAAAGGAGCAGGCATATGGGAAATTCCATTATCTTCTTAGACTCCCTCCTTCTTGAGCTAATTTCATCCATATTGGTAAACTCCAAAATGAAGATCTTTCTTTTGAATATTCCATTAAATCACATCCCACCCTAATCCTAAAAACCTAATTTGAAATATTTTGGTTCTACAAGTGGTGAATGGTTCAACTCTAGATGCATCTTTGAGTTCATTCAACTCTAGGCACATTGTAATGGGAAACATCAACCCAAGATGATTGAATGGTGTGTTTTGACCTTATTTTTCTTGATGAGTATTTCTTACCTTGTTTGTGATTAAATTTTTATAGAATTGTATTAAAAATATCCTATGAAATTGCTAGAGGAAAGTATTAAAATTTATTATGTAGGATCCACCTATTGGTAATATGGTCAGATAGATGTCTTGATGGTTATCACTTATTGTAACATATGTTGAACATTTCAACTATGAATTTAGAAAACTGGACCTAAGTGTTAGAAAATTTGTAGCAACATAGTGAATAGATGTTAAGAGTATGGATGACGTGCTGAGAGTTAGCTCATGTGTAGTCAAGGGAAGATTCAAGACAACGTCATGTGAAGATGTGTGCCAGTGGATAGATGTGTACAAATAATACATCTCAAGTTATGAATAAACTACCAATCTAGATATTTAATAGTATAGAACAAAGCATGGCAAAGAATTGGATTGTATCACCTTAGGAATCATTTTGGTTACAAAATAATTACTAAGTTATGATGGGCTGACTATATGGATATTATTCCATAAGTTACTTCATACTAAATCAAGCATGTGAAGACATGAAGACCAACCATGTAGAATTTTGTGAGTGTGCATGGTAGTAAAGATCTTATCTTGAGCAGTTATTGGGAAGTTATGTAGACTAGATGTGACATGGGAACTATTGTAAGAACTACCTGTGAACCTTATGTGATGTGAATCTTGATGGATGATCAGAAATAGTGCAAAGTACAATAGTAAGAGAAGTATTGTATGTATATCTATTCCTATGAAGAACTAAATTGTATAAGTTGTTTGTTAGGGAAGTGGGCTCTTCTTGTATACATTGTATATGTTCTATCAACTCCCAATAGTCTTGAGGCTTCTAACAAGGACTCAAGACACTATATACATTTCATAGACTCGTAATAGGGTCAATATCCTTAACATGATTCTATTGTTTAGTGAATCATCTAGTGGGTATCATCCCCACCGAGGTTTTCCCTAGTTAACAAACAATGATGTTCTGAATTCTCTATGTGCATGGTTATATTTACTATTCAAAATTATTGATTTACTTTCAT
This sequence comes from Cupressus sempervirens, assembly GCA_028749045.1. Taxonomy (NCBI): domain Eukaryota; kingdom Viridiplantae; phylum Streptophyta; class Pinopsida; order Cupressales; family Cupressaceae; genus Cupressus; species Cupressus sempervirens. Next base: position 212,153,237 of record CM053786.1, on the reverse strand, counting down.
ATGAAAGTTATAAAGTAATTAAAAATATTCATCTTTGGGCAAATATTTGTAGAATACTGATTCACCCCCACTCTTAATATTATCTATTTCAAACAATTGGTTTCAAAGAATAGTTAGTTTGAAGAGGCTTAATAGCTTAAGTAAGATCTTAGTGAATATGGAATAGCTGAAGATAAATCTAGAAGAAGCTTTTGAGAATATTAATCTTCTTATAGAAGAAAGAGACAAGTTGAAAGATAGATACAAAGATTCAAAAGTGTATATTGGAAAACTGAAAGATGAGATTGATGATTTTAAATATGGAAAAGAATCAATTGTGTAGACTAGAAATAATGATGATACAAAAAATCTTGAGAAAAAGAATGAGATCTTGAAACATGAGTTGAAAATTGTTGAATTGAAGTTTAATCTTAAGACTAGTGGTAGTAAGAATGAACCTGATCTAAAATCAGAGAATGTAGACACTAGGTCCCACTTGAGTCAAGTGACATTTTAATATAATTCTATTAATATAGAACATGATAAGTTGGAAAAATACAAAATTATTGTGAAAGGAGAGTTAACACAGGAAAAACAATGGTTAGAGAAACTTTACACAAGTTATGAAAAAATTGATGAACAAATATTTCATCAAAGATCTTATGAAAAGAAAGGCATTGGATACGTTATTGGAGAAAAATCAACCAAGAAAGAAAAGTTTAGGAAAGAACCATATCCTATTGTAGAAATACCTAAAGGAAAGATCAAGTGGCCTAATGAGGTTCATTTTTGAAATAAATTTGATGAAACTAGGATAACAAAGCAAGTTGATAAACCAAAAAGGGATTATTCATTCAAAGAAGTCATACATGAATTTATAGATAGATGTTTCATATGCAATGCAGTTGGCCATATGAAGATAAATTAAACAAGTAAGTTTTTTTAAACCAATTACTAATTTCTATTGTTATAATTGTCATGGTTATGGACATAAAGCAGTAGAATGCACAAAACCTAGTTTTGATGAAAATAAAAGGAATAGTAGAATGTTTAGGAATATTAACTGTATAGGTAATGGAAGAGGTAGATCCTAGAGTAGATGCACTGATGGTGAAAGAAAGTAGTTTTTTTGTTACAAGTGTAACAATCCTACACACATTGCAAAGAATTACAGAGCACCTAAAAATCAGAATGGAACCAATCATATCAGAAATGCACCTATATGTCAGTTATGTAATAACTTTGGATAGACAACAAGATTCTAAAGAATGGACCGAATGAACTTCAATAAGAATATAAATAACAAGAGGAACAATAATAGGAGTGATAGAAGAAGTGAAAATGGTCAAAAGGAAGTAGCTAAGGAACATGTTGATGAATTCAAGGAAGAATTTGTGGAAGATTGCAACCCTAAAAGCTCTTGTACGATGTTGAAAAAATAGTTCTGTGATGCACTTGATGGGAAGTTGAGGTCACAAATTGTTTGTGGCTCATCCTATCTAAATTAAAGTAGTCCTAGTAGAGAAAAAACATTAGTTGGCTAGAACTAATGTTAGAGAGTGAGTTAGAGGTTGCGTAGTTAACAAAAGATAGTAGACATAGAGAGGAAGTTATCGTTGAGTGAAAAAGTCTAGATGTGATCACAGTAAGCAACAATTGTGAAAACGAGGTCACTGGTAAACATAGACAATATTGTGAATCTATGGTAGGTATGCATTTAATGTGTAGTGTGATTTGAAATGGTTTAAGGATCACAAGAAAGATTATGTGTACTATTTGTTCATGTGAAATGTCTTGAGAGAATTGAAAAGCAATTTGATAGTGAATTCAAGTGCAAAGTGAAGTATGAAAAGAAATATGTTGTAGAAGCCCTAAGTCACATTTTAAGGTATTTTGTGAAGTTTTAATCCACTTTATTTTAAGTATTTACAGTTATAGTTCAAATCACAATCAGAAATTGTATGATGTGAGTGATAGAATGAGGTATGAGTTCAAGAAACATCCATTTGTATCTTTATTAGATGACACGTTGAGTGCATTTTCACAAGTTCCAAAAAATGCATTTCTCATTGATGATATAAGAAGTTACATTCACTATAAGATTAAAAACATAGGTGATGAAGAGATTCATAAGGATCTAGGAAAGATGTGCAACAATGACTTATCCTTGAAATTTTAGTTTGTGCACCTAGATAGTTTGAATTTCATGAAGTATATGTTCTACATGGAATTTGACAATCACGATTGGACCCAAATCATTTTGAGTAGGGTAGATGATGATATGCTCTACTCAGGAGATGAAAAGATTTTCATCAACAATGACCTAATTCACAAGGTCATAGGATTGAGTAATGAAAGTTGCAATCATATTAATGAGAAAAATGTCAAGAAAATGGTTGAAATAAACTTAAATATGAAACTTCTCAGAAGGAACATGAAGGTAAATTCCTTTCAAGATAAGGGAATAAAGTTGTTAACCAACATATTAGGGTACAAGGTAAACCATGGGTCAAGGGTTAACTTAGTACTAGTTGAATTTTTACATGCAGCTTATGTGATGGTTATGCAAGAAAGAAAGTTTACCTTATGTGAGCTTATTAGATTGCAATTGTTGGACTAAATTGTGAAACTAAAGATGACAAAGAATGCAAATTTTAGATTTTAGTCCTTAGTGACTCACTTATTCTTTTGTGCTACAAGGAAGTTCCCCGAATTGATTAATTGGGATAGTAGTGAGTGCCTAATGAAATTGGTGACTTAATGATACTTATCAAAGCTTGAGAATATCAGAGATGATGACATTGAAAAAATGATGAAGAGTTTCACATATGAGATGAAACAATGGTATAGAATACCTCTCTTTATGGTGGAGAAGTACAAGGATGATTTATGCTTCATGGTGGAGATAGATAACACCTACATGGAAGTAGTGATTCCCAGAGTCAAATTCATTAATCTTATGGGTTATGAGATGAGCATAGAGCTCATAGAAGGTTATGTGTAGCTCATACTTGAATCTGAGTAGGAAACAACATGGACAAGATGGGGAACCTTTGAGGAAAGATCAAAGATGGTTACATCTAAACTATATAATAAAGAAAGCAAGAAAAATATTGAGAAAAGAGATAGATTCCATTCTTAAGGAATCTAGTATGACTAGAGACTAATTCAATGAGATCAAAGGTATTGCATTGGAGATGAAGGCTACTAGTCAAATTGAAGTGTTGATGTAACAACTCTAATCATTTTGGAGAGACCTTTAAAAGAAATAATAGTGGCATAACCTTGTGCGCAAGCTCCTATTGCACCTTATGCAATAGTTGCACAAGTGCAACAATTGAGAGCAAGATATGAATAATCCAATAGGCAATCAAAGGTAGAAGCATCTATTGTGTAGAGAAAGTCTAAGAGGTTGGTGAAGGATAAGAAAGAACCGACACCACAAGCCAAGAAAAGGGTCAAGTAGACCACTAGAAGACTAGGAAAGAGGAGGAAAAAAATGCAAATAAGAAGTTTAGAAAGTTTTGAGGATGAAGCTAGAAATAAACTTGTTGAATAGAATATGCAAGAAGCAAGAACAAAAGCAACAAATGAAGCTTGCAAACCCAAGGTAGAGAATCTAAACATGCAAATAATAAATGATGATAATTTGGCACAGTTATAAATATTATAGTATGTATAGTAGTATGGATAGAAGGAAATTAGAGAATATCATTATAAGAATTTTGTTTTCTATGTTTGGGTAAGGTAAATAGGCTATAGGAGTATGCTTTGTTTCCTTTTGGGCACATTAGAAACTTGGAACCCTTGAATCCAAACCAAGTCCCCATGTGGTACAACATTGTGAGTCTTCTTTGATTAGAGAGGGTTAACCATAGTGGACATTCCCTTTATTAGGTCAACCATGTGGATGGAACCTCAAGTGGTAATAGCCATTCTTGACGTGGTAGTAGCAACCATTATATAAATGTTCTTTTGGGGGAAATCCTCACGAGTGCAATATTTTTTTGGGTTGTTAGATCTCTTCAGTATCTCTGATTGATTAAATTCTCAGAATATGTCAAAACCCTTGTGCGCTAGGATTGGATTTCACCCACTCTAGATTGCAAAAGTTGCAAAGTTGAACATTACTAAGAACCATAGTGTGGCCAAATTTTCTTTTCTAGGACCATGTGCATGATTGGAAAACATTTTGAGAACATATATAGTGGTGGTTTTAGGGTTTAGATTGATACTATGACAATATTCTTGTTTATGTGTAAGGTCGCTTTGCCCCTTGCTCATTGTTTGAAGATATTTGCTTGCAATCCTTGATTGTTGTCTTATATGCCTAGTTTATGATTCAAAATTCATCACACCTAGTTGGATATTTAAGAAAAATAAAATTTGAGTTCTTGAATTAAGACTTTATGATCAAACTACTTTGCTATCCTATTATTTCTAGTCTCCCTAGGCTAATCCAGTTCAAATTAGGCTACTTATCCCATTGTTAGAAACTTGTTTACACCTTGGGTTATTGTGCTTTGACCCCTTGAATTACTAATCTTTGATTTCACAAGTGACCTTGTTTGGAGTCAGTGAGTTAGAGACTATCCTTGTTGAGAAAGATATACCTTTGGATACTTTGATATTATGCTTGGAGTGTCTTAGTAATTTCTTGTCCATCCACTTTCATAAAAATTCAATTTTAATTATTTATAATTTGTGTAAATCAACCTCCTAGTTCATATGTGCTAGGGTATTCACCTAAAGTTGTCGGCACCTCTATGGCAGTGTTTTTTTTATACCTATTGCAAAATTGTATCTCATCACATCACTTTTGGACAAGTGTGTGCTTTTACTATCCTAGTTTGGTACCAACATTTCTTAGGGTTATCCTATCACCTAGTACCTTTTCCTTCATGCCAGTTACAACAAGATATCAAGTAGATCAAGGAAAGTGACCTCAAGTCATCTTTAAACAGTTACAAGTTCAAACTTGTCAAATATGTAAGGGAAATAACCCATGTTTGTTCAATCACCTGAGAATATTCCAAAAGCTTTGTTTGACCCTAGTAGTGACCTTATTGAGTTGAGTACAACCTTAACATCAAATCACTTGGATGTGGATATGGATTTTATAATGGCTCCACAAAAGAAGACTCAAAGTGGTGAATACTATGTTGACCTCTTGAGTAGTGGTCTTGCTCATGAAAATAGACCAACTTCACGCCATATTGAGGATAGATATTTGGGTGCATACCAAAGGGCTAAGAAAAGTAAACATTATGCATATCAAGAAGAGAAATCCCAATATGATGATTGAATTAGTGATCCTTCTAGCACTCATGTGAATGAAAAACTTATTGGTAACTAGTTTAGATAGTCAAGACCATGTACACCACTCATAAAAAATTTAGGTTATATGAGTGGTAGACTCAAAGTACTTGAGCATGAGAGAAAAGCCCTTCTAGAAGAACAAGCTAAGAAGGAGGAACAAGTTAGATACCTAGAGGAAAAAAGGCAAGGTATTATTGAGATGGAAAGGAAATACCATCAAGAAGAATGTGACCTTCTCATAGCTTTGCAACTTGATAATCAATTCAACAATGTGCACATTGGTGGTAGAAACAACTCTCCTCCATCTGACCCTGCTAAGACTCCACGAAGTGTAAGACACTCAAGAATATTGTCCCAATCTCCTAGCCCTAGAGGAAGGAGAGCTTCAAGACATAATTATTATAGGAGACCAACACCTCCTAGAGTTCCAAGAAAACCTTCAAAACAAGCTCATCATGGTTCACAATATGGAGGTGGTAGCTCAAACTTTGACTATAATGCTTATGATTTCTTGGCTATGCAACCAGACCCATATTTTCATAAATGTATGGAAGCATATATGGACCAAAATAAAGATGCATGTTTTCAACATTTAATAAACAAGGGTACTAAGGTCCCTTACAATTTTTATGTAGACAAAAATATTCGAAAGCATGATCCCTCTATGAAAGAATAAATTGACAAATTGAAGAAACAATTCAAGAAAATATTGGCACCCAAGAGTTCTTTTTCACTTGATTCGATTTGTCCTAATCCTTTTGATAAGAGTGTTGACATGAAAGATTTTCGTAGAAAAATTGAGATCCCCCAATATGACAAATATGATGGAAATGGTGATCCAAATGATCATGTTTGTCAGTTCTATACTAGATGCATTTTGAGTTTCATCATGAGGACTCATATCTTATGAGATTATTTCCAAGGAGTCTTAAGGGTCAAGAAATGAAATGGTTTACCAATATAACTCCTCTTATTAAGATGTTGCCTGATTTAATTCAAATATTTGTTCAACACTTTGTGTATAATATTTCATGATCTATCTTTCTATTGGACTTATGTCACACAAAGAAAAATCAAGGTGAATCCTTCGTTACTTTCTTGCAAAGATGGAGACAATAGTGAAATTGCTACTCTAGGACTATTCCTGAGAAAGAATATATTGAAATCTTCATTAGTAACATGGTTCCTGAGATGAAGTATAGAGTTGAGAAGATGGATTTTGAGTCCTTTGATACCATGTTTGAAGATACATTTAGAATTGAGGATTTTTTGAGAGAGAAGTTCAAAGGGTTTGGCTATCCTTCTTGTTAGGGTTGGTCCTATTGAAAAAGATATTTTGTTCCAAATAGTTGATGTTAGACCCCTTGTGTACAATATTTTACTTGGTAGACCATGGATTCATGGTATGCAAGAAATGTCATCTACCTATCATTAGTGCATTAAGTTCACTTAAAAAAAGACATATATTTGTATACCTAAGGATAGTACTTTGTCTATTAACTCAATCTCAACAAGTACTCATGTTCCCCTCAATAGAGAAGAAAATGATTTTGATTCAACTTTAGCTAAATATAAAGACAAGTTCAAATCCATAGACCTTGGCATGGGGGCATATAAAATCAAATCGTTTGCAACATTACCAATTTCACCTACGGATTATGGTAAACATTCACAAGAGATGAAACCTTCCTCTTCAACTTGTTAGGATAAACCACAGACAGAAATAAAAAACTACATGCAAATATAACCAATAACAAAAATAATAGAACACACAAAAATGAACACAAGGCACCAAGATTTAACGTGGTTCACCCAATCCCTAGGCTACGTCCACCAAACAACAAGTCCGATCTTATTACAATCCAGTGATTACAACCTGATTATAATCCGTAATCCCTTACAACTCAATACCGCCGCAAGAACCAATTTCGTATCACCACACATAAAAAATACCCAACCCTAAGCCCTTTTTATACAAGTATTAAACCGCTTTAGGGTTATAACATGTCGGCCATATGTCGGCCATAATATGTCGGCTACCATGTCGGCTACTTCCAAAAAAAAAAAAATTCGGGGCGATGCCCTGAACCCCACTATTTATGAAGTATGTACAGTACTTTCCTGATCAGTCACCACAATCTAACACAACTATGACATTCTATTCCAAATAGTTGATGATGGACCCCTTGTGTACAATATTTTACTTGGAAGACCATGAATTCATAATATGCATTTAGTGCCATCTACCTATCATCAGTGTGTTAAGTTCCCTTACAATGGAACAAAGATTTCTATACCTTGGGATAATACTTTGCCTATTAACTCGATTTCAAAAGGTACTCATGTTCCCCTCAATAGAGAAGAATTTTTTTTTTTGCAACTTTAGCTAAATATAAAGACAAGTTCAAATCCATAGACCTTGGCATGGAGGGATATCAACTCAAATCCCTTACAACATTACCAATTTCAGCTAGGTCTTATGGTAAACCTTCACAAGAGATGAAACCTTCCTCTTTAGTGGTGACATTTTTTGACACATTTGTACAGTCGTTAGTGCCTATTCAAGATGAGAGAGAAGATCTCGTTGTGAGGGATTGGATTTATAGAAAAGAGAAGTATATACACAATGAGAACTTCACTCCCTCTTCTAAAGCTTATGGAAGAGGGTATACTTTTGTCAAGAAGATGGGCTATCTTGGACATGACCCTCTTAGTAATAGATTAGATGCTAGAGGCAAACCCCTTAATCATGGTCTTTTCAGATGCAAGTCTAAGAAGCTAGTTGGCCAAGGATATGAAAATCACAATAATGTTACTCCTATCCTTGATAAGTTAGATAGTGAAGAATGACAAGAGTACATACCTAATTTGGACAATCAACAAGATATGTGTGAATATTGGGTCCCTTCTACTAATCTCCTTTGGGGATATTTAGATAGTCCAGTATCTCATGGGATAGATGCCAATTTAGAACGAGAAAGTGTGACCCTTGATGATATTGAGGCTTCCATTTCTAGGTATCCCAAGCCTTCATAGTGTAAGAACCCTAGTTGAGATTTAGAAACAAATTCTAATGAATATAAATGGGACTCCCTCTCAAAGCCTTCTACAGTTGATATGGACATTCACATTGTTCACACATGTAGTTCCCAACCTAAGTTAGTTGAAGATTCATGTGTAGGATCAAATGATTTGAACTCACATGTTACATCAATGAATGATTATTTTCTTATTAGGATGAATCTTGATTTGGGTAGTTTAGGAAGTTACTTGACAGACTTTGACTTTTCAGTCACTAGAGATATCATTCATATTCATAACCTTGAACCAATCATTGATTTATTCCTTGTTCATCTTGATTTGACTAATTGGTCCCAATGCAATCACAAACTTGATCTTTTAATGTTTCAAAATGATTATGATATAGCTTGCTATTTGAATGCCATTGAACCTATAATCTCTTCCACCAGTGAATTGGCTACCAACATGATAGAGCTATACATTAAGTACCTTAGTCACAAAATAAAAGAAACATAAAATAAAAAGAACAGGAGTTTTGACGGTGAAAAACACTATGTGGTGGTGTTAAAACAAAAAAAAATGTAAAAAGTAAGGATGTATCCAAGGGTGAAAACCTCTTCAAGGTGCCTAAGGATGAGGTACTTGATCATCTCCCTAGTTATTTTGAAGATAGATCTTTAGTGCTTATTGAGCCAACACAAGTAGTCAATTTGGGTACAAATGAATCTCCACAAATGGTACATTTGGCTCAGTCTTTTTCATCATAAGAAAAAGAATCCTAGACTAATTTCTTATGAGAAAAGAAGATCAGTTTTGCATTGACTTATTTAGATATACTAGGGTTGGACACTACTCTTCTTATGCATCACTTATCCATAGCTCCAGGTCTTAAACCAGCTAAGCAAAAATTGAGAAAGATGCATCCTCACATAGCTCTCTTAGTCAAGGTAGAATTAGAGAAACTCCTTGATGAAAAAATACTAAGAGCTATTGATATCAGACATTGTACTAGTTTCAAAACATGACAAAACCATTTGAGTTTGCATAGATTTTAGAGATGTAAATAGAGCATGCCCAAACAATGATTTTCCACTTCCTAATATAGACATGATAGTGGATATCACTATGGGTTATATGATTTATTCCTTAATGGATGATTTTTCCAGATGTAATTAGATTAAGATGCCTCCTAAAGATCAAGAAAAGACTTCATTTACTTGTGCATAGGATACCTATTGTTGGAATGTTATGCCTTTTGGATTAAAAAAAATGTAGTAGCCACCTAACAATGAGATATGACAACTATTTTTCACGATATGATGCATAAAAACATGGAAGATTATATGGTTGACACCTTGTCCATGTCTAATAAAAGAGATACATAGTTAAATGATTTAGAAGTCATTATAGATCGCATGGAACAATTTCAACTAATGTTAAATCCTAAAAAGTGTGCATTTGGAGTCACCTCTCAAAAATTACTAGGATTCATTATTTCATCAAAAGGAATAGAGGTGGACCTTGAAAAAGTTCAAGCAATCATGGATATGCCACCTCATAAAAAACATTATTCAAATGAGGAGTCTTCAAGGGCATTTTCAATCTATAAGGAGATTTATTTCACAGTTGGTAGATAGAGCTCAAACTTTCAACAAGAACTTACATAAAGGAGTCAAATGTGTATGTAATGAAGAGTGTCAAAAGAGCATAGATCAAATCAAGAAATACTAGGAAAATCCTCCTATTTTAATGCATTTTATCCTAGGGAAACCACTTATTCTATACATTTCAATGATAAAGCCTTCCTTGGGGGCATTATTAGCTCAACTAGATGAACATGGGAAAGAAAGAGCAATATACTACATTCGTCATACTCTTGTTTCACATGAGGATAATTACACTAATATTCATAATGTTTACCTCATAGTTGTGTTTGCTTCCCAAAATTTGTGATATTATATGCTTGTGCACACTATGCACCTCATAGAAAAAATTGATCCACTTAAGTATTTACTAGGTAAGGTTGCCCTCACAGGTAGGCTTGGTAAATGGATGATGATCCTTTCATAGTTTGACATAGAGTACATTGAGCATAAAGAAATGAAAGGGCAAGCCATAGAAAATCAATTGGTTGATTTTCACTACAAGATAATGCACCTATTCAAGTTTATTTCCTAGATAAGAACCTCATGTATATGACTAAAAGAACATGGAACATATTCTTTGATGGGTCCTCTATGCAAGATGGTTCTGGGCCTAGTGTGTTGATTTTCTCTCCTCATGGGTACATGATTCCTAAACCTTACAAGTTATTATTTCCATGTACAAATAACATTAGTAAGTATGAAGCTTTAACAAATGGACTTAAGATGGATATAGAATGAAGAATTATAGAGTTACACATCTATGGGGATTCATAGCTAATAATCAACCAAGTCAATGACAATTATTTAACAAAAAATGAGAAATTGGCACCTCACAAACAAATGGTTGATTCCTTGAGATGTTACTTTACATTGGTGTCATTTCAGCAAGTCCCTAGAGTAGAAAACAATGTAGCTGATGCTATGGCTACACTTGCTTAACTTCTTCAATTGGAGCAACATGAATCAAGATTTGAATTCCTCATGGAAGAACTACATCACCCTATCTATGATTCCCAAGAAAGTCATGTGATTTGCACCCTTTTTTGTCATGAGTCATCTCATTATAGTGCCATTTATTCATACCTTCATGATGGTACAAACCTTATTCAAAATGACTCTTGTCATTCCCCTATCTCTCGACATTTATATAGGAGGGGTCTAGATGGAACACTTCGTAGATGCTTTGAAAAGCAAGAATCCAATCAAGCATTAGTTGACATTAATGAGGGCATCTATAGAGGACATTCTAATGGCCTTTCCATGGCTCGATGATTGCTTAGGGTAGGATACCATTGGCCTATGATGCATATTGATGTAGTAGCTTTTGCAAAGTCATGTGAAAAGTGTCAAAAACATGGTAACATGATACATGCTCCAGGTAGGGAACTCATTCCATCTATCTCTCATGGGCCATTTTAGCATTGGACCTTTGATCTTGTTGGGCAGATTCATCCCAACTCATTATGTGGACACAAGTTTATTATCATTTCTACTAATTACTTTACTAAATGGGTAGAAGGTAGCCCATTTCCTATTGACTCAAGCAAGAGAGTTTCTTTGTTTATTATAAATCATATTATCTGTAGATATAGAGTTCTTTCCAAGATTATCATTGACAATAGAGGCTAGTTTAAAACTAATGACTTTAAACAACTTTGTAAGAAATTCAAGATAAAACAACACTGGTCATCCATTTACTTCCCACAAGGAAATGGTGAAGCAAAAGGATCAAATAAAAGCATTCTCAAAATCTTACATAGAATAGTTCATAAGAATGGTAGGGATTGGCACTTACAAATAAATTTGGCTTTGTGGGCCTATAGAACGAGTATTTCTACTCCTATTGGGGTTACTTCTTTTTCCCTTACATATGGTGTTGAAGTAGTGTTACCTTTAGAGGTTGAGATTCCTTCACTTAGAGTTTCCCTCAAGGGTCTAGTTATAGATGAAGACTACCATGCCATGATACTTCAAAAGTTAGAACTTATAGACAAGAAATTCCAAGCATCATTTGACCATATGAGGGTCTATCAAAACTGCATGTCAAAATCATTCAACAAAAAGGTTCACCCTAGAGAATTCCAAGTGGGAGATATTTTCATACATGAAAATCCTAAAAATCAATAGAATAGAGATTAAAAGGGTAAATTTTAACCTAATTGTCTTCAACCTTACATTATTATAGAAAATTTTGTGTCTAGTGCCTATTTACTATCTACAGTAGAGAGAGAGCATCTCCTTGATCCTTTCAATGGCTTGCACCTAAAAAAGTTTTATCCATGATGCCCATTCTGTCTAGGGGCATCTCTAAACATATTTATTGATCTTGAAAAATACAAAAAAAAAGATATATTTCAAAATTCCAAAAACATGATATATTGTCAAAATTCTAAGAATTGGAAAATGCCCTAAAAAATGATCATCTTAGTAATAAGCACTTTGATGTATCTACCAAAAAATTATATATTCCAAGAAAATATATATATCCAAGTGGTAAAACCCTAGAAACGGGCACTACTTGAGCCCTTTGCACCCCTATTTCTTAGTTCATGTCCTTCACACTTTCCCTTTCTCCATCATGCCTTGTCCTTGTCTCCTTGGTTTTGAATTGGTCTTTGTCTAGGGAGCATAACTATGTTAGATTTGGTCTCTTAGCTATGTTATTCTTTAGGACACTTCACAAATGGTGTTTTTTAACACCACCCCAGCTATATTTGCTTAATACAACTCTTGACATTGAGTGCTTTTCAACACTTATCAATTTGGTCTTACCCATTTTTATAATGTGATATTACATTCCTATAAGCATTTGATCCTTATCCTTAGAACTTAGTACCAATTAACACACTTAAATCTTTAAATACAAACACTTAATGCTTGACCTATGTCATGTTCTTTTCTTTGTGTGGTAAATGTTATTGATTTTTGTCAGTGTCCTTGTCTAATAAGTCACTATGGGATGCATAACTAGAGGACTTGGGGCATGGGGAGTGTTTTTATTTGTTTTCTACTTGTGGGTATGGTCTTGAAACTCTAAAGTGTCTCCTTTTGTCCCCTTGAAACACTTAGGAGATTTGAGACATCATCCTTGACTATTTTTGCATAACTATTCTTCTGATCATCCTGGCATCTATGCCTTGATGCAAGCATGGTTTTGTTACATTAAATTAGGTAAGCTAACATCAAATTCATCTTGACCTTTATGTCTTTGATTCTTATGTTAGAATCTTTTCACATTCCAATCTGATATAAATCACATTCATATCTTCATAGTTGTTCTTGTGACTAGTGATGATTGTGTAACTTTATGATGTCTGTCAATAGTGGCATAGTGAAGAAAATATGTTCTTATACATTCTCTAATGAATGACGAACACAAAATCCTATATTATAGTTGCTATTTTGCAAGCACGCCTTTGCATTTTCATTTAGCTTGCATTACTAGACTTCATGTTAGTTTTCATTTTTAGGTTGCATTATGAGTTTGAGAGGGTTCTCCCTTCATCTTTCTTGTGGAATTTTAATGAATTTCACTTCCTTATCTTCGTTCATGATCTCAATTGAAATTTTTATCTTAAGCAATTGATTGATTTTGGGGCATTATATTTCTTACAAAGATTTTTTATCCACATCTTCAAAACTTCTATCTCCATTTTCTTTTACCCCACTTCTTTTCTTCTAATTCATCTTTGGGGCATAATATTTCATGCTTGATGATCTACCTTGGTTTTTTTATTACTTATATATTTTATCTTACATGAAGAACTTTATCTTTTGTTTGATTTGATCAAATTTATCAATTTTTATTTCTCCTCTGTCTCATTTTGATTTCAATCATGAGGGGGCAGATCCTATCAACCTTAATCCTTGATTCAGTTTTATCAATTTTATCCTTGAATTTTTTAAGTCAAAATTTATTTGTATTATTTCTCCTGATGTGTTCCCAAATTGACCACATATCTGGATTTTTTTATGATCACAAATCGCTCTCACACTTGAATTTCTTTCTTTGACTACACGTGTTCCCAAATTAATCATACATTGGTCAAAAAGGGGCAAATGTATGCACCCTAAAATGGTCACCTAGACTATGGGCCTCCATTATTCAATTTATCAAATTTCTTGAATCAATGGTTTGGAATATTTTATTAAATTAATTCAAATCAATTTCTATGATCAAATTATAATTATTTCAATTATTTCAATATTTCCTAAGGTTTGATCTATTTTATCCTAAGTCTTACTTAATTAAAGGAAGACCTCTCTTTTAATTAAATAATAATCCATATTTAATTAATTAAGAGAATAACCCTTCTTTTAATTTAATTAAATATTTCCTATTTAATTAAAATAACTTACTTCCTTTGAATTAAATAAAATCTCATGTGAAAAAAAATTAAATAAATAAAAGTTAAACCCACTTGAAAATGGAAATAAATTAAATAAAAATAAATAAATTCATTTTTTTCTCTACACTTAAATGCACATATCTCTAAGTGGGATTCCTCTTTTTGCTCTTTCCATTTTCTTCTCAAACACTCATTTTTTCTTATTAGTGGAATTTTGTCTCACATGAATCAATCTCTATTATCCCATATTGGTTGTGAGAAGCCTCTCACCTCCACATTTTCCTTTGTAAGGAGTCATCTCCTTCTAATTTTAATATAGAGAAATATAGAGCAAAATAGAGCAATATAGAGATATAGAACAATAGAGAGAGATATAGAAGAAATAGCTTGTTGCTATAGTATTTTTATGCTATAATTTTAGAGAGCAATTTTGGAGAAGGAGTTCGAGCCTTAGGGTTTGGATATTGGGGCTTCTTTGCAAGTTCTCTCTTCTTGTCTTATTCTCTCTTTCATCCTTGGCTTCCATAATGAGGTTTTGAATCCTTGCATTTTCATATTATCTTAGAGTCATATTTATTTTCATATATTACTATCGCATTCTTATTTCCTTTCATAGATTAGATTTCTTTTCTTGCATTGCTTTGCATTGTTATGATTTATATTAGTTTGCATATTTATTTGCATTCATATTTTGATCTTTGAATCTCTCATTTTATGGTGTATTTGCATGGGCACAAACTAGGTCAAACTAAGGGCCTCCATCATAAACCCTTACACTCCACGAATAGAGATGCAATGAGATGCCATTAAAGATCTCATTCTTGAGAAATATTGGATATAATGACTCATAGAAGTGTGCTCCCATTTTAGGCATATAGATAGTATGCACATAATTGTGGATACAAAGGAAACTCCTTTTGTGAGCTATAGAGAAAACATTAATGGCAATATCAACAATATCACTACATGTACTAGCTCAGATGATGATGAGGAAGAAGAAAAGAATAAACAAGAAGAAGAAGAGAAAAGAAAAGAGGTAGAAGGAAAGAAAAGAAATGAAGAAGAGGAGAAGAAGAAGAAAGAGGAAGAAGAGAAGATGAAGAAATAAGAAGAGGAGAAGATAAGGAAAGAAGGGGAGAAGCTAAAGAGAAAAGAAGAGAAGAAGACGAAGAAATAAGAGGAAGAAAAAAAGAAGAATGAAGAAAAGAAGGATGCTAAGGAAAAGAAGAAAGTAGAGGAAGATAAGATAAAGGTAGTTACACTTACGCATATAGTAACCATAGTAGCATCAACATCTAGAGCATCAACAATAGTATCTATTCCATCACATGGTGAAGATTAGAAAGGACTAATGAGCACTTGAAGAAAGCTATTTGAGAAGAAAAAATTAATGAAGTCTTTGGAGAAGACTCTAACAGAAGTCTTGGATCGAATGTAGAAAATAGTTACCACAACTATAGTAAATCTAGTCTTTCAAGTAAAGGCAAAAGAGTTGATAAAGATCTTTGATGGGAAAGTCACAACTCTAGTCAAAGTAGTTTTAGTGCAAGCTCAAGTTACTCATGATGCAACACTATTTAACACAGTGTGCACCAATGTGGGCAATGATCTAAAGGCACTTAATGGAAACATCAAGGGACTGAGAAAGTATATTTAATAAGGGAAATGATTGTATGGACAGTGTGCATAGTCATACAAGTACCTTGCAAACTATGAGAGTTGGATAAAAGGTTAGATGAGTGAACTTGAAACACTCATTGTTAAGTTACAACTTCTAGGATCCAGTATTGAAGACTATGGAGTAGAAGTGGAGAAGAAATATGGAATGATTAGAGACCTTGAGTTTGATAAAAAGAAAGGAGCAAGGAGATTCTCTAGTCATAGAGAAATTTTTTTTGTCTAAAATCAGATTTTTGCAAAAGCAACTTGAGGAATGTCCTATAGCTAAGGCTTCCTATGACATTTTTTCCTATAAAGACTTGAGTGCAGTGGAAGTGACATCCTATGTATTTTGGGGCACTAATCAATATTTCAGAGATAGTAAAGTAGAACTAGAAGAAAGAGATAGAAAGACTAAAGGTTTTTTATGTAGATTGTTTTTCTAGATTAACAATTTAATTAGTACCAGAATACCAAATTTTTTATTTTGGCACCTTTTCCATTGATGTCAAAGGGGTAGATTAATATGTAAGGAAAATTGTATGTTATTGTATGTTTGTAAGCATTTAAGGAGTATACACAAAGGGGGAGTAATATTGTATATGTAAGTGGAAGTGTACTTATGTATCAATGTAAAGAAGTGATAATGGATGTAATGATCCATCAAAACATGAATATAAAATTGTTATGTTTTGAAGACAATTTTATATTTTTTAATTTTTTTTTTGTTATGTATCACATCACTTTGGGACTTAGCCAATTTTCCCAAATGTTTCCATCAATGCCAAAGGAGGATATTTTTGGAAATATGGTAAGATAGATGTCTTAATAGTTCTCATTTATAGAAACATAAGTTTAAAATTTTATTTATGCATTCAAAGATATAAAACTGTCTAAGTATTAGACTATTCGCAACAACACAATGAATAGAGGTTAAGAGTATGGATGGCTCATTGAGAGTTAGCTCATGTGCAATCAAGGGAATCTTCATGATAACATCATTATGAAATGTTCCATTTTAAAGATGTATATAGATATTACATTGCAAGTTATGAATGAAATACCAATGTGGGTATTTAAGATTATAGAATAGAGCGTAGTAGAGAATTGGATTGTATGACCTTAGGAATTGTTTTGGTTACAAAATAATTACCAAGTTATGATGGGCTAACTATATGGATATAATTCCATAAGTTATTTCATACTATATCAAGCATGTGAAGAGATGAAGGTCATGTTATAATATATAGTCCACTAATATAACTTGAGGGCTGGGGGGGGGGGGGGCAGGGTGGGGCGGAGTGTGAATCAGTTATCTGACTATTATCACAATCATTAACCTAAAGAAACTTAGCCATGTGATTAATATAAATTTCCACAAAAAAATAATCATGCGCAATTAACACTAGATATGTTAACTAGGGAAACCCTTGATTAGAGGGAAAACCCCAATGGGGATGGTACCCACAAGGTAATGTACTAATATAAATATTTCTTGTTAGAGGATAGACCTTATTACGATTCTATTACAAGATTCAGTACATATGAGTCCCTATTAGGAGACTTTGAATCCCTGTTAGGAGATTCCAACCCTTTTAGGAGTTGTGTTAACCATGTTAGTACTTGTGGGAGAAGCTAGACCCGTTTCCTAAATAACTTCAATGTTAAGATCAAAGAACCCACTACTCAAATAATCTATGTATTATTCCTTGGAGAATAATAAAATATAAATGTACTTCCTTCCTCTATCTTTGTCCTATCAACCAGACTTTTTCTCCTTTAGATCTTGTAACTAGATCTCATGTTGTGCATCCAATGATCTCTTGGATTACTTACATGTATTCAGTAAGCATTCTACTCCTTGAACTGTACACTAATACTTTGCATTCCACTTGATCCTCTAAATCCAAGTCTCTATCCAAACAAGGAAAACAAATTTTATTTATACCATATCTTCATTATAATTGCTTCAGTCAGTTTGAGGATTTCCCAATTAATTAAAATAAGATAATTAATTAATTCACAACACTATACACTCACATTCTATACAAAACTTCACACATGTAAAACCATGACTTGTGCACATTCTAGAATTATCACATGACTAGTCTCTATCACTATTATCTATTCATCACCTTCATTACATCTTGGCTATAAGATATAATGCAAACATCAAAAACTACCAAACAAATGCTCTATTTCTGCACTGCTTCTAGTAAAACAAGTGTAACTTCCATACAACATCGAATAAAAATTAATCCTTTAAACCACATCATCAAAAAAACCTTAGCAACATTTCCACTATTGTGCTTCATGTAAAACATCCTCAACTTTTGCACATACTAAGATTACTGACTACTATGTTGACATCAATGACAAATACAATCATGAATGCAATATATCAATACTTTTCAATGCCTATGATACTCCCGCAATGTATTATCATCAGAATTCATGCTAACAGTCTCCCCCTTTAGCATTGATGGAATCATAGATGAAAAACATATAAGTTCCAAGAATACCAAACTATATTCTACTACTGCCATCTTCTCAAGTCCTCTTCACCAATTTGAAATCTTTTGGGACATTGTACTGTTATTCTTCTTCTTTTAGGATCAGCAACATTTTCTCATAGTAAACGACTTCCAATACTTGTTGGTAGCATCTTTTCACTTACACATCCTCCTATGCACTTAAATTTTTGACTATGCACTTACATGAATGTTTCTAAATCTTCGTAAAGATATAACTCTCCCCCATTGACATCAATGTCAAAGGTTTCAATTATAATACCAATTATTACATATCAATTGCTAATCAACTACTCAAATCATCAAAGAACCTAAGTATCTAAAGATACTATTGAATACCAATCATCAATTACCAAGAGTCCTTCATGGCTTAGTACATATTAGATATTGCCCCATTTAGAAATCATCAACATTCAGTCCAGCCTAACCATACTACTCTATACCACTAGACTGAAGTACTCCTTGCATCAACTACTCTAAACTAGGTAGGGGCATAACACCTAGTGTACCTGTTAGCTACTCAATAGCATCTTTAGGAAATGGGTTCATAAAGATATCTACAATATGATCTTTAGTGCTTACATACTCCAATCTTATTTCTTTCTCTGTTGCCTTTTCTCTCAAAATATGATACTTTATTGATATATGCTTAGTCTTAGAATTAAATACCAGATTTTTAGACATACTTACTATACTTTTATTATCATATTAAATGATAAAACATTCTATGAATTCAATCCCAATATCTTTCAATAGTTGTTTCTTCCACATAACTTGATTATAGTTATTTGTTGTTGCAACATACTTTGCCTCAATTGTACTATGAGATATACAATCATGTTTCTTGTTCAACCAAGAAACCAATCTTCCTCCAAGAAAGAATGCTCCACCATTGGTGCTCTTTCTATCATCTATAATTCCATCCCAATCTGCATCAGTATATGCACACAAAGTGAATATCACTTCAAGATATATCGTACCAAATCCCATAATTAGTTGTACCTTTCCAATATGTAAATATCCTCTTTACTACTACATAATGATAGCCTTTTTTATTAGTGTGAAATATTGCCACAATCCCAACTACATTTTCTATATCTAGTCTAGAGTGAGTCAGATATTGCAATCCTCCAATCATAGATCTATACTTCTTCTACTCAATTCTAGGTGTCTCATCTTTACTAGATAATGTGTGACTAGTTATCATGGGTCTATGAATAGGTTTGCAATTCTTCAAACCAAATATTTTTGAAAAATCTTTTAGATACTTAGTTTGTGAAATAAATATCATATCTTTGCTTTGCACAATCTGCAATCCTAGGAAAAACTTCAATTTTCATCTCTTCAAAAAACTTGTCGCTTTCTTTATCATTTCCTCCAAATATTATATCATACACAAATATTAAAATGAAAAAAATACCATCATTAGTTTTTCTTAAATATAAATTACCATCTATTATACCTTTGATAAATACCTGTCCAACCTTGCATACTAGGTTCTAGGTGCTTGTTTCAGTCCATATAGTGGTTTCTTTAGTTTGCATACGAAGACTTTATCTTCTGTTAGAGGGAATTGATCAAGTTGCTCAATGTAGACTTCTTCTTCAAGTTCTCCATCTAGAAAGGATGACTTGACATCCATCTAATAAACCTTGAAATTCTTACTTGCTACATGAGCCAAGAACATCCTTACTACTTCCATTCTCGCCATGAGTGCATAGGTTTCTTCGTAATCTATGCCTTCCTACTATGAGTAAGCTTTACAAGAAAGTTTGGCCTTATTTCTCACAACCTCTCTTTTCTCATTCATCTTATTTCTAAATACCCATTTGGTTCCTATCATATTCTTTTCTTTAGGTCTAGGAACTAATTCCCATGTCTCATTCTTCTCAATCTAATCTAGTTCTTCTTTCATAGCTTGTATCCAATGATCATCCTTACATGCTTCATCTATACTCTTAGGTTCCATTTTAGAAATTAGAAATAACTCTGCATTCAATCTATTCCTTGTTATCACACCTTTATCCTTGCTCCCAATTATCTACTCTAGAGGGTGATTCTTTATCATGTTTCTACTGGAAGTAGGACTTGACATCTCCACTCTTATCTCTTCTCTAGGTTCAAATCTTTGATCTTCTCTATTCTAAATAGATACATCATTCTGAAAATCATTGTTAGTCTCGAAAAGGACTTCAACATTCTATATAATAAATCCAAAATTATCCTCTTCTTCATCAAAATTAAAATCTACCATTTTCTCTTTAGTACCAAACTTTTTATCAATCCTTACATTTGTGCACTCAAAAATTGTCTTAGTTGTATAGTTGAAACATCTCTATGTTTTTCCTTTCAATGAGTAACTAAGAATCATACCTTCATCACTTATAGGATCAAACTTACCAATATCATCATCTCTCTTTATGTAACACTTACTTCCAAAAATTCTAATATACTTGACTAATGGTGAGTGACCAAACCATAACTCATAAGGTATCTTGTTCATACCCTGTCTGATTTGTACTCTATTTAGAGTATATACTACAGTGTTAACTACTTCTCTCAAAAATGTCTTTGAGACATCATTCTTAAATAACATCCCTCCTGTTGCTTCTGCTACTGACTTGTTCCTTCTTTTAGCAATCCCATTTTGTTTAGGTGTTCTAGGTGAAAATAAATGTCTTTTAATTCCATTCTCTTTGTAGAACATGTTGAACTCTCTAGAAGTGAACTCTCCTCCTCTATCTAATCTTAAACACTTAATCTTAACACTAGATTCATTTTCAACTGTATTCTTGAATATCTTAAATTTCTCAAAAGCTTCAAACTTTTCTTTAAGAAATGTTAGGTCCATAGCATCCCAGTGAAATCATCAACAAAAATCATAAAGTATCTTTCACCATAGAATCATCTGGTTCTTGCAAGATCACTTAGATCTATGTGAACAATCTCCAATTTCTCTATAGTAGAGAACTTCTTGCTACTAAAAGATTCTTTCCTTTGCTTGGAAAAAATACATTCCTTGCAGACAACATTTGCGGGCTTAATAATCTTAGCTAGATCTCTGACTACAAATGTACAGCTAACTTTCACAATATTATCAAACTTTATATGACAAAACCTTATATCTCATAACCAACTATTATCAACTATTGTAGCCAAACCTATTATTTCAATAGGATTCAACTGAAATACATTACCTCTAGATCTGGTTCCAGTACCAATTAGCTTACCATCTTTTTCTTTGATAATGTAAGTGTTATGTGTGAACTACAATAGATATCCCTTGTCTACCAATTGTCCAACACTTAAAAAATTATGTTTCAAATCATCAGAAAAGTAAACATCATTAGTGTTAGCTTTACCATCAAGAGTAATAGATCCAATCCCTAAAATATGACAGGCTACATTGTTACCAATTCTAGCAATACCTCCATAAGGATTTTTGGACTCCAAAAAATTGTTTATATCACCAGTCATGTGATGTGAACATCCACTATCAATCATCCAATCTGATTTCTTCTCAACTTGGGTAACTAGATCCTTTTTTTGTCTAATTTATC
The DNA here is from genome assembly GCA_028749045.1 of Cupressus sempervirens. Taxonomy (NCBI): domain Eukaryota; kingdom Viridiplantae; phylum Streptophyta; class Pinopsida; order Cupressales; family Cupressaceae; genus Cupressus; species Cupressus sempervirens. Next base: position 212,131,173 of record CM053786.1, on the reverse strand, counting down.
TATCAAGATTATCTTTTGTAATAGCCACAAGTCTTAATTCATCATCACTTTCACTCTGATCTTTTTCATCAGAGTCTTTGTCCTCATTAGCATATAAAAAATTTATATCCTTATCTCTTCTAGGCTTGAATTTTCCTATAAATGTTTTCTCTCTTTTAGGAAATTTAGATTCAAAATGACCATATTCATCACAAGTCCAATACTTAAAAGATTTTCTTACCATCTTTTTTATCTTCTTACCAAAAGGGATATTCCTTCTTTAATCTTCTTATCTTCTTCAGATCTACTACTACTTTAAAAGTCTCCTCTTTTACTTATACATCTTGATAGATTAGGTACAAGGTGCATAGCACTAAAAGATATATCTCATTTATGCTTCTATAGATTCTAATCTTCCAAGAAAAGTTTCCTTTGTGAAATCTTTGGTGCAAGGCATTACTAGCTAAATCACCTTAGCTATTTTCCTAAATGGTGGTGATAGAATTTTCAAGATCTTCCATATAACCTAATCATCATGTTTAGTTCCATCAAGAGACCAAATACTTGCAACAATTTCTAATATTCTTGCTATATAATTTCTAATAGATTCATCTTTCATCATCTTAGCATCTTGAAATGCACAAATCCAACTTTGTAATACCATTCTTTTTGCATGACCATCACCTTCAAAAGTAACTTCTAATGCTTTCTAGGTTTCATGAAAAGTTTGAAATGTCTTTACTTGATTATATTCATTCTCTAGGAGAGCTGACAATAGGGCTTCTCTGCCTCTCATGTTATACATGAACATATCTCTTTCTCCCTCACTGCATTCCTCTCGCTTAGATTCTTCAACAATTGCCTTCTTAGCTTTTGTCAAAAGCCAATATCCTAGACCCATGCATAGTAGATGAGTCTTCATCATTTCCTTCCAACTATCATAGTTGACCCCATCAAAACTTAGACTATCTTTCTTGAACATATTCACCATTTATATCCCAAAGTTGTTAAGCCTTATCTACAAGGACCTAATGCTCAATACCAATTGTTAGAATATATAGTACATTGAGATAACTGAGAGGGTGGGGGGTGAATTATCAGAGGATAGACCATGTTAGGAGTCTTTTACAACATTCATTACATGAGTCTCTATTTTTGAATTAATAACAACCAAAGTAAGGGAACTAGCCCATAACAAAAGATTGGTCAACTACTAGTGGATTACCATCAAACCAAAACTATCCCCTATTGCTGCTAGAAATAAAAACAAGATTCACTACCACAATTATGAGAGTATCAATAGGCTTAAACAAAATGCCTATAATCAAACATAAGAGTCTAAATAAAAATATTAACAAAGGAATAACAGCCTTGCAAACTAGTAAGTTTGTTAACCAATAGATTAACAACATTAAAAAGAAAAAAGGGGGGGAGCCCTTAAGATTTATTTTCTCCTTCATCCCTAAGAGGATTTTTTCCCAGTCTTAAACCATTAAGTCAAATAGTATCTTAGAGTCCTCAAGTAGGTCCTCATTGACATCCTTGAGTAGGCACAAAGTGGTAGCTACCGCATGTGTCACCTTAACTGTGAACTTGGTCAATAGGTGCATTCGCTCCTCTAGTACAAGATTTCTCTCTCACGCCTGATTGCCAAGCTTATGCTAAGTAACTAGATGACCTTTAGTAGCAGTATTTTTGATATCTTGCATAAACAGGGGGTTAGTAGCATTTTTTGAAATAGCCTTAATAGGGGAGGAGATTGTCATGGGGGAAGGCATCATATCCACTATATCAGGGAACTGATCCTTTGTTAGGTCCATACACCCCAAATCAACTCTCACTGAGACATGTGACACATCATTATTCTCCTTACCCTCACCCAAATCTAACTAAGAGGTTTTTGAACCCTCCTCCTCCACCTCCTTCATTCCTCCCACCCCAAAGTTCACTACTTTTTCTTTCATTCTCCATTTGGGGCAGCCCTAATCCTCTGAATCAAACTCCTCCTGCATGGCTTCCTCCTTCAACCTCCCTGACATCCTCCTACCCTCTCTCCCCTCCTCCTCTAACTCCACCACTACCTTATCCTTCCCTTTATCCTACTTCCCTCTCTTTCCCAAGTGGGAGGGATTCACAAAGGACCCACTGGGTGAAGGCTATGGAGTAGGGGATCTAGGACCTGTAATCCTAAGTGGAATAATTTAGGGCCAAGGGTTTGGGTGGACTAAAATTAACCCCCTTTTTAATTTTTTCTTTCACATCAACAACAAAATCCTCTAAATCATGTAGCAAGAATAAAGGAAGAAAAATGAAATCACGATTGGAAAAATGATTAAGGAGAGGAAAATGATAGTAGTAGTAGACTCTATACCTTCCTTCCAGGGTAAGATATTTCATCAAAACTAGACAAACCTTGTTCCATGGGTTACGAAGCTTCTCCCATATAAAACCACCTCTATGTTGAATCACTTCCTCTCCCTCCATGAAGAAATGTTGTAGGCTCACATAATTAGTCACCCTTGTCACCTTCTACCATTTCCTACCCCTCATGAGAAAGCCTGTCACAAGAGAAATTGCCTCTTTCGAAATATAAAATGAGATACCATTTATGGTAACTCGATGGTTCTCCCAAGAGTTATTGAATTGCATGGAGAAATTCTCATCATGCCCATTAAGTGCCTCTATAAACAAGACAAAACCACCCTCCTTTAGAATATACCACACTAGGGGCTTCCTCATGTTTTCATCGATCACAACCAATTCAATGCACATCAAATCGCCACCCATCTCTACAATTTTAACCTCTTCTCTCTTACCCTTTAGAGCCCATACACAATTTCTAAAAAAAACTTCACTCTTAGGCAGAAAAACCCACAAGGGTAGATGATAATCACAATTAATAGTAATGAAAATAGCCAACTTGGTAAGAAAGATCACATTTTAACTGCCATGATCTATCTTCCAATCATTTCCATCTTTCCCAACACATATCAAACCTTTCAAAAGTAATTCCTTTCTCTACATGGCATACGATTCCAACCCTATTAGTAGTTGTGATAGCTTTGTTAGGAGTTGTGGGAGACAATTGGACCCACTACCCTAATAACTTTAAGGTTAAGATCAAAGTACCAATTATCCAAATGATCTTTGTATTATTCCTTGTAGAATAATAAAACTGAAATTTAGTTTTCTTCCTCTTTCTTTGTCCTATCAACTAGACTTCTACTCCTTCAAATCTTGTAACTAGATCTCATACTGCACATCCAATGATCTCTTGGATCACTTACATGCATTTAGTAAGCATTCTGCTCCTTCTCAAGATGGACACTAATACTTCACATTTCACTTGGTCCTCTAAATCCAAGTCTCTATCCAAGCAAGGAAAGAAACTTTCCTTTATGTCATATCTTCATAATAATTCCTCATAATAAGATAATGAATTAATTTACAACACTAGATTGGCTCACAGTCTATACAAAACTTTACACACGTGAAACCACATCTTGCATACATGCTGACATCATCACATGACTATGCTCTATTACTATTATCTTTGTATCACCTTCATTATATCTTGGCTAAAAGATATAATGCAAACATTAGAAACTACCAAATAGATGCTCTGTTTCTACACTACTTTTAGTAAAATATGTGTAACTTTTGTACAACATCAAATTAGACTCAGTCCTTTAAACCACATCATCAAGAAAACCTTTGGAACATTTCCTCCTCTAGTCATCATCTAAAAATTCCTCACCTTCTGCCCATACTAAGATTACTGACTGCTACTCTTCTAGTCTTAACAGAATCACTGCTATGTTGACATCAATGACAAATACAGTCATGAATGCAACATAAAAATACTATTCAATGCTTAAAATACTCCCCCAATTTATTATTATCAAAATTCATGTGCTAATAGGATGACAATGAATAATCTTTGAGTGTGCAAGGTATGAGTGAAATTCTTATCTTGCATAGTTTTTAGGAAATTGTGTGGACTAGATGTGATAGGTGAACTATTATGAGAACTATTTGTGAGCATTATGTGATGTAAAGTATGATGTAGGATTGAAAACAATGTGAAGTACATCAATAAGAGAAGTATTGTATGTATATCTATTCCTATGAAGAACTGAATTGTATAAATTCCATGTTAGGGTAATAGGCTCTTCCTGTATACATTGTATTTTTTTATCAACTCCTAACAGGGTTGAGGCTTCTAACAAGGCTTATTCCTCTAACAAGGACTTGAGACACTATATTTATTTCATAAACTTATAATAGGGTCAATATCCTTAACATGATTCTATTTTTTAGTGAATCGTCTAGGGGATATAATCCTTATTAGGGTTTGCCTAGATAACTAATAATGATGTTATGAGTTCTCCATGTACATGGTTATATTTATTGTTTTGCATTATTGATTTACTTTTGTATGCAATTCATAAAGTAATTAACAATATTCAATTGTGGGAAAAAGTTTTTAGAATAACGATTCACCTTGCACCCCCCACCCTCTTAGTATTATCTATTTCTAACACCAACTTTGTGTTTATGGATTATCCTGATAATTGTAATCCCCAAGCTTTCCTTCTGTAAAGAAGATCCTTTTGGTTTAACTGGGGTAAACATCCTTTATCCTTTTTATAAAAGGACTTTATTCAAATCATCAAGGATCTACCTCACTCCTATCTAGGGTATTAACAACCCAATTATGTACAAGATGAATGAAAAATTCTTCTTCTTATTAACCTAAGATTCAAATTATCAAAGATGACCATATTCAATGATAATGAATCCTTTTGCATCTACCTAAATAATTTCTATGAGAGACATTGATGAAAAAAAGGTCTCATTACTGAAAGACTTCTCTTTCCACAAAAATATTTTATACTTCATAATATTGAATCCCTTGGAAGCTACTTCCTCATTGTTGATCCCATTGATCAAAATTTTATAGATTAGAGGGTTTTCATTCAATAACAACACTTTCTTGAAGCTTGACAGCCCTTCTAATGATCCCTATTCAATCAAAACACTTTCTTCATGACCCATAGCTCTCCTAATGATCCTTTTGATACATCACATCCCTTATTTGGGATGCAATTACAATTCAACCAATTTTCAACACCAACTCCATTATTCCAAACAGGATTCTTTCCTCTCATGTCCCTCTCATTAACTTATATTATAGTGAGATAGAAACCATCTCTAATTATCAACTTATGGTCTTCCCTTATGGATTCTCTATTGGATATTGATGCAAGAATTCCTCCCCTTGTAGGCAATAATCCCCTTGAGGTATTGTTAGTTTGTGATTTTTCAGAGTTGTCACTTTTATTCTTTATTTTTGGTTCACTCTTCTTTTTTAATTTTTTCGTTGAACCATTGGTTTTGTCAAGAGTCAAATGTACTTTGAGATATGATAACACTTTCATTGATCATTCAGAAACCTCATTCTTTCAATTCATCCTTCCCTCAAGATAATTATTGTCCAAGTCTTTCCCTTAGAAAGCCTTGATCAGGAGTGATTATCCTAAAACCATCTTACAAAAAGTTTTAAATGTTTCTTGGTATAAAATATAAACTTCTTTTTACCCCTTGAACCTTTTGTACTCCTTGTACCAAGTTTAGATAGAACAAATCTGCCTTGAACCCTTTGTACCAATTGAACTAGTTTACAAGTACAACACTTTTTTTGGTTCCCAAAGACAATGTTTCATGGTGGACCCAATCAACATGTCATATATACACATGTGTGAAGGACATACAATAGTTGGATGCATCATCAAGTTTGACACAATCATGGGTGATGTCATGATTTAAGGGTAAGTGCAAGTAATTAATGGTTGAAGTTAGGTCATCATAAATGATTGCACTGGAACATTGATTTAGGAGTGTGGAAACAACGATTTGGTACACGAACATGGTAGCAATCATTTGAAGTACTTTTTTCCCATTTAATGTCAGTCACTAATCCTTCCCATTACCTCACCTTTGTAGCAGTGCAGAAATTAATTCTATCCTCCACATAATTAATGACCATTCCCTATTTTTGAGATGCATTTAAAGAAGGCTTTACCTTTAAAAAAGAATAAAGTTTATTTTCTTGTCCAAATGAATTAGTCACAAGAAAATCAGAGAGAGAAAGCCTTCTTACATATTTTTAATGGCCGTTGCTCTTTAGGTAACCAATCTGATCTCTAGTTATTTTTCTCTTACATGTTAAGCAAAGCATATTTGTGGTTGTTTCTTTGCTTTCAAATATGAGTAAAATTCCTAAATCATGAAGTCTACACTACACTTATTCAAGAATACTTGTAGTCAGGAATGTAAATCACCTATAGTATAAAACATAGACCTATTAGGGGTTGATTTGGGGGGTGTTGCAAAAAGATTGTGTGAAAGACTTGCAAAGCCTTTTTCCACTAAAGTATTGGATAATAACCTCCTCATGGCCTCCACTTTCCCACCAACCTACCCTTTTGCAGAGCTAATTCAAGAGTGCATTCATATGTATAATGTGTCTAGGGGGTATATTTTGAAGAATGATTGAAGTGTGTTGTTGATTCTTAATAGGCAAACCATATCTAGATTATTTCACTTGGAAGAGCAACAATTTGCTGACCTGACTCTTGCCTTGTTTGTGGCTGGATTTTCAAAGCAAGAAAATGTAGATAGGAACACTATATTAAAGATATGGACCGTTTCTTTCTTAAAAAGTGGTTCTAGGTTATCCAAAAGCTTGAAGAAAATCCAAATGAAGACTCAAGTCTAGGACATAGTGGTTCTACTACTTAGAATTTGTGGTTCTTCCAGTGTCTCTATTTTTGAAGAATGGATATATTTTTATATTAAAATTGTGTCAAAGGGTTCACAATTCTTAGAATGGGTGGAATTAAAAGCTAGCTCTCTCAAAAATTAGATGAAGGGTGCTCTAAATTTGAAAATGAACCTTTTTTGTATCATCTTATTTGATGTATATGCTAGCTAGAACTCAAGATTTACAACATCTACCACATGAACCCTACATGGAGAACATTACCATATATGATAATTGCCCCATGTTACATAAGGATAAAGCTTTAGAATATTTTAGAAGGGTCGATGATGTCTTTTTTGTAAAGTTGTGTCTTGAATTGAAAAACCCCTTGCACCATAGATTGTCCCTCGAGTCTCAAAAGCTCATTTAATCTTTTGGTAACCTATACATTCAATTTCCTAGATTCAATTATTTGAGCATTAGGGGTTTTGACAAAGAACCTATACGTCTTCAAAAATTCACTCTTGATTGCTTTGTCTTAGCAGAGATAGCTTGACAAATAATTGATGTGATAAAAAAATTATTGGCTAAAGAAGCTTGTGATATTATTTTTCCACTCAAGTTGGGAAAACTGATATGCAGAAGCAAGGAAGATGCAACATAAGTTGTGACTTAGTTAAGCTTGTTTTTGGCTTCTATCAAGGTAGACCAGAATTTGATAGCAAAAGAATTACTCACAATCTACTTGATACTCATGAAAATATTGTACATGTCCCTAATGTAGAAGGATTTTGGGACAATTGTGCAAATGAGTTGGATGTGAGAAGAAGAGAGTCATCAAGGTTCACTATTACACATGACCACCTATTTCAATTGAAATTGGGTATAGATATCATAGACATAGGAGAGGACATAAAAAATATCCCAACTCCCAAGGAATTGAACCCATAGTTTGTAACATGGTTGCCATAGATTAGACCTCTAAAGAAGAGGATAATATTCTTGAAAGAACAAAAAATGTGATTGGAAAGAAAAATTCTTGGTTAACAATGAAAAAGGACACACATATTAGTGACCACATTGACCCTATTTCTAATGTTGGTCTTACAATTCTAGGTAGTAGAAGGTTGTCAAGGATTTCTAAGAGGAAGATCCATAATCTTCCTCTTGAATAGAAAACCCATTCTAACAAGAAAACCAAAATGTTAGTATGGGTAAAACTTCACCAAGTGGTGAACTTATTGACAATAGCCAAAGAGTCTAGATGATAGTAGGTTCATCCCCTCTAAGGATACGAGTTATAAACACCCCTGACAAAGGTACTGAATCAAAAAAGGATGCTACTACTCCTAACTAGTTTGTAGCTTTAGTAAATAGGAAGAGGAGTTTCATTCCTCTTTCTTTTCATGTTGATGACATTGTGAGAAAATATATCAACAAGGCCCCAAAATCTAAGAGGACTAAAAGCACAACTAGAATAACTTTTGATAGTGCAATAGGGAGGAGTATATCTGAAGTAGCCACCTACAATCAACAAGAAAGAACTGATAAATTAAATCTAAATAATTTTGAAATCACACACATAGATTTGGGGGTGATGAACTATGAAACAAATAAACACTGGGTGGAGGCATCTACCTAAAAAATTGTGCTACAATTGTAGAAAGATGACATTAAAAAGAAGAAACTAAAATATGAGAATAATGAAATGGCTGAATACATAAATTCACTAAAAGGTTAGATTGTTGTTCCTAGTGACCACCTATGGCTTACATTTGATTCTACTAACCTTGAAAAAAAACAATTGTTGGGTGAGCTGAAGAAAGGAAAGATGATGATGAAAATTGTGTTTAGTTGGATTGGCCTAGTGACGAATCAAGTTGCTAATCTCATGTGAAATTTGCATTAGATTTTTCTATGGCTAGGGCCACACTTGATGAATCTCTCATTCAGTCAATATTTTGGAAAGGTGAAGTTGAGAAATTCTCAGCCATGGTAACCCAATTCATAGAGGTAGAAGATTATAGGCTAGAAAATTTTCTACTGGAAAACCCACTACAATACGTAGACACAGAATTGATTCAAGTTTGAAGAAAGAATATTGCCTAGAAGCTATCCAATTACACTTTTTCTATTTCTAGGATGTAGTCATGTGAAATGGAATTCAAAAAATTGCTTGAAAATATAGGCAGGGACTTTCAATCCATCAACTCAACCTTTTCCACTCCTCTTAAGGAAGGAAGTTTTGATGTGGAGACCGTGATCAAACAATATGAAGAATGCATGAGTTTTGTGAAAGCTAAAATTGATGTCACATCATTTGATTTCTCCAAGGTGGCCAACAATGAGATAATATCAGGCATGTGCACTATATGACTCTGTAGTTACCTCAATATCATGAATAAGATGAAGCTAGATAAAGATATCTAGAAAAATCAACTACAAAGCATCAAGAGCTCAAATAAAACTACCAAGAGTGAATTCATTAATGCATTTAGGAAATCAAAGCTTGCACATGGATAGGGTGATGTTGAAGATGAGGAGAAAGAAGAACCACTTCACATGCCGGCAGATGATTAGTGTTGTCTTTTTAATGCTTTTAAGACATTTGGTTTCTAGTTTTTAAAATTTAATTTCTCAATCTACATACCCTTATGTGGGTTTTCATAACTACTTTTAACTATTCGAGAATAGAGTTTTTAGGGAGATTCTAGGATAGCTTTTCATTTAAGTCTAAAACTCAGTAGTGTTTAGGGTGGGCAATTTTTTATGGTTATTATACTATGACCATTTTTATCTAAGTTTAATAGCTATGCAAATATTTTAAGTTTCTGGCATTGTATCTGAATAGTATTGTTTGTTTTGGAAAGAAAAATGTTTGAATGTTCGAAGATGATATGCTTTGAATTTTATCATTATTGATTTAGTATTGAATCCATATTGAATCATTGAAATTCCTTTGATGCTAGATAATCCTTTTTATGTTAGATGATTATTAGTTCTAAATGTTCTTTGAGAAGTAATTGATAGAGAAACTATATGTGTTCTTTCCATTTGATGTGTTCTTGTTTATTTAATTATTGTTTATCAAATTATCCATCTATCTAAGAATAGATGGAAAGCATTAATAATTTTTGGTTAAAAGTAGCTCTCATTTAGAAGGTGGTTTTTATTGAATATCTAATAAGGAAGTTGAACCTTACCAAAATTCATAGAGGAATTGAAGAAGTTGAGATTCCCCAACTATTAGGAAATTGCATTTGTGTTTTGAATTTGGGAGTAGAATTTTTTATACATTTCTTTTTATTTAAAGAAAAATATGTTCACCAATAGGTATCTAAATCAATTTAGAGATTAGTTAGAGCTAGTAAAGAAGAAGTGATTTCAATCACTAATTCCCTCAAAACCAGATTACTCAAGCTCAATGCTTGATTAGTGAATTTTAGTTTACTCATGGAGAGATACAAAATAAGCTGGAGAGATGGAAGAAATTAGATGATACACTTCTTGCTACTTCTAGTACTTCTTTTTTAACTCATATTGGTAATGACGAGGTGAAGAAAATAACAATGGAATTGGCTTCATTCTATGATATGATTGGTCTCAACCAATAGTAATATTTGGGAGGATATGTACCTTATGATTATCTTGTAAATCCTTATCATGAATATTTCCTACATGTGTCATATCCCTTCATATATTGTGTCCCTATCCTACGATCTCCTAATGAGGCTCAACATTCATTCTTGTCACTTGGGATTGCAACCAAGTAACAATTCAACAAGTCTCCTAATTGTGATTCCCACCCACTCCCTCCCCCTTCCAAAATGGGTAGGAAGTCTAGATAGGAATTAAGGAAGCAAGATTTTAAGGTGGGAACTCAAGCCAAGCTCACAACCATCTTCAATAAGGAGAAGGGAAGGGCCTTCCACAAATTCCATGAAAGCCACCTCTTGAAATACCAGGGGTTTTAATACCCCTATCAAGAAGAGGTTAATTAAGTGTTGTCTTAATAACTTTGATTAAGACATTATACTCCTTCAAAGAACTAAGTTAGACTCTAATTAATTAGCTTGATTAGGTAAGAAGGTGGTAATTTTGAAAGTTTGGGGCCTCCCAATAATATTTGCCTATAGGGACCTTGTATGCATTTGGATTACCAAACTCATTTAGTTCACTCCAAATATCATTCAGCCTCCCAATAATATTTTTCTGTAGGGACCTTGTATCAATGTGTATCATCCCATCTCCACAATTAGTAAATGTACACTTTGGGGAGAACTAACTGAGTCTCTCAATGCTCATTACATAAGTAATATTATCTTTGAAGGTGATTTTAATGCCATTACTTGTCTTGATAAGAAGATTTTTGGTATCATATCCCTTAGTCAAGATACCAAAGATTTTAAGAGATGGATATCTACTAATAATTTATTAGATATTAGCTTATCTATTGGCTCATATACTTGGAGAAATAGAAGATCAGGTGTCGACCTTATTACTAAGAAATTAGATAGATTTAGGTGTCTTATGGTGATTTTACTTCCCTCCACTTTAACCTCACAACATGGGTTTAGATCCTTCCTCTAGCTCTAATGACACCTCAATCTACTTGAATATTGCTAAGATGGTTAAGTCGAAAAGAATTCCCTCCAATTTAAAAAATATGTGGTTCCTAGTTAAAGAATTTCTCTCCCTCATGTAAATTTGGTGGAATTAAGATTCCTTTTAAGGTTTTAGGATGTTCACTTTTGTATCCAAAATAAAACATCTTAAAATTAGTACTAAAGAATGTTAAAGAATTAGTCAATGTTGAATCAAATATCAAAGAATTAAACCAAAATGGTTCTACACAATGCTTTGGATAATGATTCATATTTCTAAGAGAAGATTTTTCTTAATAGGAAAGTTTATTTGCTTGCTAAAGAGGAAATTTTTTCGAAGAAAAAATTAGGAGAAACATGGTTGAATTAGGGTGATAGGAATACCAAGTTTCTCCATAATAATTCTAAGACCCTTAAGTGTTTTAACCAAAATACTAAAATTCAAACTCACAAGATAATATCTTAGAAGACCCTACAACTATGGTAGATGAATTCATATATTTCTTAAATGTTAAGTTAAATAATTAGGGATCCTCATATCTATTTTTTGATAGAGAAACTTTGGATCTCATTCCTAGACTCATAACCAAATACCACAACAAAATTTAAATAGAAAATTCTCCAAAGAAAAAATCAAGGCCATGTTATTTGAAATGAAGCTTAATAAAACCCCTGAGCCTAATGGATTCTAGGCCAACTTATTCTAAAAGTGCTAGTACATTTTAGAGGATGAGTTATGGGACATCCTTGAAGGAAGAAGAACTTCAAACAATCTCCTCAAAGAAATAAATTACACCTTCCTCACTCTCATACCCAAAAAAGATGAGGCATTTCAGCCTGGGGATTATATTCATATTCTAGTTTGCAAAATAATTTATAAGACTCTCACAACAACCTTGACTAATTAGTTGAAATTGATAATCTCCTTTATCATCTTTGTTGATTATTCATGTCTTATGCTTGGTAATTCTATTAGTGATGGTATTATTATAACTCAAGAACTTATACACTCTATCCAAAAAAAATTATGATGCATGTTAGTCAAGCTAGATATCCAATCGGCTTATGCCAAAGTTGAATAGAGGTTCCTATGCAAGTGTTTGAAAGCCTTTGGTTTCTCTAAGAAATGGATCAACCTACATTTTAGCTATATCTTCCCCCCAAAAATATTCATCTTATTTGTTGGATCTCCAGAAGGTTTCTTTAACATTTTTAGGGGGCTTAGATAAGGAGATCTCATATTCCCCTTTCTCTTCATCATTATGTTAGAGGGCTTTAGTAGGCTAACTTTAAAGAATCTCAAAGTGGCCTCACCCAAGGGGTTATGATAACTAAGGGGATTACCAAAGTTACACATCAGTAGTTTTTAGATGATGCAATTTGCGTAGTCAATGTTTGATCAATGAAGCACAATTGATTAATGATCACCTATATTTATGTATGGCAACCTTAGGCCTAATTGTCTATATAAATATATATATATATATATATATATATATGTTCTTCATTAACATGTTGGTGTAGATCCAACACTTCAGAATAGGATCTATATTATTGTAGAACTTGATGAAAGAAAACTTCCCTTGAAAATACTTAGGCATGCCTATAGATAAAGACACTCATTCCACATATATCTAGGATCACATTTCACAAAAAGTAGATTCCATAGTGGCAATTTGGAAGACTAAATGGTTATCTATTGTAGGAAGATAAACCATGACAAAATTAGTTTTCATAGGCCTTCCGGAGAACCAAATATCCTATCTCCTAATTACATCCAAACATATAGATAATTTAGATAATAAACTTAAGACATTATTGTAGGAAAGATCCTTTAATCTTGAATAAATATTTTTCTTTTGTTAAATGGGTCAATATATGCAAACCAATGAAGAATGCAGGACTAGGTATAAGGAAGATATATTGGAAAAGAAAAGTATTTAATGCTAACCTTGTGTAGAGAATCTAGAAAGAATCTCATGGGAAGTGGGAAAACATTATCTTTTATATATACCTCTCCCCTAGTGATCCCATTAGCATTTTCAGAACTATCTCCCACTAAAGGGTTCATGATAATGGAATTTTATGCTAAATAATAGACCTTGATCATAGATTATTGTTCTTGGGATGTGGGGAATGGTCATTTGGTATTTTTATAATAAGATTCTTAGGGGAGGATACCCCCTCCCCTTGCTAACACCATACTCCCTAACATTACTATTGGTGTAAATAATTATTCACTATTTGCACTTACTAAAGTTTACTTAGGTTAATGCATTATTTTAATATTTATTTATTAGTCATCTAGGAGTATGCATACTCTTGTGAGTTGTCATGTTGACAACATAGAAGATTGCACCTCTTTTATGCACATGGTGTCTACAATACAGGAGTTAGCACAAAAATTAAGCACATGGTGTCTACAATATCTCCACTTGAGATACACCTCATCATTCTTATCCTATCATCTAGAATGAAGGATAATATGTTTTCTTAGTTGTTATGCTTATCTTATCTCTCGGTTCTTTCTAGAGACATTCTAGGTGCCTCCTAAGAGGCCTTTATATGCAGGCACTCTTAGTGTTTTTGTACATATAATACAGAGCAATGTATGAGGACATACTCTGATATATTGATCATACCCCTTTTTGGTCTATAATTGTGTTTGTATTCAATTTCTATGATCTTGGGTGAATTTTTCCTTAAGGAAAATTCTTACATGGTATCAGAGCTCTTGGAGAATCTCTCTTCACATAGCCATTTGAGACCATCTTCTTGGTTCAACACCTCAGCCTAAAACCAAAGTATCATAGAAATTGGGAGTGTCTAGAGCTAGAACGGACCCCATCATTGCATCCAAAATATCAATTCAGTGAAAATTAACTATAAAGTTGCCTACCCTAGGCCAAAGTTGATTGTGAGGAAAAATGTTTTTGCAAATCGGCACCTAAATGCTCGATTTGCAATCCCAGTATGATCATATTTTAGATCTACAATCTAATTTTCAGATCTGCATTTTTATTCATCCACATGTTTGCAATTTTTTGAATTTTCATTATTTTCCAAAAATGTTTTAGCCATCAAGTCATAGGAGAGACTTTTTGTAGGTGAAGATTGAAGCTTTTTGGTGAAAACCAGATATTTGCATCACATTCAAAAGGTCAAAAAACCCCCAAATCATAATTTGTTTCATCCAAATTAGACATCTAAGGCAAAATCTAGAGCCATTCAATTTTTGGAAGCATGACGATTGCGATTCAAAAAAAATAATAGCAGTACTGATTTTCAAACAGTAATATCTCCCTCATACGAACTCCTTTTTGTGAGCAATTTTTCATTTTTTTTTGGGGTAGGATTTCATGATTTACACATTGGTGTAAGAAGTTTGACATCTCTATTCTTGAATTTTTCTACATCTCACAAATCCTAAATTTTGTCACTTGAAATGCTCCTTACGAGCTCATCTAGACACGTAATCAAGTTCCATTTTTTTTTAAAGTGTATGTTTTTTGTCTACTTTCCATATCTACAATTAGATTATAGGTTTTATGAATAGAAATTGTACTTTCATAAATAGGCCTTAAATTAGCATGTGGCCATTGCACTAAGTGCCAAATCATACATTAGGGGAGAGTTCTCTGATTTCTTTTACATTTTGGGAGGTTCATTGATTGATCTCATGGAGTCTTGTTAGATATGTCAGTCTGGTATTAGACTATAGTTGACAATAAGAAACTATTAAAAATGTAGTGCTTTGATACTTGATCATTTAAGAGACCATCAAGAATTGCTTCCTTATCCCTATTCATTGCCACCACATTTTAATTCGACACATCTTGTGCACCTTCATGACTTTCTATATAATAGTATAAGGAATATTTTGCTCCCCTTAGAATGGAAAGTTTTTCTCATGATATTTGGATGTCTATTTGGGAAGCATATGGAGATCCATGTGTTCCTCCATCTCCACAAGACATTCTACATCCAGTCACTCTAGATATGGTTTCTTCCTATCTAGATGAGATCACACCTCTAGATGCTCCTATTGCTCCTATTTATCTTGTTTTAGCCACAAATGCTCTAGATTCAGTGTAGTAGGACACTCCATGTATTCCTACTTTACCTTCATGTGATGACTTCCTTCTAGACATTGCACAACTATTTGTAGATTCTCACATTGAAGATGTGGGAGGAATCCTCAATGATATTTATCTTCTTTTTTAGGAAAATTCTTTGTTTATTGCCACAATGAATGATTTATGTACTTAAAAATAGTAGGATACACTTTGTCTTCTAGTTTCAACCTCAAGTGATGACTTCTTGATTTACATTTTGTGTTTGTTATTGGAGTCACACATAGTAGATTTGGAGGACTTCTTTGATGATCTATCACTTCTTTTTGCTAAGGAAAATCCTTCTACAATTGTTGTGAGGGCCCACTCTGACTCTCATGTCCATTCTCTACATGATCAATCTTCACTGATTGGTGTGATTGTGGATTCTTATGTACAACAATTACAAGAGGTCTCTCTATCATTTGAGGAGACTGTTGGTTCTTTGAAATAGGTTCTATAGTAATCCTTGCTAGATCAACACTTATTTTCAGCAATGTTGGAAGGAGCGACTAACAGTATTGACACAAGGACAATTGCGTAGGTTTTAGAGACACTTTTCATCATTGAGATTCTTTTCACACATAAGGGATGCATCTCCTTTGTACCCTTGCATTTGTTTCTTCCAAAGGGGAGGAACATCATTCAACATTCATGGATCAACTTCTACATTGAAGTATTTCTCATTGATTGGCACACTACATTTAAGGGGGGTGAACTACTTTTTCTCCTTCTTCTTCTTGTTTTTGGGAGTGACTTTTTCCTCTTAAAGGGTTTTGTCCTTCATATTCTCTTTTGTATATACTTGATGTATGTCGTAATAGAGTGGGGGCTCTTGATTACTCCACCCATCCATGCATCTTTTTTTCATCTCTCCTTTTGGGGGAGGGTGTTTCCCATGTGGTTTTGCCTCTTTCTCTACTTTATGAGAGATTGAATTTTTTATTATGTACATGGGTACCTCACATGACCTAGTAGTCAGGACCCATCTTGCATTTCATCCTAGTTTTCGTAAGCTTAAGGGCATTCCCATAAGTTGCACTCAATGCGGGGTGTTGGTGTAAATAATTATTCACTATTTACACTTACTTAAGTTTACTTAGGTTAATGCATTATTTTAATATTTATTTATTAGTCACCTAGGAGTATGTGCACTCTTGTGAGTTGTCATGTTGAAAACACTAAAGTTCGCACCTCTTTTATGCACATGGTGTCGACAACATAGGAGCTAGCACATTACTTAAACACATGGTGTCTACAACATCTCCACTTGAGATACACCTCATCATTCTTATCCTATCATCTAGAATGATGGATAAGACAGATGCTTAGCTGTCATGCTTATCTCATCTATTGGTTCTTTCTAGAGACATTCTAGGTGCTTCCTAAGAGGCCTTTATATATAGGCACTCCTAGTGTGTTTGTAGATACAATATAGAGCAATGTATGAGGACATACTCTAATATATTGATCATACCCCTTTTTGGTCTATAGTTGTGCTTGTGTTTGAGTTCTATGATATTGGGTGAATCTAGCCCTAAGAAAAATTCTTACAATTGTTAATAATTTGAAAGCCCATTGTTGTTTATCCATTGTCAATTATATCTCTTATAGAAATAATGACCCATATTTATGTTGGACCTAGAGATCAAGAAAGGACACTCCTTTATCCAATGGAGGAAAATTAATATTTAGTAATATCCTTAACACTCGTTAGATCTTTCCCAAGATCAAAGAAGGTTCATTAGTTTGGGCCAAGGCTAAATCAAAACTATATGATATGAAATACGGATACAATTCTCTTGTGCAATAGAATAACTAGACATTATCCTCCCTCCCACTTGGTCTTTGTTTGAGAAAAAATGATCTTTCCAAAGTAGGAAAGTTCCTCTCAGAAGCAGTCCAAAAGAGGTTCCTTAAAGAAGAACGACATAGGAATACAGGGTTCATGGGTCCCTCCTAGTGTTATCTTTGTAAACAACATGAGGAAATAGTGGATCACCTCATTCTCACTAATCCCTATGCCCACCAATGTTGATTTTAGTTTTGTAAGAAACTTCATCTCTCCAAGGCCTTTCTAACTTCTCTTCTATGACATCTTCAACCATGGCCTACCAAGATTAATAAAAGCACTTATGATTATCTTTCTACGTCAACCTCATCAATAATCTTATAGGAATTATGCAAAGAACATAATAAGAGAATATTCAAAAACCAAGAAATGCCTCCTGACTTCCTATGCAATAAAATAGAAGCTAGTATTATGGAAAACATCAATAGACAATTGACATGTAAACCCCCTACCTAAAGGATTCTTCTTTGATTGGGTTTCTTTGATGAGGAAGGAGTGTTTTAGTCTAATAAAACATCAATGTGTAGGTTTGGGTGGAGATAAGTCTAAACCAACTCAAAAAAATTGTGTATGGTCTTGTGCACCCCCACCCCACCCCCCTCATTTTTCAAACTCAATTTTATGGAGCTTCAAGAGATAATTCATGACAAGCTAGTATTGGATGCATTATCCATGATTGGGATGAGAATATATGTGGACAAATTGTTAATCCAATATTGATATGATTAGGATCTATGATGATTGCATTTGAATTCTAAAACAGTTTAAAGTTTTTTTACAAAAAAAATTTAAAGAAAAATTTTAAACTTATTTTTGAATACATAAATATAAATAATGTTTTAAAAAAGCTAAACTAAAAGTAAGAGAAGAGCAGAGAAGAGAATGCAAACATAACATAGATATTGATATAGAGCTCATCTACATGGATTACATCTATAGTTCCTCCAAGTAGAGTGACCAATTTTATGTTTAGTTCCCCAATAAGATTACAATAAGTCGATGCCAATTTGATAGCATCTAGTTGCACTAAGCTTCAATATCTCTCCTTAGAAAGATAACAATCTTCAAAGCCTGGAAGAATACTCATAAAGAATTCTCTCCAAAAATCTACTAATTTTTTACAAGCCCGTACCCCATTTTATGCATGAAATTTACTTATTTAAGTGCTTAACCAAATGATTCACAATATCCCATAATTAACCAAAAATTATATCACATTATGAAAATCCCTTTAAAAATAACCTCTCATTTATTTTGGTTAATTGGGGACTTCATGGTCTTTGGATTCAACCATTTAAATATAACTTTATCCTTCAATACTACAAAAAATCCCCAACCCACTTGTTAATCTTGAGATTTTTGGGAAGGATGGGTTGGTGGTTCCAACCACCGAGCCACTATCTCTAGGTTATTTTAGCCACAAATGGTGCCTTTAAAATAAGTTAGCACACTTCATATTTAACAATGCATTGGTGACATAGTGGGTAGTGGGAAGTGGTAGGACATTGGTGGTGGAAGAGGTTATGAGTATGTTAATCAACATGTCAATCAAAAGTTTATAGATAACTTTGGTAGAAACAAAGTAATAATTACATAGTCAACTCATATTTTAATAGCAATTATGTATATGGAAAAATGAGTACATACTTAAGAAACCCTTTTCATTTCATCAAATTTGAGTAAGAAGTGATTTTTTTCATATTGCCACTTTTTGGCCCCCCATGATCCTTCATATACCCTTTGATCTTAATTTAGTTTTTATAATTAGATGTGAAATAAATTTGTAATGATTAATAAGAAATGTTATTAATGATATAATATTTTATCACTTTAAAACTCGATTCTATACTAAATTTGAAAAGCTCAAAATAAATGTCACTATAATATTGTCACTTTAATAAATTTGGTTAATATAAATTAGTAAATTAATGATGATGTAGGTTTTTCACATTATAAGAATGTCTTTTTAGGAAAATTTTTGATTTTTTAAATTAAAGTTTCTACTTGTTAATTTCAATATCATGAAACATAATATTTAATTTTAAATATTAATACAATTTCTATAATCATATATGATATGAACATTGCATATAATTTTAATAGATAATAAATGATAGAACAATTTAGCTAACAAAAACTAATTTTTATTAATATTTTGTTTAAAATGACAATAAAATAAAAAATAAATTCATCTAAGAGAAAATGATAACATGCTTAAAATTTTATCTAGTCCAATATTCATTAATAATATGGTTGAAAAGTTCTTAAAGTTATCTTGGAAAGAGTTAATCACACTTTATTGATGAATTGATAACATAGAACTAACTAGATAGATCACTCCATTATCTCTTTAACAATATATTTTGCTTTGAATTGTGATTATGGTAGGTTTTACACTTATTCTATACACAATAATTTTTTTATTAGATTACAATTATTTCTATGAGTAGTACACATAAATTTCATGTTTTAAAGATGTTTCCACTTAGAAACTTAATAAGAAGTCATATATACATAAAGAAACTAGCAGGAAAATCATGATAAACTATGTGGTGTTAGATAAATGGTCACTAAAGTAAATAGAAAATTGAAGAAAATTTTAATATTTTAGGAGAACATAACAAACAATATCTTATGGTTTTCAACAAAAAAAACTATTTTTTGTGCTTCCCCTTTTTGATGAGACTAATTTCTACTATTCAGAAAAATAGTAGTTTAGAAACTAGATTAAGAGTATTATAAATCTTCTTCGTGTCATATCTTTAAATTTTGAGACCATCTTCGATTTCTTGCCAAAGTTTAGTGTTTGTTGATTTAAAAAAGAAGAAATGGTATTTATATTTATATTTCTAGTGCTTCATTGATATGTATATATGTTGGAGAACAAAAAAACAACTGTCTTAGGCGACTAGAATGGTTGAAGAACCTACCAAGGAAGAGGAATAAGGAAAGAGTAAACTCAATCATATATCAACTATTTAACTTACTGATCCCAACACTTGTCCATCAATACTTAATGATCAATAATCAAAGGTTGAGGTAAAGCTGGAGAAGGAGCCACAGCCTACACCATCTTATCCCCATAGACATCCCAAGGGACACAAATAATTATATTAGTATCTTATCCATCATTCCTTGCCTCAACCAAGTATTAGACCTCCACACATTTTCCATAGGTCTCTTTTCTTTGAGATTATCCTTAGTAAGGAAAGATTTAGACCAATGACCTATATAAAAATAAAATAAAAATAGGTAAAAGGGTTATATTCAAACTCTATAACTTGTAGCCTACCTCCTAGCTTGGATTTAAGAGTAGCAACATCCTTGAGACTAGAAGATTGATAAATATTATATTAATGTGCAACCAAGCATATGATGTTATGTGGAGCCTAATTAGAATTATAGATGAATTTTTCCCACTTCCTTCAATGAAAATTTCCCCAAGATTTTTCTACAAGGGTTTGGGGGTTGCACCCCCATAATGTCATCAAGGGTAGTGCCCCTTGAGGGGTCTTGGAGTAGAGCCCTAGACACACTTCCTATCACAATATAGAGTAGGGTCAAGAAACAACTTGCAAAGACAAAATTAACTTTATTATTATAAAAGGCATTAGGAGTTATTTTTGTATTGGACAACATATTCTAGCCCTAATTTTGTAAGAAACACAAGTTTTTATAAAATGGCTCAGGGTTAGGGATTTTATATTATATAATGATTTAGAAGCTTCTTGCTATGATATTAATTTTAAAGGGGTTATAGATTGTAATTGAGTTGAAATCACTAGATAATGATATTGGTCTCGTTGTTTGGTAGATCTACCCTAGGGATTGGGTGAACCACATTAAACATTGTGTCCATTATTTTCTTGTGTACATTTTATTCCTTTGTCATATTGGTTACATATGCATGTAATTGTTATTCTTATCTCTCTTATCATAACACCACAGAATATTCTTCTCCATATGAAAAATAAGGAAATCATTATTACTAGTTATACAAAACAAGTTACAATTCCTCTACAAATTATTTCATCCAAAAATTCTAGAGGTAACCTAGGCTATCAAAACCAATTATGTAACATCAAAAGCCCAACATAAAGGATAAATACTAGGCTTCCAATGTCTAAGAGTCAAGGAAAACTTGCCAAATGTACATGGTCCTCTAGCTAAGACTTCTAATATATATTTATACAAGTGAATATAAAATAAAATAAACCTTTAATAAAATCAAATACATAAACTTCTTGTAGCCTTCCATTTTCAAGAATAACATAAATGAATTTAATCAACATTAGGTCTGAGCCCAATAAATTCTCCCACTAGAGGGAGAAATCAAAACAACCATGTTTATCCATCAAATAATTTGGAACTCTCACTGGATTGGTTACAAAAATATCCATTGAATGCAACACAAGAGAAATGATCCCTTTTTATTAATTTGGACCTGATTAGGTTTAGCTAGGATCTATTTTCATGTTAGGGTTACCTACAAGAGACAATAGAATGGACCAAGCCCATACCAATTATCCCCACATCATTAATTTTAGATTTTCCTCCCAATAAAATAGACCAAACTGAATGGGTATATATTGTAGACATAGTAGAAAGATCCAACCCCACACCACCTATCCCCACATCAATAATCTTGGAAATAATTTCTACTAAATTTGGTAAACCACAATTCAAATTACGATCATAATCCCTAGAAGATTCCTTCTATCCATCTATAGAACATCTAGACTCCTATATAACCATAGTGACTCCATTTCATTCTCCTAGAGAATTAAAATTTTGTCTCTCTCCCTTATGATGTACCATCCTAGAGTTGGTATACATGATTCTTTTACATGATTTTTTTACTACCTTCGTTGACTCCTAAACAAACATCATTATTCCCTTCCTTATCTCAAAGGAGAATATGTTCATAAGGATTATATCAACATGGAAAATATGGTATCTACATCTCTTAGATTTATTTCTAGGTTAGTCCATTTTTAAGAGCTATACCAAGATTTCATAATTAAGGAGTCCCTAACTCAATCATCAAATAATGATAAATATATTGACATTTAACAAAGTGATATACAAATATGGAAGGTTGTCTAAGCACGAGTCAAAAATTTGATGGATTCATTGATGGGTATGCATGTAGTACTGGTGTTCAATTAAGTTTCTTGTGGTTGTTAGTGGCAAGAAGTTGATGAAGTGTTATTGGAATCAATTGTTGATGTTAGGAAGAAAGAGGTGTTGATAAGAGGAGACCATGGAGAATATGATTAGACTAAGTGGCAATAATATGTGTTCCACAACATCTCCCAAATCAATTTTTCTTCCTAATGTAATTATTCAATGATGTATGGTTTTCTTGCTAGTTATTTCCCTACTAAACTTCCTAACTAGCTTTATATATTTTAATATATTTATTTATTAGAGGGAAAAAGATAATAAGCAACTTATAGTATATAGACTTTTTTTCTTATTACTTTTTGTGATTTCATATTTGTATTATTAAAACTTGTTTAATAAATTTAATTTGCCATCCTATGAAATTGTAGATTAAATGATGTATTTTAACTTTATAAAATATATAACTAATCCACTTGAAAAAAATTCATATTGAAATATATATAATGATGGTTCATAAATTGATACAACTTAACTATTTCATTTTTTATTATAAGTACAATTTTGAATTTTTATGTATTTATTTAATTGTGAGTCACCCTTATTTGTAATTGATCATTAGGCTTTTTTTCATTGCTCTTCTTTAATCATGCAATCAAGTGGCTATGGTTACTATTGGTGCGACATTCTCATGGCTAAAAGGCTTGTGCGTTCTTTTTTGTTGAAAGCTTTACCAATATGGTTGAAAAAGTTATGCTTTACTCTTTTACAATGTGGCTGAATTTTCAGATGCCTTCCTTTTCTTGTGCTACTCCAAATGTTTCTTGTCAATAAAGGTAAAATTTATCAAATGTGGCTGAAATTTTTATTTTAGATTAATATACTCTGCATTTTTTTTATAGATATTCTAACCGACTGAAACAAATGTAGTTGTAGTACACATACCTGCTAAAACTTTACCAGAAAATTTATTCCTAGCTTTAAACTAAATGAGAAAATGCTTTCAGATACACAAAATAACAAAGAGTTCTTACTATAGAGGAGGTTTTATTGGATGGTTCTTGTCAAGTTACTTAGAGGTAAGAATAGATGTCAATCGTGAAGCCAATCTAGACTAAGTTGTGTTTCCACAATACCATTTCTAAGCTGTGGAATAGAAACGTTCTTTGCCCACAACCACTACTTCCCAATCTTCTCATCATAGGTAACTTGGTTGAGCAAACTCATTTTAGAAATAGATCTTGGCAGCCTCGTTAGATGCAAACATTCTCTCATATCAAACTCACTCAACTTCTTTAGTTTCCCTATTTCCTCGGGAAGCTTTCTAAACCCCTTGCAGAATGAGATGTCTAGAAATTCGAATAGCCAAAGTTTTCCTTTTGATGGTGGAAGCTCTTTTGGGCCTGGGAAAGTTGATAATCTTAGCATTTTTAGAGAGCTCATATAGCCAAACTCATATGGTAACTTTTGAATCCCGTGGCAGTTGCTAATAGACCACGCCTAGATACAAGGCATATAAAAGAAGGTAAGAGGCACCTCCTCCAAGTTACTGGAATGAACATTATTGAAGTCCCAAATCATCTTAATGTTGAATATTGTTGCATATCAGACCCTTTGCATAAACTTGAAGAGAGCTTCTCTAAGTTGGATGGTTCTTAGCTTTTTATTTTAACAAAAGGCACACTCAACCTTTCGAAGCGGATTCTCTTGAGATTAGTGAGTGAAGATAAAACATCTTGACCTTTTATAGTTGCCTTCTTTGTCCCATAATTCAATACCATGAGATATTTTAGACTCTTCATGGATTTGAGAAATCAAGGAAGAAAATGTTCACTTGAAGAAATCAATAACAACAAAGCCTCTATCTCAGGGAAATCCATCTCATACCAATTATTTGCCTCCAAGGGGTCTGCGTGAATAGATCAGAAAGGAGTTCATATTACATACTTGATCATGTTGGTTATGACTATTAGCTGTTTGTGTTCACATAGATCAGATTGCTTGGATCAATATACGTGTCTGAATGGAGACCATTTGAACATCACATACATTATTATTAAGCAATTCCCACTTTGTAGGCAAAATATGATCCTTCCTGTTTATGAGAAACCTCTTTCTGTCGACTACACCATCACAGAATCCCAAATGGAGGGCCAATTCATGCATTACACTATGTTGAGAAAAAGATATCTTCGAGGCCTTTCCATGTGAGATATTGTTACTCTTCTCCTGATAAATTGTACTGTCAAATTTTATATAGGATTAAAAAAATTCAAATTAGAAAATGAAAATACCTTGGAGTGCTTGTCAAATCAACCAGGTTTCTGCTTGCAAGATCTGATAAAATGGACAAGGCGTCATTTCACCATAACTTCCTCACATAAACCTATATATCCAGTAATGCATCAGCACAAATTTTCCTGTACGTCAGAAATAAAGCTTATTCCAAGAGGTATACATGGTAGATCACAGTTTATGATCAAACATTGTAGTCTTCATTGGATACACTTTATTACTGCAATAGTAGAGATTTGTGTGTGTCATCCCCACCCCAGTTTAACCTTCTCATTGGAGGGTTTCATGCTATGGATGAATATACTTAACTAGCTATTTCAGTTTACATGCAAATTGTGAGATGGATGTGTGGTGAATGATTCTATGGTTAAAGTTTTGAAGGACTGGTACACCCCTCCCTCCTAGAGTTTATATTCTCTATTTTATTTCCAACAATTTGTATCAGAAGCATAATACAAAGAATTGATATTAGTCTCCAACAATCGAATAAGCCCATTTTTATGATCAACTGATATGGATTCTCCTTTAGAAATCTTCTTCTTTTCCCCCTCCCAAACCTCATTTGATTCTCCATGTAAATTACCTCCAATTACCTTTAGAGAAAGTGTAAGGTCACTACATTGCAATTGACTATGTAACCAAAGGAAGATAGCCAAAAATTTATAGATGGCCAGTTCAAAGAAAATAAAACTTCTTATGTCATGCAACCTAGAATCATAAGCGACAATGTTGATCACCTTAAGGATGTTTTAGAATTCTCTAGTTAGTTCAATATTATATTAGATCTAATTATTCAACTATTTGGAAGAAACATATATTAAACTGATAATTCTTTTTTCATAATTATTTCTTCTATCATAACTAGTTTCTATATGCTAATAAAATACCACTTGCCACGAAACATCCAATTTGATGCAGAGTGCTTAGACCAAAAGCTTAGTAGAACCCTTGCTATGGTACTTAAGGTAACTTTATCTTTCCCATCTGTATAAGAGTCTTCAAAGACTCCTTCCAACTTCTTTCAACACGGATCAAACTTCTACACAACTTCACAAACCTTCTTAGTAACTTTCCCAATCTAAGACTATAGGAAAAATGGTTAAAAATGAGAAACGATCTTCAAACTATTCCTTGGGTCAATCTCATACCTAAGAAACTTCAAGGAATATAGAAGAATGAGATTTCCACAATTGGTTTACTTCCCCAACTCATATTTTGTAAATTTTCTCAAAATATGCCTAATTTTCCTTGTAGCCCTTTTTGAGGTTTTGCGATAGCAACTTGGTTTTTCCCCACTAGAATTATAAAAAAATTAGAGTTTTGGACACCCTTTTGTAAAATACACAAATCCCCAAAACACCAACTTACCAAGTTACTCCAACACCCCTAAACCTATGTAAGCCTCACATGCCTAATTAGCCAAATCAAGCCTGGATCACTTGGAAATGTACAAGGATGGGTGCCTAGGACTATTTTACTATTGAACAAAGTATTAAACAATGTTTTCCACCAAGAAATGACCACTTGCTAAGTTTCACAACTTTATTCGAAGCCCTTTTCCACAAAATCAACATTTTTAAGGCTAAAAAATATAGTAATTTCACAATAGGGCATGCTCATTTAGCCCTTGGATCACTTTAGAAAAATATTTAACTTAGGAATCTAAAAATGCATATCCTAACCTTCCAAATCCTAGAAGGCCATTGAAAACCAACAATAGAAATGCAGGTTAGGGCACATCTTTCTTAAAACCCTCAATTTAAGGGTTTTTAAACCTACTTGTAAAGAAAGTGTTCTAACTTCCTTCAAACTAAACTAATCAACCTAAAATAAAATGAAATTTAAGTTAGACTAAGAAATAATTCAAATCATCCAACTAGATTCAGTGTCCTAATCTGTACAAGTTCATACAACAGTAAATTGCTCAGAAAATTTGTATATTAGGTATCAAAAACTTGTTGAACATACCCCTTATGACTGCTTCAACTTGATAGGGGATATATGCATAAAAATAAATCAATCCCAACTAATAATGGGTTGGTTTGAGTAGTTAAAAGTTTAGTTGTAACATTTTGCAAAATATTGTGAACATTGACAAGAAATTGTTAGCAACTTTTCTTGCAAAATGCAATTTTTGCACTAACTCTTCCTAGAAATTAACTAATTGGTCATTTGCAACACTTAATACCTAATTAAGGTTTAATGACTCACAAAAAAATTATAGAGTTAATTTATTAACCAAAAACATTAAAAAGCAATAATCCTTAGGACTAAGGCAATTTAGGCTGATATGGCACCTCAAGTTCCTTGACCTTACAAATAAGGATCAACTTATTTAAGAGAAAGTAACATGTTTAAATGAGGTGGATCATCACCCCTTTTCTTCTAGCATGAATCTCCTTCTAGTTAATAAGATCACCTATGATGTCACCTAGGTGCCCTATGCCATACTCCTCTAGGTGGGAAGGTTTGAAAACTTCACACTAGTCTTCTCAATTTCCTTTAAACTCATTAAAGTAGCCTCCTCTAAAGGCTCTCCCTTCCATTTAACCATGTACTCATGATAGGTACAACTCCTAGTTTTTTTTTTTATCCTCTTTTCCAATATGCATTCAATGCTTGGGCGAACTTGCTTTGGTAAATCCTGAAGTATATCTGCATTTAGAGAATCAGTAGACCCTACAATACTAACATCAACAATACTAGAAGATTTATATTCATAGATATCTAAGATGTTAAATTTGGGAGAGAGAGAGCTATATCAGAAGGTAATTCAATCTTATACACATTAGGTCCACATTGTTTGAGAATCTAAAAGGGACAAATCTTTTTCATTTGCAACTTAGTGTACTTTTCCTAAGGAAGTCTCTCCCTCTTAAAATGAACCATAACCATGTCTCCCACATTAAAATTTACTTCCCTTCTTCTTAAATTTGTTTCCTTCTTATATTTTTGTGAACTCTATTGTAACGTTTCCTTTACTTGGTGATGAATATCTCTCATGACCTCGGCAACATCATTAGCAAGGGCACTCCTCTGACCAATGTTTTCCATTGACCTAGGCCTATACTTCTATTAATGGAATCATTGTAAGAAAACTCTTGCTGAGGTAGAATAGTATACAATGTAATACCATATTCTTTATTAAGGCATCTGACAAGGTTATCTAGTGATCTATTAATAACCTCAGTCTTCCCATCTAATTGGGAATTATAGGAAGATGACATTGCTAGATTTGTGCGAAGTTTCTTCTACAAGGTTTGCCAAAAGTTTTCCATACACTTTTGATATCTATCTAAGATAAATTCCATGAAATATTATAACCTCTTTAAATAAAAGGCCTGGTATACTACATGCATCATGGGTGGACTTACAAGGCAAAATTTGTGCCATTTTTGAAAATTTGTCGACAACTACATAAATATTGTCATAACCAAATTTGGTCCTTGGAAGACCCAAAAAAAAATCCATACTAACTGAATCCCAAGGCTTAGTAGGTATGGGTAATGGAGTATATGAGCCTTTATTAGAACTTTTCCCCTTAGCATTTTGACAAACGAAACAAGTTTCTACGAACCTCCTAACATTTGGTTTCATTTTAGGCCAAAAGTAAAATCTGCTTACCAATTCCAATGTCTTGTTTAGATCAAAGTGACTAGCTAGGCTCCCACAATACTTCTCTCTGATAATGTTTTCCCTCATAGAACACTAAGGTCTACAAAGTTGACTTCCTTTAAATAAAATGCCTTCTTTAATGATGTAATCGTCAAAATTAGTATGGCATATATCCCCCATCTCAAAAGAAACTTGGTAAGCTTCACGAAAATCTCCATAAATAGGATAGATATCTTTCAAGGTAGAAATACCAATACTTTCCAATTGGATTTCTTAAATGGATAAGTCTCTTCTACTTAAGGAATCAACCACCTTGCTAGCTACTCCTTTCCTATGCTTGATGGAGAATGTATATCACTACAAGTACTCCATCCATTTGACATTTCTATGGTTCAACTCCTCTTGTCTATTTAGAAAATTCAAAGCTTGATTATCAGTAAAACCAATAAAATCATTAGGTAACAAGTAGTGTCTCCACTTTCTAAGTGAGTGAACAATGGCATAAAGTTCTAGATCATAGGTAGAGTAATTTTTCTTTGCCTCATTAAGCTTCTCACTAGAAAAGTCCACAGGCCTGCCATTTCGACTTAAAACACCACTAATTTCCCTTTTTCTTGCATCATACTCAGTAGTAAAAACCTTATTAAAATTAGGAAAGACCAAGATAGGTTGTTGTACTACCCTTATTTTTAAATATTCAAATGACTAATCTGCATCTTTAGTCCATACAAACTAACATTTTCTTCCCCCCTTAACAATATCAATCATTGGTGCACTTAACCCATTAAAATTTCTTACAAATTTCCTATAAAAGCTAGCAAGACCATGAAATCTCTTTACCTCACTAGGAGACTTTGGATTAGGCCAATTCAATATGGCTTCAGCCTTGGAAGGATCCATCTTTAGGTTTCCTTTAGAGATGACAAAACTAGGAAATGCAAGCTCTTCCTACAAGAGCACTCATTTGTCCATGTTTATCTTCAACTGCTCCTCATATAGCCACTTCAAGACCATATCAAGATGGGTTAGGTGTTCATCCTTATCCTTAGTAAAAATAAAGATATCGTCTAGATATAAAACAATAAAAATGTTTGTGAATGGTTTAAGGAATTCATTCATCAATCTCATAAAGGTGCTTGGAGCATTAGAAAGTCCAAAAGACACCACAACCCACTCAAATACCCCTTCATTGGTCTTGAAGGTAGTTTTTGACTCATCCTATCTAATTCTAATTTGATGGTAGCCACTCTTCAAGTCAATCTTGGAGTAGTATCTTGCCTTTCCCATACAATACATAAGGTCCTCTGTTCTAGGCATTGGAAACCTATATCTAATAGTGATCTTGTTGATGGCTCTAGTGTCTATAAAAGGCTTCCATGTACCTTCCTTCTTAGGGGCTAGGACTACTAGAACAACACAAGGGCTAATGCTCTCCCTTATGAAGCTCTTCTCCAATAATTCTTGAATATACCTTGCTACTTTAGCAATCTGCTATGGATTTAATTTGTATGTAGCCTTATTTGGTAGTGTAGAGCCAGGAATGAGATATATGCAATGGCTTATCTCCTTTTTTGGTGGTAATGTATTTGTGACTTCATCAACAATAATTCCCTTATATTGATCTACTAGGTCTACAACTTTTTTTGGTCCAACTCTTCTCAATGTCTCTTGTAGAGCCTGAATACACAATAACTTTACATATCTTCCTTTTTGTACCTTGTAGGCTATCTTGAAAATTCACTTTCTTTGAGGAGATTCTTAGTTAAGAGGCATCAAAAGTGACATATTGAACATCAAGCTCTCTCTTATCTCTAGGCCTACATGTTTTGAAGAAGATGCAACAATATGGAATGAAGTAGTACTCTGACAATCTTCATCTTTAAGCAACTAAATCCTCCTTTCACTTTGGTTGGCTGCACTAATCTTTTCACGACACCTAACATACTGATGTCCAACTTTTTTTCTTGAGAAACTCCTTCCATTGAACACACTTGTTCCTCTATCTCCAAACCTTCCTCTTGGACTAGGTCTCCTTCCCCTAAAGGATCCTCTATTGCTACTATCATTTTCAACCCCTTGACCATTACTATACTCTCCTTGTTGTCTAGGAAAATTTCCTCTTCCAAAGAATGTTCCTCTTCCTCTAAAATTATTACCTATTCCTACTCTATTGTTTTTTTTCACCCTTCCTCTTTTTTTTTTCCTCGCTCCTAAGGGAAAGTTGATAGCATTTATGTATTGATTCCATTGACATCAAAGTTAACTCATCTTGGATATTATATTTAAGCCCATTAATGTATGTTCCAAGCTATTGTTTTTTATTCTCATATAATTTAGACGTAATAGTTAAGGTAGGAAATTTTTGAGTGTATGTATTTACATCCATGTCCTTCTACTTGAGATTCTGTAGATTTTTGTGGAGCATCACTTCATAGTCCTCAAGTACAAACTACTTCATTATCTCTACCATAATTCTTTTCCATGTGGAAATGGGCTGCTTCTCCTCCTCTATTATTTCATTTTGGAGAAAGTTCTACCAACTTAGGGCTAGACCTGTCAATTTTTATTTTTCCACTTTAACTCTCTGATTAGCAAGGATCTCCTTAGCTTTAAAATGATTCCCAAGGGCTTCTAACCATTCCATGCTTGCCTTTATTTCTAACTTCCCATTGAACATGGGTAAATCTCCCTTATCGTTTCTTCCTACCCTCTTGAGGGCTGTTACCATAATCCTATGATCTTTAGGCATGTTAGGAAAGTTGACTTCCTCCTTCTCCTCTTCTTCCTCAGATTCTTCACACTCTTCTCTTCTAACTTTCCCTTTCAACTTGTCAAGTTGTCTCTGCATTACTCTATTTTTTGCTCTGAATGCCCTGCTCTTAACCACTTGTTCTTTTACAATCTTTGACAACTAAATGTTAGTTATTCTCAAAGCAACATCTTCCCCTTCTACCATCCTATTCTCCCAAATAGATTCTAAGTGTTCTGATACCACTTGATGTAGAATGCTCACACAAAAAGCTTGGTAGAACTCTAACTATGGTACTTAAGATAACTTTACCTATCCCACCTTTCTAAGAGTCTTCAAAGACTCCTTCCAACTTGTTGCACTACTGATCAAACTTCAGCACAACTTCACAACTTTCTTAGCAACTTTCCCAATCTAAGACTCTAGGAAGCAGCAATAGGAAAAAATGGCTAAAACTGTAAAATGGTCTTGAACCTATTCCTTGGGTCAAGCTCAAACCTAATACACTTCAAGAAACACTCAATGATGAGATTTCAACAATTGGTTTACTTCCCCAACTCTTACTTTGCAAGTTTTCTCAAAATATGCTTAATTCTCTTTGTAGCCCTTTTTGAGGTTTTGGGAGATCAACTTGGTTTTCCCCCACTAGACTTGGAAAAAAATAGAGTTTTGGACACCCCTTTGAAAGTTACACAAATCCTTGAAGCACCAACTTACCAATCCACTCGAGCACCCTGAGACCTATGCAAGACTCATAGGCCTAATTGGCCAAATCAAGCCTAGATCACTTGGAAATGTACAAGGATGGGTACCTAGAACTAGTTTACCATTGCAAAAGGTCTTACACAACCTTTTCCAACAAGAAATGACCACTTGCCAAGTTTAAGGCTAGAAGCAAAGTAATTTAACTCTAGGACACACTCATTTACCTGAGAAAAATCTATAACTTAGGAATCTGAAAAAAAAAGCACCCTAACCTTGTAAATCCTAGAACACCATTGAAAACCAACCATAGAAATGTAGGTTAGAGCCACATCTTGCTTGAAACCCTTAATTTAAGGGTTTTTATACCAACTTGCAAAGAAAGTGCTCTAACTTGCTTCAAATTGAACTAGTCAACTTGAAATCAAATGCAATGTAAACTAGTCTAAGAATGCATTCAAATCATCCAATTGGATTTGGTCTCCGAATTCATATAGGCCAGTACAATAGTAAATTGCTTAGAAAATTAGTATATTAGTTATCAAAAACTTGCTAAATGTACACCTTATGACTCCTTTGACACTATAGAGGGTATATGAATCAAAATACATCAATCCCAACCAATAGACAATTGGTTCTAGCTACAAGTTAAGTTGTAACATTTTGCAAAACAATGTCAACATTGACAAAAAGTTGTCAGCAACTTTTCTTGCAAAATGCAAATTTTGCGCTAACTCTTCGTAAAACTTAACCAATTGGTCATTTGCAACACTTAGGAGCTAAATAAAGTTTAATGACTCACAAAACACTTTTAGAGTCAATTTATTAACCAAAAACATCAAAATGCAAAAATCCTTAGGTCTAAGAGAACTTAAACTTATATGACACCTCAAGTTCCTTGACCTTACAAGTAAAAATCAGCTTATTACAATAAGCAAAACTAACATGTTTAAATGAGGTGGATCATCACCCATTGTCTTCCAACATGAATCTCCTTTTAGTTGATAAGATGACCTATGATGTCTCCGAGGTGCCCTGCACCACAATCCAGGTGTTTCAGATTTCATAGTTGTATTGGCATTTATTACGAAATGATTATGAAAATAATGGAGAATCAGAATTCAGTATCAGAGAATTAAAAGCAAGGGGAATCGTTCAAAACACGATACAATAATTAATGGAAAGAAATTATTATAAAGTAGCGGAGAATTAGAAGCAAGGGTAATTCTCCACCATGTTTGCATTTGCATTGCTCGGAATTGATGGCTGTCCAAATGCCCAGAAACAGAAAAGTGACAGCGCATCAACTCGGCATAATAATGGTATTTGGACTAGATGGAATAGTGGAATTATCTCTGGTTGTTACAACAGTTCTGTACACCGGTCCTTCAAATACACTGGACCACACATCATCCAAAATTATCAGAGTTGGTTTCGATCGACTCAAAATGAGTTGTCGAAGCTCTTCATTGCGGCAATATTCTCCCACATAGTCTCTACAATCCCCTTTACGTTTGGGGATTGTGAGACGGTAATGAATATCACATTATCACAGAACTATTCTGCCATGCAAGAAAACATAAATAATTTTATGGTAAGTACCTTACCATGCACCAATAGGCTAACTAAAATCTAAGAGACCACGTTTGCAAAGACTTAGCTTTAATTAGAGTGTCATTCAAGAGAGCCAACGCAAGAGTAGTTTTTCCTCAAATCTCAAAAACAATTGTCAAGTCCCACATAAAACTGAGATCTCTCCAAAAAACCATAGGCAGATGCTGTTGACGAAAGCCATTTGTCGAACTATATTGCCTATTCTTATGCTGCTTCACCTTATAAGAATTATATTCTCTCCGAGCTTATTAGACATGGCTTTCTTTTATAGAACAATTTGACGTCTCTCATAGTCTACGCGATAGTTTCCATGAAATCTGTAATGAGGGAATACCAATTCATTTTTAATTAGCGTGTCCTCTTACATATGCATTCCAAATAGATTTTCAGTGAAACTGTCTCTCTTCCACGTTTGTAAAGTCCATTTTCAGGTTCGTCGCTTCGTGCTTCCGACGTTGGAAAGTTGGTGGGAATTTTTTTCTCCTTTATTCTTTTTATAATTTAAGGTCGTTTTTTAGAGTTAATATTAATTATTATTTTTTAGTGGAACTTTATTGTTATTGGAAATACGAGTCTAGATTAGTATCATTTTTCATCTTATTGATTTCTTCTAGTTAAGGGAGAAGGATTGAGGGTTATGATTTATGTGAAGTATTAAAATATATCTATTTTGTTTGGCTTTGTGCAATCAACATCTATAAGAGCTAAACAAATAATGTACAATAACACAAAGTAGAGTTCAAAGTTGATATGCATTAAGCTCAAAAAGATGTGCATGTATATGTGTGAAATAATTGGGTCAAATAAGAAGTTGAATTGAACACTCAAGGAGTGGTGGCGAGTTGCCTCCCACTAAGCTAGGATGAAGTTGCAAAATAGAATGAACACCTCTCTAGAAATGTCTTAAACAACTCCTAAATGATGAAAAATGTGTAGACAAGTATCAAATGAATATGAGAGACTCGCCAGACATAATAAGCATAAGTAGAATAAATTAGTTAAATATACTAAGACCCCTTAAGCATAACTTAGGAGGACAAGATTAGAATTAAAATAATATCTCCAATGATGTTAATGGTCTATAAATGCAATTTTATTAGATGATTTTTATCTTCACTACATCCAAGTATTGGAGGCTTGGTTTTTAGGGATTTCTATTAATAAGGGTACTATCAAGCTCATTCCTATAGGAAAGAATTAAGACAATGGTGTCCTATTATCTTGCTTGATACCTATAATATTATTTTTAAAGCACTAACCACCAAGGTTAAACCAATTGCAAAATATTATTGGGACCTATAAAATTAGTTTTCTTGGTAGAATATTTACCTTTGGTAATCTTATCCTTTCCTAACAATCTATTGGATGGACACAACAATCAGGCCAAAATACTACACTTATAAAGTTGGATTTATATAAATCTTATGAGAGAATGCGCTCTAACTTCATTCTTAAAATCTTGCAATGATTAAAATTGGTTTGTAACTAGTGCAGACATATTAAAATTTTTTTTTGTAGATGCCAATGTTCAACTGATTATAAATAAAGAAATTCTCAAACCCTTTCCTCTACAATTCTTAATTAGAAGAGGCTTCCTTCTATATTTTTGCTTTATGTTCTAGTTGTTAATATTTTTAAATTATAATTATATAGTTTTATTTAACCAGTTATGTTTTACTATCAATTGCTCACACATTTTAATTTGATGATTCTCTTTCTAGTTCACATCTAGTGTCATCCGATATGATTAAATTGATATTTATGGATGTAAAACTCCAAGCTTTTGAGAAGCAAGTGAAGCCAGCCTGAATTATGTCAGAAAATCCTCAATATTTTATATCCAAGTCAGCCTCGAGTGGATGAAGATTTGGAATTGGGCCAACTATATTTCATTTTTCCCATGTCAAAATTGTAAGGTGTGATGTCTTGGTCAAACATGGCCTCAATTATAGTCAATGTCAAATCTGCCATGAAATCAAGTTCCACGAAGATACTGAGAGTTTTCCCATGAATGGTGGGAGAAATATGTGTTTCTTAGGGAAGCATCTATTCAGAGAGAGAATGATTATTAATTTATTAATTAATATTTAATTAAAATTATAAATTGATTGTTTTGTAAATCTCAAAGAATTACGAAATGATAATTTTCTATTATTTCTTTCTTAGTGGATGAATGAACAACATGTGAAAAAGAAATTGATCACGATGATGATCGGATAGAGCTTTGGAGTGTTATTTAAAGGTTGTCATGCTCCCAAAGATGAACAATGCTATATAGAGTGGGAAGTTGTAAGTCTTGGCAACCTAAGTTAGAGACCATAACAGAGGTCGAATGGTTAAGGATATTACACGATCTTATATAGATTTGGGCATTTGTTAAATCAAAATCTATAAATATGAATTTCAAGTGTCAAAATAAAAAGCTATATGTGTATCTAGGTGAAAGGATATCCTTCAGTATAATATCTATAGCTCAGCAAGATTAATATGATTTTGAACATAGGATAGTTTCCTTATGTTATAAATGGAGGCAAATATTGTATTATTTTGTACTTTATTTTCTTTAAATAATTAAATTTATTTTAAAAAATAATACTATTAACTATTTTTTTATTAAAATATATATATAAAGGTACAGGCATTATGAATGTGTCTTTTTTTATTGTTTATACATCTTTAATTTTTTGTGCATTATTCTAATTGGAGACTTATTATGCAAAATTGTGTGAGTGAAGATAAGAGCTTAATCTATAGGACTAAAATAATAATTAATGTTTGTATACTGAGAAGAATTTAATGTAATGTATGCTTTGTGCATTCTTTGTGTATAAATGAATATAACATATTTGATTTTTAAATCCATCTTTTTTTAAAAGAATGAAATGTTCAATATGATCTACTTATCTTCATTCTCTACAAAAAAGTTAATATGTTTATGAGTCTATAGATGATGAATAGGTATGAGTCTATAGTTGATGAATAGGTATTACAAATGTATGTTTGTCTATTTTCTATTTCAAGATAAAATCATCAACTACTTCATCTAACAATAGCCACGCAATTGTCATAAAAATTTCTTCTACTAATTTGAAAACTTTCAAGAGAAGAATTGTTCCATAGTATGTCATAAGAAAATAAATCATGTTAAATTTCTAAAAGACGTATTTTGAATTAAAAATATATATGCTTTCATACATATGCATAATGAGTGCTAAGTGTTCCATTTATTCTCATGAGAGATAGATTCATGTTGAATCACTACTCATGAAACATGGCTCAATGAGTTTGACTCAAAATCACCCAGTTAAATCCTAATAGTAATATCACAATTTTACTAGCTTGTTGTGGAAATTATCTCCTACTTATCAATTGATGAGCTTAAGGGGCTTTCTAATGAATGGTTCATAAGGTACAACAATTGGTGAAGGTTTTTCAAATGGTATTGCAAGCTTTGGGTTTAACCATGGAGGAAACTCAATAGTTAAACACACTTAGGCTGGAGTAGTACTAGGATGGGTGACCTCCTAGGAAGTTTGGTGCTTCACCCCTGTGAGCATCACCTAGATCCAATGAGTTCTAACTGTTCCATTTATTCTCATGATAGATGGATTCATATTGAATCACTACTCATGAAACATGGGTCAATAAGTTTTACTCAAAATCGCATAGTTAAATCCTAATAGCAATATTACAATTTGACTAGCTTGCTGTGGAAATGATCTCCTATGTATTATATTAGTTCTTGATATTTACAATACCTCCAATAAATTATTCAAAAATATTTAGTTCATTAGCAAACAAAATCTAAAAAAATTGCAACTCAAAAGACGAAAATTCAAAATCTTTTATCTTTTATAGGTGTACTTTGAATTAAAATAATATAAAGAAGTTAAAGGTCTAGAAAATGTATGCACAATGTTTGGAAAATCACTATAAGAAATATTAATAATTTTTATACCATGATTGTATCATATACATATGCAATGTTTTGATAAAATAGATTTTATAAACTTTCAACAAAATTAAAATTATAGGCATAAAGCTTATATCCCTTCGTCTTTTGTAAAATATTGCATTATTCAAACAAATATGGAGTGTTTGGTAAATGATTAAAAATATACAAAATAATAATTCCAAGGAATTCTTATTTGTTGTCTTGATTGTACCTACTAAAATGAATACATATGCAAAATATGGATACAAATATAGGTCAAGTAAAATATTTGGAAAAGTAGGAAGTGCTAATTTCTACAATCAAAGGTAGAATTTGATAATTTTTATGTTTAAATATGTAGATACTAGAGGTCACATTAAGCCTGTTTGAATGCTAAAATAAATTGAACCCTAAGCCTCAAGTGCTATAAGAAGTTAAACCTTAACAACATAAAATTTGTTTTGTTCATTTAATCCTAGGAATAATGACAATTGTATATCCAACAATAATTCTATCTTAAACTAATTTGAAAGGGAGAATTGGAAAGCAACACAATGAACTGCTTCTTCCTAACATCTAGAGTATAATAACCCCCAGCACAACTCAAATGTAATGCTATAAATGTTTAATTTTATTATTAGAAAATGGAATACCCACATTTACAAGAGGCTTCTTATCATCTTTATCCTTTGTGAATTTCTACAAGACCTCTTCTATGGTCTTTCCTTCTTTGAAGAGCTTCAAGCCATCACTTGGAAAAACCTGTAATGTCAGAGATGAACTGGGCATTAAAGGGAAAAGAAAAAACATACATGGTCACACTATACTCCTTTGAACCCTTAAAGACCTCCATCATCTCTTTAGGCTCAAAACCATGGAGCCATTCTACACCTATGTCATCTCCTTCCTTTTGTTACAATTTCTTGGTTCTTGGTTCTTTAGGAAACTCAGAAAACATGCCTATTATCAAATTTTTTAACACTCTGAGTCCACCACATTAACTTGTAATAGTTACTATATACTGGCTTGATGTATTCATCATTTTTTAAAAAGTTTTTGATGAGGCAACATCTCTTCTCCTCAAAAAATTTCTCATTTAAAAGGCGATCTTTTGTAAGATTATCTTTCCATAAAATTATTTTGTAAACCCATACTCCCAAATTGGCAACATAACCCAAACATGATTTGGCTTCTCTATACACATGAGAAATAATAACTTTCTCAAAGGTATTTAAAATTGATGTTTCCTTGTAATTGATTGGTTCAATACTCCACAAAAAAAAACACATCCCAACTAGGCAATTTAAAAAATTCTTTGAATCACCTTTGACCCACAAATATTTTGTAGCCCCGTTAGTTATCCAATATCACAAATTTTGTTGAATTTTTATTGTATGCAATCTTCATTAAGAAGCTCAAGAAGAATTCTATATCTAGTAGTTGCAATGAAAAACTACTTGATATGTGTTTCATGCTAACCAAATTGATTTCTACATGCATTTGAATTATTTATATTCTTCTCATGGGAATGATCACATATGACCTTATATTCAAATTTCATTCAGTATTCTTTAGTGTGTATAAAACCAAACATAGGTGTCATTAGGAAAATATTTTTGACATTAAATTTGCATATGGTTACTAAATCTCATAAGTTTTTGATTGAGAAAAATATTTGAGTCTTTTCCTAAAGGTTGGGATAGAATAGATAAGCATGTTATTAAATTATCATTTCTAGGTCATGTAAGATTTGGAAGATATCTTTTTTATAGAAGTTGATTTTTGCATTATAAAATTAAATTTTAATTGTTTAAGTCCACAAAATTGATTAAAATATTCTTAACTTACATATCTTTTTTGAAGATGAAAGATATCCAGTGCTTTAAATGATTCAACAATCAAACATAAGGTTTGAAATTTATGGGCTCCCAAAGTTTGGTATTCTGAATTAACAAATATACAAATGTGTCAAAAATACAAGTGAATTTTGAAAGGGGGTTATATGTGTTTATATATATTATGTTACATAATAGGAAATGTCTAAGTAGTGATAATATGGGAACCACTTAACAAGTACTTTTTAAACTATGTTCTTGTAATACCATTTTATAGTGTTATGTGTTGTATCTCCTTTATAAGAGTAAGATCCTTATAGATATATAGTCATCTCTTCATCTCTACTTGGTGGTACTCCTAAATTTTCTTTTAATATATCTGACAACTTTTGAAGTGTAAGGTTTCATCTCAAAATGTGTTTCCTCACATAAATTAGCGAGTTATATTATGCATTTTATTTTTGTTAATTTTTTGTGATCATTGTAAGTAACATCATCTTTTAATTTATTTTAGTTTTAGTAGTTGATTGTTTGGTTTTTTTAATGAATTTATATTTAAGTGTAATATCATGTAGATGAAATTTTATGATCTTGTTATAGGAATTTTAAAATAGAATATTTGTAAAAGAGAATACAGGTGTAGATATGATCTAGATAGAAATTTAAAATTTTGAAGATAATGATGGAGAATCTACTAAAAGGTTGATAAAGATCAACAAAAAATGATGAGAGCATAATGATCTAAAAAAGGAAAAGGATTTTTTTGAGAGTTTCAATCAACCTAGTGAACCTATCAAATACTTTGAACAATTGATGAAATCCCCTAGATCTAGCAATGATACATTTGAACTGGGATACACAAGTATTGAAGAAGGAGAATCATCCAAAAGTACTAAAGAAAGAAGTAACAAAGGTAAGAACTCAAAACCTACTTGTAATAATTGTGGTAAGAAAGGACATACTATTAGTGTGTGCAGGAGCAAGACTACAAATCAAAATGTTAAGCATAAGAGCATGGGTCACTACCATAAGTGCAACAAGAAAGGTCATCAGGCACATGAATTCATAACCAAGACCGTGCAAACTCAAAGATTTGAAGGATATTGTTATAAATGTCAAAAGTATGGACATAGTGATTTTGAGTGTAGATCCAAATCCAAGTGGTCATCAAACAAGTAGAAAAAGGTAAAGAACAATGGAAACTGTTATAATTGGGATTATAATACAAGGCATAGTTGATGCTACTATCAAGAGTATGGAAATTTTCCTAAGAACTATATTAGAATACACTTCACAAGTGACTACAAAAGGTGGTTGAGTCAAACCACATGTTTTAGTTGTTTGAAGACTAGTCACATCAACCAATATTGCCCAACAAGGTCAAAGGCATGAAATTTTGAACTCAACAAAGACAAAGGAAAGTTGTTGAGGAAGATATTGAAAATTTCAGAGATGAGATGAACAAGACATGGAAGAGAAAGGAGAATTGTAACACATCAAGTGTAGATTGGATCACTTTACCCAATAGGTCAGGTGATCACACCTCATCAAACTAAGCAATCAAGAGGTATGTGAGATTGATATTTAAATGATGCACAATACATCAGTCCCAAGGATTTAGTTTTGAAAAGATTACATATGCATGATTAAAGATGCAAAGTGCTACTTAAAAATCAAGGAAAAACCTTTAAGTTATGTCAATTTTTCATGTTACTGCTAAGCATGAAAGTTTTTTTATGCTTGTTGTGTAAAATGTTAGTAGATGCTGAGCTAATGGAATTGTCTAGTTGAGGCAAAGCTCATAATAATTTCCAAGTGAATGGAAAGACATGTGGATGATGAGTGAGCCAAAAATTAATTTATGTCAATCTTACAACTATGTAAGCACTTAGCATTAATTATAGTATTTTAAGGGATATTTGATCAATTTCTTCTCATTTAACATCATTTGAATTCAAGAGATAAGATCAGGAGATAATTTTGATTTGGATAATTTCATCTAAAGCATTTACAAGATATTTGAATGGCTATTCGAAACTATTTCATTAGGATTTGTAAGGTATTTGCCATGTGCCAAACTATGTAGTTTCAAATTTTTCAAACCCTAGATATATGTAATGGTGTCTATTTATTATAAAGAGAAAGGTGTAGAGGGAAAAGAGGTTTTAAATGTTTAGTTAGTTAGTAATGAGATTAAACAACCTATTTTCAAGGCTATTCCAAATATAGCATATAAGCAAGATCCCTCTAGTTTGTTGTCTATGACACCACTATGAGTCTTGATGATTCAAGATGTCAGGAATTGTTACACTTGCAAGACTAGAAGCATAGGTGATATGGAAATTAGAGAATAATATGGAAGACTATGTGAAAATGAAACATTAAAGGAATAATACAATATTATTGAGAAGAAAGGCCTAACTCATGCCTTAGTTTTCCAAATGTCTGCAAAAATGAGTGGATTAATATTTTCTTAGATAGAATTTGTGATAGCTTAGTATGGTTAGAGGATGGGCCAATTTAAAATAACAAATGAAATTTTTGATAGGGTAATAGGGTATCCAACCATAGGTCAACCAAAGTCTATGAGAAGTGAGTCAAAGGAAGTCATTGAAAAGAACACAAGGGCAACATGGAACAAAAGGGGAATAACCACTAACACAATCATAGGTACCTCTATAGCTTTTATAGTGAAGTTAATAGCAACCAAGTTTTACTAGTCAAGTAGATTAAACAATGTACCTTGCATTGGAGTGGATATGGGCTACAAATTTGTGAAGAAAGATCATACTTATGATCTTGTTGAGTGCAGTCGCAACAATTGATTGAAAATTTGGGATCAATAAGGAAAACAAGGAATGCTTAGTGTAAATTTGGATCTATTCTGGTATGTATTTTCTTCTATGTGTAGAATACATTTCCTACATTTGGTAAGGTTTCATTGAAGATGAATAGATCAATTGCAGTATAGATAGGAGAATTCATTGAACAATTAGGTGATAACTTTGAGTCAATAATGACTAGTTATTTTGAATATTTTAAACAATCTATGAAGAAGAGATTAAGGATTCTTGTCTCACTCATGGAGAAACATTATGATGATGTTTTCTTCCTATTTGATACTCATCATACATATGTTTAAGTAATAATTCCTAAAGTGAGATGGATAAGGCCGTTAGGTTATGAGATAAATATTGATTACACCTTTGTAGTAATGAAAATATTACTTGTAGAAGAATTGGACAAAGATGCCAAAGCATTTGGTAATTATGAATTGGCCAAATCAAAAATCATTGTAGAGTTGAAGACTCCCTCTATAATGAAGAAGAAGATAAAATTGACAAAGAAACCGAAAGAAAATCTAGTTAAGGAGCCGAAGAAGAGGAAGAAGAGGAAGATGGAGAAGAAGAGGATACATAGGTTCAAGCACCATTGATCACTAACACAAAGTCAAGGATAGGATCAACAAGAAGAGGAAATAGAAACTACAAAAGGTGTCGAGGGAGAAGAACCCGTGGAAGCAGCTATTCCTACTAACAAAAAGAAAAAAAAGGAAAAGACACAAGCAGTGACAAAACCAAAGAAGGTTTCAAAACCAAGCCAACCTAAAAAAATAGCACCTACCACAAGGGCTAGTATAAGAGTCACTGCAGAGAACGCTAAATAGGTAGCCAAGCCTAAATAGCAAGAAGGTGGAGCACATAAAAGAAAAAGGAAAAAGTATGTTGCTCAGGTATAATATGATGAAGAGAAGAACAGGTCTAATGAGAATAGCCAATTCCAAGTGGTGAGTCACAATCCCTCCTCAAATCTAGAAAGCTCCTCCAAAAATTGCCAACTCCATACTTAAGAGTTTATATGATAAAGTTGAGCGAAAATGGAACTATTGTTTAGACAAAGAGAAGAAAATTAGGGAGACAAACCTCACTCAACTTATGCTAGAACTTAGCAAGGCACAAATGTCTAAAGCCATAAAGAAATATGTTGTGTTATTTGTACCTAAGTATAGGGCATTTAACATATTATAGAATAATATAGAGGATGTTGTAGAAAAGTCCAAATAAATGTGGAAATTAACATATGGACTAACAACATCAAGAGAAGGTGAACAAGAACCTATTGAGGTAAAAGATGATGAAGAAGATGAAAATGAAGAAAGAAAAATTGAGGGAGGCACTAATATGAATATTGATAATCATGTAACAGCTGAGGAAGAACAAAAACTAGATCAAAGTGTACAAGGTACACAAATGTCAAGTGTCAACCCTCCATAGGTGATAAGTGCAATTACTTATCAAATCTACACTACATGCCAAATTATGTGACAATCCTATATTGGTAATTGTAGATCAAATTTAGAAGTCAAAGACTATGGCTATAAGGGAGGAAGTGAAAACACCAGAAACACCTACAATCACTCCTCAAATCACAAGTGTATAGCCTTCACAACCCTTAGTTGTATATCAAAGTAATGAGGTACCAGGATGCACTATCAATAAACTCATGTAAGGAAATCTAGTCTCAAAAAATGTATAAGAATATGAAAAAGACAAGGTTTAGACAATTGGAGAAGACAAGGTCGAAGCACTAGTAAATGATGGGACACAAAGCCAAATAGGTTAGGTAGATGCACTTGCACATCTAGCACAAGATCAAGGTGGAACTAAAATCAAAGAGGTAGAAAAGGACAAATCTAAAGAGACAAATTTGACACCCAAGCTGAAGGAGCTAGAATGAATTCAAGCACTTGTGACATTTCAATATTTAGGAACTCCTTCCAATCAAACTCTTCAGAGGTTGAACACAAATGCTACACCATTACATTTCTCAATGTTGTGTCCTACCTCATCTAAGGTAGAAGTAATTAAATACAGAGATGTTAGCCTAGATGAAGAAATTGTATTGCCAAAGTTTTCATATGCAACAATAACAATTGAGCAGATGGGTTTACTACAAGAGGCCCTAGCAAGGAAGAAACATCAAGAACTACTCAGAAGGGAGCATAGGCAGAAACAAGATTTGATTGAG
The DNA here is from genome assembly GCA_028749045.1 of Cupressus sempervirens. Lineage (NCBI taxonomy): Eukaryota > Viridiplantae > Streptophyta > Pinopsida > Cupressales > Cupressaceae > Cupressus > Cupressus sempervirens. The sequence continues at coordinate 212,086,964 of CM053786.1, read as the reverse complement.
ATCAAACACATTCTCTTAAATGCATTCAGCTTACCTACTCTAGATGAAACAAAGCCTAACATTGAACAATTGACCAACATAGTGGAAAGAGTAAGTGAACAAGACCTAGATACTAATGTCAAATTATTAGAATGGTCTAAGAAGAAGTTTCAAAACAAATTGAATGAGAATACATCTAATGATATTGCACTAATACAAGTTGCATTGGAAAGTAAGATAGCTAGTGTAAAGAAGGTACTAGAGAAATTTTTCTCTCTGTACACCAAATTGTGTAATCCTACACCCTTCACACAGGAGATAAGGAATAACATCCTAAGCTTGGAAAGTCAAATGCAATCATCTAATGACAAATTGCCCATAACTCTAGCTCAAAATGAGAAACAATTTTGAACCCTCTTGCAATCCCAAAGTTAGTTAGCATCATTACAATCCAATGAAGCCAATATAAGGGCTTAATTGACCAACATTCAGTCTACATTAACTCCTCACATGGAGATTTTACAAAAGGATCTAGGCTATACAAAAACATTGATGAAGAAAGACCCAAATCTTTCTACATTAGATGGCTTTGTACACCTTGTTTCTAAGATGGCCATCTAGATTAAGTCTTTGGAGGTACCATGTGATAATTGGGATGTAGCTCTTAAAATTATACTTGAGGTCCACAAATCCTTTTTGGAAAAATACAATATTAGTGTATAACGCATTGACATCAGTGTCAAAAATGGGGAGTAAGAGCAATGGAGAAGCAATAAAAGGGGAGCAAAATCAAGTGGGAGAGAGAGCAAGTAGAAAATAGAGGAAGTATATCAGTTTAGGTGAACCTACATAGTAGGAAAAAGATAGTAATATAGAGTATAGTAAAGTACAAAACAGATCAAACAACTTAGGGGGGGTTATAAGATTTTGAGGTATAAGTCATGTTGTAAAAATTTGATATTTTGATATTTTGTATAGGGGTAAAAGCACAAACCTATGACACATTTTTACAAAGAATAAGGCTAAAAAAAGTATAAATGTTCACCTTCAATTACATATAATTGGTATTATTATTTAGAATTTGAAAAAGAAGTAAACTAATGAAATGTGTAGAAATGGATGAAGTTTAGGATTATAATTTTTAATAATTATTTAAAATAAGAAATGATATATTTCCTAGATTTTAAAGATAACTTTTTAGTTTTTGAAAAACACTAGAAATTAGGGGTCTAGTTCCCACCACAAAATGACATCAAAATAAACTTATTAGCCAATGATCTTATATTATGTTATCAATAACATATGTGGCTAGAACAATCAAAAATAAAATTTGGCTTTAGACCTATATTTTCTCTTTTATAACAATTCAAATTTCAACTTATTCAAATTGATGGTTTTCATCTTCTAACACATTTAAAAAAATAAATCTATTCCAACCAAAATAAAAACTATAGATTCTAGAAGAGGACTTTCTCCTGTAGAACGTCATATAACTTTTTATATTTTTTGGGTATGATTTAATATTTCTTTCTTTTTGAAAATCAACATCTTCTCAATTGTTAAAATACATACTTATAATTTTTTTAAATTATAATATACTATGTCTAATTAAAACAATATGAACTCTATATGAAAATATTCATGATTTTGAGCTCTATAAAATGTTGTGTATATGTTATAAGAAAAAATATCATAAAAATAGTAAGATTTATTGAAACATAAGTTTTCTAAAATATTTGTATTTCTTTAGTAATTGAATACTAACTAGTATAAAACATGCATTTAATAAAAATTTCCAATTGGAAAAGTGTGAGATCATATATGAATTAGCTAGAATAAATTGATCAAGGTTATATGTTTGAACAAAATTGATATTTTGATAAAAATACGAAAATTTAGTCACTCTGATAAGTTAGCCTGAAAGGTGACACAACTTTGTACTTTTACCCATAAAAGCCAAATGGTCATTTATGTTATGCTTGTAAGAATAAGATTATTAATGTATGACCAAGTGTTCTTGACACTCATATCAAAGGGGATGATTTTTAATCTTATAGAGGTTTTGACAAGTGAGTGTCTATACACTTAAGTCATTTACTTAGTTCATGCCAAACAAGTAACATATGCTAAGTCACTCAAGTGCTGAGAAGATAGTATGTGTTGAGTGATTTAGGGGCCAAGTAAGTAGTGCATGCCAAGTAATTCAAATCTCAAGTGACAACACTGAAGTCATAGAATATGTCAAGCACTAGGGACCTCAGATGTCGAGTAACACAATTTTCTCATAGTTATTTTTATTGGCACAAACTACTATGTAAACCATTTTTGGGCCAACTAAAAGATTGAATTACGATATTTTGTTGATAAGGACAAATCTTAAGTGTGAATCCCTATGTATTACATGAATCCAATCAAGTAAAAAAAATGTTTAAGTAGCAATATGGATGAATCATAGCCATTGATTCATACCTAACCCTAAGTCACCTAGGTCTTCTTAAGCAGGACAAACCCTAAACTTCATGTGTGTGAAAAAAATGAATAAATTAATAATCAAGGAGAGTTTGCAAGTGCAAACTAGAAATTCATGGTGATTAAGGTATTATGATCTAAATTGAATTTCATAATCATTTAAAGGAGAATAGAGGAAGAAAATAGTTGTTAGGATTAAAATAGAACACATACTCATCCTTTTTTACCTAACAATTTAAAGTGGTTCACGCAAACCTTGGGCTACATCCACCAAATAGCAAGTCCAATATTTTATGATCCAGTAATTACAACCTAATTAAAATTTGTAATCTCTTATAGCTCAATACTACCACAGGAACCAATTTTGTATCACCTTATAAAACAATCCCTAACCCTAAGCCCTTTTATACAAGTATGTACAGTACTTCCCTAATCAGTCCCCACAAACTAACGATCTCCTACTTGGGGACTGATTAGACTCCACACTAGATGAAAATCTCCCACTTGGAGACTGGTCATGGGGCTCCCATTGGATCAAACCACCCTAGACTATGTTGTCCATTGATTTTTGTTTGGTCTAGAAGACCAACCGAAGTTGAAGAGGAATTCAACTTCTCCCTTGTCACTACCTTTGTAAAAATATCTATTTGATTTTCATTTATATCTATCTTGTTCAACTTTAATTGTCCATCATCCAAAATAGATCGAATGAAATGGTACCACAACTATATATGTTTTGTCTTTGAATGTACTATGAAATTCTTTGCAAGATGAATGGCACTCTGACTATCTGTAAACAAATAATTATCATTTTGAGGATGTCACAATTCTTTAAAAAAGAATTGAAGCCATATCATCTGCTTAACTACCTTTGTAGTAACAATATACTCTACCTTTGTAGTGGATAAAGAATTTACCTTCTATAACTTAGAAACCTAGCTCACTACTACCTCACCCACAGTAAATACATAACATGTAGTAGTTTGCCTAGTATCAATATCCCCTACCAAATTTGAGTCAACATATCCCTATAAATCAGTAGTAGAGCCCATAAAGTGTAAACACTTAGTGGATGTACCTCTCAAATATCTAAGAATCCATTTGATTGCATTTCAATGCTCAATTCTTGGATGATTCATATACTTGCTAACAACTCCCACTACTTGTGCAATATCTAGCCTTGTACATACCATTACATACATCAAGCTTCCTATAGCTAAAGCATAGGGTACCTTAGACATCTTATCCTCCTTTTCTAGTGTCTTCAGACACATCTCCTTAGTCAACTCCAAATGACCAAGTAAAGGTGTGCTGACATCTTTAGTATTCTTCATATCTTTTCAAATCTTTGAATACCAAGGATTTTTTTTATTATCCTCAAATCCTTCATAGAAAATTCATGTGCTAATTGGCATTTTAGCCCTTTAATGTGATCCATGTTAGACCCATCTACAAGCATATCATTAACATATAAATATAAAATAATGTAGCTATCATCATCCAACCTCTTAACATAAACACAATGATCTGAATGACTCTTGCTTTATCCATGCTTATGCATAAATGTATCAAATTTTAGATACCATTGCCAAGGTGCTTGTTTCAAACCATATAAACTTTTCTTCAATCTACACACTGAGTTCTCCTTACCTTTGACCTCAAATCCCTATGGCTGAGCCATATATATATATATATATATATATATATATATATATATATATATATATATATATATATATATCTTCATCCAAATCACTAGATAGGAAGGTTGTTTTAACATCAAGTTACTCCAAATGCAAATCTTCAGTAGCCACAATATATAAAATAGTATAGATAGAAGTCATTTTTACAATAGGAGAAAATATCTCATCAAAATCGATGCCCTTTTTCTATGCAAATCTTTTTACAACTAAGTTGACTTTAAATCTTTTCTTACCTCCATCCTCTTCTTTTAACTTGTAAACCCATTTATTTTGTAAATCTCTTTTACCTATAGGAAACTTTCATAATCTCATGTCTTATTTTTTATCAAAAATTCCATTTCGTCTTTCATTGTAGACTCCCACTGAATCTTAATAGCCACCTGCACAACTTCATCATAGCATTCATACACATACTCATCCTTTTTGACCATCTAACATTCATTGGTGTGTGTGGTATTTGTTGTTGCAGTTGTTGCACATTATGAGGTATGGCTGGAACATCATCTTTTGAAGTATCATCTAGCACTACATAATCATCTTCTTTCTTCTCATGTTGCTGCAACAAATCTTTGTAAACATTTTCTCATTGAATATGACATCACTACTTCTTACAATTTTACAATTTTCAAAATCTCAAAGCCTATAACCAAATTCATTAATGCCATATCCACCAAATGCACATTTCTTTGACTTAGCTTCTAGCTTGGTTGTATTTTCAAAATCTATATGAGCAAATGCTTCACAACCAAAGGTTCTGAGAAAAGAATAACTCACCTTCTTACTAGTCCATGCTTCCTCTAGAATACCATAGCCCAAAGGAGTGGAGGGACCTCTATTAATCAAATATATAGTAGTACTAACATCCTCCACCCACATGTGTATGGGCAACACAACATGCATCCTCATGCTCCTTGCATGCTCCATTATAGTCTTGTTCATGCATTCAACCACTCCATTTTCCTGTGGAGTCATTGGAACAATTTTCTCTTTAAGAATAACATTACTAGAGGAATAATCTTTAAATTCATGACTACAATACTCACCATCATTATTAGATCTAAAACATTTTAATTTCTTACTAGTATCATTTTCACCCAAGAATTTCCATTTCTTAAAAGTTTGAAATACATCATATTTCTATATAAGAAAATAAATTCATACTTTTTGAGTTGCATCATCAATAAATGTAACATAATAATGATAGCCACCAAGGGAAGATACCTGAGCAAGTCCCCATACATCAGTATGCAAAAGCTCCAATTTCTCTTTTTTATTTTCCTTCGTAGTCTTCCTAAAACTCACTCTCTTTTGTTTTCCATACACACGACTTTCACATAAATCCATATTAGCACATTTCAAACTTGGTAGAACTTTCTTTGAATGAAGTACTTTCATACCTTTCTCACTCATGTACCAAAATCTATTGTTCCATAGCGCTTTATCAGAATTTATAGCAACTATTTGTTCTACCTATTCAACTATAGCAATTGTTCCTAAACATTCATTTTTCTTAAAATAATTAAAGTAGAAGGAACAATATGACCTGTACAAAGATACAAGTTGCTTACTTTCACACCTTTTTCTACTACAACGGAACCTTTTGAAACATTCCAATTTTTATCATTAAAAGCAACTACACAACCGTCATCACCAAGTTACCTTGCTGAAATTAAATTCCTACTTAGCCTTGGAATGTGTCTCACCTCATGAAGTAGCCAATGATTATGATGAGCTGCAAATTAATCTTAACTTTTCCCTATCTAACAATCTAACATGGTTCATTATCCCCCAAATAAACAAGTTCAAAATCCCCTTGGACATAATCAATGAAATAACCTCTATTAGGTGTAGCACGAAATGAAGCACTACAATCTAAAACCCATGAATCAACAACACTTTCTAAAGATAGAAGCAAGCATCCTCTTTGAATTTGTTACTTACCACATTTTCCTCAAATAAAAATTACATGCAAATATAAACCAAATCAAAAAATAATAGACCACACAGAAAAGAACACAAGACACAAAGATTTAACATGGTTCACCCAAACCTTGGGTTGCTTCCACCAAATAGCAAGTCCAATATTTTACAATCCAGTGATTAAAACCTGTTTACAATTTGTAATCCCTTATAGCTCAATGCCACCACAAGAACCAATTTTGCATCACCTTATAGAATAATCCCTAACCCTATGCTCTTTCATACACATATTAAACTACTTTAGGGTTATAATTAATAATTACATGTCGGCCCAAAATCTTGATAAAATAGGGACCAAAATTTTTATGATGTATATATAGTGCTTCGTTGATCAGTCAGCACAAACAATTTTTTTTTTTTTTTATGATCTATTTTATCATAGTACCATTATTCATTTGGTCATCTCAATTGAGAGCTCCTTCCCTTTGACTTTCCTCTTGATTTTCCATGATTTTTGGAATTACTTCCTCTCTTAGTCGTTTTACCTCAACTTTGTGCATTCAAAGCACTTCCTAATGTAGATCCACCTGAGGTTTTTCTATGAGTTTTCTCACTCAAAATAACACCAATCACATCATCATATTTTAGGGTATTAGATCTAGAAACAAAATTACTCATAGCCATTACCATGCCATTCTAGCTTTCAGGCATAGAACACAAAATCATGACAACCCTAATTCCTTCATCAAAATTAATACCCATAGAAGATAACTGACTAGTAATAGTATTAAACCCATTTAAATGATCCACAATAGATCCACCTCTTGTCATCTTCATATTAAATAATCGGTTAATGAGAAATACCTTGTTTCAAGTGGAGGGCTTTTCATACAATTTCTTTAGCATTTCCATCAACTCTGCCATCATCTTTTCTTTTGTAATATTAAATGATACTAATGGTTACAGTCATAATTGAATGCTTCCAAACACCTTTCTGTCTAAAAGATCTCATTCATCATTTGACATAGATCCTTGATTTTTAGTTTTTCCTTCCAAAGGCTTCCATAAATCCTTCTGATAAAGATAGTCCTCCATTTTTGTTTTCCATAACTAAAAGTTTTGCCCATCAAACTTGTCAATTCTCAACTTATCCTCATCTACCATCACTACCACTCAATCATGAGACTTTACTATAGAGGATAACTAAAAAAAATAACCTTGCTCTGATACCACTTGTTATGATCAAACCTCAAATAGAAATAACAATTACATGCAAATATAAACCATATCAGAAATTAGTAGATCACATAGAAAATAACACAAAAAATAAATATTTAATGTGGTTCACCCCAAGCCCTGGGATACATCCACTAAATAACAAGTCTAATATTTTATGATCTAGTGACTACAACCTAATTACAATCTATAATCTCTTATAGCTCAATATTATCGAAAGAACCAATTTTCCCTTACAACTCAATACTGCCGCAAGAACCATTTTTGCATCACCTTATAAATCAATCCCTAACCCTAAGTCCTTTTATAAAAGTATTAAACCACTTTAGGGTTATAATTAATAATTACATGTCAGCCCAAAATCTTGATAAAATAGGGCTCAAAATCCTAAGCCCCAAAGAATTTATGAAGTATGTATAGTGCTTCCCTGATTAGTCACCACAAACTAAGAATAGTGAACAATAGAGAGACATCTAGTCAAGAAGGATCAAGTACACAATAGAATAGAGGTGATCTATCATCAAGCATCAGAGTGATAATCATAGGATCATTGCTAAGACATTCTAATAGGTGAATTAGTTAAATTTCTTAATAGAGTAGTTCTAATAGGTTGTATTGAAATCCTCTAACAAGGTGCTTACTTAATTGTGAGTTGAACTCCTTTAATCAACCATGCTTCTAATAGGGTTTTGAAATCCTTTAACAAGGTGAGACCTAATATTTAGTCTTTGTAACCCTTTAACCAGGCAGACCTTTCAAAGGGTAGATCATGTTTCATGATCAAACATTATAACCTTTATTGGATACACTTTATTATAGCCATAGTTAAGATTTGTGAGTGTCATCCCCACCCCAGTTTTACCTTCTCATTGGAAGGTTTCTACGTAATCATATCTTGTGTCATATATGTGTGAATTCTTACTTGTTTATATACTTTATATGTATATCCTTTACATGGTATTTCAATTTACCTATTGAATATGTGAGACAAATGCGTGGTGAATATTTTATGGGTTGAAGTTTAAAGCACTGATTCATACCCCTATGCTCTTAGAATATTAACTTTCCTATTGTAATCCCAACAAATGAGATCTACACATATAAATGAGGCTATTAAATATGATATTTTGTGTTCTGGTTTCACAATGCATGCCCTATTTTTGATGCAGGAGCATCTAGAGGTATAAGGGCAATCCTGTGTCACCCAAAAAAATGTACTTAGACTTAGTTTCTATTTTATATCTTTGCATTTTTGGATACCCGTTTGGCTCAAATAAAGGTTCCAACTCTCATAGTTCAACTATCAGTGCATTTAAAAATCCCAAAAAAATAGGAGCATGCAATTTGACCATCATTTTGGTGACCTAGAAGGTGTGACTTGGCCAGATGAATGTAATCAAGATTTAGAGCATTCCAGAAAAAGAATCAGGTCAAAAGGCCCCACGGTTTGAAAGTTATTGCAGTTTTTCGAGTTTTGGAGACCCCCTAAGAATGCTTCAGAGTCAGGTTTGGGGCATTAAATGACCTCGAAAAGGGTCAAAAAATGGGGGACGAGTGAAGCTTGTCCATAGGGCTATAGAGCGCTTCGAGAGCTTTCCGAAAATGTAAACGGTTCGTCAATCGGAGTTACGGTTCAAAAGTTATGCCTCCCGGAAGTTCGGCTACCGTTTGTGGATTCTTCTAGAATTGCACCGACTTCTAACGCAGCTTCCGGAACCTTCTATTTTGTCGGTGGATGCCTACTAGCACTTTCTAGAATGTACTCCTAGTCCTTAACCCTCCGGGGTCTATTTAAGGAGATTTCTGGCATTGTAAAAGGCAGTTCGGATTGGAGCTTGAGAGGAGGTGCTAAAAGGAGAAATATTCTCCAGATTTATGCTATTGTAAGCCCGCAGGGCATGTTTTGAGTTTATTTTCTCTGTACTGTTTGTACCAGCTTATTTTCTCAGTTAATATAATTTCCTTTTTCTATTGTGTCTATTCTGGTTGTTGGGTTGTGTCCCCATCAAGTGGTATCAGAGCGGGTTTTCTCGAGTGTGTAGACAGAGCGCCGACTATGAGGCAGTTTGCACCAGGACTGTGTGGTTGTGGGTTCGAGTTAGAAGATGCCTCCACGAAGAGAACGTGGTGGAAGGGCCAGAGCTATTGATCCTGAGGAGGTTAGAGCCCTCCAGAGACAGGTACAAGCATTGCAAGAGGAGCTTCGTAGAGGAGCCAATATTGCCGCAGATGACAATAGTGAGGATGACAATGAAGAGGAAGTAATGGAAGTTGACGGGGAAGTTCTGAATCCTGTAGACGAAAGGCTTTTTAGGGAAATTTCTAGGTTTGGGAAAAGACCTACAATTGAAGTGGGTATATTTTTGGGAAATTTGAAACCAGATGAGTTGATCGATTGGATCAATGAACTGGACGAATACTTTGAATATGAGGATATAAGGGACCCAGATAGGGTTAAGTTTGCAAAGGCCAAACTAAAAGGCCATGCCAAAATCTGGTGGCAAGAGGTTCAACTGGAAAGACTTAGAAGAGGAAAGGAGAAGATCACAAGATGGGATCGCATGGTGGACAAATTGAAGAAGCAGTTCATTCCTGTGGACTACGAGCTTGATCTGTTTAAGAAGATGCATGGGTTAAAGCAAGCAGGAAGATCAGTCCAAGAATATACAGAGGAGTTTTACCGACTCCTGATTAGAGCGGGGCATGCAGAAGCAAATAAGGAGAAGGTTGCTCGTTATATCAGTGGGTTACGACCTAGCATCCAGGAGGAACTAAGCCTGGTAAGAATGACCAGTGTTGAAGAAGCATACTAGTTTTCCCTATGAGTCGAAGAGAAGCTGAGTAAAAGGTTTGAAGGAAGAAAAAGAGGGCGCGGTCAAGGAGGAAGGGGAAGCAGTAGATCATCTGGAGGCCGCAATGAAACTCAAAAGAAAAATGAAGATGAGGGTACTAGCAGGAACCAGAGGAATGAGGGTTTCAACCGCTCCCATGATCAAGACTTTGGAAATCAAAGAGGAAGAGTTAGAGGACGTGGGCAAGGAAGAGGAGGCTTCCGTGGTACCTGTTTCCATTGCAATGAAGAAGGTCATCGTGCCTTTGAATGCCCTCAACGACAAGGAAGGACAGATAGGAGAACTGAGGGCCAGGCTAGGGTTGCTCATGTGGATGAGGATGCACAATCATCACATTCAGAGGATGCAGAAAGAGGAGAGACCTTGGTAAATGAAAGAGTCCTACTAAGTGGTGAAAATGAACCAGGACAACGGAGGAGCTTGTTCCGTACTAGATGCAAGTGTGAGGATAAATGTTGTGATGTGATCATTGATGGTGGTAGCACTGATAACTTGGTATCCGAAGAGATGGTCTCTAAGCTGAAGCTCAAGAGGGAGAAACATCCCCAACCCTATCAAATTTCTTGGGTAAAAGATGATCATAAGGTCCTGGTAAGTGAACAATGTTTAGTAAAATTCAAAATTGGTAGTTACCATGATGAAGTCCTCTGTGATGTTATTTCGATGGATGTTTGCCATCTATTGTTGGGTAGACCATGGCAGTTTGATAGACATGCAATACATGATGGACATGCAAACACATACTCTCTGACAAAGGATGGAGTTCGCCACAAATTGAAGCCAATGAAAAAGGAAGGTGAAAAGGTATGTAGCAATGCTAGGATTTGTCTTGTTGATGGAAGGAAGTTTTTAGATGGCATGAAACATCAACGCATGTGCTATGCTTTGATTTCTAGAAAAGATAAAGAAGGTAGTAGTGAAATACCATTTGAAGTTTCAGATTTACTAGGAGAATTTAGAGATATTATCTCTGATAATGTTCCAGATGGATTGCCACCAGTAAGGCAAATCAGTCATCAAATAGATCTGATTCCAGGAGCTAGTTTGCCTAACAAGGCTGCTCACAGGATGACTCCTACTGAAACAAAGGAGCTGAATAGACAGGTTCAGGAGCTATTGAGGAAGGGCTTGATTCGAGAGAGCCTGAGTCCATGTGTAGTACCTACAGTACTTGCACCAAAGAAGGATGGAGAGTGGAGGATGTGTACAGATTCTCAAGCTATAAATAGGATAACCATCAAGTACCAGTTTCCTTTACCAAGGATGGATGATCTTATGGACTGCTTGAGTGGAGCTCAGTACTTCACAAAGATAGATCTGAAGAGTGGCTATCATCAGATACGGATTCGAGAAGGAGATGAGTGGAAAACAGCCTTCAAGACCAAGGAAGGTCTTTATGAGTGGTTAGTCATGCCCTTTGGATTGACGAATGCCCCAAGCACCTTCATGCGGCTCATGAATGAGGTACTTAAGAAGTTCTTAGGAAAATTTGTTATTGTCTATTTGGATGATATTTTAATTTTCAGCAAGACTTTGGAAGAACATTTACTGCATATTCGTAGTGTCTTTGAAAGGCTAAGGGAAGAGAAATCGTTAATTAATCTAAAGAAGTGTGTCTTTGCAAAAAGGGAGTTAGTCTATTTGGGATTTGTTATATCACCTGAAGGTCTCAAAATGGATCCAGAAAAGGTAAAAGCCATCTTGGAATGGCCTACTCCAAGGTCTGCTACTGAGGTAAGATCATTTCATGGTCTGGTTAGTTTTTACAGGAAGTTTATTAAGAATTTCAGTGGCATATGTGCACCTCTAACTGATACAATAAGAGGGGATAGAAAAGAGTTCAAATGGACTGCAGCAGCTGCGAGAAGTTTTGAATTGCTGAAGAAGAAGGTGATTGAACAAACTGTGTTGGCACTTCCAGATTTCAGAAAAGTATTCCAGGTGGATTGTGATGCCAGTGGTAGCGCTATTGGGGCCGTACTAAGCCAAGAAGGTAATCCTATTGCATATTTTAGTGAAAAATTGAATGATGCAAAGAAGAAGTATTCTGTTTATGATCAAGAGTTCTATGCAATAGTTCAGGCCTTAAAGAAATGGAGGCATTATTTATTGCCAAAGGAATTTGTTTTGTATACTGATCATCAGGCATTACAGTACCTAAATAGCCAAGGTAAATTGAATCAGAGGCATATGAAGTGGGTAGAATTCTTGCAGAGTTATACATTTGTGTTAAAGCATAGAAGTGGAAAATCTAACAAGGTTGCAGATGCATTAAGTAGGAGACAATTGTTGCTTACAACAATGCAGGTTGAAGTAGTTGGGTTTGATGAACTCAAGAATTTGTACCCTGAGGATCCTGATTTTTCTGAAGCATGGAAAGCTTGTAAAGAACCTGTTGCTGTAGATAGAACCAAGTGGTTAGACTATTTGATTCAGGATGGCATGTTGTTCAAAGGTAGTCAATTGTGCATTCCAAGGAGTTCCATGAGGGAAAATCTGATTAAGGAGAAACACAGTGGAGGGATGGCAGGACATTTTGGTCGGGATAAGACCATTGCCATTCTTAGAGAACATTATTTTTGGCCTCAAATTACACAGGATGTGAAGAAGTTTGTACAGAGTTGCCAGGTTTGTCAAGTTGCCAAGGGGTTTAGTCAAAATACTGGCCTATATCAGCCATTGCCTGTTCCATCAAGGCCATGGGAGGACATAAGTATGGATTTTGTTCTTGGATTGCCAAGGACCCAAAGGGGTAATGACTTAGTATTCGTGGTGGTTGATAGGTTCTCCAAAATGGCACATTTCATTCCATGCCACAAAACTCATGATGCTGTCCATATTGCAGACTTGTTTTTCAAAGAGGTGGTAAGACTACATGGTCTTCCAAGAAGTATAGTTTCTGACTGAGATACTAAATTTGTGGGGTATTTTTGGAGGACATTGTGGAAGAAGTTGAGAACAGACTTGAAATTCAGTTCCACACATCACCCACAGACTGATGGCCAAACAGAAGTGGTAAATAGAAGTCTGGGCAATTTGCTGAGATGTTTAGTTGGAGATAAGCCCAAGGGATGGGATTTGATTCTACCATAGGCAGAGTTTGCTTATAATAACTCTGTAAATAGGAGTACTGGAAAATCACCCTTTCAAATTGTATATGGAAATAGCCCAAGGACTGCACCAGAATTGAGGAAGATAGAACAAGGGGAGAGAACAAGTGCTGAAGCTGAGGATTTTGCTGAACACATCAAGCGTCTACATGAGGAGGTCCAAGCACACATTATCAAGATGAATCAAGAGTATAAAGCTAGGGCTGATGCAAGGAGAAGACATAAGGAATTCCAAGTAGGGGATCTTGTCATGGTGCACTTACGAAAAGAAAGATTTCCAGTTGGTACCTACAACAAGCTGAAAATGAAGAAATTTGGCCCCTGCAAAATTTTGAAGAAACATAACTCAGGAAATGCATATGAGGTGGAGCTGCCAGATGGTATTCACATTTCTCCCATTTTCAACATTGCAGATTTGACAGAGTATCATGATGATGGTGCAGATGAGGAGCTGGTTTTAGAGCCGTGTCCAATTCCTACTTCTAAGAAGGAGGAGATAGAAGACATTCTAGATCATCGTGTGGGTAGGAGTACCAGAAACAAGCAGTATGAAGAGTATTTGGTCAAATGGAAAGGACGACCGATCGAAGACTCAACTTGGATTTCAGCAGCTGAGGTTTCCCATTTGGGATTTCCTCTACCATCCATAAAGTGACAGGGTCACTTTTCAATCTACCCTGGGTGTCTGATGCAGGAGCACCCAAAGGTATAAGGGCAATCCTGTGTCACCCAAAAAAATGTACTTAGACTTAGTTTCTATTTTATGTCTTTGCATTTTTGGATACCCATTTGGCTCAAATAAAGGTTCCAATTCTCATAGTTCAACTATCAGTGCATTTAAAAATCCCGAAAAAATAGGAGCATGCAATTTGACCATCATTTTGGTGACCTAGAAGGTGTGACTTGGCCAGATGAATGTAATCAAGATTTAGAGCATTCCAAAAAAAGAATCAGGTCAAAAGGCCCCACGGTTTGAAAGTTATTGCAGTTTTTCGAGTTTTGGAGACCCCCTAAGAATGCTTCAGAGTCAGGTTTGGGGCATTAAATGACCTCGAAAAGGGTCAAAAAATGGGGGACGAGCAAATCTTTTCCATAGGGCTATAGAGCGCTTCGAGAGCTTTCCGAAAATGTAAATGGTTCGTCAATCGGAGTTACGGTTCAAAAGTTATGCCTCCCGGAAGTTCGGCTACCGTTTCTGGATTCTTCTAGAATTGCACCGACTTCTAACGCAGCTTCCGGAACCTTCTATTTTGTCGGTGGATGCCTACTAGCACTTTCTAGAATGTACTCCTAGTCCTTAACCCTCCGGGGTCTATTTAAGGAGATTTCTGGCATTGTAAAAGGCAGTTCGGATTGGAGCTTGAGAGGAGGTGCTAAAAGGAGAAATATTCTCCAGATTTATGCTATTGTAAGCCCGCAGGGCATGTTTTGAGTTTATTTTCTCTGCACTGTTTGTACCAGCTTATTTTCTCAGTTAATATAATTTCCTTTTTCTATTGTGTCTATTCTGGTTGTTGGGTTGTGTCCCCATCAAGTGGTATCAGAGCGGGTTTTCTCGAGTGTGTAGACAGAGCGCCGACTGTGAGGCAGTTTGCACCAGGACTGTGTGGTTGTGGGTTCGAGTTAGAAGATTCCTCCACGAAGAGAGTGTGGTGGAAGGGCCAGAGCTATTGATCCTGAGGAGGTTAGAGCCCTCCAGAGACAGGTACAAGCATTGCAAGAGGAGCTTCGTAGAGGAGCCAATATTGCCGCAGATGACAATAGTGAGGATGACAATGAAGAGGAAGTAATGGAAGTTGACGGGGAAGTTCTGAATCCTGTAGACGAAAGGCTTTTTAGGGAAATTTCTAGGTTTGGGAAAAGACCTACAATTGAAGTGGGTATATTTTTGGGAAATTTGAAACTAGATGAGTTGATCGATTGGATCAATGAACTGGATGAATACTTTGAATATGAGGATATAAGGGACCCAGATAGGGTTAAGTTTGCAAAGGCCAAACTAAAAGGCCATGCCAAAATCTGGTGGCAAGAGGTTCAACTGGAAAGACTTAGAAGAGGAAAGGAGAAGATCACAAGATGGGATCGCATGGTGGACAAATTGAAGAAGCAGTTCATTCCTGTGGACTACGAGCTTAATCTGTTTAAGAAGATGCATGGGTTAAAGCAAGCAGGAAGATCAGTCCAAGAATATACAGAGGAGTTTTACCGACTCCTGATTAGAGCAAGGCATGTAGAAGCAAATAAGGAGAAGGTTGCTCGTTATATCAGTGGGTTACGACCTAGCATCCAGGAGGAACTAAGCCTGGTAGGAATGACCAGTGTTGAAGAAGCATACCAGTTTGCCCTACGAGTCGAAGAGAAGCTGAGTAAAAGGTTTGAAGGAAGACAAAGAGGGCGCGGTCAAGGAGGAAGGGGAAGCAGTAGATCATCTGGAGGCCGCAATGAAACTCAAAAGAAAAATGAAGATGAGGGTACTAGCAGGAACCAGAGGAATGAGGGTTTCAACCGCTCCCGTGATCAAGACTTTGGAAATCAAAGAGGAAGAGTTAGAGGACGTGGGCAAGGAAGAGGAGGCTTCCGTGGTACCTGTTTCCATTGCAATGAAGAAGGTCATCGTGCCTTTGAATGCCCTCAACGACAAGGAAGGACAGATAGGAGAACTGAGGGCCAAGCTAGGGTTGCTCATGTGGATGAGGATGCACAATCATCACATTCAGAGGATGCAGAAAGAGGAGAGACCTTGGTAAATTAAAGAGTCCTACTAAGTGGTGAAAATGAACCAGGACAACGGAGGAGCTTGTTCCGTACTAGATGCAAGTGTGAGGATAAATGTTGTGATGTGATCATTGATGGTGGTAGTACTGATAACTTGGTATCTGAAGAGATGGTCTCTAAGCTGAAGCTCAAGAGGGAGAAACATCCCCAACCCTATCGAATTTCTTGGGTAAAAGATGATCATAAGGTCCTGGTAAGTGAACAATGTTTAGTAAAATTCAAAATTGGTAGTTACCATGATGAAGTCCTCTGTGATGTTATTTCGATGGATGTTTGCCATCTATTGTTGGGTAGACCATGGCAGTTTGATAGACATGCAATACATGATGGACATGCAAACACATACTCTCTGACAAAGGATGGAGTTCGCCACAAATTGAAGCCCATGAAAAAGGAAGGTGAAAAGGTATGTAGCAATGCTAGGATTTGTCTTATTGATGGAAGGAAGTTTTTAGATGGCATGAAACATCAACGCATGTGCTATGCTTTGATTCCTAGAAAAGATAAAGAAGGTAGTAGTGAAATACCATTTGAAGTTTCAGATTTACTAGGAGAATTTGGAGATATTATCTCTGATAATGTTCCAGATGGCTTGCCACCAGTTAGGCAAATTAGTCATCAAATAGATCTGATTCCAGGAGCTAGTTTGCCTAACAAGGCTGCTCACAGGATGACTCCTACTGAAACAGAGGAGCTGAATAGACAGGTTCAGGAGCTATTGAGGAAGGGCTTGATTCGAGAGAGCCTGAGTCCATGTGCAGTACCTGCAGTACTTGCACCAAAGAAGGATGGAGAGTGGAGGATGTGTACAGATTCTCAAGCTATAAATAGGATAACCATCAAGTACCAGTTTCCTTTACCAAGGATGGATGATCTTATGGACTGCTTGAGTGGAGCTCAGTACTTCACAAAGATAGATCTGAAGAGTGGCTATCATCAGATACGGATTCGAGAAGGAGATGAGTGGAAAACAGCCTTCAAGACCAAGGAAGGTCTTTATGAGTGGTTAGTCATGCCCTTTGGATTGACGAATGCCCCAAGCACCTTCATGCGGCTCATGAATGAGGTACTTAAGAAGTTCTTGGGAAAATTTGTTATTGTCTATTTGGATGATATTTTAATTTTCAGCAAGACTTTGGAAGAACATTTACTGCATATTCGTAGTGTCTTTGAAAGGCTAAGGGAAGAGAAATCGTTAATTAATCTAAAGAAGTGTGTCTTTGCAAAAAGGGAGTTAGTCTATTTGGGATTTGTTATATCACCTGAAGGTCTCAAAATGGATCCAGAAAAGGTAAAAGCCATCTTGGAATGGCCTACTCCAAGGTCTGCTACTGAGGTAAGATCATTTCATGGTCTGGTTAGTTTTTACAGGAAGTTTATTAAGAATTTCAGTGGCATATGTGCACCTCTAACTGATACAATAAGAGGGGATAGAAAAGAGTTCAAATGGACTGCAGCAGCTGCGAGAAGTTTTGAATTGCTGAAGAAGAAGGTGATTGAACAGCCTGTGTTGGCACTTCCAGATTTCAGAAAAGTATTCCAGGTGGATTGTGATGCCAGTGGTAGCGCTATTTGGGCCGTACTAAGCCAAGAAGGTAATCCTATTGCATATTTTAGTGAAAAATTGAATGATGCAAAGAAGAAGTATTCTGTTTATGATCAAGAGTTCTATGCAATAGTTCAGGCCTTAAAGAAATGGAGGCATTATTTATTGCCAAAGGAATTTGTTTTGTATACTGATCATCAGGCATTACAATACCTAAATAGCCAAGGTAAATTGAATCAGAGGCATATGAAGTGGGTAGAATTCTTGCAGAGTTATACATTTGTGTTAAAGCATAGAAGTGGAAAATCTAACAAGGTTGCAGATGCATTAAGTAGGAGACAATTGTTGCTTACAACAATGAAGGTTGAAGTAGTTGGGTTTGATGAACTCAAGAATTTGTACCCTGAGGATCCTGATTTTTCTGAAGCATGGAAAGCTTGTAAAGAACCTGTTGCTGTAGATAGAACCAAGTGGTTAGACTATTTGATTCAGGATGGCATGTTGTTCAAAGGTAGTCAATTGTGCATTCCAAGGAGTTCCATGAGGGAAAATCTGATTAAGGAGAAACACAGTGGAGGGATGGCAGGACATTTTGGTCGGGATAAGACCATTGCCATTCTTAGAGAACATTATTTTTGGCCTCAAATTACACAGGATGTGAAGAAGTTTGTACAGAGTTGCCAGGTTTGTCAAGTTGCCAAGGGGTTTAGTCAAAATACTGGCCTATATCAGCCATTGCCTGTTCCATCGAGGCCATGGGAGGACATAAGTATGGATTTTGTTCTTGGATTGCCAAGGACCCAAAGGGGTAATGACTCAGTATTCGTGGTGGTTGATAGGTTCTCCAAAATGGCACATTTCATTCCATGCCACAAAACTCATGATGCTGTCCATATTGCAGACTTGTTTTTCAAAGAGGTGGTAAGACTACATGGTCTTCCAAGAAGTATAGTTTCTGACTGAGATACTAAATTTGTGGGGTATTTTTGGAGGACATTGTGGAAGAAGTTGAGAACAGACTTGAAATTCAGTTCCACACATCACCCACAGACTGATGGCCAAACAGAAGTGGTAAATAGAAGTCTGGGCAATTTGCTGAGATGTTTAGTTGGAGATAAGCCCAAGGGATGGGATTTGATTCTACCACAGGTAGAGTTTTCTTATAATAACTCTGTAAATAGGAGTACTGGAAAATCACCCTTTCAAATTGTATATGGAAATAGCCCAAGGACTGCACCAGAATTGAGGAAGATAGAACAAGGGGAGAGAACAAGTGCTGAAGCTGAGGATTTTGCTGAACACATCAAGCGTCTACATGAGGAGGTCCAAGCACACATTATCAAGATGAATCAAGAGTATAAAGCTAGGGCTGATGCAAGGAGAAGACATAAGGAATTCCAAGTAGGGGATCTTGTCATGGTGCACTTACGAAAAGAAAGATTTCCAGTTGGTACCTACAACAAGCTGAAAATGAAGAAATTTGGCCCCTGCAAAATTTTGAAGAAACATAACTCAGGAAATGCATATGAGGTGGAGCTGCCAGATGGTATTCACATTTCTCCCATTTTCAACATTGCAGATTTGACAGAGTATCATGATGATGGTGCAGATGAGGAGCTGGTTTTAGAGCCGTGTCCAATTCCTACTTCTAAGAAGGAGGAGATAGAAGACATTCTAGATCATCGTGTGGGTAGGAGTACCAGAAACAAGCAGTATGAAGAGTATTTGGTCAAATGGAAAGGACGACCGATCAAAGACTCAACTTGGATTTCAGCAGCTGAGGTTTCCCATTTGGGATTTCCTCTACCATCCATAAAGTGACAGGGTCACTTTTCAATCTACCCTGGGTGTCTGATGCAGGAGCATCCAGAGGTATAAGGGCAATCCTGTGTCACCCAAAAAAATGTACTTAGACTTAGTTTCTATTTTATGTCTTTGCATTTTTGGATACCCATTTGGCTCAAATAAAGGTTCCAACTCTCATAGTTCAACTATCAGTGCATTTAAAAATCCCGAAAAAATAGGAGCATGCAATTTGACCATCATTTTGGTGACCTAGAAGGTGTGACTTGGCCAGATGAATGTAATCGAGATTTAGAGCATTCCAAAAAAAGAATCAGGTCAAAAGGCCCCACGGTTTGAAAGTTATTGCAGTTTTTCAAGTTTTGGAGACCCCCTAAGAATGCTTCAGAGTCAGGTTTGGGGCATTAAATGACCTTGGAAAGGGTCAAAAAATGGGGGACGAGCAAATATTTTTCATAGGGCTATAGAGCGCTTCGAGAGCTTTCCAAAAATGTAAACGGTTCGTCAATCGGAGTTACGGTTCAAAAGTTATGCCTCCCGGAAGTTCGGCTACCGTTTCTGGATTCTTCTAGAATTGCACCGACTTCTAACGCAGCTTCCGGAACCTTCTATTTTGTCGGTGGATGCCTACTAGCACTTTCTAGAATGTACTCCTAGTCCTTAACCCTCCAGGGTCTATTTAAGGAGATTTCTGGCATTGTAAAAGGCAGTTCGGATTGGAGCTTGAGAGGAGGTGCTAAAAGGAGAAATATTCTCCAGATTTATGCTATTGTAAGCCCGCAGGGCATGTTTTGAGTTTATTTTCTCTGCACTGTTTGTACCAGCTTATTTTCTCAGTTAATATAATTTCCTTTTTCTATTGTGTCTATTCTGGTTGTTGGGTTGTGTCCCCATCAAGTGGTATCAGAGCGGGTTTTCTCGAGTGTGTAGACAGAGCGCCGACTGTGAGGCAGTTTGCACCAGGACTGTGTGGTTGTGGGTTCGAGTTAGAAGATGCCTCCACGAAGAGAGCGTGGTGGAAGGGCCAGAGCTATTGATCCTGAGGAGGTTAGAGCCCTCCAGAGATAGGTACAAGCATTGCAAGAGGAGCTTCGTAGAGGAGCCAATATTGCCGCAGATGACAATAGTGAGGATGACAATGAAGAGGAAGTAATGGAAGTTGACGGGGAAGTTCTGAATCCTGTAGACGAAAGGCTTTTTAGGGAAATTTCTAGGTTTGGGAAAAGACCTACAATTGAAGTGGGTATATTTTTGGGAAATTTGAAACTAGATGAGTTGATCGATTGGATCAATGAACTGGACGAATACTTTGAATATGAGGATATAAGGGACCCAGATAGGGTTAAGTTTGCAAAGGCCAAACTAAAAGGCCATGCCAAAATCTGGTGGCAAGAGGTTCAACTGGAAAGACTTAGAAGAGGAAAGGAGAAGATCACAAGATGGGATCGCATGGTGGACAAATTGAAGAAGCAGTTCATTCCTGTGGACTACGAGCTTGATCTGTTTAAGAAGATGCATGGGTTAAAGCAAGCAGGAAGATCAGTCCAAGAATATACAGAGGAGGTTTACCGACTCCTGATTAGAGCGGGGCATGCAGAAGCAAATAAGGAGAAGGTTGCTCGTTATATCAGTGGGTTACGACCTAGCATCCAGGAGGAACTAAGCCTGGTAAGAATGACCAGTGTTGAAGAAGCATACCAGTTTGCCCTACCAGTCGAAGAGAAGTTGAGTAAAAAGTTTGAAGGAAGACAAAGAGGGCGCGGTCAAGGAGGAAGGGGAAGCAGTAGATCATCTAGAGGCCGCAATGAAACTTAAAAGAAAAATGAAGATGAGGGTACTAGCAGGAACCAGAGGAATGAGGGTTTCAACCGCTCCCGTGATCAAGACTTTGGAAATCAAAGAGGAAGAGTTAGAGGACGTGGGCAAGGAAGAGGAGGCTTCCGTGGTACCTGTTTCCATTTCAATGAAGAAGGTCATCGTGCCTTTGAATGCCCTCAACGACAAGGAAGGACAGATAGGAGAACTGAGGGCCAAGCTAGGGTTGCTCATGTGGATGAGGATGCACAATCATCACATTCAGAGGATGCAGAAAGAGGAGAGACCTTGGTAAATGAAAGAGTCCTACTAAGTGGTGAAAATGAACCAGGACAACGGAGGAGCTTGTTCCGTACTAGATGCAAGTGTGAGGATAAATGTTGTGATGTGATCATTGATGGTGGTAGCACTGATAACTTGGTATCCGAAGAGATGGTCTCTAAGCTGAAGCTCAAGAGGGAGAAACATCCCCAGCCCTATCGAATTTCTTGGGTAAAAGATGATCATAAGGTCCTGGTAAGTGAACAATGTTTAGTAAAATTCAAAATTGGTAGTTACCATGCTGAAGTCCTCTGTGATGTTATTTCGATGGATGTTTGCCATCTATTGTTGGGTAGACAATGGCAGTTTGATAGACATGCAATACATGATGGACATGCAAACACATACTCTCTGACAAAGGATGGAGTTCGCCACAAATTGAAGCCCATGAAAAAGGAAGGTGAAAAGGTATGTAGCAATGCTAGGATTTGTCTTGTTGATGGAAGGAAGTTTTTAGATGGCATGAAACATCAACGCATGTGCTATGCTTTGATTCCTAGAAAAGATAAAGAAGGTAGTAGTGAAATACCATTTGAAGTTTCAGATTTACTAGGAGAATTTGGAGATATTATCTCTGATAATGTTCCAGATGGATTGCCACCAGTAAGGCAAATCAGTCATCAAATAGATCTGATTCCAGGAGCTAGTTTGCCTAACAAGGCTGCTCACAGGATGACTCCTACTGAAACAGAGGAGCTGAATAGACAGGTTCAGGAGCTATTGAGGAAGGGCTTGATTCGAGAGAGCCTGAGTCCATGTGTAGTACCTGCAGTACTTGCACCAAAGAAGGATGGAGAGTGGAGGATGTGTACAGATTCTCAAGCTATAAATAGGATAACCATCAAGTACCAGTTTCCTTTACCAAGGATGGATGATCTTATGGACTGCTTGAGTGGAGCTCAGTACTTCACAAAGATAGATCTGAAGAGTGGCTATCATCAGATACGGATTCGAGAAGGAGATGAGTGGAAAACAGCCTTCAAGACCAAGGAAGGTCTTTATGAGTGGTTAGTCATGCCCTTTGGATTGACGAATGCCCCAAGCACCTTCATGCGGCTCATGAATGAGGTACTTAAGAAGTTCTTGGGAAAATTTGTTATTGTCTATTTGGATGATATTTTAATTTTCAGCAAGACTTTGGAAGAACATTTACTGCATATTCGTAGTGTCTTTGAAAGGCTAAGGGAAGAGAAATCGTTAATTAATCTAAAGAAGTGTGTCTTTGCAAAAAGGGAGTTAGTCTATTTGGGATTTGTTATATCACCTGAAGGTCTCAAAATGGATCCAGAAAAGGTAAAAGCCATCTTGGAATGGCCTACTCCAAGGTCTGCTACTGAGGTAAGATCATTTCATGGTCTGGTTAGTTTTTACAGGAAGTTTATTAAGAATTTCAGTGGCATATGTGCACCTCTAACTGATACAATAAGAGGGGATAGAAAAGAGTTCAAATGGACTGCAGCAGCTGCGAGAAGTTTTGAATTGCTGAAGAAGAAGGTGATTGAACAGCCTGTGTTGGCACTTCCAGATTTCAGAAAAGTATTCCAGGTGGATTGTGATGCCAGTGGTAGCGCTATTGGGGCCGTACTAAGCCAAGAAGGTAATCCTATTGCATATTTTAGTGAAAAATTGAATGATGCAAAGAAGAAGTATTCTGTTTATGATCAAGAGTTCTATGCAATAGTTCAGGCCTTAAAGAAATGGAGGCATTATTTATTGCCAAAGGAATTTGTTTTGTATACTGATCATCAGGCATTACAGTACCTAAATAGCCAAGGTAAATTGAATCAGAGGCATATGAAGTGGGTAGAATTCTTGCAGAGTTATACATTTGTGTTAAAGCATAGAAGTGGAAAATCTAACAAGGTTGCAGATGCATTAAGTAGGAGACAATTGTTGCTTACAACAATGCAGGTTGAAGTAGTTGGGTTTGATGAACTCAAGAATTTGTACCCTGAGGATCCTGATTTTTCTGAAGCATGGAAAGCTTGTAAAGAACCTATTGCTGTAGATAGAACCAAGTGGTTAGACTATTTGATTCAGGATGGCATGTTGTTCAAAGGTAGTCAATTGTGCATTCCAAGGAGTTCCATGAGGGAAAATCTGATTAAGGAGAAACACATTGGAGGGATGGCAGGACATTTTGGTCGGGATAAGACCATTGCCATTCTTAGAGAACATTATTTTTGGCCTCAAATTACATAGGATGTGAAGAAGTTTGTACAGAGTTGCCAGGTTTGTCAAGTTGCCAAGGGGTTTAGTCAAAATACTGGCCTATATTAGCCATTGCCTGTTCCATCAAGGCCATGGGAGGACATAAGTATGGATTTTGTTCTTGGATTGCCAAGGACCCAAAGGGGTAATGACTCAGTATTCGTGGTGGTTGATAGGTTCTCCAAAATGGCACATTTCATTCCATGCCACAAAACTCATGATGCTGTCCATATTGCAGACTTGTTTTTCAAAGAGGTGGTAAGACTACATGGTCTTCCAAGAAGTATAGTTTTTGACTGAGATACTAAATTTGTGGGGTATTTTTGGAGGACATTGTGGAAGAAGTTGAGAACAGACTTGAAATTCAGTTCCACACATCACCCACAGACTGATGGCCAAACAGAAGTGGTAAATAGAAGTCTGGACAATTTGCTGAGATGTTTAGTTGGAGATAAGCCCAAGGGATGGGATTTGATTCTACCACAGGCAGAGTTTGCTTATAATAACTCTGTAAATAGGAGTACTGGAAAATCACCCTTTCAAATTGTATATGGAAATAGCCCAAGGACTGCACCAGAATTGAGGAAGATAGAACAAGGGGAGAGAACAAGTGCTGAAGCTGAGGATTTTGCTGAACACATCAAGCGTCTACATGAGGAGGTCCAAGCACACATTATCAAGATGAATCAAGAGTATAAAGCTAGGGCTGATGCAAGGAGAAGACATAAGGAATTCCAAGTAGGGGATCTTGTCATGGTGCACTTACGAAAAGAAAGATTTCCAGTTGGTACCTACAACAAGCTGAAAATGAAGAAATTTGGCCCCTGCAAAATTTTGAAGAAACATAACTCAGGAAATGCATATGAGGTGGAGCTGCCAGATGGTATTCACATTTCTCCCATTTTCAACATTGCAGATTTGACAGAGTATCATGATGATGGTGCAGATGAGGAGCTGGTTTTAGAGCTGTGTCCAATTCCTACTTCTAAGAAGGAGGAGATAGAAGACATTCTAGATCATCGTGTGGGTAGGAGTACCAGAAATAAGCAGTATGAAGAGTATTTGGTCAAATGGAAAGGACGACCGATCGAAGACTCAACTTGGATTTCAGCAGCTGAGGTTTCCCATTTGGGATTTCCTCTACCATCCATAAAGTGACAGGGTCACGTTTCAATCTACCCTGGGTGTCTGATGCAGGAGCATCTAGAGGTATAAGGGCAATCCTGTGTCACCCAAAAAAATGTACTTAGACTTAGTTTCTATTTTATGTCTTTGCATTTTTGGATACCCATTTGGCTCAAATAAAGGTTCCAACTCTCATAGTTCAACTATCAGTGCATTTAAAAATCCCGAAAAAATAGGAGCATGCAATTTGACCATCATTTTGGTGACCTAGAAGGTGTGACTTGGCCAGATGAATGTAATCAAGATTTAGAGCATTCCAAAAAAAGAATCAGGTCAAAAGGCCCCACGGTTTGAAAGTTATTGCAGTTTTTCGAGTTTTGGAGACCCCCTAAGAATGCTTCAGAGTCAGGTTTGGGGCATTAAATGACCTCGAAAAGGGTCAAAAAATGGAGGACGAGCAAATCTTTTCCTTAGGGCTATAGAGCGCTTCGAGAGCTTTCCGAAAATGTAAATGGTTCGTCAATCGGAGTTACGGTTCAAAAGTTATGCCTCCCAGAAGTTCGGCTACCGTTTCTGGATTCTTCTAGAATTGCACTGACTTCTAACGCAGCTTCCGGAACCTTCTATTTTGTCGGTGGATGCCTACTAGCACTTTCTAGAATATACTCCTAGTCCTTAACCCTCCGGGGTCTATTTAAGGAGATTTCTGGCATTGTAAAAGGCAGTTCGGATTGGAGCTTGAGAGGAGGTGCTAAAAGGAGAAATATTCTCCAGATTTATGCTATTGTAAGCCCGCAGGGCATGTTTTGAGTTTATTTTCTCTGCACTATTTGTACCAGCTTATTTTCTCAGTTAATATAATTTCCTTTTTCTATTGTGTCTATTCTGGTTTTTGGGTTGTGTCCCCATCAAGTGGTATCAGAGCGGGTTTTCTCGAGTGTGTAGACAGAGCGCCGACTGTGAGGCAGTTTGCACCAGGACTGTGTGGTTGTGGGTTTGAGTTAGAAGATGCCTCCACGAAGAGAGCATGGTGGAAGGGCCAGAGCTATTGATCCTGAGGAGGTTAGAGCCCTCCAGAGACAGGTACAAGCATTGCAAGAGGAGCTTCGTAGAGGAGCCAATATTGCCGCAGATGACAATAGTGAGGATGACAATGAAGAGGAAGTAATGGAAGTTGACGGGGAAGTTCTGAATCCTGTAGACGAAAGGATTTTTAGGGAAATTTCTAGGTTTGGGAAAAGACCTACAATTGAAGTGGGTATATTTTTGGGAAATTTGAAACCAGATGAGTTGATCGATTGGATCAATGAACTGGACGAATACTTTGAATATGAGGATATAAGGGACCCAGATAGGGTTAAGTTTGCAAAGGCCAAACTAAAAGGCCATGCCAAAATCTGGTGGCAAGAGGTTCAACTGGAAAGACTTAGAAGAGGAAAGGAGAAGATCACAAGATGGGATCGCATGGTGGACAAATTGAAGAAGCAGTTCATTCCTGTGGACTACGAGCTTGATCTGTTTAAGAAGATGCATGGGTTAAAGCAAGCAGGAATATCAGTCCAAGAATATACAGAGGAGTTTTACTGACTCCTGATTAGAGCGGGGCATGCAGAAGCAAATAAGGAGAAGGTTGCTCGTTATATCAGTGGGTTACGACCTAGCATCCAGGAGGAACTAAGCCTGGTAAGAATGACCAGTGTTGAAGAAGCATACCAGTTTGCCCTACGAGTCGAAGAGAAGCTGAGTAAAAGGTTTGAAGGAAGACAAAGAGGGCGCGGTCAAGGAGGAAGGGGAAGCAGTAGATCATCTGGAGGCCGCAATGAAACTCAAAAAAAAAATGAAGATGAGGGTACTAGCAGGAACCAGAGGAATGAGGGTTTCAACCGCTCCCGTGATCAAGACTTTGGAAATCAAAGAGGAAGAGTTAGAGGACGTGGGCAAGGAAGAGGAGGCTTCCGTGGTACCTGTTTCCATTGCAATGAAGAAGGTCATCATGCCTTTGAATGCCCTCAACGACAAGGAAGGACAGATAGGAGAACTGAGGGCCAAGCTAGGGTTGCTCATGTGGATGAGGATGCACAATCATCACATTCAGAGGATGCAGAAAGAGGAGAGACCTTGGTAAATGAAAGAGTCCTACTAAGTGGTGAAAATGAACTAGGACAACGGAGGAGCTTGTTCCATACTAGATGCAAGTGTGAGGATAAATGTTGTGATGTGATCATTGATGGTGGTAGCACTGATAACTTGGTATCCGAAGAGATGGTCTCTAAGCTGAAGCTCAAGAGGGAGAAACATCCCTAGCCCTATCGAATTTCTTGGGTAAAAGATGATCATAAGGTCCTGGTAAGTGAACAATGTTTAGTAAAATTCAAAATTGGTAGTTACCATGATGAAGTCCTCTGTGATGTTATTTCGATGGATGTTTGCCATCTATTGTTGGGTAGACCATGGCAGTTTGATAGACATGCAATACATGATGGACATGCAAACACATACTCTCTGACAAAGGATGGAGTTCGCCACAAATTGAAGCCCATGAAAAAGGAAGGTGAAAAGGTATGTAGCAATGCTAGGATTTGTCTTGTTGATGGAAGGAAGTTTTTAGATGGCATGAAACATCAACGCATGTGCTATGCTTTGATTCCTAGAAAAGATAAAGAAGGTAGTAGTGAAATACCATTTGAAGTTTCAGATTTACTAGGAGAATTTGGAGATATTATCTCCGATAATGTTCTAGATGGATTGCCACCAGTAAGGCAAATCAGTCATCAAATAGATCTGATTCCAGGAGCTAGTTTGCCTAACAAGGCTACTCACAGGATGACTCCTACTGAAACAAAGGAGCTGAATAGACAGGTTCAGGAGCTATTGAGGAAGGGCTTGATTCGAGAGAGCCTGAGTCCATGTGCAGTACCTGTAGTACTTGCACCAAAGAAGGATGGAGAGTGGAGGATGTGTACAGATTCTCAAGCTATAAATAGGATAACCATCAAGTACCAGTTTCCTTTACCAAGGATGGATGATCTTATGGACTGCTTGAGTGGAGCTCAGTACTTCACAAAGATAGATCTGAAGAGTGGCTATCATCAGATACGGATTCGAGAAGGAGATGAGTGGAAAACAGCCTTCAAGACCAAGGAAGGTCTTTATGAGTGGTTAGTCATGCCCTTTGGATTGACGAATGCCCCAAGCACCTTCATGCGGCTCATGAATGAGGTACTTAAGAAGTTCTTGGGAAAATTTGTTATTGTCTATTTGGATGATATTTTAATTTTCAGCAAGACTTTGGAAGAACATTTACTGCATATTCGTAGTGTCTTTGAAAGGCTAAGGGAAGAGAAATCGTTAATTAATCTAAAGAAGTGTGTCTTTGCAAAAAGGGAGTTAGTCTATTTGGGATTTGTTATATCACCTGAAGGTCTCAAAATGGATCCAGAAAAGGTAAAAGCCATCTTGGAATGGCCTACTCCAAGGTCTGCTACTGAGGTAAGATCATTTCATGGTCTGGTTAGTTTTTACAGGAAGTTTATTAAGAATTTCAGTGGCATATGTGCACCTCTAACTGATACAATAAGAGGGGATAGAAAAGAGTTCAAATGGACTGCAGCAGCTGCGAGAAGTTTTGAATTGCTGAAGAAGAAGGTGATTGAACAGCCTGTGTTGGCACTTCCAGATTTTAGAAAAGTATTCCAGGTGGATTGTGATGCCAGTGGTAGCGCTATTGGGGCCGTACTAAGCCAAGAAGGTAATCCTATTGCATATTTTAGTGAAAAATTGAATGATGCAAAGAAGAAGTATTATGTTTATGATCAAGAGTTCTATGCAATAGTTCAGGCCTTAAAGAAATGGAGGCATTATTTATTGCCAAAGGAATTTTTTTTGTATACTGATCATCAGGCATTACAGTACCTAAATAGCCAAGGTAAATTGAATCAGAGGCATATGAAGTGGGTAGAATTCTTGCAGAGTTATACATTTGTGTTAAAGCATAGAAGTGGAAAATCTAACAAGGTTGCAGATGCATTAAGTAGGAGACAATTGTTGCTTACAACAATGCAGGTTGAAGTAGTTGGCTTTGATGAACTCAAGAATTTGTACCCTGAGGATCCTGATTTTTCTGAAGCATGGAAAGCTTGTAAAGAACCTGTTGCTGTAGATAGAACCAAGTGGTTAGACTATTTGATTCAGGATGGCATGTTGTTCAAAGGTAGTCAATTGTGCATTCCAAGGAGTTCCATGAGGGAAAATCTGATTAAGGAGAAACACAGTGGAGGGATGGCAGGACATTTTGGTCGGGATAAGACCATTGCCATTCTTAGAGAACATTATTTTTGGCCTCAAATTACACAGGATGTGAAGAAGTTTGTACAGAGTTGCCAGGTTTGTCAAGTTGCCAAGGGGTTTAGTCAAAATACTGGCCTATATCAGCCATTGCCTGTTCCATCAAGGCCATGGGAGGACATAAGTATGGATTTTGTTCTTGGATTGCCAAGGACCCAAAGGGGTAATGACTTAGTATTCGTGGTGGTTGATAGGTTCTCCAAAATGGCACATTTCATTCCATGCCACAAAACTCATGATGCTGTCCATATTGCAGACTTGCTTTTGAAAGAGGTGGTAAGACTACATGGTCTTCCAAGAAGTACAGTTTCTGACTGAGATACTAAATTTGTGGGGTATTTTTGGAGGACATTGTGGAAGAAGTTGAGAACAGACTTGAAATTCAGTTCCACACATCACCCACAGACTGATGGCCAAACAGAAGTGGTAAATAGAAGTCTGGGCAATTTGCTGAGATGTTTAGTTGGAGATAAGCCCAAGGGATGGGATTTGATTCTACCACAGGCAGAGTTTGCTTATAATAACTCTGTAAATAGGAGTACTGGAAAATCACCCTTTCAAATTGTATATGGAAATAGCCCAAGGACTGCACCAGAATTGAGGAAGATAGAACAAGGGGAGAGAACAAGTGCTGAAGCTGAGGATTTTGCTGAACACATCAAGCGTCTACATGAGGAGGTCCAAGCACACATTATCAAGATGAATCAAGAGTATAAAGCTAGGGCTGATGCAAGGAGAAGACATAAGGAATTCCAAGTAGGGGATCTTTTCATGGTGCACTTACGAAAAGAAAGATTTCCAGTTGGTACCTACAACAAGCTGAAAACGAAGAAATTTGGCCCCTGCAAAATTTTGAAGAAACATAACTCAGGAAATGCATATGAGGTGGAGCTGCCAGATGGTATTCACATTTCTCCCATTTTCAACATTGCAGATTTGACAGAGTATCATGATGATGGTGCAGATGAGGAGCTGTTTTTAGAGCCGTGTCCAATTCCTACTTCTAAGAAGGAGGAGATAGAAGACATTCTAGATCATCGTGTGGGTAGGAGTACCAGAAACAAGCAGTATGAAGAGTATTTGGTCAAATGGAAAGGACGATCGATCGAAGACTCAACTTGGATTTCAGCAGCTGAGGTTTCCCATTTGGGATTTCCTCTACCATCCATAAAGTGACAGGGTCACTTTTCAATCTACCCTGGGTGTCTGACGCAGGAGCATCCAGAGGTATAAGGGCAATCCTGTGTCACCCAAAAAAATGTACTTAGACTTAGTTTCTATTTTATGTCTTTGCATTTTTGGATACCCATTTGGCTCAAATAAAGGTTCCAACTCTCATAGTTCAACTATCAGTGCATTTAAAAATCCCGAAAAAATAGGAGCATGCAATTTGACCATCATTTTGGTGACCTAGAAGGTGTGACTTGGCCAGATGAATGTAATTGAGATTTAGAGCATTCCAGAAAAAGAATCAGGTCAAAAGGCCCCACGGTTTGAAAGTTATTGCAGTTTTTTGAGTTTTGGAGACCCCCTAAGAATGCTTCAGAGTCAGGTTTGGGGCATTAAATGACCTCGAAAAGGGTCAAAAAATGGGGGACGAGCAAATCTTGTCCATAGGGCTATAGACCGCTTCAAGAGCTTTCCGAAAATGTAAACGGTTCGTCAATCGGAGTTACGGTTCAAAAGTTATGCCTCCCGGAAGTTCGGCTACCGTTTCTGGATTCTTCTAGAATTGCACCGACTTCTAACGCAGCTTCCGGAACCTTCTATTTTGTCGGTGGATGCCTACTAGCACTTTCTAGAATGTACTCCTAGTCCTTAACCCTCCGGGGTCTATTTAAGGAGATTTCTGGCATTGTAAAAGGCAGTTCGGATTGGAGCTTGAGAGGAGGTGCTAAAAGGAGAAATATTCTCCAGATTTATGCTATTGTAAGCCCGCAGGGCATGTTTTGAGTTTATTTTCTCTGCACTATTTGTACCAGCTTATTTTCTCAGTTAATATAATTTCCTTTTTCTATTGTGTCTATTCTTGTTGTTGGGTTGTGTCCCCATCAATTTCTCCTAGAAATGGGAACCCCTAGTATAATTTTTTTCTTTTCTAGACACCTACTTGGAGTCTGAATCACTTTTAGGGTTCTACCTATTGTTTGATTCCATCCTTGCCCTCTTCTTGAAAAATAGATTTGTTAGGAACTAGAGTCTTTAAGGAGAAAGAATGAATTATGTAAGTGGGAGGGTGAACTAGCACACTTAACACACCAAGCACACCCTTCAAGGTGTGCTAAGTTCACCATTATGGGAGAACTTCCCTTTGCAAGTGTGCACCTCCAAAGGTGCAGACTTTTACCCAACTCCCATTTTGCAATTCATTTATCTCCTCTATTCAAGCCTTAAGCACACCTCCACACTTTTTTAGGTGCACCTTTTTCTTTTTAAGAACTGGCACCTTTCAAACACAAAACATTAAAACATTAAAAGTAAAGGTGTAGACATAGCAAATTCCACAAGGTGTGCTATATGTGCACTCTTTAAATGAATTTTTTCACTCTAAGGGCATACACCTAGTGTACCCCATAAGGTGGGCTAGGTGTCCACTATTAGTAGTGGTATTTTGATTAGGATAGGTGCACCTAGCACACCCTCAAGGTGCGCAAGTTGTGCCAAATTTTTCTCATTAGAGCTACAACTAAGGTTTTTGAGTATTTTGTGATATTTTTGCATTCTTTCTTTGAATTTTTTGCAATTAGGGTTTGTTTAGAGTTTTATTTTCAAATTTTGGGACTAATGTATTTATGTTTTGAGTAGATAAAAAGACATCCTTAACTTGTCGAGGTCATAATTTTTGACCTAGAACTTGGAATTCAAAATTGTTTACACTATTGGAAAGAAGAACTAAAAATCTAATTTTAGTCCCTAAAATAATAAGCCTTTAGCTACCCAGTTTTAGGGACTAATGAAAGTTTTAACTTAAAATTTTGAGAAGAAGACCTTTGAAAAAGATAGTTAAAAAGACCTAGAAAAACTTATGAAAAAGATATGAAAAGTTTCAAACATTTGATCATTTTAGATAATCTAGATCACTTGGTCTATGACCTAGAAGGATGAAGCATTTGAAGAGAAGAAAAGATAAAAGATATAGAGGTTGGACACATAATAGGTTACTCATCTTATGCAATTATTAGTGACAAGATTCAACACAGATACCTTGGGATTTTAGATTGAAGAAACAGAAGGAGTTCAAGTCTATGAAAGTGTTTGGCTATAAAGAGGGTATAAATTATCAAAAGTATTAAAATAAGTTCACAAAATTGATCTAAAATCCCATTTGATAAAAATCTAGAAACTATTTTCAAAACTGAGAACTTTGATGTTTTGGTGAATTAAGCACCTTGTACAAATTTATCCCAAGGTATGTAGGGGCACTTCTCCCAAAAGAAACTTCTTTAGAGGTGCATCAATAGTTAACTGCCTATTCCAGACACAGAGCTTTCCATACACCAAAAATGCATTATGATAATATGTTAACTCCTACAAACACCTAGTGAAAGTTGAGTTTTTATTTTTGGCATCTCTGGAGACTCCTACATCATCTAGTGGCTTTCTTATTATTATTATTATTTATTTCATTGTTTAAAGACATGTAAAGCCTCATGCACCCATTAAATGATATAAACAAGGGTGGAGTCCTACTTAGCACTAGTTGGAAAGTTAGTTTGTACATAAATAGATTTTTGTTATTAGTTTAGAATCATATGTTTGCATAAAGAGATCTCTCACTCTCAACACAAATTGAGAAGAGAATTTCTTATAAATTGAGGAATGTAATATGTATTCTAGGTTTCCCCCATTATTTTGGTGCAATAATATATGATATAGGTGCTCTCATTCAAAGTGTAGTTATTCTTTTGTGAGTGTGCTATATTTTGTCAATGTATGTTCATGGAGTGTAATGGAGCTAATAGTTTTATTGTGTTATTTTGTGTAAGAATTTTTCTTAGTGAAAAATTCACCCAAATCAAGGAACTCAAGCACAAACACAACAATAGACCAAAAGAGTATGATCAATATGAGAATGAATATCTCAAAAGCATGTACATACACACTAGGAGTGCCTATATATAAAGGCCTCTAAGATGCATCTAGAATGGTTCTAGAAAGACCTAGGAGATAAGCATGACAACTAAGCACACATCCTCCATTGTGCATTAATATATGTGCATCAATGAGAGGATAAGTATGATGAGGTATCTCACATGTAGAGATTTTGTAGACACCATGTGCTCAAATAAAGTGCTAACTCTTGTGTTGTGAACATGACAACTCAAAAGAGTATGCATACTCCTAGGTGACTAACTAATTAATAATAAAATAATGTATTAACCCAAGTAAATTTATGTAAGTTTAGATAGTGAATAGTTATTTATACCAGCACCCCCCTTAAGTGTGACTTAGGGGAATGCACTCAAGCTCACAAAAACTAGGATGAAATGCATAATCAATCCTAGCTACTAGAACATTTTAGGTACCCATGTAAATAATGAAATGTAATCTCTCATAAAGTATAAAAAGAGGGAAAACCTCGTGGGAAAAACCCTCCCCCAAAAAGAGAGATGAAAAAGCAAGATGCATGGACGAATGGAGTAATCAAGACCCCCCCCATGATGACATACATCAAGTATATACAAAAAAAAAGTATGAGAAGGACAAAACCTCATAAGAGGGAAAAAAAAAAATCCCATAAAAGAAAAGAAGAAGGTGACAAGGTAGTCCCCCCTCTAAAAGTAGTGTGTCAATCAATGATAGCTGCTCCAATGTAGAAGTTCATCCTTGATTGCTGAATAATGTTCCTCCCCCTTGGAAGAAACAATGGAAGAGGTACAGGTGAGATGATTTCCCTATGTGTAGAAATAATCTCAATGATGAAACATGCCTCTAAAACCTACTCAAATATCCCTGTGTCAATATTGATCATGGCTCCTTCCAACAGTGCTAAGAAGAAGTGCAGATCTATTAAGGATGTATGTAGAACATGTGCCAAAGAAAAAAGTGTCTACTCAAATGATAAAGAGAACTCTTGTAGCTACTATACATAAGGATCCATAATCACATCAATTTGTGAAGACTGGTCATGTAGAGAATGGATAGGAGGTCAAATTGAGCCCTCACCACAACTAGAGAAGTATTTACTTCATCAAAGAGACGATATAGATCATCGAAGATGTCTCCAAAATCTACTATGTTGGACACCACAAGAAAACCTTCACTGTCTATCAAGAAGCCATCGATAGATGTTGGAGCTAGAAGACAAAGTGTACACTGTTGTGTTGAAGTACATGAATTGATCACTATGGCAATCGATGAAGTATTCACCTCAATAAAGAGTAGACAAATGTCATTGATGATGTCTCCCACATCTTCAATGTGAGATTCCACGAACAATGTTGCAATGGCTGGAAGGAAATCATCCCATGAAGCTAAAGTAGGAAGACATGGAGTGTCCTGCTACATTGAATATGAAGCATATTTGGCTAGAACTAGATTAGTAGCAGCATTAGGAGGCAAGATTTCATCTGGAGAGGATGCAACAATAGTTGGAGGTAAAAGGTCTTTGGGGAATGGAGGAATGTGTGGATCTCTATATAGCTCCCAAAGATAGATCAAAATATCATATAAATCATTTGATGTCATGTCATCAAGAGAATCTATAACCTCCATATCCATATAGAGAAAAAGGGCATGCCAAATGAAAAAAAATCATACCTAATTTGGAGTTTGAATGACAGATTTATGGCCACACAAAGTTGGACTATCAAATCAAAATTGAATCTAGAGAGGGGTCTAGGAACCAAACTGCGAGGTTAAATTTAATAGTCAAATAGCCTTCATAGCTATTCAAAAGTGCTTGGGAATGAAGGTCAAATGACGATCAAATTTAATGTTATGTCTAGATGATATTAGTGAAAAGGTTTCCCTTGTTGTTGTAGCAAGCTGACAGGATGTATGAATGGATGACATGTGGCTTGTATGGATGCTTATGTGGGTTTGTGATGTGTCTCTGATGTTTCTAGGCCTACCTACTGATGTGTTGGTCCCACATGGTGAGGAGATGACCATTGAACTAGTAGTCTAGGTGGTGGATCTTTGACAACGATAAGGTGTTAGATGAATGTCACATGGGTGGCTTCAATGGAGGGTGTGTGTTCCAAAATGGTAGACATCTGGCAGACAAGAGGCACTATGAAATACAGACAGGCACTAGAGTATTAGGTGCTTTTGTTGGGAAAGAGGGAAGTGACTAGAAGTGTTAGTTGGGGCCAAAGACTTCATGCTGAGTGTTGAACATTATGCATCAGTTGAAACAATGGTGCCAATAGATAAAGGACCACCGAAGGAGGTTTAGTGGCCACTGGTGCTTGGGACTTTAGTCCCACATCAATAGAAATAAAGAACTTGCCATTATTTTAAATGGAAGCCCCATGGTAATGAAACAAATAAGCAGCTATTAGTGTTGTGTTAACCAGAATATGGCCAGCTGCTAGTTGAAATACTTCTTAGTTAGTGAGGGTTGTACACCATAATCTACTAGAAAGAATGGTATGTTGCCTGCCATTATAAAGAAGGAATATTTTGAGCGTACAGTGAATATTCCCTGTGGGAGCTGAGGTATCACTACCCAATTCCTACAATAAAAATTTCTCTGCAAGCCCAACTAGCCAAGGAAAAAAATCCAAAAATATTCAATGCAAAGAAAAATAAATACTGATCTAAAAATAAAATTTGCATATCTAAAGAACAATCATACCAGATTTGCAAATTGAGCCTTGGGGTGCTAGCTTGCAAAAATATTTTGCCTCAAAATTGACTTTGGCCCAACATAGGCAAATTTATAGTTGATTTTTGCCAAATCGACATTCTAGACATAATGGTGAGGTTCATTTTGGCTCTAAATGCTCCCAATAAAGGTGATACTCTAGATCTGGGTTGAGGTGTTGAAGCAACAAGATGGTCTTGAACAACTATATGAAGAGAAATTCTCCAAGCTCTGATACCATGTAAGAATTTTCCTTAGGGAAAAATTCACCCAAGGTAAAGGAACTAAAGCACAAGCACAATAGTAGACCAAAAGAGTATGATCAATATGAGAATGAGTATTTCAAAAGCATATGCATACACACTAGGAGTGCCTGTATATAAAGGCCTCTAAGATGCATCTAAAATGGTTCTAGAGAGAACTAGGAGATGAGCATGACAGCCAAGCACACCTCCTCAATTGCGTATGAATATATGTGCATCAATGAGAAGATAAGCATGACAAGGTTTCTTACATGTAGAGATGTTGTAGACATGATGTGCATAATTAGAGTGCTAACTCTTATGTTGTCAACATGACAACTCACAAGAGTACCCATACTCCTAGGTGACTAACTAATTAATAATAAAATAATGCATTAACCTAAGTATACTTCAGTAACCATAAATAGTGAATACTTATTTAGACCAACATTTTGATTTAGTGATCTTTTAATTTTGGTGTTTTCTATGTGTTTACAGATTCTGTTAATGTATCGAGTTGGAGAAGAGATCTCCCTATTGTTCCTACATAGCATTGTTATCTTATGCAAGCATAGTTTCTGTGGCCTTGTGATCTGATGAAAAGTGAAACATCTTATCGTTACTGAATTCCCATCAACCATTACATTAGTAGAATTGAGGAAATGTTGCTCCTATTGTTATGGTTACCTACCAATCTTTTCAAAGGCTTAACTCATAGACATGTTGTTACCATGGTTTATGTTTGTTAGGAATTTCTCTTTCATGTTATTTTCTTTCATCTGTCATTACCTTATCTTCGTTATTTGATTTTACAAACACTTGGTTAAATTAGGAATTCATATAGTTGTATTGTTAGATTACATTCATTAAAAAACATAAAACACCAAAAACATATCTCTTTTGTGATAAATTTGGAGACAAGCTAATTGGTCATCTTATCTAAAATTGGTTTGAACCAACAAAGGCCTCTTTATGAACAAAAACATTTATCTTCAACTAAATAGATTCTAGTAGGTCACAAGATTGCCCAAAATCTTTGAGTTGATCCTCGGATTATCTTTTCAAGTGAGGAGTTTGAAAGGATTTCTACCATTAAGAATCGTGCAAAATGACAACTCAACATTTTGGATGATAACTCAAACATTTTAATCATTTTTTTCCTTACAAAATTTTAATCAATTTCCATAAATTTTATTTTATAAAAAGTCTATGAAAGAGGCTTTCTAAGATACATGAGTGCAATTTAATTAAAAAATATAATTTTATTAAGGAATAAAATGCATTCCTTGAGAATGGAGGATGGAGGAAAATTTACATATGTTTGGAAGAATTTTATATGATTGTGGTGGAGTTTGAACCTATTGTTGAAAAAAGATTGTCAAAACTTCATTAATTCTCTTCTTATCCATAAAAATCATTCTACCCTTGGCCATAGTATACAAAACCTCAACAACAATCTCTTCCAAAATTATTAGCTAAATATAAACTTTGTTAAGACCTTCTCATGTCTCCAAGAAATTTATTGTAGGTTGAAAATCAAAACCATGCATTTCCAAATATAATTAGAGATTCCCCTTACATATAGTTCTCTCCAAAATTTGGTATTCTCTTATTATTTTTAATAGATAACAAGCTTCACATAGATTCATTTGGCACCGATTTTCTATGTTTTTCTTGGGATTGGTAAGAGGCCAAAGTTAAGGTTAGTTATTATTATTATTTTAGATTAATTATTTCAATTATTAGTTAATCTTGAGTAAATTTAAACCCAAAACTTCCCAAATAAGAGGCTTACAATTCATCATTGTGTTGTAGGCTCTTGCCTTTGTTCTATGTTATATTTAATATACTCTAGGTAAATTTGATAATATATTACATATTTTGTAATATTTAATGAGAAATCAATCATTTTATACAACATGACCTTTAAATCAAATTTTGCAAATGTTTGTTAGATTTTTGGTAATAATTTACTTGCACTTATTTGAAACAAAACAAACCAACCTTTTTTATGATATAATGATCAAATATATAATTTATATATTTTAAATTAAATGAAAAAATAATCTCCATATCTTACTAGAAATTTTTAACATTTAATAAACTTTGTAGTAGAAAAATTCTTATTAAGAGTGACAATTAACATTTAATAAACTTTGTAGTAAATTGGCTAAAGTGAGATGCATTGATCTTGATGTTATTCTTAGAGTCCCATTTGAATACATTCTAAAACTTTTAGAAGCACACACGTGAAATTTGATTTTCTTCATTGCCACGACTCTCATATTCAAGATGTATATTTTTTTTTATCATATTAATAATATGTTGATTTATAAATATGTTGAGATTGAATTTTAATGCTTATTCTTATTTAAAACCCAACTTATATGTAATTCTCACCAAAGGAAATTATAGTAGAAATATAGGACATGAAAATACTACTATAGTATGTCAAAAAAGGATCAAAACAACATGTTAAAACTATTTATGTTGTAGAGGATTACTTATAAAATTAATATATTATGATAAATATCACGTGATATTCACATAAGTTGATAACCCATGTGTTGGAATGAGTAATTTCCCCTTCAAATGAATTGGAAAAGCATAATAGAGAGGATTCTAGAAATACTTGGATGGACAAATAGGGTTAGCTAAAGTTCTGGAAGTCGTAGATAAATCTAGAAAAGTCTATTTTTGTTTTGTCAACTAATTTAGATGTTTCTAGAAATGATCTAAGACCTCTATAAATAGAGGCATCATGTAATGTGACTAACATGGACAAAATGGTTATTGAAATATATTACTTCTACAGTGGATTGAATATTTTTCAATTTTACTTTGTTTTGTCCATCCACCTTTCACAAGGTGTATTAGAGTTGTCCTAGGTTTCTATAATTGGTATCATAGATAATTTAAAATCTTGGTCCACCTTCTACAAGTGGTATCAAAGCTAGGGCAAGAAAATCCTATCACTATTTGTGATAGATGAATTAGAGTCAAGTTAATTGGGAGCATCCTGTCATTATTTTTTGATAGAAGTAACTAATTATTGGATAGCTGAAGAAGAAAGGAATTTTTTTATCACCATTTTTGATAGCAAAGAGAATTTTTTTTTGCTAAACAAGGATATTTGGAGAACCCTATCACCATTTGTGATAGATGAAGCTATCAAGGGATAACTAAAAGAAAACATGATTTTGATCAAGGTTATCAATGAATCCTATCACTAGAATTTTTGATAGATGAGGAAAGATATTTTTGGTAATTGAAGTCCAAAAACTTGGAAGACACTATTCATCAAGAAATTAACTGATATGAAGCATTTTGGCATTAAGAAAAAGAAATGATTTGGATTCATAGGCAATGGCATTTCAGGTTGAAATTAGTGGGGAGTGTTGGAATGAGTAAATTGCCCCTTAAATGAATTGTAAAAGCATAATAGAGAGTATTCTAGAAATATCAAGATGGACAAATAGGGTTAGGTAAAGTTCTGGAAGTCGTAGTTAATTCTCACAATTTTTTTTGAAGAGGACTAGTGGCATGTTTGATGTTGAGATCGGGAAGATTAGAGAAACCCACAAATTTGTATAGGTTCTTGCCACATGAACCTACAAATGAATAAACAAAGTAAATGGAACAATTCACCTTGCTTATGATGAAACCAGTGTGGAGGATTCAAATCCTTGAATCCATGAGTGTGGATATTCCAAATGAATGAAGAATGGGATGCAGGATGTCTTAAAAGAATTGTCTTAGATCTTCAATACCAATCTTGAATGGATCTTGGATTAGGAAGAGGCTTGAATGGAAATTGATGAATCTTCAACAAGAGGGATCCATCGAGCTTGAATCCTACAAAGGCTACCAATGGATCTCATTGATGAATTGAATGATTGAATGATTGAATTCTTGAAATCTAAAATGCTTGAAAAGGGATTATTGATTAAAATGGAGAGAGTAAAAGGAGATGGATTGAAATGAGAGAGCAAGGCTTCCTTTTATAGAGATCTAGGGCACAAAATCTAAGAGAGGCTGACATATGAGAAATAAATTCCCAATGAGCCCTTACCCCTAGAAATGGACCTAGATCAAATTCTATATAAGAGTTTACTATTTCAGAGATCAAAACAACTGACCCAGAAGTGGAAAAATAATTCTTTCTGAAACCTAACATCTAAAAATCATGGAACCTTGAAATTAGGACCTTGGGTAAGGGTCAAGGTCAACTTTGACCTAGGTTAGGGTTAATGTTTTTTTTTACCTAGGTTAGAGTCAAGGTCATTGACCTTGAGGTTAAAAATCTTAAGATCTTATTGTAGAATGTTAGAAAAACACAAAAAGGAAGTGAAAAGGGGGGCATAATCAAGGAAAAAATCTAGATCTTAACAAAGGACCCATTCAAGGTTCTTGACATGACCCCAAATCACCTACTAGGAGGGCTAAACTAGTCCTAAATGGAAGTGCTTCCATTTTCTAATGATACAAATGGTTCAAGGAGATGTGACAATTAGGGTGAAACAAGAATTTACTAGGAGCCTAGTATGGCCACTTTATTTAAATAATTGTGCAAAAGTTATTCATAGGTTGAAATTATAGAAAACTATACAAGAAGCTTTTATAAAAGTCTAAAATTCATGTCCAAAAAAAATATTAAGTTACACTAAAAAATCTTATACATTACTTTCTTTCTTTTCTATTTCTTTTTTAGAACATCAGAGGAGTAATTAGGAATTCCTAGTTAGCTTATACAAATAATAGAGAGATTTTTGTAAGATTAAAAATATTTACCTAATTATCTAGCTAAAGAAACTCCATTTTCCAAATGACAAAACCTAGATTAGTAGAGATCATCTTGCAAATACAAAGGTCCACATTTAAGGCATGAAACTGTATGATATAAAATCTAAGTGGAAAAGTGTAACACAAGAATCTTTGATGAGTAGTTGTTGTGTACAGCTATGTTATTGGTGAATTGACATAGACAAGTCAAGTCTACGATGGAAATATGAAAAATTCCATACTATTGCCAATAAAAACCATTATCTTAAATCCACAACAAGAAGCCTTGAGATATTCAAAAACAATACAATTAAAGTCCATTTTTCATACAATGCTCCTATTATACTAGACATGGAGACATGAATTCTTTATGGGGGAAATGATTAGAGATATGGATGATGTATTACAAGTATAAATTTCTTTTGTTTGGAGAGGCCAAGGAAAGTTGAGCATTCAAAATGTAAAGGGCATGGTAGGAAAGGAGGAAATTGAAATATTTGTATCATTTGAAATCCATTGGAAAAATACCAAAACAAAGTATTTTAATATTTATGCTCTTATAATTCTAAATTAATGTATCCCAGATGTGAATTTCATTTAGGTTATCTATTATACTTCGAAAGATGGTATTAGAGCTGATGTAATATCTCTTTAAAATGAAATTTCATAATTTTTTAAATACATATCTCTATTCTAAGTGGATGTCTTCTATGCCTATTAGAGGGTATTGGATGCATGGTCATGTGTTCTTTATGTCATTGTCAAAATTGAAGTTAGTAAGTTGTAAGAAATGAAGGCAGTTTACTAAGGTACACATTTGTGTTGCTAATGGAGTTTGAAATGGCTTACCATTTGGGTGAAGGCTAGGGTGCCACACTTTGTTGGATTTTGGTTTCCACCTTCTTAGCTCAAATGTAGAGCATAGGTGGAGAGAACAATAAATTTTATTTAATGTGATAGAGATTTGTGAGGGGCAACATAACTTAATTACCTTACCATTAGGTAACAAGTTGTGGAGAGACACTTTTCTTGTTTTTGGCATCCATATTCTTAAGAAAAACACAAAGAAGAAGGAAAGAAAGCATGTGAGAATGGATTTAAAGATAGGGAAGTGTGGAGGAAAAAAATTGTAAGATAGGTCATGATTAAGAGAGAATGAGTAGACTTACGTTGTATTATTGATTGGTTTTTCTGGTCTAAGTGATATGGTCCATGGCTTCTTGCTATGGAGTTATTTGTTAGGTAGAAAGTAGTATGGAGAAAGAAATAATGACTACATAAATGGAAAAATATTGGTGTGGCTAGGATATGTATAAATTGTTATAAATTAATACTATTTCTCTGTGTCGCTATTTAGTGGAAGTGGTTTAATAGGCTTGATGTGTAGGGTTGTCATGCTCAATTTTCTATAGCATAAGAGAACATAAAAGTATAAGAACTAGAGTTTGTAGAGATTGTGTGAAACTTGAATTAGATAGTAAAATTGTGATATCTTACCATTTTTTAGCAAAATTAGTTACATCCCTATGTAAGAGAAGTCATTTCCTTGTATTTTGTGTAGCTACAAAATAAGGGGAACAAGTTCAATGTTAAATTGCAAATTTGTATGGGCAATGGTGGGCAACAAAGAAACACTATAATGGTACTATGAATAGGAAGGAAAGAGCTTGCTTTGAGAAACTTACCAAAAAAATTGTTATCATTTTAGAAGGGGCTCTTGTGGGTTGCTACTAGCTTGACTTTTTGTATCGTTCTTTGTTGTGCATCTATAGGACAAAGACAAAGCTTGAGTGTTAGTTTGTAGAGGATAGTAGACAAAAAAGCTAAATGATAAGAACATTATGTGGAACATAAATTTACAATATAGATCTAGGTATGCTAGTTTTTAGTAAGATCTATTTAGTTTAGCATTTTGATGCTAATTTCAATGTAGGATCAAAACCATGTGGCATTGAGTTGATGGTTTTGGAGAACTTGTGCATGTAGGTAAGGTAAACATAGCAACTTGTCAAAATAAGTTAACTTGAGGATAGGTTATAATTCATGATTTAGTTTGTCATAAGATATCTAGAATGGATACAAATTACTTAAGTAATAGATATGGGCATTGGTATCTATACCTTTGTTTTTCTTGTCTTCTTCCTATATAGGTACTCTCAATAGGGTGCTTATCTTTCTTAGTACTACCTAGTTGGGTACAATAGAATAGAGGAAATATGTTAGAATACTAATTAACTAGGAGTTGAGATAGAAGGTGATTTTCAAAAGAAAGTTTGAGAGTGATAGATTTATGTAGGAGCTGACAATGTGCTCTTGATACTTAATTGGTGGATGTCTTCTTCAAGGTATGGCTTGCAAGAGACCGATCCAAATGATGTATCTTGGGTTGGACTCTTCATTACCAAGATCCTGCGATTTTTTTTTTTTCTTTATTAGATTTTGTAATATGAGAATGCAATTGGAATGATCCTTAACAAAAGCATATAGAAGCTTTAGGAAGGAAGTAGGCTAAGGGCATAGATAAATAATGTGTATGATTCAAGATGGAAGCTATTTAGTTTCTTGATGTGTGTGGTGTACTAGACCACATAGGAGTTCATGGTGCATAAATGGCATGTTATTTATGTCCAGGCCTATTTCAATGTGCACTATGTCAACCATGTATAGCATAAGTGTTCTAGACATTTTTTTTTGCTTCCATCATATGGTGGCTAGAGAATAGTATAGCAATGGTATTCACCAGAATATCATGATCAATCCAGTATGCTTCTAATATTTGAACTAGTATCTTGGGTTGCACTCATGATTACCAAGAGCCTCTAATTTTATTTCTTTATCTATTATATTTTCCAATATGAGAATGCAATTGGAG
The DNA here is from genome assembly GCA_028749045.1 of Cupressus sempervirens. NCBI lineage: Eukaryota > Viridiplantae > Streptophyta > Pinopsida > Cupressales > Cupressaceae > Cupressus > Cupressus sempervirens. Next base: position 212,043,048 of record CM053786.1, on the reverse strand, counting down.
TATTCTTTAAGGAAAGCATAGAGAAGAATTGGGAGGGAAGTATGCCGAGGTTGTAGAGAAAGAATATGAGGGATTGAGTATGGAAGCTATAGTTTCTTGATGTGTGTGTGCTAGAATTCCCAAGAGTTCATGGTGCATAAATGACAAGTTGTTTTTATCAAGACCTATGTCAATTTTACTGTGTCAAGTATGCATAGTATAAGTGTCCTAGCAAATTTTATTTTTCTTAATATATATGGGATCTAGAGAGTAGTATCACTGGTAGCCACTAGATTATCATGATCAGTCTAGTATGCCTCTAATATTTGAACTAGTGGTGTAGATGAGTGAGTGTTTGTCTAGAAGTGGTCCATTATTGTTCTTGGTGAAGAGTCTGGTTGTTCTTGTTGTTGGAAATATAGGATAGGCTAGGCTACTAAGAGGGGAGGGGTGAATCAAGAACCAATAAAACTTAATCTTATTTCACTAATTAATCCTTCATATATATTTTGATATAATTGTATGTATGAAAAATTGAAACCATTAAAACATTCATAATACTTTGACACAAGATATAGTGATCTAGAAACCTTCTAAATATAAAGCACAAACTTGGGTTGGGGATAATACCCACAAGCTTTATTAATCTAGTATAAAGTTGGTTGGTTAAGGCTTATAATTGATCACTTTTGATGATCTTCCTTGTTAGGAGCAATAAGGACTATTAGGTCCACCTTGTTAAAGGATTTACAAAACATGCAATGAACTATGCACTTGGTAAAGAGATTTTTAAAAGAATGTTAAGTCTACCTTGTGAAAGGATTAAACTAATACACCTGTTAGGATGAACTAGTGATTGATCTTTGATCTACAACTCTAATTTTCTAGTTGAGATTCCTTTGAAGTGTAATGGTCACCTTATTGTGATAAATAAATCTTTGTTGCTCCTTATACTACTCGTAGCCTTCTTAATTTTCATTTATGCTCATATGATTTCCTTCTATTCACATTCTTATTATATTTGGATGTGATATAATACATTACATATATCAATGCAAGCTAATATTTAACAAAGTTGGCTACAACATAAGTTTCACCAAAATACACAAATTTGTCTCAACTACTAGGACTTAGGTTTTGAAGATAAACTCAAAGAGATTTTGATACTTAGCAACTATTATCAACACTTGGAATCGTTATGCTCTCAGTAGACATAGAAGCTTTATTCATACTTATCATTTCCTAGTATTCTGAACTTGGTTACCATTGGTGAATTAGTGAACATTGCGAAACTTGACATATAAACTAAATCACTTGGTTGAAACTACATGGCTCTATCAACACTAACACTATGAGCTTGATATAAACTGAATGACTTGGTTGACACTTCTAGGCTCAGTCAACACTATATTCACATCACTAATATTTTGAACTTGGTAGACACCAGAGACCACAATTGACATTGTGTAACTTAGTTAATAATATGAAGCTCGGTTCGCACTGTTACTTATCAACTTGATAGACACTACTTGGTGTAAACTGAATATTGATTCTAGAACTCGGTAGAAACTTTAGAGCTCAGTAGAACCTATATTACTCAATTAACATTGTGATGTGAAAGATAAGCTCGATAGCTGCTAACCATTTGACTAAGTGTGAGCCACCAATAAAAAAACTTGGCCATAATGTCAAAAATCTCTCCCTTTGGCACTAGTTACAATAACACTTATCAATCAAAACTAAATTCTCAAAATTTCAAGTTAAAAACATTCTTTAGTCTCCATCTTGTGTCTAGAACTCAATAACATACTCTACTTTTAGTTTTTTTTTAAATTTCTTTTGTAAGAAATGTTTTATGATTATCTATACATGTATTTGTATAATATTACATTTCTCCCCCATACATATATCGCATTTTACACTATTCTCAATAGATACACATATCTCATATCTTATCTTTTCCCCTTTATATCTTTCTATATCACATCTTCTCCCCCTTTCTAAAATTAGTACCAAAGATGTATGCTATATAGTAATGGAAAAATGTGATAAGAAGTCAAAATGTACCTTCAAGATCAATGCCATTATTTTTTCCCAATTTTCATGTGACACCTTACTTGCATGAAGTGCAATCTATACTTCTACTAATAACTCCATCATGTGATCAGCTATGGAGAAGTTATTATCATGGATGAGAGTTTTGGCATGTTCAATGTATTTCTCAAATGCATCCATGTTTAGGAGAATAATGCCTCAAATTTCTACAAGTGTCTCCTTGATCCTAGCTTCTTCCCTTAGTAATTCTTCTCACAAATTGTCAGAAATCTAATCTTTGAGTAGTGAGCAAAACTATAGCTCAGGTCAAGTGATAGCTGGTGCACCCATGCTTTGAAGTCTTCATCTATCTTAGATAGTTTATCTTTAATTTCCTGAGTGAAAATATATGTATCACATATATTATTTAATTAAAAAGTTACATTACTTGTAGAGGTTTCCAATGAGCTTAGAATAGTAGTCAATTATACTTCATTTATTGCAATTTTTTGTGCAACTTACTCCAATACTTTGTTCTCAAATTTCCTCTCTACTCTTAGTAACATCTTTTCTTCTCCAGTTAGATCTTCATTGAATTTCTAGAGAACTTCTCCTAACTAAACCAAAATAGGTTGAGTACTATCAATCTCATTACTTAGTGCATCTACAAGTATGTTCTTCACATCTTCAAATACATGATTTTCTCTACTATTCTCTTCTCTAAGATTTTGTTGCTTAACTTATTTTTGCAATAGTTCACCTATAATACTAATTTTATTGGGATTTAGAATAGAGATATCCCAATTAAGGATAACTATATCCTCATTAAGATCAATATCTTCTTCTATACTTTTATCTTTGCTTGAAACTTTAGTACTCAATTGAGGCTTGCTCTCAACTATCTTTGTACTTACTATTTTCATACTTGGAATTGTAACAATAGTAGAAATATAAGGGCTAGCAAAAAAAGTAGATACTGCACTAATAGTAGAAATACCTAGTTGTCTAGCCAAATCTGTTGATGGAGGAGACACTAGCTGCTCGGTAGATGAAGTGTTGATCACTTTAGTCAATATGGTACTCAATTGAATAGAGGTAGAGTTTGGTTGGGTGCATGGTATTGTAGTGGTTTCCACAACCAACTCAGAAGAAGCTTTCTTTGGGCTTGATGGCATTAAATCTATGCTCAAAGAGTGAGGAAATGAGGTGATTACTATTGCAGTAATCTTTTCTAGGTCAGTTTCCTCAATACTCTAAATTTCAGGGAGATTCTCCTTGGTAACTTCATGTTCTAGCTCCTAATCATCCAAATTTACAGCACCAATTTCTATATATTCTTCATCATTTTTGTCATTTTCTTCCTTGTCATCTTCATCACTACATCACTAACATGAACAATAAAATCACTCTATTCATGAAGATGTAGATATTCTTGCATGTATTTGTAGTTGTCTTCACCACATGTTCAATTTCATTTACTAATATTATGCATGTATTGATTTTCAAAGTAAGCTTTTCCTTATATATTTTTCATGGATTCTTTCACCTCTTTGTCACTAAGACTCAACATGAGCTACCTCAAAGTCTATTCAGATATATCATTTGCAGTTTTCATAGAATTTTCCCATCTTGGTTTGATTTCTTACATGAGCTCATTAGGAATTTTTGTACAATATGATCAAGTGAGTATTTCCATTTACTCAATTTTGACATCATCTTTTCTTCAACTCACTTCTTCTTGTCTACATTCCTAGTCTCATATCTTAGAGATTTGAAGTTTTCCATTCTAGCTGCTCCAATTTCCTTTAATTTTTTCTAAAATGTACGTAAAGGTCCTTTGAAAATAATTTCCTTAGTAGCTTCTTTGCGTAACTTAAACTTCTTTCTTACTCTGGATGCTCTTCTTATGAATATTGTAGTAGATGACTTGGGGGGTCTAGTTATGGTAACCTTACCCTTCTTCCTAATTGGCTCTTTCTCTTCAAAATTTGTTTATTTTCCTTCATATTTTACATTATCTTCATCCACATCATTTCCTTTTCCTTCTGTCAATAGGAGGGTAGAACTTTCTTGCCTCAATTTTTCTATCCTCTTCTTTCCTTTGCGGATGGCTTGAGGAAGCTTTATTTCAAGATCTATTCTAGCTTTGGCTTCATCAAAAGTACCAAAATGTGTGGCCTTGGGATCCACGGGTTCATTCAATAATGCCTCAATGATATCCTTGGTGTCATCAATGTTAACCTCATACCTTAGAGGCTTAACCCACACCATTCTAGGTTTGACTACTTGAGTGTACAATTGTCACATTTGACCATGAAACAAACATCATCCTTGTAATCTTCTAAAAGAAAAATTGGAATTCTATATCTTCTATTTATCTTTTCTTTGAATGAATTAAAGTACTTGTCCATGATACTAAAAAACTCCTCACCTATCTCTACTATATATTCATTAATCTGGTATAGTGCTAGTATATCTTTTCTCCATATGGTTGTACCTTTTGAAGGAAAAATGTTTTGCAGAAAGAATAATAAACAAGTAAAGAGTGAACCAGACTTACACAAATTGTTCTTTGAAGTTTTGATGCTCTCCATGTTCTTGTTGAATTGATTCAACATTAGATCAGCAAGGTCAAAGGACATGTCGTTTCAAACTACCTTGAGAGCTAGATCAACTACCTCACATGACATGTTGTTGAGATGATTGGAGCTATAGATCTTATGAGCTATGACATGAATTCCAAAATTTAGCTCCATGTGAGTCACACTTCTGATCTTCATACCTCTTTCATCCCACTTGGTAAGAGTTTTTCTTTCTAGTTCTACTTGACTTAGGGTTTTTGTATACTTTTCTTTGTTCAACATTGGGAGCCCTATGACTCAATGAATCATTTTTTTGTTATTTGAATAGGTTGCTCCAACCATAGTTTCTTGCTATGTACATGACTAAGAATAAACCTTATCCATTTTATCTAAAAGTCTCAAGGAATATGTAAAATGTGTATTAAAACTGTAAGGAAACTTGGCAATAAAGAATATAACCGTTTCCACATAACCCATAATAGATCTTAAATAAACATGAAATTAAAATTCTCATGTAAGAGAATAGACAACATACCTGTTAGATTGTGGTGACTGATCAGGAAAGTACTGTACATACTGACAGGGTAGCCGACATATTATGACCGACATATGGCCGACATGTTATAACCTTAAAGCAGTTTAATACTTGTATAAAAAGGGTTTAGGGTTGGGTATTTTTTGATTATGTGGTGTTCCATGTTCACTAACAGTCATGGCTTTTAGTGCAATGACAAATGGGCCCTACAATTGGTATCAGAGCAAGGTTGTCTTTCAGTTATCCTCTGCAGGAAAGTCTCACGGTTAAGTGGGAGTCTTGCAGTTGAGTGGGAGCAATGGCAGATGAGGGTAAGTTGAGGCTTGACAGGTTTAATGGGCAGAACTTCCAGTTATGGAAGATGCAAATGGAAGACTATTTATATCAGAAGGATTTATGGAAGCCGTTGGAAGGAAAAGCCAAGAATCAGGGAACTACGTCAGAGGCTAAATGGGATCTTTTGGACAGAAAGGCACTCGAAAGCATTCGGTTATGCTTGGCACCATCGGTGGTATTTAATATTACAAAAGAAAAGACGACAGAAGATTTGATGAAAAGCCCTCCGTTTCAAATAAGGTATTTCTCATGAAGCATTTATTTAATATGAAAATGGCAGAAGGTGGATCTATTGCAGATCATTTAAATGAGTTTAATACTATTACTAGTCAATTATCTTCTGTGGGTATCAATTTTGATAAAGAAATTAGGGCTCTCTTGATTTTGTGTTCTTTGCCTGAAAGCTGGAATGGCTTGGTAATGGCGGTGAGTAATTCTGTTCCTGGACCTAGTACCCTAAAATATGGTGATGTGATCGGTGTTATTTTAAGTGAGGAAACTCGTAGAAAATCCTCAGGTGGATCTACATCAGGAAGTGCTTTAAATGCACAAAGCAGGGGCAGAATGACTGAAAGAGGAAGTAACTCTGGAAATCATGGGAAATCAAGAGGAAAGTCAAAGGGGAGGAGGTCTCAATCGACAGGACCAAATGATTGCTGGTACTGTGGGAAACCAGGGCACAAAAAGAAAGATTACTGGACTCGAAAGAAAAATGAAGGAGATAAATCAGATGAAGACAAAGAGGCAAATGTGGTAAGTAACAAATCCGAAGAGGATGCTTTGCTTCTGTCTTTAGAGAGTGTTGATGATTCATGGGTTTTAGATTCTGGTGCTTCTTTTCATGCTACGCCTCATAGAGGTTATTTCATTGATTATGTCCAAGGGGATTTTGGGCTTATTTATTTGGGGGATAATGAACCCTGTCAGATTGTTGGAAAGGGAAAAATTAAGATTAAGTTGCAGAATGGGAATCATTGGCTACTACATGAGGTAAGACATGTTCCAAAGCTAAGTAGGAATTTAATTTCAGCAGGGAAACTCGGTGATGAAGGTTGTGTAGTTACTTTTAATGATAAAAATTGGAAGGTTTCAAAAGGTTCCCTTGTAGTAGCAAAATATGTGAAAGTAGGCACCTTATATCTTTGTACAGGTCATATTGTTCCTTCTACTTTGATTGTTTCAAAGAAAAATGAATATTCAGGAACAATTACTGCAGTTGAGTAGGGAGAACAAATAGCTGCTGTAGATTCTGATACAGCGTTGTGGCACAATAGACTTGGGCACATGAGTGAGAAAGGTATGAAAGTACTTCATTCAAGGAAAGTTTTACCAGGTCTAAAATGTGTGAATATGGATTTATGTGAAAGTTGTGTGTATGGAAAACAAAAGAGAGTGAGTTTTGTAAAGACAGGGAAGGAAAACAAAAAGGAGAAATTAGAGCTTGTGCATACAGATATATGGGGACCGGCTCAGGTATCTTCCCTTGGTGGCTCTCATTATTATGTTACATTTATTGATGATGCAACTAGAAAAGTATGGGTTTATTTTCTTAGACAGAAATCTGATGTATTTCAAACTTTTAAGAAATGGAAATGCTTGGTTGAAAATGAGACTGGTAAGAAATTAAAATGTCTCAGATCTGATAACGGTGGTGAGTATTGCAGTCATGAATTTGAAGATTATTGCTCCACTAATGGTATTCGTAGACAAAAAACTATTCCAAGGACTCCACAGGAAAATGGAGTGGCTGAACGCATGAACAGGACTATAATGGAGCGCGCAAGGAGCATGAGGTTGCATGCTAGGTTGCCCTTACACATGTGGGTGGAGGCTGTCAATACTGCAGTATATTTGATTAATAGAGGACCCTCTACTCCTTTGGGCTATGGTATTCTAGAGGAAGCATGGACTAGTAAAAAGGTGAGTTATTCTTTTCTCAAGACCTTCGGTTGTGAAGCTTTTGCTCATATAGACTCTGAAAATAGAACCAAGCTAGAAGCTAAATCAAAGAAATGTGTCTTTGTTAGATATGGCATTAATGAATTCGGCTATAGGCTTTGAGATTTTGAAAATCATAAAATTATAAGAAGTCGGGATATCATATTCAATGAAAAAGTGTTGTACAAAGATCTGTTGCAGCAACATGAGAAGAAAGAAGATGATTATGTAGTGCTGGATGATACTCCAAAAGCTGATGTTCCAGCATTCCTCATGATGTGCAACAACTGCAACAACAAATACCACACACACCAGTGAATGTTAGACGGTCAACAAGGCAAATTAGACCTCCACAAAAGTTTTCTCCCTCTTTGTATTCTATTTTACTTACTAATGCTGGTGAACCTAAAAGTTATGATGAAGCTATGCGGGTGGATACTAAGATTCAGTGGGAGTCTGCAATGAAAGATGAAATGGACTCTTTGCTAAAAAATAAGACATGGGATTTGTGCAAGTTGCCTACAGGTAAAAAGGCTTTACAGAATAAATGGGTTTACAGGTTGAAAGAAGAGGAAGGAGGTAAGAAAAGATTTAAGGCCAAGTTAGTTGTAAAAGGATTTGCACAAAAAAAGGGAATTGATTTTGATGAGATATTTTCTCCTGTTGTTAAAATGACTTCTATTCGTACTGTTTTAAGTCTTGTGGCTACTGAAGATTTACATTTAGAGCAGATGGATGTTAAAAAAGCCTTTCTTCATGGTGATTTGGATGAAGAAATATATATGGCTCAGCCATAGGGTTTTGAGGTCAAAGGTAAGGAGAACTTAGTGTGCAAATTGAAGAAAATTTTATATGGCTTGAAGCAAGCACCTCGGCAATGGTGTCTGAAATTTGACAGTTTTATGCATGAGCATGGATATAATAGGTGTCATTGAGATTACTGTGTTTATTTTAAGAGGTTGGATGATGATAGCTACATTATTTTATGTTTATATGTTGATGATATGCTCATAGTTGGGTCTAACATGGATCATATTAAGGGGTTGAAACGCCAATTAGCACATGCATTTGCTATGAAGGATTTGGGGGCAGCAAAACAAATCCTTGGTATGAAGATTTGCAGAGATAGGAAGAATAGAACATTGACGCTATCTCAAGCTTATTATGTTGAGAAGGTGTTGCAATGTTTCTCTATGGAGAATGCTAAAGCTGTCAGCACACCTTTACCTGGTCATTTGAAATTGACTAAGGAGATGTGTCCCAAGACACAGGAAGAGGAGGATAAGATGTCCAAGGTACCCTATGCTTCAACTATAGGAAGTTTGATGTATGCTATGGTATGCACTAGGCCAGATATTGCACATGTAGTGGGAGTCGTTAGCAGGTATATGAGTCATCCAGGATTTGAGCATTGGAATGCTGTCAAGTGGATTCTCAGATATTTGAGAGGAACATCCAATAAGTGTTTACACTTTGGGGGCTCTACTACTGATTTACAGGGCTATGTTGACTCAGATTTGGCTGGGGATATTGATACCAGGTGGAGTACTATAGGTTATGTCTTTACTGTTGGTGGGGCAGCAGTAAGCTGGGTTTCTAGGCTACAGAAGATTAATGCTCTCTCCACTACAGAGGCAGAGTATGTTGCTGCTACAGAGGCATCCAAAGAGATGATATGGCTTCAATTCTTCTTGGAAGAATTGGGACATCCTCAGAAGGATAATTATTTGTTCACAGATAGTCAGAGTGCCATTCATCTTGCTAAGAATTCAGCTCTACATTCTAAGACCAAACACATACAGTTGCAGTACCATTTCATTCGGTCAGTTTTGGAGGATGGACAGTTAAAGCTAGAGAAGATACATACCAATGAAAATCCAGCAGATATGTTGACAAAGGTTGTAACAAGGGAGAAGCTGAACTCCTCTTCAGTTTCAGTTGGTCTTTTAGACTAAATGTGAATAAAAGAACAATAGAGTCCAGGGTGGTTTGATCCAGTGGGAGCCCCATGCGGTAGTTGTATTGCTATAGGATCAGTCTCCAAGTGGGAGATTGTTGTCTAGTGTGGAGCCTGATCAGTCCCCAAGTGGGAGATTGTTAGATTGTGGTGACTGATTAGGAAAGTACTGTACATATGGCTGACATGTTATAACCCTAAAGCGGTTTAATACTTGTATAAAAAGGGCTTAGGGTTGGGTATTTTTTGATTATGTGGTGTTCCATGTTCACTAACAGTCATGGCTTTTGGTGCAATGGCAAATGGGCCCTACAATACCCACAAAATGTGACACAAGATATACCCTGGGAAACCCTCATTGAGGGAAAAAAACCCAACCTCCAAAAGCATTCATTGCCATGTATTATTCAGCAAAAATACCATTGCCATACAACCATGGAAGCCTTCATGGCCATAGCCACAACCGAGAAAAACTATGTGAACAAGCGTGAATCCACACATCCCATGCCATGCTTCCAACCTTCACAAATGCTCCCTTGGCTAACCTATCAAGCCTTGTCCCGCTCAACTCTTGCCTTTTGTCTTCTCCTTGTCACTCTCTATAACAACTACCCTTGTGGCTGCTTATATAGTAACAAGTCCCACAAAACCACCAAGTGGTATTACATAAACCATGTGCTACCTAACCCATTGACCCCACATTTAATATTGGGCATTTAATTATTTTCCCCAATATTAAATAATTACATGATATATTATCACAATGTTACAATACAACTCATTAAGAATATCCCATGGGAATCTTTACATGTTGCACATCCATCTAGGCACAACATTACCTAATAAAATAAAATAATAAAATAACAATATTATGCAATGTGTGCAACACCCATTATCTCAACAATCTGCCACTTGTTGTATACATTGTATAGGGTCAATCCGTAGCCACATAAATGAACAAGGGAACAATCCCTCCTAGCACATCCACCATCATGGATCAAAATACATCAAGTGCTCCATCCTAGTACCCGCAACAAAATCAAAGTATCCAGCATCTCAAACATGAATGATCTCACCTCCTATTATGCCACTCCCACTGTACATACATAGAAGCCATCCAAAGAGAAAACCACCCAACCTGTCGCATTAGAATATCATAAAATCTTGTACCAACTAAAATTCCAAGAACAAAAAAACCTGATCCAAAGGTAATCACATGTATCTGTAGTTGTCAAAATATCCATAGCTGAAATAGCACCCACAACAAGTGCCAAACCCATCCAACTATCCATACCTCAAAGGTATAACAAGTGAATCTCATATCACTGACATATCCAATCTATAACCTACAATCACAAGCCTCAAGAGCAATACCTACCACATATAAACCAAGAAGCTCCCACTGCAAAAGATAATGTCAAATCTATAACCAATCCACTCAACACATCTCAAAGAAGTGAATCCATGTAGTATCAAGGACATCCACAATACATAAACCAATATCCTCTCAAGTAGCAAACCGCCGAGTAGACCAAGAGTGGGGAATGAGAATGCTCATCAAGATACCCAAGTCTCCAACTAAGACTCGTCTAAGAACAATCTCCTCTCAAGTCCATATCAGGTGACTACCCCTCAGACTTCTTGTTGAAACTATCAACCATCCCAACAAATACTTCTCTAATCCAAGAGAAATTAGCATCACCACCATCTCTAAGTATCCATGAGCACCTATAACCAATCAATCCATGCCAACTCCAAATGCAACATAGCAATATCATGAAGTATCTAGCTTATGATCAGTGTACTCAATACCAAGAAACTAAATCAAGATTAATGTCAAAGTTCCAACCATGGCCTCGGGAACATAAACATGACAACATGATCTAACCATCTCAACCAAAGATATAACATGCTCCACATGAACATACTATAACATGTCACAACTCTAAACGTGTATCAAGAGTATACCATGACATAATAATGAAACCATCCTCATACCAAGGATAACATACCAAATGAAAGTATAAACCACACCTTTGCCAAGAACCCTGTGAGTCCTCAAGATGCAACCATCTCCACACACCATGAAGAAAACCATTTCCATATACCAGGAAGAACCTTCTCCACACACCATGAAGATAACAAGTGCACCATGCAAATGTCAAAGATGCTTTTGCAGTAACAAGATCTAAGACAAACTTTGAGCATCTGCAAACACTCAATAAATATATCAATGCCAACAACTCCCACTCAACTGTGGCACCAAGTCACCTATGACATCATAAAATCCATCCTCTGCAAACCAAGAAGATATAAACCAAACCAAGAACTAATCCTGCCACAAGCTCCCACTAAACCATGTATCCAAGCTATCCATGACATATGATGAACAAACCATCCTCTAACCATGAGAATCAACCAAGGCATCCAACCATCAAAGAACTCAAAGTGCACATCATGAGCTCCTCAAAAGAAACCAAATAACCATGATCTTCAACCAAGAAGATATACCACCATAACTGAATCAAAAGTCTAAGCTAATGAACATCAAGGATGTACCTGTATAACCAATCATGTCATGCCAAAATCCATGGCACCATGATCACATCCATGAATCGAGCATCTGTCTCTCAAAGTGTCCAACCTATCAGCATAAAATAGTCAACCACAATCCTCCACCATGACTGTACCTGGTAACAACATCTCATCCCTTCTACATGAAGATAAAATCATAAAATCATGTGACTTAGGGCATAGACAACCCAAATCCAAGCCACCAATCTGAATATGCATCAATAATGAAAGATCAATGGGCAAAGACAACCCATAACCAAGCTATAAATGCAACCTATAAGTAGAGACCGCTTACAACACTACACAACTTGTAGATCCAACAAGTCATCATACATATCCAAACCAAATACTGATAACCATATCATCATGAGACCAAGCTAAATAATGAATCGAGTATACAATGACATCAAATCTCAAATCTTCCAATGCCATAAACTCACAATGTTACCATAGTCAAAATATATCTATAAACTATTCAGATAAATATATCACCAAATTAATCATGCCAAACCTGCACCAAATCTAAACCAATGTGTAGAGCTCTCCAAGAGCTTTTCGTTGACTATTTGAAGTCCAAAATCCGACTCCATATGCCTAAGTTATGCCCTAATCTATGCTCAAAATAAATAACATCTGACTTTAGGGCTCTTAAAACCTGGAAAATTTTTAAAATCATAGAACCAAACATATGCCATGTTGTAGTGCTCTATATTAGCTTTCCAATGCCTATAAGAACTCTGAAATCCGATATTCTGAGAGAAAGTTATGGTTGTTTTACTAATATAGTCTTTTTACCATTTTCAGTACGATTTTTCATTTTTTTTCAGTGAAGAAAATTCTTATGGGATTAAATTTGATAGCCATCATAGGCTAAAACTAAAAAAACTCTTTCATTTCCTCTGAACATGGCCAAACTAGGGCATATTATATATCAAAATTTATGGAAATGTCAACCCGGATCCAATGGTGAGGTCTGTTTTTACCCAAGAGGTCATTTCTGCAAGCTACCCCACAAAACCCTCATTTTAAATGAAACATCTAAAAAAATCATTTTGTCCAAAAAATTTCACATGCCCAAATATTTTAACATCCCATAATAATAGAAAATCCAAATCCCTCAGACCTGCAATAAATCATTCATATATCTTGCCCTTTTTTTTATCCTCTCATGCATTCTCATGGATTCAATCTAGGGTTACAATAATAAAACCATAGCTCTGATACCACTTGTAAGGAAACTTGGCAATAAAGAATATAACCATTTCCACATAACCCATAATAGATTTGAAATAAACACGGAATTAAAATCCACATGCAAGAGAATAGACAACATACCTACAAAATGTGACACAAGATATACCCTGGGAAACCCTCATTGAGAGAAAAAACCCAGCCTCCAAAAGCATCCATCACCATGTATTATTCAGCAAAAATACCATTGCCATACAACCATGGAAGCCTTCATGGCCATAGCCACAACTGAGCAAACTATGTGAACAAGCATGAATCCACACATCTCATGCCATGCTTCCGACCTTCACAAATGCTCTCTTGGCTAACCTATCAAGCCTTGTCCCGCACGACTCTTGCCTTTTGTCTTCTCCTTGTCACTCTCTACAACAACTACCCTTGTGTCTGCTTATATAGTAACAAGTCCCACAAAACCACCAAGTGGTATGTGCTACCTAACCCACTGACCCCACATTTAATATTGGGCATTTAATTATTTTCCCCAATATTAAATAATTACATGATATATTATCACGATTTTACAATACAACTCATCAAGAATATCCCATGGGAATCTTTACATGTTGCACATCCATCTAGGCACAACATTACATAATAAAATAAAATAATAAAATGACAATATTATGCAATGTGTGCAACACCCATTATCTCAACAAAAACCTTGCTCTCCAAATGTTGATCCTTGGGTTTTAATGCACCATTCACCCATAACTTTTTTAGAGTCTCATCCATCTCTAGGGTTACAATATCTTGTATTGAATAGTGAAAATTTGAATAGATATCATTAACAAGTAACACCTTTGGTGGAATGTATGACTGAGCTCCAGTTGGGTTAGTCACTTCTGCAATTGCCAGACTCAACTTGAAGTCTAGTGCCTTCCATTCAATTCTATGAACCGATATCTCAAACCCCTTCCTAGTTTTTTTACTAGAAGATTCCATGTTCTACATGGTTTATGAAAGCACAAAAGTCTTCAACAATAAACACATAGATCACTTGGAAGCATAGAAATTGCCCTTTGCTAGTAGCCCTTCATAAATTCATAGTGAAAAATGAATTCAATTTCCTTCCTTTTAACATATTTTCACTTTTCAATCATTATAAATACTTGGAATAATTTCTCATTTAGTGATAGACTATCTTCCACTCTGTTCAATATTTACTCGGTAAGGTCTTGATTTTCCTTAGTCACTCACTGATCCCTTTGCATCTTGAATGTTATTTTAGATCTTTCCTTCTAGCTCATTAAAGCTGATGTAAGATGTCTACTTTAGATTCTTGATTCCAGTCATTCCTATGGGAGATCAAGTTGAAATGCTTCAATCACCCAATTCTTGAGTGACATTTGATTCGAGACTTGGACTTGCATTCTCAGAAGATTTTGGAATCTATTTTTGCCTCATCTTCTTTCTGATATTGTCATCTTTGTCTTTCTTTCCATCTTCAACCCTTCTAGTGTTAATACAATTCTTGGAAAGATGTCCAAGTTTTGTACAAATAAAACATCTTCTAGTGGTGTCTCTTTTCCTCATGTGGTGTTTCACATAATTTGGTCCAATGTGTCCAAATTCTCCATAGTAGTGGCATCTACACCATGTATTATAGTCCCAACTAAATATAGCTTTTGCAATCTGTTATGTTGGGTTTAATATCTTGGTTTTGCATACAGAAGATTTTTGTCCATTCTTCTTGCACTTATGAAATTTACCTTCAAATTTAGGTTTCTCTTTGCATTCACTTGTTGTATGACCATGTTTATTGTGATTGTGACACTTTCCATTGAATTTTGCTTTACCATTTCTCTAACATTTGTTTGATGTATTACCTAACTTACCACATTGATTACAAGTAAGCCTTTAATTCTTTTGAGATCCTTGCTTGGATGATTCACCTTAATCTATGTATCCTATTCTTGTTTTTCCTTTCTATCTGTATTGGCTTTTCTCATTCAACTAATTTATATCTACTTGAGATTTCATTATCCTCTCATTGCTTTTCTTTTTAGCGTTTAGATCATTTTGCAATCTTTCATTCTCTAATCTTAGATTCATGATTTCTTCATTTGTATTAGTAATTTGATCAATGAAGTGTACTTGTTCAAGGGATAGATGTTGAATTTTATTGTTCTTTCATTCTATCACTTCTTCATCTTTTTCTTTTTCTTCCATGACTTCACATAATCTTACTGACTAAATTTTGTGTTCTCTTTTCAGCTTTCTAACTTCTTCTTGAAGATTGCAATTATATTCCAATAGGTCTTTGTTTTCCTCATCAGCTTCATCTAAGTTTCTTTTTGGATAGATATCTTCAATTATTTCTTTAGAGTAGATATTTTCATTCATTTGTATTGCAAGATCTTTTATTCTTTGCAAGGATTAAGAAAATTTCTCCTTTTCTTTCCTTAGTTTCTCAATAGCCAATTCCAAATCTAGCTTTTTATTATCAATAGCCTTATCTAGCATATATACCTCCATTTCCTCTAATATTTGCTCAACTTGTTAAACTTCTTCTCTAAGAACAACAGTATTATGATTCCAATTATTTGAAATATAGGATAGGCTAGGTTACTGAGAGAGGAGGAGTCAATAAGGAACCAATAAAACTTAATCTTATTTCATCAATTAATCCTTCATATATATTCTAATCCAATTGCATGCATAAAAAATTGAAAGCATTAAAAAATTCATAACACTTTAACACAAGATATGGTGACCCAGAAACCTTCCAAATAGAAAGTAAAACTAGGGTAAGGATGATATACAAAAGCTTTAGTATTACAGTATCAGTTAAGGCTTATAATTGATCACTTCTGATGATCTACCCTATTAGGAGCAATAGGGACTTCTAGGTCCACCTTGTTAAAGGATTTACAAAATGTACAATGAAGTATGCACTAGGCAAAAGAGATTTGAAAAATATTTTTAAGTATACCTTATGAAAGGTTTTAACTGATACACATGTTAAGATGAATTAGTGGCTAATCTTTGATCTATAACTATGATTTTCTAGTTGAGATTCCTTTGAAGTGTAATGATCACCTTGTTGTGATAGATAAATCTTTGCTACTCCTTACACTACTTGTAGCCTTCTTTATTTGCACTTCTACTCTTATGATTTAATTCTATTCAATTCTTATCATAATTTGATTTGATACAATGCATTACATATATCAATCCTTTCTACAATTTAACAAAGTCAACTACAACAAAAGTTTCAACAAAATACACAAAGTTGGTTCAATTGCTGGCACTCAGGTTCTGAAGGAAAACTCAATGAGGTTCTGATACTTAGTAAGCATTGTGAACACTTGACATCATCATGCTCTTGGTAGACATAAAATATTTATTCATACTAATCACTTCCAAGTATTCTAAACGTGGTCAGAACTAGTAACTTGATGAACACTATGAAACTTGGCATATAAACTAAATCACTTGGTTGACACTGCATGGCTTGGTCAACACTAACACTATGAGCTTAGTATAAACCAAATCACTTGGTTGACACTTCCTAGCTTGGTAAACACTAGAATCACATCACTAATATTGACATCATGCAACTTGGTTTATACTATGAAGCTCAGTTTGCACTGTTACTTATCAACTCATTAGATACTACTCAGTGTGACTTCAATACTAATTCTAGAACTCAATAGCAATTGTTGGACTTGATAAAACCTAGATCACTTAGTTAACACTATAAATTACAAGATAAGCTCGATAGGTACTAACCATTTGACTAAGTGTGAGTCACTAATAAATAAACTTGACCATAATGTCAAAACTTGCAACATGTGAAAATTATGAAAATGCATAGTATCTTGTAAAAAATGTGTGTTTTTTTGACTTTTTAGAGATGTCAATGTTGAAGTCTCCAATAATTTGGACAAGGGTTTGGGCAAAAACAACTACCATTACTTTGTGGATAGTTGTAATGGTATTTTTGAGTGTAGTAGTTGGTCTTGCATAGATATTGCAAAGGAATATTGTTTGGTTTTTTAGGAGTAAGAAGATAACCAAGACCTCTACATTGTCAACACTTTGTGCTCTATAACATAACACATGTAGTGTCCAATGAATGCATATCATTTGCCATGGACTTGGTGTACTATAAAATAATTTGATTTTGGCAAGGGATTGTTGACTATTGGCATCTTTAGATGGGTTTCTTGTAGGATGTCCTCTAAATGTGGTTGGAAATAACAAGTATTAAGTGTAGCTATTGTAATAGAAGGTATATTATCTAGGGCCTCATGGGGGCTATTAAGTAGCCAAGTAATATCTTTTTCCAAATGTGTTATTTTTTTCTCATTTTTTATTTCAGCCTAAATTTTTTTGTTATGAGGGGAGTGAGAAAGAATAGTGACTCAATGCTTGTTGTTTGGTATAGGGTTGTATATGTTAAGCCATGCTCATCCACTCCTAGAGGGTTGAAAGCAAGGTTGTTCATAATGAGTCCTTGTGCTCTATGAATGGTACAAGAACATGCTAATTGTATGTGGAACCATTTTCTAATAGTGGTTTTATACGTAGAAATTTTCTTTTGGAGTGGTTTCACAAGATGAAGAATTGGCACCCAACCATTGTTATGTATGTTTGGTTAAGATTTTTCAATCAATTGGCATGAGATATGCCAATCATAAGTCATTAAATTATAGACAAATAATGTTTGGGTAAGTGTCCTTTATGTATGATTTGAACTTTCCATCAATTCTATTGAAAAACTCATCTTGTATGTCATAGTTTCCACCATAAATTATGATGTTAATATCTTGTCTTAATTGTATTTGTTTGGCCAAAGGTATTGTTTTATGGTGTGAATGGTCTATTGTGATAGAGAAAACATTCTCATCAATTTAATTAATTTTAATTAGTTCTCCATGGAGAGAGTATAATATCCTTTGGTTGTTTGCATTGAAATCATTTCTTTTTTTAAAATAGAAATGAAAGTGTTGGGTCAAAGGGTGGTGGGTATCAACATTGTTCATTCAAGAATTCTATGTCATCATTTGTTTAGGATCTATTATGTATTCAGTTTAGAATATTGATAAAGGCTTGGTCTTTTTATCTCACTATTTAAAATGTAGGTTGTAGCATTTTAGATTTAGCTACTAAAAGTTGTAAGATACTAGGTAAGTGTTATCTATCAGAGTTTGGAATACTAGGTAGTCATGTATAGGTTATACTTGTTAGAAGTTTCCATAGAAAATAACATCTAGACCACCAAAGTATGTAGTAGGCTCTTGCATTATATGATAAAATATTTTATCTATATGGCATAGCAACTATCTCTAACCAAGAAGACCTCATCAATGACAATGATTCACAATTAACTATAATATTTTGCTATCATGTCTAATCATTTAGAACTTAGTGGATTGGTAGAAAATTTGTTAAATGGAATAAGTAGTGTAGAGTGTGAAGTTGTGCCTCCTAGATTATAAGCTACTTTGACTGTATATATACAAGTAACATACCCTTGATTTTGTCTAGGTCACTTTTGATTATGTTTTTGTATATACAAGGAAGCCCCTGGTATAATGCCTTTGCAGTAAAGGCCTTTCTAGTTCCTGCACTTCCTATCAAAAAAACATGTAGTATAATTGTATATGTATATTTTTCCCTTGGTAATATGTCCTTTACTAAAGCTTGTTTTTATTTATTAAACTTCCTCTGAAGGCTATAATATTATGTGTTGTTAAGAAAGTGTGGGTGTGACAAAAGTTCAAATTGCATTGTGAGCTTCCTTGTACATAGCTTAAGGGAATATTGTGTCCAAATCTGGTTGTAAGTCTCACTCTTCTTTCATTGCATGGTTGCAACTCATTACATTATTTATGTCTTTACTATTTCCATCTGCAATGTTGACATCATTAATAACATTTTCCATATCTCTCCAAGTCTCTTTCACACTGCATGTATACCTTTTTTTGTTAGTTATATTGTTTGTTCATTAGCAATGAAAGCATCTTTCCATGTGTTGTAATTTTATTTGAATGTGTTCTCATTGATAGAAAATGGTACATAGAGCATAAGATTCTCTCTATAATGTTTTTTAGGATCAACTTCTTCACTATACCTTATGAATCTTATACTTTGTGGTCTACTTCATTCAGTACATTTTCCTTTTACTAGTGCATATTCAGCAACAAATTTGACAAAGGGTGCACAATGTAGTTGTCAATCAAACTTTTGCAAGTAATGTTGTGACTCATCTGATTCACTATCCAAAAAAAATTGTGGCTTTAAAATGAATATGCAATTATTAGTAGGAGAGGTGTCTATGAATCTATATTTTTGTGAGGTATTGTTAAGAGGGAGACCAAGAAAAATATGTACAAATTGTTGAGATGAAATATTTAAAAATTTTAGCAAGGTTTTAATGTCATATCTTTGTTAATCAGTGTATGTCGAGCTCACTCAGGTGATGAAGATAGTTTCCTATGTCTACCGAGTATTCCAAATTTTTTGTAGTTCAGAAGATAGTGTCTACCAAGTTCACTTGGGTGACAAAGAGATATTCATAGAAGACTGAGTGCTAACTGAGCTCACTCAGTTAATGAAGGAAATTTTGATGGAACCAATGTTAACCAAGATCACTTGGTTACTAAAGAAACATTATGGATATATAGTGTAAAATGAGTTCACTTAGTTAACATAGGAAAATAATTTCGAAGTTAGTGTCTACTGAGCAGGGTTGGCTAATGAAGGATTTTCTTGCTTTGGCATATTGACTGTAATAGTTTTGTTTGTTGGTTCTAGCTGACTGAGGAGATGAATATTAATTATTCTAAGTTGTATTCAAGCCAACTTGACAATGTGTAAGATATAAATATAAGGTCAAGTTGAGGATTGAATGAGTGCAAGTGAATAGAAGATTTAAAGATGCTGAGAGGAAGTGAATTAGAAGGATAAGCAGAATATCCTTATGGAGTTGCAAAGATACATTTGATCAGAAAGGATAAACTATACAAGCTAGAATTGAGACCTGTAATCAGCAATTTAGTTGCATCATAAATTAGGTTATCCCATTGTTACTCTCTAACCATAGTAACAGTGATATAAATCTCTTAATAGAGTTTTCTTAATAGATATTTTTATAACCTCTAATAAGGTGGCATTTCTAGATTGAAATGTCTAAAGACCTCTAACAAGGCCACTCCTAACTAGGTGATTAAATCCTCTAATAGTGTTAGACCTAACAGTGTATTTTTTAACTTTTCATAGGGTTGGCCTCTAACATGGCTCACTTTAGAAGAGTGAAAATCAGTAACTAGTTGCAATTAATGGTTTCTTTTAAATTGAGTTTCAATGTTAAATCTTGATATCACTTATATTCATGCTATTTCTTTTATGTGTATCCAACTATGTTAAGAAAGAATAATCATAGATAATAATTTAATATTTAAATGTAAGGCATTTGCAAAGTTTCTCTTTCAATTTCAATATTTACTGAGTTACATCATTTTCTAGTGCAAATCGAGTGCCTGTATGTTTACCAAGCATCGGTATTTTTAGTGAAGTTTATGTTCTATGCTGACAACTAAGGGATCTAGGATTTACTTGTGTGGTAACTAATTCACCCCTCTCCTCTTAATTACTCCTCTTATATTTCCAACAATTGGTATCAGAGCTTCTTGGCACTTGCAAAGAAGGTTTCAAAAAACCTAAGCTAAAGATCAAGATGTCTTATATAAGAGAGATTCCTAAGGTAAATAGAGATAACTTTGAAGCATAGCAAGAAAATATGAAGTTTCACTTGGCAAGCATCAGTGAATCAGGTTTGAAATACTTGGAAAATGCTTACAAGGATCCTACTAGAACGTTGACTATGGAATAGATTGCTAAAAAGAAGAATCATAACATTATGATGATTGGCATTTCATCAACTCTTAACTATGTTGAATTTGATGAGGTCAAAGGATGTGCTACTGCTCATGACATGTGGACCAAACTAAAGGATATCTATGGAGGTGATGATAATGTAAAAATATCCAAGGTAGAAAGCTTGAGAGGTCAGTTTGAATAGATGAAAATGAGAGATGATGAAAACATTGCAAAATATGTTGAGAGAATCAAAGCCAATGTCAGTGCTATCAAAGCCCCTAGAGGAACAATTGAAGATGTGATAGTGGTAAGAAAGGTACTTAGAACCCTTCTTCTTATCTATGCAATTAGAGTGTCTACTATTCAAGAGATGAGATGTGATCCAAATAACAAGATAACTTTCTCTATTTGGAAGATTGATTGCATTTAGACTAAATAACTATGATAACTCTACTCCTAGTTCTAGCAATCTTGAGCCTACATTTGAGGCCAAGGTATCACTAAAGAAGAAATCTAAGAAGTGTAAAAGGAAACAATCTAGAAGTGAAGAGGAATATAGTTCTAACAGTGATCTTGAAGCCATTGAAGCATTGCTTGCAAGAAGGTATCCCAAAGAAAAAGGAAAATACAAAGGCAAAATCCCTTTAATCTGTTTCTCTTGTGAAGAAGTTGGAAGCATTGCTGCAAGATGTCCAAATAGAGAAGACAAAGATGACAAGAAGAACAAAAAGTACAAAGACAAGAAGGATTTCAAAAACTTCAAGAACTAAAAGGATGAAGGTAAGAAATCTTGTTTTGTGGCTAAAGATTTAGGTAAGAGTGAAGATGATGAAATGGTATATAGTGTTATAAAAGATTAATCTTATAATAAAGGAGATAAAATGACACTTATCTCTCATGTTAGCAAAAATGAAATATGGATTATTGATAGTAATTGCTCAAATTAAATGAATAGTGACAAAAAAGAGTTTCAAAATATGAAACATTATGATAGTGGAAGTGTGAGATTTGGAAAGAATGAAGCATGTTGCTTACAGGGAAAAGGTTGTATCTCACTAACCAGTGAATTTAGATGTGATAATTCTTATTGGGTTGAAGGAGTAAAGAATAATATACCGAGTGTGGTACACTTGAATAACATTGGATTCAAGGTAGAATTCATGAATGAGAAGGCCAAATTGTTTGATGGAAGAGGAAATATGGTTGGGTCTAGTAAACAAGCAAAAGGTAATCAATTCTAGCTATATATTAGTGAAAGTTCATGTTTTATTTTAAAAGTAGCAAAAACTTGGGTATGGCATAAAAGGCTATGTCATGTGAACTTTGATAATCTAATAAAGATAAGTAAAAACAAAAAGATGAGAGGTATTCATAGTCTAAGGAAACCTAATATGGGACTATGCAAAAATTGTCAAATTGGTGAGATGGGAAAGACAAGTTTCAAAAAAAAAACTATCATTCTGAAGAAGTCTTGGAGCTAGTTCATATAGACTTATGTGGACCTATTAGAATAGAGAATTATACAATGAAGATAAGTATTTTATTCTTTATTTTTATGATTAATGTAGGATTATGACTGTAATGTATTTGAAAGATAGGTCTGAAGCTTTTCAAAAGTTTAAGTGGTATCTAGAAAGAGTAGAGAAAGAAATTGGAAAGAATGTGAATTTCTTAAGATCATACAAAGGTCATGAATTCAATGAATTTTTCATTGAAATAGGAATTAAGAGACAAGTATTAGCCCTCGGTACACCATAGCAAAATGGTATAGTTGAAAGAAGGAAAAGATCCATAATGGAATGTGCAAGAACTTTGATGATAGAAAAGAGTGTTGCAATCAAATACTGGAAAGAAGAAATTAGTATTGTAGTGCACACCTTGAACATAGTACAATTGAAAAAAGAATCTAATCAAACTCCATATGAACTATGGTATGGCTACAAACCTATTGTAAGTTATTTGAAAGTATTTGGTAGCAAATTTTATATTTTGAAAGAGTCTAGAAAAGGAAAATTTGATGTCAAAGGTGATGAAGGTATATTCCTAGGATACTCCTATAGATCATAGAAAGTGAACATGTAAGAATTGATGAGTTTGTAAAAAAGTGTGAAGAAGTGAGCAGCAAAGAATCTGAGGATTACATAATGTTTGTCTACTATAAACCTGATACATTGCCAAATCCAATTGGAAGTCAAAATACTTCACCTCCTAAGTCTTTGAAATCTCTTAAAGTTACTGAGTTGCAATAAATGCAACCTAAATCATAGTTTGAAGGAACTGAGTCATAGTTAGAAGCTACCAAGTTGTTGCCAGAGACAACTATGTCTGATAGACTCAAGTCATAGATAGTTGAACATGAGCTTAATATAAAATATCATGGAGAGGCTAGTAGAACAAGTTCTAAATCTAAAGTACCTATGTTAGCAAGATATGTCAAAAGATACCATGCACCTAATCAGATCATTGGAGACAAGTTAAATGGAACAATGACATGAAATAAATTAAAAGGTACACATTGAATTACTAAAGTTGAACCTAGATCAATGAAAGATGCTTTGGATAATGAAAGTTGGATTAGAGCTATGAATGATGAGATATAATAGATAGAGAGGAATAAGACTTGGACTATTGTTCATAGACCCAAGGATAAAAATGTAATTGATGCTAAGTGAGTTTTTAGAAATAAGTTGAATGAATATGGAGAAGTCTCAAAAAATAAAGCAAGGTTAGTATGCAAAGATTGTTCTCAAGAAGAAGGTATTGATTATGGTGGAACTTTTGCTCACATTTCTAGATTAGATGGTGTTAGACATTTACTTTCTTATGCTTCACATAAAGAATTTAAATTTTATCAAATGGATGTAAAATATACATTCTTGAATGGAATTATTGAAAAGGAAGTTTACATAGAACAACCTGAAGGTTTTGTGGATCCTAGCAAAAAGGATATGGTTTGTAAATTGCACAAATAATTGTATGGTCTCAAGCAAGCTCCTAGAGCTCGGTATGAAAGGCTTCATAAATACTTGATAAAGATTGGTTTTCAAAGTAAAAATGAAAGCAATAGGTCCTATATATCAAAGAAAGACCAGGAAAGAAGATTTTAT
The DNA here is from genome assembly GCA_028749045.1 of Cupressus sempervirens. Classification (NCBI taxonomy): domain Eukaryota; kingdom Viridiplantae; phylum Streptophyta; class Pinopsida; order Cupressales; family Cupressaceae; genus Cupressus; species Cupressus sempervirens. The sequence continues at coordinate 212,018,928 of CM053786.1, read as the reverse complement.
TAGTAGAAATCTTTGTAGATGACACATTGTTTACAGGAAATGATGATTTATGCAAAGCATTTTTAGATTAGATGAGTAAAGAATTTGAGATATCCATGTTTGGAGAGATACTCTTCTTTTTTGGATTATAGATTCAATAGAAGAAAGATGGTATCTACATTACTCAATCCAAATACACCAAGGAGATACTAAAGAATTTTGGAATGGAAGATTCAAGAATAGTAGGAACACCTATGTCTACTAGACATAACCTTTACAAGAATGATGATTCCAAAGAGGTAGATCAGACAACATATGTATATCAATGATTGGAAAATTACAATATGTAGTGCACATAAGGCTTGATATTGCATTAGTAGTTGATATGGTGAGAAGATTCTCAACAAACTCTAAAGAAAATTATATGATGGAAATCAAGAGAATCATGAGGTATCTAAAATGTGCTAAAGACTATGGGTTATGGTAGAAGAAAGTAGGCAATTTGGATTTGAAAGACTTCATAGATGTTGATTGGGTAGGAAGTGTTAATGGTAGGAAGAGCACTAGAAGTGGAGTGTTTTTTCTTGGTAAATTATTCATGCTTTGGATAAGAAAGAAGTAGAATTGTATTTCTCAATCAATAGAAGAGGCAAAATATGTTGTAGCAGTAGTTAATTGTTTCAATGTTGTGTGGTTCAAGAAACTATTGGTAGGTATGAAGATAGAAATCAAGGATCCAATGGTTATCCTCTATGATAACACCAGTGTAATTAATATATCAAAAAATCATGTGATGCATACCAAAACCAAGAACATTTCTATAAAATATCATTTTGTTAGAGAATTGGTGCAAGATATAGAGGTAAGAATGGAATATGTGAATACTAATGAACAAATTATAGACATATTCACTAAGCCATTACCTAAGGATGCATTTTTGTATCTAAGAGGTAAGTTAGGGGTCATTCCCATATCTGAAGCTCACTAAATAAAGTTTAGTGATGCATCAACCAAAGCATGCTGAAGATTAGTCAGTTGATGCAGTATTGAAAAGTATAGATTGCATATGAATTAGTACATGAGGTACACTGATATTCACTAAATATTGCCTTTGGAATGAAATATCAAAGAGGGAGATTTTTTTGTCGTATTCACATTTTAGAAAATTGTGAAAGATGTCAAAGAAGGATGAACTTGGTAGAGTTTGCTGATAGAGGGAGTTAACACTGATAGAGGTAGTTCTCATGATGAGAATCAGAATGAATGTAAGGATATATGCCTTACTTTATTCTTGGTCTAAAATTTGATTGCATTATGACATGTTGTATTGGCATCAATGCCAAAGAGGGACATTGTTGAAAATAATTAGTTAATTGTGTATTGTATTTGATGTTACAGAAAATGTCATATCTTTTCTAGTTAGTGTATGTCGAGCTCACTTAAGTGATGAAGATAGTTTCCTGTATCTACTGAGCATTCTAAAGTTTTCCTAGTTTAGAAGATAGTGTCTACCAAGTTCACTCAGCCAACAAAGAGAAATTCACAAAAGATTGAGTGTTAACCAAGCTCACTCAGTTACCAAAGGAACTTTGTGGGTATGGAGTGTTAACCAAGTTCACTTTTTTAACATAGGAAAATCATTTCTATGTTTGTGTCTATTGAGCAAGGTTAGCCAACAAAGGATTTTCTTGTTTTGCAATATTGACTGTAATAGTTTTGTTTTTTGGTTGTAGCCAACTGAGGAGATGAATATTAATTATTCTAAATTGTATTCAAGCTAACTTTAGAATGTGTAAGATATAAATATAAGGTCAAACTAAGTATTGAATAAGTGTAGGTGAATAGAAGATTTTCAGATACTTAGAGGAAGTGAATTAGAAGGATAAAAAGAATATTCTTGTTGAGCTACAAATATATATTTGATAAAAAGGATCAAGTATGAGAGCCAGAATTGTAATATGTAATTAGTGATTTAGTTGCATTAGAAATTAGGTTATCTCATTGTTACTCTCTAACCATTGTAGTAGTGATCTAAATCTCTTAATAGAGTTGGCTTCATAGCCATTTGTAAATCCTCTAACAAGGTGACATTTCAAGATTGAAGTGTCTTACAGACCTCTAACAAGGCCATTCCTAATAGAGTGACTAAATCATCTAATAGGGTCATAGCTAACAATATATTTTGTAACCTTTAACAAGGTTGGCTCCTAATAGAACTCACTTCAAAAGAGTGAAAATTAGTATCTAGTTGCAATTGGTGGTTTTCCCAAATTGGGATTCCACATTAAATTTGGGTGTCACTTATGTTCATGCTATTTCTTTTATGTGTATGAAAGCAAGTTAAGAAAGGTTAATCACATATAATATCTTAATATTTACATGTTAAGAATTTTTCAAGTTCCTATCACTATTTTAGTATTTACTGAGTTACATCATTTTGTAGTGTGAACAGAGTGCTTGTGTGTTTACTGAGCATCAATATTTTCAGTGAAGTTTATAATCTATGCTAACATCTAAGGGGTCTGGGATTTTTTCTTTTGGTAATTAATCCACCCCTCCCCTCTTAGTTACTCCTTTTATATTTCCAACAATCCTTTCACCATAAATATAGCATCAATTTTATGATGTCTATGGTCTATTTGAATCTTGTTGGATGTATTTGTCATTGAATTATTACCCTTTGTCATATTCGATCTACAATACATTACTGTAGTATAGGCATTTAGAATGAATTAGGCATTTGTGTTTTCTTTCTATAACTATGGGATTTGAGGTGACAAAGAATTTTTGCAAATGTGTGTAGGGATCCTTTGCAAATGTGTGTAAAGAAGAATGTTGGAAGACCTAATTTTCATATCATTGGAAACACTTTCTTTTTTAGATGATGAAAATGGTCTAGGGAGTTTCTAATTTTCTTGAAATCGGTATAGCCAATTTCTTATTGAAATTTTTTATCAAGGTTTGTCCTACATTTGACATCCTTTTCCTTTAGTGTGACCCTACAATTCATTTTTCCTTTGTGAATGCTTATCCATACTATTGAGAAAACTTAAGCTATTATTATTTTGATACTTTTGAAGAACAAGTTTGTTGTGTGACATGCAAAGGCTCAGTTTAAATTTGGTAATTCCCATCATGACATTTCTTGGTATGAAAATCCTTTCTCAATTTCTTTGTCATATGACTCAACAAAAAAAAGTGTGGGAAAGGTCATCTCTTCTGCATGCTCATCCTAGAATATTCTCATTGGTTGTTTACCTTCTACTTGTATGACCTCTATTACCTTGACTTGCAAGGAACGAATGGTTCTCACTTCAATAAACTCATGCATTAAGGTGTTCATTTCAATCTCTAGAAAACTATCAGCTTTAATGTCATCATCACTTGATGAAAGAGTATTTTATAGTACTTGATCTTGAGAAGCTATCAAGTGATCTTCCCAAGCTCTATTAATCTATACATTTTTATTTTTGTATAGTTTTGTCTTGTATAGCTCTTGGAGTGCATTGAAAATAGAAGTTGGTTGTACTCTTCTTTTCTAATATGCATTTTTATACTATAAATGTCTCTTTAATACAATAGCAACTATCCATGTGCCATTTTTTGAGCATGGCAATACACTTTGTATTAGATTAATTTCCATTGGTGCATTGATAATTATTTCAGCTAACTCGTATTGGGATCTTTTGCGTCCTAGCTACCAAATATGTGCAAATGCAGTTCATAATGAAACTATTCTTTCTTGTAGTTCTAAAAATTTAGTTGTATGTTGTCGAGGCCTATTTATTTTAATATTCTCTTGGGATGCATATGATGGCCTTTGGGACTATTGTAATTTTTTAGCATAGAACTTATATATCTAGCCTCTTGGAGAAGTTTTTCTTTGTGGTAGTAATAGAGAATATCTATAGCATGTATCTAGTGTAATATCTTGCATACATTTCTTGAAATGAAGTTGTGCACAAATTGCACGTTTATGTTTTTGTGTGTCCTAAATTTTTTCAAGGTAAGAAGTGATTTTTGTTTGTGATTTTCTTCTTCTACCTTGTTTTCTTGTGATTATACTAGATGAATTTTAATTTTTTTTTACTTTGCAAACTGATTTGTGTAAGATTATATTAGTGGTTGTAGGATGTTTCTTTAATCTAATTTATTTCCTACTTCATTTGTTAGTAAATACTTTATCCAATGATTATGTTAATAGTATATAGGAAGTAGCATGCACATGCCTACTATCTTGGATGGTTTTCTTAATACTGTCTTTGTTGACTCTTGGAGTTTTTTTTCTAACGTTGCACTTGACCAATGGTGGGTGCTTTGAGCATTTTTTAGTATAGGATCAATTCCTTGAGCAACATAATATTGTATATTATTTATGGTTGTTCACACTTGCAATATTCTTGAATCCATAACATCAATTCTAGGTTCTTATCATTACTTGCAAGATATAGGAGAGCCGTTCAAAATAGAAATCAAATCCTTCAATCTTACTTTGTTGGAATGGGGATCCAATTTGCATAATGAATGTTTCCCAGTTTGCAATACCACAACTCATGCTAAGATCCTATTGAATACATGTGTGTTTGCATTCAAATGTTGTTTTGTCCCTACCCAAAACCATATTGAAAACTAATTGTACCATGTATCATTGAATACTATGATGATCAAACTCACTGCCCATCAAAATGGAAATTGCATTAAAAAAGCTATCACCACAATCTTATATTGAAGATGTGTTTTTTCACAAAGCAAACTAAGAAGTTTGACAAACCTTTGAGAAAGAATTGGTAAATCGAAGATGAAAAGAAGGATTTGTAAACAAGTAGGAGCCTTGGTGAAGGAGAAATTGGCATTTGTGGATTAGTGGTTCTAAGTGTCAATGCAAAGGGTCATGATCATGGAATAGAATAAAATATGTGTTTCTCTCCAAAAAAACATTGAGGAGAAAGTACTTTGACTTTTGTGTGCAGGACTAGACAAAAACTAGTATATTTAGCCATTTGGAGAGCCACTTAATACACAAGAGATCTCCTCAAAGGCCACACTTGTTAGGACTTGTGTTAGATATTATTAACAACTAAATTTTCTATATGTATGTATCAACATTAGTTAGTCCATGTAGTTCATACAAGGTTTGCAAGTCTAGTTCATAATTGTAAGGGAACAAAGCCTTAGGATCATTATTATCAAGGTAGTGCAAGAAATGGTTGGTAATTCCATTACGTATTTCTATTCTACTATATCACATATGGAATAAGATTTGGATAGATTCAAAAAGGAAAACACCTACATTATATGTAAATGGTATGAGCCTATACATTTTATTACCATCCAACACTTTATCAATTGTTAATTGTACAATATCTCTCTTTGCAGATTCATAGTTTTTTGCATTTATCACATGCTTCTTTGCTTTTTTTTGTTATAGATTTAATTTTATTTTTCCCATGATATGCATAGAACCTGATAGCAGACCCTAAAAGTTCACTCTTTGTATTATTGATGCTTTATTTATTGTATTATTGTGTTTTTCATATCTTGGAATACTCGGTGACATGCCTATAATAGTTTGAATAAATATGTGATTTCTGGTCATTAGTTAAAGTCTCAAAAACATTTGTCAATTGATGGGGATATAAGTGCATAAAGGAAAGGTTTGATTAAATGGCTTGTAGAGATGTAGGTGCAGTCATTGGCATAGTTCATGGGAAATATCATGAGATGCTATGAAAAGTTGTTTGGTATTAAGGGACTTAATACAACCTTCTAAATAAATCAAAGTGTTGAATCATTTCCTAATGCAGTTTTATTGTAAAATATAAGAGAATAATAGATTATATGTCATAAACCTACTAGATCCACATCTAACAACAAGTGACATGACTTAAAGTCCAAGTGTTTAGTAATGATTAAAAGCATAAAATAGAACTAGAATAAAGTAGAAAAATGACAACATGTCATTGAACTTTTGAAGAATTCATGTTAAAACCATTAGCTCACAATGGATATAGAAGTGAAGTACAATAGTCAATAAAGTAGATACTAGTGATAAGAAGTAGATGACTTCAATAATACCTAAAAAAACTAAATCATTAACCATATTTGCACAAGAGATGACCTGCTCATTAGAGAAATACTTTGACTCCACATAGGGACAAAGAAATACTTCACCAAAATCAATTTAGAAACAAAAATATAGTTTAAACTAATATTCTACAATAAAACTATTTTTTAACCACAAACAAGAAGAAAATTTATAGTAATCAATAGTATAAAAATTAAAATTAAAATTTGAAGAGGAAAAATTCTTAACAATCCATCCAATGATGTACTTATCCTAGTAAATGTAATAAATTTTTTGTGTTATCACTTGATTTTTTCCAAGCTAAAATAAAGGATAAAAAAAATTTAATTTTGATAATTGTGATGTAATCTATGCATTCTACAAGCTACGCAGAGAAATAAATGGGGGATGATGGATAAGAAACCATCTTCTAACCAATAGTGTAGAAGGACACGTACTCAACATAGATGTCAGGTTAGGCATTGGATTTCAACTATTAGATTTATTCAAGCCATTGCACTTTCCTCATCCTCAAATGTGGCATATTGTAAATTTGGAATAGTGAACACACAAGGATTGACAAGATTGTAAATTTCAAGACCAATTACCCATTTTATCACCACTCTCATAGGGGCTCATCAATTCTTTTAAAGGAACCTGAATTCAAGAAATAGGAAAATATTAAAATTAAATACAAAAAAAAGATGACATGGTACAAACTCTAATAGTGATGTTAAATGTTAAGAACATGTAAAAATTTAAAAATATTCAATATCATAACATTTGCATGGCATAGTGAAAGTCTAGCTGAAAAGTATTTACCCCTGTTTAAAATGGAGAAAAGTTTATAGATAAATATTGCCAAGTTTTCATAAAAACTAAGAAAATTGGAAAACTCAATTGTTATTTTTATTATATTCTTAATATAGTGCTTAGAGAGACAAACATAAGAAAAACATAAACAATTTGTTTAATGTTGCTAAATATTTTGAATTTTGTGAAAAATATTGGTGTAGTACTAAGATATGTTAAAATTTATCTCATAGCAAGTATGGTATGCATTAAGAGCTAGAAACAACATAGTATAGAAACAAAGAACTTGTGTTAGAAATGACTCAAATTTTCAATTTTTTTTTTTTAAGGATTGAAATGAAACAAAGGTTTTAGTTTTTAAAACCATTTTTATTAAAATACAAGTAAACCTAAAGAAGTGCAACTTTTCTTGAAAAGCTTCTAGGATATTCCTCATTGCTGAGAAAATTGGCATGGACCTGATGAGTTAATGATTCCTATCTATAGGCAACACACGAACTTTTTATGGTATGTAATATCCCCAAATGGGATATTAAAAAGGTGACAATAAAATATGCAAACTAGGGCACAACGTTACAGTAAAAAACACCTCTACAACTAGGGCATAATATGGAAATGAATTTGCATCAAAGATTTTTATTGCAACTCAAATTTGAGAACAAATTTAGGACCATAAAAAAAAAGCTCTAAGTGCTCTTAAGATCAGATAAGGAACAAAATTACCTAGAGTTTTGAGAAAACCATCTCTAATTTTCTTCTAGTTTTTTGAAGTCCATAGCACTGAAGAATAGCTCACTGAAGTATTCATAAAGATATATACCCTAACAGATCTGGTAGGCTAGGAAATTTTATGGGGCATTTGTGATTTGTGGTTCATATGTGTGTGATGCTTCCAAGTGATGCTCTGTCATCCTTCCTTTCATTTGTCCCACCATAGCTAGCACTTTTGGCATTATGACTTATGGGGCCTCTCTAACTTAGATTGATATCTCTATTGTGTTTTGCATTGATGTATTTATAGATCTAGTTATACTAGCCAGTGGTTTTCGTTTCATGAGTTATGGGTCTTCTCTAGCTCTTGGATTTTTTCCTATGCAATGATTTTAACTTATCAGTTTTTTGAAATCTAAGTCAAATTAGTAAGGTTTGGTTTTCTTCTAAGCATGATTAAAAAGTAAAAAGATAATGACAAATCTAAAGAATATGAAAGATTATTTGAAAGGAATCCACTTGTTGTCTTCGACAGAGGTGTATTCCAATTTGATGTATGGTTTGGTTGACACTAAAGAGTCTCTATGTTTGAATTTTGTTTCACGTTAGTACAATCCTAGGTATTGCACTAGTTTGCATGTCTATAGAATGGTTTTCTATAAGCATGAGACTCACCATATCCTCTTCTTTGTGAAGTTACCATCAAGAAAAATGATAGTGAAATGGAATTATTATGTTGGTGTTAGAATGAAACAAGGAATTCTCTCATAGAAAGAGAACCATGGTTATTGTAGGCTTAAGGATCATTGTTTCACTCTACCATTTTGTGGTTACTTTATGTATATAATCTTACATGTGATGCAATCAGAGTGTAGCTTTATCTAAATATCAAGGTGAGATCTACATAATACATATTAAAATTTAATATGGGAAATTTCTTTGGCATTGCATTCTTTTCCCAATTAGTTTAGTGATGTTGAATATTGTAAAGGAAGCCAAAAAATACTTCATGGAGTGCATGGTATTATTTATTATTTCTTAAGTTTCCCCACATCAATAGATATTTGATCTATACTACTTCTAGGTAAAATTAATATAAATCTAGGATTTGAATATTTTCAAGTTCAAAACATGGGAAAACAATCTTTGTACTGCGCTGAGGAAATGTTGAATACACTTGTTTAGGTACCTTATTTGTTACCTTGTTTCACTTTTGAGTTTATGGTCATTATGAACATTTTTTTCTAATTAATAATGATGTGGGTAGACAATAGTCCTTAGTTATTGGTCATTATAAACATTTTCTTTTTGAATAATGATTTTTTGGGAAAATCTCAATCTTCATGTTCTTCGCCTTTAGAAGAATTTTTTAATATAAAAATAATTTGGACAAAAATCAATATTCAATTCTTCATCATTTTAAATATATTTTGAGAAACAAAATGTTTTGGGAAAAACTCAATCTTCAAGCTCTTGGTCAGTACAAGCATTTATATATATATATATATATATATATATATATATATATATATATATATATATATATATATATATATATATATATATATATATATATATATATATATATATATATATATATATATATATATATATATATATATATGAATATGATTTGGACAAGACATCAATACAAAATGTTTTGGGAAATACCTTAATCTTTAAGTTCTTGGTCATTATAAGAATTATTTATTTTTAAACAATGATTTGGGAAAACATCAATGTTCAGTTCTTGATCATTAACTTATTTTTATATAATAAACTTTGATCCAGGTATTGAAATAGCTTATTGTTAATTTTCTTCTAAGAGAGAGGATTTTTCTTCAAGATGGCTTGCAACTATTGTCTTAGGGAAGAGGATTCTTCTCAAAGGGAAAAAAGGTATCAAAATTTCTACACCTACTTCTATAATTAGAAAAGAAAATTCTTACAAAAAATCTAAGGGAAAGTAGGTTGGCTTCCATATATTAAAACCCTAGTCCTAGCTCCATTTTGGTAGCATATAAAGAGAAGGAAATATAGTGTAAAAGGAAGCAGATGTATATGTTGGTAGAAAAAAATGAAATTTTTAGTTTTGGGTAGGAGAGAAAATGGAAGGAAGGAGAAGGTCCAAGCAGAGGTATATTTTGGCTACAAAAACACTAAAATTTTAGTTTTGGGTAGTAGAGAAAATAGACATGGTAGACACAATATCCAAAGAGAGGCCAAGCAGACATGAAATGTGGAATTGGAGGGTTTATCAAAATGAGCAAGGATGAAATGAATGAACCCTGTAACCTAAAAATTCTTTAGGGACAACATAATTGTTATAAATATTCAGAATAACTGAGAAGGGGTAGAGTGAATCAATTACTCAAGGTCCTTGGGTACCATTTGAACAATAAAACAATCACTCACTCTTCTTCTTATCCTATTGTTGCTCAGTCTCTACTAAAATTTTTGTCTTAAACATAATTTTCTTTACATAATTAAAACATCTTCAAATGTAAAACATATATAAAACATTGAACACAAATCTTGAAACTAAGATTTTACGTGGAAACCCAATTTGGGAAAAACCACCAGCAACATGTCACTAATTTTTACTCTTTTCAAGTGAGAGTTATTAGGAGCCAACCCTATCAAACATTACAAAGAACTTTGTTAAATGTGACCTTGTCAAAGGATTTAATCACCCTATTAGGAGTGACCATATTCAAAAACTTTGATCATTTCATTTAGAATGTCACCTAGATAAAGGATTTACATAGATTGTTACGTCTCTCAAATGACTAATAGGTCAACTTTTTTTATAAGGATTTTGATACACATGGTTTATAATGATTAGAAATAAAATAGTAGGTTTTGATCTGTGTGATTACAACTCACTTTTCTAAGTTTAGATCTATGTTTGATTCATGTGCTAAGTCATTGAGAAGTTCTTCATTTTCATCTTTGATATTGACTCGCCTAGAAATCCTTCAAGTAATCAACCTCTCTTCTCAAGAACACTTAAACCTTCTTCTTAGATTCACTTGTCAACATTAGCATCACCTTCTACAAGCTTTCTTCTCTAGCTGTGCATTCTCTCACACTTGTGTGCTTCTAATTATCATTATTCTTTATTTGTCTCTTATATATTCTTGCATCTACACACACATATTCATCCCCTTGTGGTTCAGATTTGTACCTCTTTAAATAGGCAATTCTTTCTTTACAATTTTCCATGATCACCATAGATCATAGGTTTTATGATATTGTTCAAAACTCTATCCATCATCTTGATCTTTCTCTAGAAACTTCTCTAGAATTTTTCAGTTAGGTATTTACCTAATCCCTACCTTGAATTTAGTGATCCAACTCATCATTCTTATCATCAACATGGTTTACATCTTCCTATGAATTAACTGAGTCAATTTGGAATCATAGTTTTTCCAAATTCATTCACCTACTATTACTCAACAATCTCTAAATTTTAACCCTCAGTCATCGCTGAATTACTGTCAATGTAAAGCTTCTAGCTTAGCATCAACTATCTTTCTTGGTCAATTCTGACACTCAGTCAACACTAAATTCTCTTGATAGTAACTATGACTTGGTTGACATTATATCACTCATCCTCCCTTAGTATTTTACTCTATTTCTCATCTTAACTTAAGTTTTGATATGAAAAATCACTTTGCCTCATCACAGTCTAAGCAATCAAATGTCCATTGTAACTTCCTTTTCATAACTCAACCTTTCGTCTCTATTCTATTGTTATGAGGAACATATCAAATCCTCTTCATCAATCCAAACAAATATGATATTTAGATTAGGTAGAAATATTTCCTATGAATAAATTTGACATTAATAACAAAACAAAAATTATTCTGATTGTAAGTATCCAACAATCTCTCTCACTGGCATTGATGACAACATCTCTACATCTCAATATTAGCATTGTCTCAATATAGAAGATGTTTCTTACTTTGTTACCATAAAATCTAAAATATTTCTCCATCTAAGATAATAGTCTTGTTTATGTACTCATATACTCATGCTCTCATATATATCTCCCTTTCTGTTGCATCTTCATGTGTATTTTATCTCCCTTTTTGTATATTGCTTCATCGGTATATTCTCCATCTTTGACAATAATCCCAAAGATGCATAATATATTTAGAAAAGACACTTATCTTTCATGGTCTTCAATCTCTTCGTACATCTAAGTTATGTATATTTTGCATGTCTAGCTGATATTTTTCACCTTTTTATGACTAATTTATTGTGTTTTATTGAACTATCTACCTTAGCCATTTCCAAAAGTAGAGTTGTATTGCATCACTATGTACGATATGTTAACTAGCACATGTGATGCAATTCACTTTTTCTCCTTAAGTAGCTTTGGTTGGGGGAATAAAACCTAATTTACCTCTATGATATTCATGAGAATATTTAGGTAAGGGTTTTGTGAACATGTCAAAAATATGTTCCTTGGTATTCACATATTCTAGCTTCACTTACTTATCTTGAACTAATTCCCTCAAGTAGTAATACTTGATAGAAATGTGCTTTGTCTCAGTGTGAATCACTATATTCTTTGAAATATTGATAGCACTTATGTTATCACAATAGATAACCACTAGATCTATAATCTCTTCTATCATTCTTTTCAGCAATTTCTTGATCAACATAATGTTAGAATAGTTCACTGTAGCTACCACATACTCAGCTTTAGCTATTGAATCAAAAATGCAATTTTGTTTATTTATTGTCCATGACATCAATCTCTTTATTAGAAAGAATGCACCACAACTAGTGTTTTTTCTATCCTCAATATTTCTTTCCCAATCTGAGTCAATGAACACTACATCTTAAAATTGTCACTTCTTTTGTAATACAATCTATAGTCTTCTATACCTTTTGGATATCTCATTATCCTTTCATAGCCATCATGTAATTTTGCATAGGATTTTATGAAAATCTATCAATTAACCCAACTGCTAAAGCAATATTTAGTTTGTTGTGAATAACATACTATAATTTTCTAATCATGAATCTGTATAAGGTCTAGTTCACATCACTAGAATCATCATTCTTAGATAACTTATGTCCTATAGACATAGGTATACTTACTAGTCTAGAGTATTCCATACCATAAGTCTTTAGTATCTCAATAATGTATTTGGATTGTGTAATGAAAATACCAAACTTCATTTGACATACATGTAAACCAACAAAGAATTTGATTTCACCAAACATAGACATTTCAAATTCCTTCATCATATCATCAACAAATAATTTTCATAATTCTTTGCTTCCTTCAAATATAATATAATCAACAAATATTTCAGATAGCAATACTTCATTGTTCTTACCATGCTTTAAATATAGGTTACTATTATTATTTGTCTTTTCAAAACCAATCTTTACTAAATAGTTATGTAAACTTTCATACCAAGCTCCTGGGACTTGTTTCAATACATAAAGGGCTTTGTTTAGTTTACATACCATGTTCCTTTTGTTTGGATCTACAAATCCTTCAAGATGTTCAATGTATACTTCTTTCTCTAGTATACCATTTAAAAATACAAATTTGATATCCATTTATATACCTTGAAATTCTTGTAGGCTAAATATGCAAGCAAAGTTTTGACTCCTTCAAGTCTTGCCATAGGAGAAAAAATTTCTCCATAATCAACTCCTTCTTCAACATTAATCCCTTTCACACCAATCTTTCCTTGTTTCTTGTTACTTCTCTGTTTTCATTGTGGTGTTCCTAAAAACTCACTTTGTCCCAATTGAATTTGTCTTTAGGTCTTGGCACTAAAGTCCAAGTATTTTTTTTCTCAATCTAATCAATTTCTTCTTTCATTGCCTGAATCCAATCTTCATTATCTATAGCACCCTTTACTATTTTGGGCTCATATTCATAAAGTAAGCACATATCATATTTGAATAGTCTTCTTGTCATAACACTTGGTTCAACATCTAAAATGATTAGTTTAGGTTTGTGATGTCTTTTCACATATTATGCTAGCATGGATAGTTTCCTTCTTGGTTCTTCTATAGGTTCATTTGAAAAAATAATCTTAGGCTTAATGTTTTGTACCTGATGGTTACCATAACATGTCTATGACTCATCTTCTACAACCTGTTACTTGACACCTAATCTCTGTTGCTTGGCAATTTGTATTTTCCTTTCATAATTTCCTACCTACTAAGAGACTACATCTTGATTTTCTTGATTATTAGGAGTACTTGGAGCATCATCATCCACATAGATGAATGTATTGTAGTCTTTAGGTTCTTCTTTACATGCAATGTTACTTCTTTCTACAAACTCATCAACTTTGAAATTTGCACTTTTCATAATTTTGTTAGAGTTAGAATTCAAGCACTTATAGGCTTTTCTCTTGGTGGAATAACCTAGGAATATGCCTTCATCACTTTTTGCATCAAGTTTTACATTCCTATTATCTTTTACTTGATAGAATCTACTTCTAAATATTTTCAAATACTTCACATTAGTAGCCAAACCATTCCATCATTGAAAAGGTCTAACATTAGTACTTTTATTGACCTATAATCTTTTCAAGGTATAGATAGTAGTACTAACATCTTCTCTCCAATACTTATTTGAAACAATATTCTCCATTACTAATGTTCTTGCACAGTCCATTATTGATATATTTCTTCTTTCAGCTATCCCATTCTAAGAAGGGGTCCTTGGTGCTAACATTTAACATTTGTCTTTTAATTTGTTTTTCATTGTAGAATATAATTGAACTCATTTGAAATGAACTTACCACTTCTGTCAGATCTCAAGAATTTTAGACTCTTCCTTGTTTCTTTCTCAACTTTGTCTAAATATGATATGAATAATTGAAAACCATCTAATTTATCTTTAAAAAACATCATAGTCATCATTCTAGAGTAGTCATCAACAAATAGAATGAAATACTTATCTACACAATAGCTTTGAAAATCAATAGGTCCACATAGGTCAGCATGAATGAATTCCAAAATATCACTACAAGTATTTTTTTTCTCTCTTGAAAATAGACTTGGCCATCTTTCCTAATTGACATTGTCAGGCTTTTTTAGTTTAGAAAACCCTTTAATATTCTTAGTTTTACTAATATTCACCAACTTTTTAAAATTCAATAACATAACCTCTTGCATGATAGCCAAACATCTTCTTGTTGTAAAAATAAGCATGTCTCACTTGATAGATATAGATAGAATAAATTGCCTCTTATTTGATAACCACTTCCAACTAGCTTACCATCAACATTATGTATCTAGGCCTTCCTATTCTGAAATTCAACTTTGTAACCTAATTTTTTTAATCTATGAAACACTAAGCGAATTATAGTTATGTCTTTAAACCCAATAAACATTGTCACATGTTATCTTGTCAATTAGTTGAATAATCCCTTTACCTTTCACAACACATGAAATATCGTTAACAAATTTAACAAATCGACCTTTGTATGGACCAATATCTTCAAATTTATCTTTATCACTAGTCATATGATTTGAGTACCCACTATCAATTATCCATCTATCACTTTTTCTAACACATAAAATTAATGTATTTTTCTCATCTTTATTAGAATCTTCTTTCATAGAAACATACACAACTTCATCATCATTACTCTCAGATTCATTTAATTTCTTTAGAAATATAACAAGATTTCTTACCTTTGTCATCTTTGCTTCTCTTGAAGTCTCATTCATATCTTCTTCTATTGTACTTTATTTCCTTCCTTTCATCGTTATCCTCTTTTACATGACACATAACAACAATGTGATCAACCTTGTTACATGAAAAATAAATCATAGATAGTTTAACTTTGTATTCACCTTTTCCTATTCCAAGCCTTTTTGTAGTAAGGGCTTCAATTTCATCAATCTCATCATTGGAGCTATCACTATAGCTGTTCTCATGTTTACCTTTTCTTTTGTTGATAACTAGTTGTGATTTGAATGCAGATTCAATAGTGGTAGGTGTGTAGTTGTCAAAATTAGACATCTCAAAAGTACTAATTCTACCAATTACACTTTCTAAGATTAATGTGTTACATAGTGAGCATCCACATTCTTGGATTATAGAGACTCTAATGACATAGATAGGGAGTAGAGTCCTTAACACCTAACTTATTACTGTTTCATTCTTGATTTCTCCATTTGCACCATGAATAGAATCAACAACCTCTTTTAATCTTATTTAGTATCGAACTATATAATCACCTTCCATAATTTTCATGTCATCAAGTTTTCCTCTCAGAATTGGCTCTTAAGACATTTCCATCACCTCCAAATATGTTCTTCAATTCGTCCCACATTTTATTTGCACTATCACAATCTTTTAAGTCATTAAATTGACATAGCTTAGGGCTGATGTAATCTCCAACATTTCTTGTTTGTGTTCTTGCTTCTACTTTAGTTGCTTACCTGTCAAAGGAGTAGTGGTCATCTTTACATACTCTATGAACACAAAGTTATTAGTAACATCACTCATACTAGATATGTGAAACATCATCAAGGTTTGCCATGTTGGAAAGTTCTCCTTTTATATCTCTCTTATGAGTCATGATCTTTAGCTTTTAAGTACCCTAAAAAAATTCTATATGAGAATTAAGCTTTGATACCAATTATTAAAAAAATTTAGAACAATTAAGAGGGAGGGGGGTTGATGTATCAAATTTTGGGAGTCATAACTTCTAACTCGGATATGGGTTTTGGCTGAAATTTTACAAGCAGACACGTGAGGAGGAGTTATTTGGATTTCCAATTGAGTGTAGCTCAATAGGTGGCCATTTCAAAAATTCTTTGGGAGCTTAAAATTTCATCTTGACCTCCAAATTTGAGTTCTTGTGTTTTTCTCCAAGTTTTTAGAAAATTGTTTATTAATAAATCTGAAATCATACTCTTGATTTTGTAGATTAGTTGGCAATTCATCTTGTCATAGTTGGATTCTTTTCATGGGAAAATTTGGGATTCATAGGATGGATTTTGGAAATACCAAAAAGGGAAAATTCTAATTTTTTCTAAAAATCTGCCAAATATTATAATTTTCAGAATTGTACTCAGTAGGCCTTTTCTTTCATTGTAAGGTAGAATAGAGTTGGAGAAGTTTAATGAAGAATTTAGTATTTTGAAAATCTATGTTGTGTTATTATTTTTTGAGTATTATCTTAAAAGGGGTTTGGGCTACACAATTTGGTATCAGAGTGGGAAGATGGCTAGGAGAGGAAGAGGAGGTGTCACTCCAATGCAAGGATTTATGTTGGATATGTAGAGGTAGATTGAATGGCTGAATGAGAGAATGGATAATTAAGGAATACCAATAGCATAAGGAGAAGATAAATCAGATGAAGAGGGAAAATGAAGAAGTGTTAATCAAAGTAAAGAAAATGAAGAAGAACCCTCAGAAGAGTTAAGCTATCAAGATAGAGTGCTTTAGGCTTTAGAAGGGAAAAATGAAGGGATCAAGATTGAAGTCTCAGACTATGCTGGTAGTCTTAAGCCAGAACAGTTGATAGACTGGCTAAATGAGATGGGTAAATTTTTTGAAAGGAAGCCTATGGTAGAGGGAAAGAAGATGAATTTTCCCTGCACAAAATTAAAGGGACATGCAATGATATGGTGGGATCACCTTCAAAAGGGATGAACTCGAAAATAAAAGGAAGATCAAAACATCGAGCAAGATGGAGAAAAATCTTTGAGAAAACTTCTTACCATTAGACTACTCACAAACCCTATATTGCAAGTTCTAGAATTTGAAGCAAAACCTATCATTTTTACAAGAGTACACAAATGAATTCCATAAGTTATCTATGAGAATAGAGCATCAAGAAGATGATGAGCAAGTGGTTGGTAGATATATGAATGGCCTTAAATTTTTTATCCAAGATGAACTGAGCATGCATCATGTTAATAGTATGGAGGAAGCCTACCAATTAGCTCTAAAGGTTGTATAAATGTAGAATTGATAGTACAATCAAAGGAATAAAGGAGAAGAATGGGTCACTCAACACCACTTCAAGAAGGTTCTAACTACGACCGAGGAGAATTCTCCCAAGGATTTGAAAGAAATACAAACTCTAGACAAGATCCTACAAAACAAGAAAGATGAAGGGGATTTTAGCGAGGATGTTGTTATGGTAGTAGAAGAGGATGGGAAACCCAACAGAGTCCCTTTACCTATTTTAGATGTGGAGAAGAAGGACATAGGGCCTTTGAATGCTCAAATTATGACATGCCAAAAATAAATCATGGAAGATAGCCTAGAGTGAACCCGACTTAGTTAGAGGAGTAGGAGAAAGAAGCCTAACTAGATGTGGGAGAAATCCTCATAATGAGGAGATCACTGATTATCCTAGAAAAAGATGAAGTTCCTACAAAGAGCTCTAATGATTCATGGCTTTGGACCAACATTTTTAGAAATAGATACACTTTTGGTGGAAAGGTATGTTAAGTTATTGTTGATGGAGGTAGTTGTGAGAATATGGTGTCTAGAGAAATGGTAAAGAATTTAAATTTACAATGTGAGAAGAACCCTTGCCCTTATCGTATTCTATGGCTTAAGAAAGGAAATGAAGTAACAATTGATAAAAGATGTTTAGTTGGATTTATTATAGGAAAATTTTATAAGGATGAGATATGGTGTGATGTTATCCCTATGGATGCTTGCCATATTTTTTTGGGAAGACCACAATAGTATGATAGGAAGGTCATGCATGATGAGGAGAAAAATACTTACACATTTTGGAAGGATGGATCTAAAGTGGTTTTTTTGCCTCTTAAGGATGAAAAGAAGAATGAAACCATGTTTTTTGCAAGAGAAGTTGTCAAAGAAATGAAAGTAACAAGTTATTTTTATGAGGTACTTAAAAAACGAGAAGAAAAAGAAAAATGTGGTGCCACCTAGGCAATAAAGGTGTTAGAGGAGTTTCCTAATGTTGCTCCTAAGGAGCTACATGATGGTCTCCCACCCAAAATAGATATTCAACATCATCTTGATCTTATTCCTAGAGAAACTTTTCCTAATCAAGCAGCCTATTGGTTGAATCCAACACAACATGTAGAGTTGAATAAACAAGTGACAAAACTAATGTAAAAGGGTCTAGTCATGGAAAGCATGAGTCCATATGTAGTACCTGCATTGTTTACCCCAAAGAAGGATGGCACCTGGAGAATGTGCACTAATAGAGGAGCAATCAATAAGATTACCATTAAGTATCAGTTTCCTATTCCTTGGATAGAGGACATGATGGATGAATTAGTGGGGGCTAAGTACTTTAGAAAGATTGATCTTCAAAATGGCTACCACTAGATCCACATTCGAGAGGGAGATGAATGGAAAACATCATTTAAGAGAAGATATGGTTTGTATGAATGGATGGTTATGCCTTTTGGGCTTTCAAACAAACCTAGCACATTCATATGGCTGATGAATATAGTGTTGCAACCTTACATTGGTAAGTTTGTTGTAGTTTATTTTGATGATATTCTTATCTATATTAGAAGCAAGGAAGACCACTTACAACATCTAAGGATCATCTGGATTGTCTTAAGGAAGGGGAACCTCTTTGTGAACTTGAAGAAGTGTGCGTTCATGCACTAGTTTTACCTTTCTAGGTTTTTTCATTTCTCAAGATGGTATTTAAGTGGATCTAGAAAAGGTAAGAGCAATCCTAGAATGGCATCCTTCTAGTATAACATGAGTACAAAGTTTTCATGGATTGGCAACATTCTACGAAAAGTTTATCCAAAATTTTAGTAGTATTGTAGCATCCATAATAGACTATACCAGGGAAGGGAGTTCACATGGACACCAGATGTTGAAGAGAGTTTTAAGTTCTTGAAGAAAAAGGTACCTAAAGCTCCCATATTGACACTTCAAAATTTTGACAAAGTTTTTGAAGTAGAGTGTGATGCTTTACATATTGGGATAGGTGTTGTTCTTAGCCAAGCAAGTAAGCCCATGGCCTTCCTTAGCAAGAAATTGAATGAAGTAAGAAATAATTATTCTACTTATGATTTGGAGTTTTATGAAATTGTTCATGTATTAAGACATTGGAGGCACTATGTAGTCCCACATGGGTGTTTGTTGTTTATTAATCACATTGCTTTGAAATATCTCAACACACAAAAGAAGTTGAATAGTTGACACGTCAAGTGGGTATATTTCTTATAGGAATACACTTTTGTCTTGAAGCATAAATTTGGAAAACAAAATCAGGTTCCTAATGCCTTGAGTAGGCGTGCTATGCTATTAATCATAATGGAAACTGAGGTTACTAGTGTTGATGCTATTAAGACCTTGTATGAAACTAATGATGATTTTTGGGAAAATTGTAGAACAACTAAAGGCTTCATCTTCTAGTATGTTTGATCATGTGAAAGGTGACTATTTTATGCAGGATGGCTACCTCTTTAAGGGTAAACAACTACGTCAATGTAGGAAAATATTAATAGGGAATTTCGCAGTGGTGGACTAGCTAAACACTATGGATAGGAAAAAACAATACACTTTACTAAAGATAAATATTACTGGGCCAAAATAAAGAGAGAAATCACTAAATATGTGGCAAGGTGCATAATCTATCAAGTGCCTAAAGGACATTCACAAAATATAGGATTGTACATGCCTTTACTAATACCCACTAAACCATGGATTGATGTGAGTATGGATTTCGTATTGGGTCTCCCACACACTAAGCGAGGTAATGATTCTATTTTTGTGGTTGTTGATCAATTTTCAAAAATGGTCCACACTATTTCTTGTAAAAGGACCGATGATGCAACTAGAGTAGCAGAAGTTTTCTTGTCAGAAGTTATTCATTTACATGGCCTTCAAAAGACTGTTACCTTTGATAGAGACACTTAGATGTTGAGCCATTTTTGGAGGACTCTCTAGAGGAAATTAGGAACATAGCTATAGTTTAATAGTGTTTATCATCCTCAAACAAATGGACAAATAGAGGTATTCAATTGAATTTTGGGAAATTTGTTATGCTGCATTGTGGGGAAGACACCTAAATAGTGGGACTTGGCATTTCCCTAGGTAAAATTTTCCTATAATAGATCCATCGGGAAATCCCCATTTCAAATTGTCTATGGTCAAAACTCTCAAGGTGTTCTAGATCTTGTGTCACTTCTCTTGGTAGATAAAATTAGTGATGATGGAGTTGCTTTTGTTGAACACCTTCACTAGCTCCAACAAAATGCCTGACAAAAGTTATAGAATAGTAATGTGAATTACAAGATTGCTACAGATGCTACTCAAAGACAAAAATTATTTGATGTTGGTGACTTGGTGATGATTTAGTTGACACATGAATGGTTTCCTATAGGAACCTATCATAAATTGAAGTATAAAAAGATTGGGCCTTGCAAAATCATCAAAAAGATTAAAGATAATGCTTATAAGATCATCCTACCAACAAATCTTGACATTTCCCTTGTTTTTAATGTTTTTGATCTATGCACATTCCATGGAGATGTTCCCAATAGAGATAAGAGCTAGGGAGTGGATTGGCAACATCACCTCCCTAATAAGAAGAAGGAAAAGATTGCCAAAATTCTTGATAAGCAGACTACCTCCACAAAGCATGGTCATCATAATAGATACCTCATATAGTGGGATGGATTAACTAAAATAGAGAGCAAATGGTTATCTAAGTGGGAAGTAATGTAGTTGGATCTAGTAAAACTGTAGCAATTCACAGATAGTCACTCACAAGTGTTGCATTTCTTTCAAGGGGAGAATGATGTATCAACTTTTGGGAGTCATAACTTTTGATTTGGATATGAGTTTTGGCTAAAATTTTACAAGAAGACACATGAGGAGGAGTTATTAAGATTTCTGATTGAGTGTAGCTCAATAGGTGGTTGTTTCAACATTTTTTTGGGAGACTAAAATTCATCTTGACCTCCAAAATTGAGTTCTTGTGTTTTTTTCTATTTTTTTAGAAAGTTGTTTTTTTAGTAAATCCAAAATCATACTCTTGCTTTTGTAGATTAGTTGGCAACTCATCTTGCCTTAGTTAGGGGCTTTTCTTGGGAAAAATTAGAATTCATAGGATGGATTTTGAAAATTACCAAAAATGGAAAATTTTGTATTTTCTAAAAATTTGCCAAATATGGTAGTTTTAAGAATTATAATAAGTAGGTGTTTTCTTTCATTGTAAGGTAGAATAGAGTTGGAGAATTTGAATGAATAATTTGGTGTTTTGAAATTTTTTGTTGTGTTATTATTTTTTGAGTATTATCTTCAAAGGGGTTTGGGCTACATCGAGGGGGGGGGGGGGGGGGGGGGGGAAGGCGGTGAATCAGTCACTCAAGGTCCTTGTGTACCATTTGAACAATTAAAAAAATACTCACTTTTCTACTTATCCTACTATTGCTCAGTCTCTACTAATTTTTTTTTCTTAAACATAACTTGCTTTTCATTATGAAAACATCTTCAAATGTAAAATATATAAATCATTCAACACAAATCTTGACACTAGGATTTAATGTGGAAACCTAATTTGGTAAAAACCGCCAGCAATATGTCACTAATTTTCACTCTTCTAAAGTGAGCTCTATTAGGAGCCAACCCTGTTAAAGTTTACAAACCACACTATTTAATGTGACTTCATTAAAAGAATTAATCACCTATTAGGAGTTGCCTTTTAAGAGGAGTTTGATCATTCCATTTAGAATGTCACCTAGTTAAAGTATTTACATAGACTATTAAGTTTTCCAAATGAGATTTAGGTAAACCTATGATATAATAATTTCAATTCAAATTATTGACAACTATTAGAAAGAAAAAATAGGTTTTGATCTATGTAATTACAACTCACTTTTGTAGGTTCAGATACCTCTTTAGTTCATTTGCTAAGTCACTGATAAATTCTTCACTATCACCTCTAATCTTGGTTTTCCTAGAAATCCTTCAAGAAATCATCCTTCTCTTCTCAAGATGACTTAAGCCTTCTGCTCATATTCACTTATCAACATTAGCAGATCATCTTCTACAAGCTTTCTTCTCTAGCTTTGCATTCACTCACACTTGTGTTCTTCTGATTAACCTTCTTCTATATTTGTCTCTTTCATATATTTTCATCTAAAAACAAACACATGCATCCCCTTGTGGATTGGCTATGTACCTCTTTAAATAGGAAATTCTTCCTTTACCATTTTCTATGATCACTATAGATCTTAGTCTTTATGATCAAGTTCAACATGATTCATTAAATATGTCACTCTTCTTGATCTTTCTATAGAAACTTCTCTACAATTCATCTATTAGGTCTTTACCTACTCCTCACCTTAAATTTAATGATCCAACTCATCATTCTTATAGTCAACACAATTTACATCTCCCAAGAAATAACCTGAGTAAGCTAGGAATCATGATTTCCTTGAATTCATTAACCTAGTATTGCTCGACAATCTCTAAATTTTGACACTTGGTCATCACTAAATAACTTGGTCACTATAAAGATTCTAGCTTGGCATCAATTATCTTGCTTGGTTGATACTAATTCTCTATCAACACTAAATTTACTCAACACTAACTATGACTTGGTTGACACGAGTATCACTAGGCCTTCCTTAGCCTTTTACTCTATTGCTTGGCTTAGCTTAAACTTTGATATGAATAATCACTTTGTCTCATCACAGTCTAACTAATCAGATGTCCATTGCAACTTCCTTTTCATAACTCAACTTTTACTCTAGGTTTTATTGTTATGAGGAACATCTCAAATCCTCTTCATCAATCAAAATAAATACGACATTTAGATTAGGTAGCAATATGTCATATCAATAGATTTGACATCAATACAAAAAAAAAATTGTTCCAATTGTAAATTCCAACACATAATAAGGAAAATGATTTTCCATACCTCTAAGTGCCCCCAAGAATCACATGGTTGTATTCATCTAACCCATATGCTCTATGTTTGTTGCACAATAATTTACATAGGGGAAGTATTCAGAACTTCCTTGTATGGGGGGGGGGGGGTCTTATTTTTATAATCAATCTTATGATTTGTAGTAGCCCGAAGAGGTAGAGAAGCATAATGTTGCATGGCACAAGAGAAGTCATAGTTGACAAGTGGTCTTTTGATCATCCCAGAGTAACTGAGGGCCCAAGATCTTTGTATGTGAAAAATGTCTGAAGCAACCCTAATCTCAAGGCCTGAACCACAATTCCTCAATCTTCCCTTGCCTTAGGTATCGTAAAAGTGTTCAACTACTATTGGTATTGGTAAAAATCAATCATCTTCACTAGTTTCTGAAGATTAATTATTATAATTAAAATGATGACACATATGATAGGAAGATAATGGCAGTAGGATTGGCTGTGATTATTTTTACAATGAAATAATAATAATATGTTAACATGAACCCTAGGTAAGTGTTTCATGCATGAAAGGAACTAATAATATGCATTGAGTCATTTTTTATCTCAAATTTTGGTCCCACGGTAGAAGAATATAATTTAAAAAATTGGTTACTACAACCAATAATTAGATTCATCTCAATAATCACATGTAAACAAATAATAAAATATTTTATTCTTCATGACCCTCAACATCCAAGTACACATTGCAGCAATTATGAAGACAAATGAAAATGAATTAGCAAAGTATATTTCATCTTGTCCTAACAAATAAATTGTAGCATTCAATTAATTTTGTTGAGTACATGTAATGAGGTTGGTAGACTCTTAGAGCTATATGGGCCATTTATAATGCTATAATAAATGATCAATGATATTAAGAAGTGCGATGTTGTAAGAAAAATTCATATAATAATATGATCCTTACTAATTAGTTACTATAGTTAATAAAACCTTTTTTGAGAAGGCTCAAAAGATTAAGGAAAATATCACTAGTATATAATTTACACTATTGCATCTGATGGATACTATGATATTGTATCTAAGAAAGTAATACTTTCTAGTAAGTACTTATTTTTATCAAATAGAATGTTTAAGTAATTAAGAAAGGTATAGTGGTTTTAAATTTATTCTAGATTTTACTATCTCTAGAGTTGGTTTGCATCAATTTTACATGGTTTCTCTACTACCTATGCCTCCTACACAATAATTGTGGTTCCCTTGGTCATCTCAAATATAATTAGGTTAACAATAAGTCAAATTGGTCCTTCACATTTGATGAAGCATATGACTCAAGCTTCTAACGATAATTAATCTAATCAGTAAGATAATAAAAAATAAAAAATATAATATATGACTCAAGCTTCTAACAATAAATAATATAATCAATAAGATAATAAAAAATAAATAATATGACTTCTATAACTTTACATTACAAAGTCTACTAAATATTTTCAATTGTCATTCTCTTTAAAATTGTTTACTAGATAGTACATTTTAACTTCATAGTACAAAAAATCAACTAATAACTCAACATTATACAACTCGTGCAATCATATGGCTATGCCTATTGGTTGGAGATAAAATGGTTATGCAAACATTCATTTTGAAATCTATTTCTTTTTTTCACATACATGAAGAAGTAGTGCTTTCTAGTTTTTTAGTCCTTGCAGTAAAGACAAGAGACTAAAGTTTTCAAACTATTACAAAGTATTAGTTTCTTTATTAGTAATAGTGCTTTTTCTGATTATAAGATTTAAGACTATAGTTTATATGATATTGTAGAATTATTTGATGGAATATATGAAAATTTAAAAAATTCCATTGGCTGTTGTTATTTTTCTGGGTAATCATTTTCTTTTCTAGTACAAATACTATGAGAAATCTTTGAGTTTGGAAACTATCATTTTAGGAAGAGACCTACTCATTCATTGTTATGATTTATGAAGCACACATCTATTGCTATGATTTCCCAAACATGCAATGTGTGTAGAGAATAAAATGTGTTCCATAGACATTCTTTGCATGCAATGAGGTGTACCATTCCAACAAAATTTGGTACTTAAATCTCTATGCCAGCAAAGAAAAGCTACCAAACAAGAACATTATAAAATGAAACTATTCAGTAAAGCACCACTTTGCCCTCTATCATCAAATCAAGTGGTGTGTTTTTAAGGTAGAAACAATTTTTCTATTCTCTTCTAGATAGGGTAACACTATTCTAGTGTCCTATGAATATTGTAAAATAGTTTTTCTATTCTTGTAGACTATAGATATATTTTGAAGAGGCCCATTTGTTGTTTGATGGGAGTTCATCCATAGTCGCAATCAGGTATAGTCTATTACTTGCCTTTACTTGTCCCAAAAATTGGTGATTTTTGAATTGGTCATGGACGTACACAAATTATCTTCGAGCTTAGCTTCTATATCAGTTCCCTACATAAAAGTCTAAACCATCAATTGTCTTCCGTAATTTTTCTTTTCATGTTTTTATTGAAATATTTTAGGCTTTAATTTCCATTGTATGAGATGTTTCACTACAAAACATTAGTAAAAATTCCAATTTGTGGACTAAAATGCTCATCAAAATTTTGTAGGTATGGTCTGTTTTACTACAAAATGTTACCCAAAATTTCTACATATTAACTATTTTACCAGAAAATGTTAATCAAAAATTTCTTACCAGAATAGAAAGCTCCAAAATTTAAAGAGAAATAGTAAGAGAGAGAGGATAAAAATTAGTTCAAATCATAGACCAACTAGCACCGCTTCTTCTGCAAATGTCTCTCCAACATCTTCTAATATTATAATATGGTTGCGTATTATTTCTGATTTTGTAAGTGTTCCTTTTTCAAAGAAATTAGGTTTCAAGCATTAGACCCTCTCTCGAACTCTAAATTAGTTTCTTTGGTCGTCCTCTCTTCAAGAGAAAAAATTCTAGGCAAAATGAAGTGTCTTCACGTGTGACCATATTAATGTGGGCAAAGAATCCCCATGCAAAATTAAATGAGAGTTCATGTTGTGATTAAGGGTTCTTTAGATTGGGATTTATACAAGTAAAATAATTAGAGGACATTCCATTATAATCCATCCCTTCCAAGGACTTTGTGAAGTTTGGTAGTCCCTAATTCTTCGTTTCAGTGAAAAATATTTTCAGTTTTTGTTATTTGCTTTGATTTTGGTGGTTTCAATCTCTTTCTTGAGATACAAGTTTTGATTGTCTTTTTGACTGATTTGTATATGGGTCCAGGGCATATTCCTTTTCCTTGTTAATCTTGCAATGGAATCTTTAGAAATCTTGCCCGTCATTGTTTAGCTAATGAGTTAGCTAAGCTTTTCTTGTCCAATATCTGTGAGCCATATAATTTGTAGATTGGATCAAAAGAAATAATTTATTATATTGATTTGATAGATTATTTACTCTTACAAAATTGACCCAAAACTTATTGCTTTCTACATGTCAACAATCAACATGACTTGAAACAACTTAATTCCACAATCCTCATTGAAATACGATAGTGGGGCTTGTCTTTAACTAGCAAGCATTGAAAATGCACCAGGGGATCCTATTTATTAGTATGGCTGAAATTTCTTTTATCATTACGTCTGCAGATCATATTCTTAAAATAAAATTTGAGTTTTATAATCAACAGATAAAAAGTTCAGTAAATTCTATTTTTAAAAATTTAGACTAAACCACATTCACTATTTTAGTAAAACAATCGTATTAGTATGATTAAATGCAAATAACCTAAACAAATCAACATTTATCACAAAACATCTAAAAATTGAACTTATTCTTTGACATGTTATCCACCTTAACCTGTTACCTAAGAAATAATTGCACAAAGCTGAACGTATAGTGAATGTCTATTGTTTAGGATTATTTCAGACCTAAAGAATAAGAGAATCGCTGGTTTACAGCTATGATTACACAGCCATATCAAAAGAAGGATCACAAATATATAATAAATCTCACATATCCATCAACAAATCATTTTTAGAATGAAATGTTCACACGCTTCTATGAAGTTTGTGATTATAAATAATCAAATGTTAGGATTAATGTCATTTGATCTCGCATTTTATTGTAATATTTTCAAATTTAGGTGGACTAGGAAGTGGCATCATCCTGAATAATCAAGAATCTGATCAGTACATAGTGATGTTCTTTTGAAGGTATTTTTTTAGTGGCTAATATTTGTAAATTGACTAATTTTAGAGTTTTTTCACTAGTGATTTGGCTAATAATTTAAGATTTCCTACTACTTAAATTGCCATAGTGTTATAAAATTTAGTACTAGAATATTTAAAATTGCTCAATAATTTATTTTATTGAAAGCTCAAATATTCACCACAATATTCATTCTATAATTAAATTTGAGTCACCTAAATATAATATATTATTGGATAAATTAAATTGAGCTGACTAGAATATTTAAAATAGCTCAATAATTTATTTTATTGAAAAATTTAAGCTCAAATATTCACCACAATATTCATTCTATGATTAAATATGAGTCACCTAAATATTATTGGATAAATTAAATTGAGTGACTAATAATTATCATAATTATTAGTTACATTAGAATATATTGCCAATATTTAGTTTTCATTGATTTAAAGTATATGTCACGATCCTCATAATATTCTATGAGCTAAAAAAGTTCAATTTTGATTTGTAATATTCCATGGTGATTAATGAACTTATTTATTACTATTGAGATTTGTCAATATTTTATTCAAAAATATTATGACTCAAAAATAATAGCCAATATTAATTGTATTTAAAATAAAAAATTGAGAGATTCGCCAATAGAAATAATTTTGTTTTTTCAAAATAATGAAAGATTTGCCAATATTTAATATCTTTCTTTGGAGGTGGCTTTCTTAAAGCTTACCCTAGTTCTTTTGATTCTTATTTTTCTTCTTCAAACTGCACAGAAACAAGTCACTTAATCTTATTTTTTCCCTTCTCTTCAGTAGATTTTGACAACTAATTCTCTATTCCAAGCACTACTCTATTTATATGGACATCCAGATTTGCCAAATATAGGGTCCAAAGCAAACAAGGTCAATAGCAATTTAGCCTCACAGCCCACTGCTATATCAAATCCCCTCAAGTCTTCAACTTTTTAGTTTCAAAATTTGAACAGCCCTGTTGAATTGACTATTAGTTCTTTTTAAAGTAACTTTTAGAGAATTTGGCCCGACTTATTAGTCCTTTGTCTTATGGTTTTTTGTAGTTAAATTTTTCAATCTAGAGTTTCTCAATAGCTAATCATCTTACTTTGGGAAGCGTCTACTCAGCCTATTAAATTATAATCTTCCATAATTTATAATTGATAGTCTGTGATATTCTATTTTGAGTCCCTGCCGCCAAAGGAAGGGACTAATGCTTTTCAGCTGACTTCTGCTATTTCATCTTGCTCCGAGAATACTGAAAGGGAAAACAATCCGACAAAAGTATCCATTAGTTCTCATTTTCTATTAAATGCTATTGTTGCACTTAAATTTTCTACCTCTTCATTGGCTACTAGCCATTCTACTGGATGTCTTTTCATTTTTTCCTACGGAAAATTATAAGGAAATTCATCTACACTGATGGGAGCGTGCATTGTGCAGAGGTGAGAGACGTGTGATCTACAGGTGGAATCATTTGACATTATGCATAAACACTTGCCCTATCCCCCGGTTGGTATATTTAAATATTTCTTCCATTCCTTTTCAATTTGTCCTCTCCCAAACAATCTGCACTTTTTGTGGATGGAACATGGTTTTCAGCATGGACATTCTATTTTGCATTGTAGTCTTGGTTCAAATTCAAAGGTATTGCATCTTGATTCTTCTTCATGCTTGACCGATAGTTGCAGAAAACAGAATATGTAAGGATTTATGGTGAAAATAGTTGGTTTTCCCTTACATTTCTCTTGTATTGTGTTGTATTTTCTTCTATATCTTGCAATCTTAATAGGGAAGCATCTCGTATGTAATAATTATCTGTATATCTGCAATATTAGTAGGCAATGTTATATATATTATTTGATCTCCTTTTGTTATGCTTGATGTTTGTGGCTTTGTCTGCTATCTAAGCTTGCTCTCAATTTTATTTTTCTTGGAATTTAATTGAATAGCCATGTTTACTGTTCAAATGCTCTCCCATGGTCTGAGCTAAAACCCTCATTACTGCCTCCAAAATTAAGAAATAAAATGCAACTGCGTCCCCAAAAGAGGATTGAAGTGTAAATTTTAGGGATTCTACTTTCCTAGCACTGTGCCGAGAAATTTTTTTAAAAATAGTACCATATAAAAGAACTTATATTTATTCCAAAGCTTGGGCCCTAATGACACACGAGGAAGGAAATTGCTATCAAAAAATGTGGCTAAAAACAACCAAATAC
Organism: Cupressus sempervirens; assembly: GCA_028749045.1. NCBI lineage: Eukaryota > Viridiplantae > Streptophyta > Pinopsida > Cupressales > Cupressaceae > Cupressus > Cupressus sempervirens. Next base: position 211,989,071 of record CM053786.1, on the reverse strand, counting down.
AACCAAATATCTAAAGCAATTAAATAGGAATGAAAAAAGACGCATTGTCGTGTTTTCTATCTTTTAGAATTCCATCTAAGAATATATACCCATATATTAAAGAAAAAGTACAATTATACAAGGTTGTGTTCAAAATATATATCTCAAACTCTTATACCTATTTATTGTCTCTGTCGTTAGTGTTTTAGTGTATATCTAGGATGAACATAGATATTGGTTATAATAAAGAAACATATAGTCCTCTTATGCGTACTCAAAATTATGTCTGAGATTAACTAATGAAATTGAGCAACTGAGTAATCCAAATCTGACCTTTCAATTACCACAATCTAGCTATCATAGCAGAGAAATCTAAATATTGAATTGGACTAATGCAGAAAGCTCATAACGTCAGAGATATTAAAGCTTTTGGACTATTTGGAATTACTACTCCTTTACTATAGTAAGATGAAATTATAATGGAGCTATAAGATATACTTCTGACTTGGGTGTCATTTTCAGAGACCAGACTAATAATTCCACTATCAAAATGATAATAATGGAGATGAAGTGCTCAGAAATACACAAAAGCAACCAATTTCTTGTCTATAGTTGTCAACAGTCCTCACATTATTTAGAACCATTCTACCCAGAAATGACCATTAGTTCTCTCATTTACACTCGAAGGAAACCAAAGTCTGAGATTTTTATCAAATCCAAGATAACTCATGGTGGGACATCCGAGTTCTATTTGTTCAATATCTTCACTGTGTACATTATTCAATCATTGTCTCCAAAGAAACATGTTGTGAAAAGGCACAAACTCTATCTTTTGTGACTAGAGATTTACCAGTGACCATGATTTCTTCCAATTTTGAATAGTTCTTACCAATGAATCAATGGAATGCTATGTTACATTTCTAGAGACATTTTTCTGATTATATTATTACTTTATTTCAGTGCATAGGTATAGCTTTCTAAATTATTTTGCAAATGTACAGTTACACATTGCTGTAACTCTACCCATGGTAGATGTGAAATTGTCGCCATAGCATGCTCTCTCAAACACGCTCTCAAACACGATATTCAGAAATATAGATACATTTTATTTTATTTTTTTTAATTACGAATGTAGGATTTTTGGTTTACAGAACCTCCTGCCAAAAAAATCCATGGTCTGCAACTCATTCCATCCTTGTACTTTTACTATTGTTTTCTACTTATTTATTCATTCATCTACTCTTCTATTTTGTGCAGGAAATATGCTTGAGAAGGGACAGTCAGAATCTGAACAATGGCCTCTACTATAGTCTATGCCCATATACTCTTCTATTTCCTTACATGCCACCATGGGTTGAGAATATGATTGTGCCCTATTGTTAATCATCATTAGAGTACTTCAACGAGTTGTCTACCCATTTTCTCACTTATCACTTTATTGTGTTTATATATATACTATTTGTCTACCCTTTTTCTCATTTTATTAGTTTATTATGTTTATTTATTTATTTTGTTTCATAATGCCTGTTAGTTAATTTATTGTACATTCAGATTTCCAGAAGCTAGAATCCTTAAGTGAAATAAAATTTATTCTAATGTTGTTTTGCAGGTGACTTACATGGATACATAACTGATGATCAGAGTCCAAAGACATCTGATCCAAAGACATTCATGTATGTCATTGACTTTATCTATAAAAACCTATAGCTACAGAAGTTGCTTCTATCAAGAGAGCAAGGATTTACCCTGAAATGAGTATTTGTATGCCATTTGTAAAAGGGCTTCACTTTTTTCAGATATTTTTGGAATATTTGAACATTGATTGTAATTTTTTTTATTAGTTTTGAGATATGATTTTACTTCAAATGATAATATATGACTTTTATGCAAATCTTGGTGTCTTTATTGCTTTGATTGCTGGCTTTATTACTTTGATTGCTTAAATTTCTATGAGGTTCTATTTCTATGAGTCAACATAGAGCCGATACTGGCTAGCTATTAGAATAATATTTGATGATAAGTATTATAAAGGATGCTTTACAGTCTCAGTGACAATTTAGACTTAGGTTTAATTTTTACAAATCCTCATATCTTCAATGCTTTAATTTCTTTAATTCCTAAGTCATCACGGAGACCCATAGAGACTATATTGGTCATCACTGTTAAAGACAGCTTGAATAGCAATCAAACTAAACATTAGACATTGCCTTACAAAGGTTACTCTTGGAAAGTATATCTCTTAATCACATTCTATTTCTTAAAATATAACCATTTGAAAAATTAAAATAGAAGTTAAAATAGAAATACTAGAAGAGCTAATTATAATCTGTTGGCCACATATATCTACTTATTTGTTTTCTGACATATGATATTACCCTCTGTCATTCACTTCTTTTCAACATTTTTTCCATCTTCAACTTTGCCAAAGCCATCGACACACACCTTCTTCTTACCCTACCATAGATACCATAGGCATAGACAGGGACTACAGCTGCACGCAGCCCTTGTTTAACGACACAACTAGTGTTGAATACTCAGTTCTTTTCTGATGCCATGTCAAATGTTCCTCGTCAAAATTGTACTGGATACCAAACTTGTGCCATATCAATATTGAAAATGTTTATTTACATCAATATACATAACGTTTGTAAAATCTGTAGACAGTCTACTCCTGATATTATATAAAACACACAAATTCTTTTGGATGCACAATCCCTAATAGGCGAGGAGAAATCACTATATCTGTAGGCTCAAATATAGAGGAGCTTTTATTTAACTTAATTTGTCATGTTGATTCGAGGTAAGATTGAAATCAATCAATATACATAATGTTTGTAATATCTGTAGACAGACTACTCCTGATATTATATAAAACACACAATTTCTTTTGGATGCACAATCCCTAATAGGCGAGGAGAAATCAATATATCTGTAGGCTCAAATATAGAGGAGCTTTTATTTAACTTAATTTGTCATGTTGATTCTAGGTAAGATTGAAATCAATCGTCAAGCCAATCTAGACTGAACTGTGCTTCCGCAGTTGCAACAATAAGCTCTGGAATCGAAATGTTCTTGGCACGCAACCACTGCTTCTCAATCTTCTCATCACAAATAACTAGCCTGAGGGAACTCAGTTCACAAATAGATCTTGGCAGCTTCTTCAAACGGGAACACTCTCTCATATCAATCTCAGTCAACTTCTTTAGTTTCCCTATTTCGTCCGGAATTTCTCTGAGCCCCTCACAGAATGAGATGTCAAGACATTCTAGTAGCAGAAGATGTCCAATTGATGATGGGAGTTCTTTTAGGCCTGGTAAAGCTGATAACCTTAGCATTCTAACAGCGCTCATATTTCCAAGCTCATAAGGCAAATTATTAACAAGGTGGCAGTTGCTGATAGACCACATCTTAACGCAAGGCATATCAAAGAAATTAAGAGGCACCTCCTGCAAGGTGCTAGAGTGATCAATGTTAAAATCCTGCAACTTGGTGATATTGAATGAGGATGCCTGTTCAAATCCTTCACATAAGCTTACAGAAAGCTTCTCTAAGTGTTGTAGTTGTTTTCTTTGTGCTTGAATAGTAGGTGAAATCAACTTGTGAAAGCATACACTCTTGAGTTGAGTTAGTGATGATAAAACATCCAGACCTTGTACAGTTGCCCTCTTTGTGCCATAATTTAATACCATCAGAAATTTTAGATTTTTCATAGATATTAGAAACGGCGGAAGAGAGTATTCACTTGAAGTAAATAATAACAATAGAGCCTCTGTTTCAGGTAAATTCATCTCAATCCACTGATTTTGTTCCACAGGGCCTACATGAATAAATGATAAAAGAAATATGATTAAATCACTGCATATGTTGGCTAATCATAAACTCTTGAAATTTAATCTAGAAAAATATAGAAACTAGAAACGAGTTCATAACATTACATTCGGATTGTGAACATTAGTATCTTATAATTCTACGAAACAAAAATTACGAGAAATGCACTAATACATCCGAATCTTTTGAAAAGTATTGGTGGCATGTTTACTGTACACCATACAAAATTGACTAAGATATAATTCCATATCAGTAAACACTATAGTTTCAGGTGAGAAAGAAATAGTTTAATACATATGAGGAATTAGTTGTCAAGAGAATTAGTTGCCGAGAGAAATGATATAAATATTTAAAATTATGGCTGATATTTTGAGAAGATTAGCTAAAAGGGTTGGAAATAAATAATGAAGAGATTCCTTTGACCAACATACCTGTGTGAATGGAGAGCACCTGAACATTACATGCAGTATGATTAAGCAATTCCCATTTTTCTTGCAAATAATGTTTCATTCTGTCAATGAAAAGTCTCTTTTTGTTGCCTAGACCATCTTGGCATGCCAAATAAAGGGCCAATTCATGCATTACATTATGCTGAGAAACGTACAGCTGGGATGAGTTCTCATGGGAGATTGCTGCTCCACTCCTGATAAGTGTGCTTCACATTAGCTTATAATTCAAACACGAATAAAGAGAAAACTAAACATGGGAAAGGAAAGACAAATACCTTGGACTGCCAGTCAAATTTAACAAGTTTCTGCTTGCAAGGTCCTTTAAGATGGAAAAAGCATAATGTCGCTCTAACTTTCTAACATAAACCCATATGTCCAATAATACATCAGCACATATTTTTTGGTCCTCAGGAAATAAACTTAAGTCTAGGAAGCTTTCCTTGTTTACATCATCTAAGGAATTGATACTAAGCTCCAACAGTCGAATAAGCCCGTTTTCATGATAATCTGATATGCATTCTCCTTTAGAAATCTTGTCCTTTGCCCTCTCCCAAATCTCACATGGTTGCCCATACAGACAGCTTCCGATGACCTTTAGAGCAAGTGGTAGGCCGCCACATTTCGCTAGCAACTGTTAATTGAAGAAAGGTCAAGATAATTTATTAAAAAACAAATCAGTTGAAAGGAATGGAAAATACTTTCATGTCATGTAGGGAATATAATTTGAGAACACCTACTTTCAATTCAGAAATTTTTAGAATTCTATTAATTGATCGATACGATATTTAAAGTCTTGGATCTAATATAAGCCATTATTGTAAGGAAGCCTATTCAGATCCAAAATTCTCTAAGATCTTATTATTATTATTTTAATAGAAATTCTATCAAATTAATTAGTACTTCAAAGAAAATATATTTCAAATTGTTAATTTATTATGCACAATTAACTAATTCAATCATCAACATTTGTTATATGTCAATAAAATCTCCTTTTCCACTAAACGTCCATTCTGAATTCCACAACCGAAAGTGTCCTATGATTCTAGATATATCAGAATCTTCAACCATTTTCTTTTCAAATGCTTTTCCTGTTTCAATCGATGCTTCTAGCACTAAAATTAGAAAAGATTGAATGCACTATCTATTACAAGTGACATATTAAGTACCATATATTCCGAAAGGATAATGATAATATTGGACAATAATTATAAGGGGTGCATTTTCGGAGAAAAGAAAGCTATGTGAATCGTTTAAAACACTCTAGAATAATTAAAAGAAAGAAATTATTATACCTCCTCCACTAAGTCTGCATTTACAGTAGTGCTAGGAATTGATGGCTGTCCAAATGCCCAGAAGCAGAAAAGTAACAGCGCATCCTCTCGGCTCAACAGTGGCAACTGATACAGCTGAGTAGTTGGCGTTGTGGGGATGGTGGAATTATCTCTGGTTGCTGCAACAGTTTTGTATTGCGGTCCTTCAAATAGTAGACTTTCCAAATTATCTTTGGACCACACATCGTCCAAAATAACCAGAGTTGGTTCCGACTGACTCAAAATCAATTGTTGAACCTTCTTGCGTGCATCTTTGATATTTTGAAATCCTTTGCTCTTCTTTCCGGCAATCTTCTCCCACATAGTCTCTAAAATCTCCATCAGGTTTGGGGACTGCGAGACGGCAACGAAAATCACATTGCCACAGAAGTATTCTGATATGCATGAAAACACAAACTTGTTTTAGGTTAAGTACCCTACCATGCAATTACACCAATGGGTGTAATAAAATATAAATAAGAGCACAATGATAGATATTTACCTCTGACTTGAGGATCATTGCCGACAGCCCGAGCAAGAGTAGTTTTTCCACAGCCTGCCATGCATTGCAACCCAACAACTGACACATCGCTCTTGAACAACACTCCCTTCAAATCTCCAACACATTTGTCTAGTCCCACATAAAACTGCGATTTTCCGGAAACACCATATGCGGAATCGTCTGCCGTTACATAACTATCGATGAAATTATTCAAAGCCATTTCTTGAACTTCTTTCAAACAGCTAATTTCTACTGCAATCTGAAAGTCGAAGCCTATTGTTATTCAACTTTACACACCTTACAAATTTTCTTGTCTTTCGAATCCTATAAGACATGGTCGTTTTTATAGAAGTGCTAGACATGTCATGACTTATTCTCGTTGGCTTCCATGAACTTTCAAGTAAAAGCAGAATGAAGATACGAGGTTTTGTTAGGAGAGTCGGATGTCTGGAACATTCTTTATTAGAAAGTGAGTTCGAAGAACACTTTTAAAGAGTATTTACTAAATATATTTTATCATCGTATGGAGTACTCCAAGACCTAGCGTGACCTAACTTGAATTAATGAAATACTCTTCTTTTTGCGTCGTAAGTTCTCGGTACGAGGATACTCCTTACGGTGTAAGGAGAGAAAATAATTTGGAAACTGGTTCATCGTTTAGCGAGTTTGTTCCAATGTTGGTCAATATGTGCTCAACTTTGGCGAGTTTATTTCGTCAATCTTGGCAATAAGTGGACCATAACATTGTCAAAACGTGGCGTGTAAATTGGTGAATACACAGAGTAAAAGTGTTGGTTTTAAATTTGATGAATTTCTTTTATCAAAGTTTTACTCATACGTATTAATAATGATTTTCTTATAAAGTTTGGTGAGTTTGTTTAGATTATGCTAATCGATATGTAATTTTTCTATGGGATATCTTGTTACAATAAATCAACAAAGATAGAGTCATAATTGGAGTTCTTATAGGAGTCTGCAAAGAACTAGTGATCTGTTCACAGTTCTAGTTTGTTGTCAACAATTCTAGTTTGCTGTCAATAAGGCTTAGTTTGTTGTCAATTAGTCACAGCCAGATGTAGAGTTTGTTTCCGGTTTTATAGGAGAGTAGTTGGTTGTACTTTGTGTATAAATATGTATTGCTTATGCTATTTTCAATAGAAAAATAAGTGAGCTCGTCATTTGCTCTGTTTTATGCTTTGTAAGCTTGTTGTTCTATTTTTAATTTGGTATCAAAGCAAAGGAATGTTGTAATGCCCTGTTGTGCTGTCTCCTACTTAGTACACCCTTTGTTGATAGTGCTGTAAAAGTATTTCATGAAGAAAGAGCTCTAATCTAGCCTTCTAGAAGTGAAGTAGCTGAGAAGATGCCATGTTTGAGTTGATTTGCTCAAATTGCAACTGGTATATGTTCAACAATCTGATTTGAGTTCAAGAATTGATAAATTTTCTTTTTTTTTTGTTCTTTGGTTACTTCAAAAATGACAAGTCTATTTGATTCTTATCTAACTGAGTCAAATAATTTAGATGGTTCCAATTATGTCAATTGGAAGTTTAAGATGCATACACTAATGGAGGGATATAATGTGTGGAGCATTGTAAATGGTACTGAGGCTAAGCCTACTACACCTCCAAATGTTGTTCAAGATTGAGAGAAAAGAGAAACCAAAGCCAAGATTCTTTTATTAATGTCTATAAAAGATTCTATCATCCCTCATATAAGGGATATCACTACTTCTACTAGTACTTGGAATGCCTTAAAAGGTTTCTATGAGATTACAAATTCAAAGAGAATTCTGTTTTTAAAGAGCAAGTTACTTTCAATTAACATGGAAGCAAATGAAAATGTTAGTAGTTACTTATCCAAAATCAAGGATTTGAGGGATAAATTAGCTGACATTGGTGAATCAGCTTCAAGTACTGATTTAGTAACTGATACTTTGAATGGAATGGTGCATGATTATCAAGTATTTATTACTGGTTTGACTGCAAGAGAAAACACTACTTCTTTTGAGAATTTGGCAAGTATCCTTCTATAAGAAGAAGAAATGAAGAAGCAAGTAGACAATAGATTTTAGAGTACAGATTTAGCTTTGATGGCAAAAGACAAGAATCCATTCAAAGGAAAACAATGGCCAAAGAATAATGAAGTTAACATATTTCACAATCAAGGGTATAGAAATGAAAAGAGTATCATGAATGGGTATCATCAAATCCAAATATGAGGAAAAATGGTAATTGTAGTTACTATGGAAAGTTTGGACATTATGCTTATGAATGTAGAAAAAAGAAGTATAATGAGTCCAAAAATCACAAATATGAAGGTAATTTTGTTAATGGTGATTCAGATACAATAAGTGACAACCTTCATGATTTAAAATTGTTTGTGTCTGATTTTTCTCTTTCAGCTAAATCAAGTGATTGTAATGATTGGTTTATAGATTCAAGAGCATCAATTCACATGTCATGCAATAAAAATTGGTTAAAAAATTTTTAAGAGAAGGATGATGGTAGAAATATCTATTTAGGAGATAATAGGTCACATGATGTAAAAGGATGTGGTGATATAAGTGTGCAGTCAAATTAATAAAATAGTCATTATGCTTATGAATGTAGAAAAAAGAAGTATAATGAGTCCAAAAATCACAAATATGAAGGTAATTTTGTTAATGGTGATTCAAATACAATAAGTGACAACCTTCATGATTTAAAATTTTTTGTGTCTAATTTTTCTCTTTTAGCTAAATCAAATGATTGTAATGATTGGTTTATAGATTCAGGAGCATCAATTCACATGTCATGCAATAAAAATTGGTTAAAATTTTTCCAAGAGAAGGATGATGGTAGAAAGATCTATTTAGGAGATAATAGGTCACATGATGTAAAGGATGTGGTGATATAAGTGTGCAGTTAGATTAATAAAATAGTCTTGTTATCCACTATCACCATTTTCTTTGTTTTCTATTTTTAAATATGGTATCAAAGCCAGGCTTCAATCCTAGGACCTATGAAGATCAAAATAGTGATGGTTGTAGCAAGAGGTGCATTATTGGTTGTATCTAACATCTCAAAAGTTTTTTACATATTGATCAACTATGTATCTGAAAAAAATTATACAAAACTAGCGAGCACAGTGGGTACCCATGTGACTCGGTAGATGAATTATTTTTCATATGGAATATAAGTGTGCAATTACCTAATGGAAATGTAAAGAAACTTTCTAATATTATGTATGTCCTAGGAATTAAAAAGAATTTGATTTCAGTTTTAACTATTACTGACCAAGGTCTAAAAGTTGAGTTCTTGAAGGGAGGTTGCCAAGTTAAAGATATGAAAAATCAAAATCAGGTGATTGTTGAAGGAATCAGGATAGGAAGTTTGTATAAACTTAATATCAATATGGAAAATCATCATGCAATGACTTCTACAAGTGTTTCTGTTGAAGAGCTATGGCATAAGAGGTATGGTCATCTAAATTTAAAAGATTTGATTTCTCTATAAAGAAAAGATATGGTGCAAGGTCTTCCAAAATTTAAAGATGAAAAAATTAGTTGTGATGGATGTGCATTAGGCAAACAACATAGAAATGAATTTCCAATAAGAAACAATGTAAAGGAAAAAACTATTCTTGAACTAGTGCATTCAGATGTGTGTGGTCCTATGCAAACTCAATCACTTGGGGGAGCATCTTACTTTCTTATATTTGTTGATGATTGCACTAGATACACTTGGGTAAATTTATTAAGAAATAAGAGTGAAGTTTTTCAATATTTGAAAGAATTCAAAACTATGGTAGAAAAACAAACAACTCACAATGTTAAGATTCTTAGATCAGATCAAGGGGGGGAATATATGTCAAAAAATTTTGTGAAATATTGTAAAGATAATGGCATTCTTAAGCAATATGTAGTGGTCCATAGTACAAAACAAAATGGTGTAGCTGAAAGGAAAAATAGAACAATTGTTGAATGTGTTAGGAGTATGCTAAAAGAAAAGAATATCTCTAATAATATGTGGGCTGAAGAAATTAATAAAATTGTGTATTCGCTAAATAGAAGACCTACCAAGTATCTTGCAAACAAAACTCCTTGTGAATATTTTCTTGGAATTAAGCCAATTGTTAGTCATTTGAGAATTTTTAGAAGTAAGGAATATTGTCATATTCCAAAAGAGAATAGAAGGAAACTTCATGCAAAGTCATTCAAATCTATATTTGTTGGTTATTGTATTGATATGAAGGCCTACAGGATGTATAATCCTACTACTCATAAGGTATTTGCTAGTAGAGATGTTATATTTCATGAATTTGCAGATAATGTTCAAGATGAAGAAAAGGTGGACAAAACCATTTCATTAAAGCTACTTGAAGCGAACAATGAAAGTTCAAATATTGTAGATCAGCAAGCTCATGATCAAAATGGGCATGAGACAAGTCAAGTTGAGGCAACTCCATCCAATAATGAAGCACTAAGAAGATCTATAAGGAAAATCAAGGCACCAATTAGGTATAATGATTATGGCTTAATGACTCAAATAATGTGTAGATGAACCCCAAAATTTTGAAGAAGCTAAGAATCACAAAGAATGGACGAGTGCAACGCATGAAGAATATGTTTCAATTCTGAATAATGAATCTTGGAAACTAACTGAACTACCAGCAAATAAAATTCCTATTGGTTGTAAATGGTTGTTCAAAACAAATTTTAATGCTAATGGCACTATTGATAAATTTAAAGCTAGATTAATTACAAAAGACTACTCACAAAAGGAAGGAATTGATTATGAAGATACTTTTGCACTAGTAGCTAAAATGAATACTATTAGACTAATGATTTCACTTGCTACTAAATTTGATTGGGTGTTAAATAAACATTTTAAAATGGTGATTTAAGAGAGGAAATTTATCTTGTTCAACCTAAAGGTTTTGTAAAATAAGGAAAAGAGTATTTGGTATGCAAGTTAAAAAAGGCATTATATGGTCTCAAACAAGCCCCAAGGTCATGGTATTAGAAAATTGATAAATTCTTCTTTCAACAAGGATATATCAAGACTAAAAATGATCAAAATTTGTACATAAAGAATGATGAACATCGGAATGTTGTTTTGATTTCTTTGTATGTGGATGATTTAATCATAATAGGAAGTTCTATAGAGTTGATTGATGCAATCAAGGCATGTCTATTATAGACTTTTGAAATGAAGGATCTTGGAGAAATGCATTATTGCTTAGGAATTGAGGTGTGGAAACAAAATGGTAAGACTTTGATTGCTCAAAGTAAGTATGCAAAGAAGTTAATCCAAAAGTTTAATATGCAAGATTGTAAAACAACATGTACTCCATTGGAACAAAATTTCAAGTTCTCTTGTGGCAGTGACACTTCAAAAGTCAATGGGACATTATATAAGCAAATGGTGGGAAGTCTCAACTACTTGACCACTACAAGACTTGATATTTCATATTATGTCAGCATACTTAGCCAATTCATGGCTAATCCTCTCGAGGTCCATTGGAATGCAGCAAAAAGAGTTCTTCGATACCTACAAGGCACCATAAATTTTGGCATTAAATATACTAACCATTTGAATGTTGAGTTGATAGGTTACTCTGATTCTGATTGGGCAAGAGATCTAGATGATTGTAAATCAACAACAGGTTATGCATTCAACATAGGATTATGTGTTTTTTCTTGGTCTAGCAAGAAGCAACCAACTATTTCTCTTTCATCTACTGAAGCTGAGTACAAAGCATTGTGAAGAAATTTGGCTAGGGAGAATTCTTGAAGATATGGAACAAAAGCAAGATGGACCCACTCCAATCAAATGTGACAATCAATGTACAATCAAGATGGCCAATAATCTAGTTTATCATGAAAAATCAAAGCACATTGAAACTCAAAATCATTTTGTAAGAGAGAAAGTTCACTCTCAAGAAATAGAGCTACAATACTGCAACACAAATGATAATATGGCTGATGTATTCACTAAGTCATTGGGAAAAATAAAGTTTGTAAAATGTAGACATATGTTAGGAGTGCATTTTAATTTCCTTGTTGATTAAGAAGGAGTGTTGGAATAAATCAACAAAGAGAGAGTCATAGTTTGAGTTCTAATATGAGTTTGTAAAGAACTAGTGATCTGTTCACAGTTCTAGTTTTCTATCAACAATTCTAGTTTTTTTTTAATAAGGCTTAGTTTGTTGTCAATTAGTCATAGCAAGATGAAAAGTTTGTTCTCATTTTTGTAGGAGAGTAGTTGGTTGCAGTTTTTGTATAAATATGTATTGCTTATGCTATTTTCAATATATCTTACATTTAATTTAAAATTAATTTGACATGGCTTTGGTGATTTGCACTATATTTGTTGGATTTTTTTTTTTCTTTTTGATGGAGGTCACTTACAAACAAGTTTTAGATATCTCATACTATTTGTTTGATTTAATTTGATGATATTGAATATTTTAATCAAAGTTTACAGTTTTTGATTGAGGACTATATTATACTAGCAATGACATCTTAGTATGCAATAGGTATGTCTAAATTATTGTTTTAATACAAAATTTTTTATAATTTTTAAATTCAATCTTCTCTATATTACAATTTCAAAAATTCAATCTTCTATTACAATTTCAAAAATTCTATATGATCTACATTGGTGTACTTTGTTATTTACAAATTCAAATTGATAATCATAGAGTTAGAACTATTGTTTTAATGGAATTTCATAATTATTGCAGTTGATGAAAAATTTAAGTAATACTATACTCTACAATCTACATTCATATTTGTACAGAATTTTTAAAAAAATTTATGCAAAAGCTAAAATAGAAACAAGAATATCATCTAATCAATTTTCTTATCATATAGCTTATAAAATAAACAATAGCTACTAGTTTGTGAAGTCAAAGTCTATGGATTTTCCTATGTTCTTTAGGACCTTGTGGTCATTTTTCTCCTCAAAAAAAACTTAAATATTTAAAATTAATAACAAATAAAAATTGTCCAATAACAAAAAACTTGTATCTAAAAATTTTAATGCACATAACATTTTTTTTTCTTATAATTATATATCAAGATATAAATTTAATTTATAAATCTTATCAATCAATATATTTAACTACCTTTTATATTTATTTTTAATTAATAATTATACCAATACAAATATAAGAACTATATATCTATTACCTTATGACAAATAAAATATAATAAATATACTATTTCAAACAATATTGACATAATTAAGCAAATTGGGTTAAACAAAAATATTGAAACCCTAACTACTCATTCAACAATATCAATGTTCATTTGGTAATTTTTCGTCACTCAAAGAAGAATAGAAGATTGTCCATGGAAAACTTACTAACCGTGGATTAAAAACAAAAATTGTTCATTTGATAATTTTTCAAGTCACTCAAAGAAGAACAGAAGATTGTCCATGGAAAACTTACTAACCGTGGATTAAAAACAAAAATTAAAATATAGACTTTAAAAAATAGTGAAATAAAGCCATCTCCTAAGACTATGTTTTTAAAGATTCATACAAATTTTCCTTCATTGTATTTGTAGTTCTGCTCCATTCTGATTATATATCATATTAGAGGAAATTATGTAACTTGTCTTTTTGAAATATGGATATTGCTATTATATTATATTATATGAGATCAACATCATTGTATGAGATTAAATTTCATTTCGTGCATTTCAGATTATTTTGGAGATGATTGTGCTTGGACAGTTATATTTATAGACGGTGAATCATTTAATGTGGGTGTAATACAACAACTAAACTTTGATTTTGATAAAAATTAATACACACCGATTCCATTTTCGCTCCCTATGTTTTCCATTTATTGTGGGAAATGTGCCCTTGACAAGTTTTCTCTTTTTTCTTCGTCTTCTAATTCTCTACACTTATCACCATAATTGCTCAAAGGGAAGCTTGCAATGGTGTCTGGCAGCATGGTTTTCTGATCCTTCCGCCATTGTATCTCACAGTGGAGTTGTAGAGGATTGGTGACGACGAATTTTCAATTGAAAGCTCTTCTATCCCTCTGCTTCTTCCACCATTGTTTCACGGAGCGGATCCTAGAGGAACGATTGGCGGCGGCAACCTTTTTCATAGTGATCAAGGAAAGGAAGACTAAGTCTAACAACATTGATTTTCTCATCGATATTGTGTCCGACCTCGAGTACCTCTATTATCATCTTTGTACTCCCTAACCGAGAGTACGTGGTTGAGATTTAGTATGGAGTGTGTCGGCTCAACTGCCAACAACACAAATTCAGTCTAAACAATTTATTTTGATAGAGTACACAAGCATGGAATATGGTGAAATCAGTCCATAATAGAAGCGACAGACCTGTACATAGTGTGAGTAAATGCATCTACTCAGCAAACCAGTAGTTGGTGTATGCCATGACAGTGCCATAAAGCCGAGTTATTACCGTCAATGATACCGTGTGATGAGTTGCATTCGTCAAAGTGCTATTAACAACACTAAACACTTTCATATGGGAAATGCCTGTGCCATAATCACTCTAGGGTATCGACTATGTCAATTATTATAAGATATTTGTTTATTCTATCAGCAAGCATTATAAGATGTTTGTTTATCCTATGAGTGTCACAATTGTAATTTTTGAATTTGTGTCATCTTTTAAGATATCAAAACTTGTTTTGGTCAAATTTCATTTTTCTACCAAAACTCATTTTTTTTCAAAAACTAAAAATATCTTTTTATAGATCTCATATTCAATATAATTATTATATAAATTTTAGAAATTTTTATTAGTTATAGTATGTTATAATTTCAAAATATTATAAATTGATATTTTAACATTTCAAAAGACATATTCTGAAAAAGAAAAAAAATAGTAAATAATATTAAAAAAAATTGAAAAATTATATTTATCTCTAAAGCATAGAGTCCTCTTTAGGAATATGTAACTTTTTTTTCAAAAAGGTGTACATTTAGTAGTGAAGTTTTGATAGGAGGAAAAAACTATTGAATTATGATAAGGTTAACTTTGAATACTTATAATAATCAAAATATACATTAAAAAGTATTATTTCATTTTTTGTTCCCTATCAATACATGTCATCTATAAGATATTTTCAAATCAGAAAAAAAAATGATTAACATATACTTTTTTGATGGGCACTACACACTACATTTTTTATAGTTAAAAAATGGACTTCAAATTTTATTTTATTTTATAAAAAAAACAATTTCTTAATGAGAAAATTTATTAAATTTATAGACTTAAATAATATCCAATTCTACACATTTCACTAGTTTACATTATCTTAAAATTTTAAACACATACCATTTTTTATGTCATTAAAGTTGAATAGTTACATTTTGATATCATTTTTATTTATAAAAGGTGAAACAGGTCTATGCTTTATTGTACTTGAATTTTCTCTTATTAAAAACTTTCTTGTGAAGCTTTCTTCTATTCCCCTATTTTTAAAAGAAAGGAAGGTCGGTCCATAGTTGTTAGTTCTAACACTAATATCTTTCTGAATACTAATTTCACTATAAAAAATCTTATTTCTAGGGAGTTGTGGCACTAAGATTGTTTTAAAATATTATAAAATAATTAACACTAGTTATTTCTACTGAAGATATTCTCTAGTAAGATGAAACACGTTACATATTTAGTAACAACTTTGTTACTAGCTAACAAACACTTCTAGTTGACTGACTTCTCCTCATTTAGTTGTAGAGGAGATTTCCTCTTGATTCCAAGAATTTGTTAAAGATGCAAGTTTTGATAGATGTTCCCTAAACTAAACTTCTCTTGTTTATTCACAATTCTAATTTTAAATTTTTTACTTTTCATATTTACATTTACTTAAGATTTTTCAGCATAAATGATATGAGTTGGAGCAATTCTATTACATATTTTACTCCCACGTCACATCAAAACATAGTTGATAAGCGATGTAACCCTACTAAGTAGGCATTTTAAGATTATTGCAACATCAATAATCATTCTTTTGAGGCTATGTTCATCTTCAAATAGTATTTTCGAGAGATATACTCTTTGGAGATAGATTATCAATTTACTGACATCCAACATTTAGTTTATGTGTAGGGACTATAGTTAGCCTAGAGGTTTTAGCTTAGAGGCTACTTTAGTATCATAGGAGACTCGCTGAATCTGTGCAACAAAAAAACCTATGTAATTTATGAATTTAAAAATATATTAAAAAAATAGAACTACTTTAATGAATAGCGAGAGAAATGTAAGTAGAACTGCTTTTGTGAATAGCCATAGCAGTGCCATCGGTTTTCACTAACAGTTTTGAGTAATCGTCTCCTTTGTAACTGCACATTGTTTGTGACTCTGAAAATGATGGAGTAAGTCCTATCTTTGTGCTTTGTACTTGCCAATGATCTGTTTCTTTAATTAGAGCTGTTCTTTGTGTCATCAGCAATAATCTATAGAGAGAGGTAGTTCTGGATTGGAGAGATCTCAACCAGTGTGACTACACACCCAACTCGACAAGCCTGAGAGATGAAGTACTTCAAAGTACCTCGCAACCCATAAGTCTGAAATCTAATTAGGTATAACCAAAATGGAAATACCAGTGTTGTGGATTAGGAGTGAAGCATACAATGTACTTACTTTTTTTTCCCACTGTGTGCATGCAGAGATTGTGGACGAGTATAGTGTGGTATTGATGGGCTTGGCAAGAAAGCAACTGGAGAATGTATCACAGTATGAGAATGTGTTGGTTGATCCAACCTATGGGTTTTCTCCATTGGACTCCATTTGCAATGTGTCTTTTCTACCTAATTCTCCTGCTTGGAATATGTTTAGACCATGTGCCAGACTATGTGATACACCAAATGCATATAGTCAGTGGCAAAATCAATAACCATAATAAATCAACTGGATAGATTATAGATTAGAAAAATACCTTTGGGATGAAATAATAAGCCTTCCACCATAGTAATTAGGCTCCTCTGTATTCATGAGGTGACAGGAAATGGCAGAGATCACAATTTCCTCAACATCTACAAGAACAAATTGTCAGTTTAGAAAGGAGAACTTGAGATGAAGTACAAGCCCAATAAAATAAATGTCATTTGATGGAAAATAGTTCTAGAAAACTCAAAATTACCGAGAAGCATCATGTCACCAAAACAAATGCTACCTAGATCATCACATTCAACATCATTTGCTGCATGAACCTTTTAGAAAGAAAGAGACACATAGTGATTTGTAAAATCTTTATGATGCATTAAGTAATAATCTTTTGTATTGCCATGTTGTTGAGATCTATTTGCAACCTTACCTTTGTCACATGGTTCTTGTTGTCTTGGAATTGGATTGCTTTCATGTCTTCTTCAAGTTTGCTCTTCTAGCTCTCAAGTTGGGTATTGTCTTCAGGGGGCTTTACATCAATTTTGTATGGAAACAGTAGTGAAATTTTCTCCATATTTTCTCCATAACTTTGATCATCCAAATCCAGAACTCTAGAGCCTAGAATCAGAATTGGTCCAGAAAGCTGCTTTATCATTTTACAGAACAATAAATAGGTATTTTGTCCTCTAAACATGATTTTCTCTACATCTTGCAAATACAGAATCACATGACTCGTCTTTGACATAGAAACCAAAACCTATGCAAATTATACAAAATATTTAGTAGCCACTGATGGAATTTAGTGATTAATAATGGTTCTGCATAGTGCTCTGGTTTCATTAATAATACATACATATATAAAATTTAAAGGAAATTGAAAGTCCTATCTTTGTGCTTTGTACTTGCATATATTAATTTCTTTTTTAACTGCATGTTTCATTAATAATATATACAAATAATTAGTAATATTTTATTCCAAATTCCAAATTTAATAGAAAATATTTTTTACTTGACCAAGGAAAAATAAATAATGAAATAACTATTGAATGATATATTTAAAGATTTGTTAGTTTTGAACATTATATTATATTCATTCTATTAAATGACACAGATGCAAGAGGAAAATGTGGAACAATAAAACAATGTCTTAAAAAAAAAAAGAGCAAACAATATATATAAAAAATAGTTGCAATTATTAAAGTATGACCATTAACATAATCTTAACCTTAACCACAATTTAGTCAACCATGACCATTAACTTAACCTTAACACTAAATCCCAACCCTTCCCATGATATAGACTGTGATCTTTAATGTTAGCCCAAATCAATTTAATTTATTCAATGTGTTGTTAGGCATTGATTTTTTTCATTATTCACTTTTAATAAGGTTGAAAAGGTAATGAACTAAGTGTTTCTTGTATTTTAGAAGATCGATAAAATTACTATTGTGAATAATTTTTAACAAGAAATTTGATAAGTTGTGATTAGTCATTTAAATGCAATATAGATGATTCTTTAATGAAAACTCATAATTTTTGAAAAAAAATTTTTATAAAATATAAAGTTCAAATAAGTTAAAAATTTTAAATTACTTAAACAACTTTGAAATAAATTAAATTAATATATAATTTTAAAACTAATTCTTTTGAAATAATTTTAATAAGTAGAGTGGTTAGATACGGTTATAATTGGATTAAATTTAATAAACTAGATAAGATCAAAATGATAGTTCTAACATTTCGTAAACTAAACTCTATACCTATAAACATATAACCCCAACCCTTAATCTAATTAGAAAAAAAAAATAATAAGAGAGAGAGGGGGACTATGAGTGTGAGTGTGTGTGTGTGTGTGTGTGTGTGTGTGTGTGTGTGTGTGTGAGAGAGAGAGAGAGAGAGAGAAAGAGAGAGAGAGAGAGATAATCAGGACAAGGTGAGAGACATGAGGTACATAAACAAAAAAATAGATTAATTAAGGGGATATAGATGTGTATGTATAATAGATAGAGATGGGGAAGATGTGGTGAAAAGAGGAATAGGAAAGAGACATGAGCTAGAAAAAGAAGGTAAATAGGGGAAAAAATATATATATATATATATATATATATATATAGAGAGAGAGAGAGAGAGAGAGAGAGATGTTATAAAAACATTGATTGATGATAGATAGAGAAAGAGGGTTATAAACATGAGCTAAAGTTTTTTTTTTTTATTAGGAAGAGTTATTGTAAGGAATAAAAAGGGGAAATTTGAGAAAGATAAATCAAGAGAAGGTAGAGGGAAAGAAATGAGATAGGTCTTGAAAAGTTGTGAATTTGGGGATCAGAATAGATAGAGATGGTGGTGGGGGAAGAGAGAGGTCAGTGGGGGAGAGACATTAGGTAGATATGAATGGTAGTTATATGTAATTAAAGGTAAGATGGAAGATGTGTTTGTGTATGTGTGTGTGTGTGTGTGAGAGAGAGAGAGAGAGGGGGGGGGGGGTGAGATATGCATGTTTGAGGTATATGGTAAGTAGAGAGAGAGAGAGAGAGAGAGAGAGAGAGAGAGAGAGAGAGAGAGAGAGAGAGAGAGAGAGAGAGAGAGAGAGAGAGAGGAATTTGGCAGATATAGATGTGAACATATAAGAGATAGAGATGGGGAAGATATGGTGGTAGAAGGGAGCAAGAGAAAGCATGAGTGGGTGATAAAGAGATAGAATGATTAATTATAGGTGGTAAATAAGATATAATGTGGACAAGGTAAGATACATGAGGTAGATAAAGAAGCTAAATAGGGAGAAAGTATGGCAAGAGTTGGGAGATGATCAAGTGTTAGAGAGAGAGATAGGTGGAAAATATAAAATAGATTAATTGAGCTGATATAGATGGGGAAGATGTGGCAAAAAGATGGAATGATAGAAGGACTGAGTAGAAGATAAGGAGAGAGAGTGAGTAATTATAGGGCATAGATAAGATAGAATGGGGACAAGGTGAGAGACATGAGGTAGATAAAGAAGATAAATAGGGGGGAGAGAGAGAGAGAGAGAGAGAGAGAGAGAGAGAGAGAGAGAGGTTATGGGGATATAGATGTCTATGTATAAGAGATAGATATGGGAAATCTATGGTAATAGGAGGAAGTGGCTGTGTGTGTGTGTGTGTGTGTTTGTGTGTGTGTGTGTGTTTGAGAGAGAGAGAGAGAGAGAGAGAGAGAGAGAGAGAGAGAGAGAGAGAGAGAGAGAGAGAGAGAGAGAGATTATTTAAGGGGATATAGATGTGTATGTATAATAGGTAGAGATGGGGAATATGTGGTGAAGAGAGGGAGCAAGAGAAAGAGTGGAAGATAAGGAGAGAGAGTAAGTAATTATAGGGCATAAATAAGATAGAATGGGGACAAGGTGAGAGAAATGAGGTAGATAAAGAACTTAACTATGGGGAATACACACACACACACACACACACACACACACACACACACACACAAACACACACACACACACACATACACAGAGAGAGAGAGAGAGAGATTATGGGGATATAGATGTTTATGTATAAGAGATAGATATGGGAAATCTATGGTAATAGGAGGGAACGGTGGTGTGTGTGTGTGTGTGTGTGTGTGTGTGTGTGTGTGTGTGAGAGAGAGAGAGAGAGAGAGAGAGATTACTAGAATATAGATGTTTATGTATAAGAGATGGATATGGGAAATCTATGGTAATAGGAGGAAGCAATTGTTTGTGTGTGTGTGTGTGTGTGTTTGAGAGAGAGAGAGAGAGAGAGAGAGAGAGAGAGAGAGAGAGAGAGAGAGAGAGAGAGAGAGACAAAGAGATTAATTAGGGGGATATAGATGTGTATGTATAATAGATAGAGATGGGGAATATGTGGTGAAGAGAGTGAGCAAGAGAAAGAGTGGAAGATAAGGAGAGAGTGAGTAATTATAGGGCATAGATAAGATATAATGGGGACAAGGTGAGAGAAATGAGGTAGATAAAGAACTTAACTATGGGGAATATATATACATAGAGAGAGAGAGAGAGAGAGAGAGAGAGAGAGAGAGAGAGAGTATAGTGAAAGAGAGAGGCAAAATTAAACCAAAGTAAACTCTAACCAAAAAATAACCTTAAACATAATTTAATGTTAAACCTTTCATTAATTCATTACATAGTAACCCTAGCCAAAAGTGAACCCTATTAGTGATTAAATGTTGACCCAAATTGAATCATAACCTTAAATCTAATAAATCTATAAATGATAATGAATCCTAAACATAATACTAAATCAACTAAAAACCATATCCTTAGCACTAAACTAATTTTAACCCTAACTATAAACCTTAATAAAATCAAACTCTAAACCTACTCAGAAACCTTGACATCTTTTAGTATGAAACTAAGCAACTACAACCCTAAAGCCACATTAAATTAGACCTATTTGCCAAATTCATATTTTTTCTTATACATAATAGAATTATACAAGTTGATATTATAAAATTTATGTAGTAATATAATATTATATAATAAATATTAGAATTGTATTCTTCTAACATCCCCTCTCGATGCTACTAGCTATATACATATTATATATTTATATAATATATATAGAGAAAGCTGAGATATATCAAAGCTTTACTTTACACCAAAAAAAAATTCATATTAAAAAATTAAAGCCTTGATATCTCTCAGCTTTCTCTCTCTATATATATATTATATAAATATATAATATGTAGATAGCTAATATATTATATTTCGATCATGGTAATTTTTGATCTTTATCTATGTGCTATATAGATCAATAATTTTCAATAATTTTTATTTAAAAAATGAACTTTCAATGTAAACAATAAATAATGATATTTACAAAATGAAATCAACATCAATAGAATAGCCTCCTCCTAAATGTATAAATATGATATAGCAAAAGAAGTATACAAAGTAAATTCAAAAGATGCTTGAATTTACTGTCCATCTTCCAAGATGCTCTAAATTTTATTAACACATGCGAAAGATACTACAAATGAATTGAGCTAGGTTGACTATTGCAAAACGATGTTAGAATGAAAATGATAATGGTGATACCAAGAGGATATTAAGATGACAAGAGGATGAAAAGAGCTTTTGAATGCTATAAAGACATGTTACACATGAGTGATTAATTACTTTAGTCTCATTTTCTTTTATGACTTAGGTCAAATAAGAAAAAGATAAGTTCTTTTGTACAAGTCCCCATAAAAATTAAATGGTTCAGATTAATCGTTTAAAATTATTGGATAAGAACTAAGAGTAACTAGGGATAATTTTATGCGTTACTATGTGCTTGCAATTTCAAGACACAGGTTTAAATACTGTTATGTTTAATATGGATTATATAAATCATCGGTATTGTAAAATTCGGTTATGTTTTTTTGATTATCAGCAAAGTTTTAGTTGAAAAGTTAAACTTTTTTACTATTAGTATTCTATTGGATTTTTTTTAGGTTTTTTTAGAGATGGACTGTTAACAACTTGTGTTAGAATAATATTTTCTGTTGTTTGGTTGTAATGAACCAAAGTAGATAAGTCCTTCTTTTTCTTATTGTGTTCAAGTTCAAGACCCTTTTCTTGTCTCTTTTAATTAAAAAACTAGGCATAATTTGAGAGAGAATGGAGAATGGGTAGGAAATATGGAGAACAAATAAGATTAAGAGGTGAAAGGAAACAAGTGACTAAGATGGAGTGGTAGATAAAAAAAAATCAAAGATATAAACGCTAATGAAATAAATAAATAAATATTATTATTTTCATCAGTGATAGGCTGCTGCTTATTATTATTTATTGTGATTAATTATGATTATTATTAGTTAAGATTGGGTAGTCATGAACCCAATACCTTCTAGGTAAGAGGCTCACAATTTACTATTATGATGTAGGCTCTCACCCGTAATAAATATTTATTTAATTTATAGAGAAAAAGACAAATAAATTAAATAGTTATCTTCTTAAGAAAAATTGATGTTGATAGTAGAAAACAATAGACAACATTATCATAAAACTCATAAAACTATATGGGTTGTTTAAATCAATAAAAATTAACAAAATTAACAAAAGATTACATATTTGGTTCATGATGTATATTACTATTACCCTATCGAATTGTATTATTTATATTCATTACAATTATTTGTAAAAGAGAAATATTAACAATTATTTTTAAGTTTATGTATCTTATAAGAATTATATTTAATTGTATTGGAAATATTATATTATTAATGTTAGAAATATTGATAGCATGTATATTTAAAGAGGAAATGATTAAGAAACAATATTGTGATGAAATTAATAAGACTAGAAGTTAAGAGAAGTCAAAAAAAAAAGTGGTAGAGAATATGATTTTAAAAAAATGAAGTAATATAAAGACAATGTTTTATGCAAGAAAAAAAATGAAAATTAATATACAAATCTTAAATTAAAATAGATAGATTTATAGAAAATATTGTAATTAGAGAAACAAAAATGATTTGATTACATGATAACTAAATAAATAAAAAATAAAAGAAGAAAATCTTGAAGATGAAGCATCACATAATACAAAGAATGTAATTCAAGATGATACTTGTGGATATTGAAGGTGGAGGGATAAGATGCTACAAATTTAGGTAATTAAAGAAAAACCATGAAGGTAAGATAGAAGTAATAATAAAGGAGGAAAACCTCAAGGAAATAAATCAAATATTATCTAAATTGAATGGTGAGAGGGTGAAGAGTGAAAAAAAAAATCAAAAGTAAATTGGAAGTCATTATGAGAGAAATAAATTTATAAAATGACACAAAATGAGGAGGATTAGTTCATGTTTGGTATAGTGAAACAAGAGTAGACAAGTGAGTAGTGGGGAAGATAAAAAGATAAGAAAAAGAAAAAAGATGAGTTAAATGGTAAAGGAGTGGGATCTTGGAGTATCTCTAAAAGGAAAAGTGGAAGACTCTAGATAGAAGAAAAAGAGATTTAGGGAAAAAATTTAAGGGAATGTGGTCAAGGAAAATAAGGGCACTATTTATTTACATAAAAATGTTACTTTATTTGTATTTCATAATATCATCAGGGTAAAAAACAAGATTTGAGTCATAAACTGCTTATTTATTGGGCATAAAGTACCATACATCTTTTCACTACTTATCATATGTGTAGACAATGCCCCATCCTATTAGTAATATTGAATGTAAAAAGTTTTAAGCATTTTTTATAATTAAATTATAGAAGAGCATTATTGACTAAAAAAATTTATAACTACAAATAAATGATTAGTAATGTTTAGAAAGATTACAACATTTGATAATGATTCACATTTTTTATTTCAACAAAGTTTTGAAACCATATACAAAAGATAAAGCTAATATTTCCCCCATTGCGGAATCCATTATTAGTACACAAAATAGCTAGAATTCTAAATAATGTAATATGTTACAAGAAGGAACAAATGTATATTTTATAGCCTCTTATAACTATAGAGTTTCTATGATAAAAATTATAAGCACGTGTTAGAAATAATATACTTCTAGAAGAGGCTCATCAAAATTCAAAATGTTTAAGAAAGAAAAATGTTTTATTTGAGTACTAAGAACTAACTCATTTTTATATAGATTATCTATATAAAAAAAATTATCTTATTGAAATGAATCCTTTAAACTAACACTAATTATTCAAATAGAATGCTATACAAGGAACATCTCGTGCATTGCATATTTTTATTCTTCAATGGATGATGTTAATCATGCCGCTAGGGGCTTTGACGTGTGCTTGGAAATCAGTTATTTTTCCCTAGGGGTCAAAAGTGACATTGTTAACAATGTTTGAGAAAATATTTCCTAACCAAACATCTCCTTATATAAGGAGTTGCAAGTTATGTTGTCTACAACTTTTCAAATATATTTTGATCACTTAAGAACTAGCCAACTATTCTTAGTTTCCTGAAACACAACTACACATCAATATCATCCTTGTGTGTGTGTGTGTGTGTGTGTGTGTGTGAGAGAGAGAGAGAGAGAGAGAGAGAGAGAGAGGTGTCAAATGCTAGCATTAGAAAGTAACAAAAAGGCTAGATCATATTTTTCAAAAGCTTACAATTGATAATAAGTATAGGAAAAATGTAAATAGAGAATAAATGAGAGTATTTCAATAGTCCAATTTGATTAGTATCATTAAAAAGCGTGTAACTTCTAGAAATATTTTCTTTTAGAATCAAGTCAAAGATTTATTTATTATGACAAACTTTAAAAAAGATATAAAATGAAAATTATTTTCATTAGATAATTTTGACTTAATAATAAAGTGAAAAATTCCACCCAGAAGAAATGCATAGATCGTTCTCATTATCCATGAAAATATTCTATAAGTCTTATGTAGGATAAAAAAGGCCAAACTAGGGATCTAATTTACCTCTATCATTATTAAGCTCATTTAAATGTATAAAAGAAATAAACATGGCTAGCTCATACAAAATAATAGTCACGTTGAAAAGACGTAGCTAAACTGTGATAGAGCCAATGCAAGAGTAGTCTTCCTGCAGCCACTTCTGATATAAAGCCGAATAAGGATTGACACCTTGCTGCAGAATGAAAGCGCATTGAATGCTCAGCGCTGGATAAAATTGAGAGTTTCTTGGAACATTGTCATAGCAGCTCGTCGAATCATCGACCATTTTGAAACTATAAACGAAATGAACCGGGGCCACTTGTTAAAACTTTTCATAGAAAAAAACATTTTCTTTCCTCGAGTTTTAGTGAAGCGTAGTTCTAGGATACTTTTCGCAAATATTCTTCTTTAATGGGATTTATTGTATTTTTCATTATAATATCACACACATCTTCCTTTTTATAAGATGTTACAATTATCAGAGGAATCCTCTTTTCTAAAGCTGCAATTGATAGCAGCATTCTTGGCATATACACAAAGGAATCTATAGAAATTTAATTTTTGGTGGCAACAGTTTAATGATCCTTAATGAAAGAGTCATTGGAATTTGATTCTAAGACTTTATCCACATCAGTTCTACGACAAGGAAACCCCATACCTTTTCTCTGATCTCATAAGAGACTTCATGGAAATTAAGGTGAAACCCATTTGATTACGAGGAATTTAACCGTTTTAGTTATTCTGTCTTGTTTGAAGAACTGGTCATTAAGAAACTATAATTATGTGAGGATTCTTGTCCACGCAATGCACAATAATAGACACCTCGATGAGGAACGAAAGTACTTTGAAATTCCCATTATCTTTCTCAAATCCTACCTAGAAAGTGTACGTTATTTGAAAATTATAAAAATAAAAATATGTCAAATCATACACCACATTTTTTTTTGGATGAAGGATTTTTTTATTAATTAAATATTATAGTTACATATTTACAAAAAGGGTCTGGGATAAAATATCACTTCATGAGAGTTCACAAAGAAGAGACAAAATCAAACAATTATTCATAAAAAAACATATAAATTGGTATCAGGTAGCTAAAGTAGTGCCAATACAGGGAGGTGGATCTTGTTGATCATTAAAATCCCATACATTAGTGGGGTTGAAGAGTTGCTCAGAAGGAGCCCAACCATCATCAACACAAACTACTTTCTCTTTCCCTTCTCTTTTTGTCCCAAGAGGCAAAATCATCAGGTCCAGGTGGGGGAATGACCATCTAGGATCTATACTAGAGGCAAGGCTGCACACAAGCAGTAGGAGTAACAACCAAGGACCAATCAGAGTCTTATGGTGGAGAGGTAGAGTGAAAACAATGAACATCCAAACCATCACTAGGAGAGCAAGGGAGAGCTTGGTAATGCGACATCTGTGAGTGGTAGATCAAGGATCTATGACATCAGTGGTGACCATGGGGTGGGTTTGATCTGCTAAAGTGGAAACTGGTGGTAGCTGGGTGACCATATAAGGCACATTGCCCTAGTGATTAAGGAGCTCCTGTAGGTGGGCCAACTCAAGTGAAACCTTGTTGGTTTGAACTAGAATTTGCATCATCACATTTTTACATATGAAAGCTTTTGTGTACATAGATATATTTATATCAAGAAATATGTGAGTGAAGAGAATTGCATTGCTATCTTTCCATAGAGTGAAAAGAATCTCCATCCTAGAAGCATGCCAAATATGGGTATACTAAAAAAGGGAATTACCCAACAGAACCATACGCCCCAAAAAGGGCTCTATCCTAAAAGAATTTAAAAAGTCATGTATCTAGAGCCAATATTGTTGATATGCAATATAACTAGAAGATGTACAAGAAAGACTCATGTTGTGCACAAAAAGGACAATGTGGGTTAAGAGCACCCAAATACTTTAGCCAAAGACCTAGAGGTAATTCCTAGAAAATGACACACTAAGAAAAGTGTACAATCTTTAGCTCAGTGATGATATTCAAAACAATGTTAAACCTTTATCTCCAATTTTACAGCAAAGACTAGAGGTGCCAACATTGATTGAGAGAATCAACCATAGGCAAGTGAGGCACTAACTAAATGTATCCCATCTCGGGCTTATCATTGAATAGAGAAGCACACATATATCAATTTGAGTCTTTCCACCAAGGTTTGACATGGTGGACACCCAACTTGTGAAGCGTATGGGATGGCAATATAGAGACCAATACATCAAAATTTTGTAAATCTAGGAAAGAAAAACAAAACTAGACTTGCATATCCTCCCATGACCTAAGGTCCATGGTAACTCTAGAAAAAATATTTTTGAATGTCCTGATGCCATGTTTGAAAAAATGTAGTGCATTGATACCTTGAATCCTAGCAAGAGGTAAACCTTGAATTCCAAATATGGGTGACCACCAAAGATTGTGCTAGTTCATAGAGAGCCCATCCCTAAAATTGTCACTGACCTAGTGAAACCATGACTTGATGGCTTCCCAGGATTTTAAGATCCTTTTCACAACAAAAAAAACCCTAGATTTGTACTAGCTCTGGCGTAATGAGAAGGGTTTGAAACCCAATCCCCTTCCAAATAGGGTTGTTAACTGGGAATCCAAAAGAAATACAATGCCTAAGAAGGATTGTCCAAGCTTCATCTCTAGTGAGGGACTAGATGACCCATTTAGCACATAAAGAAACCCCATACCTTCTCTCTAATCTCATAAGAGACTTCATGGAAATTAAGGTGAAACCCATTTGATTACGAAGAATTTAACCATTTTAGTTGATTCTAACTTATATGAAGAACTAGTCATTATGAAACTATAATTATGTGAGGATTCTTGTCCATCTAATGCATAATAATAGACACCTTGATGATGAACAAAAGTACTTTGAAATCCCCATTATCTTTCTCTAATCCTATGTAGAAGTGTACATTATTTGAATGTTATCATAAAAATAAAAATATGTCAAATCATCCACCAATTTTTTTTCTTTTTTTGGCATGAAGTACCTTTTCTATTAATTAAATATTAAAATTACATATTCACAAAAATGGTTAGGGATAAAGTATCACTTCATGAGAGTTCACACAGAAGAGACAAAATCAAGCAATTATCCATTAAAAAACCTATAAACTACCATTATTTAGCTAAAGTAGTGCTAGTAGAAGGAGGTGGATCTTGTTGATCATTAAAACCTCATACATTACTGGGGTTGAAGAGTTGTTCAGAAGGAGCCCACCCATCATCAACACAAACATCTTTCTCTTTCCCTTCTTTATTTTCCCTAGGAGGAAAAATTGTCAAGCCTAGGTGGGGGAATGCCCATTTGGGATGTATACTAGAGGCAGGTCCATACACAAACAATAGGAGCAAAAACAAAGGACCAACTAGAATCCTATGGTGTAGAGGTGGAGTGGCAATGATGAACATCCAAACCACCACTAGGAGAGCAAGAGTGACATTTTCGAGCGGTAGGCCAGTGCTCTATGACATCAGTGGTGACCATGGTGTGGGGTTTGATCCACTAAAGTGGAAACTATTGGTAGCTAGGTAACTATTACCCTTGGTTTTACCGCCAAGGATTTAGATTCAAACGCACGGCTTATTAAACGGTTAGTCTCAGATTCAATATTTTAATGCTACAACCTGCAAGTTTTTGGCCGTCAGATCTAAGCAGACCAACGGTTGGTGCCATCGTGCTATAAGGGAAATGCCCTGATGACACGTTGCAGGGGTGGGTCCGGCGTTCCGCGGGTCGAAAAAGGTTCTTAACGCCCTTGGCGCTATGTCGCTATCGCAAATCGGCCGAAAAATCTCCATAGTGACATAGCGCCCGGCAGAAATAGTCACAGCGGCAAATTTTAATGACTGGCAGAATCAGGTGTTGCGACGACGAATCAGGAGGAACCACATGTGCCAGCTCAGAGTTCCTGTCGGCACGGCTAACACAGTCAGGGCTTACGTTCACCACCGTCGGATCAGCTCAGATCAACGGTAAGCGCCATCGCGCTATGGAGGAGTTGTGCGAGGGTTATGACAGCGACATTGCACCCTGGTGACACGTGTCAGGTGGGGTTGTGTCTCAAAGCAATGCCAGATGTATCGACATGGAGGGCGAAAGCATGAGGTACGACGAGTCCTCACAATCGTCGGATTTGGTCGCATCAACAGATGGCGCCATCTCGCTATGGCAAAGATGTGCGGATTTTATCATTGCAACATGGTGACCATCCGCCACGTGGATCGATAGGACCAGGTCTCACCAAGGATCTCCAGGTGTCGTCCAAGGTGTGGTGCAGTTACAAATATGGCAATGAGAGGGATGGGTCTGGTCGTAGGTCGCAGAGTACGACAGGTCAGAGGTTTCATGGTGGGCAGATAGGTTCACGGCCCGAAGGTTTAAAAAACACGGCAAGGCGCTATGGCCCCAACAGAAAACCCATACGTTTTTCGATGGCGACATAACGCCCAAGCAAAAAGTTCACCATGGCAAGAAATGATCAGACGGATGGGTCCCAGCGGGTACTGTGCAAGCGCAGTCGACGTGGTGAATCGGATGGGGACACGTGTAAAGGTCAGGGCATGCTGTCAGTGGGCATTATGGAGTTATGGGAATTTGGTCTCGATTTCTGCATAGCGACATGGCGCCTAGCTGACACGTAGTTGCTCTATGGATCAGGTCTTAGGTTGCCAACTAGTGTTTCATCGAACCAAATAGGGAAATGCCACATGTGCCGCGGGCCCAGTGATTCACAAGGGAAAGGGGTTGTAGAATGACAAGTCTCCATGATCGTTGGATCGAGGCCGATCGATGGTAGGTGCCATCGCGCTATGGTGAAGATGTGCGAGGGTTATGTTGGCGACACAATGCCTTGTCAACACGTGTCCTGTCGGCGCAGTCAAGGATGGCGGTTGGCGATTAGTGTAACCATCAGAGTCATGATAGTATTCAAGGTGGCGCGGTTAGTCCTGATTTTCTTGGCTACTGCTTGCAGACTTGCAGTGTAAAATCCCTTTGTCTCTGAGCTAGATAAAACATCTTTTATCATCTCTTTCAGCCATCAACATGTATGTGTAGCATTTTTCCTCTCATTGGTGTATTGTTGAGATCAGTGGTCTGCAAACTGTATCTATCTTTGGCCTATTGAATAATATACAAGTGAAATCTTCTGTTCTTGGTGTTATTCAATTGGTCTCCTAATCTGTATGTGGCTGTTGGTCGATATAAGTCTGAATGAATGTATGACCTTGAATGTTACCCTAGTTCCGTAGTGCATATATGGGCAGAAATGAGTTTGAACACTCTGTTTTGGTGCATCACTGCCTTGGATTAGACTAGGTAGATTTGCTTTAATGCTCTCTTTCTCCCTTTCCCTTCTGAGAATAGATAGGTGCGCCCTGATAGTAAGAGGAAGCCGGCCTTCTCCGGAGACTCAACCTCGCAGTTCAAGTCCCATAGCTTGGAGGTTGTTTCCATGTTTCATTAGGTCGTCCTCGCGCCTAGGCCTTGGACAAGGGTGCAGACCTAAGTGACAACAGTAACCATATAAGGCACAGTGCCTTAGTGATTAAGGAGCTCCTATAGGTGGGCCACCTCAAGGGATGCCTTGTTGGCTTGAACTGGAATATGTATCATCACATCTTTACATATGAAAGCTTTCATGTATATAGATACATTTATATCAATAAATATGTGAGGGAAGAGAATTGCATTTCTACCCTTCCATAGAGTGAAAAGAATCTCCATCCTAGAAGCATGCCAAATATAGGTATACTTAAAAGGGATTCTAGGTGAATTACCCGACAAAACCATATGCCCCCAAAAGGTCTCTATCCTAAAAGGATTGAAAAAAGTCATGTATCTAGAGCCAATATTGTTGAGCTCTACAACATAACCAAAAGATATGTATGAAAGCCTTGGGTTGTGCACAAAAAGGACATCATGGTTAGGAACACCCAAATGAGTCGAAGACCTAGAGGCAATTCCTTGAAAATGACACACTAGGAAAAGCGTACAATCTTTAGCTTATGGATGAGATTGAAAATATTGTTAAACCTATATCTCCAATTCCACAATGAATACTAGAGGTGTGAACATTGGTTGAGAGAAACAACCATAGGAAAGTGAGGCACCAACTAACTGTATCCCATCTTGGGCTTATCATTGAATAGAGGAGCACACATTTACTAATTTGAGTCTTTCCAATATCATTTGACATGCTGGACACCCAACTTGTGAAGCACATGGGTGGCAATGTAGAGACTAGCAAATCAAAAGTATGTTGATGTAGGAAAGACAAACAAAACTAGACTTGCATATCCTTCCATGACCTAAGGTGCATGGTAACTCTGGAAAAAAGATCTTTGAAAGTCCTTGTGCCATGTTTGGAAAAATGCAATGCATTTGTACCTCGAATTCTAGCAAGAGGCACACCTTGAATTCCAAATAGGGGTTACCACCAAAGATTCTGATGGTTCATAGAGAGCCCATCCCTAAAATTGTTATTGACCCAATGAAACCATGAAATGATGGCTTCCCAAGCTTTTAAGACAATTTTTACAACAAAAGAACCCTAGATTTGTACTAGCTCTGGCACAATGAGAATCATTCGAAACCCAATCCCCTTTGAAGTAGGTTTGTTAAGTAGGAATCCAAAATAAATGCAATGCCTAAGAAGGATTTTCTAAGCTTCATCTCTAGTGAGGGACTAGATGACCCATTTAGCACATAGATAAATGCCCTATCCCTGAGTGGAAATGGGGCCAGGACCTCCAGACT
Source organism: Cupressus sempervirens (assembly GCA_028749045.1). Taxonomy (NCBI): domain Eukaryota; kingdom Viridiplantae; phylum Streptophyta; class Pinopsida; order Cupressales; family Cupressaceae; genus Cupressus; species Cupressus sempervirens. The sequence continues at coordinate 211,956,979 of CM053786.1, read as the reverse complement.
CCTTCAGAAAACAATAGTAATCTTAAGAGACACTATGAAATCCATAGTGGTTAGCTCCCAAAGTGTAGAGAAAAACTTTGAACATCTTTTCCAACATGAGATAAGAAACTTTGGAAGGATCCTAATGAGAATAATAATAAACATGGGTAGCAGCTAACACTTTGGAAAAGATCTAGATTTCTTTGGCCCGAGAAAGAGGTTTGGTGAGACAATAATCCATCTTCTTAGAAATCTATGCAGGTATGGCATTCCAAAGATTAATAGCTGAAGTTTGAAAAGAAAATAGAATACCTAGAAAGCAAAAAAAACTTTCGATGTTGAATCTATTTCCATTGGTAGTGGGAAAGCCAAGGTGGAGATGGAAGAATTGACTACCTATAGTACATAGTTTTTTGTCATTGCATAGTACACCTAGAACCCAAATAGAAGGTGTCAGGCCATTGAAGAGAATTCAAGACATTTTCCTCTTTATCAATTAGCATGAGTGGGGAATCATCAACAAAGTGCCCCTTGACAACCTGCATAGGAGACTAGGGCTAGGAAATGCCCCTACCATGACCAGAGGAGATGGCATTGGAAAGTAGATATCCTAGCCCTTTAGTAGCAAGAAAATACAAGAAATGAGCTTGAGGACATTCTTGGCACATGGACATGAAGAGACCAAAGCTTTCAAATTGCATTCCTTTAATGCTGATGCAAGAAAAAGCATCCCTAAAGAGAATTTTCATAGATTGGAAGAAAACTAGTCCAAATCCTAAGGCTTAAACCATAGCAAGAATGAATGGCCATTCAATATGATCACAGGCTTTGAAAAAACTAATCATGGGAAAGAGAGCTTTTTGCTTAGATCTATGAGCACATTCCATTCCCTCCCAAATAAAAATGATGTTGTCAAGGATGTATCTAGATTTTATTAAACCAATCTTCATAGGGTGAATAATCAAAGGAAAAAGATGGTGAATTTTGAGTGCCAAGACTATAGATATGATCTAGCCAGAGAAATTCAATAGAGTGATAGGTCTCATGTTGTAGATATCTTCGGGGTCACCAACTTTAGGTATGAATTTGATGCTTCCTTTATTAATAATATTTTATCAAGTGATTTAGAGTAAAATGCTTCAAGGTATAATTTGTGCAGATTTGTCTCCAATGTAATCCCATAAAGCTTTGTAAAATTGACAAGGAAATCCATCAAACCCAAGTTCCTTGCCATATGTCATAGATAAAATGGCTTCCTAGCATTTTCTTTTGAAAATTGTGGTGCTCAACCACAAGCTAGTTAGGAGTAACAATAATGCATTCCTTCAAAACTTGGTTCCTTTTTGCAGAATTACCATGCATGGCAAAAACCTCCTCATAGTGATGGACAGAAGCTTGAAGAATGTTAGGCAGGTCATAGAAAATCTACTAGCCTTCATTGATTTTTTAAATCCATACCAGGGTGTGATGAGCTCTAAGAACTTGAAATAATTCCTTTGAAGATTGGTCTCTGACTTCAGGCTTGTGGAGAGGAGCCTTAATCTGAGCATCTTTAGAGACATAAAATTTAGCAACCTACTTCTAATGGTGGGGATTGGTTAGCCAAAGTTGTAGGTCTAAATCAAGTGGAATCATGGTCTTAGAGGCCATATGCAATTTTTTTGTAGTTTCATCATAGGAACATGTGTGGTATAGAAAAAATTACCTACCATACATGCAAAGAAATATAACCATACAAAAGGTGTCATCATTTCACCTTTGAATCAAGGTACTATAGATTTAAGGCCAAGGGTTTCAATTCTAAGACACTAAAATATAAGACATAGTGGGATGAGGACTCAAGAGTGATGTCCTAAGAAAAAATACTTTTTCGAAACCTTTGAGCTATTTGTTAGGTAATAGTAAAACTAGTGGGATAGTGGTCTGATAAGGTCACATTGTACAAAATATTCTTAGATAATTCACCTTCTTTAGAAAAATTGAAAAATGATTGTACATATATCATTGCACAATAAAGTATTTTAAAAACCATGTCAGATCTAGCTTTAAAATTAGACCAAGTATGATAAATCTGACCACAATGGTGACAATGGGCACTTTAATACCAGGATTCTCTTTCTCTAGTTTCCCATCAAGAAGGTAATCCCTGCTTTGTTAGAGTCTAGCTCAACCATATTGAAGTCCCCATATATAACCCAAGTGATAAGTGGCAAAGAATCTGCCATCCAACACCATAGTTGCAATCTTTCAACAACATCATTTAGATGATAAACATTAAATATCCAAAGAAATGATTATTGAAAGACAGAACAATCTATACAATATTGTACATGGGGTGAAAGACTTGAGAAATAACATAAGAAATAAAATAAGGTGAGAGGAGAGTAAACACACCACCTTGACCAACCTCATCCTAGTGAGAAAAATAGTGTTTTCTAGACAAATAATACATAAATTATCATCAAAAAAAAAATTTAAAATATTAACTTCATAAGACATAAAATATATAGGATGCAAATATGACATTTTGTGTCTCACACATAATATTTGAAAGGAATGACTATGTGAATCTACACATTCTAAAAGAGAAAATTCAATAGAAAAAATCATGCATGTTACCTCCATCCCCAGGAGAGCACAAACTATTGTGCAAGAAGGAGCTAGTGGTAAAGGAGGGAGAAGCATATCTGCCAGAGATGATTCTCTACTTCTTAGAACTAGCATCGAGGTCATTTCCATAGTCGTCAAGGCTACAAGACCTACACAAGGACAATGAAGCAATTATGGAGGATTCTTATCAGATATGAACCCATGAGGGTCAAGAGACACCCACCAACAACCCATTCCCCTAAGGAGAAGGGTTTAAAATGTGTGGTGGCACCAACAATGTAATTAGCCCAATAGTAGTAGTAACTAGAACAATCTCCAACAAATGTTGAGTAGAGGAAGATGATAGTTGATTTGGAGGCAATTTTTACCCATCAGAACAAATGTTGCACACTCAACATTATAACCATTCTCGATAGGTTTGGCTTGTGAATCCTTGTTAGGAGAAAACTTGGGAAGCACGGTCAATGCATAATCCTTGATCTTTTGGTCAATCAATCGACATCAACAATAGTTTTGGAAGATTATAATAAATAACCTTTTGGGTGAAGGTGTGAGCCCTAACTTGGATATCAATTGTTTCTTTAAGGTTATGCAAAAGGTTGACCAATGCAAACCCTTCTCTCAGGATGAGCATTGAAAATATTTTTAGGTTCTATGGAAACAACTTTACCAAGGGTTTGATAAATGAAAAGACCAGTAAGAATGGGGAGATCATGGACCTCAACCCATACAAGTAACTTCATCTTCTTTTCATCCAAGACATAGAAGTCATAGGACCATCATTTTAAAATTAGTAGAAAAGACCTAACTATCCAAGGCTCCTGGTTTAAAAACCACATTAGTTTTGGAAGGGTTAGAAAACCAAAACAAAATAAAGCCTTGGGTGAGGCTGCAATCAAGTTGGACCCCATGAAGAGATGAGGACTTAGTAACCCATTCTTTAAGCATACTTTTAGGAGGAGTTTTATAGACAAAATAACCTATCAAATTCTTTTTCTCTAACCATTCACAAGCATTATCAAAATCCTAAATTTTGAGAACAATATTAGGGGAAGCCTTATTTAAAGAAACACTTTCAAAACAAACTTATAGGGACATTTGTTTTGTGGAATTTCCATGAACATTTGTCATAGAAAATCCAATACCAATATTAGCAACTAGGCTTAATGCTCCAATAATAAATGCAATGCAACAGGTTAAAAAGTAGACATGAACTTAAAGAAAAAGGCATACTACATGTGAAACCCTCTACCACCCATCACTTTGGAATCATTGATAAAATGAATGGAATGGGCTTGTTGAACTTTGAACTACTAAGTAATTGTAAATTTGTTTTTCTTAATACATTTCTTTAATGTGGTTTCTTATCTTTTGCAAGGAAATATCATACATATTATCCTCTTGTAACAAATGCGGCCTAGAAATTAATTGAAGAAGCAATGAAAAGGGCATTCTCAGCATATACCCAAAGAAATATGTGAAGGTTTTAACTCATGGAAAATGTTTGATAATCCTCAATAAAAAGGTTGATGGGATTTGATTCTAAATCTAAATTCTTGTGAGTTCTATGACTACACACCAATCTTTCCCTATATTATGAATACAATCTTTTTGTGAATGTCTAGATTTAGGTAGAACAAAGTATTAGAGGGATCCAAAATCCAATGGTATCAAACTACAAAATAATAATGTTGAAGTCCAAATTAAAATTGTTATAGAACAAGGATAAGACATTATAAACTCCAAGATCCTAAAAAAATAGTGACTAGAATAAAAACCCAAACAACCAATAGAAAGACTAGACCAAACACAAAACATAAAATCTAACAAAGAATCAAAACTAAGCCAACTACTTAAGGATTTTGGCTACCTGGATCTCTTTTACCTTTGGATCCTCCTTTGTGTTCTTTGATTTAGTAATCATTTTTTTTCCTATTCAATTTACCCCTTGTTCTTTTACTTGGTCCTCCCTTGGCTTCCTCTTGTTGTCCTTTATCCTTGCCAATTAGGTCCACCCTAAGCTCGATGCCATCTACATCAATTTTACTATACTAGCCATTAGTTTTTGTATGAACCCTTGAATTTTTAGGTCACTATCCCCAATGACTTTATTCAAGTCTCGCATTTGATTGAGGATGCCTTCTTCTAGCCTTTTTCTTGCTTCAACCTCTTTTTTTCAAATCATATTTTAATTTTTCCACTTCCTCTTTGATGACCTTGATTACATTAATAACCCAACTATCAAAATAAATTGATACCTCTTATTTCTCCTTTCCCCTTTCAATGTCATTCTGAGCTCCCTATTTAGGGGTGAAAACAAAATTTTCCTACTCCTTCACATTCTTCTCATCTAACTCCTCATCAAACTATGACACCTCACACCCCACAATGTTCTTGATAGGAGAACCAACCTTTGTAATATTTTTACCTATTTCATCTTCCCAATCTAGAAACTCCTTATTATCCTCTTTTGGGCTCATTGGCTTTTTTGTAGAGAGATATAATTTTTTTGACAGGAAGGGACTCATCGCTCTCTTTCCCTAGTTTTGTCTGATTTCCATCATCACCCAAAAAAAAAGCATAAACCTTATCCTCCTGGGTGCCCATGGAAGTGACTTCTTCCTCCCCACCTATTTCCATCCTAGAATCTTCACCCTCCACTTTCTTTTTCTACTTAGCAGATTTTTTTTTAAAATTTCTCCTTCAACCACTTTTATCTTTTGTATTTTTGGGTTCAAAGCAAGGGTTCTAAATTTATAGTACTTACCAAAAACAAGGATAAGGCCCTCATGGAAAATAGGACAAGAAACTTTCTTCCTCTGACTAGGCATCCTTGTATTTAGGAAATGCAAAGTAAAATAGGGAAACAAAATTATATCCCCATACCCAAAATGGTTTAATAACACAAAATTGAAACAACGAACATCCTTCTCCCTACCATCTATGGTAAAATAACCCCTAACACAACTTAATACACAACTACATAAGGGTTTAATTTTCTTGTTAGATAAAGAGCTTCCCACCTTAACTAGAGTCTTCTTCTCAACTTTTTCCTTCAAAAATTTCTTCGGTGCTTCTTCAATAATTTTTCTTTCCTTGAAAAACTTCAAATCATCAATCAACAAAATAGAAATTTTAGAGATGAAGTAAGTGTGAAGGGGAAAGGGGACCACATACATGGTCACATTATACTCCTTCCATCCCTTCAAAAATTCCATTGTTTCTAGTTAAAAACCATGGAGCCACTTGAGATATAGATTCACCCTACCCTTAACTAGTTGATTCTACACCTTTGGTTCCTCAATCTATTCATTGCAACTACTAGATTCTCATCTTTTTGGCTTACCACCCATTATTTTTCTAGAGATTCTCTCATTCTTGAAGACTAGGAAACTCTCCACAAAAGAAAAATTAAAGGAGAAAAATAACCAAAGAGACCTAGAAAGTGTGTCTATTATGATATCTCTAAGCACTTAGAATATATCACATTAACCTATAATTATTAAAGTACTAGCTTAATTTATTTATCATGTTTATTTAAATTAATGTTGAGGGAACATTTCTTATCCTTATAAATATTTTATTTTAAAAGGTAAACTTTTATGAGATTACCTTACCATGATATCTCTTTGTATGTTTGTACTCCCAACTTGGAAACATAATCCACACACAAATTAGCTTCTTTATACACATGATAAATAATGACTTTCTCAAAAGTATTTAATAATTACATTCGCTTCATATATAATGGATTCTATAGTTCACATGGGTTGATATCTCATAGTTAGAAATTTTATTGTGTTCTTTAAATCACTTTCAACCCAAGGATATTTAAAGTTTACCACTTTACCACGTTTAACAACTAGTAGATCCCCATAATATTTGGTTACATGGCTAGTCTTGGTGCCAAGTTGACAAACCCCTATATCAATACAATTTCCATTCAAATCCCTTATAATACCACCTGCACTCACCCCTAGGTTGCCTTTGGTGACCTCATTAAAGTTGGCCTTTATCCAACCATCAAGAGGACAAAGACAAACAATATTTTCTCTTAAGTTCTTCTTAGTACACTTTGAATTGAAATCACAAAGGAGTGAAGCATCCTTCATAAAACCAACATTAATTGAATTTTACTTTTTTCTTATTATAATAAAAATCTCCTGATTACCTCTGATTCTTTTCCTAGTAACCACCCAATCTGGGGGGTCCTTACTCCTAAAGGTCTAGGGATTCCTCTCTTTCCATATATTCCAACATATGTGATGAGATATTATATTCCAAACTACATTGGCATTCTCAATCTTCACATGCCAATATCATTGTTTGATAAAGCATTTCATTTTTCTACGAAAAGACTAGTTATGGTTCCTGCCAGCAACACATTGGTTCTAAAATTCATGAGCACAAGGATATTCCAAGAACATATGGTAACTAGTCACCTTGTCTTTTTTAAAAAGATAAAACTTATTAAAGAAATATAGAATCCTCTCTTATGAAGATTGTTGAGGGTGATAATTTTTTTTGTATGATGATCTAGTAGAAAATTCTGAGTTTCAATATAAAGCCATTAATCTTGAAGGAGGCCCAAAAAGGATAGACATTCATGGAAGCCACAATAAATTAACTGAATGCCATTGAATAAGTACCATTTGGATTCTTTCCCATATTAAAGAGTCATGAATCTCCTATTTTAAATACCAAGCATTAAGACTTAACTAGATATTCCTAAGATCTAGGCTAATTAATTAATGTTTGACCTAGCTACTATTTATTTAGTAATCATAGGTCTAGGAGCCATAGATAATTTTACACTGGTTAATAATATCTATTTTATTATACTTATTTGCAATTTGACTAGCTACCAGCCAACTATACTCCCAAAATCTAACCCTTCTTCCATTTACCATCTTCCACCTGGCTACTGTATTGACAATATGTTTACAATCTTGTATTGATCTCCAAATATAGGAGTCAACTTTAGTAATTATCCCCTTCATTAAATCCCCTAAAGAAGGATAATAAAATAAGTATTTTCTTCTCAATATTAGATTCCATTCCTTTTCCTCAATATAGATTCTCAAGATTTTCTTCATTAATAGGAATTTGGTCTTACTTTTATTAGATCATATCCCAAGAATTCCCTCCTTAGGTTTACATAACTAGTCCCACACAATGAGAGGCATCCTTTTTTTGTCTTCCATCCCATATCATAAGAACTTATTTTGTGTTCCTTAAATCAATGAGCTATGAATCTTTCTAGAATCTTGAAGAGTCTGAGAGCATGGATTTGAAGGTTTTTCAATCAACTTTTTTGAAAAGTAATATTTCCTTATTGATGAAGAAAATTCCCATTCCATCTTGTTATTTTATAGATAATTTTTTCTAGAAAAAATCCAAAAGATTAAGACAGAGAAGAAGGCCCATGTAAGAGCGTAGATGAGTGACAATAGGATACCCTAGAATCATAGATATCCTCTTATGTCAAACAATATAGTTACTAAGGAAAAATATGGAGAATTCACTCCAATTGGCTAGCTAACTCATTGCTGAAGAAAAGAAATTTAGGGTAAATTTCATATTTTTGGCTTCTCAAATGGTAGACTCCCCCACCATAATGGTGTCATCCACAAATTGTTTGGTGAGAGGAAGGGATGATACCATGTATAGAACCTTTGAAACCCTTATAAGATTTAGTTTCACAAGGAAATATTTTTTCTAAGATTTGATATGAGAATGCACATTTTTATAGACCACAATCATGAAATCCAAAATATTCCTTCTATTTAGTAAACTATTATTCTAGATAGAAATAATACTAGGAAGAATCCTCAACAACATACAAAAACTAGCACTCTAGAAATAATCTTATAAAAGGAATTGCAAGGTCTAAATTGTTCTACCATGTTTGCACCCATTTATTTAGCAATCAAAACAAGAAAAGTGGAATTTATCTCTTTCTAAATTTCTTTAGCTTCAAAGACCTCCTTAACAAAATTTGAAACATCTTTTCCCATAATGTGCCAAAACTTATAGAGCACAAACATGGGAACTCCATTTGGTCCTTGTGCTTTATAACCTTCAAAAGAGAAAACTAGTTACTTAATTTTAGAAGAAGAAGGAATAGCCACCATATCCTTATCTTGATCATTTGAAACATCTTGGGATGACCAAAAGAACCTACCCCTAATGATTAGCCTTGAGAGTGTTCTCAAAAGTTAGAAGAAACAAAAAGTGATTAAACATTTCTATGTATATTTCATCCTGTTTGTAAATTATTCATTTTTCTATGATGAGATGAGAGATCAAATTAGTAGCCTTATGTCTATGGGTACTAATATGAAAATATTTGGTATTCTTATCCCCTTCTACTAGCCAGGTGGACCTAGATCTTTGTTTTGAAAATACCTCCGCCCTAATTATGACATCATGTTATTTTACCAAGAGATCATTCTCTCTATTAAAAATATCCAAAGAATACACTTTTATTTGGATCATGTCTTGAAAATCTTTCAAGTTACCTTGAGTATCCTTTTTTCTTATAAAGATGTCTCAAAAATTAGACTTATTACAAACTCTCACACACTTATTCATAATACATATCTTTTCAACCATTTTATATATTGCAAATACATCAAATTGTACATCCCAACACTCATTAAAATTATTTTCAAAACTAGGGCATGTTATTTACATATTTTAAAACATAAAGGTGAATTTTGTTTCCTAAAATATGATCAGCAATAATGAAAATCAAATGGTGGTCTAATTCTATATTAGGAAAGGTAGAGAGAGAGAGAAATAGTATGTCTGGATCAAGTCATGAGAGCTGAGGGCTCTAGCCATCTTAACATGAATGAGATCCACCCCCACCCTTTTATTTGACCAAGAAAATTTTGTGCCTATGAGTTTTAAATCAATCAGAGATTTATGTTATATTAAATCCAAAGGATCAATCCTACCATTTAGGGAATTCAGATATCTTCCAAATTTATCACCATCACTTAACATAGTGTTAAAATTTCCTATGACAATCCAACTTGAGTCCTTGAATAAGGATTCGTTGATTGAGATTCTATCCAAGCAAAGATTCCTCAAAGACCAATTGTTCAAGGCATGATTGTTAGATATTTTCCAAGTGAAATTGTCCCTCAAGTGCTTGCATTTTAAACTAATTATATTACCATAAAAAGGAGGATTAGCAAGACAAAAGAACAATTACATGAAAATATGTCCAATATTAGAAAAATAATAAAGAACTCATAAAAAAACTCAAGATGCAAATATTTAACATTATTCACCCAATCCTTGGGCCATGTCCACCAAATAGAAAGTCTAATTATTTTTTATTATATAATGATTACAACCTAATTACAATTTTTAATCCTTTACATCTCATGAACATTGTAAGAAGCTACTATCTCATCATGCCCTATGAAATCCTTGACCCTAAGCCATTTGATACAATATTTTTCCACTTACAAAATTAGGACTAGAATAATTACAAAATGTTGCCCCGTACAAAAGTTTGTGAAAAAATAGTCACAAGAAACATTTCTTGGCCAGTCAGCACAAGAGAACATGCCTACCTTGAGTTATGTTATGAGTAGTACTTAGCTACTTTGACTAGTACTATAAAAACTTAATGTTCTTAGACTTTCTTATTTATTTAAATTATAAATGATATAATTTATGTTATGAAAGGTGTTTTGAAATATATATTTAACATTAATTATTTTACATTTAATTAATATAAATATATATGATATTAATATTTTCATATTTATTTATTTAGTGTATTTATATTATTTTGATATGAATGGTGATATGTTATGTTATTAATTATTATAATAATAATATTTTATTGTATTATTCAATCATATTTTTATTATTATTTTTCTTTTTCTGTTTAGATTATTTTTTAATTTTTATTAGCCAATACATTCTTAAAAATATATTATTATTTATTATATTATTAGAATAAGAATAGGTCATATAAGTTTAAATCCTATAGTTAATATCTATTATCTATCATTATTACAACTCGTGAAAAGTACACCCTTCGTCAAACTACTTGCTCCTAAGAAATTTCTATTTCTTATATGCCATCTTATAACTTTGACATTATCCTACCTAAAATTTAAATCTAATAGGTTTGATTATTTTCAAACTGATTCTTATTGCTTGATTATTTTAGTATAAGTTTCAAAATAATGATCATACCCAAAAAAAAATCAAAGAAAAAACATACATTATGTATGCACATTAATACATAAAGACACAAAGTATACACATTGATGCAAGAAGACAAAAAGAAAATACATTGATATAATTTTTTACTCATAGATACCTTCATACTCATAGACACGAAGCAAATACAAAGTATATACATTGATATATGAAGACACAACGTACACACATTGAAGACATAAAACACACATAATACATATAAACTTTGATGTAGAAGGATATGAAGTATACATATGAATGTAGAGATATGCAAAAAACATACTTAAATATATTTTTTAATCTCTTTGATATGATTATTTATCTACATCATCATGTTCCTATAGTGAGTGGTCAAATTGTTGTGTTTTGACATAGAAATGGTCTACTTGAGGCTCCTACACGTATTGAGCCTAGTTTTGGGAATCTTTACCTTAACATGATTGAATTACTCCCCTCTCCCTTCACAAGATCCTCATTCACTATTGGGTGTCAAGTTAGGTAGATACTTCCTTTAATAGGACTTGGAAACAATAATGTACATAGAATTCACCTTCATTGTCCTATTCATATAATGAATGGGGGAATTAGGGAATTACTAAGCTTTGGCATGAATATAAAGTACTTAAGGTTCTCTCATGTACAAAGCCTATTTTGGGAACTTTTTTTTCTCCCCAATGTAGCTAAATTACTCCCCTCTCCCTTCACAAGCTCCCTGTTCACTATAATAAGTAGGGGTATATAGATCCCCACACAAGGTGTTTGAATGTTGAGCCTTAGTTGACTTATGCATTTTCTAGGCTAATAACTAATTCTTCTTAGCTTTTATTTCCTTTATTTTATATACATCTTCCCTACAAGAGTGAAGGGTCATTCTCTGATACCACTTGTGATGAACCCTTATAGGGTCTTACTTAAATTTTCATGAAATTCATAATCAGGATTTAGACCATATTTGTTTCACATTTAGAAAATGTAAACTTTATATGCTTTAATATTATTAATAACACCAAATAAGGTTATTGCTCCTTATGTGTCAAATTAAATTGTGGATTGTAGATTTACTTTTGGTCAAGTTTTCATGTGATCTACTTGGGTCTCCCTTAGATCTTTGTCCATATTGAGATTATATTGGCCTAGTATGAGCATATTACTCCTCCCACTAGAAACACACCCTACCCATTAAAAAATTACACATAGAAAGTTGCCATCTAGATTACTAATAGCATTATCTTGGGTTTGCTCATAACATTAGCTTAGATACATTATATACACTACTCTCTCTCTCTCTCTCTCTCTCTCTCTCTCTCTCTCTCTCTCTCTCTCTCTCTCTTCTCTCTCTCTCTCTCTCTCTCTTTGTGTGTGTGTGTGTGTGTGTGATATGTTGATATGTCTAACCTATTCAAATAATATTCATTATTTATACATATATATGTAACATGTATTTTATGAATATTATTTATTAAAATTCAGATACACACTTGTAAGGAAATTTATATATAGGTTATACATATGCTATCTATCTATTAGACTTATCAAACATATTTCTAAGGCCATGCTATTTGGATATTATTTGAATAAATTAAATGCACACATATTATTTTATATATAAATTTAATTTATTCAAGTAATATCCAAATAACATGGGCTTAAAAATATGTTTGATAAGTTTAATAGATAGACACTATACGTATAACCTATATAAAAAAATTCTTACAAGTGTTTTTAATAATTTTAATAAACAATCTTCGTAAAACCTATGTTAAACATTGATATCACATAGTCCTTACCTAAATGGTCAAAAAAATCTTTCCCCCTACCATTGATGTACTTCACCACTTTTACTTTTACTTTTTGATGGCCCTATTTGGTTGATGTATCTATTTTCCTTGGTGAACAATGACGTGTGCCTCATACCATTAAATAGGGTGACGTGACCCCTAGGGAGAGTCTTGTCCCATCCAACATATCCACCTACCTCAACTTAATTTATGAGAGTTTTTAGCTAGTTTGACTAATATTATAAGAACATAATATTCTTGAACCTTATTATTTCTTTCTATGGCATGACATTATTATACATGTTTGGTGTAAATATTAGTTTTAAATTACCCATGTATATTGTACATAATTTTTTTCCCTATATTTTGATAAGTTTGCAAGATTTATTTTTTTCATTAATACTATTTATCATAGTTCTTATTGACCAAGAGGAATAAAACTAAGGGAAAAAAAGCTAATTTTTGATAACTTTAATTTTCTAAAACGAGTTGTAATTATAAGTTAAGATTAAATAGATCTATTGAATAAAGGTGTTATGACAGATCTAGTTATATAAAATAATTTAAAAACTTGTAAGCCATATATTTTTTAAAATTTTTTTTTTGAGAGGAATGATATTAAATATTATACTAGCATACATCTATTTTTATTTATTATTATTTATAATTGTACTACTTTGATAACTAACAAATTTACAAACTTTAATGTAATATTTTAAATTTTATTTGAGATGAACCTTTTAAGGCACAAATAATGCTTGTGACATGATGTAAAGGCATCATGAATGAAGGAAATATGATCATACAAAGACCCCATATTAGCAAGTGACAATGACATTCAAACAAAATTAGTCTACAGTTTTAGCTAGGCATTGATAAAATAACATTGGGTCAATTAATTTAATTTTTTTATTATTTAGTTCTTTCTTTAATTAATTTAAACAATGACATTGTAGAGTTTAAATCTTTTTAGCTTTAATTTTATTAGACCATACTAATTTTTAAGGAATGAAATATAAATTTCTTCTAAAAAAATAAAAAATTAAATAAACTCATTTCTAAAATATGATTATAATCTATTATAAAAATATATTTTAATATACACTGTATAATGTGTCAACCGAGACGTAAATATTTATCAATATAGTGCACTATAGATATCTTTTTTGCAATAATGTTTAATATAAACACAATGCTATTATCACTAGATTACATAATCAAACAAGTTTTTAAATTCATTAAATTTATTATAATCATAATATTAATTTTTTTACAAAATATTAAGATTGTCAGCTATTAATTCAAGTTAATTATCTTCTATACAAGTAAGTTATGATAAGAGAGTTAAAATTTAAAATAGTTATTCATATTTTTTTAGTTTTAATTATTATATTATACTATTAAATAATAATATTGAACTAAATTTGTGGAAATATATTAATTAACTTCATAAAAATCTATATTGAAAAATTAGAACTTATTTTTAATGAAGTTGTTCAATTTTCTTAAATTCTTATTCTTGTTTTTTTAAATAGAATTTTCAATATGACTTAATTTTAGTTATAAATTAACAAATACAATTCACTTAATTCCTCATGTTTGTACTATTAAACAAATTAATACATAAATCTAATATCTTACTAAAACTTTCTATCATAAAATTCCTTTTTAATTATATTATTATTTATTTCTAATTAGACAAAAACCTAGACAAAATTCAATCCCTTACAACCTTTTAGTTTTAAATAATTTTTTTAAATAATTTCATTTTTAACATGTTGAATCTTTTAGATTTCTATAATTTTGAATAATTCTAATAGAAATTTTAACAAAATGTATATACAAATATTGTGATTACATCATCATGTAATTAAAAAACTATTATTTAGCATTTAAAATTTATGTCTTATTATAATAGTTTATCTAAATAAATTATTAATAATTTATTAGTATATTGATATGCTTACATATTACATACATTTCTATCCCTTTTAACTCTTTCATTATATTTCACCCTATATCTCTACTTCCCTTCTTAACAAAATATTGAGAGGAACTTTGACACATTGCATATCTTGTTTATTTATTGGAATTGTAAATTATATTATTTATGTTGGGTATGTGCAGGATCATGATGGACCAAACAATGACCTTATGTGACAATGAAAAATTAGGATATCAATATTAGTCGACTTGATGTAAAATCCTGAACTAGTTATGAAGCTTATGTCAAAAAATTGTAATAGTAAAATCTCTAGTAAATTTAATGTAGTTTCTAAAAAAAGTAGCACTTTTCTAATAAAAATAATAATTTAATTCCTCAAAATTTGGAATTGCAATGCAAAATTACAAAAAAATCATAAAAATATAATAATTAGGTGTATGCCTAACCACCTTAGTCATAATCTGATGATAATATTTTTTCAAAGATTCTATATATAAGAAGTAGATTCATACCGAGATGTGAAGAATATTTTTTCATAATTTTATTCCAAGTAAATAATTAATGTTGAATTTTTAGGTACAACATTTTTTGGAATAAAAAAACCCTTGTGTCTAACCACCTTAACTCTTTCAAAACTATACATTTTCTCCCTCATATTAGTTTTTTGATCGGTAAGAGGCTAAAGCCAGGATTTATTATTATTATTATTTATTAAATGTGAGTAGTTTCAAACCCAATACCTCTTTCATAAGAGGTTCACAATTTACCATTGTGTTGTAGACTCTTGCCTCCTACACATACCTTGTTATGAGTGTTATTTTGAAATATATTTAATGATTTTCATATCAACATTTGATTATTATAAATATATGTGATAGCAATATTTTTAAGATTTATTTATTGAATGTAGTTTTATTAAATTTTTATTAATTTGATACTTTATGATATTAATTATAATAATAATATTTTATTGAATTATTTAAGCTTATTTTTTATTATTTTTCTTTTTAGAATATATATATAATTAATATTCTAATATATTTTAAATAATAACTAAGTGTTATTTATTGTACTATTAGACTAAGGAGAGATCATATTATTTTAAATCTTATAGTTATTGTCTATTATATAATGTTATGAGGTATCATGATTTAGACCTTTTAATTAGGCCTCCATCAAATAGGGAGGGCACTCATAGGAAGAGAAAAGAAGATAGGTAGCTCAAGCCATTGAATAATTATGAGATGAAGGACCTTTCTATATAATTTTGTATTGGGAATTCTAGGCTAAAATAAAAGAATTAAGAAAAGTCATAACATGAGAGAAAAGAGGGTTGATGAGACTCAGATCCACTCACTTATCACCATCCCAATAATGAACCACTTTAACAAAAACTCCCTCCTTGTGTTGGTTGACATAAGAGGAAATAGCTTTAAACCCATCTACCATTACATTAGAGAGCCACTCATCTTCCCAAAAATTTATTGAAAATCCATTATGAATTTTCCACCTTAATATATTTTATATGATTAAATTTCACAAATGGTGGAAGTAATTACTATAAACAATTAAATATACCAGTGATTCTATTTAATTATTTGTATACCAATTACATGACAATGGTCTCTCACATATCCACTAGAATTAAATTGAATTTGATATACTAGGTTAATATTATAATTTATCATTTTCAACACCCCACAACTCCTTAATTCTATTACTAAATTAAAATCCAAAAATAAATATTTCATCTAAAAGTAATATTCAATTTTTTTAATAAATTTTCATTTTCAATTGACCCAAGGCTATTTCTAGAAGATTAGGAATTCTAATTATGTGGATTTATGGTTGGATTCCTAGGCCAACCAACCTCCTTTAGAACTCCACCTAATGTTCCCAACATTAAAGAAGTAGCTATGGAATAAGGTTAGTGATTACTAGATTCTTTGGTTGTTCCATGAAGATGAAAAATTAACACTAATTAGTTTCAGAATGGTCTTAAAGGTATTTATTCTAAGACTATTTAAACTCTATCTTCCCCTAGGTTCTATACATTAAAAAAAAAAGGATAATATGTGTTATCCCAAACCAATATTAAGAGGGGGTGTGAATCAATACAAAATTTTCAATCGATCTACTAGCTATCACACCATATATTTTAAATACCTATTGCTCTACGAATAGCATAATGATAAAAGAAGTAAGCTAAAAGGACACAATCCCACACATAAGCATACGTCAATGACACATGGTTTTTCTTACATGGGAACCCTTGATGAGAGGATAAAAACCATGTTGGGAGTGATACACACACTAGCCTTTCAATGTAGATAGAACATTCCTTGGTTAGAAGCTATAGTTGTTCTCTATAGGAACACATCTAATTATGAATGGTAGTAACCTATGGAGTTTTAAAAGTATTTTCAATACCTTGTTAAAATGATTTAAACACTCTATCTAGGTAGTAGTTGGTTAGAGGATTTCCATCTAAGAAAGAAATTGAAATGCTTGATCTAAATAAGTAGCACCAAATTCCTTATAGATATATTTTTTTTTATCTTCCCTCTCTATCTTGGCTTCCCTACTTATCACTAATGTGTCATCTTTCTTTTTTTCCATGTTAAGATATGTCTCTAGTTACCATTCTGTTACACCTTTGCTCTCTACTCTGCAACTATGTTCTTTTTATCTCTCTTTTTGTCCAATCTTGAGAAAAGCCTTTCGAAAGTGAAGTTTTCATTTTATATGCATTGTACATTATCTAGGCATAAAAACCCAAAAATAAAGCCTTCTCAAAACTGACGCGTTCAAATTTTCAATTGCATATCCAAGCTACTCACAAAATATCCATGAAACCTAAGAGTAGGAGTCTAGATTGGTAGGTCTACTAATCACCCTATTTACCTATATGTATCCTTGGTCATTTACTATGTATGTAAGCTCAAAATATTATTTCTTGTCACATTAAGCTGCAGCATACACATCCATTGGTATGTCACATCAATGGTGGCTCATCATAATTTTTTGTTGCCTCTGATTATTTACTTTTGTGCCCCTAACTCTTTCTTTAACTTACTAGTGTATGATTCTACATATGGTAATTTCTAGGCTTCATATAATCATCTTACTTTATTTACTAGTTGCTAATCAATTACAAAACAATGGTATGATGTGTGTTAGCATCACTAGTTTCCAATCTTCATTTCATTGAGACTTCTAAGTCCAAAAATATACACCTTTTGCATTGATCACAAAACATTTTACCATCCTTTGACTGATTATTTAGAACATTTGGCTTCTAACCATTTTACATTGATTGCTTTGACTACACCAATAGAAAACTTTACACTAGAATGGAATTATTCAAAAATTTGATAAGGCTCCATCTAAAAAATAATGTCCTTTTCCTTGTCTCTTTTAATCTTCTTCTACTTTTCCCTTGAAGAGCATGTTCTTCCTTTTTTCATTCTCCCCCTATCCTTTTTGTATGCTTATCTTTTCTTGTTGTTCTTTCCTCTTTGTTCCTTTCTTTACATTCTTCCCATGTTTTCTCACATATTTTCTTATTCTTTTCTTGTGTACTTGTTTCAATTTCTTAGTTTTTTTCTCCCATTTTATTCCTTTTATTCTTGTGTATTCTCTACATTTTTTTCATTAGTGACAAAGGGTTTGGTCATAACCTTTTATGTATCCCTTTGTATGAGGCTTGAGTACTAACTAGTTGTGTCTCCTACAATTCTTTGAAATACTTAAGGGTGATTCTCTTTCTTTAGATTTCCATCACACATTTTTCAAAGTCATCTAATTTGTTCCTTCATTTCTTGTCAATTTGTATTTCACAATCCTTGATCTTCACTAGAATAACTTCTACTAGGGGTAATAGGAAACACTAGACTTCTAAGAACTTGTATTCTTTTTCTCATATTTATCTTTTATCCTTTTGATTACATGGATTTTCTCTTGAATCTATAATGTTAAAGTATTCTATTAGTGAACCTCTCATGAGGTCAAAAGTGCTTTGCAATAGATTAAGATCCTATGAGAATTCTTCATGGTGTCATCCAAGTTAGGCATGAAATTTGATGGATTAGACATTGTTTATAGTAATGGTGTGATTTCCTTATTGTAGTACATTGTGGGGTTGAAGGGAAATGCACTCGCAGGGACTTCTGGAGGCAGCACCCCCAAAGACTAAAATTACCTTATATTGTAAAACACGTCACATGCTATTTTTCTTTTAGAAAATTTATTCTAGCCCTATTTTTTTAAAGTGGAAAAATCTTGTATCAGATGTCTTAGGTTTAGGGATTTCATAATATATGATGGCATTTTAGCTTCTTACAATGGTATTAAGATCTAAGAGATTGCAAATTATAATCATTGGATAATAATAATATTGGACTTTATGTTGGTGGACATATCCTAGGGATTGGGAGAACAACATTAAATATTTGTGTCATGTGTTCTCTTGTGTGCAATATATTATTTTTTGATATTGGTTATATTTGCATATAACTATTATTTCTATTTGTGGTGAATCCTAATAAGTGGTATCAGTGCAAAACTATCATCATTTTTTTAGCTAGATGCTCACCATAATTTTTTTAAGCTATCCTCTTCAAGAAGATCTCATGGTTGAGTGGGAGTCCCATGGTTGTGTGGGAGCGATGGGCAACAAAGGTAAGCTAAAGGTTGAAAATTTTAATGGGTAGAAATTTTAGTTATGGAAAATAAAAATGGAGGACTATATTTATCAAAAGGATTTATGAAATCCTTTGGAAAGAAAAGGCAAGAAATAAGGAACTATCAATGATGAGGATTGGGATATTCTAGAGAAAAAGGAACTTGGAAGTATTTGATTATGCCTAGCACCATTGGTGACATTTAAGATTAAAAAATAAAATACTATAGAAGAGTTGATGCAAACCCTATTAAAGTTGTATGAAAATCCCTCTGTTTTAAACAATGTATTTCTCATAAAGTATGTTATTTTAATATGAAGATGGTAGAAGGTGGATCTTTTGCTGATCGTTTAACTAAGTTTAATATGGTCACTAGTTAGTTATTTTCTGTGAACGCCAATTTTGATGAAGTAATTAAGGCTCTCTTGATTTTGTCTTCTTTGCCTAAAAGCTAGAATGACTTGGTAATGACTATGATTAATTTTATTTCTGGATTTAATACCCTAAAATTTGATGATGTGATTGGTGTTATTCTGAATAAGGAAACTAGTAGGAAAGCCTTAGGTGAATCTACATCAGGAACTACTTTGAATGCACAAAGTAGAGGCACACTGACTAAAATGAGGAAATAATTCTATGAATTGTGGGAAATCAAGAAGAAAGTCAAAGGGAAAGAGGTCTCAAGCCAAAGGACCAAGAGATTGATGGTACTATGTGAAACCATGGCATAAGAAGAAAGAGTGTTGGAATTGAAAGAACAATAAAGGATGCAAACTAGAAGAGAACAAGGAGGAAAATGTGGTAGGTAAAAAATCCAACGAGGATGATTTTCTTCTTTCTTTAGAAAGTGTTGGTGATTTTTGGGGTTTAGATTCTAGGGCTTCATTTCATGCTAAATTCCATAGAGGTTATTTTATTGATTGTTTCTAAGGGGATTTTGGTCTTGTTTATTTGGGGGACAATGAACCATGTTAGATTATTGGAAAGGGAAAATTTAATAATAAGTTGTAGAATGGGAATCATTGGCTACTACAGGAGGTAAGACGTCTTTCGAGGCTAAGTAGGAATTAAATCTTAGCAAGAAAACTTAGTGTTGAGGGTTGTCTAGCTACTTGTAATGCTAAAAAATGGAAGGTTTCAAAAGGTTTCCTTGTACTAGAAAAATATGTGATAGTAGGCACCTTATATCTTTGTATATGTCATACTATGCCTTCTACTTTGATTGTTTCATAGGAAAATGAACGTTTGGGAATAGTAGTTGTAGTTTAGTAGGGGGAACAAATAGTTTCTATAGATTTCTATTTAACACTATGAAACTACATACTTGGGAACACTAGTGAGAAAGGTATGAAATTACTCCATCCAAAGAAAGTTTTATCATGTCTAAAATGTGTCAATATGGATGTCTTTGAAAGTTGTGTGTATATAGAAAAAAAAAGAGTTAGTTTTTCGAAGAGTGGAAATGAAAAGAAAAATGATAAATTAGAGCTTGTGCATACATATGTATGGGGAACAACTTAGGTATCCTCCCTTGGTGGCTCTCATTATTATGTTACATTTATTAATAATGCAAATAGAAATGTAAGGGTTTATTTCCTTAGATAGAAATCTGATTTATTTGTAACTTTTATGAAATAGAAATGCTTGGTTAAAAATGAGACTTGTAAAAGATTAAAATTTCTCAGATTTAATAAGGGTGGTGGGTATTGTAGTAGTGAATTTGAAGATTACTTTTTCTCTAATGGTATTGGTAGATAGAAAACTATTCTAAGGACTCCGTAAGAAAATAGAGTGGTTGAACACACGAAGAAGATAATAATGGAGCATGCAAGAAGCATGAGGTTTCATGTTGGGCTGCCCTTAAAAATGTAGGTGGAGGCTATCAATATTATTGTACATATGATCAGTAGAGGGCCCTCTACTCCTTTGGATTGTGGTATTCCAAAGGAAGCATAGGCTGGTGAGAAGGTGAGTTATTCTTTTCTCAAAACTTTTAGTTGTGAAGCATTTGCACATATAGATTTTGAAAATAGAACCAAGCTAGAAGCCAAGTCAAAGAAATATGTATTTATTGGATATGAAGGTGATGAATTTGTTTATATTCTTTTGGATTTTGAAGATCATAAAATTATAAGAAGCAGGGATGTCATATTTACGAGAAGGCATTATAAAAAATATCTATTGCAACAACATGAGAAGAAAGAAAATGATTATATAGTATTGGGTGATACTCAAAAGGAAGATGTTCCAATAGGCCTTCATGCTCCACAACAACTACAAGAATAAATACCACACACCCCAATGATTGTTAGATAATTAACAAGGCTAAGTAGACCTCTAGAAAGATATTCTCCCCCTTTGTACTCTATTTTACTAATTGATGCTAGTGAACTTGAATGTTATGATGAAGGTGTATGTGTGGATATTAAGATTCAGTGAGAGTCTATGATGAAAGAAGAAATGGAGTCTTTGTTGAAAAATTAGACATGAGATTTATGAAATTTTCTTGCAAGTAAAAGGGATTTACAGAATAAATGGGTTTATAGGTTGAGCCTATTCAGACTTGGAAGTTTATTAGGGTTAATGATTTCATACTGTATGATGATATTGTGAATTCTTGTGGTAGTATTAAGCTACAAGGTATTGCAAATTATAATAACTGGATAATAATAATATTGGAATTACTTTTGGTGGACTTTAGCCAAGGTATTGGGTGAACCATGTTAAATATTTGCTTCTTGTCAACAAGATCCATCTGTCACTCAATCACAGAATCTCAATAAAAAAAAAAAAATTGGATTTCAATTTTATTTTTTTGATAATAACTATTTAAATGATTCTAGACTTTTACTATTAGCTATTTGAGAAATTCCACATTTTTAATATTAGCAAGAATCCAATCGCTTACAATGGAAAGTTTCCTAGTTACTCTACACCTTAGATTTATGTGCACAAGTTCTCATGAGGGCACTCATCATTTAGTTCTTGTATCAATTTTGTTATTTTGAACATCCACAATTTAAAAATTGGAATTAAGATAAGACTACAGAATACCTATACCAAGTCCCATTATTTGCAATGACTTGCCTACTTGATTGAATTGAAACACTATAATCAATTCCAAAATAGAATACTAAAATATAGTGAGGGTTGCGAGTAGATGAGAACAAACCACCTAACCCCAAGTAATGACAAAACTGTGACCCATTCTAGGAAAGCCAAATAATTTTTGGTCTTGCTAAGATGAATGAATCACAAATTATATTGCAAGTTATAACATATGTGTACCCGAAAGCACTCCAACACCATTGAAATTAGAAACTTAACCGTAGTAAAGAAAAATCAGCAGCTTGCTTGCATGATCAAAAGAAAAGTATGAATTATTCAATTTTAAAAAATTACTTAAAATAGGATTTTTTAGTGGTCAAAAAATTAATGAAAAAATAAAAAATAGACAAAATTGACAATATTTATGACAAAAATGATCAAAATAGGTTTCAACTAATACAAATTAATTTAGATGTTCTTATTAAACAATTTTTTTTTATATTTTTAATTAAAAATTTAGGTCTCTTATAACTTCTTATACTAAAATTGAGAACCTTCATTAATTAGTCACTCTACATGGAAAGTGTAAGAACATCTAGTATGCATAAAACAAAAAATTATCATCAACGAATGATATATTACTATGAACTAAGATTAATATAACTAAATATGATTTTTATACAATTCAAGAAATATATTCTACAATTTAATCAAGTTAAACATTAGAAAGTCTTGCATTTTTTATTTTTATTTTGAATTTAACTTAATATATAACCTTTAACATACTATTAAAAATATTCATCTCATTCTTTAATTTATATGTACCTTAATATCAAAATGTTTATATTCTTTCAAATCTCATTAATTTCTTTAAGAAAAAAATTAGAATGGAAACTAATATGCATTCCTACCATTTCCACCAAAGTTGGATTGTAAACATTTGATCCTAAATGACACTAGAGACAACTTTTTTCTGGTTTAGTTTATGATTTTTTTTCCAAAAATTATTTTTTAAAGCATGATCTTCTTTTTCATTACAATAAAATCAAAAGAAGATAATCCTTCACCACTCCGAATGAACAAATAATAAGAACAATTTTTCACTTTTACTGGTCCCTCCTTTCTGATACTACAATTGTTATTTTTAGTTTCTTAAATATTTCTAGACTATTATACGTTCAATAGCACCCACTGCCATATTCTTAGAAAAAATAAAAATTGTTGTGCTATTTTTCGTGTTTCTTCTTATTCTTGAATTTATGAAATATGAAGAAAAGGTTATAATATTTGAAAGATATAGGTTTTTATCAATTAATATGTCAATCAACACTTTATAGATAACTCCATAAGAAAATAATAATCGTTACATACTGAACTTATAATTTGATAGCAATTATGTTGATGGAAAGATGAGTACATAATTAAGAAACCCTTTGTATTTCATGAAATTTGGGTAAATTTTTTTCTTTTCTTTTCATATCACCACTTTTTGGCCCCTTGTGATCCTATACATAACCTTTAATCTTAATTTCACTTTTTTAATTAGATGTGAAATAAATTTGTAGAAACTTTTTAATGATTGATAAGAAATTTTAGTAACAATATAATATTTAATCACTTTAAAAGTAGATTATATATTATATTTGAAAATCTCAAAATAAATGTCACTATTATATTGTCACTTAAAGAAATTTGGTTGATATAAATTATTAAATTAATGATGATATAGTTTTTTCACATTATAAGAATGCATTTTTAGGATATCTATCTATCTATCTATCTATCTATCTATCTATCTATCTATCTATCTATCTATCTATCTATATATATATATATATATATATATATATATATATATATATATATAATTTTTTATTTTTTATTTTTTATTTTTTTTAAAAATTAAAGTTTCTACTTGGAAATTGCATTAGCATGAAACATAATAGTTAATATTAGATCTTAATTTAATTTCTATAATCATTTATGATATAAATATTCTATATAATTTTAATAAATAATAAATGATAGATCATTTAGCTAACAAGAAATTCAAGAAACCTTTGGCTTTGAGGTTAAAATTGACCTCGATGTTAAATTTAGCCTCATTGAGTCAAATTCAGATACTAGGAAAGGTGTGCAGATTGCCAGGAGAAGTAGTAAGTGTCTTCAGCTAGAAAATTTTAAGTCACCGCCCCCTCCCAAAACATGAGTATAGCTCTGTTTCTTCTTAAAGTGATGTCAAACTAGCAGAAAAGAAGAGACCATCTCACGACAACAACCTAGCCCCCAAACCCCTTAGCCCCTCCCATATCTTTGACACCCTCGATGATACCCTGACTAGAAGTGGGGGGCGAGGGGGGACAAATATCACTTCCCAAAGGAAAGAAACCCCTAAAGGTGGGGGAAAGAAAGGAAAGCATAGCCATGAATAGAGCTACAGTAAGGCAAAATTGGAAAGCCTTGAGTAGTCTATGAGGAACCTAGCCGATAATAAAATTGGTATCTACGAGAGATTTGAAACTTTAGTATCCACCAAGATCATTCATTCTATGACCACCATCCTTTACTTTTTGTAGATAAAGAAAGAGGAGAAAGACCTGGGGAGGAAATCGAGAAAACTTGATCCATTTATTAGTTTTTGATGGAAGACTAGCTAAAGACCATCCTAGACAAACTAATGAAGGTGGAGGGGGAGGGAGTGGAGAAGGATTTGCCTAAGAAAAAGAAGGAAGACAACCATAGGTAGAAGGAGAGAAACTAGCCCTAGGTATGATGTTTATTTTTCTTATTATTATGCTTATGTCTATGAACTTGGTACCCTACAGGGTTTTACATTTTATGTTTATGTCACTTTTCAAGAGTAATAGTAGTGACTTGTTTAAGTGTTGTTGGATTATTTTACAATATTTTCTACTTAATAGTTTAACAATTGATAGCACTATTAATTCAGCTATGAATATCTCTTGCTTTTTGAAGTTTAAAGTTGGTATTGGTTAGATGACTGAGAGGTAACCTTCGGTTGATTCTTCAACCTTTTTGTATGTCGAGGACAACCCCACATCTTTCTGGCTGCTATCTAATACTTCAAAAATAAAAACATATTTCAATCAATTTTTTTTTAAAATACTGATAAAATTAAAAATAAATTTATATAAGAGAAAACAACAACATCCTTAAAATTCTATTTAGTCCAACATTCATCAATAATATGGTTGAAAAGCTCCAAAAGTTATTTGGGCAATAGTTAATTATGCGTTATTGACGAATTGATGAAATTCAAATAATTAGATAGATCACTCTATTATCTTTTTAACAATACATTTTATTTTGAATTGTAATTATGTTAGGCTTTAAATTATTCTATACATGTCAATTTTTTTTATTAGATTACAATTATTTCTAGGAATAGCATAGACAAATGTCATGTTTAAAAGATGTTTCCACTTAGAAACTTCATAAAAAGTGATATATACATAAAGAAATTAGCAAAGACACTCACGATAAACTATGTGGTAGATAAATTTTGAATGAAGTGACAAAAAAATTTCAAGAAAATTTTAACATTTTAAGGGAGCCAATATGGTGACTTGGTTAATGGTAAGCACACTGAATTCTATTGTTTGGGAAAGAGGTTGAGGCAAGGTGACTCCCTTTCACCTTATCTTTTTATCCTGGTTGAATAGGTTTTTGGCAGAAACCTTACTAAACTTTTCCATGCTAATGCTATCTCGAGTATCAGAGCTGTCTCCATACTTCCTCAATCTACTCATCAATATATTGTTGATGATACAATGCTTTTTGGAGAAGCTCCAATATTGAAAGTTACTCCTTGAAAAACCTTTATCAATGACTATGCTTCTATTTTCAGACAATACATAAATTCTCATAAAAGTAAAATATTCTTCTACAAAATTGACATAGAGGTCTAGAAAATTATATAACACTACTAGGATGTAGTATTGCTATCCTTCCTAATACTTATTTTGGTCTTCATTTATCACTGGTTAAACCTAGCCAAGCCTACTAAAATGGAATAACTAAGAAATTCCAAAGAAAATTTGCTCTTAGAAGGGTAGAATTGTAAGCCTAGGAGGGAAAATTTTGTTTCTTAAATCTTGCCTTCAAATTATTCTAGTTTACTTTATGACCAGCTCCCTTATGCCTACTAAGGTGGCTGACATCCTTGAGAGGATCCAAAAAATATTCCTTTGGCCTAGAATGAAAGATAAAAGAAAAATTTCCCTATTTAGTTGGAATCAAGTTTGTAAATCTAAGAAGGAAATGGGTCTAGTGGCTAAATTTTTTTAAAAGATGAATAAAGCCTTAATTGCTAATTTGGTATTCTCAGTATTGGAGGCCTCAAAAGATTGGATGTGAAGATTATCAGAGCTAAATTTGTGGCCAATTGTGCCTCTTTTCTTCTCCTTATATATGAGTTTGTTAATGGAAAGTCTTCTTTGTGGAAGAACTCAATGATATCAAAAGGGATTGTCAAGAAAGGAAGCAAGAAAATTATTGGTGATGGGATGGATGCTATTTTAAGGTTTGAGTTCTTCTTTGTGGAAGAACTCAATGATATCAAAAGGGATTGATAACAAAGTTCTTCTTATGATAGGTTTTTCTAAGAACCTTGAAATTAACTCTAATAACTATGCTATGAGAGTTTCTATGTTGTATGGATTAAAATTATTATAGGACTATAGAGATGTTAATATAGAAATGGAAGGGGATTCTAAACTCATCACTGATATTGTTCTATATAAGGCTAGTTTCCCTTGATACATTAAGAGTCTTATGCGTGACTATAAAAATGTATCCTCTCCTTTCACAATATTAGAAATTTCCATACCTTAAGAGAAGGAAATAAAGTTACAAACTATATGGCTAATCGAGGTCTAAAATTTCAAAATTTGACACATGTTTCCAATTTTGAATCCCCACACGAGTTAAAAGAAATAGTCTTAAATTATCAAAGAAATTCTTAAGTCCAAGAAGAGGAAAAATGGTAAATATTTGTTGGGAATACATGGCTATGTGGAAAAAGTAAGAGTTTTCATTTATGAAAATTTGAAGACTCCAAAGCTAGACATGGAAAATTGTCTAAGTGTCAGACAGTTGTCTAGTAGAGCATGAACAATTTTGTTTTGTATGTGTGACAGAGTTATATGTTGTAGGAGGGCACTTAAGTATAGGTAGTACACATTATATCAGGATGATGTGACTATGTGTGCACATCAGTATAGATAGTACATAAGGAGTTATAATGCAATAAGCACCAGTAAAGACAATGAACATACAAGAATATAACATAACAATAGATGGCAATTTATAGGTTAAGGAATTATTTTAGCTAGAAAATAATTTAGATATTCCTATTAGGATTTAATTGGGTCAATGAGTTTGACTCAAAAATCATAAAGTTAAATCCTAATAGCAATATCACAACTTGACTCACTGTGGAAATTATCTCCTACTTACAAAATAATTACTTAATTAATTAGGAATTACATACTAGATGTTACCTCTAAGTTACCAAGAAATAGTTTTCTATTTTTAAAAAGCATGTGAAATCTTGAAGGTTGACTAGGAAAGTTTTGTGAAATGTAAAGATATAAAGGAAAGATCATATTATGCAAAGTAGTGTGTAAATTGTATATGATATGTGAAGTGATATGAAAACTATATCATGTGAACTATAATGTATGATTAGAGGTATGCAAAGAAAAGTGAAAATAAGTTCAGATATTGAATATATCACTAGTAAGATGTTTTTGTATCTATCTCTTTTGTATAAAGGAATTGTATCATATTATTGCACATTTGGGTTGTGGTCTCATCTTGCATACATTCTATAATTATATATAGAAAATCCTAATAGAGTTGAAGTAACTCCTAACATGGTTGACTCTTTTAATAGGGCCTAGTCCTCTAACAAGAACTAAGGCACTATATGTATTTCCTAGACTCCTAACAGGGTCAACATTCTTAACATGATACTTTTGTTTAGTGGATCATTTTGTGGGTACTATCCCTACTAGGGTTTTCCCTTGGCCAGGGTTTCCCTAGATAACTAAATATGAGATTATGAACTCTCTTTGTGTATGGTTATTTTTACTATTTGGAATTGTTAGTTTACTTTCATATGCACGTTATAAAGTAATTAACAATATTCAATTGTGGGAAAAAGTTTGTAGAGTATTGATTCAGCCCCCCTCTTAGTATTGCCTATTTCTAACAATTCGTATTAGATCTTAGTTACTCTAAAGAGGATTAGGAACTTCAGTAAGTTCCCTATGAATATGGAATAGTTATAGAATAATATTAATGAGTCCCTTGAATAAATTTCTCTTCTTACTGAAGAAAGAGATAATCTAAAAGAAATGTATGAGATGCAAAAGAGTACATTGGGAAATTGAAAGACAAGATTGATCATCTCAAATACAAGAAAGAACCTAGAGAGTAGACAAAAGATAGTTATGAAGTAGAAATCTTAAAGAAAGAAATTGAGATCATGAAATATGAGTTGAAGATATTTGAACTAAATCCATGTTTGAAGAAACATGATAGAAAGGTTGAATCAAAGGTTAAATCTGAAAATGGAGATCTAAGATCCCCTTTACAAAAGTGACATCTGAACTTCATTTCATCATAATAGAGCATGTAAAATTTGAGAAATATAATACTATTTTGAAAAGAGAACTAACCCAGTCTAAGAAATAGTTAGAGAAGTTATATTCTTGTAGTGAGAAAATTGATGAGCAATTATATTATTAGAGATCTTCATATGGTAAGATTGGTCTTGGATATTTCATTAGAGAAAAATCAAAACAAAAAATTTAATCAAGAAAGGAACCACATCTAGTTGTTGAAACCCCTATACCTAAAAATATTGATCAAGATGAGATTGAACCAAGTAAATCTATAGAGGCACCTAAATAAGTTGAACAAGTAAGTAAACCTTAAAAAATTGATGAGCCTAAGAAAATAGAGAATGTTGAACCACCTAAGGAGGTAAGATATGAATTAAAAGGTATATGCTTTACATGTAATGAATTTGATTACATGAAGAGAGATTGTATAGGTAAGTCATTCAAACCATTTACTAATTTTTATTGTTGTAATTGTCATGGTTTCTCTCATAAAGAAGTTTATTGTAAGAAACCTAAGTTTGATAGTAATAATAGAAATAGTAGAATGTTTTGGGATACTAACCTTGTATTAAATGAATGAAGGAGGTCCTCAATAAGATCTAATGAAGGAGAAGGAGCTAATAGAATAAGGAGCAATAATGTGTGCTACAAGTGTAACAATTTTGGACATATTGCTAGGAAATGCAAAGCAGTAGTTAATAAGAAAGGACCTAATTAGAGGAGTACACCTGTATGTTAATTATGCAATAGCTTTGGTCATGTAGCAATATTTTGCAGAACGGATATAAGGAACATCAACAAGAATCTAAACTTCAAAAGGAACAAAAATAGAAATGTTAGAAGGAATGATAGCAACAACAATAGTAAGAAAGATGAACTCAAAGATTATGCTAAAGAATTTAAAGAAGTATTTGTCAAGGAAAAAGATTCATCAAGTTCACAAAAAGTATTAGAAGAACAAAATTTTGATGCACCTGGTGAAAGATTGAAGTCAATAATTATATGTGATTCATCCTATTTGAATTAAGCCCTTTTCATTAAGAATCAAGCATCAAAAGGACATAACTAAGGTTAGTGATTGAGTTTGAAGTTGTGAAGTTAGTATGTGGTTGAACAAGTTAAGATGAAGCTCTAGTTAAGAGTGCATTTCATTTGGAGATCACATGAAGATGTACAAATGAAAACAAGTTTACTGGTTAATAGTAACAATATGTGTGGATTGTGTAGTTGTGCAATCAATGTATAGTTTAATTTGAAAGGATGTATGTAATGCAGGAAAGATTGTTTGTACCATTTGATCATGTGAAGAAGTTAAGAGTAGTAAAGAGTGAAGTGATGCAAAATTGAAGGTGAACTAAAATGTTTACAAGGGTGAAGAAAAAGAAGCACTAATTACAAATGAACAAGGTATTTTGTAAGTTTATCAGTAGAATTTTTGAAGTATTTGAATCAAGAAAATGGAAAACACTACTATATGTGATGTTAGTGAGGGACCAAGGAAAAATTTTTAGAAACACCCATTTTTATTCTTGATGGACAATCCCTAGGGGGAATTTTTAGAAGTTCCACAAAATGTATAGCATGTTGAGGATGTAAGATCTTGCATTCACTACAAATGTGAAAGAACTAGTTATAGTGATGTCCACAAGGACTTAGAACTTGGATGGAATGAAGACTTGTCACTAAAACTAGAGTTCACACACCTAAATGACCTAAACATTGTGGAATTTGTGTTCTACATAGAGTTTGATAATCACAAGTGGGGTTAATTTATCCTTAGTAGAAGTCATGAAGGGATGTTCTAGGTTGGAGATATTTTTTTTTTTGATTGACAGTGACACAATTCAAAAACTTACTGGCATGTGAAATAAAGGCATTAATCTAATAAATGTCAAGGATGTCAAGAAAATGATTGAGACTAATATGAAGACAAACTCTTATGGAAGAAATATGTGAATAGGCCTAATAAACAATGTTAGAGTGGTAAGAAAGATAATTTGTTACAAGATGAACTATTGTTCAAGAATCAATTTGGTACATGCTAGATTTATCCACTCAAATTACATCATGTCTTTAATGAAGAAGAAGGTAAACATGTGTGAGGTTTTAGACAACAACTATTGGACAATATTGAGAAGCTAAAGAAGACAAAGAATGTGGTCTTCAAATTTGAATCATTACCAAAATACAACTAAAATCAAATTTGGGTCTCAACAACAAGGCCTGATCAAGTACCCAAGTACAATCAAACATTTGAAAAGAGGAGGAGCAAAAAAAATCACATGGGAAAAAAACTACTCCAAAAAGAGATGGAAAAAATGTTCGATGATCATGTAGAACACTACTAAAACACGAAGCTGCAAACACTACCAAACTATTGATCTGAGGGTAAAAGCACAGATCTGTGTCACCGTTTAGGATACCAAAACCTATTTTGGTCAAATCTCATTTCTCTATCAAAACTCTTTTTTTGTTTCAAAAACTAAAAATAACCTTTTAGAGATCTTAGATTTAATAACATTATTATATAACTTTTTTAGTGTTTTGATTAGTTACAATACGTTATAATTTCAAAATATTATAAGTTGATATTTCAACATTTTAGAAGATGTTCCCTCAAAAAAGGAAAAAAATACTAAATCATAAAAAAAATTTTAAAAAATTATATTTATCTCTAGAGGAGAGAATCATCTTCATGATTATGTAATTTTTTTCAAGAAGATAAAGATTTGACAGGGAAGTTTTGACGGGAGGAAAAAATTGTTGGATTCTAATAAGGTCAAGCTTGAGTACTTATAACAAAGAAAATATACATCAAAAATAATTATTTCTTATTTTTTTTCCTAGCTATACATGCCATCTATAAGATATTTTCAAATCAGATCAAAAAAATATTATATGCATATACTTGTTTGAGAGGAACTAAACCCTATATTTTTTACAGTTAAAAAAGGGACTTCAAATTAAAAGAAAATGCACAATTTTTTACTCAAAAAATTTATAAAAATGATAGACATAAAATTCATCCAATTCTACATATTTCATTAGTTTACATAATCTTGAAATTCTAAACACAAATACCATTTTTTTTGTCATTAATGTTGAACAGGTTTGTGCTTTTACCCCTAAACAACCTCCACTGTATAGAATATGACTAGGTAGAGAACACTAAGTATAAATATCTAATCGATCAAAGATGGAAGCTATCTTCATTGCCTCCAAAAATAGGAATGAAATAATGCCTATATCATGAATGATCCATCTCATCAAAATGCATAGGTATCTAACCTCTGCAATTGCCTAGTACATTGGATCAAATACTTAATACATAGCTCACTCCATCAAACCAAGAAAGAAATAGAACCAACATAACCCCCTATAATGCTGAGATGTAAGACATGAACAATAAAACTAAATGCAATATCTCTTACAGAAATAAGAATTTTGAACATCAAGAGTGCAAAAGAAGTACAAACACTTATAGTGGCACGTGTCATTGAAACATCATGAGGCTATTGTCATGGAAGGAACGCTCACTTGACAAAGGCAGATGGTGTATATGGCCAACATGAAAACTCCCAAGGGAATTTATAGTGTAGTTCAAGCACAATAAAACACAAGGATGTCTAAGATCCTGTAATGCAATATAGTGGCACTTTATCTCAGTGCATTTGCAAAAATACTACAAAAGAATTACAATGAAGATCAAATGACACATAAGGTTGATACAAGATATAATACAACCCATAAAAATCATTTGAAACAACAAAATAAATCTTTGGACTTGAAACAACCATGATATCCACCAGAATGCAAAAAAGAAAAAAAACTATATGGGATGTGCTTAGAGCAGAATCTAGAAAATAGAATGTTCAAGATATATCTCCAGGAGTGCGAAATAGAACCTCTATCTTTGAAAGCATAAATTGGTAACCAAATATTAAAAAAAAACTCTAAATAAATTGCACCACCATAGTGGGCTCAAAATCAAAATTTTGATGATATTTTGTTTGTGAAAATCAGAGTTAGAATGAGCAAGTTACGACCAAAAAGCATAGGTAGGTCAAAAACCCATTGGAAAAGAAAAACAAATTATTGCATTGGGATTCATACCAAAATGTATCAAGAAGTGTGTTCACCATTACCAGAAATTACCTTAGGATTTATGCCATAATATTTTCATTATAGTACCAAAATGGCTCGATTTGCATGCAAATATCTTGAGTTGTGCACAAAAAATCTTGATTTGTATGCCAAAACAATTTAATTTTTGCAAAAATCTCAAATTTTGTGCCAAAAAATTCTCAATTTCTATGTCAAAAAATCTCATTTTTCTATAAATGTTTTTTGATTTCTATGCCAAAAGTCACAAAATCACTACCTTAGGAAACATGCCAAATTTGGGAGCAATAAATCTTGCCTCAAATTTCAACTATATCCAAATTAGACAAATTTAATATGAAAATAGGGTTTTTTGGGCACTTTGACCTCAACGGTGATGTTTGTTTTAGCTCAAAGTGATCCAAAAATTAGTGATCCCCCAGATCCAATATTAAAAACCTCTAAAAAATGAAGCCCTCTAAAAGAAAAAAATACATATCTGAAAGCCAAGACAAACTTGTCATAAATAGAATAAGGGCAAGAAGATCTGTAGCTCTGATACCATGTTGAAGTTAACAAAATATCAACCCCATAGCTCCCAAGAATCACTTGCATGCAAACACCTATGGCTATGTGTAGGATCATGGTGCACAAAAATGTGGTGATTTGAAAAATATGTAGTTCTAAAATGCCTCAAAGCATTTGAAAATATATATCCAACTTTTTTGTCCCCCCCCCCATCCTGATACCAAACCAAAAAATTAATACCCTAATAAGGCCTAGTATATCTTTGGATACCAACCCTACATGGTTAATGTTAAAAATGTGTCAAAAATATGTTTTTGGTCTATTTTGTGTATTTCTTACTCCAAACATGTAGCTGACAACTTTTTTTTCACCCAAATTAGATGAAACGACAAGGGTTTCTTAAGAATGTTCTTAGCTTTCCATAAATATAATGTCTATGAAATTATGAGTTTAGTAAGTAATTATTACTTATTTTCTATTGAAGTTACATCCAAAGTGTTGATTGACACACTGATTGAAAAACAACTATAACTTTAAAATGGTAGAACATTTTTTAAATCCAAAAGATGCATCACATTATATGCTTCTTCCACTATAAGGAAAAAGAAATTAAACATTAAATTTTACATAGTTTTGAATTAGTTAAGGTGGTTTGACATGAGAGTTCTTTTATTCTGAAAATACTATAGTAGAAAATTTATAAATATTTATTTATTTAGAATAAAAATACCTAGTAATATGTATCACATTCAGGTATGAGTTTACTTCGTATACATATAATATTATTTATAAAAAAATATTATTTAATTTGTATTAAGGTGGTCAAAAATACATCTACTTCTTATATTTGTCCTAAAACTTTTGTACTATTGTATAAAAATTCAAAATTTTGATCAATCAATTTATTTTTTTAGATAAGGCCTATTAGTTTAGAAACTAAAATCAATTTCTTAGAGAATCTTTTCTCTTAACTTTTTGATAGAGAGTTCATAACAAGTTGAAAATTGCATGTGAAGTTGACATAACCTTGATTATCAGATTTTCATTGCCACTTAAAGGTATATTTTGATTGACTTTTATCTTGCACATACACATATAATAGAAAGAGATAAGAAAAAGATATGGAGGCTAGAATTCCCATATCCACAGATGGTACATTCTTGATGAGAAAAAAGAGAAATTGATATTATCAAAAGTGAGTTAATTATTACAAAGAGATCAATTCTTATAAAGGAGATCAAAACTATAATAGGTAAAACCTAGGTTGCACTATAATAATTAATTATTATATGCCAAAAGTTTAGTTTAAATAAACTAGAGATAATAAGTGACTTAATAATTAAATCAATATCCTTTAATTAATAAGAAAATACTTTATTAATCTAACAAAAGAGGAAGAAAAGGATAAACCTAATGAGAAGATTGTTGTATGAGCAAGAACACTATCTAGGAGGAATCCATGGAAACCTAAGGTAGAAAACCTTAATGTTTAGATGATTGATAATATTATTATTATTTAGTTAAAGAAGTAATATAGTTTATATAGTAATGTAGATAGGATAAAGTTAGAAAATGTAGTAGTTAGAAATATGATTTTGAATAATAAGAGGTTTGAGGACATTTAGAAGAACATTCCTCAACATTTGTACAATAGACTTATAAAATGAAAAAGGAGAATTATGGAAGAAGACATAGGAATAAGAGAAAATCAAATTAGGCAAGTTTGTGACGTTAATGATGATGAGGATATAAGGAGAATAATGAAAGAATTTGAGCCCTTACTGAGGAAAAAGAAAATAATTGTCTTGTTGATGGGAGATAACTACGAGGGAGTTAAAGAAGAAATAAAGTAAGCCATTGTTAATTTCATGACCTTTGTTCTTAGTTTTACTAAGAAGAGTGCAAAGTTAGGGGGAATAAACCCTATGACTATTGAGAATAATCTACCAAAACCAACAACATGAAAAGTGAAGGACACAATGATGCCATAGGTATCTCTATAGATCACAATTAGCATTGAAACCATGTGAGTGGATAATATCCAAATAACTATTGATGAACAAGAAGATCCTTTTAAGGATTATGGAACTAGCATTTTTGGCAATACTAATGCTTACTCTAGTTCACATGAGGAAAAAAATGAAGAAGAAGAAAGAATAAAGAAAGTAGTAAAAGGAGAATAAAAGAAAAGAGGAAGAGAAAATAAAGAAAGAGGAAGAAAGACAATGAGAAAATGAAGAAAAAGAAAAGAAAAAAATAGAAGATGAAGAGAAGAAGAAATAAAAAATAGAGAAAATGAAGAAACAAGACAATGAAGATGAAGAAAGGAAGAAAAGACAAGAAGAAGAAGAAAAATGAACAAAAAAGGAAGGAGGAAGAAGAGGAGAAAAGAAAAGAAGAAGAGTAGAAAAGAAAGGAGGAAGAGATAAGAAGAAAGTTAGAAGAGAGAAGAAAAGGTTAAGTTGAAAGGTTAGCAAATAATTGCAAGGTTATAATGTAGGAGATAAGATTCTTACCACAACTAAAGCATGTTGAAGCTGAGTTTGATAAGGATAAATTTTAACATGAGGCAGGTATTCTAGTACTAGCACATGTAAATCAAAAATCTCCTATTTTAGTACAGTTGACCATTGCATCAGATGATGAGGATGATAAGAAAGGAATTTTATCATATCTGAGAATGTTGTTGGAAAAGAACATGATTGAAATTTTTTGGAAAAGTGTTTGAGAAATTGTAAGGACAATCACGATTAAGGTGAAAGAACATGATTTGCAACAAAGGGCAAAGGAATCAATGAAGTTTTTTGGCAAAGAATTCACTACCTTATTAGATATTGCATTAGTACAGGCCCAAATAAATCATTACACATAGTTGTTTTCTACCATTTGCAACAATGTGAAGACTAATTTACAAACCCTTGACACCAGCATCAAGGAGTTGAGAAAACTTCTTGAAGAAGGGAGAAAGTTTTATGGACAATGCAAAATGTCATAAAATTATGTTAAGGACATGAATGATTAAATAAGTCAAAGTTGAATTAACTATAGAAACTGATAGTGGTAGTGCAAAAACCTAGCACTATGATTGAAAATCTTGAGGTTGATGTCTCTAAAGTTCATGATGAGATTGAAAGGGTAGTCAAAAGGTTCTCTTTACTTAGAGAACATTTGACAAATAAGGTTAGCCTTTTATAGAATAAATTGGATGAATTTTTAATAGAAAAGGCTTCATATGAGAATTTTTCTTACACAGACTTGAACACTATAAAAGAAGCATCTTATGGCTTGTGTGCACTACTTAGCACTACTAAAGGAATCAAAGACGCATGGACAAAGGAATTTGAATTTTTGAAGAAATTTTTTGCAAATTGTCTTCCGAGAATCTCAAATTGATTAAAGGTAACAAATTTTGGGCATGTATATAGATTTTGACACCTTTGGCATTAATGTCAAAGAAGGAGAAGTATAAGGAAAATTGTATAGAATATAATGTAACGAGTAGAAGAAGTATAAATGTATAGAATTGTATCAGTGTTATGAAAAGGGGAGGAGTGGTATATTTTGTATATATAAAGGAAAAATAGTAACAAAGGAAAATATGGTTATAAAAATGATGATCCACAATTTTTAATCTTGAAGTTTTGAAAGATTTTTGCAAATGCCAATCTAAATAGTTGTTGGATTACAATTTGGCACTTAGCCAAATTTCCCATTTTTTGCCATCAATGCCAAAGGGGGAGAGTGTTGGAAATATGGATAAGTAGGACAAGTTAGAGTTGTCATTTATGGAAACATATATCTTATGACAAGAATGAACTATGAATAGTTGAAGACTCTAGAGTTAGACAATGATAATTATCTAAGTATCAAATAGCTATCCAATAGAGAAGGAATAGTTTTGTTGTGTATAGATGGAAGAGTGATATTTGGCATGTGCATAGTTAAGGAAAAGTAGTACAATATGTCAAGATGATATGACTAAGTGTGCATGTCAATATAGTAGTAAAGAAAGAGTTATGTAACAATGAACATAGTAGAATAGAGCATAATAGTAAATTGAGGTTTATAGGTCAAGGAATTATTTTGGTTATGAAATAATTACTCAACTAATTAGGGATGACATCCTAGATGATAACTCTAAGTTATAAAGAATTGGTTTAGTGTTTTTCCAAGCATGTGAATGCTTGAAGGCTGACTAGGCAAGTTTTGTGAAATGTAAAGATATAAAGGAAAGATCGTATTATACAAAGTAGTAAGTTTTATATGACATACAAAGTGATATGTGAACTATATGATACAAAATCTAATGCATGATTAGAGGTATGTGAAGAGGAA
Organism: Cupressus sempervirens; assembly: GCA_028749045.1. Classification (NCBI taxonomy): domain Eukaryota; kingdom Viridiplantae; phylum Streptophyta; class Pinopsida; order Cupressales; family Cupressaceae; genus Cupressus; species Cupressus sempervirens. The sequence goes on along the minus strand of CM053786.1, from coordinate 211,919,094 downwards.
AAAAAGTAATATTATATATTAAAGATATCAGTAGTAAGAGGTTTTTGTACCTATCGCTTTTCTATAAAGGAATTTTATTGTATAATTGTATGTTTTTTTAGTGGGATCATCTTGCATACATTCTCTAATTGTTTATACCAACTCCTAATAGGGTTGAAGCAATTCCTAACAAGGTTGATGCTTTTAACAAGGCCTAGTCCTTTAATAAGGATCAAGAACACTATATCTAATTCATAGATTCCTAATAGGGTCAACATCCTTAACATGATACTTTCATTTAGTGGATCACTTTGTGGGCACAATCCCCATCAAGGTTTTCTCCTGGCCAAGGTTTCCCTAGCTAAAAAATGGTGTTAAGAGTTCTCTCTATGTGATTATTATTACTGTTCAAAATTTTTAGTTTACTTTCATATGCATGTTATAAAGTAATTAACAGTATTTAGTTGTGGGCAAAAGTTTGTAGAATACTGATACACCCCAATGCCCCCTCACCTCTCAGTATTGCCTATTTTTAATAAGAGTACTCTTTCACCATCAATAACATAGTTTAAAGGAGAAAAAGATCTATTATCTTGATTTGGTTATCATCCATTATGTGGATGGGAACTCTCATGAGAAATTCTAATAATGTGTTGAACAGAAAAGTCGGTGAGAAAGTTTATTTTCTAAATTTAGTTTATTGCTATAAAGTTTTTCATAATAAATTTAGTGAAGTAACCTTTCACATATTAATCATGAAACTTTTTTCTTATAATTTTTTTCTATTTAAGTCTATGACACATTAATTTGTAATCTTTTTTGAACCCAAGAATATATCCAAGAATCATCAAAAGTACATCCCCTATTTATTGGATGGGGGTTGTTGCCTAATGAGTAATAATGGCTTTGGTCATGTTAAGGACTTGAATGTTATTTATTTTAAAGTCGAGAGTTTCTCAATAATTGTGGAATCTTACATTACAAGTAATATCTTTATTATAAGTAATTGGAGAGAAAATCATCACAACACCTTTCAAATGGATTATTGACTCTTTGTTATCTTACACTCTAATTGTTTGGTTTCCTTTGATGATTTCATAAGAGAACATATAATGTAGAAAGACATTGTTAACCTGAGAATGATGAGGCTTAATATTTCTTTTCTTGAAGAAGCCTAGGATTTCAATAAGGCTAATACTATGGGGCCCCTCCAAAGTGGGTTGAGTTGAAAAGTTATAAACATGTGCTATAAAATGGGGAAATATGGAACTATTTTGTGAGGATGGGGATAAGAAATTACATTGAAGAAATGAAAGGCCATAATTCATTGCTCTGTGCTTAGTTTTCCAACTCTTGGTATAGGGGCGAGGTCACCATTGGAAGTGTTAAGTTTGTTGTGACATGCCAACTAATTTGTGAGCCAACAAGCCTAATTTATGAAGGAGAGAAAGTTGAGAGGAAGGGGATGATTGACTATAGTAAATTCAAGCATAAGTTTTTTGTAGACATGGAGCAGCTAGTGAGGATTAAGTCTAGCAATAGGTATGATAATTTACCCCTCCCTAGCCCATTTTCCATTGTTTGCCTTTGGATTATGCATAAATTTACTTTGGAATCCCTTATGAACCCCCTAGAACTCTATTCTAATTGAATAATTTTAGCCAGAAAATGACTCAATTGTCCCTCCTACTAATATTGGAGATATAGGAAATCCTAAGAAAAGGCCCCAAAAACCTTAAGGGAAAAAATAAAACCCTAGAAGATTCCTTCCTATTTGAAACCCTAGCTAAATGCAAAAAATTGCCTACCAAAATGAGCCTAGTGAGAATCCCCGAGAATAGAAAAAAACTATAAGGAAATTATTGAAGTAGATAAATAGGAGTTGGAAGAGTCTAATGGGGAGGAAGGAGACAAGAAATAGAGGGATCAAGGATAAAATTTTGGTTCTAGCTTTGGGGAAACAAAATCTAAAAGGTTGAGGGTTAAAAATGACAAGAATTACAAGGAAGTTAGCAGAGATGAAAACCAAGATAGAAACTATAAGGATAACTATGAAACTGAGGTGGAAGAAACATTAGAGAAAGAAGAGAAGAGTTCTAATAAGGAGGAATTTGAAGTGGAGGTAGATGGTGAAAAGTCAGAGAAGGTTGAGTGAGAGAACCAAGAAGCCCATATTGAGGCTATTTTTGGGCCTAATGTTGATACCCGCAATTCAAACAACCCTATCAAGGAAAAAATTAAAACCCTAACCAACATAGTTACTATTAAGGAAAGTAAGGTTGAAAAGATTTAAAAGGATCTTAAAGATTAGATCAAGGTCATCAATGAAAAAGTGTTATCTCTGAACATCAAATTTGACAATGTCATTACTAGTATTGATATTGGTGTGGTAATCTCAACTATATGTATGGTCCAAAAAGAAATGATGAGGAAGGTCATCTTTGGAACCATCATGTGCTATAGCAAAATCAAGAAAGTATGCATGCAAAAGGACAATGTTTCTATGGAGATGAAGAGCATGGAGTATGTTCACAACCAAACTAAAGATCTCAAGTACCTAGTCAAGGTGTAATGCCCCACTAGGGAACCCAAAAGAAAATAAACTAAAGTCTCACTAAGTTTATCTAACTTTTTTTATAAAAAGATAATATCAATAAAAGATAATATAGTAGAAGCAATAACTCATATACATAAAAACAACCATAAAATAGATTAAATTTCTTAAGGGTTCTAGGATGTTGAATGACATTTAAGTTTAATTAATACTAAATCTGATACATAAGAAATCTACATCAAAGAATAATCACAAGTACAAATCCATTTAAATAATATACAATTACAGGATGCCATATAGCAATAATCAGAATGCATAATCATCCACTATACAAGTCATAGGTTATGAAAAGCTCAAAAAATATTCTTTCTTGTAGGCCTCCAAGAATAAGCATAAGCCTAGGGGGGTGGATATAATGCCTACCTCTAGTTTACTTTTCATGTTGGATTGTCAAATTCTTTTAGGCTAGTTTTATGATCATGTTTTATAATTAGCGGTACTTGGTTACTGAATTTTAGATGTTATTTCAAACTCATTTTATATATGTGATGAGTTACTTAGCTATTTTATGTGTTCATGATTATTTTGATGATGACACATGTATGTTCATATAGTGATTTCAATTATTTCATAATGATAGTTAGATAGATGATTTATATGCATTTTCTATGGTTACTTACCCCATAATTGCATGTGTATGTTGTACTTGTATGTTATACTTTATGATTGACATTTCTAATGTGGTTGAGGGAGGGAGTCATATTCACCTACTAGTTGGGATCTACACGATGCACCACTTTCTGTCATTTCCTATTTAGTTGAGATTATATGTGTATGTACATGCTAAGATTTTATGCAGATTGAAGGTACCAGGCATCAACTTCCCTAAATTGCCAGGATGAGTATGCCCTATCATAGTATCTCAATGGTAAAAGAGGGGAGATAAGTCTTGAGTCCAAATCCTAACTCAAAGCAAATTTTCCTAGAAATTAGGACAAGTATTTGAGTTGTTTACCTATCTGAAATTGCCAAGTGACGTGAATTCGTGATTTTGACCCTTGAGTTTGATTTTATAATCTGTTCTTTATAATGGATTTTCTTATTTAGTTTAGGGGTCTATTCTGATTTTGATTGATAATTAAATCAAATTAAAAGAGTATTGAATAATTCAATTTAATGAAGATTTTATAAAAAAAAAAGAAATCAATATATAATGGTATTTTATTAATTAAATAAAAAAATTAAATTTAAATATTTAAATAAAGTTCTTATTTTGGCATAGGGTGGGGGCCCTAGCTCGGTTGGCTAAATCTTCCCTGTTGCAGGGGGTTGGTCATGGATTCTAGTCTTCACTGTCCTTGTGGTACCGGTGGGCGTGTCACGCCAGCGCTACCGGTCACATTAAAAAGTTTATCAGGCGCACTGCAGTTTATAGAGGGGTCGTGTTGCACCGATTCCTGCAGTCTTAAAAAAAAAAAATAGTTCTAATTTTGGCATAATTATATTTATTTTATTTAATAATAATTTTATTTAGGAGTTTCATTTAAAAAATAAACTGTAAATAATATTATTAGTTAAATTAATAAATATATTATTAAAGATGTATTTTGATTCAATAAAAGAGGAAAATAATAAATTTAATAAAGTTTATTTTAATTAAAATGCAAAAGTTGCACTAGAAATTTTTTTTAAAAAAAAAGGGTTTCGCATGATTGCAAAACCAAAACTCTAAGAGGGAGAAAGCTCTTTATTAAGAAATTAGAGCTCATTTCTTCACACATAGGTTTAGTGGAGCCACTTTCTGAGAAAAAGGGTTTTCAAAAGGAAGGGAATTTTCTTGCGAGATATGAGCATCTAATTTATTAGCATTAGATCCAGGTAGGATCTTGTTGAGTTTAGCACAATAATTCCTCTTTTGAATTCTTTGTCTTCTTTGTGTTTTTTGTGGATCTGTATTCAAACTTTAATTGGGTTGAAACCCTTGTTTGTGAATTTATTTTTCTTCATTTCAAAAACATATGTAATTGAACAGAAGGTTGGAAACCCTCATTTGGCAAATTTTAAGAGATTCATATTGATTACAATTCAAGTAGGGTTTGGAAAAGAAATCAAAATTTGATATAAAAAAGTTTGATTGGTTGTTCATGATTTTTCTATCAGATCTAAGCTAGAATTTTGTCTTAAAAAGAATATGTATTATAAAAAGTTACCATAGTAAATAAATTTGTTGTGATAATTTTATTTATTAAAATAGCAATTGGTTTATACTAGAAAATAAAAGGATTTTTGCATTGTATATGAGGGGGTTTGTGTGTTGTTGGTTTTCAATTTATAATAATAATAAAATATTTTAGGTGGGTGAGGGCCATCATCCCCCAACCCCCTTACTCCTCCCTTCCTCCATGGTCATGGTAGCTTGGGCTGTATACAACAGTCATGATGGCTGCAAGTAGCGACTCACACTGGTGTAGTAGCACTGAGCGCTGCCTTGCAATACTCACACTATTGCATGAAGTCGAGGGGCTATAAACCTTGTGAATCATTTTTTTTTTATTATATGTTTTTTTAATTAGTCTTTTTATTAATAATTTTTAATATAATTTATAATAATAATAATTAATTAGTCTAAATTAATTTTAACATTATTAATAATTGTTAATAATTTTCATTTTTTATTAAAATTAATGATAATAATTATTAATAGATTAATATTATTTATTTGATTCAATTATTATTATTTTATAATTTTATTAAAATATTTGGTTAAGAATGTTGTTAATTCATTTTTAACTCAATCTTAAATTGGGAAGATAATTTTTTTAAATGAAGTTTATTTTTATTTATGATAAATTATTTTATATATAAAAATGAGGTTTTATATTTAAATTACTTTTAATGGATTGTTGAATCTATTGAGATTCTTGTGAACTCAGAAACCCAAACATATTTGACACTAGAAAAATGGAAAATTTGTAACCCTATTTATAAATAGAAATTGTATGTTCTTGGAACCAAACAATTTATGAAACTACATTTGTTATAGATTTGATGTGAGGTATGGTTTATTGGTGTTGGTTTGGGGTTTGACTTAGTAAATCAACTAGTTAAGATTTTTATCAAAGGCCTGGGGGGTTTTGTTCTATGATGATGTTACATGTATATGATCTTTTATACCTAACCATTGTGATGTATTCAAGTATTTCTATAATGAGTTTTGATCAGATGTTTGCTAGTGCTTTCCAGTTTCTTATGGATATCTGAGGTCAATGGTGTAATTATCTTGGTGTAACCTTCGAGTTTTGATTAGTTATCTTGTGATGCTTTCTAGTTACTTGTATAGGACTGAGGTAATTATTATGATTGGTCTTTAGGTTCTTTTTAGTTTCTTGTAAAGGACTGAGGTTAATACTATGTTTTATCTATAGGTTCTTTCTAGTTTCTTGTAAAGGATTGAGGTGAAAATTGTGATTTTATGAGTTGAAATTTTCATGAGCTTAGGGTAAATAATCTATGTGTACATTGGGAAATGGCTTGCAATGGAGGCTAGAGCCCTAAAGAGGTTGCCTAGGTAACCCATTGTAAGTTATTTTAATAAATGATAACATTTCATTTAATGAGAGTAAAATGAATTAATAAGAGTCATTGGTTTTCCTCACCCATGCCTCAAGTGCTAGTATAGATTAGGATGGGAGTAAAGAGGATGCTTGGTTGCAACCTTGCTTCATTAGTATGCCTTGTTTGTATGAGAGGACACTGATGATATGTAGAGACACTAAGGAGCCTAACTCTAGAGAGGCTGCTAGGGTAACCTTAGAGTTGGCTCATGCGATGATACTTTCCCACTTGCATAATAGATTTCCTATGTGTCATTGTTGCCTCTAGATTTAGATGTCATTTGTGTCTCGGTACATCTGAGATAGATTTCTTTTAGGTTTTCCTTGACCTAGATGTTGGTTATGACTCTTAGGATTGTTATCTTGTTTGGGACTTGAGACTATCTTCTTAGCATGGTGGGAGTGGACCATTTAGATTCCATGAGGTCAGGTGGTAGCTCATTTTTCTTATACCATTGAGATCTGATCATTGAATGTTGTTGTTGGACGTCCTTGTGTTTTATTTCCTTTCCTTCTAATCTTGTATTTCTGGTGGATGGTTATTCTCTATTGTATTGTAGTTGATCTCTAAGATCTTATGAAATGATTTATTTTATTTTACGATGTATATTCTTTGATTTTTCATACCCTACGACTTGTACAGTGGATGATTATGTATTTTGATTATTGTCATATGGCATCTTGTAATTATATATTAATTAAATAGATTTTTATTGGTGAGTATTCTTTGATGTGAATTTCTTATGTATCAGATTTAGTATTAATTAAAATTAAATGTGTTTCAATGCCATTAAGCCCTTAAGATATGTAATATGTTTATGGTTGTTTATATGTATGTGAGTTATTTCTTCCACTATATTATTTTTTATTTTTGTTATCTTTTAAAAAAAAATGTTTCACAAACTTAGTGAAACTTTAGGTTATTTTCTTTTGGGTTCCCTAGCAAGGCATTACATAATGATTGGGATAACATTAAATAGGCCTAGATTTTCCAAGCCTTAGATTTCCTTTTGTCTATTTTAATAATCAATACTTTTATTTACTTTCTTTTATGCTTAACATTTCTTCTTCTTGTAACTTGAAGATACAACTTAGAAACTATTATGCTAAATCTGGTTTATGTTAATCATCAATACTCTAAAACTCTATTATCATTTTTTATTATTAGCTTTGTTTTTACTAATAAGTTAGACTCTCGTACTAGTATTGATTCTCCTAATTTTTTATTTAGTTTTGTATTGTGGAGGTTCTCTAATAGTTTGTGTGAGAGATGGTCATTTCTATTGCTTGGTTATAATGGCCCAGAGCAAAATTTGTTTTGATACTTTTTTGTTGTTTCTCAGGTTCTTGACCCTTTTTCTACCTCCTTTAAAAAAATACTATGTTTTTCTTTCCATAACAAAACCAAACCATTTTTTTGCTTCTCCTTTTTTAGGACATTAGTTTCTACCATTTAAAAAAATAGTAGATTAGAAACTAGATTTAGAGAACTACAACTCTTATTCATGTTGTATCTTTACATTTTGATATTATTTCAATTTCTTGTCAAAGTTTAGAGTTTGTTAAAAAAAATTTTTAAAGTAGTACATACATTTATATTTTTGGTGCCCCATCATTGTGTATACACCCAAACATATATGTTGGAGAATAAAAAATGACCCTCTTAGGGGTTGAGATATCATCATGACTAAGATATCATCCATCCACAAGAATAGTTGAAGGACCTACAATGGACTAGGAATAGTGAGAGATAAAACTCTATCATGTATCAACTCTTTAACCTACCCATACTTGGGCTTGTCCATCAATACCTGATGATCAATAATCAAAGGTTGAGGTGAAGCTAGAGAAGGAGCCACAACCTACTCCATTTTATCCCGCTAGACATCCCAAGGGACATAAATAATTATACTAGAAATTTATCCATTATTCCTTGCCTCAACATACTCTTAGGTCTCTAAAATAATTTCATAGGTTTCTTTGCTTTGAGATAAACCTTTGAAAGAAAACATTTAGATTGATGACCTATTTAAAAATAATAATATAGGAAAAAGGGTTATATTCAAAGTCCATAACTTACATCCCATCTCCTAGCTTGGATTTGAGACTAACAACATCTATAAGATTGGAATATTGAGAGATATTATATTAATGCACAACCTAACATATGATCTTATGTGGAGCCTAATCAGAATCAAAGGTTAATCTTTTCCACTACCTTCATTGTTGTTTCTACATAATTTTTTCTATAGGGGTTTGGGGGTTGCACCCCCATGATGGGGTCAAGGGTTAATGCTGCTTATGGAGTCAAGGGTAGTGCCCCTTGTGGGGTCCTAGGAAAAATCCCTAAGCACAGTTCTATAAGGAAACTTGCACTAAAAATTATAACTATTTCAACATAACCCGTAATAGATCTAAAATAAATATGCACTTGAAATCCACATGTAAGAGAATACACAACATACCCACAAAAATATGACACAAGATATACCTTGGGAAACCCTCATCAAGGGAAAAATGAAACCTTGAAAAAATTCATCACCATGTATTATTTAGCAAAAATACCATTGCAATACAACCATGGAAGTCTTCAAAACTTTAGCCACAACCAAGAAATCCATGTGAACAAGCATGAATCGACACATCCCATGCCATTCTTCCAACCTTCACAAATGCTCCCTTGACTAACTTGTCAAGCCTTGTCTTGCTCAACTTTTCTTTTTACCTTTTTTTGTTTTGTCTTTTTTCTACAACTACCCTTGTGGATGCTTATATAGTAGCAAGTCCAACAAAACTACTAACTGGTATTACATAAAATATGTGTTAAAATCATATGCTACCTAACCCATTGAGCCCACATTTAATATTGGACATTTAACTTTTTTTCCCAATATTAAATAATTACATCAAATATTATCACAATTTTACAATACAACTCATCAAGTATATCTCATAGGAATCTTTACATGTTGCACATCCATCTACGTTTTCCTAGGTGCAACATTGAAGAATAAAATAAAATAAAATAATATAACAATATTATGCAATGTGTGCAATACACATAATCTCAACAATCTCCCAATTCTTGAATACATTACATTGGGTCAATCTGTAGCCACATAAATGAACAAGGAAGCAATCCCTCCTAGCACATCCACCATCATGAATCAAAGTACATCATGTGCTCCATCCTGGTACTCGCAACAAAATCAAATTATCTAGCTTCTCAAACATGAATTATGCCACCTCCTATTATGTCACTACCACTAGACACACATAGAAGTAATCTAAAGAGAAAGCCACCCAACCTATTACACAAGGATCATAAAATCTTGTGTCAACTAAAATACAAAGCACAAACATATAATAAAGGTAATCACATGTATGTCGTAGTTGTCAAATATCCACAAATGAAATAGCACCCAGTAGAACAAGTGCCAACCCTTCATCCAACTATCCATATGTCCAAAGGTATACCAAGTGAATCTCACGTCATCAATGTATCCAATCTAAACCTACAATCACAAGCCTCAAGAATAGTAACTACCACATATATACCAAGAATCTTGCACTGTAAAAGATAATATCAAATATGTAACCAATCCAATCACAACATCTCAAAGATGTGAATCCAAGTAGTAACAAGGACATCCACAATACATAAACCAATAACCTACAAGAACAACACTCATAACAAGTCTCTAATGCTCTCCCAAGTTCTCCACAACCAACAAAGTAAAGATATAATTGTTAAATATCACCGACTATATTCTCTCCATGGAGTGATACACAAGGGAATTGCCATTATTTTTCTTCTAAATGCCCATCCATCCTTGGCGGCTTTAACTCTCTAACATGATCCTCACAAATCATCCTCTTTCCATCATAATAAATGCTTGCAGTAAGGAAACCCCAAAATGGAAATAATCACAAAATCTTTCCAAACATTGTTTTGTTAATGTAACATATTGAATTTAATGTCTTTAACTAGAATGTATCCCTTAGACTTAATTAAATATTTTCCTTTTCTCTTAAATTAAAATCATATAAAATTATTTCATGTCTCAAAGTTTAAAAGGAGAACTCGTGTACAAAATAATCACATGAGAATAGTTTCAAATCTAAAAATCAATATCACTATTTGAGGATTCATATAATTATTTGAGCAACCATAGAAAATATCTACTATATCTACTATTAATAATTCAATTGAGAATTTTAATTTTAATTTCAAATCTTGAAGACATTTTACAAAAAATCTAATATAATGATTTTTTAATTTAAGTAGATGTAAAGTGTTTGAGATATAAGTGTGCTATGCAAAATTAGACTGTATCTTTACACTTATTAAATATTTTCCTTTTATTCTTATATAGAAATAATGGCAATCATTAAATTATTGCTAAGTTTAATTAAAAAAATATGTAAAGAAATAGTGAAAGCAATATCACTATTTGAGCCATCATATCACTATTCGAGAAGCCATGGAAAACATATACTAATAAATAACTAAATTGGAAAATTTATATCTAAATTCAAATCTTCAAAACATATTATAAAAAATCTAATATAATTATTTTCAATTTAAGTAGATCAGAAAGTGCATGAGATATACCTGTGTTACAAAGTTGTTTGCATTATTTTTAACCTCTTAATTCTTGGCATTTTAATTAAGGATTAGAAGATCAATAAAAGAAAAGAAAAATTTATGAATACTTGTAATCTTAGAAATTAAAAATGGGAATAGAGTTCAAAATAATAAATGTCGACATTATCAGTTTACAACTTAGGAAATTATGTACTTATCTTCAAGTAATAAATAATCTACATATTAGATAATTATATTTTGGTTTTAAGAATTAGAAAGGAAGGAGCAGTCATAATTCCATCCATAAACTTTCCACAATCATTTTCTAAAGTAAAATTTTAAGTTCTATTTTTGTATATCCATTTTAATACAAATACTAACTGGTCAACTAATTGGAATTCAAACAATGAATATTTATACAAAACCCTGATGTTACATGCCAAATAAAAAGGGAAAATATTAAGAAGAAAGAGGAAAAAACAAAGAATAAAGAATTGTCATGGATATGGTTGTCCAGATAGTAGAAATAGAGAAAATCTTTAAATGCAACACTCTTCATTGGCTATTTTGGATCAAATTTTAGTTTTATTTGAAAATAAAATAAAATATAGATTGGGAACAAAGACATAAAAGAATGGATGACAACACAATTAGTGTAAAAAATGTAAGGAAACTTAGGTGCAGAAATAGCTTCCTACACTAATCTCATAAGGAAAGTATGATGAAAATCCTATTAAAATCTTCTAGACTTACAGATTCAATATCATGTAGACAACAATATTGCAGCCAACCATGCATACAGAAAATAGACAGACAAAGGAACACATAACACAAGGATTTGCTGGTGGGGAAAAACCTTTCGATAAAACAACCCCACCCCTTCAGAACCTGTACAATGTATTGTCTTCAACACAAGGTTACAATAAACTTGCAATGCAAGTTCAACATCAACAACAGAAGACTCCAGTAGCTACTTGTAGCACCAACAATACACCTTTTTTTCATCGCATCTCTTTGCAACCCTAAAAATGCTTATAAGATGCGCTTCACTTTAGGGCTACTCCCTAAAGGTAAACCGTATTAGGGTTTTACCATTCTCCGAGAAAATAGGAAACCCAAAAAATCTAAACCCCGCTATTGGGGTAGAGTGTACAGTAGTCAAATATCTTAGTTGCCACATGTCTTCACCTTTCATTGAATCTTCCTAACATAGCTCTTACGTGTCATAGGAATCTATCATAACCATTTTAGTCATGATCTCCTTACACACAATTCAAGATGTCGACACATCAACATTATTTGCAAGAAATACATTTTACAAAACAAATAATAAGAATAGGAATTATACAAGGTTGAGACACCTTATTCTTAACATTCTCCCACTTGTCGAACACCTTGTAAGAGCAACAGGAACATAACAGGAACTAACTGCTATAGGCCAAAAGGCCCATAGATTCCGAACACCATCTGAACTTTTCAATGCCCACTAGTTTTGTTAATGCATCTACAATATTCTTCACAGTATCTACCTTTTCCAAATTTACCTTTCCATCTTCCACCATATCTCTCACAAAGTGATACTGCACATCAATGTGCTTTATTCTAGCATGGAAAGTTGGATTCTTTGCAAGGTAAATAGCACTCTAACTGTCACACCAAATAGTAATCTATTGTGCATCAACACCAACATCAGAACACAATCTCTTAAGCCAAATGGATTCCTTACAAGCATGAGTAGCAGCCATGTACTCAGCTTCTGTAGTGGACAAAGAAACCACAGGTTGTCGCTCCACCAAACATAGTGAACACATAAGCACTGGTGGATCTCCTACAGTCAATATCACCCACCCAATCTGAATCCACAAACCCATAAATACAAATTGAATTTGGAGATCTAGAAGAGTTACCATGATAACATATGGAGTAATCTGATGTAACCCTCAAATATCTAAATACTCGCTTAACTGCATCCCAATGTATCCGTCTAGGATTAGCCATAAATTGACTTAGGACTCCCACTGCTTGGGCAATATCTGGTCTAGTACAGACCATAGCATACATAAGACTACCAACTGCACTAGCATAAGGTACTCTACTCATGTCCTCCACCTCACTAGGAGATTTTGGACAATCATCTACAGATAACTTTGTTCCCATAGGAATAGGAACACATAGCGGTCTACAATCTGCCATGCTGAACCTGTCCAACACAGACTTCACATACTTACTCTGACTCAACCAAAAAATTTTGTTAGACCTGTCTCTATTGATTTCCATACCCAAGATGTACCTAGCTGCCCTAAGATCTTTCATCTCAAACTGTGTTGACAACTAAGATTTAAAATCAGAAATCATACCCTTACCCTTCCCAAATAGCAACATATCATCAACATATAATGCAACAATAAGAAGGTAATCATTTTCAATTCTAAAATAAACACAATGATCTAATTTTGATCTTACAAATCTAATTGACAACACAAAGGAATCAAACTTAAGGTACCACATCCTAGGAGATTGCTTCAAACCATATAGAGATTTATTTAATCTGCAAACTAAGGATTCTTTACTTTTAACAATGTAGTGCTCAGGCTGTGACATATAAATCTCTTCCTCCAAATCACCATGAAGGAAAGTTGTCTTCACATCCATCTGTTCTATCTCTAAATCATATGATGCAGCAAGAGATAACAAAAATCTAATGGATGTCAACTTTGCAATAGGAGAGAATATTTCACCATAATCTATTCCCTCTAACTGTGAATACCCCTTTGCAACCAATCTAACTTTGTACCTTTCAACACTACCATCTGCACATAATTTCTTCTTGAACACCTATTTACAACCAATAGATTTTCTCCCTTTAGGAAAAGGTACAAGGTCCCATGTTTTGTTTTTCTCTAATGAAGCCATCTCATCATCTATAGCCTCAATCTAGGAACCTGCATCTTGCATTGCATAAGCCTCTTTCTGAGATCTAGGCTCATCAGTGATAGTAATCAAAGCAAAAGCACAACTGGAATCTAACATAGAATAACCAAACCTTTCTGGATGCTTTCTTTCTCTCGAGGATCTCCTCAAGGGCTGAGGTTGAGGTTGTTCTTCCTCTTCTTCTGAACCATTAGAGCTGCAAGAGCTCTCCTCATCATTAGACCGAACATGGTCTCTCTATTCAGTCTTCTCAGGGGTAGGAGGCAACTGAACAACATCTTTTTCCTTTTCTTTTTCATCTAGTTGTAGCACAATAGGAGAAGATGTTAGCTCTCTAAAAATAACATTTCTACTATACAACACCTTACTAGTCACAAGATCCCAAAGCTTGTATCCTTTCACACCAGCACTGTACCTAATGAAAATACATTTAACAGCTTTATTTTCCAACTTAGATCTTTTCTCCATTGGAAAATGTGCATAAGCTTCACAACCAAAAACATGAAGATGTCTAATTGAAGGCTTCTTACCAGACCACACCTCCATGGGTGTCTTATCGACAAGGGCTGATGTAGGAGATCTGTTAACCAAATAGCAAGCAGTGGCCACAGCTTCGGCCCAAAACCTTTGTTCTAAACTAGCTCCACTAAGCATACTCCTAGCCTTCTCCATCAGTGTCCTATTCATTCTCTCTACAAATCCATTTTGCTCCAGGGTATAAGGAGTTGTCTTATGCCTCTCGATACCTTGTTCTTTACAGAACTATTCAAACTCTACTGAGAAAAACTCACCACCATTGTCAGTTCTCACACACTTAATCTTCTTACTAGTCTGATTCTCTACAAGGGCTTTAAATTCCTTGAATCGACTAAAGACTTGTGTCTTACTTTTAAGGAAATAAATCCATGTCCTTCTACTATAATCATCTATGAAAGATTCAAAAAATACAGACTTGGAGATTGAAGAAACTTTTACAGGACCAAATACATCAGAATGAATAAGATCCAAAACATTAGAAGATTTGTGAGAACTAGAGTAAAAATGAACACGATTTTGTTTACCATATACAAAATGTTCATAGAAGTCAAACTCAAGATTGCAATCATTTAACCCCTCAATGAGATTTTTTATTTTTCAAGGTTCTGAGACCCTTCTCACCAATGTGACCAAATCTCAAATGCCACAACATTGTCTTTTCCGCAGGAAGCTTTCCTTCCAAAGTGTTTGCACCCTAAGGTATACTTGTTGCACTACCATCAGAACCACTAACCACGGTCTTCTTTACTACTCTTTCAGATGGTGGGGATGAACTGATAGCTACTCTCTTCTTTGAAACAGAAGAACTATTACACTGAGAAATGTGTGCATCAAGCTGAAACAAAGTACCTCTCCTAGTACCCTTAGCAAGCACCATAGCTCCTCTCATCATCTTACATCCATCTTTAGAAAAAATAACTTGCACACTTACATCATTTAGCATACTTACAGATAATAGGTTTTGTGCCAAACCTAGAATGTGCATAACTCCATTGATTCCCTTTACTCGTCCATCAGGAAATTTGATAGTGACCCTTCCGCATCCAACTATCTTTAGGTGAGAATCATCACCCAAGTACATCTTTCCACCATCGAACTCTTCATATCTTGAGAACCAATTTCGATGAGAGGTCATGTGAAAAGATGCACCCAAGTCAACCAACCTAACATCATTAGATGCATGGGCTGCCAAAGCTACGATGAATGCATCGCCATCTTCTTGAGATTTTTCAAAACCAGAATCTAAGGCTCTCTTCTTCTTCTTAGGCTCTTTACAGTCTTTACAAAAGTGACCAGTCTTATCACAGTTCCAACATTTTGCCTTGGACTTATTAGAAGTCTTTGACTTCCCACAGGATTTGGATCTACCCTTATTGTTAGACTTATTGTCATTTTTCTTCCCTCTTTCCGTGGATCTCCCACGAACAGCAAGGGCTTCTTTTTCTGAAACAGAAGCCTTTCTCCACATCTCCTCTGATAGCAACAAAGACACCACATCATCCATTTTGAAGGTGACTAATGCGCTTCTGAGAGCCATCACAAGATGGTTCCATGAATCTGGTAAAGAACACAAAAGTGTGTAGCAATGATCCTCCTCCTCTAACTTGACACCAGTTGATGTCAACTGTGCAGCCAGCAGATTAAATGCATTTAAATGATCCGTTAAGGACCCACCTTCCTCCATTCATAGAGAATACAACTTCTTCCTTAGGAACAACTTGTTCACCAAAGATTTGGCCTGATACATGGCCCCAAGTCTCTCCCACAAACTATATGCAATTTTCTCATCTAGAACATTCAGAAGGACTGCATCTATTAAATAGAGTCTTATGAGACCCTTAGCTTAACGGTCTTTGATATCCCAATTTTCTTAAGCTATAGTTGCTGGTCTTGTAGCACTTCTAGTCGCTTCCCATAGGTCATGATCTTCCAACATGTCTTCCATCTTGAGTTTCCTAAAACTCAAAATTAGTGCCATTAAATTTTTCCACCTCCATTCTTCCATATGATGAACTTGCCATCTCAATCTGCAAATAAGATTTAGGATGCTCTGCACAAGACTCCCACTCAACTTGAGATTAGCTCAAAAAACCCTACCCAACAACTACGATCAAAAGTTGATCAAGCTCTGATACCACTTGTAAGGAAACTCAGGTGTGGAAATAGCTTCCTACACTAATCTCATAAGGAAAGTATGATGCTAATCCTATTAAAATCTTCTACACTTATAGATTCAATATCATGTAGACAACAATATTGCAGCCAACCATGCATACAGAAAATAGACAGAGAAAGGAACACATAACACAAGGATTTGCCGGTGGGGAAAAACCTTTCGGTAAAACAACCCCACCCCTTCAGAACCTACAGAATGTATTATCTTCAACACGAGGTTACAATACACTTGCAATGCAAGTTCAACATCAACAACAGAAGACTCCAGTAGCTACTCGTAGTACCAACAATACATCTTTTTTGCATCGCATCTCTTCGCAACCCTAAAAATGCTTATAACATGCACTTCACTTTAGGGCTACTCCCAAAAGGTAAACAGTATTAGGATTTTACCATTCTCCAAGAAAATAGGAACTCAAAGAGTGTACAGTAGTCAAATATCTTAGTTGCCACATGTCTTCACCTATCGTTGAATCTTCCTAACATAGCTCTTACGTGTCATAGGAATCCATCATAACCGTTTTAGTCATGATCTCCTTGCACACAATTCAAAATGTTGACACATCAACATTATTTACAAGAAATACATTTTACAAAACAAATAATAAAAATAGGAATTATACAAGGTTCAGACACCTTATTCTTAACAAAAAACATCAATGTATGTTGTTGAAAAATTAAATGAGCACATTTAAAAATTTAACATTATCTCATAATCATGAAAACACTAAAGAATTATTATTCCATAAACCATATTTAAAGCTTTTATAAATTTATCATTCTTATAGAACAATCTTGGGAGTAAAATAGAACATGCCAAAATGAGGTTTGAGAAACCATAGTCCCAATTTTGAAAAGTATTGACAACTACATGCATAAGGAAACAATAATAAGGCTACTAAATGTCATTGATTTTCCTTTCATCTATTTTTTTCCACTCAAATACTAATAATGAAAAGTAAAACTGCCCTTGAAGCACATGGTACCAAAAATAAAATTAACCTCAAACTGAGTTACTTTGAATATTAGAATTTCGTACATGGAATAAGATCAAATAAAACATAGTCAAATCTATTAATGCACTTCAACTTGACAAGCAAAAGAGGAACCTGTAATTGATTCCTATGGTTGAGTATGGGTCCATATTAATACTAACATAAACCAAGAAAGTTCATTTTAGATTAGATTATATAGATAAGTGCAAGTAAGAGTTGAGATGAGAAATTTGATGGAAAATAATTTGTTTAACAAATACAAAAGATAATTCTCTCTAACGAGGAAACATTAATGTATTAAATATTTTTTCCACCATCAATTGAGATAAAATTGTAAGGAAAAATAGGAATTTATATAAAATGAAATTGTGGGTATGCAAAAATGTATCAAGTGAGTACCATATCATATCTAGACACTTGTACATATATTTGTAGCAACCTTAATAATGCCAAGGAAGATAATAAATTATAGGAAAATAATGTACAATTTTTAGAGTTTTATAAGAAACACCTATGAAATTAATGGAAGGTTAAATTGTTGGCTAGAAGAGAAATTAAAAGAACATGTCAGGAAAATGTTATGACAATATCAAACAAAAACGTCATGGAAATCACAAATATAAAAATATCAAATTAAAAAAAGAATTGTTAAAAAATAACTTTTAAACATATTAAATAAATTATTAAAAAATTATCTTTTAAACATCTAACATTTTACCTAGTCGTACCCCCATGTAGTCTATCAATTCTTTCTTTCATCAGTGCCTCGCCTACAATATATTGTGACTAAGACCAAAAAAAGAGACAATTTTTTTAGAGGAACTTTACCAAAAATACTACACCCTTGAAAAATAGTATTTTGTTGAACAAAGGGTTCTTTGTAACTAGGGGAGTTGTGACCAATGCAATGGATGAGAAGTCAATTGTAACCCTTGTTGATGAGCGACCATCTCCACAATGCACAACTAAGCTATAGGGATCATCCTCCCTCTACCAAAATCTCTTAAATATTCTAAAGTAGTCCTCATTTCTGCCATCCTGAGTCACTACATCTTGTAGGATCTCCCGATTTGCACCACCAAATCACTCACCCAAATCCCCTAGAGATAGAAATGGAGTACCCCCCCACCCCCTCCCACACACCCCCCCCCCCCCCCCCCCCCCCACCACCCCCCCCCCCCAATCTCTATGTTCCATAAATAAATCCCCTACTCACCTCGAAACATTCTTCTCACTACCATTTCAATTGTACATGTAGAAAATCCATTCCCTATGGATTGAACTAGTGTATATCCATGATTATCATTCTAGTAAAGGAGGTGGGAGTTGGTTTGATTTGGTCCTCTATTACCTTTGATTCTACCACGATTGAATCCTAGAGAGAATTCCTACTGCTTTACCACTCTCCCTTCTTGGAAATTCCAAAGATGAGGTCATAGATAAAACCCATTAGAGAATATCTACTCCTCCACCACAAGCTACAAGTGTTTCATCATCGAGATAGAGCTCCCTGCAGTTACAACCAAAATATTTTACAGAGAAATTTATCACACTCAATGACTACTAAAGTTGAGGACACAACATCTATAGTTGTTGCATGGTGAAATCATCTTTCTACATGAAGAAGACATACTAACACTTGGACAAAAAACAACGCATATCATGAAATGATAGCACTCAATTCAATAGAATGCTAAAATTTATGATAGTTTCCTCTCAAAAAAATAGAAAAGAGTATGAGGAAATGTTCAAATAGCTAATGAAAAGGTAGAAATTAGTTGTTGAAAATTCTACTTTAATAAAAATATTTTGTAAGGCTATATAGCTTTAATGTTTTTTGCACTATTTTCAAGGACATTCAATACTAAAATGGCAACTAAAAACATTAGTCTCCTCCCTTAATGGTAGGGATTGATAAATCAAAGTATTTTTTTTTTCCAATCAAATTAAATACTAACTTTTATTAAGTATAAAAAAAAATATTTAAATAAATATTTTTTTGAAAAAATTAATAAGATTTAATTTCATGGATTTTAAAATCTTTTGTACTTTCTTCCCTTAAAATATATTATATTTATTTTCTATTTATAATACATATTTATTGAAAAGATTAGTTTTTCAACCTATTTAAGTAATATTGAGAGACCTTCAGGATTATTTTTATTTACTTTCAATTAACATCTAAATAGGAAAGTTTTTGGTATAATTTTTTTTATAAAATAGTTCAAATTACATATTTTAATATATTAGGGCAATCAAAATTCCTACTATATAGCCTTGGAAAACCAAACACCAAAAATATTCCTTGAAGAATTTGAAGGAATTAAATTAAGAGTAGAATTAGGCTATGGTTCTTTTGTTGATTTAGTCATATGGTATTTTGTAGGTCAAATTCACTCATTGTAAATTAATTTATTGTATACCACTTAAATTGATGTATGAATTTGAGACATTCCTTGCTTATTTAGAATAAAATTCAATTAATTTTGGGTCTGAAGTTTTATTCTAGGAATGTAGAACTAAATCTGGATCATTATTTTGGTATGCTAGTGCAATTTTATTCTATGATATATATTTTATTTACCTAGATTTTAGAGATAGCATAAGAAATGAAATCTAAAGCATTTTTAGCTAATACATAAACTAATGGTTGAAGAGATAATCCTCAAAATTCTTTTGACTTGTAAATAACTTAAACAAGAATATGTTGAATGTAAGCACTATGGTATTTACAATGATTTTATAGAATATGTTCAATAGAGTGAAAATATATAAGATTAATATTCCCTTCATGAGAAAGTCAAGAGATCTTGTATTCCAAGATGTATTGTACACCTTATTTGAATCATGCCCAGGATCATTTACAAATTGTTTGAAAGTTATCTCATGAAATTCCTCAAGGTGTTAAGCTTTCATCATAGTTTATAGTGCCAAAGTAAAGCAATCAAAGCGTTGAACAAATTATGAATATGTTTATATATATTTTATAGATAATATTTATTGATATAATTTTTATATGAAGATGGATTAGAATAACTCCTTAAAATATTGATTTTCGAACCTAAAATTGAACTCTAAGTTTTCTATAATCTCGTTTAAGGATGTGCGCATCCACAACATACCTTTTGTACAACATAACCTAGCAACCTAAAGTTGTAAGGGAATTATCTTGAGCTAAGTAGATCGTCAAGTAAGACTTGTGGTAGATTTTACATAACTTCTTGAATCAAATCTTTGTAAATATGATTGTGGAAATTGTGGATATATAATGTAATCAAAGTTATGTAACCATTAAAACATGAAACAAATATTTCAAAGTATTTGTATATAATCAAGTGTGGTCTTGTAAGAAGAAAAATGCCTTTCAAAGTGTTTTGTTCTTCAACAAAAATAGCTTCCTCATAGGGTAACTAGAAGGAGAAGCAAGTTCTAGTAGAATCTCCACCACTTTTTATGCTTTTAATAAGCATTGTCTAGGAGTGTTTTATAGGCACCAATATTTCAAATTATCAACATTAATCCAACAATCCTTATTATAGCTTGAAGATTATTACTCACTAATTTAAATAGTAATTTATATTTATAAATGATCAATAATACTATATATATATATATATATATATATATATATATATATATATATATATATATATATATATATATATATATATATAAGATGGTCCAAGTTAGAAAAGTAAACTTTGACAATGATAAGGTTAGAAGATCCGAAACGCGGTCATAGAAGGCTCCTCCCTCTTCTTATATTAGGCCCCGTTTGGTTGCTGGAAGATGAGGGCCAAAACCGGGTTATCAGAGGCAAAACCAGGTTTTGCAAAAAAACTTTGGTGTTTGGTTGGTTAAAATTATAACCTGGTTTTCAATTTCATCTTCCAATTTTGGTCAAAAATTGGAAGAAGTTTCTTCCAACAAAAAGGTGGAATTCGAAATTAAAACCAGGTTTTGAATTTTATGACAGTTTTTTTAATAATATTGTGGGGTCCATAGTATATTCATCTTCCGTGTCAACCAAACGGACCATTGGCTTTCCAAACCACAAAACCAGGTTTTCGAAAACCTTGTTATAAGATAACCTGGTTATGTCAAAAAATCATCTTCCCCAACCAAACGGGGCCTTATGAAAAGCTACTTTCGAAAGCGTCGCGAAATGAGAAGTCAGCTTCGTACGTGGACGAATGGAAAACGCGCAGTAGCAGACAACGCGACATTGTCAAACGCAAGAAGCAAATACGAAACAATTGACAACTTGCCAGGAAAGATTATGCCTCATGAAAGGATATGGAAGATACAAGTTAAGAGCTCAGTCATGGATTATACACCGAATAAAGACGTCACGGATTATGTGTCATGAAAGGATATGGAAGATACACGTTAAGGGCTCAGTCAAAGAATGAATTAGAAAGCATGCAGCATTGGAATTGAATTCCACCAAGATTCTTGACGAGCACTATCAAACCGTTAGCACAAGAAAAATTATATTCAGATTTCTTGGCCTACACGCTTAGGCTACCAGTTTCATTGCAACTTCAATGAAACCAACTCAACGCTGAGGATGCCGATTTCGTTGCATCTTCAGTAAAACCAGCTTCTATAAAGAAGACATTTTCGGTAGCCATGGAAAGAGAAGAATTTGAGGAAAATAAAGCATCAGCAAGTTTCAAATCAGAAAAATAATTTGACCCTTTTGTAAATAGTTTTAAGAGATGGTTTCGGTGATTCAAAGCTTTATGCAAGTGGAATCGCACAAGGCTTGGAAGAGGGCAGCGAAGAAGATTTGTAAAAGAAAAGATAGATCAGTTAATCAGAGAAGAGGGCTCTATACTTTGCCGCGGATCAGTGTTGACTCCTTGCCAGATGTACTGCGCGAATGTCTCTTGGACTTCGGATTATTTCCCGCAGAAATCAAAATCTGTGCTGATGCCCTTCTAGACATTTGGGTTTATGTTGAAAAGCTGCAAAAGGGTCATGCTTTAGCCATCTTATCAGAACTTGCAAACAGAAAGCTGTTAAACTTAATAGGCAATCCAAGGTATTTGCCTTTGCTTTTATATATTGAATTTCTTTTAATCTTTTTTTTTAACACTACGCTGATATGTTTTATATATAACAGAGGAAATACATCAATCGCACATAGAAATACTTCAGAGCTATACGTCTCCCAGTGTGATGTAATGCGAGATTTGGTCTTGCATTTGGGACATCAGGAAAATGTAGTCCACCACAACAGATTGCTCATCGAAGGAAAGAACTTGGGTTCGTTACAAAAATGGGAATTGCTGAGAGATAGAGCATCTGATTCTAAATTTCTTTCCATTCTCACTGGTTAGTTATCGAAAATCTCTTACACATCCATTTTGGTTTGACAAATATTTCTTCGCAATATTAATATTTATATTTCGTTCTTGATCTTGAACTATTGAAAATAATTACGTTTCAGGAATAGTTTCTGGACAAATTAAATTTGCATCTGATTTCAAAGTTAGTTAGTGGGCATGTTCGATTTTTTTGGAAACCTCACTAGAAGTTGGCATTACTGTACAATTTTGTAACTAGAATTTCTTTGCAATTAATAATACATGCAGGCCCTATGGAGGAAAACGACTGGTATGATATGAACTTTCCTGACACAGAGGCCCTATTGTTGCTCTTTGATTCGACAGAATACTTTCTTCCCCCATTTCTGAAGTCCATGAAAAAGCTAAAGTTTCTGATGATATCCAATCTCGGTACGGAGAAGGCAAGAGTGAAAGGTGCAGATGTATTATCTTCACTCACTCAACTGAAGAGTGTCCGCTTGGAGAGGTTGATTTCACCCCTTGGTGGAAAACAGAGCATTCAAGCAGTGCAGAATATAGAGAAGCTATCTCTGAGCTTATGTGAAGGATTTGAAAATGTACCCATGTTCACCAAGCTACAAGAGTTTAACTTCGACCACAGCAATAACTTGGAGGAGTTACCTTGTAGCATCTGTAATATACCCTCCATTCTGTCCTTGTCCATCACCAACTGCCATCAGCTTCAAAACTTGCCAGATAATCTTGGAAGAATGAGCAATCTAAGAGTGTTAAGATTGTCGGCATTACCATGCCTGGAACAGCTTCCTGCATCAATTGGAGAGCTTAAACAGTTGGAGTATCTAGACATCTCATTATGCGAGGGCTTGAAAGAACTTCCCAAGGAAATAGGGGAACTCAAGAAATTGAAGGAGCTTGACATGAGAGAATGTTCCCGCCTGACAATGTTACCTACAGCTGTTTGTGAACTCACTTATCTGAAGCTTGTTACCTGTGATGAGACGATTGGGAAGCAGTGGTTGGGGGTGAAGAACACTTGTATTCCAGAGCTTAGAATTGAAATCGTGGAAGAATACTTCAGTTTGGATTGGCTTGATCTCTGAGTCCATTTGTTATGTCTCGTCTAAAATAACAAGATCCAAGGATATTGGCATGTGCTTTGTAAAAATATTGTTAATTTTGGTGTTCACTATCGCAAATCAGTGAAAGACTATAATTTTCTGTCTATGATTATGATCAATTTTAATAGCAGTACAGTTCAGTAACTACTATTTTCTTGATTGTACATATATAACGAACGTATAATCAATTATTTTTTTATAATAGTGGGAGTAAGGTCCGCACAGCTATTAAATTCGATCTCCATAACTCCCTGGCTATGTAAGTGGAATGAATCCACATATACATCAATTTCCAATTTCCAGATTGGTTTTATGTGAAAATTTATAGTTATAAAATATTTTGTTTAATTTCTCCACTATAATGTTATATTTGATGCTATTGTTGTTAACTATACCATTAGTGTGTTTCCGTATGATTAGGGCCACCATAACTTTTCATATGAAAAAAGTTGTGGGTTTATATATCACGCTACCAAACAAATTCTACGGTGCAACAAAATTAGCCACAGGCCATGGTCGGATGTTGAGGATGAAATTATGGAGGCTTATGTGAAGGAGAATGGTCAGTGGAACTGGAATTATATTCAAAAGATCTTCGGTATCTCTCGCTGCAGAAAGAGTCGTAGGCTTCGATGGCCAAACCATTAGGAACAAAATCTTAAGGAGGAGGCTATTTGTCTTGAGGAAGAGTAGTTCATTCCGGATCTGAATCACAATCTAGGAAATAAGTGGGTATACATGGCTGTCTTGGTAATTTTAGGGGACAGGCTAATCTTAAGACAAAATGTACTAAAGATAAGACGAAGTCAAACTTTTTTTTTGTTCTAGATTCACGAAAACATAGTTATTTTTTTCTAATTTTTTTGTTGTTTTTGACTGCAAACTAGGCAGATTATGAAGATCAAATGCTGAAATTTTCAGAAAAATCCATAATGTTTTCGACTACAAACTAATCAGATCATGAAGATCAAATGCTGAAATTTTTAGAAAAATCCATAATGTTTTCAACTTTTGTATGGAGGATAGCCATGTCCAATTTTGAGGGATTGCTTACTTTTGGGATTTTATTTTGGGATAAGCGTCTTAAAGATTTGTATTGTTTTAAAAGATTTAGTATGTTGTATTTCATTTTTTGTGAAAATTGCCATGTTGTTTTTACTCTTTTGTCTACAGGTTCTCTATGGAGGTGAGATTTCTGAGATTGAGATTTTTGAGTTTAGAATTTTCTAAGGGGTTTTGAATTCTAATTTCATTAATTTCTATGCCCTTTTATTAAAATTCTTAAATGTTGTTTGTTTCTTTATTTGAGGTGATTGTTCTTCTCTTTGATTTTTATCTTTCTAATTGTTCTATTGTTGAATTCCTATTTATTTTGTAAAATTATAATTACACTAAGTCAAATATCTAGAGGACCTATTACAGATATTGAAATCAATTATTTATTTTATTGAAGCTTGTTTACTATAGATGCCAGTGTACATAAATAATCCAAAAATGAATTGTTGGAGCAAACAAATCAAGAGGAGCATGTGCTTGGTACTTTTCTGATAACCTACTCTTGAAGGTAGTCAGGAAGAGAAGAATTCAAGAAACCATTATGTTGTAGGATTTTAACACAGGGTCTATAAAACTAGTGACAACAAGCGTATTGGAGAGAATTTTTCTATCTCTTATGAGTTGATGCTTGCAAGGAAAAAAGTTTTTTGGACCCCTTAGTGTGGCATGCTATGAACAATATACTTAATAAAAAGAGGAAGATAGAGGAAGATCATGCTAGTGCTCTAGCTTTCGACTCCGAGAACTACAGGACCATCATGGTTGGGCATACTTTTGTTAAAATTTATGTAACTGTGCTGAATGGTATCCTGTCTAGAGAGCTCAATCAGTGACATTGCTAGGCTAGAGGTCAAGTTAGGTTTTGTACATATTTTCAAATCACTGACACATTTTGACCTTATGGGTTATCATTGAGGAGGCTCATCACCACTCAACAAAAGTTTACAAAGCCTTTGACTCTGTTCCTTGGCCAACTCTCCTTTGGTGTCTTAGGGACATCGAGATCTTAGAGATTCTCCTTACAATTATTACGACGTTATATGAGTGTGTTGTGGGAAGATTCAAGACTCCACAAGGCTTCTCTGACCCTATCTAGAGCACTATTGGGGTGAAACAAGGCTACCCTCTCTCCCCCACTCTCTTTGGCATCTACATCGACGAGCTTGAGGCATTTCTCCATGATTGCTCACTCCCTAGTGATGGTTGTTACTCGCATTAGGTATTCATCTCTATTCTCCTATTAGCTAATGATGTGATTCTCCTAGCACCTTCCCTCGATGGTCTTCAATGGTTCCTCGATGGCTTGGCCTCTTTCTGCATCTCACATGAGCTTGTTGAAAATCTAAGCAAGACTTGGGTTATTGTCTTCAATTGCTTGAGGACATCACACCTCCATTTTTACTTCTAGGGTACCAAGATCTAGATTGCATCTTCGTATACTTACTTGAGGGTTAAGTTTTCTAGACCTTGGTTTAGCTTGAGACCAGCCATGCAGCCCAGAGTTAACAAGGGACTCAGATCCCTTTCTATTCTTGAGCAACAGTGTTTTCAACACCACTTGCAAGACACCACAACTAAGATGTCCCTTCTTAACTCTCTTGTCAAACCAATTGTCCTCTATGGCTCTACTGTTTGGGGCCCCTCCCTCTTGGAGTCTGACTGGGCATCTATTGCGAGAGTCCAAACTCTTTTCCTTTAGCAATTTATCAAATGTCATTGGTCCACACCACATAGGATCATTCTTGTAGAGTTTGGTGCTCACCCTTTTAGAATGGGGATCATCTTTGATTTAGGTTGGCTTCTTTATCGGATTTGGGGCTTTGTTGATTCCTCTAATGCTCATCACAGATATTTCTACTTGGCTTATTGTTCCTCTATGGAGGTTGTGAGTTTAGATTCTAAACACAGGTCTTGTTGCTAGTACACGCAGATCTCTGCTCTCTTGGGCTCAAATGGTATTAGTTTGGATTATCTTCCCCTCTTCTAGTTTTCTCTAGATGCTCTAGCCCATCTTCTTCCACCTTAGTAGGAGTTGAATGAGCATGTTAGATTTAACATCTATAGATAGTATGTTATCATGACCTGGAAGAATCCCCCAGGTGGGCTCTGCCCACGTATGGCCTTCTATGCTGAGCACTTCCTTGATATCCAGGACAAGATCATCTTATGCCCCTGGTACTTCACTCATCATTGAACTCATGCTCTTTACATCTCCTTGGGATCTTTTAGAGTGGGATCTCACTAGCTCCGTATTCAGATTGATCACCAGATTGGCAGGGAGGACACGATCTGTCAACTTTGTCACCTCGGGAAGGTTGAGACTAAGTCTCACTTTATTTTTGTTGCCCCATTTACTATGAGATTCGAGAGAAATTTACTATTTTTTTAGAGAGTGTCGGTCTCTTCCCTCATTCTTTAGATATATTGACCAACATTTTCTTGCACTCTACCTTCAGGAGACCATGCAACTTTGCAAGCACACTATATAGCTCTAGCTTTGCTTGACATCGACCCCTACATAGCTCATCAGCTCTTTCTTTAGTCCTCCAGTTCCTACCCGAGGATTGAAGCGGCCTCCCTGTACTATCTTGGATTACACTAGATTTGTGAGACCCCACAGAAATCACACTCGACAGCGACCTTCTAGAGTATCTAATTGTTGTAATGCTAACCTTTTGATTATGGACTACTTCTCACCTGTGAGGAGTTCTTAGTTATTGTTTTTATATTTCTTGGATCTTTTCTTGTTTTACTTTCATGTTCTTTCTGTGGACACTATTTGGTGCTCCCCCTATTGGCATTTGCCCTTTGTACTATTTCCAATCCCTTAGACCCTCATTGGTCTCCTGTTGAACATTAATAAATGTATCTTATCTTATCTTATCCAAAATCATTGTGTATGACACTAGAAGATTTTGTAAGGACTTGTCCTAAGGAATGTCAACTCAAGCGCCAAGCAAGGTTCACGGTTAATGAAGGGTGTATTTGGGACATTGAGGAGAGTGTGTAGCTCTTCACCATTTCTAGCTCTATAAAAACTAAAATAGGTTCTCTAATATCCTCCAAGATAGATAAAGAGAAAAGAAGTATTCGAGTTGGAGACAACCTACAAATGGCTATAATTTTTAGTCCAAAATTTGTCCCTAGTTGCACATCATACTAGCTTGGTAGATTTGTAGAATGGGATCTCATAAGCTGATGAGATTTACTAATTTGTAAATTTCCTAAAATCCATTCAGACTGGTTAAGAAAAAAATTTTGCATAAACAAATATATTTTAAATTTTACAATGATTAGTGGCAAAATCAAGGTTGGTGCCTTCAACCTTTCTTGACAATCTAAACAACCAAAATATTCCAATGGTGGGTGTTTATCCTTCATCTAATCATTAGTTATAAAAATATTTATAGCTACTAATCTACAATTTTCTTAAAGATCGCCTAATCATCATATGTAAGAATATGCATATCTACTTATCTACAATTTTCTTTAGGATCACCAATCCCCATCGACCTAGCTACAATTTTTACCAAGAAAAATATTCAAACATGGAGAAGCGCTAAATAGATATGAAATAAATAAAAGTCCATGAAGTCATGTAAAACATTCTTCTTGTTAATTCCAAAGGTGTGTCTACTTTTAATACTCATGCATATTATACCAAAAGATTCACTCTTCGCACAAAAACTCATCAAGATTCAATAACTAGTAAAAAAAAATGATAAAAAAAATGATGATTGTTATTGTCTTCAATGTGTGTTCCCTCCTATTTCCTGATTGGAACCTATGCCAAATAAGTTTGAAAAATTAATTCATGAAATGATAGAGATAAAAATCTTTTGAAGTCTCTTGAAGATCAGGTTTTGAAGTCAATCATTATTGGTTCAAAATCTTTCAAGCTCCTTTTATATCAATGTCATAATGGTTATGTTTGGCACTAAGTTGTACTCAAACAATGTATATTGAGGTCCGAGATCATAGGCATTGATATAAAATGAGTTGTAGAAGTCAAGGTAATTTTTTTAAAAAAATTCCCAAGCCCTCAGCTAGTCAAGTATCACACAAGGTGTACTCCAAACTTAGTTTGGTTTTGAGTCAAAACAATGAAAAGTTTGATATGGAGGAATGGGGATGATAATGAAGCCTCCAATTTAATAACTTGACGTATAACATAACATCTTGGACAATCTAAATTGTAGAAATTGATTCTATTTATTACAAATGTCCAAAACAAAATGAATGATCATGAGTTAAAGATCACATGCCCTTTTTTGCAAGTCCGGAGAACCAAGCTTCAATTCCTTTAAAGGGACAATATTTGTGATGTATTTGGCAAAATTCTTATCTAGTTTCCATTCGTAATAGGCGGAGAGCAAAGAAATAATTGGTTGTTAACCGAGGAATTTGAGTGGCCTATAAAAGAGGATATAGTCATTCAACAACCAAAGTCATACACGTGTCCCCATTTCAGCACTTATAAGGCACAGTATGTGTGGTAGAGGTAGCGATTACCACATTTGAGGGAATAAGTCACACCAACCCAACAATAATAATGGCTCGTTACAAAAGGATGTCAATTCACCTTACTTGCAGTATGTTTGTGATATGTCTGACAAAATGTTAATACAGTTTCATGAATACCTTGGGAGGTGCTAAACTGAATAGAGCATATTAGTTGAGGTTTATTGGCGAATCCTGAAGATTACGCCTCCACCATAATGTGTGAAA
Organism: Cupressus sempervirens; assembly: GCA_028749045.1. Taxonomy (NCBI): domain Eukaryota; kingdom Viridiplantae; phylum Streptophyta; class Pinopsida; order Cupressales; family Cupressaceae; genus Cupressus; species Cupressus sempervirens. Next base: position 211,889,504 of record CM053786.1, on the reverse strand, counting down.
ACCCGAAACTCCAAAATCAAAGGAGACAAGCCGAAAGATTCATTCATTGCAAGCATTATGAACATTTTCCAAAATCTGCAAGTATATCTATCAAGTTTTAATGAATTCGGAGCTACCCACATAGGAGAAACATCACAAGTTTTTGACCAGATGCACGGTATCAGTTGGAACAAAACTAAAGGAGACCGAGGCCTATTGTGAATGTTAGTGGCACTGAATACACTAGAAACTATGAAGGATGAAGGAATAGGGGATTCACTATCACTATGACAAAATTAGTTGACTTTTGGCTGAATTCAATATATAGAAACTTCAATAATGTCTGTGAACTATTTGACAAAATGATCGAGTGCAAAAAAGTCGAGCATGATGGAAGAGGGATTAATCTTCAAGCTTGAATGTCACAAGATCCCTAGGCATCAAATGAATCAATGTCCTTCGTGCTTTGAATCGTTCACATAATCTACCAAATACTCTCATCGATCGGTCATAAACAGTGAAGTCATACACAATGCTGGCATACTATCTCTAAGCACATAATCATGGATCCACTTCAACATGTGACTACCTCCAACGGTGACCAATGTTTTGAATTAGAGTAATAACTATGGTTTACGGTGGGGTGCCAAGATTTCCAAATGGTTTTGAAGCCAAACCTCTTCATCTTGGGAAATCATCATAGGCTATGAGAAATTACTCGAGAGATGTCTCATAGTCACAAAGCTCAACCATGTGTAGCGATTCGAAAACACAGGCTATTCTTGGTTAACTAACGTCGAACCAATCCTCGATGAATTGAGACCGCATTATGAGAAAAGAAGGTACGAAATGCTTGAGAATGGCTCCTAACTCTGGAGCATAGTGTGAGTGTGCATGAACATCACGTGTGTTCAAATCTCTATCTTAAAAAAAATTTGATTAATCTGCCAAGAATTTTGAAAGGTATGAGTGCCCCATAATTGACATATCCCTCAAAATTGAGTCTATGGTGGTAGATAATCCGAGTGTAGGTAGTGCATGCAAAATGTATGACAGGTGTCATGGTCTAATTAGACTCAATAAATATTCCCAATATTAGTTTTATGTAGATAATCTTAAACAAACATTGGGTCACGTAAAGTGATAAAGGGGAATAGCTTCCAAAGATAATAAAGAATCAGTTATTATAACTGAAAGGTCATCACGATACAAGAAATGAAGGAGAAGTACTATTTAAGGCAAGAGTTTTCATCGAATAGAGGTTCCAGTTTTCGCTTCGTGGGCATACTTTGTATTCTAAGAAGAGAGCTAGAAATAATAGAAAGATAGAGAAAGGGGATAGTATTTTCTGATTTTGTGGTACAAGAGGGGAGATATTTTTCTAAAAGGTAATTTGTGTGTATCAGGCAACAAATCTTTCTTTTTTATTGTGTTTAGAGAAGGAAAGTTTTAGTAAATCAAAACTTTGAGTTTGCATGTTAGCTTTATGATCAATGTCAATCTTTGAATTATTTCTTCTATAATGTAATGATTGGGTAAATGAGCTTTGTATTATTTACTTATTATTTTCTAATGGTTAATTAGTTTCTTTGCATCTACGTCATATTTATGAGTGAATGTTTGTGTGTCTTTTGTGCTTTCTGGTTAAAAGATTCTATGTGTGAAATTATATAAATTCATTGCAAATCTCACATGGGGAGTTCTACCCAAATAATTAAAAGGGTGCTTACGATTTTCAATCGTGAAGCACAGAAGTGACCCTACTATTAGTGTTGATTAAGTCTTCTTGTCTGGGCTCTTTAGGGTTAATTTGTAAGTATGTTTTTGGAAGACAAATCTATTCACTAACAGATTTTTGGTGACTTTATTGGTCAATTAGAATCAAGACCAGTGTCACATTTATTTGCTCAATTATTCTGTAAAATATCTTTGTATTTGCACAATTGGAGATTATGATTTAATTCATCATGTTGAAAGGAAAGGTTGCGAAGAAGACTAGACTGTATCCATCTTTCATGGAAATCTACCAAACAAATAATAAAGTGTTGCATTATTTTGTGGATTACTTTAAAGAAAGTGTCTCTTGGGTTGTGAGAGAAAATATCACTCTTAAAGATGACTACAACTATATCCTATTGTGGAGAAGCCTGTGCATCTAGTTTCATAAATTGAAAGACTTCCACAAACACATAAAAAGGGCAGAACAACTTGAAGAAGAGTTGGCAGTTGATGAAGAAGAACCTCCGAAAATATTCTCACTTCATTTCTCATAACTATGCAATCTTTAATCATCAAGATAGCATTAGAGTGCCCATACACAAATATGATAAAGTTGCATCAGAATATCTCTTTTTTCTTGAGGTGGAAAGCTTCAAGTTTAAAATTGATAGGAGTGATATTTCTTTAAAATATTGGTTTGAAAAGGGTTGTAAAACAACATTCTATCGAAACTTCAATCATTTACTTTTAATGAAATGGATGAAAGTGATTCTTTATCATTTGAAATCTATGGCCAACCCATTAGAAAATCTTGTCGGTTTAAAGATCAAATGTGGGGTGTTGATAAGAAAGAACTACAAGCTGAAAATATTTCTCGTGCTAAAACTCTAGTTGGGGGATGTAAGAAATGATAATGTTGAGCAAGGAACGAGAAACAATCCAAGTAAGTTAAGTGTGAAACAATGTTACCATAAGATAAGCAACTCCAAGAGCATACACCAAGATGGTTCAACAATGGAGACAAGGATTTATAAGGGGAAAGCAAAGAAAACCCCTTGTGAGTTATTATGAATGAAGGCAAATGCCTAAAGAAGAGAGAGAGAGAGTGTTGGAGCAAAAGTAGCTCAATACAATAACATCAAGTGCTTAGAGTGGTATGTAGTTGTGAAGAAAGAAGGAGGAGCATCTCTTATATAGAGATGAGAGAGGAGTTGCATTTGTAACTCCTATTTCTATGAATGCCACATTCATAATAGGTGTGTGCAAAGTGTCACAATCCTCTTAAGGAGGATAAACTAAATAAAGAAATAAACAAGAGTTGTCCTTACATGTGGAATAAAGGACAAACAATGACATGTCCTCCACATGTGTACATGTGGACAAACTACATGTAGGGACCCTTGGAATATCCCAATTAAAATATATCCAAGGAAAGATTAACCTTTCTAACATCCCCCCTTAATCTTTACTTGGGGAGTTTACTTCAACGGGTTGTAAACCCAAATTTTTACAATGGAACTGAAATCTCTCTTTAGAAAGTGGTTTGGTTAAAATATCAGCCACTTGATCTTCTCCTTTACAATAAAGAAGAATAATTTGATTGTCTTCAACTTGTTCTCAAATGAAGTGATGTTGAAGTGAAATATGTTTGGTGCATGCATGATACACTGGATTCTTTGCCAAGGCAATAGCACTTTGATTGTCACAATGTATAGGTGTAGATAATTGTTGAGGTAGACCCAAATCATCAAGAAGTCTTCGAATCCACAAAGCTTCCTTAGCTGCATTGGTACAACCTTTGTATTCAGCTTCAGTTGAGCATAGGGAAATAGAGTGTTCCTTTTTGCTTTTCCAAGAAATTGGACCTGAACCAACAAAGAAAAAATAACCACAAGTGGATTTCCCATCATTGGGATCTCCACCTAGATCGGAATCAGTATAGCCATGTAAAATAAATTCAGAGTTTGGATCATAAAATAAGCCTATATTAATAGTTCCTTTTATATACCTTAAGATGTGTTTAGCAACTTTAAAATGAGTTTGTTGAGGTTTAGACATAAAGCGAGAAGCTAAACCAACACTATAAGCAATATCAGGTCGAGTAAGAGTTAAATAATTTAAACTTCCTACTAACTGTCTATACAAAGTTTCATCAACAAAAGGAGTATTCATATCATTCATTAATTTAGTTCCTAATTCACATGGAATTGAAACATGGTTAGAGTCATTCATCTTAAATTTTTCTAAAAGATCATAAGCATACTTGCTTTGAGAAACAAAGATACCATTAGGAGTTTGAAAAATTTGCATACCTAAGAAGTAATGTAAGATACCTAAGTCGGTCATTTGAAATTTTTGTTTAAGTTGGAATTTAATATCAGAAATCAAAATGTCTAAACTAGAAGTGAGAATTAAATCATCTACATAAACAATAACAATGATAATATCATCGGTAGAATGTTTAATAAACAGATTAGGATCATTTTTGCTTCTAGTAAAACCTTGAGAAATGAAGAAAGAATTAATTTGAGAATACCATTCTCTAGGTGATTGTTTAAGACCATAAATAGATTTGTTCAATTTGCAAACGAGATTTTCACTACCTTTCTTAACAAATCCAGGAGGTTGAGCCATATAGATTTCTTCATGTAACTCACCATTTAAGAAGGCACTTTTAACATCCATTTGATGAATGGGCCAATTCATTTTAGATGCTAAAGCAAGAACTAATTTAATAGTAGGCATTTTAGCAACAGGTGCAAAGGTTTCATTATAGTCTAAGCCTTCAATTTGGGAAAAAACTCTAGCAACTAGTCTAGCTTTAAATTTACTAATTTCATTATTAGTATTCAATTTTGTTTTATATAACCATTTACATGAAACTAGATTTTTGCCAGGAGGTAAGGTGAGTAAGTCCCAAGTGTGATTAGCAAGTAACGAATCATATTCCTCTTGCATGGCTTTTTGCCAATGAGGTTGAGAGTTAGCTTGATCAAAAGACTTAGGATCATTAGAATTCATAATAGTAGTTATCAAAGCATAATTATAATAATTAATCCTTCTATGTTTAATTCCACCAGATTTAGAAATATAATCATCAGCTTCATTGATGAGGTTTTGAGCCCATTTAGGTTTACGTTTAGTTGTAATGGAATTATCACTAGAGGAAGAATCATGAGTAATAAAAGTATCATTAGTATCTATTTGAGTATCATGAGATGTAGGAGCAGAAATAACCGGTGGTACTTGATTAAGAGAAAGAGTAGGGTTAAGAGAAGGAGGTTGGTCCTCCACTAGCACAATTTTAGTGCCACTGAATTCTTCATCCGTTGTAGTAGAGCAATCATGAACGCCATTTTCTGCAATGCAAACATCTCTAGCAACTTGAACTTTGTTAGTAGTGGAATCATAAACACGATAACCCTTAGTGTTTTCATCATAGCCAACAAACATATAAGGAGATGACTTAGCATCTAATTTATGCCTTTTCTGTTTAGGCGTATGGACATAAGCAATAGAACCAAATATCCGTAAATGATGTAAATTCGGTTTCCTACCAAACCAAGCCTCTTCTGGAGTGATAGCCTTGAGAGCTTTGGTAGGAGTCCGATTAAGAATATAAGTTGCACAAAACATGGCTTCAGCCCAAAATTTATAATGCAAATTCTTAGCATGCAACATGCTTTGAGCCATTTCAACAATGGTCCGATGCTTTCTTTCCGCTACACCATTTTGTTGTGGTGTATAAGGAATAGTAAGCTCGTGCTTAATTCCACACGATTTCAAATAAGAATGAAATGCAGTATTTACATATTCCGTCCCATTATCAGTTCTAAGAATTTTAAGTTTATACCCAGATTGCCTTTCAACATATAACTGAAATTCAATAAATATATCAAGAACTTGATCCTTGCTATGCAAAAAATAGATCCAAGTTCGTCTAGAAAAATCATCAACAAAGGTAAGTGCATACCGAGAACCTTGGATGGAGCTATTCTCCATGGGACCCAAAAGATCACTATGGACAAGATGCAACTTATGAGTTGCTCGCCATGATTTTCCACTTGGAAAGGGCTCCCTATGCATCTTACCACTCATACAACCTGTACAGGCAATCTTGGAAGGAATAATGTTAGGCAAGCCATCAACCATATTATGCTTTTGCATGAAAGTAATATAATCAGAATTTAAATGACCAAGTCTTTCATGCCATATATTGAAATCAATAGAAGTATGTAAAGAATATTGTGAAGTAGCAAATTCATGGAATTTAAAAAAATTGTCATTATCCATTTTAGCATGAGCAATCACTTTGAGGGTTTGAGGATCTATAATATAACATGTATCTTTGTAGAACTCAACTTTATGGTTCTGACATAACTGTGAAACAGAAAGTAGATTAGTTTTCAAGTCAGGTACATATAAAACATCATGCAATTTACCATTAGGAATAGTAACATCACCTAGTCCTTCAACTTTACAAGTTTGATTATTAGCTAACTGAATAGGAATGTTAGCAATATCAGGCTGTAAGGAATCAAAAATTTCTTTATGAGAAGTGACATGTTGTGATGCACCGCTATCAACAATCCATTCTAAAGGTTTACAAAGATTAAAGCTACAAGTAAAAGCATGATGAGGATTAGAACTAGTTGAATTACCTTTTCTATGGTTTGAGGTTTGATGATTGGTACTATGATTCATAGGTTTTTTATCATTTTGTTTTTTAAAACAGTTATTGACAAGGTGACCATCTTTGCCACAATAAGAACAATGAGGTTTGGAATTGGAATGGTTCCTTAGATTATTAGTATTACGAGTATTATTAGGATGATGGGTATTATTATATTTGGGATGAAATTTATTGTTGGTGTTATGTGAATTAGAATTAGATTGTTTGTAATTATGATTATTGGAACGAAAATTATTAGTTGAATTTCTAGACACAAATGCATGTTCAGTTGATTTGAGAGTACCAAACTGAATTAGCTTAGCTTCTTCCTGTCTTTATAAAGTTTGAAAAATAACATAAGTTAACTGAGAAGTTAAAGTAGGAATAGCAAGCTGTGCATGAATATTGGTTATAAACTGTTGAAACTGTCTAGGACATTTTTTAAGAATAAGATGGATTAAACGAATGTCCTCTAATTGAACACCTAAAGCCATAATTTGACTTTTAAGAGAATCAAATTTTAAGAGGAATTCATCCATACCTTTAAAATCTGCATACCTGAGATCTTCGAGTTGATCTTGCAATTGTATTTTGCGGTATTCATCGCCACTGTCATACTTGGTTTTCAAGATGGACCATGCATCATGAGCTTTAGAATAGTGAGCAATTAAGACATATAAATCTGGAATAATAGAAATACCAATTAACCCTAAAGCTTCTTCGTTTTTAGCTTTCCAAGTATCTTTCTCATCTTGAGTAGCCGCTGAACCGGGCTCAAGAGAAGGGTCAGTGGCTATTTCGAAGAGATGTTTAAAGCGAAAAATAAATGATATATGAGTTTTCCAAGAATGATAATTAGAATAATTAAGTTTGATTTCTGGAATTAATGTTGACATGATTAGGAAAAAAAATTCTTCGCTTTTTGGAAAAAAAAAAAAATAAATGCCCTTAATTTGAAAATCAGATGGATTGGAAAACAAATGTTGTTAAATGAGAGAGAAAAAAAATTAAATTTTATTAATTAAAAAAAAACAATTAGTTTTTTTGTTTTTTTTTTAATCTAAGATTAAGAATATTTTCTTTTAATTTTAACTAATTGTGATAGAGAAAATTAAAACTTAATTTATTAAACAATTAAAAAATTAATATAATAGAAGTTGGATTAGTTTTAGTTAAAACAAAATTGTAAAACAAAGAGGGGGAAACTTTTTTTAAAAAGTTGAAAGGGGAGGGGAGCGGTCGGTGGCTACCGCGTGGCGAAAGGAGGGCCGCGGTCGGTGGTTTCCACGTGGCGGGAGTGGCCAAGGTCGGTGGTCGCCGTGTGGTGGGAGCGGCGGTCCGCGGTCAGTGGTTGCCGCGTGGCAGGAGCAGCCGAGGTCGGTGGTCGCCGCGTGGTGGGAGCGGCGGTCCACGGTGGTTGGGGTTTAAAAATGCAAACAGAGTGGGGAGCGGCGTAAGAGTGCGCGGCGGTTGCACGCGACAAGGGTCGCGGAGTTGCAGAGCTGTACCGGCGGCGGCGGTGTAAGTTTAAATCAGTGGCGGTGGCGGCGCGAGTCTGCAACGGCGGTGTTTGCGCGCGGCGGCGCGAATCGGGACCGGCGGCGCTTGCGCGCAGAGAAATGGGAACAGTGCCGTCGGCGGCGGTTGCGCGCTGAGGCACGGGGTGGCGCACGGGTGGCGCGGCCGCCCAACTAAAATAAAAGAATGTTTTTATTTTATATATAAAAAAACTTTGCACTATGTTTTTAAAAAAAAGGCACAATATAGTAAAATATATTATTTTTTTTCTAAAGAATTTTTTTTTTTTTTTGATAAATGAAGTAAGAAAAAGTAGAGAGATAGAAAGCTTTACTAATGTAATATGTTTTGTTTTGGTGGCATGCCGTCCAAAACAAACCAAAAAAAATTAAAATTTACTAAGAAAACCCTTTGGCGGCAAGCCTTCCAAAGAGGGTTAGTGAAAAATATGAAGCTTTACAAGAAAACCCTTTGGCGGCAAGCCTTCCAAAGAGGGTTAGTGAAAAATATGAAGCTTTGCAAAAAAACCCTTTGGCGGCAAGCCTTCCAAAGAGGATTAGTAAAAAATGAAGCTTGCATGCACAAGATTTAAAAAGATCTAAAATCACAACACAATCTTCTTCTCTCAATAACGTCTCCAAGTAAGGTGTGCTCCAATGAATGGCAACCTTCACTACAAAACTTGAAACAAGGATTAGATAACCAAGCTCTGATACCATGTAAGAAATGATAATGTTGAGCAAGGAATGAGAAACAATCCAAGTAAGTTAAGTGTGAAACAATGTTACCATAATATAAGCAACTCCAAGAGCATACACCAAGATGGTTCAACAATGGAGACAAGGATTTATAAGGGGAAAGCAAAGAAAACCCCTTGTGAGTTATTATGAATGAAGGCAAATGCCTAAAGAAGAGAGAGAGAGAGTGTTGGAGCAAAAGTAGCTCAATACAATAACATCAAGTGCTTAGAGTGGTATGTAGTTGTGAAGAAAGAAGGAGGAGCATCTCTTATATAGAGATGAGAGAGGAGTTGCATTTGTAACTCCTATTTCTATGAATGCCACATTCATAATAAGTGTGTGCAAAGTGTCACAATCCTCTTAAGGAGGATAAACTAAATAAAGAAATAAACAAGAGTTGTCCTTACATGTGGAATAAAGGACAAACAATGACATGTCCTCCACATGTGTATAAGTGGACAAACTACATGTAGGGACCCTTGGAATATCCCAATTAAAATATATCCAAGGAAAGATTAACCTTTCTAATAGAGGAAATCTTGAAATTAGTCCCTAGCCTATGGGTTACTTGGTTGAAATGGTGAATGATACTTCCCTCAACAATGAAGAAGGAGAAATAATATGTAGACTTTTATCATCTCTTGGACAAGGAGATCCCTCTTTAAACAATTCAAGTATAAATTTAAAACAAATAGGTTGTTAGAGGTTGTTTAAGAATTCGCTATTCCATTCTTCGACGTGTGATTTTACTAAGCACTGTGTTGTAAAATCTAATGACACAGTGGGGGAAACAAAAGATCAAATGTTTTATAGATTTTATAATGCCCCGATTCTTGATAGAGTACAAGAATTTTTATGGTAGATTTGATCCCATGTTGGATGAATTTTCTCTTTTTTACAATATGAAACATGATTCTCATGATTATGGAAAGGAGTTTACCATTGTGGGCAGTAGTCTTGAGACCAATAAAGAACTTCCTTAATATTATTCTTTTCAATTTGAGATGATTTTTGGTTTGAAGAATGTTATGGAGAAATCATTTGAAGATAAGGAATGCTATGATAAAGTTTGGTTATTTGGGAAAGAATGTTGGGTTGTCAATTTTTTGCATAACATTAACTTAAGGTTCAGAATTCAAGAAGTCACTAGTAAATGAGGGTTTGGAGCTATTCCACTGAGGTACAACCTACTGGTCTAAAAGGAATGCTATTTCTCCCAACTAGTTGATGGATTCACGTAAGATTATTTCTTAGCTCTGGTTCTCCTGGCAGTGTTTTTCTCATCAATCTACATATTTGTAAATATCTCTACATGGAAAAGTTTTTGTTGTGAGTAGTTTAGGAGTTTTTGGCTAATCGGTTTGCCCTACTCCTCTCCTCCTTCTCTATAAGAGACTCCCTTTCCTATGACTCTGTAGCACAATTGATAAAGCACTTATCATTTACCAAAGATTTTTGAATTTCTCTATTTTTGAGTAAAAAATGGTCCCACAATCAGAGCCCATGTTGGTACCCATATAGACCCCGGTAATTAAATTTTTAGTTTTGGATCTTGAACCTCTTTGAACTCAACTCAAATAGGTTCAATTTGCATAAGAAAATTGATAGATTCAGAGGTTCAAAGAATTAGAGTTCAAGTTTGAAGGCTCAACAAGTTCACTATTATAGGCAACCTGGTGATTTGAAAGTGCAACATTTAGATTTTAGATTTCGTTTGGTACTTTTGGTTCAATTGATACAAAGAGTTTCATTCGTTTAGATGTTCAATTCAAGTTGGGATTCAACAAAACTTGTAAGGGCTCTTCAACTCCTTTACAATTGAATTTTACAAATACCCAATTCCTCTTCAAAACTAATTATTAGAATTGAAGAATCTGGTCATCTTTGGATCTTGACCTAGACTAAGGAAGACACAGGTGCATAAGGTATGCAACAAGGAGTAGTACATTCAATTTGAGGCATCATTGAGGTCAAGTTTTGAACAAATATGTGAAGAACATTAAGGCATTTATTGACAATGTCATTTCTACGTAGAGGTGACACATGTTGAGATTGTCATCAGTGTGTGTTACCTCCTATTTCCTAATTGGAACCTATGCCAAATAAGTGTGAAAAATTAATTCATGAAATGACAAAGAGTTAAAGAGATTTTGAAGTCTCTTGAAGATCAGGTTTCAAAATTAATCATTATTGGTTCAAAATCTTTCAAGTTCCTTTTATATCAATGTCATAATGGTTATGTTCGATACTAAGTTGTACTCAAATAGTGTATATTGAGTCCAAAGATCATAGATATTGATATAAAATGAGTTGTAGAAGACAAGGCAAGTTAAAAATATATATTTCCTGAGCCCTCACTAGTCAAGCATCACAGAAGGTGAAATCAAAACATTGAACCACATTAGCTTGGTTTTGAGTCAAAATAATGAAATTTTTGATGTGGAGGGATGGGGATGATAATGAAGCCTTCAATTTAACAACTTGACATATAACATAACATCTTAGGCAATCCAAACTACAGAAATTGATTATGTTTATTGCAAATATCCAAAACAAATGAATGATCATGAGGTAAGATCACATGCCCATTTTTGGAAGTCGGAAGAACCAAGCTTCAATTTCTTCAAAGGGAGAGCATTTGTGAAGTATATGGAAAAATTCTTATCGGGCTTCCATTCATAATAGGTAGAGAGAAAAGAATTGGTTGCTAACCAAGGAATTTGAGTGGCCTATAAAAGAGGATATAGGCATTCAACAACCAAAGTCACACACATATCCCCGTTTCAACATGTATAAGGCATAGTATGTGCGGCAGAGGTAGAAATTACCACATGTGATGGAATAAGTGACACCAACCCGAAAATAATAATGGCTTGGTATAAAAGGATGTCAATTCACCTTACTTGGAATATGTTTGTGATCTGCCTGACAAAATGTTAATACCATTTAATGAATATGTTGGAAGGTGCTAAACTGAACATAGCATATAATTTGAGGTTAGTTGGCAAATCCTGAAGATTACGCCTTCACCATAACATGTGAAAGTCTGAAACTCCAAAATCAAAGGAGATGATCCAAAGTATCTATACATTGCAAGCACTTTGAACATTTGCCAAAATCTCGTTATAATGAACTCGGAGATGCCTGCATAAGAGAAAAATTGCAAGTGTTTGACCAGATGATCGATATCAGTTCGAAAAAAACTAGAGGAAACACTTGAAAGAGATGAGACACTGTATAAGGAAAGAGTTTTCATCGAAGAGAGGTTCCAATTTTGATATCTTTGGCAGACTTTGTCCTGTGAGAAAAGAGCCAAAAATAGTAGAAAGATAAAGAAAGGGGGATTGTATTTTCTATACACTTTGCAATACAAGAGGGGATATATATTTTTGAATGGTAATTTGTTTGTGTGAGGTCACAAATCTTTCTTTGTTTTATTGTGTTTGGAGGAGGAAATTTTTAGTATATCAAAATTTTGAGTTTGTGTGTTAGCTTTCTGATCAATGTCAATCTTTAATTGATCCTGGTTGTCTCTAAATACTATTTTAGCACATATAATTATTGCCATGATTATCATTTGGAATTTGGGGCTTTGTTATTCATGTATTTGGAAAGAACAATTCGTCTTGCTTTCTACATTTCTTCTATAATGTAATGATTGGGTAAATGAGCTTTTTATCATTTACTTATTATTTTCTTTTCGTTATTTAGTTTCTTTGCATCTATGTCATATCTATGAGTGGATGTTTGTGTGCCTTTTGTGGCTTTTGATGAAAATAATCTATATATGAAATTATGTAAATTCAGTGCAAATCTTGCACGAGGAGTTGTACCTAAATAATTTAGAGGGTACTTAAGCTTTTCAATCACAAAGAAACCCTACTATTAGCATTGTTTGAGTCTTCTTGTTTGTGCATTTTAGGGTCAATTTCTAAGTGTTTTTTACGAAGAAAAATCTATTATCTAACTAATTTTTGGTGACCCTGTTGGGAAATCAAAATCAAGACCAATGTCACATTAAATTTCCTCAGTTAATCTATAAAATATCTTTGTATTTGAAGGATTGGCGACTCTGATCTAATTCATCATGTTGAAAGTAAAGATTGTGAAGAAGACTAGATTGAATCCATCTTTCATGAAAATATTCCAAACAAATGATAAAGTGCCATATGATTTCATGGATTGGTCTATAGAAACTATCTCACAGGCTGTACAAGAAAATATTAGTCTTGAAGACAACTATAACTCTATCCTACTATGGAGAAGCATGTGCATTAGGTTTCATAAATTGAAAGACTTCCACAAACACATAAAAAGGGCACAACAACTTGAAGAAGAGTTGACAGTTGATGACTACGAACCTTAGGTAATATCATCTTACTTCATTTCTCATAACTATGCAGTCTTTAATCATCAAGATAACATCAAAGTTCCCATAGACAAAGACAATAAAGTTGCATAAGAATATCTCTATTTTCGTAAGGCGGAAAGATTTAGTGTAAAATTTATAGTAGTGATCTTTATTTAGAAAATTTGGTTTTCAAAGGGTTGCAAAACAACATACTACTGGAACTTAAATCTTTTACTTTTAATGAAATAGTTGAATGTTATTATTTATCTTCTGAAATCTATGGCCAACCAATCAATGAATCTTGTCAGTTTAAAAATAAAATGTGTGGGACTGATAAGGTAGAACTACAGATTGAAAATGTTTCTTGTGCTAAAACTCTAGTTGAAGGAGGAAATGTTGAAGTTAGCCCCTAGCTTGTGAATGACTCAATTGAAATGTTGAAGGAAAATCCCCTCAACAAAGAAGAAGGAGAAATGATATACATATTTTTATCATCTCCTAGACAAGGAGATCACTCTTTAAACAATTTAGTTATAAATTTAAAACAATTAGGTTGTAAGAGGTTGTTTGAGCATTTTTTATTTCATTCTTCAAGGTGTAAGTTTACTAAGATTAATGTTGTATAATCTAATGATGCATTGACGGAAAAAAAGATCAAATATTTTACAGATTTGATAATGCTTAGTTCAAGTGATAAGGTTGAGGAAAACTTTTATAGTAGATTTTGTTAGAAAGTACAAGGTTGTCATTGCACCAATTGATCAACTCGTTAAGGCTTGATACAACAATTAGTCTTATAGAACCACAAGGGGCAGCTAATCTATGTCATGAATCCTGCAAGGGATGATGACTCACTACCAAAAATCCCCCTCCCAACATCACATAGTGTGGCTAACAAGATTCAAACCCATGACCAAGCTCTGATACCAATTATTACAAATGATAGGGTTGTCATTGCACCAAAAGATGGACTTGTTAATGCCATGTTGAGAATCTTGCGAGGAAAAATGGTCCACTACCAACAGATTTGATCCCATGTTGGATGAATTTTCTATTTTTGACAATATCAATAATGACTCTCATGATTATGGAAAGGAGTGTGCCATTGTGGACAATAGTCTAGAGACCAATGAAAAATTTCATGAATATTATTCTTTACAATTTGAGATGATTTTTTCTTTGAAGAATGTTATGGAGAAATCATTCAAAGATAAGGAATGCTATATCATAGTTTGGTTATTTGGGAAAGAATGTTAAGTTGCCAGATTTCTACATGAAATTAACTTAAGGTTTAGAATTGAAGAAGTTGCCAATACATGGGGGATTGGAGCTACTCCACTAAGGCACAACCTACTGGTCTTACAAGGATGCAATTTCTCCAAGACAATTGATGGATTCACGTAAGAATATTTCTTAACTTTGGTTCTCCTGGTAGATTTTTTCCTGCCAATGTTTATATTTGTAAATGTCTCTGCTTGGTAGAGTTTTTGTTGTGAGTAGTTTAGGAGTTTTTTGCTAGTTAATTTTTTGTGTTCCTCTCCTTCTTTGTAAGTGACTCCCTTTTCTATGATTCTATTGCCCAATGGATAAGGTGCTTATCTTTTACCAAAGATTGTTAAAGTTCTCTATTTTTGAGTAAAAAATAGTCCCATAGTCAGAGCCCATGTTTTCACCCATATAGACCTTGGTAATTAAATTTTTAGTTTAGGGTCTTGAACCTCTTCAAGAACTTAGTTCAAAGAGGTTTGATGTGATTCAATCTACATAACAAAATTCATAGGTTCAGAGGTTTAGAGATTTAGAGTTCAAGTTGAAAGGCTCAACAAGTTCAGCATTATAGGCAACCTGGTGATTTAAAAGTGCAATATTTAGATTCTAGGTTTTGTTTGGTACTTTTGGTTCAGTTGATACAAAAATGTTTCATGGGTTCAGATGTTTAGTTCGAGTTCGTATTCAACTAAACTAGTAAGCACTATTCAACTCCTTTATAGCTGAATTTCACAAATACCTAACTCCTCTTTAAAATTGATTATTAGAATTGAAGAATAGGTTCATCTTTGGAGCCTAACCTAGAGTAAGGAAGACACAGGTGCATAAGGTATGGAACAAGGAGTAGTACATTTAGTTAAAGGCATCATTGAGGTCAAGTTTTGAACAAATATGGAAAAGAATAAGGTGTTGATCGGTAATGTCATGTGTACATACAGGTGACACACGTTGAGATTGTCTTCAATGTGTGTTCCCTCCTATTTCCTAATTGAAACCTATGCCTAATAAGTGTGAAAAAATAATTCATGAAATGACAAAGACATAAAGAGGTTTTGAAGTCTCTTGAAGATCATGTTTTTAAGTCAATCATTATTGGATGAAAATCCTTCAAGTTCCTTTTATATCAATGTCATAATGGTTATGGTCGGCATTAAGTTGTACTCAAACAATGTATATTGATTCTAGAGATCATAGATGTTGATATAAAATGAATTGTAGAAGACAAGGAAAGTTTTAAAAAAAATTGTGACCCCTTAGCTATTCAAGTATCACACAAGGTGTATCAAAACATTAAACCACATTAGTTTGATTTTGAGTCAAAACAATGAAATTTTGATGTGGAGGGATGAGGATGATAATGAAGCCTTTAATTTAATAACTTGATGTATAACATAAAATCTTGTGCAATGCAAATTATAAAAATTGATTCTATTCATCACAAATGTCCAAAGGAAATGAATGATCATTGGTTAAGATCACATGCCCATTTTTTGTAAGTCGGGAGAACCAAGATTCAATTCCTTGGAAGGGAGATCGTTTGTGAAGTATCTAGCAAGGTTCTCATCGAGTTTCCATTTATAATAGGTGTAGAGAAAATAAATAATTGGTTGCTGACCAAGGACATCCCCATTTCAACACTTATAAGGCATAGTATGTGCAAAAGAGAGAGATTACCACATTTGAGGGAATAAGTCACACCGACCTGACAATAATAATGGATAGGTAAATAGTTTAATGAATACCTTGGGAGTGCTAAATAGAATAGAGTATATCAGTTGACGTTTACTGGCAAATCCTAAAGATTACACCTTCACCATAATGTGTGAAAGCCCAAAACTCCAAAATCAAAGGAGACAAGCCGAAAGATTCATTCATTGCAAGCATTCTGAACATTTTCCAAAATCTGCAAGTATATCTGTTAGGTTCTAATCAACTCAGAGCTTCCCGCATAGAAGAAACATCGCAAGTGTTTGACCTGATGCCCAATATCTGTTGGAGCAAAACTAGAGGAGATAGAGGCCTATCATGAATGTTAGTGGTGTTGAATACATTGGAAAGTATGGGAGATGAAGGAATAGGGGGTTCGCTATGACAAAATTAGTCGACTTCTGGTTGAATTCAATATGTAGGAACTTCGATAGTATATGTGAACTATTTGACAAAATGCCTGAGTGCCAAAATGTCAAGAATGATGGTAGAGGGATTAATCTTTGAGCTTGAATGTCATAAGATCCTAGGCCTCAAATCAATTGGTATGCAGTGCATGAAAAATGTATGACATGTGTCATGGTTTGAAGATTTAGACTCAATAAATATCCCGAATATTATTTTTATGAAGATATTCTTAAACAAACATTGGGTCACATGAAGTGATAGAGGGGAATAACTTCCATAGATAATGAAGAATCAGTCGACTAGTTAAAGGAAAGATTTTTCATTACAGAGGGGTTCTAGTTTTGGCTTCTTGGGCAAGCATTTTCCACAAGAAGAGAGCCAAAAATTATAGAAAGACGGGGAAAGAGGGATTGTATTTTCTATAGACCTTTTGTTATAGGCGGGGAGATATTTGTTTGAATAGTAATTTGTTTGTGTCAGGTGATAAATCTTTACTTTATTGTGTTTAGAGGAGGAAAATTTTAGTATATCAAAACTTTGAGTTTGCATGTTAGCTTTGTGATAAATGTCAATCTTCAAATTATCCTAGTTGTCTCTAAATATAGTTTTAGCACAAAAAATTATTGCCATGATTATCATTTGGATTTTGGGCCTTTGTTATTCTTGTATTTGGAAAGAACAATTCATCTTTCTTTCTGCATTTCTTCTATAATATAATGATTGGGTAAATGAGCTTTGTATCATTTACTTATTATTTTCATTTGGCTATTTAGTTTCTTTGCATCTACATCATGTTTACAAGTGGATTTATGTGTGCCTTTTTTGCTTTCTAGTTAAAAGCATCTATGTTTGAAATTATGTAAATTTATTGCAATCTTGCATGTGGAGATATACCCATATAATTCAGAGTGTGATTACACTTTTCAATTGTCAAGCGACCCTACTGTTAGTGTTGATTGAGTCTTCTTGTCTAGACATTTTAGAGTCAAATTGTAAGTTTTATTTGGAAGACAAATTTGTTCACTAAAAAATAGATATCAAATGAATGCCACTACCCTTCCAAATAGGAAACAACATATTCAAACTATCAAGAAATTTATTCTCTAGGAAAATGTTCTAGATCAAAACTATTAGTGTACTTGTACATAGTGACTTAGTTTTAATCTCATACTTCAGGTGATGCTGCAAGGTAGAAATCAAATTAATACACTTATTTTATCTTCTTCATAATGACATAATCATTGTGTTCAATGTTCATTGAATGTATCAAGAATTTAATCTCTAAATTATCTTAGATGTGCATTTTATTCGATTATAGATTTTTTTGATACATGTAACTTAGTTGCTATGATCATGTACTAATACTAAGATGATAACTCAGGGTTCATTTAGTAGCGAGAATATGAGTGGAATAGGCATGTGTAAATTTTTAAAATTTTGAATTCTCCTTTTGGGTGCACCAAATAGGAATTGTGAATAATATGTATTCTAATATTGGTCGAAAAATGAGCATTTGCAATTCCACCTAAATATGTGGAATTGGAATATGTATTCCTATTCTATTTTTATTTATTATAGAGAACATAAATTTTTGGGTCCGTGAATGTAGTAATCCCAACTAGTTATAACTTTGACAAACACCAATTTCTTTAATACTTCAGTTGTTTGACATTTTGTCAAACACTTTACAAGCAAGCTCTGATACCAATGTAATATCGCTTGCCCAAACTGATTGATTTTATCATAAGGAATATCGTCAAACACTTGTATGTTTCTTCTCCAAGCTAAGAAATTTAGAATGATATTGCAATGCCTCTTACAATGAACTATTATGCAAGTGCAATTCCTTTGGTATTTTCAATGCATATACATGTAAACTAGATATGAAATGCATACCTACAACCAACTGACATTTTGAAAAATAATTGACATACAACTATTATGCTGATCATATATGCTATTAGGTGGACATTTTGTCAAACAAATGGTATGCAACATGTATCTCCTTTATTGAATTCATTCTAATGGGCTCACAATAATGACTACAACAATGCCAAAATTAGGTTTGTAGTGCAACAACGTGCATGTGTACTATGGTAGCCAAAATCTATTCTCCAATTTAAGCACAAATAGAACTCCAGTGTGACACTCTCCCAAATATCAAATTCAGTGAATATTTGACCACCTCAAATGGTTGCAACAGTGAAGAGTTGACATTCTCCAATGACTGACTGAAATCGGAAACCTTAGTTTCTTCTCCCAAATTTTATATCAAATACAATTCGCGATAATCAGATACAATAATTGGATGCCAAACAATGAGACTCTCACCCCTATTTATCCTTTTCCTTCACCCTTCTAGAAGGAACTAAAATATTAGTTAATTGCATTCTCTAGAAGCTTTCCCCCCTTCTAGTAATTAATGCATTCTCTAGAAGATTCTCCCTTGCAATACAATAATTAATTGTACTTCTAGAAATATTAAATTACTAGAAGCTTCCCCCTTCCGATAATTAATGCACTTTCTAGAAGCTTCACCCTTGCAATACAATAATTAATTGTGCTTCTAGAAAATTAAATTTATTAAATATAAATTCACCTTTTAATTTTAATTTATTTAATGACTTTATAAGAAATTAATCAATTTCTTCTTATTTCTCCACTTAGCCTTTGGAGAACGTAAAGGCTAAGAACTCCACTAAGATGCTAAATAGATGTGGACATTATAGTCTGCCCTCCCTGAAATTGCTTGTCCTCAAGCAATCCAGCAACACAATGAACTCCAACCTCCACCTGGATCCCAAATGAAGTAGTATGTGACATCCCTGTGGACATTAAACCAACTACAACTAGTATTATCAGGACCAACCACATGTCCTATAGCCTAACACCCAAAACTTGTGTTGATGATGTAGAAGTCAAAGTATCACTAGAAGGCAACTTTGTAGAAGGTATATGAAAACTCTTCTTCCTTTTGTCCACGCACATAATATATATTGGACTGAAATCCTAATAATCACCAACATGCATTGAAAAAGATGTAGCAACAGGTGAACCATATGCACTGATGCTAATTGTATCAACATTAGGTGTAGCCACATCAAAATATATGGATACAGGGACAATACTAATTGCCACAACAAGAAACTAAACCAAATCTGCAGTTGATGAAAACTCATAATCATCAACATGTGCACTATCATCAAAACACACATCAATAACTACATGTGTGTTGCTAAACTCCTTGTTGGATGGTTCAACCAACATAGAAGTGGTTGTTGATATGACAGTATCCTCTCCTACTCCTATTCCCACTATTGTTGAATCATCATCAAATACATGATCTAGGGAACTCATGCCAACAAATGCATCATCTGACTTACCCAAACATGAATTCTCATCACCTTCCACCCTAATTGTGCCCAAATTATGCAGTAACTCATAAGAAATGTCTCACAAATATGAAGTGAAAATCGTGTCATCACGTTTCACTATTCAAAAAAGTGATATCATGTTCTGCTCAAATCTTGGATTCAAAATTAGTTGTGTCATCTATTTGTGATTTTGATTCATCTCATTCACTTGCATATCCAACTATTTCACAATACCTTGTATCTTAGAATCTTCAACCCTTGGTGGAGAAGTACGCCCTTTGTAGCTATAGTCAAACCTTTCATCACTATCCATAACACTGAAAACCACCTCTAGCTATGGGTCAAAAGAAAAATGATGAGCACTCCTTACAATATAATGTCGATAAAAACTCCTAATCTCATCATCATCAAACTGGGAATCAGAAGATGGCTACACTCTCTGACTCCAAACTATTGGTTGGGCAAGATCCTAGGAAACCCTCTCAAAAAACCAAACCACAAAATCCCTATTGGGAAGCATTGTAGCCAAGGTCTCTACAATATTCCTCACCAATCATCGTATAGCACAAGAGCCTCGAATGAGAGTACCCTCAGACATATTTATGAAACCTCTAGCAAATCCAAGCTCTCAAGCAAATACTCCATGAATGACTCAATACAATAGAAATTATATGTGGAAGCATCAATTTGCTCCCCCACAATCCACAACTGATCCCTCTAAAAATGTGACAATGCCAACTATCCAATGCTACCAGCTATATGAAAAAAAGAAATAGATTCACTTCTAGTAGAAGGAAGCAAATCACCATGAGAGCCCATCTCCACTGATGCTCTCACCTCCTTTGTACATACTACACTCATATCCTAGACGAATGTGTTTGCCACATCATCGCGTCCCTCATCCTCAATCATAGAAGCAAACTCACCACCAACCATAATATGTAATTAAATAGGATCTGGAGCTGGTGTCGACCGTACCCATTCTAACTCCATGGTAACCTTATCCAACTATGACTATGACTCCTGAAGAGCCAATTGAGTATATTGGAGAGAGTCCATAGTTACCTCAAGCTCTCAAGTGAGATCAACCACCTCCTCCTTTTTCCCTAACAACATCTCATAGTAGGTGCTGCCCCACTCTAGAAGGTAATCCTTATCAGCAACTAACTGAGAGTAACTATGCTTCAAAATCTTGACAGCCTCTTGAAGTGCATGAACCTTTGCTAGAGAAAGAGTACTATCCCCATGCTCATTAAACATAGGAGCACCCCAACTGGATGTAGCTAGCATCTGACATATAACATCATAATGGTCAAGAGCTAAAGAAATGTCACTATCACTCACCTTCAACTAACAAGTCACATGATGTCTCTGTAATCCCTGACTCCTATGCAAGCTCTCTATCTCACTAACTAAACTGAGATAGAAACTAAATTAGAACTCTCCACCATAAGATCACTAATACGTGTGCTATCTTCCTTGCATAATTCTACATCTGACATATAACTACCATGTACCTCAACCAACTCCAAATCCAAAGAAATGGAATCCCTTATCATATCAATCTCCTCACATGTCTTAGCTTCTTCTCCAATAGTAAGATCATATAAGCATCGATCTTGGGACTCATCCAAATCCTCCTTGGAGTCATCACTCAATATCTGACAAGGGGTGTCATACCCAATACATCTCATAGCATCATCAAATCTATCCATACTATCTGCATCGACATCTCTTGACAAAGCCTCAACTGCCAACTCCTAACTTGGCATACATGACTCAATGCCAGACTATGAATTAGTAATACTAGAGCATAAACCCACATCTACTGACTCTACTAAAACACCCACATCACCAACATCATAGTTGAGTTTCTCTATACGTGCTTCTATCTCACCTAAGGAAGCAACTGCCTCCTACACTATAGCAACACCATGAGATCTCACATAAAAATCTCCAATAATAATCCTATCCTTGAGAGAGCCGAAAGTATCAGTGGTAACAACTGCATCAATTGTCTTTGCACTATCTATAGCAATAGCACTGGGAGTCTCAACTTGCTAAAGCTTGGTACTACTAAGTCCATTGTCAACTCTATAAATAGGACTAGCAAGTGTCATACTAAATATAGGTACATCTACATTAGGGACTCCTATTGGGAAAAACTTAAGCTTCCTTCCTTGCAACCTTGATGTTGGCCTTCTAAAGGTGAAAACCATACACCTCACTAACCTTTCAATTGTCTCTTGATCTGACAAGCTCTCCCTCAATCTTTGTTGATGAAACTTAAGTTTCTCCATACTCTCCTACAAAGCATTCATCTTTATGCTAACTTCCTCATTACTCCACTGACTTCTAGAACTATTAGCCCTCCTCAACTCACTATTTTGACCCCTAGGCCTCCTATCATGTCTGAGTGATCTATAATGTTCTCTTCTTTGATTTACAAAGCATTCAAAGGTCATCCTCTCCTGAACCTACGGTGCTAATAATTCTCATTCATCATTTGTAGCCATAAGGATATCTGCAAATGTCTCATCCTCAACTTCCTTTTGCTGGTTCATGTAATGGTTCATCTCTAACAAAGGTAGGATGTGTGGACCTGTCTGCTATTCTAGAAAGAATTCTATGAGCTCTAGGTGATCCCACTACACTTCTATTATCCTCTTGTTCTTGATTTTGTCCATCCTATGGATTCATGTGCTCAACTAGGGTGGTGAGTGTCTATAAAGCCTATGCCATTCACTCTTGTCCTGTAACCATTGCTCTAAAAAAGAATCTTGTCTCCAGATCCTCATTCCTATTGTCTCTTGGTGGGCTACGCTCTTGCCTATCACCCATGGTGTTTGGTTTCCCATAAAAATCTTGCTCCCTGTCAAATAAAGCTTTCCTATGATTGGAAAATCTATGAGAGCCAACCCTAGGTGGTTGCATGTGATTACTAAACCCTTAGGATGGTAGGATTTAGCTCTGATACCAATGTAGTAACCCCAACTAGTTATAAATTTGACAAACAACCATTTCTTTTATATTTAGTTGTTTGACATTTCATCAAACACTTTGCAAGCAAGCTCTAATACCAATGTAATATCCCTTGCCCAAACTGATTGATTTTAGCTCAAAGAATATTTTCAAACACTTGTATGTTGCTTCTCCAAGCTAAGAAATTTAGAATGATATTACAATGCCTCTTACAATGAACTAATATGCAAGTGTAGTTCCTTGGGTATTTTCAATGCATATACATGGAAACTAAATTTGAAATGCATACCTACAACCAATTGACATTTTGACAAACAAATGACATACAACTATTATGTTGATCATATATGCTATTAGGTGGACATTTCGTCAAACAAATGGTATGCAACATGTATCTCCTTTATTGAATTCATTCTCATGGGCTTATAATAATGACTACAATAATGCCAAAATATGGTTTTGTAGCGAGGCAACGTGCATGCATATTGTAGCAGCTAAAATCTATTCTCCAATTTAAGCACAAATAGAACTCTAGAATGAAGCTCTCCCAAATACCAAATTCAGTGGATATTTCACCACCTCAAATGGTTGCAACACTGAAGAGTTGAAGTTCTCTAATGGATGACTGAAATCAGAAACCTTAGTTTCTTCTCCCAAATTTTATATCAAATGCAATTCACAATAATAAGATACAATAATCAGATGCCAAACAATGACACTCACACCTCTATTTATCCTTCTCCTTCACCATTCTAGAAGGAACTAAAATATTAATTAATTGCATTCTCTAGAAGCTTCCCCCCCTTCCAATAATTAATGCATTCTTTAGAAGATTCTCCTTTACAATACAACAATTAATTGTGCTTCTAGAAAAATTAAATTACTAGAAGCTTCCCCATTCCAATAATTAATGCACTTTCTAGAAGCTTCACCCTTGCAATACAATAATTAATTGTGCTTCTAGAAAATTAAATTAATTAAATATACATTCACCTTTTAATTTAAATTTATTTAATGACTTTATAAGAAATTAATCTATTTCTCCTTATTTCTCCACTTAGCCTTTGGAGAACATAAAGGCTAAGAACTCCACTGAGATGCTAAAAAGATGGGGACATTAAAATGAATTCCTTGTCAAATTTTGGCTTACCCAAATAAAGAATAAAAAATGTATCCTTTCTTTATATTCCAGAATAACAATTCATTTTCCTATATTTCTATTCCCATAGCCAAATAGGCCCTTAGGCTCTATTTGGTTGCAGGAATTGGGGGGAATAGGAAAATCTAAATACCCACATTTGCTAATTTGACATTTGTTTGCAAAATACAAAATTGGAATTAGAATATGCCTATTCTAATTTGACCCCAAAATGAGCATAGTGGAATTCTTAAAAAAGGATGGAATAAGAATAGATTATTCTTATTCTAGTTTTTAATAAACTCAATTTGATGGGTTGTTGGATTTGTGACTTTGCCATTGGTTTGTATTTTGCCATGCAAATGCATTTTTGGACTATTTTCTCCATTCATCATAAGAAATAAACTAAGTCAACATTATTTAATGTTTAATATGTGTTTATTTTTTAAAATGACAAAAAATACTACTATCATATTTGATATCTTTTCTAAAATTTCATAAAATTATCTTTACAAATAAATCTTCTGTTTAGTCTTATAACTAAAACTATGTTGAAAGATCATTTAAATATCATATTAATGATCTTGACTAACTTGTATCATTTTTATTCTTTAATATATTTAAAAATAAAATGATTTTAGTTTTGATCTTATACTCATTAAAATAATTTGATTTAATTTAGAATTATATTTATAATATACAATTTAATATGTCCTTTGAATTTCAATGAATTTAAAAGGTTGTGGTATATCTTTCACTTATAATGTCAATTTAAAAAATAAAATAAAGTTTAATTAAAAATAATTTGGCTTTTAAAAAAATTAATAAAAAATTAGTTTTTATAAATAAAAAATCTTGTTTATTTAAAATATTACTAAACTAAAAATAATAATTTAATTATTAAAATTTTAAAACAAAACTTTTTCAAATTCCTATTTCAATTGTTGCAATCAAACATAGAATATTCACATTTTGACTCCTCTTCCAGATCAACCAAACATGTCCAAATGATATTCCAGAACTTATTAAGAATGCATGAATACCAGAAGAGAGCTTATTCTAGCATAGATGAATGTTGCATTGCATAATTCTTGTAGTGAAACAGGCCCTTAAGGAACATCTAGGGGGAGAAGATCTCAATGGATGCGGGGCCACAAATGAGAAACTCCATAGAAAATAGGTGAAATGAGTTTTTAATTGAATTGATAAATGGAAGTGGAGATTTCTACCCTATCTTAAAATTAATAGAGGGAGATGATGTCCTACCAAGAAAATTGTGAGCAATTTAACCCCATAGTACATTATAAGATATTTTTCATTTAAGAAATGATATGTCACTTGCCACCATAGAATGGTGAGAATGATGAGAATAAGGGATTTTGAGTATAGTGCACACAAACCTTATACCTTTGTAAAGTGAAATCTATTATGATTAACTCCACCCATGGAATCCAATCAAATTATTTAATGGCAGCCCTTTAAAAAACCTCTTCTAAGCATATGGAATAAGATGTCATGAATGAATGGCACCTTCTAGGAAAATTAAGTAACCTTTTGAGAAATCATGTTTGTGACAAAATCACTCTACAAATATGAAAAACACATTCTTGATCTTATATGGTTATTTCATCGTCAAATAAATTAAACCTTTCCATACATTATTATTATTTTTTGGTTTGTTTACAAGCTGAAATATGTGCTTTATGGACTCAAGAAAAACATCAAGTATTTCATGAAAAAATGAATAAGCTCTTTCATTTATTTAATTTGATACATTTCTATTCAAATCCCATACTCTATAACAAACTTGATCATAATGAAAACACTCCATTAAACATTCGTGTTCTTTTTCTTATGAATGTCTTGTCACTAGTTTAGTATTTTAATTTAAATGCCAAATTTGCCCTAATATAGATTTAGATGAGATATTTAAAACTTTCCATTTGATATAGCTCAATAAAATCTCCATTTTACATCAAAAGTATAATTTCATACTAATTATTATCAAAACAACTATGTGTATTCTATTAACTTTTTTTCTTATATATATATATATTGGTTGTTTTAATATATAAAATTAGATAGAAAATAATGCACAACCATTTACATTTAGTAGTGATCTTTAAATAGTTTTTCTGAAATTGAAAAGCACTTCATATTTTACTCCAATTTTTATTCAAAGTTATGAAAATCTTGTTCAGATAATAAAATAAGTAGAAATATTTCTGTATATGCCCAATTTATGGATCTGACAATATGAAAATAAGGTAAAAATAGATAAACCTCTGATAGAGCTCTTTTTTACATATCGACTAGACCTTTCCTCATTCGTCTAAATGGAATTTGTGGGGACAGAAATATGTATACCAAGATGTTGTGGGTGGGAAAAACACTTTCAGAATTCAAACTTTAAGTGGGAGAAAAGGCGATGAGAACAATCAATGGCAATGGGAATAGTCAATTTGATGTATTGAGCAGGCCCCACATCAACCACTCAAAGTAGTCAAAGCTTCAGTGTGCTGGTTAAGCTTAGCTGTTCAGGTCATATCTGTCCAATAACTAGTTTTATAATCCACTTCCTTACAATAAAGAAGCCCTACATTGTCTCACTTGAAGCAATTTGTATTAGATTAATCTTTCAATTTTGTAGGAAAAAGGAATAGAGCTCTACATAAATTCATTAGCTTTCTTTACTATCAGCCTCACCAAGTTTGCAAAGGTATGGATTTTGTATTTTTAGTTTGCTTACAAAGTATAGTTATGTTTTTTGGAATCTAATGTCGCATGATTATTATCATCCTAAGAAGGATTTAGCAAGAATTTTGGGATTAACTTTTCACGATCTAACATTCTTTTAAGACTGTCCTCTTAGTACGGGCTACAGATATTGGCTTTATCCTAGCAAACTTGTACAGATCTATTTTGTGTAGACCATTCAATCGTTGCATTAAATGAAATGATGTATCTTTCTTTTTTTGAGGCATTCGTGTAGGCATCCCCATATCTTTGAAGCATTTTGGTAAATATTTCACATCCCATATTTGCGATTCCACGTGCATTCATCTCCATATGCATCCATGGGGGCATTCTGACAAATAGTTGGAATGCTTTGTCTCTGTATCTATATTTTGTATACATATAGTTAAGAGCATTTCTACTTATAATACGTAGCAATCATACCTCTCATCGAATGCTTATATGTTGCTATCAAAGCTTCCATATAATACGCACCCTGCAATCTAGGCCTTGAAAATTGCTTTGAAAGGAGTGCGCTAGCATAAGTAGGTACTCAGTTACAGGGAGATTATGGGTTAATTCTTGTCTTTCTTTCAGCTTTGGTTTTTTCACAATGGTTGCATGAGTTGAATTCATTAGGAGTATTTCTCTGTAGGAGGTGAACAATTCATTTGATGATGTAAGAATGAGAAATTGTAAAGCCTTTTAAGCTTTATTAGCATTTGTTGAAGAAGGGGATTTTGCGGTTAGAACCTTTCTGAATCCGAGAAAAATAAAACTCTTACACTTTGCAATTAGTTGAAAGGTTTAAAATTTGTATGGGTTCTAAGGAGATCATGATGAATGTATGGTAGTTCGTACATACACTCTTATGGTGTTATTTGCTTAAATATGTTAGTTCTTAAAAACCTTATGACTGCTTCAGACAGTCCTGAAATGGGTTTGCAAGAAAAGTAGGTTTAATCATGTAGGAAACTCCTCTTAAGAAGTCCCTGTATTAGAGATGGATTCATGTGTCAATCACTACTCATGAACATAGGACAATGAATTTGATTTAAAAACTACACAATTCAATTCTGAATAACAACATCACAATTAAAAATGTTTTATCTCTTTATATTTGTTGGTTTTCACACACAAGGCTTCCAAGTATTTCCTTATCTTGACCACATCTTCAAATTTGATTGATTTCTTCCTCTGTTTGATACATAGCTACAAGGAATGATGATTCGGAGTGAATCTTTAGAGGAAAATTTGTAAGCAGGAAAAGCCACAAGATAATCCTTTTGCAGTACCAAAAGCACGGATAGAAGCAAAAATTTGACTACTATAAAGTTTAACACAAATCAGCAACTGTGCCAATCTCTGATTTGATGCCATTCAAGCTTGAAATTTGATGGCTGCCCTTGACTATCATATGATTTTTTCATGATGTCTAATTTTTTTTCATACCTTTCATTTTACCCTTTAAGAAAATAGTTGATTCTCAATTTTTTTTGGTTTAAAAATAATTCAATAGATCGATTTAAGTTTATATTTTTAAAAGAAAAAATTACTGATTATAATATATGCAAAATTTATGAATCTATACAAAAGTCAAGAATAAAAGAAGTAAGTTTCTAAATTCATGTATATACTTTAGCAGATTTTTGAAATTAATATAATTATATAAAATAATAAATTTTTAAAATTCATTACATTCTATTTCAAAACAAATATTGATGGTTTAGTAATAAATTTACTTCTCATTTTAACCCAGCAAAAAGGGTCATTATCACCATCAAATTCCATACCTGATGCCATCGTCTTTTCATTGTAGAAAGCTTATGGTAAGGTATCAAATACATTTTGCTACATTTTATTGGACTCTTCTATAGTTGTTAGCGATTTCATGTTACTCCGTGTTTCCAAACTAATCATTCTATGAATCTTATACAATTCAAATTTGGCACCATGTGAGAGACGAAAAGAAATATTATTTTCTTGCATAATGGTATAGATGAAAAAAGAGTTGGAGCATTGGTAGTTTAGATAGAACCTCAATTATAAAAGCATGGTTGTTTCCTTTGTAGATAGCCTTGTGATAATAGCTACCTTATGCCTCTGAGAATATTTCATTTGGAGATTTACCTGAATTTCCTCTTCCTAATTTAGAGGAAACGTAAAAAATTAATCTCTACTTAAAAAACCCAAACTCGGAAATCTAGTCTCTGTGGTGCTGATTAATTAAAGAAGTCATTTTTGTTACATAATGAAAAACTTCTCTGTTATATGGGCATTCTCTAAAATTTCCAGAGCTTTTATGATGATGGTTTCTAAGAAGAGCGCTAAACCAGCCATGGGATCTAAGAATTAACCTTATTAATTGCACACTAATAAGTATTGTAGACAAGCAATAGCATTGACTATGCCTAATTTTCCAAAGAGAGCTTGAAAATTGTTATAGAAATATATGACATCTTCAATACCTTTTTCACCTTTTTATACTTTTTTCTGATAGCCACATGCCATTATCCTCTTTGGAGTGATATGTATAATTATTCCAATTGATAATTATTCTTAGAAGTTATATATCTCTTTAGAATTACATAGGCACATTTGAATACAGGATTTACTATTGGTCTCTTTCTTTGTAATTTATCAGTTTTTCACATTTCAATTCTATTTATATGCATTCTTTGATTCTTTTGCATTGTGATGTAAGAAGCAAGTGTATTTGAGATAGGAACTTATTTTTTAGTTAATCTAACTGGGTATTTTGTGTTCTGTGCAACAGTTTTAACTCATGTTTCTTATGTATGAGATCTTTGTGGTTACTAAAGATAATTAGAGGTTAAAAGTGAGCAAGTTCATAGAATGCCAAATTTTTTGTCTGTTATAGTGTTTACAAACAAGAGTTGTTTCGAAGAGGCGTGGTCATTTTCAAACCTCTGGTTTGGTTCAAAATGTGACAAGTTTCATGGTAAGAATATAATACTTAGTTGAAGTATGATGGAAGCATTAATGTAGAAATTTTGGGCTACTATATGCAATCCAAAAGTTACACTTTTGAGAGATTCAATATTTTAAATTTAATATTTATATCCAATGTCAGTTGTGGTCTTCTTTACTCAATACTTTTAATTTGCTTGCTCTCGTATTCTGCCGTTATGTTTTATACCAGTCTTGAATTGTACAGTTTCACCTTTGGAAGGGGGACTTGTGATTCTACAAGAATACCAATATTAATTAGCATTCATATTTAGAAATCAGAAACAATCATGGTTCCAGTAGGCTAGCTCTCTAAATGAATTATTTCATTAAAGAATTCTTGGATGCATGCTTTATGGCATTATAATTTCAATTTTTGAAAGGCATTTGGGATAATTTACCAAAAGCTTTTTTTCGTAATCATGTAAATTTCACTAGATTTGCCTCTATCTTTTCTATATTGTTCCTTGGTGACAATTAATTATTTGAGTTGTGGAGTTATTGCCTTATCTGAGGCAGCATGGTAAAGGCCTTAACAATGGTGAATAGATTGTTTTAATCATATGTGAATGTTAATGGTATTTCATTCATTTTTTTTGCCTTAGGATATTATAACTTAATACATGTTACTCGAATTTTAACCAGTTTTTCAACTTGCTTCTATATAGGATACAAGCTTATGGATTTGATTGGTCTCTTTCATGGGATGGTGTTTAAGGTCTAGATTTAGTTAGACTTATATAGCAGACTCCATACTATCTTCCCATAACCAGCACTAAAAACTTGGCCACCAGAGAATAATTAGGAAAATATGACATTTAAAATATTTTGAATGGCTGGGATTGTTCATTTTTTGCACATATCAGAATGTCATATTGTACCTGAATGAATGGTAATTCTACTTCAAACGAGTAGTTTCACATTGAAGTAGTTTTAAAATTTCTTTAAGGACTACAATATGTGCGAGAAATATATTACCAACCCTAAAAATCAATTTCGCAATCCTAAATAATGCTCGGTAAAAACTAATGCCGAGTGCCAATTTTTCTTGGCACCTTAAGGAGCCGAGTGGTAGGAGAGTGTCGAGTGAGCTTGACAAATGAAGAACAACTCAGCACCAAAGGATGCTGAGTGAGCTCGGTAGTGTGGATGCTGAGTGAACTTGGTAGCCACTAGGGTATCGAGTGAACTCAGTAGCCACTACAGGGTGGAGCTCAATAAAATAAGGTACTGAGTGAACTCAGTAGCCACTGCAGGGTGGAGCTCAGTGGAAGAAGATGTTGAGTGAGCTCGTCTTGAACTGTAGAAAATGACTTCTACCAAAGACAATACCAAGTGATAGAACTATAACGTGAACTTTTCAACCATTAAAACTAGAGAACCAAAGCTTGAAACTTCCAAACAAACTTCTCAAATGCAATAAATAGAAGAAGAACAATGGATTCTAGTATGCCTCCTTGCTTTCTATTCAACTTTGATTAAACCATTACAAAATCAAGGAACATTTGGCTTCAACCAGAAAACCCTAAAATAACCCTAAAACTGGTAAAACTTCAAACTTCAAAAACTTTAAACTTGCAGCTCTAATGGCTGCATACAGTAATGTTTGGAGCAATCACTGCCTCACAGGTTGAATCTAATTGTGAATTATGAACTTATAGAATGACACAAAGAAGTACATGCAACTACAGTCACATAACAAGCTTCCTTCTATCTCTGCAACGACTGGATTTGCTGATCACTTTCTTTCTACTTTGCTCTACTCTGCAACTTCTCTCTTCTCTACTCTGTTGAACTTTCTCTCTATGTCTCATGGAATGAATGAATCAAAAAATTTCTTTTTGTCTCTGGCAAAATATTTTCCCCCTCTTTTTAGAATTTCAAAAAACTCACCTAGTGCATTCATGTTTTATGTCTGTTCTGCAATCCATCAGGGGTGGTAGGTGGGCATTTGGCTCCAAGAGCAAACGTAAACTGAAATTAATATTCCAACACTCCCCCTTTGTCTCAAGCCAAACATACAAGGATTATTGTTGATCCACATCAGCTACACCAAGACACTCTCTTAGGTGTACAAAAGTTTTTATGTCTAGTGCTTTTATGAAAATGTCTGCTAGTTGCTGCTCAGACTGGCAAAATTCCATTTTGATATCCCCATTTTCCACCAACTCTCTGATGAAGTGATATTTGATCTCAATATGCTTGGTTCTCCCATGGAAGACTTGATTCTTAGACAATGTTACATCACAATAAATTGTGGTTCCATCCTCTTACCTTTCATTCAAATTTGTCAAGATCCTTCTTAACCAAATAGCTTGACATGATGTTGCATTTTCTGCTATATACTCAACCTCTGTTGTAGATTGAGCAACAATAGGTTGCTTCTTGGATGCCCATGAAATTGGACCTAATCCCATATGAAATATATATCCAGAAGTCCTCTTCCTATCATCTATACTTGCAGCCCAATCACTATCTGTATAACCTACCAACTTAAATTTATTTGATGTAGTATACAAAATTCCAAATCCCTTGGTACCATTCACATACCTTAGGATCCTCTTTCCTGCTTGCCAATGGGAATCCTTTGGTGTTTCCATAAATATGGAAATCAAACTTATTACATGCATTAGGTCTAGCCAAGTTGTAGTCAAATACATTAAACTTCCAACCATATTCTTGTATAGTGTTGGATTCACTCTCTTGCTAGAGTCTTCCTTGCTAAACTTTAGACCTATTGTTGTTGGTGTGGGGGCTAGCTTACTATTCTACATTTTGAATCTTTCCAAGATCTGCCTTGCATATTTTTCTTGAGAGATGAAAATGCCATTATGCATTTGTTTTACTTCTATGCCTAGAAAGTACTTCAAGAGACCTAGGTTTGTCATTTCAAACTCATTTTTCATGGCCTCTTTGAACTCACCAATTAGAGCCTTGTCATTACTAGTAAAAATCAAATCATTTACATATAAGACAAAAATCAACATATTTCCATTTGTTTCCTTGATGTAGAGAGTAGGCTCACCATTACTTTTGCTAAAGCTATTGCTCATCAAATATGAGTCAATCCTACTGTACCATGCCCTTGGAGCTTTCTTGAGCCCATAAATAGCTCTCTTCAATCTATAAATATTGTATTCTTCACCTGCAACTTCATAACCAGGTGGCTGCTCCACGTAGACTTCTTCCTTCAATACACCATTCAAGAGAGTGGACTTCACATCCATTTGAAATATCTTCCATTTTTGTTGAGCTGCAATTGCTATGAAATCACATACAGTTTCCATTCTTGCAATTGGGGTATATGTCTCATCATAATCTCTGCCATACTACTATTTATAGCCCTTGACTACCAGCCTTGCCTTATGCCTATCAATCTTGCCTTCGGCATTGCATTTGGTCTTGTAGACTCATTTCACTCCAATCACTTGCTTTTTGGGAGGCAATTTAGTTAGCTCCCATGTCTCATTCCTTTCTATAGCATCTATCTCCTCATCCATGGCCTTGCACCATTTCTTCTCCTTAATAACTTCTTCAAAATATATTGGATCACTATGAGAAAATAATGCAAAAAATTAACACTCTCATCATAATCTTTATACATTTCATCCTGGTATATCTCCCTAAGACTCTTGGTCTTTCATGGTAATAGGGAGGAGAGTGTGGGATCAGAATCTCACTATTGCTGCTTTGTCAACCAACTTGGTCTTCATTGTTACTTGGCACTGACACTCCATCATGCTTAGAGGATCTTAAGAATGGCTAAGCCTACTTTCCTTTTCTTCTATTTACTCCTTCTTCTTGTCGTTCATCAACATCTTCTTCGTTCATAATTGGCACTTTACTTAGGTGCTCAGTGATTCATTAGTCAGTCCATACCATGACTGATTTTCAAAAAATTCCAAATCTCTTGAGAGTATCGTCTTATTGTTCAATGGGTCATACAATTTGTATGCCTTTGATTCTGAGCTATACCCTATGAAGATGTACTTCACACCTTTGGCATCTAGTTTCTACATTTTCTTTTTAGGCACATGTGCATATGCAACATGTCCAAACAACCTTAGGTGTTCTACTGTCTATCTTCTTCGTGACCATGCTTCTATAGGAATTCTATCACGGACTGCCTTTGTAGGACACCTATTAATTAGGTAAACTGTTATTGCCACAGCCTCTCCCCAAAATTCAGTTGGGAGACCTTTCTCTTTCATCATGCTCCTTGCCATTTGAACAATGGTCATATTCTTTCTTTCAGTTGCTTCATTTTGTTGTGGTGTATAGATGGTTGTGAGCTCTTTCTTTATGCCATGTTTCCTACAAAAATTTACAACAGAATTGGACGTATACTCCCCTCCTCTATCTAATTTTAGGACCTTGATACAGTGTCCACATTCTCTTTTAGCCTAGGCTTTAAACTCAAGAAACGTATCAAATGCTTTAGATTTAGATTTCAAAAAATAAACCCATGTCCTATGACTAAAATCATCAATAAATTTCATAAAATAAGTACTCCCCCAATCGAAGTAACTTGCATAGGACCGACTAGATTACTATGCACTAACTCTAATGGATATCTAGCCCTACTAGAATTTCCAAAATTAAAGGGAAGCCTATGTTGCTTACCCAAAATACAAGCCTCACACTTGTCACATGAATTTCCTATTCGTGGAAAACCTTCTACCATTCTTTTATTTGACAACAAATTTAAACAAACATAGGAAAGATGACCATACCTGAGGTGCCATAACCATGAAGGGTCTTCAATCACACTCCTTAGAGCTAATTGTGTGGGAGGTGCAGCACCAACTTGAGATGAGAAACATGTCTCTATCCTCAAGGGAAACATTCTATTCTTTGTCATTTGAATTGTTGCAAGTAATTTTTTGCTCCCATCCTTTCCATGAATGACACACCTTTATCCATTTTGAATGAGCTAACCAATGCTCATTAGATTGTGCTTCATACCAGTGGAAAAATACACATTTTGTATTTCCTTCTTCTCACTTTGCTTGGTGTGAACCATAATAGATCCTTTTTCCACAACTGGTAGGGTTCCATTGTTACCCATTTTATTCTTAGATTTGAAACTCTTATCAATGAATGAAAACAAGGTTTCATTACCACTCATGTGGTTGCTACATCCACTGTCAAGGTACAAAACCTCAGGGCTTCCTTCTTCACCAACATTACACATGATAAAGGTAGTGGCATTGTTTCCACTTTCCATGTTCACATTAGCCACATTTGCTTGTCCTAACTGATCATTTTTCTTCTTCTAGCATTCACTTGCATAATGCCAAGATTTATGACTATAGTAACATTCTACATTACTCCTATTTCAGTTGTAGATTTTCTTACCTTCTCTTGAAGTATTTTATGAGCTACTTGCTCCATCTACTCTTCCTGAGCTTTCTGTTGTAGCATTTCTTTGTCCTCCATTTCCTTGGCCTCTACCTTTGGAGGTTTTTCCTAAGCCATTTCTTCCTCTCCCCCTTCCTCTTGGATTTGACCTAACCTTGAATTCTTGCTATTGGAAAGAAGAAGATGCATATCTGTTAATCCTATGCTCATTGGTTTGAAGAGTACCCATTAACTCATCCATTGTCAAAATAGTGAGGTCTTTTGCCTCTTCTATGGTCATGACCAAATTGTCATATTTATGAGGTAAACCCCTCAATATCTTTTCCATTATTGTCTTCTCTTGATAGTCTTCTCCATTTGATTTTAGTTGATTAATGACATTGGAGGTCGTTGAACTAAAATCTACAATTGATTCATTTTACTTCATCTCAAGGTTCTCAAACTCCCTCCTTATATTCTGTAGCTTTACTGTATGAACTTTATCAGTCCCCTAAAAGTTCATCTCAAGGATATCCCATGCTTTCTTTGCATAGTTTTCTATTGCGATTTTGGAAAAAACTATCTCTATCATTGTTGCTCCAATGAAACTTAATGCCTTTGCATCCTTTCTCCTTGACTCTTTCAACTAAGTCTTTTGATTATTGGTAAGAGAAACATACTGAGTTGGGTCTTTCACATCATTGAACTCATTAACTACAAACTCCCAAAAATCATTAGCAACCATAATGGTTTGCATCTTCTTTGCCCATTTATCATAATTTTGTCCATTTAAGGGTGATGGCTACTGCCATATCTTTCCTGCATCTCCTGCCATGTCAAATATCCCAGAAAAAATTACCCTAACTCACTTTGGATGTGGGGCCTTGAAAAGCTCTGATACTATGTGAGAAATATATTACCAACCCTAAAAATCAATTTCACAACCCTAAATAATGCTCAGTAAAAACTATTGCCGAGTGCCAGTTTTGCTTGGCACCTTAAGGAGTTGAGTGGTAGGAGAGTGCCGAGTGATCTTGGTAGATGAAGAACAACTCGGCACCAAAGGATGTTGAGTGAGCTTGGTAGTTTGGATGCCAAGTGAACTCAGTAGCCATTGGGGTACTGAGTGAACTCGGTAGCCACTAGGGTATCGAGTGAACTTGATAGCCACTACAGGGTGGAGCTTGGTAAAAGAAGGTACCAAGTGAACTCGGTAGCCACTACAGGGTGAAGCTAGGTAGAAGAAGATGTTGAGTGAGCTCAGCTTGAACTGCAGAAAATGACTTCTACCAAAGACTATACCGAGTGACAAAACTAAAATGTGAACTTTTTAACCATTAAAACTAGAGAACCAAAGCTTGAAACTTCCAAACAAACTTCTCAAATGTAATAAATAAAAGAAGAATAATAGATTCTAGTATGTCTCCTTGCTTTCTATTTAACTTTGATTAAACTATTACAAAATCTAGGAGCATTTGGCTTCAACCAGAAAACTTTAAAATAACCCTAAAACTGGTAAAACTTCAAACTTCAAAAACTTTAAACTTGCAGCTCTAATGGCTGCATACAATAATGCTTGGAGCAATCACTACTTCACAGGTCGAATCAAACAATAAACTACAAACTTATAGAATGACATAAAGAAGTACCTGCAACTGTAGTCACATAACAAGCTTCCTTCTATCTCTACAACAACTAGATTTGTTGATCAACTTTTTTCTACTTTGCTCTGTTCTGCAACTTTTCTATTCTCTGCTCTGCTAAAATTTCTCTCTCTGTCTCACGGAATGAATGAATCAAAACATTCTGTTTTGTCTTTGGAAAAATATTTTCCCCCTCTTTTCAAAATTTCAAAAAACTCACCTACTGCATTCATGTTTTTTGTCTATTCTGCAATCTGTCAGGTGTGGTAGGTGGGCGTTTGGCTTCAGGGGCAAACATCAATTGCAACTAATATTCCAACAATATTGAAGAAGAGAACTATTCTTCAGATATGGTTAATGAAATTTTATTATACAAGTAGTTTAAAATAGAATAACCAACTGTGGATAAAGATATATTAGATGAAGTCTCAATAGTGGAGGAACCTTCTATTACAGATTTCAATACTCTCATGGAATTGACTCATTTCACTAAGAAAGGGTCATCATAATTGTCTTACCTTGTGAAAGAGTGGGAGCATAAATAGGCCAATTACATTCATCTTCTCAATGAGCAAATTGATATGTTAGACAAGCAAAAGCAAGAAGCTGAACTTAAGAAACTTAAAATTTTGGAGGAGCACATGTTTGAAGGAGATAACAATGCTAGAGGCAAGAGGGAAATTTTCATTATTCAAGGTGATTATACATTTGGAGATACAACTCCAAACTTTAACAAAGACATTTTAATTTGCAAAACTAAATGTCAAATAGATGTTGAACATGATTTTATAGAGCATTGGAAGGAGCTGGCCAATTTTTTTGAAAAATTACTTAATTAAAGCCTTCAAAGAGAGAACAAGCTTCAGGAGAAACTAAAAGAAAATGTGAGAGTTTTGGTAAAGGAAACTTCACCAGTAGAAAAATTATCTCAGATTTTAAGAAGAGCAACCAATTTTTTAGCAATTCATTCTGCAGAATGCACCAGTTATTATTGGCCATTAGGTATCTGTCACCAATATTATATTTTGTTTTTTTCCCACAATATTTACTAAAACCTGTTGTAATACGATAAAGCTTTGAATGTTGAATTGCCTTTAACACTTTTTAAATAGGAATTGATCATTTTCATATAACAACAAAGTTTGTATCAAGCTTTGTTGTTATGAGAGAGTTATATTTTAGTAATATACACTAAGACCTGAGTCTTTTTATTTCAATTAATATTAATTATTAATTAAATTGACATTGAATTTGAATTTGAATTATTTGGTTATTTCAATTTACAACATAGATAAATCAGCTAGTATGATGGTATTTATTATGCTTTTGTGTCAACTGTAATCAAAACTTCTTCATCATTCAATTTGTTAGTCATTATTCAACCATTCGATGAAGAAATAAGGGGAATTCAAATTGTAACTAAAACAAAAAATACTCAAGGAACCTAAATCTACATTGTTCTAAAATCTTTTCTAAAGATTTCTTCCAGTCCCACATGTGATATTTATTACAATCTCTTTAGCATAATGGGACAAAAACCTTAGAACTGTTCACATTAAAATTTTTCCCAAAAGACTTGTGCCTTTACAATGAATTTAGTAAAACAAATTTTGTATGATAAAATTTTAACTTTTTTTAAATGTTTAAGTTTTCGGTATGTAGCCATAGATTACTGTTGGAAACTTTGGCTTGGGATTATTTTTGAAATCAAGCTCTAAAAGGAAGTTTTCACATGCAAAGTTGTCCATATTATGACACATATATTGAAAATATTATGTAATATATTTTGATTTGGAGCAAAGCTATAAAATAGTATATAGGAATGAATGTCTGTGTGAGCTTCAATTTTGTGAATTACTAATTTTGACATATGTATAATTACCACATTCTTTAAAATATTGATTCTCAAAGTGGAGAATTTTCACCCTTTATATCAGAGATGAGGAATTTAATTTTTTGAGTTCTTTAGTCAACCATCAGTATCGGAACACTGGACTGTCAATATTGAAGACAAATTATTTGTCCCCATCATGTTAAATATGAAAAGAGTTGTGGGCTACTTTTCCTAAAGATAGGGAAAAACTATTTTCTTCTTTTTTTTTGCATCTGAATAGCAATTTGAATTGGAAGGGGATCCTAATTTTTATTTTTTCTTTGCTACTTGTGGCTTATCACCAATTAGGACAAGGAGTTGTGCTATCATTTTATCTACAATCATTTTCCAAGTCTCCATGAAGAAGTAAAGTTTGTAGTTTAAACAACCTTACCCTGAAAGTTGATTCGAGTTTAATATTCTTTTTTATTTTCTTAGGTTGTAATTTTCCATATTATTAATTTATGGTTCTATTCAATTGTTTTCTTCAACCAATGCTTCTTGTATAATGATGTGTGAGAAATAAAAAAAATTAAATTTACAACTCACAACCCTAAACCTAAAATTTCACAACCCTTAAATTTTACTCGGCACAAACTATTACCAAGAGCCAAAATTTTCTCAACAATTTAAGAAACCGAGTGGCAAGAGAGTGCCGAGTGAACTCAGCAAATAAAGAGCAACTCGGTAGATGAACAATCAACTCAGTAAATGAAGAACTCGGTAGACACTGGATATCGAGTGAGCTTGGTAGTGTGGATGTCGAGTGAACTCAGTAGCCACAGGAAGGTGGAACTCAGTAGAAGAAAGCACCAAGTGAACTCAATAGAAGAAGGCACCAAGAGAACTCAGTGACAACTACAGAGAATGACTTCTACCAAATACAATACCAAGTGTAGACTTATGACGTGAATATTTTCACCATTAAAACCAAAGACTCAAAGCTTGAAAAACTCGACAATAAACTTATCAAATGCAAGAACTAGAAACAATAGATTCATGTATGCATGCTTGTTTACTATTCAACTTGGATTTAAAACATTACAAAAATTAGGAGCATTTGAATTCAACTAGAAAACCCTAAAATAACCCTAAAACTTCAAACTGGAAAACTTCAAACTTATAGCACTAATGGCTGCATGCTACAATGCCTAGAGCAATCACTGCTTCTACAGGTCAAATCAAACAATGAAATACGAACTTACAGAATGACACAAAGAAAGCATGTGCAACTGTAGTCACGAAATAAGCTTCCTTTGTCTCTGCAACGACTGATCTTCTTATCACTTTTCTTCTTTCTTCTCTGCAACTTCTCTACTTTGCTGAACTCTCTCTTTTCTATTGAACGAATAAATAGAACATTCCTTTTGTTATACTTGCAAAATGTTTTCGCCCTCATTTTTGAATTTGAAAAACTCACCTACCGCATTCATGTTTATGACTATTGTGCAAGTCGTTAGGGATGGTAGGTAGGAATTTGGCTCTAGGGGCAAACAACTTTCTTGCATTTAATATTCCAACACTCCCCCTTTGTCCTGAGCCAAACAAAGAAGGATCATTGCTGATCCAAATTAACTACACCAAGACAATCTCTTAGATGTACAAAAGTCCCAATGACTAATGGCTTGGTAAATATGTCTGCTAGCTACTGCTCAGACTTACAAAATTCCATTTTGATATCCCTATTCTCCACCAACTCTCTATTGAAGTGATATCTGATCTCTATATGTTTGCTTCTCCCATGGAAGACTGGATTCTTGGACAATGCAATTGAAGAGATGTTGTCACAATAAATTGTGGTTCCTGTTAGGAATAAGGTGTCTCAACCTTGTATAATTTCTATTCTTATTATTTGTTTTGTAAAATGTATTTCTTGCAAATAATGTTGATGTGTCGACATCTTGAATTGTGTGTAAGGAGATCATCACTAAAACGGTTTTGACGGATTCCTACGACACGTAAGAGCTATGTTAGGAAGATTCAATGATAGGTGAAGACATGTGGCAACTAAGATATTTGAGTACTGTACACTCTACCCCAATAGTGGGGTTTGGAGCATTGCACCAAAATTTTTTTGGGGTTCCTATTTTCTCGAAGAATGGTAAAACCCTAATACGGTTTACCTTTGGGAATAGCCCTAAAATGAAGTGCATGTTATAAGCATTTTTAGGGTTGCGAAGAGATGTGATGTGAAAAAGGTGTATTGTTGGTACTGTGAGTAGCTACTGGAGTCTTTTTTTGTTGATGTTGAACTTGCATTGCAAGTGTATTGTAATCTTGTGTTGAAGATAATACATTGTGTAGGTTCTGAAGGGGTGGGGTTGTTTTACTGAAAGGTTTTTCCCCATCAGCAAATCCTTGTGTTATGTGTTCCTTTCTCTGTCTATTTTATGTATGCATGTTTGGCTACAATATTGTTGTTTACATGATATTGAATCTGTAAGTGTAGAAGATTTTAATAGGATTTGCATCATACTTTCCTTATGAGATTAGTGTAGGAAGCTATTTCCGCACCTGAGTTTCCTTACAAGTGGTATCAGAGCTTGATCAACTTTTGATCGTAGTTGTTGGGTAGGGTTTTTTGAGCTAATCTCAAGTTGAGTGGGAGTCTTGTGTAGAGCATCCTAAATATTATTTGCAGATTGAGATGGCGAGTTCATCATATAGAAGAATGGAGGTGGAGAAATTTAATGACACTAATTTTGAGTTTTGGAAACTCAAGATGGAAGACATGTTAAAAGATCGTGACCTATGGGAAGTGACTACAAGCACTACAAGACCAACAACTATAGCTCAAGTAGATTGGGATATCAAATATCGTAAAGCTAAGGGTCTCATAAAACTCTGTTTAATCGATGCAATCCTTCTAAATGTTCTAGATGAGAAAACTGCATATAGTTTGTGGGACAGACTTGGGGCCATGTATCAAGCCAAATCTTTAGTGAACAAGTTGTTCCTGAGGAAGAAGTTGCAATCTCTGTGAATGGAGGAAGGTGGATCCTTAATGGATCATTTAAATGCATTTAATCTGTTCGCTATACAATTGACATTAGCTGGTGTCAAGTTAGAGGAGGAGGATCGTTGCTACACACTTTTGTGTTCTTTACCAGATTCATGGGACCATCTTGTGATGGCTCTCGGAAGCACATTAGTCACCTTCAAAATGGATGATGTGGTATCTTCGCTGCTATCAATGGAGATGCAGAGAAAGGCTTCCGTTTCAAAAAAAGAAGCCCTTGCTGTTCATGGGAGATCCATGGAAAGAGGAAAGAAAAATGACAATAAGTTTGACAACAAGGGTAGATCTAAATCTTGTGGGAAGTCAAAGACTCCCAATAAGTCCAAGGAAAAATGTTGGAACTGTGATAAGACTGGGTACTTTCATAAAGATTGTAAAGAGCCTAAGAAGAAGAAGAAAGCCTCAGATTCTGGTTCTAAAAAATCTCAAGAAGATGGCGATGCATTCATCGTATCTTTGGCAGCCCATGCATCTGATGATGTGTGGTTGGTTGACTTGGGTGCATCTTTTCACATGACCTCTCATCAAAACTAGTTCTCAAGATATGAAGAGTTCGATGGTGGAAAGGTGTACTTGGGTGATGATTCTCACCTAAAGATAGTTGGACGCGAAAGGGTCACTATCAAATTTCTTGATGGATGAATAAAGGGAATCAATGGAGTTATGCACATTCTAGGTTTGGCATGAAACCTATTATCTATAAGTATGCTGAATGATGTAGGTGTGCAAGTTGTTTTTTCTAAAGATGGATGTAAGATGATGAGAGGAGCTATGGTGCTTGCTAAGGGTACTAGGAGAGGTACTTTGTTTCAGCTTGATGCATATATTTCTCAGTGTAATAGTTCTTCTGTTTCAAAGAAGAGAGCAGCTATCACTTCATCCCCACCATCTGAATGAGCAGTAAAGAAGACTGTGGTTATTGGTTCTGATGGAAATGCAAACACTTTGGAAGGTAAACTTCCTGCAGAAAAGACAATGTTGTGGCATATGAGATTCGGCCACATTGGTGAGAAGGGTCTCAGAACCCTGAAAAATAAAAATCTCATTAAGGGGTTAAATGATTGCAATCTCGAGTTTGACTTCAATGAACAGTGTGTATATGGTAAACAAAATCGTGTTCAGTTTTACTTTGGTTCTCAAAAATCTTCTGATGTTTTGGATCTTATTCATTCTGATGTATTTAGCCTTGTAAAAGTTCCTTCAATCTCCAAGTCTATATTTTTTGTATCTTTCATAGATGATTACAGTAGAAGGACATGGATTTATTTCCTTAAAAGTAGGACACAAGTCTTTAGTCGATTCAAAGAATTTAAAGACCTTGTAGAGAATCAGACTAGTAAGAAGATTAAGTGTGGGAGAACTGACAATGGTGGTGAGTTTTTCTCAACAAAGCTTGAACAGTTCTATAAAGAACAAGGTATCGAGAGGCATAAGAAAACTCCTTATACCCCACAGAAAAATGAAGTTTCAGAGAGAATGAACAGGACACTGATGGAGAAGGCTAGGAGTATGCTTAGTGGAGCTGGTTTAGAACAAAGATTTTGGGCTGAAGCTGTGGCCACTGCTTGCTATTTGGTTAACAGATCTCCTACATCAGCCCTTGTCGATAAGACACCCATGGAGGTGTTGTCTAGTAAGAAGCCTTCAATTAGACATCTTTGTGTTTTTGGTTGTGAAGCTTATGCACATGTTCCAATGGAGAAAAGATCTAAGTTGGAAAATAAAGCTATTAAATGTATTTTCATCGGGTATAGTGCTGGTGTGAAAGGATACAAGCTTTGGGATCCTGTGACTAGTAAGGTGTTATATAGTAGAAATGTTATTTTTAGAGAGCTAACATCTTCTCCTATTGTACTACAACCAGATGAA
The DNA here is from genome assembly GCA_028749045.1 of Cupressus sempervirens. Classification (NCBI taxonomy): domain Eukaryota; kingdom Viridiplantae; phylum Streptophyta; class Pinopsida; order Cupressales; family Cupressaceae; genus Cupressus; species Cupressus sempervirens. Next base: position 211,846,197 of record CM053786.1, on the reverse strand, counting down.
AAAGAAAAGGAAAAAGATGTTCAGTTGCCTCCTACCCCTGAGAAGACTGAACAAAGAGACCATGTTGGGTCTAATGATGAGGAGAGCTCTTGCAGCTCTGATAGTTTAGAAGAAGAGGAAGAACAACCTCAACCTCAGCCCTTGAGGAGATCCACGAGAGAAAGAAAGCAACCAGAAAGGTTTGGTTATTCTATGCTAGATTCCAGTTGTGCTTTTGCTTTGATTACTAACATTGATGAGCCTAGATCTGTGAAAGAGGCTTTAGGCATGGAAGATGCAGGTTCCTAGATTGAGGCTATGGATGATAAGATGGCTTCATTAGAGAAAAAAAAACATGGGACCTTGTACCTTTGCCTAAAGGGAGAAAATTTTTTGGTTGTAAATGGGTGTTCAAGAAGAAATTATGTGCAGATGGCAGTGTTGAAAGGTACAAAGCTAGATTGGTTGCAAAGGGGTATTCACAGGTAGAGGGAATAGATTATGGTGAAATATTCTCTCCTATTGCAAAGTTGACATCCATTAGATTTATATGTTACAGCCTGAGCACTACATTGTTAAAGGTAAATAATCCTTTGTTTGCAGATTAAAGAAATCTCTATATGGTTTGAAGCAATCTCCTAGGATGTGGTACCTTAAGTTTGATGCCTTTGTGTTGTCAATTGGATTTGTAAGATCAAAATCAGATCATTGTGTTTATTTCAGAACTAAAAATGATCACCTTCTTATTGTTGCATTATATGTTGATGATTTATTGCTGTTTGGAAAGGGTAAGGGTATGATTTCTAATTTTAAATCTCAGTTGTCAACATAGTTTGAGATGAAAGATCTTGGGGCAGCTAGGTACATCTTGGGTATGGAAATCAGTAGAGACAGGTCTAACAGAAAACTTTGGTTGAGTCAGAGTAAGTATGTGAAGTCTGTGTTGGACAGGTTCAGTATGGCAGATTGTAGACCACTATGTGTTCCTATTCCTATGGGAACAAAGTTATCTGTAGATGATTGTCCAAAATCTCCTAGTGAGGTGGAGAACATGAGTAGAGTACCTTATGCTAGTGCAGTTGGTAGTCCTATGTATGCTATGGTCTATACTAGACTAGACATTGCCCAAGCAGTGGGAGTCATGAGTTGATTTATGGCTAATCCTGGATGGATACATTGGGATTCAGTTAAGCGAGTATTTAGATATTTGAGGGGTACATTAGATTACTCCATATGTTATCATGGTAACTCTTCTGGATCTCTACATTCAATTTGTATTCATGGGTTTGTGGATTCAGATTTGGTAGGTGATATTGACCGCAGGAGATCCACCAATGCTTATGTGTTCACTATGTTTGGTGGTGCCATCAGTTGGATGAGCAAGCGACAACCTGTGGTTGCTTTCTCCACTACAAAAGCTGAGTACATGGCTGCTACTCATGCTTGTAAGGAAGCCATTTGGCTTAAGAGATTGTGTTTTGATGTTGGTGTTGATGCAGAACAAATTACTATTTGGTGTGACAAGCAGAGTGCTATTTTCCTTGCAAAGAATCCAACTTTCCATGCCAGAACGAAGCACATTGATGTGCAGTATCACTTTGTGAGAGATATGGTGGAAGATGGAAAGGTAAATTTGGAAAAGGTAGATACTGTGAAGAATTTTGCAGATGCATTAACGAAACCAGTGGGCACTGAGAAGTTCAGATGGTGTTCGAAGTCTATAGGCCGTTTGGCCTATAGCGGTTAGTTCCTGTTATGTTCTTGTTGCTCTTACAAGGTGTTCGACAAGTGGGAGAATGTTAGGAATAAGGTGTCTCAACCTTGTATAATTTCTATTCTTATTATTTGTTTTGTAAAATGTATTTCTTGCAAATAATGTTGATGTGTCAACATCTTGAATTGTGTGTAAGGAGATCATCACTAAAACGGTTATGACAAATTCCTATGACACATAAGAGCTATGTTAGGAAGATTCAATGATAGGTGAAAACATGTGGCAACTAAGATATTTGAGTTCTGTACACTCTACCCCAATAGTGGGGTTTAGGGCATCACCCCAAAAAAAAATTTGGGGTTCCTATTCTCTCAAAGAATGGTAAAACCCTAATACGGTTTACCTTTGGGAGTAGCCCTAAAGTGAAGCACATGTTATAAGCATTTTTAAGGTTACGAAGAGATGTGATGCGATAAAGGTGTATTGTTGGTACTGCGAGTAGCTACTAGAGTCTTCCGTTGTTGATGTTGAACTTGCATTGCAAGTGTATTGTAACCTTGTGTTGAAGATAATACGTTGTGCAGGTTCTGAAGGGGTGGGGTTGTTTTACCGAAAGGTTTTTCCCCACTAGAAAATCCTTGTGTTATGTGTTCCTTTCTCTATCTATTTTTTGTATGCATGTTTGGCTGCAATATTGTTGTTTACATGATATTGAATCTGTAAGTGTAGAAGATTTTAATAGGATTTGCATCATACTTTCCTTATGAGATTAGTGTAGGAAGCTATTTTCGCACCTGAGTTTCCTTACAGTTCCATCCTCTTGCATTTCATTCAAATCTGTCAAGATCCTTCTTAACCAAATAGATTGACATGCTGTTGCATTTTCTGCTATGTATTTAGCCTCTATTGTAGATCGAGCAACAATAGGTTGCTTCTTGGTTGCCCATAAAATTGCACCCAATCCCATATGAAACATGTATCTGAAAGTGCTCTTCCTATCATCTAAACTTCCAGCCCAACCACTATCAGTATAACCAACCAACTTGAATTCATTTGATGTAGTATACAAAATTTCAAATCCCTTGGTACCTTTCACATACCTTAGGATCCTCTTTCCCACTTGCTAATGGGAATCCTTTGCTGTTTCCATAAATCTGAAAATCAAACTTGCTGCATGCATTAGGTCTAGTCGAGTTACAATCAAATACATTAAACTTCCAACCATATTCTTGTATAGTGTTGGATCCACTCTCTTGTTGCTGTCTTCCTTGCTCAACTTCAGACCTACTACTATTGGTGTGGGGGTTGCCTTACTATTCTGTATTTTAAATCTCTCCAAGATCTGCCTTTCATATTTTCCTTGAGAAATAAAAATGCCATCATGTATTTGTTTTACTTCTATGGCTAGAAAGTATTTCAAGAGACCTAGGTCTGTCATTTCAAATTCTCTTTTTGTGGTCTCTTTGAACTCACCAATTAGAGCCTTGTCGTTTCCAGCAAAAATCAAATCATCTACATACAAGACAACAATCAATACATTACCATCTGCTGTCTTGATGTAAAGAGTGGGCTCACCATTGCTTTTTCTAAAGCTATTGCTCATCAAATATGAGTCAATCCTATTGTACCATGCCCCTGGAGCTTGCTTGAGCCCATAAAGAGATCTCTTCAATCTATATACTTTATTCTCTTCACCTGCAACTTTCTTAATCAGGTGGCTGCTCCATATATACTTCTTCCTTCAATACACCATTTAGGAAGGTGAACTTCACATTCATTTGATATACCTTCCATTTATGCTGAGCTGCAATTGTTATGACAGCATGCACAGTTTCCATTCTTGCAACCAAGGCATATGTCTCATCATAATCTCTTCCATACTATTGTTTGTAGCCCTTGACTAGCAGCCTTGCCCTATGCCTATCAGTCTTGCCTTCAGCATTGCATTTGGTCTTGTAGACCCATTTCACTCCAACCACTTGCTTCTTGGGAGGCAATTCAATTAGCTCCCATGTCTCATTCCTTTCTATAGCATTTATTTCCTCATCCCTGGCCTTACACCATTTCTTCTCCTTAACAGCTTCTTCAAAATATATTGGATCACTATGAGAAAATAATGCAAAATTAACACTCTCATCCTAATTTTCATACCTTTCATCTTGGTATATCTCCCTAAGACTCTTGGTCTTTCTTTTTAACAGGGAGGAGAGTGTGGGATCAGAATCTTTACTGCTACTGCTTGGCACTGAAACTCGGTCATGCCTGGAGGAGCTTGGTAATGATTGAGGTTTTTTGCCTCTTCTTCTATCTGCACCTTTTTCTTTTTGTTCATCAGCATCCTCTTCACTCATAATTGGCACTTTACTTGAAGTGCTCGGTGACTCATCAATTGAACCATACCAAGACTGATTTTCAAGAAATTCCACATCTCTTGAAGGCACCATCTTATTATTCAATGGGTCATACAACCTGTATGCCTTTGATTCTGAGCTATACCCTATGAAGATGCACTTCACACCTTTTTCATCTAATTTCTGCCTTTGCTCTTTATGCACATGTGCATATGCTACACATCCAAACACCCTTAGGTGTTCAACTGTCCATCTTCCTCGTGACCATGCTTCCATTGGAATTCTATCACAGAATACCTTTGTAGGAGACCTATTAATTAGGTAAACTACTATTGCCATAGCCTCTCCCCAAAATTCAGTTGGGAGACCTTTCTCTTTCATCATGTTCCTTGCCATTTCAACAATGGTCTTGTTCTTTCTTTCAGCCCCTCCTCTATCTGATCTTAGAACTTTGATATAGTGTCCACATTCTCTTTTAGCCCGGGCTTTAAATTTTACAAATTTATCAAATGCTTCAGATTTATTCTTTAAGAAATGCACCCATGTCCTATGACTTATATCATCAATAAATATCATGAAATAAGTACTCCCCCCAATGGAAGTAACTTGCATAGGACTGACTAGGTCAGTATGCACTAACTCTAATGGATATTTAGCCCTCCTAGAATTTCCAGAATTAAAAGGAAGCCTATGTTTCCTACCCAAAATACAAGCCTCACACTTCTCACATGAATTTCCTATTCGTGGAAAACCTTCCACCATCCTTTTATTTGACAATAAATTTAAACCAGCATAGCCAAGATGACCATACCTAAGGTGCCATAGCCATGAGGGGTCTTCAATCACACTCCTTAGAGCTAACTGTGTGGGAGTTGCAGCACCAACTTGAGATGAGAAACATGTCTCTATCTTCAAGGGAAACATTATGTTCTTTGTCATTTGAACTGCTCCAAGTAAATTCTTGCTCCCATCCTTTTCTTGAATGTCACACATGTCATTCTCCATCAGCACTTTGTATCCATTTTGAATGAGTTGACCAATGCTCATCAAATTGTGCTTCATACGAGGGGCGAAATACACATTTTGTATTTCTTTTTTCTCACCTTTCTTGGTGCGAACCATAATAGATCCTTTGCCCACTACTGGTAGGGTTCCATTATTACCCATCTTAATTTCTGATTTGAAACTCTTGTCAATGAATGAAAAAAGGTTTCGTTACCACTCATGCAGTTGCTACATCCATTTTCGAGGTACCAAACCTCAAGGCTTCCTTCTTCACCAACATTACACATGATGAAGGCAGTGACATTCTTTCCACTTCCCATGTTAACATCAGCCACATTTGCTGGTCCTGACTGATCATTTTGCTTCTTCCAACATTCATTTGCATAATTCCCATATTTATGATAGTAGTAGCATTCTACATTACTCTTATTTGAGCTGTGGTTTTTCTTACCTCCTCTTGAAGTATTTTGTGAACTACTTGCTCCATCTGCTCTTCTTGAGCTTTCTGCTACAACATTCCTTTGTCCTCCATTACCTCGGCCTTTGCCTTTGGAGTTTCATCCTGAGCCATTTCTTCCTCTCCCCCTTCCTCTTGGATTTGACTGAGCCTTGAATGCTTGCTCTTGGGAAGAAGAAGTAGATCTATTGATTCTATGCTCATGGGTTTGAAGAGTACCCATCAACTCATCCATTGTCAAAATAGTGACGTCTTTTGCCTCTTCTATGGTCATGGCCAAATTGTCATATTTATGAGGTAAACTCCTCAATATCTTCTCCACTATCCTCTGCTCTTGATAGTCTTCTTCATTTGACTTCAGTTGATTAATTACATTTGAGGTCCTTGAACTAAAATCTGCAATTGATTCATTTTCCTTCATCTGAAGGTTCTCAAACTCCCTGCTTATGTTCTATAGCTTTACTGTGCGAACTTTATCTATCCCCTTGAAGTTCATCTCAAGGATATCCCATGCTTCTTTTGCATTATTTTCTACTACAATCTTTGGGAATACTGTCTCTGTTATTGCTGCTTCAATCAAACTTAATGCCTTAGCATCCTTCTTGAATCTTTCAAATGAGTCTTCGGTGCATTTGTGAGAGCAACATATTGAACTGGATTTGTCACATCATTGAATCTGTTAACTAAAAACTCCCATAAATCATTTGCAACCATAATGGTTTTCATTTTCTTTTCCCAAGTATCATAATTTTGTCCATTGAAAGGTGGTGGTTGCTGCTATATCTTTCTTGCATCTCCTGCCATGATAAATATCCAGGGAAAACAAATGCCCTAACTCATTGTGGATGTGGGGCCTCAAAGCTTTGATACCATGTGATAAATATTAAAAATTAAATTCACAACTCACAACCCTAAACCTAAAATTTCACAACTCTTAAATTTTACTCAGCAAAAACTATTACCAAGTGTCAAAATTTGCTCGGCAACTTAAGAAACTGAGTGGCAAGAGAGTGCTGAGTGAACTCGGCTAATGAAGAGCAACTTGGTAGATGAAGAATCAGCTCGGTAAATGAAGAACTTAGTAGACACTAGATACCGAGTGAGCTCAGTAGTGTGGATGCCGAGTGAACTTGGTAGCCATAGGAAGGTGGAGCTCGGTAGAAGAAAGCACCAAGTGAACTCGGTAGAAGAAGGCACCAAGAGAACTCGGTGACCACTAAAAAGAATGACTTCTACCAAATACAATACCAAGTGCAAACTTATGACATGAATATTTTCACCATTAAAACCAGAGACTCAAATCTTGAAAAACTCAACAATAAACTTATCAAATGCAAGAACTAGAAACAATAGATTCACGTATGCCTGCTTGTTTACTATTCAACTTGGATTTAAAACATTACAAAAATTGGGAGCATTCGGCTTCAAATAGAAAACCCTAAAGTAACCCTAAAACTTCAAACTGGAAAACTTCAAACTTACAGCACTAATGGCTACATACTACAATGCCTAGAGCAATCAATACTTCTACAGGTCAAATCAAACAATGAAATATGAGCTTATAGAATGACACAAAGAAAGCACATGCAACTGCAGTCATGGAATAAGCTTCCTCTATCTCTGCAATGACTGATCTGCTGATCACTTTTCTTCTTTCTTCTCTGCAACTTCTCTACTCTACTAAACTCTCTCTTTTCTATAGAATGAATAAATAGAACATTCCTTTTTTTATACTTGCAAATTTTTTTCCCCCTTATTTCTAAATTTGAAAAACTCACCTATCGCATTCATGTTTATGACTGTTGTGCAGGTCGTCAGGGATGGTAGGTAGACGTTTGGCCCCAGGGGGAAACGCCCTTCTTGCATTTAATATTCTAACATGAACTACATAAACATCATTGTTTATTATTGGAGTGTAGTGTATGCTTCTTGTGCCATAATTTTCATTCATTAAGTTTATACAGCAACAAAACTACATTTCCATCATCAAACTGATGACATGAAATGCATGATATTTTGATCTAAGATACAATCTAATTTAAATCATTAGAGAAACTAATCTATTTGTATTGTATTCGAAATAATATATTTTCTTCTTCCTCAAAAGTGATCATACTAATGTTATTTTGGCATTTTGCCAAACCCTAATGAATATAGAAAAGCTAGCAGAGAAATTTTGTTACATCTTCTTTGGTCCAGAATCTACAACCTATATGCAACAATTTAGAGATCTGTACAAAGGCACACTATAAAATCATAAAATAATATATCTGATTTATTCTCATGTAGAACTTGTCTCTAGTAGAAAATATCGAATATGGATATGAAATGAAGTTCTTTATTGTAAATTCACATTCTATGATTCTTGAATTCTACTAACATGTAGATCAATAATTTAGAATTTTGTTGTACTTACCAAAAATTTGTAGAGGAAGTGGTGCTTTAAGAGTTCGTCAGATTGAGTTGGATACATGGAAGAATAAGACTCCATCATGATTAGTTGTCTTAGTAAACATGATTGTCATCTCTGGTATGCATATCTATGCTAGAATCTAGGGAAGTAATTTAGGAAGCTGCTAGTTACTCATTGAGTTAAAGTCCAGCATGCTGTGGTCTACATAAGTTGTAGAATTAATGTAATGTATAATTTGCATTGTTTTATTATGTTGAACACTTTTTGCATTGTTTTATTATGTTGCACAATAGATAGTGTGACAGTCATTGTGAAAGACCTCATATTGGAGCCAATATGTGTTCTGTTTTTGTCAAATCTATGTAAATTATTAATGTTAACATTCCCACTAGTTATGTACTCTATTCTTCCCCTATTTTAGATTCTTGAAACTTGGAGGAGTTGGGAGTCAACTTACCATGAATTTGTAAGGCAAGTTTGCCTAAACCTTGGTGAATACTCATGTGACTTTTAGGGCATGACAAGTTTTAACATCAGACTCTAATCTATCTAGGCATGTTACAATGGGAAAAAAGTTGGGTTTTTCCTTCGTATATTGGCTCAAAGTCATTCACTTTCAAGCATCCCAAAAAAAATATTTTGGGGATCATTTTTTTTTCTCAGATCTAACACCTGTAGATATTGCTGTCTTTCAAAATTATTAATATCTTCTCTCCCAAATCTCTAGTATGAATTATGAAATTTTGAATAGCATTTGATGATTATATGACACAAGTGATCTTTGAATTGTGAAAAATAAATGGTCTAAATTTTTTGAATACATAAATTTGTTCTTTTATTTTGTAAAACTATATTTTTTTAAATCCATGTCCTACTGGAGTCCATACTGAGTCCCTAGTTTGAGTCCTGTTTTGGGTTGCTGAGTTAGTGAGAGTCTAATAGGTAAAACTTTGATGTAGAGTTAGACTACGATTTCTACTTTTTTCATGGAAGTTATTTTACAATGTCTTATAAGGGTATTTCGATTGTTGTGGATCTTACAAACCCATTGACTATTTTTAAGTACAAGTTATGACCCTCCTGTTTAAAAATCCTAGCAATATTTGCGATTGCCACGAGTTTCCAAAAAGGTGCAGGAACCTGAGTGATGTTTTTGAAATGCCAACCAAGCTTTTTCTATACCGTGTATAGAGGCTCTTCTAAAATTTTGATTGGGGAAAGCTTCTAAACATTTCCTATCCATCCCCGCAACACAGAAACTAGAAAATGGTGATCTTAGGATAGAAAATACATTTCCAACCAATTTCCTATAATAGAAAAATGATAGAATGGGAAAAAACTATTAAAATAGAAAGGTCCTACCGCACAACCAAAATGGTAGAAATGATTTTTGGAACTAAAATTGAAATACTTATTATGTTGTCATTTATGTAAAACCTTATTGGTAAGAATGTTTCTATCTGAGTAGAGTATCTTATCAAATGATTAATGAAGAGGATTTGAGAAGAAGATATAACAAAAGGATCTAGAGGAAAGGTTGTGTTATGTGAAACTACAAAGGGCACTTGATCAGTTAGACTTTGACAAAATAATGTGATTGTTTAATTATAACCTAACTGGAGAAGAAAAGTAGTATTAAAGCCTAGAAGGAATGATCAAAGGAAGATCAAATGCACATGATCAATTGAGAAAAAGAGAACAAGATTAAGTAACTAGAAGTATATGTCGAGTGTTGCTAGTGTTGATTGAGTGATAGTATAAGCCAAACACAATATAGTGTTGACTAAGCATCAATATTGACTAAGTATCAAAAATTGTGTCATATAGAATAGTTAGGGTTGACCAAGTAATTTAGTGATGACCAAGTATCAGAAGACATTGAGGACCAAGTATTAGAATTTGATAATTTGTGAGAAAATCTTGATTTCTTATTGACATAATTAAATTCTTGGAATATGTAAAATAGGTTGAAGATAAAGATGGATGACCTAAATAATTTAATGCATGATAAACCATGTTTGTATGATCCTAGCAATGGATTCAAACAAATGTTTTAAGAAGTATCTAGAACCTAGGAGAAGGAGAATTAAAATTATGGAAGGATTCAATGGATCTAACCTAAACCTAAGATCTACGACAAGGTTTAAGTGTTAAAAGATCAAAAAATTCTATTTAAGGAGGCATAAGGGTAACCTAAAAGATTGTAAATGTTGTTGATGTCATTGACTAGCGAACTTAAGGAGGAGGTTGAGAAGAGCTGTGAAGAGGTGGAGTATGATTCCTTTAATATCCAAAACTATGATTAGTAAGGTGCTAATAACCCTACTTTCTATATATGCTAGTAGAGTTTCTAGAATAAAGGAACTGAGATATACTCCTTGTAATAATATGACTTTGGAAGGATTAGTTAGTGGATTTATTTCTTTTGAATTATGAAATTTTGATAATTTTACTCCCACTACTATTGAATTGGCTTTCAAATCATAATTGGTTCTTAATAAGAAAGGAAAAATAAACTCTATGGGTAGTGATAGTGATATCTCTAATGACAATCTTGATGAGCTTGAAGCATTAATAGTTAGGAGACTTCCAAGAGGCAAAGGAAAATTTAAAGGTAAACTTCCTATAATATATTTTTCTTGTAAAAAATTTAATCATATTTCTACAAGGTGTCTTGATAGAAATGACAAGGATGAATGAAGGGAAATCAAGTATAAAGGCATAAGAGATGACATATACAAAGAAGAAACAATGACTACAAAGATAAAGGTAAGAAATCTTATTATATTGTTGAATAAGAAACTAACAATGATTGTGATAGTAATGATGAAGAAGTTGTATATATTTCTATGAAAGATGATTATGATGAAGATGAGAAAATCACATTAGTTTCATATGTGAGTAAAGGTGAAAGATGGATAATTGAAAATAGTTTCTCACATTACATGACTAGTGATAAAAGTAAGTTTGAAACCTTGGAACAATAGAAAGGTAGTTGTTTCAAATTTGGTAATAGTGCACTATGTCTTGTGAAAGGTAAAGGATTAATAAAATTGATTGATGAAATTAGATGTAACAATTTTTATTGGGTTCAATAACTCAACTATATTTTTTTGAGTGTTGTACAATTGAACAATTCATGATATAGAGATAAATTTCATCATAAGAAGGCCAAGATATTTGATGTTAATGGTGAAATAATTGGAAATGGAGAATAGACAAGAGATAAATTGTTCTATATAGATTTATTATTATGAGACATGCCTATTTGCGCAATTTGATGATATATGGTTATGGAATAAGAGGTTGTGTCATGTGAAATTTAAAATTTTGGTAAGCATTAGTAAGATGAATAGAGTAAGAGCAATACCAAAATTGAGAAATCTTGATAATATTATGTGTAAGCAATGTTAGTTGGGTAAAATGACAAAACCTAGTTTCAAGAGAAAGACCTACTCATCTAAAAATATTTTGGAATTAGTTCATATTGACCTTTATGGACCTATTAGAGTGCACAACTATTGTGGTGGTAAATATTTCATTCTACTTGTTGATGAATACTCTAGAATGATGATTGTGATGTTTCTAAAAGAAAATTATGATGATTATTAATTGTTAAGTGTTATTTGGAAAGAGTTAAAAATAAAATAGGTAAAATTATGAATTGCTCGAGATCTCAAAGATGAGGGGAGTTATCTCTAATGAATTCAACATATTGTACAATGATAGAAGAATCAAGAGATAAATGTTAGCACCCAAAACCACTGCATAGAATAGAATAGATGAAAGAAGGAATAGATCAATCATGGATTATGCTATAAAGATAAAAATATTACACCCTTTAAGTTGTGGTATGGGTATGTAACTAATGTGAAATACTTTAAGATTTTTGGATGTATTTACTTTATATATTTATGGATAATAGAAATTTAAAAAATGATGCTAAAAGTAAAGAAGGCATATTCCTAGCATGTTCTACTAAAACCAAAGTTTATGAGTGTTTGAATTCTAATGCTAACAAAGTTGTGAAAAATGCAAATATGATAGTTGAAAAATTTGTAGAAAAGGACGAAGTTGAATGCAAAAGGAACCTAGAGATTATAACACATTTATATATGTTAATGAAGGTGTGTCCTACACCTTACTTGAGCTAGAGAATAAATCTTCCAAGAAAGAGAAAATTGTGAATGTCAAGTTGTAGTAGTAGATTGGTAAGCAAAAGACTATAGGTGTCGAGTGTAAGTAGAATGATGTTGAGATACAAGAAGAGGCTATCAAGCACCAAGAAGACACTACAAAGAAATTAGAATCAGAAGAAAAGATTCATGAAGTACTACCTGATGTACATATGCAAGATGAACCTAAAGAAGAAGAAAGAAGAAAAATCCTACATTAGCAAAATATATGAAAAGACATCATGCACCTGAGAAAATCATTTGAAATAAAAACTCTAGATTTCTAAGAAGGAAAATAATAAGAAGTGGCATGTTCCTACTCTATGAGTTTGAACCCAAATCAATGAAGGATGCTTTCAATAATGAAGATTGGATTCAAGAAATGAATGAAGAAATTCTACAAATACCTAGACCAAAGGACATGAATGTAATTGGAACTAAATGGGTATTTAGGAAGAAGGGGGATGAGAAAGGAGAAGTCACAAGGAATAGAGCTAGATTAATTTGTAAAGAATGTGTACATGAAGGAATTGACTATGTGATGAGATTAACCCTAGTTGTATGATTAGAAGGAGTTAGAAATCTATTGGCATATTCTGCTTATAAAGAATTTAAAATATATCAAATGGATGTCAAATCTAGATTTATGAATGGAATAATGGAAGAAGAGGTTTAAAATTTGAACAACCTTATGGATTTGTTGATCCAAGCAAGAAAAACATGGTATGTAAACTACACAAAGCACTATTTGGACTAAAAGAAGCCCCTAGAAAATGATATGAAAGGTTTCACAATATTTGGTAAAGATTGGTTTTGCAAGGACCAATGAAAATAGTAATTTGTACTTGAAAAATTAAAGTGGTAAAAGGATACTCTTAGGAGAAATATTTATCGATGGTACCATATTTGGAGGACAAGATGTATTATCCAAGCTATTTTCTAATGAGATGCAAAAGGAATTTAAAATTTCTATGTTTGGGGAAATCATTTTCTTTTTTTGTTTGCTAGTATATTAGATGAAGAAAAGTATCTACATTACTCAATCAAAATATATCAAAGATATACTAAAAATTTTTTGGATGGAATATTCAAGACTAGCTAGTACACCTCTAGATATTGGACATAAGCTCTCCAAGAATGATAATGAGAACTAGACATTGTATTTATTAGTGATTGGGAAACTAGAATACAATTTTCACAAGTAGACAAAAAATTGCATTAGTAATTGGGATTATTGCAAGACTTTCTACAAATCCTAAGGAGAATCACATTATGATAGTGAAAAGAATATTAAGCTATCTAAAAGAAACAAAGGATTATGGACTATATTACAAAAAGAATGTCAATTTTGAATAGTCCTAGGCATTGACTCAAAGAGAAGTTTTAAGAAATATCTAGAACAGGAGTAGGAGAATGAAATGATAGAATTATTTGATGAATCTAACCTAACCCTAAGATCTAGGGTGATGTTTAAGAGGAAAAAGATCAGGACTACCTATATAAGGAGGCATAAGGGTCACCAAAAAGGTAGTAGATTTTGTTAACTAGTGAACTTAACTAGGAGGCTAAGAAGATTTGTAAAGAGGTGGAGTATGATTGCTTTAATGATTGGCAAGAAAATTAGAGACAAAAATGATAATGGAGGACAATCAATGGATCAACATATGACCTACATTTTGATAAGTATTTATGACGTGATTTGTATTTATCATATCAACCTATTGTTACTTTTAAACCATTGTATCAGTTTTAAATCCTTTGATCAAGTTTAAACTAATAGTAAGTTGTAAATCCTTTAATCAAGGTGACATTTTAATGCAATTTTTGAAATCCCTCAAACTAGGCCACTCCTAATAAGGTGATTTAACCTTTTAATAGATCACACCTAATAGTGTGTATTGTAACCTTAAATAGGATTGGTTCTACACAGAGCTCACTTTAGAAGAGTAAAAAATTGGTAGCATGTTATTGGGGGGTTTTTCCCAAATTGGGTTTCCACATTAAACTCTAGTGTCATACTTTTATGGATGTTATGTGAGATGTTTGATTGTTAATGTTATATTAGATATGCAAGATTGTTACTATTAGGATAGTGGATTTCAATTTTTATGTTGCTGATTATTATGTATAAAGAGCGAGCTATTTAATGAAAAGATCTAAAGGTTTTGAAGTTATTAAAAGTTGAATTTGTAAATATGGACCTATGGATAACTATTTTATCCCCTCCCCCCCTCTCATTTATTCTAAATAATTCTAACAATCACAACTAACACTAGAAAATAATGAAAGTGCCGAAGTTGATGAAATGCTTGGCAAAGGAGCAGTTTCTCACTCTGAAATCCAACGAACCTATTCTCATGGTGATCCCACGAGCACAACTCACCCAATGAACAAAATACTAAAAAGTTCACAATGTATTCTAGATGAACTACTCCAAAAGTCATGAACTAAAATGTGAGAGGTCAAAATAAACTCACTTTTAGCCAATATATACTCATTTACAAAGTGACATATGAATTAAATTATTAAAATAAAATAATCTAATTATCTCCCTTAACCCAAATAAAATTAGTGAATATCAATTAGATTGAAATTCAAGCATGACAAATAAGCTGACAAATAAATTAAATAAATTAAATTCCTCTAACTCATTAAATCAATATTTAAATAATATTTTATGTGGTAACTATGGATTCCTAAATGCATACACATGCCACTCGTCTAATCACATTATGCATTATGAATCTAGCTTTATCAATTATCAGAGGGTTAAAATAACAATATAATGATATGTCACCCTTATAGGGACAATATTATCTCAACATGAAAAGTTTGATCACTAACTCCATGCATCACTGCTAGGGATATAATTCATGTACAATAAACAAACACAATCAAGTATAGATGCACACTAATAATAGCCAAAGCAACAATTACATGATATCACGTAATTGATGCATCTTATTAATTTCCTTTAATTAATCATTTAAATAACCTATTTGCATAAATTACATAAATGAACAAGGTAAAAATTTGTAGCACATAATTCCATGAATCTAATATAGATAGTTAATTTTATAATTATTCAAGCATTTAATAATGGAAGTAATAACAATTACTCAACAACATAAATGGCATTATAAACATATAAGTCAATGGTGTCAAACACATAAGAAAACACTACCACATGAACCTAGTCAAGTACAATAAAGCAAATAATACATAGTGCAATCTCTACACACATCTTAGGGTAATCACGAAACAACATTTTGATACCATATCAATCAAGGAAATCACTAGCACAAACCATAGTGAAGCCATCAATTACATCACAATCTCAAATATCAGGCATAAGAATAAGTTAATCTATTTGATCAAATAACATAATCAAGTCACCCCAAGGGTATAGACCACTAATGGGCTGCAGTCATGATCACTTACAAGGTAAGATCATCATGGTTGCATCCATTAGGATTACTTATAGAAATCAAATGGGAGATGCACTATACGAAATCCAAAAACTATCAACATACAATAATATAATAGATGTTAAAGATTTGTGTAGAATGCCAATTCTAATTCTCATACTCATGCAATTGAAAATAAGCAACATGTAGATATCAAGATTGATACAAACAATTGGGGTTCTTATTAAGTTGTTTCTCTAATTTAGCAATGTAAAACATGTTGAGTTGTGTATTTACAAATTCTTAGATGTCACTCTACTCTAGTTCAAATATTAATAACAACAAAAAGATTTATTTTGGAACACTACTTAGTGTTTGTGAATTTGGAATGGGGCTTCTATTTCTACTTATGAGTAAAAATACCTTTATATGATATTAGATGATCAACAAGAACATATAAATACAATATGTGTTGATAAATGCACAGTTATATATTTGTTTAAGAATTATTTCATGTGCTTCTTTGTTGACATCTTATATTTGTGTGTATCTATCATCCATCCAATAGTTACAACTATGCTAACTCTATTTAAAATTAGAAAATAAATTGTTTTAATTGTCAAATTGAGTGTGTTTTAGAAAAGGCTGAGTCATAGTTGGTATTCAACTAAAAAAATCCAACACCACAAAGAAAAAATATTGTGAATATATAATTTAAGTTTTGAAAATAAATTATGCCTCTAAGTTGTGTCTAATTTTACAAAATCTATTTATTATTAAACTATCACCAATATTACACTAGATTTATTTATCATATCACTTATAACAACTTTTATATCTTTCTAGAAGAAAAACTAATATTTTTAATACTAGAATTTTATACTTTCTAATTTTTCTATGTTAACTATAATTTAAAGTAAATATTCAACACTTGATGAATATAAAAGGAAATTTTTTTACAATTAAAGATACATAAAAAACTATTTATTTATTTATAATATGCAATAATTTGAAAATTACTTTAAAAAATAATATTTTGTCATTTTAACAAAACTTAGTGATATTGTTTCTTTATATTATAAATTTTGGACACCAAGACTATTCGATTATTAAATTATATTTTAAAAAATGTTTTGTTTTGATATTATTTTTCAATGGTTTCAAACAATTATTTTGGAAAGGACCTTAAGAATTAAAAATAGGTTAAGTGATCAACATCAAGAATGGGATTATAATTTTGACTATGCAATGAATTTCTTTTGTTGTGTTTGTTAAAAGGAAGAAAAAATATGGATGTTTGTTATTAATTAGCTAGGAAGAGGGTCATGATCTCACAAAGAGCCACATTACAATGTTAAGCACAACAAATATCAAGAAGAATAACATACCACAACACCTAAAGACCAGCCAAGCTACTTCAAAATATCAAAATCAACAAAAATAATAATAATACATCGGCTATACAAGTTATTGTCAAAGAACCGCTTTAAGTTATTGCTACACTTACTCTTATTAACCATATAGATGTAATTCAAAATATAAAAGCATATCCTCTTAATAATTACTAGCATACAAATAGGTGTAATTCAAAATATGGTTAATAGATGTAATTCAAAATATAAAAGCATATACTTCTAATAATGACTAGCATACAAATAGGTGTAATTCAAAATATGGTTAATAGATGTAATTCAAAATATAAAAGCATATCCTCCTAATAATAACTAGCATACAAATAGGTGTAATTCAAAATATAAAAGCATATCCTCCCAATAATGACTAGCATACAAATAGGTGTAATTCAAAATATAAAAGCATATCCTCCCAATAATGACTAGCATACAAATGTTGACGTTGTTATAAAAAACAATACCGAATCTTCTGCCCACTCAAATCTGTCACACGACAATGCCAATTCCAGCTCTGTAAAGATAATTGATCTCAAGTTGTTACAATATTTTTAAATTTTTTTCAGGAATGTAAACTATGACAGTGACACCACTGTTCATCTTTTTAGAACATGTAGTCATGTACTGTACTGTGTTATAATATATAAAGAATACAACATGTATAAAATAATAAAACGTTTCTTTCCGAATTCCCAACAACCTTCAACCCATTTAAATGTATGGCATGTGGGTTAAAACCACTAATTCATATGTCAAGCCATTTTCAGCAACAACATATCAATTCATGTTGCATATTATCTATTTTTTGGTACTACATCTTGTTTCATTAGCAGGAAAATGCTTATTGAGTCAAATATATGCAACTATGTCCAGGATTAAAGGCAGGAAGATGAGCAGAGTCTACCCACTTCTACCGTGCCAGAATTTGTATCACACTTAACTATGTCATTAGGAAAAAATGGATGTGTTCATCCTACCTACCAATTATTTTTTGATGTGGACGAATTATCGACCAGTACATCAATTTGTAATTGGAAGTAATCTCGAAGCTTCTCTCCAGCTTATAGAAATTTGTATTACAATTCAAAACTGCCATCAGAAAAACGATGGACTACCTAATTTACCATTCAATTATAAAGAATATATGTCTATTTGCCAAAGCTATCGATTATGTTCTGATGTAGAAAATTTCTCAACAACCAGATCATTCTATTATTGCAAGCAATCAATCTATTCTATTCACAGAAGCTGCTTTATAACTACCATATCATTCACAATGTAATCAACATTGCTTCATAATATTCACAGTGTAATCGACATTGCTTCAGTGAAGTTTTAGTGAAAGAGGCGAGCTTCTTACTATATACACACGTTGTCCGTGTCCTACAGTTAAACTCTGTCTATTTATGTCGCACAAGCTTTCAATAACTTCCCCTCAAGTTACTTGTCTTTTCAGAGTTATTCCATTATTAGACTTATATTTTTCTGGTCAAACTCGGTGGTGGAATGCAATTTTGTTGACATGTTCAACTAAAATGGAGGAAACATCCAATGCCAGGTTACTACTCAACACGAATAATATTTTATTAGAGGTTAATAATACAAAAAAATTATATCGTTATGATTGTTATTTCAAAAGAATGTAAACTATGGGCTAAAGAATGTGTATATCAAAATCTGAATATGACCAGGAGGTAAACAAGATGCGTGTGTACGCGGAGAACGCAAATTCCTTTGAAACTTCAACAACAAAACTAAGTCGTATAATAGTTGCTGATCCTGTTTATTTTCCTATATAAGGAAGACATTTGTGTTAACCTTACAAAGAAAAGAAATCACGGAAGGTAAAACAAACCTCACAGTAATACGCAGCAGTCACCTTCGAGCCCGAAAGAATTCGACTGTTTCCAAATACTTTTAAGAAATGGTGTCGACGATTGCAAGCTCTGTGAATGGAGAATCGCAAAATGCTTGGAAGAGGGCAACGAAAAAGATTTGTAAACGAGCGCAAATATCAGATTACAAGGAAACAGGGCCATTTAGATTATGGCAGATCTGTATCAACTCCTTAGATGATGTAAACAAGGATTGCTTGCTAGACTTGGGATTGTTTCCGAGGGACAGAAAAATCTATGCTGAAATACTTTTGGACATTTGGGTATATGTTCGGCAGCTACAAAGGAATGATGCTTTGTCCATCTTATTAGAACTTGGGAAACGAAATATGTTAAATTTGGAAAGCAATTCAAGGTAACTTCTTTTTCTTTTATACAATTTGAGACGTTGTATTTCTTTTAATCGTGTTTGTCAACATTAAACTGACATGGTTACACTTTACAGAGGAAATACATCAGTTTCGTATGTAAATGCTTCAGAGCTATACTTTTCCCAGCGAAATGAATTGCGAGACTTGTCATTGAATTTGGGACAGCGAGATCATCTATTCAACCGCGAGAGGTTGTTAATTGAAAGGAAACGCAATAGTTTGGTGGAGAAATACGAATTAGTGAATCAAAGAGCATTTGATACAAAAATCCTCTCCATTCAAACTGCTGAGTTAATCTAAAACTCTTAAACATCGATATTTCTTTCGCACATTGATATTTTTTTAATATTGATATCCAATACATTATTAGTGATTACTACACAATTTCCCGATCGGATTTACTTGGTAACTACTGTGTGCAGGCCCTGCTGAGGAAAATCAGCTCAATGATATGAATTTCCCGGAAACAGAGGCTTTGTTGTTATTTTTCACATCGACAGAATATGTTCTTCCCACCTTTCTGAAATCCATGAAAAAACTAGAATTTCGAATGGTGTCCAATTGTGGTTCAAAGAAGGCGACATTGAAAGGTATAGATGTCTTATCTTCACTCACTCAACTCAAGAGCATCCGCTTGGAGAGGCTGATTTTACCCTTTGGCAAAAAACAGAGCATTGAAGGACTACATAACTTGGAGAAGCTATCATTGAGCTTATGTGAAGGATTTGGAAATATATCGATATTCAACACAACCAAGCTAAAATATTTTAACCTGGACCACAGCAGTGATTTAGAATAGTTGCCTCGTGAGGTCTGCAATATGACCTCTGCTTTGTCGTGCTCTATTACCAACTGTCATTTACTTCAGAAGTTACCAGATAATTTTGGAAATATGAGCCATGTAAGAATGCTAAGGTTATCGGCGTTACCATTCTTGAAAGAGCTTCCTACGTCAATTGGAGAACTTGGACATTTGGAATATCTAGACATTTCAGGATGCGAAGGGTTGAAGGAACTTCCAAAGGAAATAGGAAAACTCAAGAATTTGAGGGAGATTGACATGAGAGAGTGTTCCCGTCTGAAGATATTACCGACAACAGTTTGTGAGATGTGTTCCCTCAAGCTCGTTATCTGTGACGAGGAGATTGGAAAGCACTGGTTGCAGGCTCGGAATATTTCTATTCCGGATCTTCGAGTTAAAATTGTGGAAGCACACTTTGACCTGGATTGGCTTGACGATTGATTTATTAATTACAATGTTTTTCACAATATTAGTGAATAAGTGATTGCAAATGGATACGTAAATGGCGATGTTTATCACTATATCAATTCCAAATTGGTATGTAATAGACTTTGTATTGATCCATCTAATTATGAGAGGATATTTAAAAATAATCTACTGCTTCCCAGTATTTTGTTTGTGCTGGAATACTGTTGTGTCTATGATTGCCATGGCTAAATGTTGCGATTTTTTTCTTTCTGTGGGTATGCTATTAGAACTTTTAATCGGAATTGTGTAACTTCAGCTATCAGGCTGAAGAAGTTTTTATGCTTTAATCAAATTAAAGATAGACAATAATATTGCTAATAGTGATTGTGATGGTATATTAGAGTTATTTTGGAGAACTAATTGTTTAATTAATTTTTCTCATTGATGGGTTTTGGTGGCTTGACTATAATGACAGTTTCTATGATCCTTCTTTTTGACATCTTAATAAAAAATTAGTTATTAAAGGAAACAAATTTAATAAATCAAAGTTAATATTTTTACCAATCAAATTAAATATTAACTTTTATTATGTATAGGTGGAAAATTTTAAATAATTTATTTTATGAAAATTAATTAGTTTTATTTGAGTTGATTTTAAAATCGTGTTTGCTTTCTTCTATTGAAATATATTAGATTCTATCTATCTAATAATACTTATGGGTTCTAAATTTATCTAAGGTGATTATTCTTTCAAATTATGTAAGATATACTGATAGATCTTACACACAATTTTTATTTTCTTTCAATTAGTGTCTAAATACAAAAGGTTTCAATATAATTTTATCTTTTTTAGTAATTCAAAACACATATCTTAATATATTTTAACTATTCTTTATTATGTGAAAGAAAGTTTTGAAGGTACTCTCATACTCTTTATAGAAAGATTAATTCATTGATGCTCATCCAAAAATAAGAAATATAATTTTAAACACTTGCAGTAGGAAAAATAAAATCCAACAACAAAACAAGAACTAATAAAAACTTAGCAAAAAAAAAGCACACAAATAAACCGAAAAAAAAAAAAGGCACTTAGGCTCCTAGGAGACATTAAGAAAAGTTCTTAATAAACTCAACAACTAAAACATCGAGTTGTTCCATATTATATAAAATCTTGTTGAGGTCTAGGATCTCTTTGTTTGCTATCTAGTCCTTCTTGTGTTTGTTCCCTTGAGTACTTTTGTTAGGGCTAGACATGGCCTCCCAATGCTCTCTATGTCATCGACAACTTATATCATATCATGCTCATTTTTAGTGTTCTCCATCTTAGAGACTAGATTTCTTAGGTGCCTAGCAGAAGCATTCATTATCTTATAACTCTTCTCTCCTATGCATTTGAAAGACTCTCCCAAGCAATGTGTTCTTTCTCCAAAGTGAACAACATTTCCTCTAGGTCCTTGAGTTTGGCACTCCCACACTCTTTAGTATCCACTCTATCCTTATCAAACCACCCAAGCCAACAATAGAAATGGAATCCTTCACCACACAAAATATAAATTATCATTAAAAAAATTCACATAAATATTATTTTAGATTTGAGATTTGTACATAATTCATTAGTATCTTTAAATCTATTTATATTTTTGAATATTTTGTATTAAATAGTAATTTGTTCTACTAACTAATATATTTCCTTTATATTTTAATAATTTTATTAGAAAATTAAACTAGAATTGAGTATAGTTTTGTAATTGTAAAATGTAAATGTATAATTTATTTTTTGAGAGAGAATGATCCATGTCTCCAAACTTATAGAATTTCTAAAATGAAAATTTATAAATTGGAGGGTATTGATAAAACTTGATCGATTCAAATTAATATAAGTTCCTTCTATTTTTCTGAATGTCATTAAACATAAATATTATACATGTTGGTGTTAAATAACATGATATTGTGCTATTCATTACTAATATAAAAAATTGTTCAGTTTACCTTATAATATATTGAAAGCATATTAATAAATATTAATATATTATTATTTAGAAAAGCAATATGCACTTTCAAATAAAATTAAAATGCTATATTTGATTTTTTCCTCACATCGCCTATCATCACATATACATCTAATTTTCTTAAATGTCTCTTCCAAATAATAAATATTAAAGTAGTATAAAAGATATATGCTAACTAAACCTTAGAAAATAAATTTACGTATACAGTTCAATCATACTAAGGCTCTCTACATAGTAAGATAATATTTTGTACATTAATAAATTGTAATTAGGTTTTTAAATAACATATCTAAATTAAATATATCTTTGTAGGTATGTATGTCCAAATATGTCTAGATATAAATTTTATAAACTAGATCTAAAAGTAGAATATTGATAAAGAATGCACACCAATCTTAATAATCATCATACCTTTTCTATACAATAATTATGTAAAAAACATCATCATATTGGTCCAAATGGGAGCTCATGACTATAACCACTTATGGAATCCTTCTAGATAAAGCACAATATACATTAACAAGGCCATATGGAAATAAAATTTAACATTTAAAATGTTTAAAAAATGATTTGAGATAAAATTGAACTTCAAAATAATTGGTGATGTTTTTGAAGTATTATATATCAAACAAACAAATGAGGGGCTAATCCTAGAGTACAAAAAGGCTGAAGGACCAGCCTAAGGTTGCCTCCAAATTATCTAACTGATGCTAGTTTTATACTTCAAAAAATATATAAGTTATAGAATAGAATAATTCTTACCATTACTCCTGTTACTAATCAACCAAAAAAATGGAAAAGCATTCCAGCAGCAAGGGAACATATTTTTGCTATTAGTCCAATACTTAATCATATACATATATAATAAAACCCTATAGAACACTAAGTTCAAAGTAATCAAAAACATTAAAAAAAAAAATGGAAAAACATCATGAAGGCTAGCTTCCCTCATTCTTTTGTGGTTCCTCATTCTTCTTCTCCTAAAGCTTGTCCCTATTCACCTCCACCCCCTCCTATTTAACAAGTTTTTCCAAGAGTGTCTTCAGCCAATCCTCTGCCAAAAAGCTATAAATGGAGTGTGTAGTTTTTCTCTACATGACCAAATCCTTCACATCCTTATTCATGTACAATAAATAAAGAATAGTGGTAGTGGAAATGCATAAATTTCATGGAGAATTCAACTAGCGTGTTCAATTTTTTGGCAAAGGCTAATGTGATTGTCAACCATCTCCTTCATTGAATGCTCCAACCTATCTAGCTGAGCCCTAGTTTGGCTCTGGTCATGGGTATGCTTCCCTTTTTCCCACCCACCTTTGGGAGTGGCTTTCATGGGGGAGGTGATGTCCTCCAGCTAGCTTCTAGTTAGGGACAAGAAAACTCAAGGGTATCTAAGATATCTGAGGGACTGGAAGGGCTAGATATAGGCTTCTTTCCAATGTCTTGGTGTGGCCTTTTCCTCTTTATGGGGTTTTTCTTACTATCTATAGACATAGAGCTAAAGCCTTATTTGTGTGTGTGTGGGGGGGGGGGGGGGGGTGGGGACTTCAATTTCTCCAATTGGAGTCTTCTACTAGTTCTTTGAGCATTTTTATTGCTCCTCCTCATATCCATATTTGAATCAATTAGGATTTTTTAAAACATTAGAGGTAGGGTTTTTTAGTTTTTGTGTGGCTTTAGCCAGGGCGAGGGTTAATGGATATTTGGGGGGTGATAGTAGCCAGTGGGTTGACCAACAACAATGGGTTTAAGTAAAGGTGGTAGTGGTAGAGTTTATTCATGAAACCCTAGTGGATGAGATGAAAGGGTTTACCCTTCTCTTTCTTTTCCTAGCCTTATAGACACCATGTTCCATGGATTTCAAAATAAGATATGAAAAATAAATTTGATCTAGGTTCCTAAAATGGTTGAGAATGGTGAAATGGTAGTAATATAGTACTTGGAACCAATCTTCAAGGGTAATATACCTCATTATCACATAGTAAATCATATCCCAAGGCTTCTGGAGATCCTTTTTGGAAAATCCACAATGCATTTGAACCAAATCCTCATTAAATTTGAAGAACTTCCTCAAAATAGTTTCATCATTCACTCTGGCCTGCTTGCACCAATTCTTGCCCCCAAGGGAAAACCCACCAACCCTTGCAATAACCTCTTCCATGATTTCAAACGTTATCCCATTTTTTTTCACTTTGCTATAATTCCATGAGTTGAAGAGTTGCATCGAGATGTGCTCATCATGTTTTTGCATTCCTTCTGTAAATGGTAGTAAATCACTTTCCCAAAGATAAACCATCATAGCTCCACTCTTACAAATGCAAGCCTCAATCCCCACTTGTTCGATGCGATCACTGACTCCCATTTCTCCACCCAACTCAACCACCAACTCCTCAAATTTTCTCGACCTCTTCTTGTTGTAGGTTTGGCAGTCACAGTAGGTTAAATAAATTGCACCTAAGATAAAAATGTAAAGGAAGAAAAAAATCATCATAAGATTGTAAAAGTTTCCCAAGAACTGAAAAGCCTTCCTTAGTGACACATGTGATCAATACTTTCCTTCCATAATCACCCGTCACCAGCTCTAGTTGGAGTGGGGTTTGATTAAAGTGTCTTTGTCATCTTTCTTTGTTATTT
Source organism: Cupressus sempervirens (assembly GCA_028749045.1). Classification (NCBI taxonomy): domain Eukaryota; kingdom Viridiplantae; phylum Streptophyta; class Pinopsida; order Cupressales; family Cupressaceae; genus Cupressus; species Cupressus sempervirens. The sequence goes on along the minus strand of CM053786.1, from coordinate 211,821,171 downwards.
TTTTATATCTTGACAAATCCATTACATTCATCCTTTTTCAAAAATAATTAAAATTGCCGATGTTATCATTTAGATACTATCATATATCAAGGTACACTACTCTAATAATTGGAAGTCATATTTTTAATATTTTGATTTCTTCTATCTTGGAGGTAGTAACACATATACATCTATCCCACACCTTAAATATATTGAGAGAACTAAAGGGTGTGATTATGTACTTGATATGTAGTACTATTAATAATAATTATAATAATATGTAAATATTATGTAACCTATTAACATCTTGCATCTCACAAGAAAAGAGCTTCATAGTCATATGATGTAGTGTATTTTATTATTTTTATGTAACTTATTTTAGGGAAATAGAAAAGAGTATTTATCTACTCAAATTGACTAATTATATCTATGTGTTCCACTACCTTTATTATTTCAACACTATTAAAATATCCAACAATAATAATGTCATATTTTCTAATATAAAGAATATATAGCTACATCATAAAAATGATCAAAACTGAATTTCTATACACTTATATCATCTTCAAGAAACAATGATCTATACAACTATGCTATTTTATAATAACATTACTTCTTTATATACAAATTAATGTCCATATTAGTGTTCACAAGTGTAAACATATCACATTTTCAACAATTTATTCCAACAAAAATACACAATCTAAAATTTATATATACCATGATAAAATGCACACTCATTCTCATATATGTCTAGTTCCTATGTCATGATAATATTTACTATATTATCTTTCTCTTTTTTGACTATTAATTAATGGTAATCTGTGTTCACCCACTTACATGTTATAATTATGGTTTAATTATGAATATAAAAAGTAAACGAAAATCAGAATTGGCATAGTATTGAAGAGTAAATATTTAATAGTTGAAATTACTTAAGAATTAAATTATAAATGATTAATTTCTATTATATCAAATAGGAATCATTTTCCACGTGTTCCCTAAAGACTACTCCAATTGAGGATCCACGTGTCAAAAAAATGTTGGCATTGCATACATGCAAATAAAAAATAAAATAAGGAAATATTACCTAGAAAAATACAAAGCATAACTACTCTAAATTATAACACTTAAATTGATTCTATTTAAAACATAGTTTTGGTTCTCTATTTCATATTTAGAGTAAAACAATTGTGTTTCTTTACCTAAAGTAATTTGAACTCTTTAGTTAAATGGCCATATTTTTTATTGTACCATTTCATGTGTTTCTTTTTCCTAAAGGTATATAAGTTATGTTTGATCTATTAAGACAAATCAATTATAAAACATTCTATTGAATTCTTTCATGTAATATATATTTTAATTGATTTGTGTATTAGGTTGCAAGGTTGTAAGTAAGATGTGAGTAGAATAAGGGAATTCATATTTACAAAATATTACATATTTTATTTTCAAGAATACTAATCTATCATAAGACTTTTTTAGTGATAAATAAATGAACATTTAGCATACATTGAGCATGATTAATGTGTTTGACCTATTCTGTTATTTAATATTTTTAATTATCCTATTAAGATATACTTAAATATTCTTGTTTTTGAAGTATTAGATAGCAACCAAAAGAAAGGGGGGCTAGCCCTGAGTTACAAAAAGGTTGAAGAACAACCAAAAATCACCTCCCACTTCTCTAACTAATATGAGTTTTATATTTCAAATTCCAAATATAGACTAGCTCTAAAAAGGAGTAACCCTTATCAATAATCCTATCCCTAATAAGCATGTAATATGAAAAATTATACCAGTAGCAAGGAAACTTATTACTGCTACTAGTCCAGTTCATGAACACATATGTAATAAAATTCTCATAGGACACCAAGTTCAATGGGATCCAAAACATAAAGAAAACATAAAGAAAACCAAAGAACTAGGGGCTAATTTCTCGCTTTCTCTCCCTATTCCTCCTCCTTCTTTTCCTTAGGCCCCTCTTTGTTCAAATCCACCCCCTCCTCTTTGATGGGTTTATCAGGCATTGTCTTCAGCCAATCCTCTATCAAGAAATCATAGATAGAGTCGTAGTTGTGCTCTCTTTGCCCATATCTTTCTCATCCTTGTTAACCTGCAAAAAAATAGAAAGCGGTGGTAGCAAAGTGCATGACCTTCATGGTGAATTCTACCAAAGTGTCAAACTTTTAGTAAATTCCAATATGGTTATTGACAAGCTCCTTCATCAAATTTGATCTAGCCTCTCCAGTCGAGCCTTTCTTTGGCTCTTTCTATGCCTATGTCTCCCTTTCTTCCCCCTAGCTATGAGAAGTTCTTTCATGGGGGAGGTGATATCCTCCCCCCAACTTCTATTTGGGGATGAGATGACTTCTAGGGTGTCTGAGATATGTGAGGGGCTAGGTGGGCTAGGTACTTAAATATTCTTGTTGGTATTATAGAGACAAAGTTTTTATTGAGTTATCCACTCTTTGATAGTTTTATCAATACTTTCTACAAGTGCATCATGACTGAACCCTTGTTATTAACTAACATAGATCCATGGGTCTAGTTCTTAATTTTTTTCTATAGGATTGAAGGCACAACATCACCATTGATAAGCTATGGTATTTCCTAACTAAGGATCGAAATCCTTTAACTTATTTTTTTGATATATGTAATTTATGAGATTGGACATCTAAAGTATTTAGTAGCCAATACAAAAAGGATGTTACTACATAGACTATTCTTTGAAGATAATTTTAAACAAATTAAATTATTAATGTTGGATTCTATCAAGTATGAGGCAACTAAAAGAACTAGTAAATAATTTCTTAAGTGATTGGATAATTTTGTGCTTATCAAAAAATTGTAAAATGAATGGAAAAATTACTAATTCCCCAATTCAATATTTTCTGTCAAAGACAATTTTGATCAAAACTTGACTATACATGAATTTTCTAAACTAGTCTACCATAGTAATAGTAATAGTAATAGTAATAGTAATAGTAATAGTAATAATATTTTTCTTATAAATTGTATTCTCATCTTTGTTCTATATGAATAACCAATAATTTTTATGCTTAGCACAAAGAACAAGGACCTTTCTAAAGACAATACCAGAAAATTCAATTGAGTGATTGGTATTTTATTGTATAATAACTTAAGATTACTAATTTTAGGTCTAATTCAATTTCATTAATTGTTTTAGCAACATCACAATGATGATTCTCTTCGGTGGAGATTTTTTCAAAAGGGTACTAGCTAAATAGAAAAGATAATGACTACATTCAAAATTGGTTTAAGATCATCCTCTAGATCTTGTGAGGGATCTTAAGGTTTGATAATAGACTCTAGTGGTATGTAGAGCCTCCAAAACTATGGAAATGCTATAAGTTTTTATTTATTTCTTTAAAGGTTTTATTTGGTAAAGTAAGTTGTGTTGTACAAAAAGGTTAGAAACACTTCTTAATTCTTGATTGTCAACTCCCAACAAATAATTTTACTGTTAGTATGAATTTCTCTAGCTATATACATATCCACAACATGCTCTTAGTAGAAAAAATTGACTATCCAATATTTGAAATAAAATGGAAGTAAGTCAATTTAATCTTAATGAATAACTAATTAAACTCTAATATAGTGGTCACAAACTACTTGTGGTGTATCTTAGTTTATCAATGGATAAGAGTCATGGAGAACTTTTTAAGTTTAAGTTGTGAATTAAGAATATTTTATCTGCATTCCATCATTATCATGCTTATATCATGAAGATCAATTTGAAAATCCGTACCAAATCATTATAACAATTTTTATGATTGTCTCATAAACTGTAACTAAAAGATTCTCTCCATATTTCATTATAAAAGATACCACCATTTAATTTAATATTCATCCATAAAGATTCCATAATTTTATAATGTAATAATTCAACACTTGAATAGAATACTCTAGAGATACTATCATTTAAATATTTTTTTATAAATGAAATAAAAGATTGTCCCATAAAACTAAAGAATAATAACCAAGACAACAATGTAGTAATAAAAGCTTCCTCGGTCCTCTCTATTTTTATCTGACCAAAAAAAATTTCCATATGTGAGAAACAAAGCTCGTGAAAAGTCAGCTTCGTATGCGCTTGAATGGAAGCAAATGGGAACCAGACTACGCCAACTTTTTTTTAATTTATTCAACAAATTCGACAGATGTCTCTTTGGAATCGATCTTGAAGGTCAAAAGAATTCGAAAAGATGATTCAAAAACTTTTCGAGCAATATCGTTTTCACATAAAAGAAATTTAAAATATAAGCACATTCGTGAGAGGAACTAGGAAAGACTGTTACACATTCGTGCGAAAGAGAGTAGGAAAAGGGGACAAATGAAATCCATGTACATTGTGGAGTCAGTCATACGTTGAGAATGCAGGCTTCATTGTAACTTCAATACTGTCGAGCAAAGAACTCCTTAGATGGTCTACTCAACAAATGTTTCTTAGACTTGACGCTATTTCAGGAGGACAAGAAAATCTGTACTGGCGCACTTTTGCACATTTGGGTTTATGTTAGAAAGCTACAAAGCAATGATGCTTTTTCCATCTTATCGGTAATTAGCTCATCTTTTATACTATTTTATATCGGGTTTCTTCTAAAAATGTTTTTCAATAGTAAGGTCACGTGCTTGCACTTAACAGGGGAATTACAACAATTTCTTCTGGAAATGAGAATGCTTCAGAGCTTTACTTTTCTCAGCCTAATGAAATGCGAGATTTGGATTTGCATTTGGGACACCATGACAATATATCCCATCGCAAGAGGTTGGTCATAGAATGGAAGAACATTGCTTCGTTAAAGAATTGGGAGCTGCTCATAAATAGAGCGTTTGATACTCAAATTCTCTCCATTCTCACCGGTATGTTGATTTAAAAACTCTCCCACATCCATTTTTGTCTGGAAAAACATTTCTTCGTTTTCATGTTCATATTTGATCTTAATTTATAGGGGAAAAAACTGAATTTCAAAAATGATTTTCGGAATTGAATAAGGTTTACATCACTTTTCTAGGTCGCTTGGCTGCCTGTGCGTGAATTTCACATACATAACTAGTAGTCATTATCAGTGCACAAGTTTCTAATTGGATTTTCTATGTAATTAATGTTATTGTAGTTTTTTTATTTTTCCTATTTTGCTAGGTTTTTCCTACACTTTTAATAATCTTGCTTAGGTTAATAAAGCATGTCTTATTAGGTGAATGGTTGTGAGGTGTCACCTTCCTACATGTGAGCATCCATTAGCTATCTTAGGAAGATACTTTGCTATCTTTAGTCTGATAGATGGTTGCTCCTCATTGGTTGGTGTTGCCAGCTCCTCCCTCTTCCTAGCCTATATAAGCATGCTACCTAGCTTGTATTTGTATCTCTTATTTTTGCATCCTCTTAATGCTATTTTGCTTCCAGCATTTGCATTACTCTCTTGGAGACTAACTCTATGATGCTATTTTGATTTTGTATCATTTGCATTCATAGTTTAGATATTTACTCTTTGCACTAGTTTTCTGGGTTATTAATCTTTTCAGATTCTAACATGGTATCAGAGCTTTTCTATGTGCAAGAGTAGATTTTAGTTTCTTTATTTGAGAGATTCGGAGGGGGCAAATAAATTTTATTGTAGTTTTTTGAAAAACGAAATATGCTCTTCTCTTGCATGTTCAGATGATCTTGAGAATCAGAAAAGTTTTGACAAAAACGGTTTTTCTCTGGGGTTTCAATCTCAAATTTGACAACCAACTTGCATATTTGGAGTTTTCAATCAGTTTTGCAGGTACTAGCATGCCATTGATGGACTTAGAAAGTTGATCTAGCATTTGCATGTTATATTCTAATTGCTGGAGTCATTTTTTGATTTTTGGAGCCGTTTTTTACTGTTAAAGGCGTCTGATTTACACTACAGCAACATCTTCTGTACATCAGCAAGAAAAACACTTTCTAAGTTTTGTTCGCAGCCCTGAAAAACCATTTGGGTATCTTTTACATTTTGCATGCAAGTTGTATATTTTGTAGAATCAAGCATGCAAAGCTACAGCCATACCCCTCTCCGTTGGCAGTCGCAGATTTGAATGCACTTTTCAAATGTCTTGTTCTTGCTCATACAAACTCCAATTTTAATGATTCTTGTTATGAACTTGGCTATTTTTTTGTGCTCTATCCACTAATGGAGTTTTTAAAAAAAATTTCATGCATGAATTCTTCAGAAATTGCAGATTCTCAGTCGTGACTGTGCACAGTTCTCATTTTGAAAATTTCGGAGGATCATAACTTTCTCATACGACCTCGTATCGATGCGATTCTTTTTTTGAAAGTGCATGATTTTTCGAGTAGATCGCAGTAGTGCTATTTTTTTTCTTGATTATTGTGCCCAAGTTTCACTTTTAGCATATGCTCTTCATGAGGAGGCCCTGTCGGTTTTTCTTCCGTAACTTGAGCATACAGATGTATTTTTTCGATTCGAAAAATGCGTTAGAAAGCTGGTTCCGAGATGGAGATGATGGTACAAGTTTTTTTGATTTTTCCTATAGTCTGGTTGCCTATTTTGGCAGTCAAAGCCAAATGTTCTATTTTGTCTTTCGAGAGCCATATCTCGCTCATTCGGACTCTTTTCAGGGCTCACCAGATATCGTTGGAAAGCTGGTTCTATGAGTTATTCATTTGCAGAGGTCTTTTATCCAGATTTTTCTCCAGGTTCTTTCTCCTTCGAGTTTTGCACTTTCGCACTCTGGCGGATTACTTGGATTCTACAAGTCCTGGAATCTCTTCTTCTGTTCTTTTGGCTCACTCTTCTTTCTGAATTCTGAGCATTGTATGCTTCTATTCTGTTGCATTCCTTTTTTGTAAACACACTGAGATAAAGTGCCTGCTTTTGCATATCTAGGATCTTGTACACCTTGTGTTTGTTTGTACTCGCACTCAGTTATAAAGTGCCATGGGGGGTCATGATGTTTTTCCATTTTGTGCTCATCCACCTTTGTCAAGTGAATTTTTCTTCCACGACATTAGCCCATGCAGTGTGTCGGTGACACCACCCTTTATCCTATGCTTGTACTTCTATTGCACTATTGGTGTTCCTGATTCTTCTTCTTGCAAATGTTTTTGGCATTGCATTTTAGTGTTCCTGTCACCCCTCTCCCTGTTCAGCATTATGGGAGGGTTCACTTGTTGTTCTATGCTTCTTTGGTTGATGGTTCGTGCCTTCTATTTCCATGGAGGTTCTACAGATTAGCATTTTGACAGAGTTTGCAGCTTCATGCTTCAAAGATGCTTCATGCTCTTTTTTGTTCCTCTCTTTGGGACATTTCCTAGATTGGAGGCTTAGTTTCCTTCATCTAGTTCTTTTTCTTGTATTGCGTACCTGATTAGGCCTTGTTGTCGGGACCCATTTTCTTGCTTTCATAGCTTTGCTAGGTTAGCATCCACCTAAGCTTCGCTTATGGGGGGGTGTTAGTGTAGTCTTTTTATTTTTCCTATTTTGCTAGGTTTTTCCTACATTTTTAATAATCTTGCTTAGGTTAATAAAGCATGTCTTATTAGGTGAATAGGTGTGAGCTGTCACCTTCCTACATGTGAGCATCCATTAGCTATCTTAGGAAGATACTTTGCTATCTTTAGTCCGATAGATGGTTGCTCCTCATTGGTTGGTGTTGCCACCTCCTCTCTCTTCCTAGCCTATATAAGCATGCTACCTGGCTTGTATTTGTATCTCTTATTTTTGCATCCTCTTAATGCTATTTTGCTTCCAGCATTTGCATTACTCTCTTGGAGACTAACTCTATGATGCTATTTTGATTTTGTATCATTTGCATTCATAGTTTAGATATTTACTCTTTGCACTAGTTTTCTGGGTTATTAATCTTTTCAGATTCTAACAATTAATACACGCAGGCCCTATGGAGGAAAGTGACTGGTATGATATGAACTTCAAAGGCACTATTGTTGTTCTTTGAATCAAAAGAATAATTTCTTTCCCCATTTCTGAAATCCATAAAAAAATGAAGTTTCTGATGATATCAAATAGCGGTACAGACAAGGCAACAGTGAATGGTCTAGATATGTTATTTTCACTCACTCAAGTGAAGATTGTCCGCTTCGAGAGGTTGATTTCACCCTTGGCGGGAAACGGAGCATTCAAGCACTGCAAAATATAGAGAAGCTATCTTTGAGTTTATGTGAAGGATTTTAAAATACACCCACATTGGCCAAGCTACAACATTTTAACCTTGATCACAGCAATGAATTCGAGGAATTACTTCCTTGTATCTACAATATACCCTCCATTCTATCATGCTCTATCACCAACTGCCATCAGCTTCAAAATTTACCTTATGATTTTGGACATATGAAAAGTCTAAGAATGTTAAGGTTATCGACACTACCACGCCTGGAACAACTTCCTGCATCAATTGGGAAACTTGAACATTTCACTATGTGAGGGCTTGAAAGAACTCCCGAAGAAAATAGGAAAATCAAGAAATTGAGGGAGATTGATATGAGAGAATGTTCCCATGTGACAATGTTACCTGTTACTATTTGTGAACTCGGTTCTTTGAAGATTGTTACACATGATGAGTCGATTGGGAAGCAGTGGTTGCGGGTAAAGAACACTTGCATTCGTGAGCTTAGAATTCAAGTTGTGGAAGCACGGTTTAGTGTGGATTGGATTGATTGAATTTCATTTAGGGTCTGTTTGGCCATGGGCATAGGAATGGAGAATAGGCATGTAATATTGGGAATAAGAATGGCTATTCTAACAACTATTTTTTTGAATGGGTATAAGCTCATTTTAGAGGCAAAATGGGAATATGTATTCCTATTCCCTATTCCAAGTGACTAACCAAATAGAAAATAGAATACATATTCCAACTTTTCTATTCCTATTCTAGCAACCAAACGGGCCCTTAAAGAATATGAGCTAAGGATATTTACATCCTTTATAAATTATCTAGTTCATTAGTTTCATGTTCACTAGCACAAATGAATATAAGAACCTCTTAATTTTCAGCCTATATTATGATCAATTTTAATGGTAGTTTAGTGCAGTTAACATATTTTGATAGGAATTTGATCTATGTCATTACCTATGAATGTATCAATAAATGAAAATGCTCATGAATTTCCAATTCTAAGTAACGTGTTGTATGTATAAATTAGTAAAAACTTACAATAAGAAACTACTTTATTGAATGTGTCATTTTCTAATATTTGTTAAGGTCAATTAAGTTGAGAGGCTTTTTGGTATGAATCTTCAATGTAAACAAATTTGTATGTCATGTAAATCTTGTAATTATAGCTCATCAAATGGATCAATGTACACAATATTAAATTTTTTTAAGCTGAGATGCTTTCTATATTAGTATCAATCTTCAATGTAAACAATTAGAATTTTTCAAAAAATAAGACAATCATTTGCATATCTTGTACATCTTCTAGTCAGAGCTCATTGAATGGATCCATGTACACAATACTAATTTTTTTAGTAGCAGTTAAAAAATAGAAAAAATAAAGGTGAGAAGAAGTAACAGTTAGAGTCATAATGATGTAAAGAAAAACGAATTGAAGTAACATGTGGAAGTAACCTAATTTCAATGTCTTCAAAGAAATTAAATCCTTCCACATTAACAAAATGGATGAAAACCACAGTAAAAGAGTCTTATTTTATGATCTTAGAATTTTGATTTGAGTAAGCTCCTAGATTTTGAGAAACCATTATATCGATTTGAGAAAGCTTCTCATTCAATTTAAATAAGTACTTTGGGCTAGCTTACTACTTAGGTGATCTTGGTTTGTTCCACAATGACTAAAAATTTGAGGGTACTAAGGATTTAGGATTCTTTTTGTATCATTTAAATCTTACAAGGAATGAACTTTTTTTTTTTTTTTTTCATTTAATCTTGTGGAGATTAGTAAAATCTAGATTATAATATATTTTCTTTTGACACACAAATGACTCATGAGCATTACATCCACTAGCAATTTTTTAAGCTTTTTCTCAAATCCCTTTCTTCTTAAATGCCAATGATCATTTTTAAAAAACATCAAATTCTTTTCTTGAAAATATATTCTTTTCTATAGAGGCTATGAGAATGGCACAACTATTAATGGAAGGAGTTATGAATTCTCAAACAATGAGGAGGTGATAGGGAATAGGTTTCACCTTGGTTGATATAAAATTTTAATGCTTTTGGCCTTTTTATTTCAATGAATTGATTTCATTAAAATCTAAATAGAAAAATTTCAAGTATTTGCTACCAGATCCACTTATTTGTATGTGCTAATAAATATTTTATATTTCAAGATATGGGTTGATTTTACTACTTTAATTAGAACTCACCATTGTTAATATTTTATTTATTGTGGTGAAATCCTCTAATATTTTATGAATTATAAAAGAAAATTTGTCAAATGAAAACTAAGGAATTGCATTGGAATCTTAATTGTAATCATTTAGATGTTTTACAAAAAATTAGAATACAACTATCCCATTATAGAGGAGAATATCAGATAGAGATAGTTCCAAAGACATAAGTGAAAGAAAATAGGAATAGAGGCAATTACAAGAAAATATGAGTAGAGGTAATTAAAAACCCTTGTCAGTGCAAATCAAGTTATTTAAGTTGAGAAGCTTTCTATAGTAGTATTAATCTTTAATGTTAACAATTAGCTTTTTAAAAAGAATTAGACAACCATTTACATATGTTGCATATATTGAAGGGATAGTTCATTGAATGGAGACATGGATACAGTATTAAAGATTTTAAAGCCAAAAGGATATCTATAGCAGTGTCAATCTTCAATGTAAATAATTATCTTTCTTTTCTAAAATTAGACAATCATTTATATGTCTTATATATCTTGCAGTGATAACTCATTGAATGGATCCATGTACACAATATTAAATACTTTAGTAGCAATTACGCGAGAGAGAGAGAGAGAGAGAGAGCGAGAGAGAGAGAGAGAGAGAGAGAGAGAGAGAGAGAGAGAGAGAGAGAGAGAGAGAGAGAGAGAGAGAGAGAGAGAGAGAGAGAGATGGGTTGAGTCATAATGAAATGATGAAAAACATTTGAAGTAACATATGAAAGTAACCTAACTTGAGTCTTTTCAAAGAAATAAAATCTTTGAACATTAAATTTGACCAAGCTGCTAGATTTTGAGAAAGCATTATATTAATTTTATTACACTTTTCAATTGATTTTTAGAAAACGTTTCAAGTTGGCTTGCTTCTCAAGTTAACTTGATTTGTTTCACAATGACTAAAAAATTGAGTGTACGAAGGATATACGATTCTTTTGTTTTTCTAAATGTTATAGGGAATGAACTATTATTTTCATTTGAACTTGTGGAAATTAATAAAATCTAGATTCTAATGTATTTGGTTGGGATACACATGATTTATTTGTAACTGAGAAATGATATGTTGCTGACATATGAGCATTACATTCGTGAGCATTTTCAAAGTTCTTTCTAAGATCCCTTTCTTGTTATAAGTAAATGATCCTTTAAAAATAAATCAAATTCTTTTCTTGAATTTTTTTTTGTAGATTCTATGTGTATGATTAGGTGATTAATTTCTCTCAAGGGAGAAAATTGATGGAAGGAGCTATAGTTTTTGAAACAATGAAAAGTTGAAGGGAATACGTTTTAACTTGGTAGAGAGATAATTTTACTTTTTTGTCATTTTTCTTGTAACAAATTGATTGCAATAAAATATAAATACAAAAAAATTCAAGTATTTGTTAGTAGATTTATTTATTTGTATGTGCTAATAAATAATCTATGTTTCAAGCTATGGGTTTTAGTGCAAGTAAATTTATTTAAGCCAAGAGGCTTTCTATAGTAGTATCAATCCACAATGTAAATAATTTTCCTTTTTGAAAAAAAAAAACATTCATTTGTATTGGTGTATATCTTGTAGTGTATAGCCTATTGAATTGATCCATGTACATAATATTAAGGATTTTCGTAGTAGTTACTTAAAATAGAAAGAAAAAAGCAAGAAGAAGTAATGGTTGGAGTATAATGAAATGAAGAAAAAAAAAATTGAAGTAACATGTGGAAGTAAGATAATTTAAATCTCTTCAAAGAAATGAAATCCTATAATATTAATGGAATAAATGGAAGTAAAAGTGGAAGAGTCTTATTCTATTATCATAGCATTTTGATTTGAGCAATTTTCTAGATTTTGAGAAACTATTATATCAATTTGAACAAGGTTTCCAATCAATTTGAGCAAGTGTTTCAGGTTGGATTTCTACTTAGGTGAGCAGGGTTTATTCCATAGTGTTTGAAAATTTGAGGTTGTTGTGGACCAAGAATCTTCTGTGTCATTTAAATGTTATAGGGAATCACCTATATTTTTTCATTTGATCTTGTAGAGATTAATAAAATCTAAATTCTAATGTATTATCTTGTGAGGAAAATTACATTCAATTGTAACCAAGAAATGATACACGACTAAGTTATGAGCATTACTTTCACTTGCATTTTTAAAGTTTTTTCTTAGCTCCATTTCTTGTTGCAAGCAAGTGATTCTTTAAAAAATCATATTCTTTTTTTCTTGAAAATGTATTCTTTTTCTATAGATGCTATGAGTATGACATGAAGATTAATGGCTCTAGGGGGAGAATATTTAGGGAAGGAGTTATAGAATCTAAAATGATGAGGAGGTGAAGGGAATAGGCTTTTCCTTGGCTAAGGGAGAATCCTAATGTTTTTGACCATTTTCTTGCAATGAATCCATTACATTAAATTCCAAATAGAAATTATTTCATTTACTTATTAGCAAATCCACTTATTTGTACATGCTAATAAATATTATATATTTCAAGCTGTGGGTTGGTTTTATGACTTTACTTCGAGCTCACCATTGTAAATATTGCATTTATTTTAGCAAAATCCTCTATAATCCTATGAAATGTAGAAGAAAAATCATCATGTGGAAAATTAAGGAATTGAACTGAAATTTTAATTGTAAACATTTAGATGTTTTAGGAAAAAATAACATACAACTATCCCATGATAGAGGAGATTATGAAAGAGAGACAGTTCCAAAGACATGAGTGAGAAAAATATGAGCATAGCCAATTACAAGATAATATGAATATAGGTTGTTACAAATCCATGTCAATTCAAAGAAATTCATTTATATCAAGAGGCTTTCTATAGTGGTATCAATCTTCAATGTAAACAAATAAATCTTTTGAAAAAAGTTAGACAACCATTCGCATGTCTTGTGTATCTTGTAGTGATAGCTCATTGAATGGAACCATGTAAAAAATATTAAAGATTTTAGCAGTAGTTATAAAATAGAAAGAAAAAAAGTGAGAAGAAGTAACTGTTAGAGTATAATGAAATGAAGAAAAACAAATTGACATAGCATGTAGAAGTAACCTAATTTTAGTATCTTCAAAGAAATCAAATCCTACAACATTAATGAATCAAATGGAAGTAAAAGTGGAAGAGTCTTACTATATGATCATAGTATTTTTATTTGAGCAAGTTTCCAAATTTTGAGAAACTATTATATCATTTTAAGGAAGATTTTCAATCGATTTGAGGAAGTATTTAAGTTGGTCTTTCTACTCTAGTTAGCATGGTTTTTTCCATAATGATTGAAAATTTGAGGGTGTTGAGGATCTAGGAATCTTTTGTTTCATTTACATGTTACAGGTACTAAACCTTTTATGTGTGTGTGTGTGTGTGTGTGTGTGTGTGTGTGTGTATCTTGTGGAGGTTAATAAATTCTAGAAAATAATTTATTATCACGAGACACACAAATGATTTGTTTGTAACTGAGAAATGATACATGATTGACTTACGTGCATTATATTCACTTGCACTTTTAAAGTTATTTTTCCAAATCCCTTTTTTTTTACAAGTAAATGATCCTTTGAAAAAAATAGACTCTTTTCTTAAAAATATGTTCTTTTCTATATATGAAATGAGTATGACATGATGATTAATAACTCTTGAGGAAGAATTTTTTTTGAAGGAGTTACAAATTGTAAAATGACAAGGAGGTAAAGGGAATAGGCTTCACCTTGGCTAAGAGAAAATTGTAATGTTTTTGACAATTTTCTTGCAATGAATTAACCACGTTAAAATATAAATTGAATTTGCTTTAAGTATTTCTCAGTAGGTCCACATATTTGTAAGTGCTAATAAATATTCAATATTTTAAGCTATGGGTTCTATTGGCTCCTAATTTGACAGAAATTAAGCAAGCTTTTATGATGCCAATTAATCTATGAATTAGCTAAAAACCATGGTGGGCAATCTGAAAAACCTTAATAAAAGGACCAACTAACAAGACATCATAGTATTCTCCACTTTGAACTATACAAGATTCAAGTGGGTATACCTCATGAGTTCAACTATTATCCATTCTAAAATAAGGGTTCTTAATATGAATTCAAGTAACAACAGATTACTCAACCTTCTTTCTTCTAATTCAATGATCGTAAAGAGATGATAACTAGCTATTTTATCAAACCATTGACACCATGAATCAAGTACAAGCTTAGATAACAAAATTATAAAAGATTAATTGATTATAATATTCCTGCATTATGCAAAAAATTCCATTCATTTTAACTCACAAGGATGGTTAGTGCCTTATCCATTGGGCTACAACAAATAGAGATAGTACACCTACTTCTAGATCTTATCCCAACACTTTGTGCAAAGATCTACCTATATTCATTTCCAAATCCCATACTTATCATATCTTTACTTAAAAATATGGTGTTCTTTCAACTTGCATTAAGAATGTACATAATACATTAGATCATTAGAAAAAGAAAATTGAAATATAACTCAAAGTGACTTAGAACTAAAATTTAATAAAACTTTCTATCAAAATTTTAGAGAACAAAACAGAGACAAGAAAAGAGACAAGATTTGGAATGAAATCAACTCTCAATATTTGTATTCATTTCTTTAAACTATATACTGCTCATTGATAACCTCTATTAGAACAATAACACAATATACCAACAACTATAACTTTTGTATTCAATTTTGGAATTTATTTATAGCATACATGGACTAACTCCTACTTTACATAGACTCATGCAAAATGAAATTAAACTTAGACCCTCATCTAGCCTTTGAAACTTACTTATATAGTATGAGTTGCAACAAGCTTCATGCTTAGAGGGAAAGGACGATTTTCCTTCAAATAGAAAGATTTACAAGCAAACAAAACTATAACTATCACAAAGATGCATGAGAAGAGACAAAAAATCGTGGTTGTTTTGCCTTTGTATCAAAATCACTTCTTCATTTTTTGTCTTGTGATGGGGCTAGCTTCATTGTAACATTTCTTGTAAATCCCCTAAACCTAATGATTGGTCTTGTTCCATCTATTGTTCTCCAAGTTATGGGACCACATGGCTTCCTCATGCTATATCAAGCTCTAATATCTAGATTTTTATTACAATTGGTTACTTACCTACCAACTCACCAATTTGGGTGGCCATGTCCATTACTATAGTTAGTTCATTTGTTTCCTTGTCATCTATTTGAACTGCTTTATCAACTAATTGCATTCCTTTTGTAGTAGTTGCCCTGTCCACAATTGTTTCCTTAGATGCCATTTGTAATATTTTCACTATTTGTTTGCCATCCACTTGTCAAAAATTGTATCGTCTAGGTAGTTGAAGCTCAACATTTCTTGATCCCTTTTCAAGATGTATTTTCTTATTTTCTTTATTTCAAAAAAAACTTGTTTGAAAGAATAAGAAAATATTTGTACTTGTACCACTTCCTCAGTAGTTATTGCAAACCAAATATAGTTCTCTTTATTTAATACTTTATTCACCCTAATACTCACTAATTCCTTTAGCTCATTGTCCTGGATTCTTCCTTATCTTTTATTTTTCCTATGGCTTTTATTGCATGGGGAAAGAGATCAATTTTTTTTTGAGGTATCTAGAGAAACAAAGATTTATTATTCCTTGTAGGATATCCCTCTGATGATCAAAATATAGTATATCATGGGCATGATCAAAGGTCTTTTCTAATTGATCATCAAAGTGATCAATAACTGAGCAACATAGGCATGTAATAACATCATCCCTGCTAATCCATTTGCTCAAAATTGTTCTCAAGGTGGCTTCATTATTGTTCAACTCATTCTATATCTCTACTAGCCTTGACCATTCCAAGTAGAAAAGAGGAAAACCTACCCTCTCCACTACATATAAAAATGTATCTTTGATCATGTCCTTATTTTGGATGCCTAGTTCAATGTACAATGACCATATCCTAGCTTTCTACTTATTTAGCTCATCAATTGTGTAAAGTTCTAGTTACTGGGGAGAGCTTGGAATTTCCACAATTGGAATAGTATTAAATAGTGACATAGGGGGAGGACCAACTAAAATTCTAAGCTATCTAGATTGTCTAATTTCTTTACACTTTCTAGATCTCTCCATGTTTGTAATTTTATGCTCTAATTTTTAGATTTGTCTAATGCTTTCATCATAGGCTTCTAGTACCTTTTCAAACTTTTCATTTAACCCTAAGAACTTTCTTTGATCCTTAGAAGCAACCACAACCTCAAAATTTGTTACTTCTTTATTCATTAAGTCAATTTTTTCACTACCCACTTCCTCTACTCTATAGACCATGAGACTACCTGTATACTTAGAGTCTGAGACTTCTTGAATTCTTACCTTGCCCCTTTTATGGATTGACCACATGACTAAGGCTTTATGTTCATCACTATATCTTACCCCTTTATGGGCTTATGCCACTTCATCTTCAGGTTTTAACTTGGTTTCTTTCTCTTTCCTCACTTCGTCAAAGATCATTACATTATAAATGTCCCATTTTGGAAGTATCAAAACTCCTGAATCCTTTAATAACCTCCTTTCCCCTAC
Organism: Cupressus sempervirens; assembly: GCA_028749045.1. Classification (NCBI taxonomy): domain Eukaryota; kingdom Viridiplantae; phylum Streptophyta; class Pinopsida; order Cupressales; family Cupressaceae; genus Cupressus; species Cupressus sempervirens. The sequence continues at coordinate 211,804,287 of CM053786.1, read as the reverse complement.
ATGGGTTATTTGGCCAAACTCTTCCATGAGGCTAGCTTTAACCTCCTCTTCAATGTCAAGGTCATGTCTATCAGGTTGCTTTGGTTTTATTTTCTTACATTAGCCTCAAAGTTTTCAATACTATTCCTCCCTAGAAACTAAATGAAAGTTCTAAATTTAACAAAACTGTAATCCTCCAAATATTTATTTGATGCCTACTTCACAATAGAAATTTCTTTTTCTTTGAAATCCTCTATAGCGAGGGCTAAGAGTGGCATGAGAGGCTTTGTAGGTGTTGCTACCTCCATTTTTGTTACAATTATGACAATATCCCCTTGACCACCCATGTATTCCAGTTACTCCCTCAAGGAGTCTTCATCATCTCTACATATGGGGGTCTATGAAGGGGAGTACCCCTCAACTCTTGAAGAAGATCCATGTTCTAATTTTTTCTTCTTAGCTACAAGTGTTGTAGGAGTCTCTAAAAGCTACCTTTTATACAAAGGGACTGGTGGTATATTTATATTCTTTGCCACCACATATCCATCCCTTTTTTGCAATGTGTACTAGCCTAGGCTTATGATAGCTTTAGTTGCTAGCCTCTTCTCAATTTCAATAGCTTGATCTAGATAGGCTTGAACCAAAATTGCTTTCTTCTCATTCAGGGTTTGCATGAACCCGAAAAAATTACTCATAATCATATTAATTTTATTACCCCAATATTTTACATCATCTAGGGGTTCATATTTTGGGTCTAAGGCATTAATGAATTCAAGAACCCTACTATAAAATTTCCAATTTTTTTTCCTAACTTCCTGTTCTTATAGTGAAAATTCATTCCTAATTATATCTTCAAGAAAGTAAACAAAATCTTCATAAGACCTAGCCTTTTTTCTATCTTTAAACATATCATAGAATCCTTCAGGATCAATAAAATGGGGGTGGGATTGGGCCATCTAATATCTATCCAAAAAATTACCTAAATACCTCCATCCTCCCTTGGTGATTACAAAATTGTGAATTACAATAAAATTAGGGAAAATTGTACCTCTTGATATGTCAACTAACTCCTTTTCCTCTAATCCTCCTATCTACTAGAGGAATTATGAAATTCAAACCTTCAAGGGCACTTGGTATGGTAAGGGATGGGGCTTCCCTTGGAAACCGTAAACTCTGAATATAATGGAGACTAAGTATGTGATGATGTCTGCCTAATTGTGTCTTACCTTCAATTATTTTGTATGATTCTTAGGTTTAATCAATTCTAGCAAGGACTAAGGTATTCAAGGATTATTTCTAATCAATAGAATCCTTAGCTTGGAAGCAAAATACATGTCAAATCTCACGAAGAAGGCATCATTGACCTCCCAAGTCATATCAACACTCCAGAACTAGATTGGTAATTTCTCTCCATCCTTCTCCATCTTTAGCTCCATCTTCTTAGAAAAAGAAAAAACTCCTTTTCTTAGGCACATGTACATCAACATAGAATACTAGAAGAAGGGATTCTCAACTTTGGCCTTGCTTATACTAATTAATCCATTATGGATTTCTTCTACTAAATATGTGTCAAAACAAAAAATTGAGCTCATTTCATATTGTAGTGTCTATGCTATGATTAAAACAAAAGATCTTGGATACAATCTTGCTCATCCATCTCAAAAATTCTATAGAGGGAGAAATATAATGCTTGTGCCCTAGGGTTAAAATATTTATTTAGTACCAATTCTGGGGTATTAGACATAAATAAGGATAGATGCCCATCTTCACAAAGTACTCCTATAATGGTCCCCTCCTCAGTTATATCCTTTGGGCATCATACCTTTCTTTTAAATCTTCTAGGTCAATTTTCTCATGTAAGGCATGTTTAGGGTTCAATATGAAAACCTCCCTAAATACTTTAGGTGTAACACTAAAAAGGTTTTCTCTAGCATGAATCTTTACCACTCTCTGCAAGTGATCATATCTCTTGGCTATCATTGTCAATAAATTGTCATAAAAAAATATGCTAGGAAAAATTAGTTTCCCAATGTCAAATTGCCAGACTTTGCTCAAAAGAGTGTCATTTTTCCCCTTCAAAAACCATTTTCAAAAATTCTCTAAAACCCTAGTGGATGTTTCAACATCTCTTAGCCAATTTCATTTATCATAGAAACCTGCACTAACTAGCAAACTACAATTTTTTGGGACTAATTCTTTCCCCTTAGTTGTTTCATTAGTAGACAAAGGCAATTGCTCTAGAAAGTCATCATGTACATTACCATATTGGTAACCTACTTTCACTGAGAAATCCCTTTATGGAGGCATCTTATCCAATTTATCAAAATTCAGATTGTAATTTCCATGTATCAAGAGCTTCAAGAACTTACCCACACATTTTCTTACTTCACTGAAAAATTATGTCTGCAACAGTTCACTCTTTAAAAAAATCACAACCTAAGCTCTGGTTCTTCTACAATCAAATTCTCTTTTCCTTGGTACTCAATAATGAATTGAATCACAATTTTTATGCAAATTCTCTTCACACAAATTCATATTTATTAGCGTTAATAACAGTTATAATAGTCAAATTTTTGCTAGCACCAAAATGTTTAAATCTAATCGTCAATATGAGCAAGATTGGATAGTTCCATTTTTTACTTTAAAGGGATGTGTTACCTTTTTGGAAAGTTGGACACGCGTCATTATGTCACTTCCTCTCTTTGGCTAAAGCTTGAGAACTTTGAAGTTATGAGAAAGTGATGAACATTGATTTGAATTTGATCAACAATGGTAAAAGATCCTAGTTATCATTTTATTTGTCTCAAAAATTTGGGCCCACTGATACACATGTTTCTTCATCCATTTCTTGCTTTAGTTAAACATCATGCAACTTCATTTTGAAAGAGAAAGCGATGATCGTCAATCATCCGATGATCTGACAGTTATAAAAAAGAAATACATATCTTTATAATCTATATTCTTAGAAAATCAAAGCTCACTACCTGGAACCTCGTACTAACAACAACCTTTGGAAACTCACAACATGGGCTAGCCCTACCATTTCTACATCTCATCAGGTTGCATTCTTGCTTTGGTTAAAGTTTGTGCAATATCAAAAGGCAAGGATGCAACAGCCATCGATCAAACAAGATTTAGCGGCTTCTAGAAATAGACGTTCTCTTGTTATAGTCAATGTCTTTTTCGAATCAAAACATGCCATTTAAACATCCACTCTAACACGCTCCTTTTTATGGCCCACAACTTAGTCTGACCCCACTATTTCCACATGGAAGCATGTTGCTTTCTCACTTTGGCTAAATCTTCAGTACTTTCAAAATGCTAGAATGTGATAAGTGTTGATGTTGATATGATTGATGGCTTGGGAGATGCACAATTTTACACTACTTGAAAACTAAAAAGGGGGCCCCTCTCAAATAGTTGTCAATTAGTCACCTTCTCACTTTAGCCAAACTCCATGGAACTTCAAAAAGTGGGAAAGTGATGATCAATGATCTTAATTTGATCAATTACCATGAAGGTAACTCACCAAGGTTAAGAACTTAATCAAAATAATATGCGGGCTAACCACAAGGGAAACTTAGGTTAAACTAGAGTCAAGCACTAAAGGTAAAGAAAATATTTGCAAAAATATTTAAAAGACTACGCAAAAACTATATAATAAGGGATTTTCAAAGGTTTTTAGGGATTTATTTAAATTATTCCAATGCATATTTGAAAATACAAACAATATCAACCAATTTTTAGAAACCTAGGGCACAAATGAAATTAGGGAAATATAATTAGGGATTTTTCTAGGGCATAATCACTCAAGAGACATACAATCCCTAATTACAAAAGTATAACTAGTTTTTTCCACAAAAAATTCAAAGGATTTTTAACATGTGAAAAAATAGACCAATGGGTTGATTTTACAACTTTATTTAGAACTCACCATTGTAAATATTTCATTTATGTTGGTGATATCCTCTTTTATCTTGTGATTTGCACAAATCAATTTAGCAAGTGGATAATTAATAAATTGAGTTAGATTTTTATTTTTAAACATCTAGATGATTTAGAGAAAAAAAATTCACTCTATCCATTCACTTTATTAGGATTCTAATCCTGAGAAGACCTGAATAGGCCTACTCTGGACAAAACCTAGAATTTATTTTGCAAGATGTATTATATTTTTCCCTGAAAATGGAAATCAATATTACTATTCTTAATTTTTTTCATCTAATGTTGATGACATTAATCATGGTGATAAAAAAATGAATTATGATTTAAGACGTTGATAATTTCTTTACCCATCATGATACACTATTGTCTTCGAATGCTCTATCATTTCTAGCTAAAAGTATGAAAATGTTGTTATTTATTTGTAGCATTTTGATGAATAATAGAGGCATAATATTCTTTATTCATCATATTTCTTGTTCATCTTCTTGTGCTCTGTACTTGGAAAGCACCATTTTTTCTTTGATCAACTAGAACATTATGGCATTGATCATTTACATTTATACCAAGATTCAACATTTGAACATCTTGCTGATTGGTTTTACTTTATGCCATGGGATTATTATTTTTATTGTTGTTGGATTCAATTTATTTCTTCTTGATTAAACTATTCCATCGATAAGTCTTTGCTTATATTGTATCGTTGTTACTAGCTAGAAATAACAATCTCCAATCTTGATATTTCCTATATATGATGCATTGTTCCTGCTCTATTATAATTTGACAATGAATTTGATAATAATGAGAGCTTTTTATTTATAAATAAACCTATTACACATGTCATTTTATTTTTAATTAAATAGTGTACTATATATTGGCATGATTATGCAAGTCTATGTCAGCTTTTATTTTAGACTAAAACATTCACCTTCCTTTAACTACTTTGAAATTAGACCACTTTTATTCATTATAATTCAAACTATACTACTGATATGGGGCTTTCATTGATTATTTTACTATAGACTTTTTCCATATGGAATAATAATAATTTAGTGTTTGACAAACTTTGTGTGTATTTAAATAAGAACTTGAAACCTCTATTTTGATCCCAGAATGTGAGTTCTTTGTTTGAGATATAATTCTCTATAGTTCAAGGATATACTTCTCTACCTATTCTTTGCAATGTCGATATGATTTCTTCTTGTAGATACATTTTATGATTTTTTGATTCATCTTTGTTAACTATGATGCTGATGCATACTTAGTATCTCTTACAACAATTTATTGACACTTTCTAAGCTTGTTCTTCCCCTTTTACCTTTATGTTATCACTGACTGTACCTTTTATAATATCACCATGTAAATTTATCTTTATAATATTTGACAAAACATCCATAGCTCCACCAATGATTTTAAATGCACCCTTTGTTTCCAAGAACAATAAAACTCAAATCTTCTTTCTATTTTCTTTATAATGTGTAGAAACTATGTAATTTTTTTCCATTCGAAAGATTTATAGTTGTACATATAAGAAAAACCATTATTTAAAATAGGAATGTTTTGATTTATTATTTTCTCCACATATTTTCTTTTCATTCTAATCATATCTTGATTCCTTTTTGTTTTATGTATCTGAAGGTATGTATAGATGGCAGTTGATAAAGAAGATAGGGTTGTGATCTTTCATTACTTATTTTTTATTGAATGGAGACCATTTTTACTATATTTTAGGTGTCGTGACGACTTCTAGTAATGTGGTTGATCTAGATAAAATCTTGGCAATCCATTACATTCTATAACACACTAAGATATCCCTACCTTATCTTTTCTATTGACCTCTATACCCATACTTTAAGATGCATTGTATTTATACCTTTTCACATGTTGTAAGATCACACTATACTTGTACTTTCATTTCTGTGTGTGTGTGTGTGTGTGTGTGTGTGTGTGTGTGTGTGTAATTTGCAAATATTTATGTGTGTCAATGTAATTATTTATCTTCCATGAATAAAATCAACACCTCCTTATACTTTTATCTTTAGTGTAAATTTTTTTTGTTATTTTTACACTTTTCTAACAAATTGAAACAATAATCAAGACACCATACAAGCTTTGAATTATACCAATCTAGATCTTAGCTATAAAGCTTTATATAGGTCTACAAAATTTTAGCAAAATTCTAGAATTCGATAACACATTCATTCAATTAAAAATATAAGAATGAATCCTATCATCAATGTCATTGAGGATTTTGTTTTAATCCTTTCCTCAAAATAGTAAGTTGACCTAGGATGTCATGGTAATTTATTTCCATCTTCTTTCTAAACCTACTTTCATCCTCCAAATTTTTCTCTGAGCCATTAACTTTATTTCTAAGAGAGTGGATTTCATTGTATGTCCAAGTGTTGATAATCAATAATAAATTAGCTTTTATCTCAGCCTTAAGAAGAAACTGTAGGGAAGTAGGCATAGTATTAATCTTCTGAGTCACTGATTCCTTCTCATCACACCCCAAGTGTATGTCCTTAGACTCTGAGATGTAATAACCCACAATCTTAATAGGAGAAGTGTATTTTCTTATATTGGTATACTTCACCTTATTCCCCTAGGTGTCTTTACTTTTATTTAATTTTTTTTTATAGGAGAAGGGGAAGCAATTCCCTTATGAGACTTAATAGGAGAAGGGGCAATCTTATTATCCTAATTCATATGGTAGAGATTATGACTAGAATCAACATTTATTTCCATGGCATCTAATATATTTTCATAGTGGTCCTTCAAAGACCCTATATCTTTGTCTGAATCGGTAGAGGGAATATATTCCTTATCACCCACATCAATCCTACTATCATCAAGATCCTTATTTCCCTTAGTTCCTTTGATAATACATGTTTCTTTCCTTTTTTTCCAAATTCCCTCTTCCTTCTTTATGTTTTTAGGTGCATATTTAGAGTTTTGTGCCTTACATAATCTAAATATAGAAGTATTATGCATGAAAAAGTTTATTATTTATGATACCCCATTTTCAAAAAAATCATTTATAAATTCAAAATAAACAAGTTGCACTCTAAAGAATTATGCCAAAACATTTTTCCTATAGAGTGTAATCTTTTATTCTATTTTAAATCATCATCAATGTAAATTTACTAGTATATCTCTACTCCTAAGGAATTCTGCAATTCAAAACATTTGGAAGAAAATAAAACACTATAAAAGAGACAATGTCAAAAATAAACAAGATTTAGATGCATGTGATACTCTTAAAATGCTAAGAAAATAATTACAACAAGTAATGGAAATCCATGTCCACTCCTTATGAGATTAGCTGATTTCAAAATGATCATATGGTTGAGGTGAGATTAGTTTCAACAATAGATCATTTAGGATTGGATATTTTGTGATATGCTTAGCATTAATGCTTATCATAATTTGTTGGATAGACCTTAGTCTAGTATGATAATACCTTTGCTCATGATTACTGAAGGGATGTTGTGACTACTATAAAATATGGAAGAAGGATTATTTTACATCTTCTAAAGAATGAGGGAAGTAAAGATAGGAATTTGTGCATAATGAGGATTTACATATTAGGTAATCAAACTATTTTTAATCACTAGGTGGTAGATCTGCAATAGGTGGCTAAAACAATTTTGAGGTGGCATGCTATAAAATTAGCATATTATATGATGATTAGATTTTAAAGATAAATCAATGGTACCTAGTCTAAAGATGGTAAAAGGTTTGCAATACTTGATTTTAAGGATGAGGTAACTAAAGCCAAGAACTTGAACTCGTTAAGGATTTACACCTTAGGTGATTAGACTATTTCAAATCAAAAGGTGGTGGATCTACAATAGGTGGTTGAAAGGATTATGATGCCATAGAGTTATTGAAGAATTTCATGAGTAGACATGATCTAGTTTACTAAAATATTTATAATGAATAAAACATAATCATACATACATACATACATACATACATACATACATACATACATACATACATACACACACACATACATACATACATACATACATACATACATACATACATACACACACACACACACACACACACATATATATATATATATATATATATATATATATATATATATATATATATATATATATCAAATGAGAATTTTGAGATGTTAAAATTTGATATCATGGATAGAGTCAAATAAAAAAAATATTAAATAGAATTTAGTGATAGAGTATAGTAGTAAAAATGTAAGTGGTAATTTAGTTAAGAGAAGAGGTTGTGGAAGTAGTAGTAGTAGTAGATTTTTAAAGTTTTTAGTTCTATTAGAGATTGGTTGAACACTTGCATCAACAATAGAGTAGTCATGTGTAGATTAAGAGTAGCCTTGGTGGTTGAGATGAGGAAGAGAAGTGCATAAAGAATATTTATAGAATTCACATTTAGATATATTCCAAATATTCATAGTATCCTTGTATAAAATATATTTTATTCACCAGGTGTATCTAATGTAGAAGCATCCTTGGGTGATTAAAAATCTTACATCATCAAAAAATATTTATCTTATATTTAAATATTTCACTATTTACTTGGACAGTTTCTTGCTTTCATAGTCTTTGGTCAATCTAGCTAGCTCATATTATTATGTAATTCTTATGGTGTGATCTCTATGTACTTCTTTTTTCTATCTTTGCATCATGAAGCAATATTTCTAGATGAAGATATCTTATTATTGGTTTGGTCAAGTATTTTTAGCTTTCCTTTTCTAATGACCATGTTGGAAAGATCCTATTTACGATGGAGTTTTATGGATTTTGATGCATCTTGGCACATTATTTAATGTTGTAACCTATTTCATTAACCCTCTTGTATATTTTTAAGGATGATGTATTCATATTAGGTATATTCTTATAATTTGTGTTTTTAGCTATATATATTCTAATATATTTTCTTTGTGTTGGAGATTATTGATCAGATAAGCCATCTTGTGGCTTGTGATCTTGTATATAAGTTGGGTAGAATTTCTAGTTAATTAGTACATAGATGCCATATGTATTTTTCAATTGTATGGCAAGAGTGATAGATTATCTAAGCTTGGATGAAGCCTTTGGAAGGTTAGGTTTTGTGGAAGTATGAGAATTCAATGAATGACCAGTTGCAAATTTAATGTACAACATTTGTTATTGACATCGGTATCGTAATGAAGATAGTTTTCGTAGCCATATTGATGATAATCTAGTGATTCTTCCATATTATATACATATTGTCTAAGTTTTTTTGTATATTTCCATTAAGGCTTACTCTTGGTGCAACTTAGGCATCTTCATCGGGGATTCTCTAATCTTGAATTCATTAAAAAGTGTGTGCACATATCTTGACAAGTCTAAAAAATTAATATCTATCACATAAAAATAAATGATATAATGGTAATAACACATAAAAGAGAATCATTTTATTTACTATCTAAATCTAGCATTCTATTATACAAAACAACTTTGGAATATAGAAATTGTTGTTAGAGTAGCTCTAATATTTAGGTGTACATATTAAAGAACTTTTAATGTGTTAGGATTTTACACTACTTATATATTAGACACTAATTAAATGAGAAACTATATGTAAAACATATTAGTAAGAGAAAGGAATATCAACTAAGAAGAGATGTGGCTAAGCATGCCTTCAAATGGTAAGCCCTCTTTAATAGAATTGGTAGAAGGTAACACGAATTTATAAACATGTATGTAGTTACACATTCTAAAGAGTGTGAACCACATTTCATAGTATTGGAGTGCATGTAAATGAGGTTGATCTTTCTAGAGAAACTAATTAAGGATCAAGAGTAAGAATTTTTTTTGTTCTACCATAGACACATTGAACATTGTTTCTAGAGAAGGATATCGAGCCTTTTTTCCACTAATATAGTAATAAATAATTAACCTTTTTCAACTTGGAGTAAAAAATTAAGAAGTATTTACCTTTAAATATTTAATTAATATGTGGTCCACATGACTAATATAATCCAAGGTAATTGGGTTCCATAAACTAATTTATTATTTATAATTTATTCACTTTCATCAATAAATTAAAGATGATTTTAAGAATCAAATATTGTTAGTCTCTTAAAAAATTAAAAAACTTTTCATCATATTAGATGCATGAAATTCCTAATCTATTGTAACTGTTTTGTATTCTCTGGGTTTTTACTACTTAAGCATTTTATCAATGATTCTTATCACACTTCATTATCCATCATCAGAATGAGAGCAAGAGAAGAGAAAGAAAAAATATAATATATCAATGATCCACCCCCCTCCCCCTCCCCACCTCTCTCTTCCTTCACTTTGATGTGCTACATTTTTTCTCTCTATCTTTTCTCTCATCAAGACAATGCACCATAGAGTGTGATCCTAGATAATATTGGGAAAAATATGTCCAAGATATTTTAAAAAAAAAAAAAAACTACAAATCAGTTACTTAATATATGTAAAAAAATTGAAGTCTTAAAAATCTTAAAAGAAAGGCAAAAGCCTACAACGTAATGATAACTTGTGAGCCTCTCATGTGGGAGGTCTTGGGTTTGAATCTACCTTCGCTTAACATATAATAATAATAATTAATCTAGGCTTCAACAAATTTTTTCTTGTTTCTGTTTTAGATTGTATTTGACTTTTTACATTGAACTTTCTATCCACACTCTAAAATCCATCATTAGAATGAATGAAAGCTCAAATAAAAATTTAATTAGTACATGGTCCACATGTTTAATAGAATCCAAGGTAATTGAGTTTCATTAAAAATATATATATTCTTTATAATTTATGCATTTTCATCAATAAATTAAAGATGACTTTGAAAATCAAATATTTTTAATCTCTTAAAAAAAAAAAAAAAACTCTTCATCATATTAGATACATGAAATTATGAGTCTATTGTAACTGTTTTGTATTGGACAAAAAGAGGGGTAAAATTTTATTAAGACAGAAAGGAATACAACAAGGAGAGCTCAACAAGGAGCTCGATCCTGAGCAACAAGACCATCAAATTCTTGCACCATCTCAAAGGACAGTTGCCTCCTATCCCTAATATTCCAACCCGGATCATGACTAGAAGCCCATTTGGCTAAACAATCAGCAGTTCTATTCCATTCACGAGGAATATACGTGAACCTAATAAACTAAAAAGAGGAAGAGAAGAAAATTATCTGCTTAACAATAGTGGCCAGCTGCCAACGAACATCCTCAAGCTCTTGCGAAGAAAGCATGTTCACCACCACCTAGGAATCAAACTCACAGATAATCTTACTCCATCCCCGCAAGCAACACTGTTCCACAGTATATAAAATAGCCTGAGCTTCCATGAGATTTTTAGTATAATCACCCTTATGAATTGAGAAGAAAAATTTAATATCCCTAGCACTACAACGAGCCACTCCGCCAATACCAGCAGGACCAGGATTCCCACAGGAAGAACCATCAGTGTTAATTTTTAGAACTCCACAGGGAGGAGGAGTCCAATGCCCATCCCGGTTAACCCGACCCTTCCTCTGATGGTGAAGCTGCCTGGACATAGAAGGAAACCTATGAGCTATAGCCCCATCTCGAAGATGAAAATTGAGGCGATTATAGATAGTAAGATCAACCGGATCCATACCCCCATCAAGCTTACACTTCACAAGAATAGTTTCCTGAAGGGAATGTGATATTTTCCACCAAAGATGCAAAACACCAAGCCGAACATCTTGGAATATGTGACGATTCCTCTCCAACCAGATATGCCAAAGCATGAAATATGGGCCAACAATTCAAGCAGCATGGAGAGAAGAAGACTTGGAGGGAGCACTACCCAAGTGGGCCCAGAACTTAGGCAAAGAGGAAGCATGCCGACAAGAGCAACCCCAAGCGCTCCACCAAAGGTGCCATATCTGAGTAGAATAGGAGCAATGGAAGAACAGATGGGAGACAGACTCCTCTCCATTACCACACAAAACACAATAAGAGGGGCCCCGAAATCCACATTTACAAAGATTATCCCAGGTAAGACAATGGTTGTGAGCTACTAGCCACATGAAAAAATTGCACTTGGACCAACAAACTTTATTCCAAACTTTCTTCCACCAAGGGACCTCAGCATCCCCAAATAATTGTCTAGTTATCTCCTGATACCCAGCAGAGACACGATATTTACCAGACAAGGTACCAAGCCAAGCCAAAACATGTGGACCAAGCAAAGAAGAACACTCTCTAAAGGCCAAAATTTGAGAAAGCTCCAGACGATCCATGTCTGTACCTCCAGGAGGCCAATCAGAAGAATGCTTCCATCTGTAACCAACAACAGGTCCCAATTGATAAGGAGTCTTGTAATGAGCCACTTTATCCCATCCAGTGGCAAGAAAAGAGTCACAAAGAGGCTGAAGATGAGGGTATATGGATAAAATGGAAGGGAAGCCATCCCAAGCATCAGACCAAAACAAAGCCTGAGAACCTCCTTTACATATCCAGAATAGACCCTTCTTCACCAACATCACACCTGTCTTCAAAGTATGCCAAACCATTGAGCCACGACCTTTAAGAGGAAGTGCAGAAATAGAGCAAGGATCAACACCATGAAAATATTTATGAGTGATAATACAAGCCCAAAGTTGATGTTGTCCAGAGCACCATCACCAATAAAGTTTAGCAGCAAAAGCTTGACTACTCAATAGAGCAGATCGAAGACCAAGACCACCCTCCTTTTTAGGCCTACAAACAGTTACCCAATTAACCAAGCTCCATTTAGTACTACTCAAATTACCACTCCAAAGGAATTTTCAAGAAAGAGCATCAAACTCCTTGAAAAAGTAAATAGGTGCAGCGTGAACCATGCTTCAATAAGTAGGAAGAGCTTGGATAACAACTTGAAGAAGAGTAACCCAGGCAGCAGTAGAAAGCCATCTATGAGTCCAATGATTTACCTTATCCTAAAGCTTGGTAATCAAATTTTGCCAGAAGAGACGTGGCTGCCTGGAAACAGTAATAGGAATGCCAAGATAAGTCAAAGGAAGTGATCCTATCTGAAACCGTAGGATACCAACAATCCTGTGCTGAATAGAATCAGGAGTGTTAAAAAAGTAAATGGAAGATTTGTGCTCATTAAATTTTTGGCCTAACGCTACCAAATAAATGTCCAAAGCATGTTGAAAGGCTTCAGCTTCCTTGATCCTAGCAAGACCGGCAAGAGCAGAATCATCAACAAATTGAAGATGGGAAAGAGAAGGTAAGCCATTACCCCACCGCCAGGCTTGAAAAGAATTCTAGGACACCTGATGCTTAATGAATCTGCCCAAGCCTTCAGCCATAATGATGAATAGATATGGGGAGAGAGGGTCACCCTGGCGGAGGCCTCTAGAAGCACCAAATAATTGAGAAGGTTGACCATTAATAAGAACAGAAAAAGAGGCAAAAGTAACACAACTCATAATCCAACTCACCTAGTCAGAGCTAAATCCAAAAGAAAGAAGAATACTCCTTAGGAAGCTCCATTTAACTCTATCGTAGGCCTTAGCCATATCCAACTTAACAAACATGGCTCTCTCCCTTGAAGTAGCCATAGAGTGAATAGCCTCAGTAGAAATAACCACCCCATCCAAAATTTGTCTGGCAGCAACAAAACCATCTTGTTCTTCTGAGATAATAATGGGAAGCCACCTTTTTAGTCTCTCAGCAATCAACTTAGTAATAACTTTGTAAACCACATTACATAAGGCAATTGGTCTAAAAAACTCCAATTGATTAGCACCCTCTCTCTTAGGAATAAGAGTCAAGAATGTAGAGTTCAAAGCTCGAAGCATCTGCTTGCTAGCATAGGATTCTTTAACCACCTCCAACAAATCATGATTAATGATGTCCCAAAATTCCTGAAAGAATTCAACTGCAAAGCCATCAGGACCAGGAGCCTTCCCCTTAGGCATGCCAAAGATCACCTCCTCCAGCTCTTCCAAAGAGATTGGACGCATGAGATAATCATTCATTTCCTGAGTACAGGACAAAATAATATTTTCTTCATTATCAGCAGGAGGAGAGTCCTCAGAGAAGAGGGTAGAGAAATACGAAATAGCCTCTTGGAACAAAGCTGGCAAGGAATTCAGTTGGATACCTTGAGAATTAACCAAAGAAGAGATAGTGCTCTGATTCCGGCGAGATTGCACTGTTTTATGGAAAAAGGCAGTGTTTCGATCACCTTCCTGGAGCCAATCAACTCTAGCCTTTTGCTTCCAAAAAATTTTCTCTCAAAGTTCCCATTCTTCTAGAGCTCTAGATGCAAGGGATTTAGCCTTGCCAAGATCCTCTGAGAAACCTCGATCTCTAATTTCCCTTGTGATGACATCAAGATCTTCTTAAGCAAGCCTCTTCATAAAGTGAAGGTTCCCAAAGCATTGCCTATTCCATATCTTGAGCTGCCTTTTAACATATTGAAGCCTTTTAGAAAATGAGAACATTGCAGTACCATATGCAGGAGCACCATCTTTCCACCAACAAAAAACAAAATCATGAAGAGAGGAGTCACAAAGCCACATCAATTGGAACTTAAAAGGAGGATGCTTCAGAACATAAGCCCCTATAGCGGAAAATTTGATTGGCCAATGATCTGAACCCCTCCAATCAAGGATTTCTGAAGAAATAGTAAGGGTGCCACTAACCCAGAAGCAAGAAACAAGAAATCTACCCAGAAGTTCTGAGATAGTAGCAACACCAGTCCTGCGATTATTCCAGGTATAGAGACCATTAGAAGGCTTAACATCAGAGAGATGCAAAAGAGATATGTGTTGCCGAAGAAGAGCAGAAGAAGGCCCCAATCTACCCAAACCACCATGCTTCTCCTCCAAACTTAAAACTGAATTGAAGTCCCCTGCTAACACCCAAGGATGATAAGGATGACAATTTCTAACATATTAAATATGTTCCCAAAGTTCCTCCTTTTCCACAAGATCAACAGGTGCATACACATTAGTAACCATGATTACCTCTCCTGAGTCTAGAGCAGAAACTACCATAGAGAGAGAGCTAAGCAAGAAGACATCCAGCCAAGAGGAGAATTTTTTTGAGGATCCCAAAATATAGCTAAACTACCAGCACTACCTATTGCGCCAACACACTAGCATTGGTCACCAGACCAAATACTAGAGACATGTTGGACCATAGACTCCACAGAGAGCTTAGTCTCTTAGATACAAAAAACATCAGGACTATGATCAACCACCAAGTTATGAATAGCTTTTTGTCTAGGGATGCTATTCAACCCCCTTACATTCCATGAGAGAATAATCATCATTGGGTAGAATTGGGAAAATGAGAATCCAAAGGTTTCACTGAACCAGACTCAATCAATATATCTCCTATGAGTTTAATCTTCTCTTGGTCTGTTTTGTGCCCACTCCTTAGAGGGGGAGTAAAAGAAGCCCGCTTAAAGGGTTGAGGTGTCAACCCCAAGGGGAGAGGAGATCCCTTGCCCTTACCTGATGGTAGCACATCCTTAACCAAGTCAGCCAAAACAACATCATTATCCTCCAACACTGCAGGAGTCACCAGAGCCTCTGTCACAGGAGCTACAGGGACCTCACAGTTTTGATATACTACAACTTGGGATGCCCCACAAGCACCATTGGGAATAGATCTCTCATCTAGGCAAACTAGATCAGAAGAGATAGGAGGAGGAATACCCTCCTCTAGAACCATACTATCCAGCACCTCAAAGCGGTTAAAACCTGAATCAGATAATCTTTCTTTCAAAGGCCTCTTTTGACCACATCCCTTAGCTCGAGGGCGAACAGGGGTAAATCCATCCTTATCCTGCATTTGAGCCTTACCCTTACCTGTAGCATCTTGCAGATTCATTCCCTTGGTAGTATTAGCCATTTGAGATTGTCCTTTCCCTGTAGTATCTGCCAAACCACCAGAATTGCTAGCTGTAGAACCATCCACTCCTTTGAAACTCAAGTTACGAGGGCACTGACGCTGTAAATGACCATACTCATGATAAATCTGGCAACGAAAAGGGAGGGATTCATAATCTAACCGCTACACCCAAGAAGAATCCCCCAGACAAATTTCCAAAGAATCTGGTAATGGGTTATTCAAATTAATTTCAACACAAATTCTAGCATAAGAAATAACCTTTTTATCGAGGGATTGATGTGCGATCGCAGCCGGCTTCCCCAAAAAAGCACCAATTTGTTGAAGGATGTCTTCACGCCAAAATTCCAAGGGAAGACGAGGCAAGCGAACCCAAACTGGCACTGTTGAAGGGAGATCCTCAGCAGAATTAAAACTTGAATGCCAAGGTTTGACAAATAACACCACATGGTTGTAGAAATAAGGGCCTCCTTCAAAAACACGATCACGATCAGACATGCAAGAGAATACAACAAAAAAATAACTATTCCCTACCAACATAATCTCCATATCGCCTTCCACCAGCCATGAGCGGTGGATCCATGCCTCAAGAGCGGATAGAGAAATTCAAATTCCAAGAAATTTGCATATCAAAGCATGCTTGGTCCAATAATCAATGTCCTCCATTACAGCCATTGGAGGAATAACTAGAACAGGGCGATCATGGCTACGTGGAAAAAAATCATTAACTTTTTTCAGCTTGGAGCTCTCCTCTGAATAAAACGATTCAGATCGCATTGCATGCATAGTTGGAAAAGAACCATCTATTCTCACCAACGCAGAAGAAATCCCAGGCCCTGCCATGCAAACAAGAAAACCCCAATCCAAAATTGACTGCAGAAGATTTCCAAAAACACCCACGCAAATTATGTCCAGTAGCTAGCAATCCAAACAGAACAGAAAAAATAGTAAAGATCAAACACCAAGAACAGGCTAGGGGAAAAACCCTAGCCCAGCCGCTCAACCTCCATGTTCTTGCTTGCAGAGATGTCCAAACCCTATCCGATCACCGCTCCTCCCTTTATCGTCAACTGTTTTGTATTGGTTTTCACTATTTAAACAATTTATCAATGATTTTTATCACATTTCATGACCTATCATCAGAATGAGAGCAAGATAAAAAAGAAAAATATATAATAATCAATCAAGAAAAATAATCTTCTACAATTCATCATAATTTATTTTGTTATTTCTGTTTTAGATTTTATTTGACTTTTTTCATTAACATTTCTGTTCACACTCTGCAATCCATCATTAGAATGAATGAATGAAAGTTCACAATACCTCTTTCAGAATATTCAGTATGTCTTTCTTCATAATAATAAATACGAAAGAGATGGAAGAGAATTATGTAATATTTGTTTCACCTTTTCAAAATCCGCCTCTCTGACTGTCTATAAAACAGTTTCAAAATCAAAGAGAACAATCGTATATCTCGATGACACTTTGAAACATTGAATAACTGAAAAATAAAGCAAATGACATAGTAGTGATCTGGGAAGCACCAGAATTGGCGGTTCAGATCCAGCTTCTAGCAATACAACTAAGTAAATAAGCAGCTTTTGATAAATTTTAAGCTACTAACCTGGTTTTGAGCAGCGATTAAATAAGCAAACGACTTGTACAATCGTTAGCGAGAGAAGCGCGATACCTCCAAGAAGAGAAGCGACTAGCCATGGCTTAGAACAGTGAAGGCTCCAAAATTAAGCCCACAGAACCGTCCACCATTTCCTTCGGTAAGCATTTAAGGATCTTGAAACCTTCTCAATCTGTTCATAACATGGTATGTCGGTGGCCGGGATAGTGACAGAGTTCCAGAGCCAAGCGACATCTTCATCGCTTCCAAGCTTATTGGCGATGATACCTCGTCGTCTCAACCGAGCCACGTCGACACTGGTGTTGACCAGGTCGTTCATGAACACCACGCTCGTTATTATCTTCTCCTCCTCCTCCCATTGCGTCTCCATCACCAGAAGGTTTCTCAGCATCACTTCTGATCTGTCGTCTACTGTGAATTTGGGGAGGTACAGTGTTAACTTTCTCTCATTGAAATGTATGTGGCTGATACCTTTGCCCTTCAGTGACTTGAATTTCACGCCTTTGCTATGCAGCTCCTCTATCGTTGGAACGTGACGATTATCCTCCTCTGCTGTGCCCCGGAAGTACGTTTGATAGGATTCTCTCATTAACCAAATGACTAGCCATACAACCCATATGAGTAAAACAGGGGAAAGCAGGAACACAAATATTAGGCCAAAGACAACCCTAATTAGCTTGATAATTATATATTTGAAATGCTTCTTGTGGATTCTCTGACCATGCCGCCGTGTAGAACCAAATAGGAGTGCAGTGTGATCGGCTTCACTTTGACGGTTGTCCTCCTCTCTAGTAGAAGGAAATGGGATTGGTTTATTGTCGATCATATATTCACCAAGCAACTGCAGGATATGAATTCTGTTCTTGTACGTCCGGCTGCCGGCTATCCCATTTACTTCAATAGGAGACAAGTTTTTCAGTGCTGGCTCGAACCAGTAATCTTCCGTCGGCTTCTCCAGCGCCTTCCTGACCTCTTCCAAAACCCACAGTGGTAACTGGTTCTCCAATTTGAACGTATCTTTAGCTATTTCGGTCAACAAAGGGTGGTGATTGTCCCTCTTAAGAATATGCTGCAACACGGTCATCCTTAATCCCTCACTCGTTCCGGTCCCTTCTTCCTGTCCCTGAGGACTTGTTCCATCTTCAAAACTATCGAGGACTTGTACAAGGAAACAACCATCTCGCGCCAACATCCAGGAGAACCCATCAGGCCGATCTTCTTCCGGAAATCTGCCGACGACTTCCATGCCATAGTTTTTCTGTAGGTGGTCCATGTGACTTCTAAGCTTTTTCGCCAATGATTCGATGCCGCCTCCGCTCAACTGCCCATTAAACCTACGAGCGACTTCTGACTTGAAATTTTCAGAGACAGTCAAGTTTTCTGCGCGGCCAGAAAGTTGGAAATGTCGAGGACCGAAGGAGATCTGTTTGGGATGGTAGAAGTCCCGCGTCTGGTCATTCTTCAAACACGATGGAACGTCATAAAATACGTCCTTCTGAAGGACTGCGGATACCTCCCCTAAACTTTCTCTCACGTCAATCGTCCACTTCTCCCAAACTCCCATCTTCCCCAAATATCTTCAACGCACCTCTGATGTTTGACTTCATGTAACCACACTACAATTTACTTCTAAAATTGCGTTTCTCGCCGTTCTGATATGTCTCCCTTGGTCAATACGTTCACGAAAAGTCGGAGTGTTTGTAAGGAAATTTTTGACTGGATATTTTGGCTTTTCGTTTTGAGGCGTAGATTCCTGTCACATTCAAAGTCAATATTGGAAACATCGAGGACGACGCATCTCAAACACCGTACACTAAAAAATACGAAATGAGTTGTAAGCAGCACATGGGAAGGTTCGTCCTCTCAATCCGGGATGCTCGTCTTAATTAATGTATAACTCATTTGGAATAAGTCAGTGTAACAGAGAGCCCATGGCTATATAGCCACGGAAATGCACTCCCTTTACATTGTTTTTTCTAACTTTTCAAAAAAATCTTAAGTCCTCTCTTTCGTAAGGAAGTGCATTTTCGTGGCTGTATAGACGTTGCCTAATAGAGATGCCGCTCAGGCCAAATAAAGAAAGGTTAGAAAAAGTCAAAACTCTGTCATTGGGAAGGTTAGATAAAGTCAAAACTCTTAGAATAAAGAAAGGTTAGAAAAAGTCAAAACTCTGTCATTGGGAAGGTTAGATAAAGTCAAAACTCTTAGGAAGGAAGACAATAATAAGGGATTTGAAGTCAATGCAGATTCGTATTTTACATGATTTATGTTCAAGGTTAGTTTTGAAGATTAGGTATGATTTCATAAAAGTTCATCAAATCATTAAGAGCAATTTGGGATGACTAATATTAGAAGACTTATTCAAGATGTATTAAATGACCACTACTAATATGATTAAGGAAATGGTGACCACTAACATAATTTAGAAAATGCTAAATAATGGGATTGTGGAAGAAAAAAGATTACATACAAATTTTGAATGTTAAATTTTTTTAAATGGTGTTGAAGATCAAGAAGACTTGATATTATTAAAGGTAGAGTGCTAGTAGACATCACATTATTTCTATCATTGAGAAATTTCATATTTAAATTATCAACAAGTAATAGTAATGACAACAAAAGGTGGTCTACAAATCAGATGTAAGTAGATGTTTAGGATTATCTAATATATTAAGTTTTATGTTTCAACGCTGTCCAAAATTATAAGTGTAAACTTTCATGGGCATTTAACAACAATATAAGATAGCAGGAGATTCTCATTGATTTCTCATGTGACATGTTGCTTGGGTAAGAAGAGAATATGCATGTGGCTAGCAAAGAAACATACAATAGAGGAGGATTCGAATCAAAAGGACATTTGTGATTACTATCCACAATTAGAATAGAAGATAACATCATCTCACTACGAAAGAGTAAAATGGTCCATTTAATATGTATAATATTAAGATATAATAAATAACTTTAAATATAATAAGTAGGAGATATTTTCCACAACAAGTATAAAGCTATCACATGAATAAACTATGTAGATTTTTTGTCAAAATCATGTGAACCACTACTCATGAAACTTGGGTCAATGAGTTTGACTCAAAGATTACACAATTGAATCCTCATAGCAATATCATAAAATTTGAACATGTTATCAATAGATATATTGTTCATTATTTTTTAAGAATTTAGATAAATAAGGATAGAAATTTCATAAAGTACCATACAATATATTGAAATAACCTATCAATTAAGATCATGTTAGATTATGGTGACTGATCAGGAAAGTACTGTACATACTTCATAAATAGTGGGGTTCGGGGCATCGCCCCAAAAAAAACTTTTGGGCCATGGCTGACATGGTAGCCGAATATTATGGCCGACATATGGCCGACATGTTATAACCCTAAAGCAGTTTAATACTTGTATAAAAGGGTTTAGGGTTGGGTATTTTTTATTATGTTGTGATGCAATGATGCGAAATTGCTTCTTGCGGCGGTATTGAGTTGTAAGGGATTACTAATTGTAATCAGGTTGTAATCATTGGATTGTAATAAGATTGGGCTTGTTGTTTTGGTGGACGTAGCCCAGAGATTGGGTAAACCACGTTAAATCTTGGTGCCTTGTGTTCATTTCTGTGTGATCTATTATTTTCTGTTATTGGTTATATTTGCATGTAGTTTTATTTCTGTCCGTGGTTTATCCTAACAAGTGGTATCAGAGCGAGGTTGTCTTTCAGTTATCCTCTGCAGGAAAGTCTCACAGTTAAGTGGGTGTCTCATGGTTGAGTGGGAGCGATGGCAGATGAGGGAAAGCTGATGGTTGACAGGTTTAATGGGCAGAACTTCCAGCTATGGAAGATGCAAATGGAAGACTATCTATATCAGAAAGATTTATGGAAGCCGTTGGAAGGCAAAGCCAAGAATCAAGGAACTATGTCAGAGGCTGAATGGGATCTTTTGGACAAAAAGGCACTCGGAAGCATTCGGTTATGCTTGGCACGATCAGTGGCATTTAATATTAAAAAAGCAAAGACGACAGAAAATTTGATAAAAACCCTATCGACACTGTATGAAAAGCCCTCCGCTTCAAACAAGGTATTTCTCATGAAGCATTTATTTAATATGAAAATGGCAGAAGGTGGATCTATTGCAAATCATTTAAATGAGTTTAATACTATTACTAGTCAGTTATCTTCTGTGGGGATCAATTTTGATGAAAAAATTAGGGTTCTCTTGATTTTGTGTTCTTTGCCTGAAAGCTGGAATGGCTTGGTAATGACAGTGAGTAATTTTGTTCCTAGATCTAGTACCCTAAAATATGATGATATGATCGGTGTTGTTTTGAGTAAGGAAACTCGTAGGAAATCCTCAAGTGGATCTACATCAGGAAGTGCTTTGAATGCACAAAGTAGGGGTAGAATGACTGAAAGAGGAAGTAACTCTAGAAATCATGGGAAATCAAGACGAAGTCAAAGGGGAGGAGGTCTCAATCGAGAGGACCAAATGATTGCTGGTACTGTGAGAAACCAGGGCACAAAAAGAAAGATTTCTGGAATCCAAAGAAAAATGAAGGAGATAAATCAGATGGAGACAAGGAGGAAAATGTGGTAAGTAACAAATCCAAAGAGGATGCTTTGCTTCTTTCTTTAGAGAGTGTTGATGATTCATGGGTTTTAGATTCTGGTGCTCCATTTCATGCTACACCTCATAGAGGTTATTTCATTGATTATGTTCAAGAGAATTTTGGGCTTGTTTATTTGGGGGATGATGAACCCTGTCAAATTGTTGGAAAGGGAAAAATTAAGATTAAGTTGCAGAATGGGAATCATTGGCTACTACATGAGGTAAGACATGTTCCAAAACTAAGTAGGAATTTAATTTTAGTAGGGCAACTCAGTGATGAGGGTTGTGTAGTTACTTTTAATGATAAAAATTGGAAGGTTCCCTTGTAGTAGCAAAAGGTGTGAAAGTAGGCACCTTATATCTTTGTACAGGTCATATTGTTCCTTCTACATTGATTGTTTTAGAGAAAAATGAATGTTCAGGAACAATTGCTGCATTTGAGCAAGGAGAACAAATAGCCGCTATAGATTCTGATACAGTGCTGTGGCACAATAGACTTGGGCACATGAGTGAAAAGGTATGAAAGTACTTCATTCAAAGAAAGTTTTACCAGGTCTGAAATGTGTGAATATGGATTTCTGTGAAAGTTGTGTATGGAAAAAAAAAGAGAGTGAACTTTGTAAAAACTAGAAAGGAAAACAAAAAGGAGAAATTAGAGCTTGTGCATACAGATGTATGGGGACCAGCTCAGGTATCTTCCCTTGCTGGCTCTCATTATTATGTTACATTTATTGATGATGCAACTAGAAAAGTATGGGTTTATTTCCTTAGACAGAAATCTGATGTATTTCAAACTTTTATGAAATAGAAATGCTTGGTTGAAAATTAGATTGGTAAGAAATTAAAATGTCTCAGATCTGATAATGGTGGTGAGTATTGGAGTCATGAATTTGAAGATTATTGCTCCACTAATGGTATTCATAGACAGAAAACTATTCTAAGGACTCCACAGGAAAATGGAGTGGCTGAACGCATGAACAGGACTATAATGGAGCGTGCAAAGAGCATGAGGTTGCATGTTGGGTTGCCCTTACACATGTGGGCAGAGGCTGTCAATACTATAGTATATTTGATTAATAGAGGTCCCTCTACTCCTTTGGGTTGTGGTATTCCAAAGGAAGCATGGACTGGTAAGAAGGTGAGTTATTCTTTTCTTAAGACCTTCAATTGTGAAGCTTTTGCTCATATAGACTCTGAAAATAGAACCAAGCTAGAAGCTAAATTAAAGAAATGTATCTTTGTTGGATATGGCATTAATGAATTTGGTTATAGGCTTTGGAATTTTGAAAATCTTAAAATTGTTAGAAGTCAGGATGTCATATTCAATGAGAAAGTGTTGTACAAAGATCTGTTGCAGCAACATGAGAAGAAAGAAGATGATTATGTAGTGCTGGATGATACTCCAAAAGCTGATGTTCTAGCCATTTCTCATGATGTGCAACAACTGCAACAACAAATACCACACACATCAATGAATGTTAGACGATCAATGAAGCAAATTAGACCTCCACAAAGGTTTTCTCCCTCTTGGTATTCTATTTTACTTACTGATGTTGGTGAACCTGAAAGTTATGATGAAGTTGTGTAGGTGGATACTAAGATTCAGTGGGAGTCTGCAATGAAAGATGAAATGGACTCTTTACTACAAAATAAGACATGGGATTTGTGCAAGTTTCCTGTAGGTAAAAAGGCTTTACAGAATAAGTGGGTTTACAGGTTGAAAGAAGAGGAAGGAGGTAAGAAAAGATTTAAAGCCAGGTTAGTTGTAAAAGGATTTGCACAGAAAAAGGGAATTGATTTTGATGAGATATTTTCTCCTGTTGTTAAAATGACTTCTATTCGTACTGTTTTAAGTCTTGTGGCTACCAAAGATTTGCATTTAGAGCAGTTGGATGTTAAAAAAACCTTTCTTCATGGTGATTTGGATGAAGAAATATATAGGGCTCAGCCATAGGGATTTGAGGTCAAAGGTAAGGAGAACTTAGTGTGCAAATTGAAAAAAAGTTTATATGGCTTGAAGCAAGCACCTTAGCAATGGTATCTAAAATTTGACAAGTTTATGCATGAACATGGCTATAACAGGTGTCATTTAGATTATTGTGTTTGTTTTAAGAGGTTGGATGATGATAGCTACATTATTTTATGTCTATATGTTGATGATATGCTTGTAGCTGGGTCTAACATGGATCATATTAAGGGGCTAAAACGCCAGTTAGCACATGCATTTTCTATGAAGGATTTGGGGGCAAAAAAATAAATCCTTGGTATGAATATTTGCAGAGATAGGAATAACAGAACATTGACACTATCTCAAGCTGATTATGTTGAGAAGGTGTTGCAACGTTTCTCTATGGAGAATGCTAAAGCTGTCAGCACACCTTTACCTAGTCATTTGAAATTGACTATGGAGATGTGTCCCAAGACATAGGAAGAGGAGGATAAGATGTCCAAGGTACCCTATGCTTCACCTGTAGGAAGCTTGATGTATGCTATGGTATGCACTAGGCCAGATATTGCACATGCAGTGGGAATCGTTAGCAAGTATATGAGTCATCCAGGATTTGAGCATTGGAATGTTGTCAAGTGGATTCTTCGATATTTGAGAGGAACATCCAATAAGTGTTTACAATTTGGGGGCTCTACTATTGATTTATAGGGCTATGTTGACTCAAATTTGGCTGGGGATATTGATACCAGGTGGAGTACTACATGTTATGTCTTTATTGTTTGTGGGGCAGCTGTGAGCTGGGTTTTTAGGTTACAAAATATTAATGCTCTATCCACTACAGAGGCAGAGTATGTTGCTACTACAGAGGTAGCCAAAGAGATGATATGGCTTCATTTCTTCTTAGAAGAATTGGGACATCCTTAGAAGGATAATTATTTGTTCACAAATAGTAAGAGTGCCATTCATCTTGCTAAGAATTCAGCTCTGCATTCTAAGACTAAACACATACAGTTGCGGTACCATTTCATTCGATCAGTTTCGAAGGATGGACAGTTAAAGCTGGAGAAGATACATACCAATGACAATCTAGCAGATATGTTGACAAAGGTTGTAAGAAGGGAGAAGTTGAACTCCTCTTCAGCTTTGGTTGGTCTTTTAGACTGAACATGAATAAAAGAATAGCAGAGTCCAGGGAGGTTCGATCTAGTGGGAGCCTCATGTGGTAGTGGTATTGGTACAAGATCAGTCTCCAAGTGGGAGATTATTGTTTAGTGTGGAGCTTGATCAGTCCCCAAGTGGGAGATTGTTAGATTATGGTGACTGATCAAGAAAGTATTGTACATACTTCATAACTAGTGGGGTTCGGGGCATCGCCCCAAAAAAACTTTTGGGTCGTGGCTGACATGGTAGCCAACATATTATGGCCAACATATGGCTGACATGTTATAACCCTAAAGCGGTTTAATACTTGTATAAAAGGGTTTAGGGTTGGGTATTTTTTATTATGTTGTGATTCAAAATTGCTTCTTGCGACGGTATTGATCTGTAAGGGATTACGGATTGTAATCAGGTTGCAATCACTAGATTGTAATAAGATTGGACTTGCTATTTTGGTGGACATAGCCCAGGGATTGGGTGAACCACGTTAAATCTTGGTGCCTTGTGTTCATTTCTATGTGATCTATTATTTTCTGTTATTGGTTATATTTGCATGTAGTTTTATTTCTGTCTGTGGTTTATCCTAACAAATCATACTATTGAAATTGTTGGTGTAATTAAATATTCACTAATTACACTTACTTAAGCTTACTTAGGATAATGCATTGCATAGTAGTGTGTGATTAAGACACTTCGGAGTTTGCACCTCAATTAAACACATGGTGTAGGAGAATTCCACTCTAGGTAGTCATAGTTGCTATCTCATTCCACCTTTAGTGCACTTATGACATTATCATCCTCATCATCGCACATACTTCATTGCATAATGGAGGATGGTCCACCTTTGGTGGACATGTGATTCCACCTTGTGTGGGCGATAGCTTATCTTCTCCTTATCATTTTCTCTTATCACCTCTCCTATTTAAGGAGGCATACTATGTACATTTCAAATCAATTCATTGGATGTCAATCAAGTCCATTATCAATAATAGAATTTTTGTATCTTCATGCAATTGTCTTGCCAATCATTTATGGAAGTTATCTTGGTCTTTGATTTGATCCTGGGGGTGTTGTAGAGTCACCTAAAACTCTACTATAGTATCAGAGCTCTCATGGTGTGAAGACTTCTTCTCAAGAAGTGCAATCTTGACTTGACTTATTGTTGGTGCAACATTGACAATTTGGACATCACAATTTGGAGGAGATTTTGGGAGTTGTATTTTTTGACCTTCTATTGTATGTGAAAATTAGAGCTTGTTGGTGTAAATCAGAGGTTCGCACATATAGAGGAGGTCTAAAAAACCCTAAATCAAATTTTGTTTCATCCAAATTGGACATTTGAGGCCAAATCTAGAGCCATTTTATTTTTGAAGATGTGGCAATAGTGATTCAAAAAAAATTATTTCAGAGGCAATTTTCAAACAATGATATCTCCCTCATACAGACTCCTTTCTCCGAGCAATTTTTTTTTTTGTTTTGGGATAGAATATCACAATCTAAACAGTGGTGTAGGTGATTTTGGATCTCTGTCTCTAAATTTTTTTGAAAATCACAAATCCCATTTTCCCAACTTTTAAGGCTCTATTTGGGCACATTCAGTAACATTTTTAGGTGCAATTTTTTTTGTAAGTGCATGATATTTCCTCCAATTTCTAGATCTGTAACTAGATTTCAATGATTTGGAGTTGACATATGACTTTCAAAAATAGATCTTCTTTGGCTATATTTTTCACTTGGTGAATACTTAGATTTCAATTTTTAAAATTGAATTAGTAATTTGAAGGAGTTATCAGTTGATTTCAGTCATCATTTGATTTCATTATGGATTTTTCAAAAGTTCCATTACTCACTCCATATAACTATCATGAATGGAAACAAGTAGTTTCTAATCAATTGATGAGTATTGGATTGCTTAGAATTATTCTTGGATAGGATCTTGAACCAGATATAGGTGTTGCAGAAAGAAAGAAATGGTTTAATAGAAGGGATAAAGCACTTGGCTCTCTTAGATCTACCATCTCCAATGATTTGTTATATCATATTGCATCCTATACACATCTTTGGTAAATCTAATAGAATAAGAAAATTCAAATTGGAGAATGAGCTTCTAGGTCTAAGTCCATGTGATATTGACAATGTGCAAGACTTTTTCTCTAAGTTCAATTCCATTAGATTGGAGCTTTCTAATTGTGGCATTACTAAAGATGATGAGCAATTGAAATTATGTATTCTTTCCAAGCTAGGTCCTAAATATTCAATATTTTTTTCAACATTCTATGCTACTATGGATGCTCTTGGTAGTGCATACAAAATTTCTTCTCTTGATAAATTTGTAGCTCAGCTCACAAGGGAACAAGAAAAGTTAGTACACATGGGTCAATTGAAGCCTTCAAAGCATCAAGCATTGGTTGCAAATGAATCCACTCCAAAGGCTCCCAAAGGAAAGGGAAACAAACAACATAAGGATCCTAAGCAACATGAAAAAGGTGATGATTCTCCTTCACAACTTAATATTGAATCCAAGTCCTCTTCAAGAGAGGAATTGTCTAGAAGAAAGAGAGATAAATGTGCTTATTGCAAAAATCTAGGACATGATGAGCATAACTGTTTCCATAAGAAGATTGATGAGCTCACTCACATTCTTCAAAAGAATAGTATCCAGTTGCTCACATCACTGTCTTCTCCTTCTTCTCAATATCAGGCAACTGCTACATCTACATCTACATCATCATTTAGAGGCAAAGGAAAAGCACTCATTACTTCCACACATCCTGAGCAAGGTAAATGGCTTTTTGATTTAGGTGCATCACATCATATGGCATCTTCTATAGATATGTTTTCTTCTAGTGAGCCTTGTAATTCTCCACCTATATTGATGGGTAATAATACATACATGAAGGTTTGTGGGAAAGGTTCTATTCCTATGGGACAGGGTTCAGTTAATGATGTTCTTTGTGTACCATCCTTGATAATTAATATCCTTTCCATTTACCAAATTACTCATGGGGCAAAAGGTAAAATTGTTGAGTTCACTCCTGATTATGTCCATATTAGGGACATGGAGACTAAATATGTCATAGCTATGGGAGTTCTTAATCATACATCATGCTTCTATTCTTTTGCACATTTTGGTGATAATGATGATGATACTCATGATGTACCGAACTCTTTATCAAGGGTGAATAATTCATATGAGGAGAACATTGGAAACTTGAATCCTTTTGTTCTTGAGACAAGAGTTGAACTTCCTACTCCTCCACCTCCTGCTTCTTCAAACATGAGTTCTACTATTCAGCAAGATTATCTTTATGCTTCAAATCTTGCAGTGGGGGATGAATTCCTAGATGCTCTTTCAGATGAGTCTCATAATGTAGATTCGGTTAATACATCTGAGGAGATTTTCCTTTAAGAGACTTCTTCACCTTCTTTGGAGATTGGATTTCCCAACTCTTCATGTTCTCTTGATTTTTCACATCTCATAGGTTAGCTTGATGGTGTGACAGAATCTTTGAGCTTGGAGACACCTATTCAGTTTTCAAAGATGCATACATGCAGAAATTCTTCCTCCTTTCTCACTTTTTACATGGATTGGCTTCTTCATCTTTTGATGTATTTATCTCTTCCTAAGGAGAGACATGTTTCTTGTTGGCATTGAATTATATTTTTCTTGCAGGTACTCTTCATCTACATTTGAGCTTCTTCATCATAGGGGAGAGATCATATATGCTTATTTCCTTCCTATGGGGGTGGGGGGGAGGGTCATTATTTCTATATACATTATGTATGCAATGTTTAGGGGGTCTTGAGTACTCCATTCATCCATGCATCTTGTTTTCATCTCTCTTTTTGGGGGAAGGTTTTTCTCGTGAGGTTTTCTCTCTTTCTCCATTTTATGAGAGATTACATTTCGTGTATTGCATTGCATATTGTACATGGGTACCTAAAATGGCCTAGTAGCCAGGATCCATCTTGCATTGTAAGTTTAAGTGTATTCCCCTAAGTTTCACTTAAGGGGGTTTGTTGGCATAATTAAATATTCACTAATTAAACTTACTTAAGCTTACTTAGGATAGTGCATTGCATGGTAGTTTTTGATTGAGACACTTAGGAGTTTGCACCTCAATTAAACACATGGTGTAGGAGAATTCCATTGTAGGTGGTCATAGTTGTTATCTCATTCCACCTTTTGTGTACTTATCACATTATAATTGTCATCATCACTCATACTTCATTGCATAATGTAGGATGGTCCACTTTTGGTGGACATATGATTCCACCTTGTGTGGGTGATAGCTTATCTTCTCCTTATCATTGTCTCTTATCACCTTTCCTATATAAGGAGGCCTATTATGTACATTTCAAATCAATCCATTGGATGTTAATCTAGTCCATTATCAATAATAGCATTCTTGCATCCTCAAGCAATTGTCTTGCCAATCTCTTGTGGAAGTTATCTTGATCTTTCATTCGATCCTAGGGGTGTTGTAGAGTCATCCAAAAATCTAATAGAAATCAACTAAAAAATTACAATACACACAATATTATACACCTATGTTATACAATACTTCTATATCTTGAATGGGCTAATCTTTCTCTAAGATATCTTCTAGGTGAGCTAGCTACACTTATTGTGAGGCTAATGGTACTTCTAGAGGGATTGCCATGATGTGGAATCTTGATAAGCGATTGGTAGTAGTTATCTCAGCCAACACCCATTTTGTTGCCTCTAAATTCAGCAACTAGTTTTATAGCTAGACTATTTTTAATTTTTATGCCCCTAATACTCGTAATAGTAGGCTTGTTATTTTGGATGAGGCCACCACTATGGATGATTCCATAAGACCAAGAAATATCTTATGTATGGGGGATTTCAAAACCCCTTTGTACTCCATGGAGAAGATGAGGGGACTGGAGGACTTCTCAGATAGTATGCAAGATCTAAAGGATTTCTTGAGAAGAAATGATCTGATAGATATTGATCTCTAGGGTTTGGCCTTCACTTGATCTAACAAAAAACTTGGGAAAAATTTGATCTAGGTTAGGCTTCATAGGACCCTTATATTTTCTAGATGGGACATTCTTCAGCATACTAACCTAAAGGATTAGCCTAGGACCATCTCGACAAAAAATTTAACCAAACGGAGGCATTTCAGATGCGAGATTATGTGGTACTTGAATTTTGATTTTAGAGACTATATTACATGTTGGTGGAAGGACCTGATGGAAGGTATGACCATGTTCTAAATTCCCAAAAAACTTGAGAGAATTTGTAAGGAGGTTAAGGAATGGTGCAAATTGTCATTTGGGAGTTTAGCTGGAAAGAAAAGAAGGATACATAAAAGAAGTTAGTAGCACTCCAAAATCAAATTGTGCAAAGTGGAACTCAGGTGGTGCAATAGTAGGAGGAGAGTGAGTGCCAACACAAATGGAACTTCCACTTGAATAATGAAGAAGTCTTCAGGAAACAAAGATCCAAAGTCCAATGGTTGGAGGAGGGAGATAAAAAAATGGTGTTCTTCCATAGATTGGCCTCAAGGAGAAAAAAGAGAAACACTATAAACATGTTAGAGGATGATAATACCCAAGACGTCACTAAAATGGACCAAAAAAAGAGAAAGAGCCTACTACTATTTCTAGGAAATGTATAATCCCCCACTTGCTTAGGTTGATAGTAACCTACAAAGTGATATCCTATGGACCTTTCAACAAATGATTACTAAACAAATGAATGGGGGGATTACATGTAAGATCAAAGGGGAAGAAGTTAGAGTGGTTGTTTTCAGTATGAATCAGTACAAAGCCCCAACCCCGATGGGTTACCTCTTCCTTCTTCCAAGAATTTTGGGACATTGTTAAGTATGACATTATTCATGTTGTTGGGAACCTTTTTAGAATAAGGAATTTGTTGAAGGAACTCAATCAAACCTTCATTCTATCCTAAGATTAAGGACCCCCGAAGGTGTTGGAATTCTTTAGAATAATTGAGAGGGGGGATGAATTAGTTATCCAAGGTCCAAATGTACAATTAAAACTTTTCACAACTTCTTGAACCCATTTCCATAAAACATTTTCATTGTGCATGCATCCATTAGATTATGCAATCACTTAAACTTGTAGTTTACTATCAAATCAACTTTGCAGAAATGTGAACATGAAACATTTAACATAATCAATAACACATTTGACACAATGATATAATGTGGAAACCAAATTTGGGAAAAACCACCAGTAACATGCTACTCATTCTCACTCTTCTAAAGTGATGTCCTTTGAAAGGCCAACCTTGTTAAAGGTTAGAATGCACACTATTAAATGTGACCTGGTTAGAGGATTTCAATCACCCTACTAGGAGTTATCCTTGTTAGAGAAAGTTAGATCATTCAATTGGGATGTCACCTGGTTAAAGGATTTACAAATGACCGTCAGGTCAACCTTAATGCAAATGATTTACCCTAGACTGATACAATGATTATAAAGTAACAGTAACGCCTGATCTGATGATAACTTACAACACACTTGCATATTAGAAATCTTTGTTCTGATCCTCGATTCTACTTGGTTTTCACACACTTCAACACTGATAGCTCATTCACACTTCAAACATCCACACTCTTAAGCCTTCTTACTTTTCTTGCCAATGCAATCTCTTCTCTTAGGTCATTGAATGAAGCAATACCCTAGACTCCTTGTATTCCTTTGGTTCTCATACATGACAACCTTTGCTTCTAACCAATTGTCTCTATAAATAGAGAATTAAGATATTTTTTTATTTATCCTCCATTGTCCATTTTAGGATTAGGTCAGATTAGGTAGGATTCAATGAATCTACCCCTTATTTCATTTCATTGTCTTCTAGAAACTTTTTGCTCAATCCTTTTTTAATTCCTATCAAAATGGTTCACCATGAATTCTATACCACCAGCTCATCAATCTCATCTTTCACATGGTTCATAGAATCTAAGAAATCAAACTAGTTAACTCAGATTCATCAAATTCTTGATCTTTCTCATAATGCTAACACTCAACATTAACTGGCTTCTAATTCTTGACACCTACTATGTTGCTTGACATCCTCTATCAAATCCCTCTTCACAAACTAAAGTTTACTGATGCTCGACATCAACTAAACTTTACTCAAATTATACTAAAATTCTCTAACTAATTTTTTCCTTGGCTTGCACTAACTTTTATCTTGGCACCTACTATGTAGATTGTTAAGCTTGGCAAACAAACTTCATTTAACTTATTCTTTTGAACTTAGTTAGTGTAACCAACCTTCGCAACCTTAAGTAGATTATCAATACACTATAATATCACTAACTTAACCAATCCTTGTACTTCTTTTCGTATCATAACTCAACCTTTCCTCTACGTGCAATTGTTACCTCATTTGATCAAATCCTCTTGATATATCAAATAAATGATAGTACTTAAATCATATAAGCAATTATCTTAACAATAAGTAGCAAGTTTGACATTAGTGACAAAACAATGATTGAAACATATTTATCATACTTGTATTAATCTATTTTCAACAATCTCCCATTTTGGCATTGATGACAAACCAAGATGACCAAACTTAATCAGTAAGACCAACAAAATACCAAAAAATAATAATTCCTTGTATTGAAATCTCTCCCTCTATCAACAAATTTTATCTTCTAAATAGGTTACAAAATTCTATTATGATCAATAGAAAATCAATCAACTCAACCTTATAACTCCCTCTTGATTACTACTTATATCACCCTCAATATTATCTCCCTCTTACTAGTTAGATGTAATCAGTAGGTACACTTGTACACTTTCTCTGTCTGAGTAGATATTCCATAGTTTTGTATCTTATATATGGATTTCTCCATCTTCATGTCTTTATTCTCCTTGAACTCAGTAAAATTTCTCCCTCTTTGACAATAATGCCAAAGACGTGTCATCTTCATATGCAGACATGAATATTTTCAGTTTCTCCCTCGATCACCTTGCTTGTGTCTGATTCATAGCTCTAGTTCTTTTATTACTTTAGGCAACTCCTGAAGTAAGATCCACTACATCAATGTGTAACCTATGTCAATCAACTTGTTTGATGCAGGTCACTCTTCATGCCTCTTAGATATCCTTTGATAGGGGTATCACCCCTAGTTTACCTCTTAGATACTCCTGAGCATCCTTAGGTAATGCTTTTGTGAAGATGTCAGAGATATGCTCTTTTGTGTTAACATATTCCATCTTCACCTCTTTATCTTGAACTAATTCTCTCAAATAATGATACTTGATTGCATTGTGCTTAGACTTTGTATGCATCACAAGATTATTCAATATATTTATAGCACTTGTATTATTGGAATAAAGTATCACAGATTCAGTGATTTTATTCCTCATACTTTTAAGTAGTTGTTTGATCCATACAATGTTTGTACAATTTACTACAACAACAACATATTTAGATTCAACATTAGATTGAGAAATGTAGTTTTGGTTCTTGCTAGTCCATGTAACCAGCCTTTTGCCTAAGAAAAAAGGTCCTCTACTGGTGCTCTTTCTGTCATCAATATTTACAGCCCAATCAGCATCATTATAGGCTCTCAATTCAAATTTCTCATTTTTCTTGTAGTATAGACCATAGTCTTTTGTTTCTTTTGTATATCTCATTATTCTCTTAACAACCATTAAATGATTCTCCCTAGGATTAGTAGAGAATCTTGCAACTATCCCTATAGATAATGCAATATCAGGGCATTTGTATACTACATGTTATAATTTTCCAATCATAGACCTATATAATGTTTGATTCACCTAAACTGAATCATCATTCTTTGACAATTTATGTCTTGTGACCATCGGTGTACTTACATGCTTGGAGTCCTCCAATACAAAAGTTTTCAATATCTCCTTAACATACTTTGATTGAGTGATGT
This sequence comes from Cupressus sempervirens, assembly GCA_028749045.1. Classification (NCBI taxonomy): domain Eukaryota; kingdom Viridiplantae; phylum Streptophyta; class Pinopsida; order Cupressales; family Cupressaceae; genus Cupressus; species Cupressus sempervirens. The sequence goes on along the minus strand of CM053786.1, from coordinate 211,770,226 downwards.
ATATACCATATTTCATCTATTCCACTTGAAATCTACAAAGAACTTAATCTCTCCAAACATAGACTTCTCAAATTCTTTCTTTATTTCATTTGTAAAAGAATTACATAAAGTATCTTGACCTCCAAATATGATATCATCAACAAGAATTGTAGATAACAAAATACCTTTTCCTTTCTCTATCTTGAAGTATAGATTGTTGTTATCATCAATCCTTTCAAATCCAATCTTCACAAGATAATTATGAAGCATTTCATACCATGCTCTTAGTGCTTGCTTCAAACCATATAGAGCTTCGTGTAGTCTACATACCATGTTTTTTTTGTTAGCATCAACAAATCCTTCTAGTTGTTCTATATATTTACCTCTTCCTCTAATAGACCATTCATAAATGCAGAATTAACATCCATTTGTTGAAATTTAAAACCTTTGTATGTAGAGTAAGTAGGCAGAGTTCTTACTCCTTCCAATCTTGCAATAGGGGCAAATATTTTTCCTTAGTCAGTCCCTTCTTCATGTGTATAACCTTTACAAACTAATCTTTCCTTGTTCCTTGTGACTTCACCATTTTCATCTGACTTGTTTCTGTATACCCTCTTGGTACAAATCACATTTTTATCTTCTAGTCTAGGAACTAGAGTCTATGTCTTACTTTTCTCAATTTTTTTAATCTCTTCTTTCATGGTTTTACTCTAGTTCACATCTTATAAGACATCTTTCACTATTTTAGGTTCTTGCATGCTCAACAAAAAAGTATCATTTCTCAACTTGTTTCTTGTCATTAGTCTAGCATCTTTATCTCCAATGATTTGTGCAACAGGGTGATGTCCCTTGACATACTTACACAATCTTGGTTCAACTCTAGATTCTACATTTGGTCTCTCAACTTCTAAATCACTATTTACGTCTTTGTCAAGTAGTTTACCATCACTTTCATGTACACTAATCTAAAAATTGGAATGTGTCTCAACTTCATTCTGTAAGTCGACACATGAATGTAGCTTGGTTCTTGAATGCAACTTGACATTCATAGTATATGACTTAGTAGTCATTGAAACTTGTTTTTGGTTTGTAATTTTATTTACAACATCTTCATCAGTAGGCATACCTTCTTAAAAGTATATAAATGATTTGTATTCTTTTGGTTCCTTCATAGGTTCAACTTCATATACTTCTATATATTCATAAAATTTCACATTTGCACCTTCTATGACTTTCTTAGTGTTAGTATTAAACACTTATAAGCATTACTTCTTGTGGAATAACCAATAAATATGCCTTCTTCACTTTTTGCATCTAGTTTACCATTCATGAAATCTTTGAGAATATAGCACTTGCTTCCAAATACCTTAAAATATTTTACATTGCGTGAGTATCCATAATATAGTTCAAAAGGTGTTGAATGAGTATCTATCTTGACTTGTACATGGTTCAAGATATAGATAGTTGTAATTACAACTTCTCTCCAGTATTTCAAAGCAACATTTTTCTCCATCATGATTGTCCTAGCATAATCCATTACAAATATGTTCCTCCATTTAGCAATTCCATTTTGTGGAGGGGTTCTAGGAGCAGATGGTTGGCTTTTGATTCCTCTTTCATTACAAAATATATCAAACTCATTTGATGTAAATTCTCCTCCTTTAATAGATCTTAAACATGTTGATGTTTACCTATTTCCTTCTCAAGTCTTACTAAGTACCACTTAAATATTTGGAAAGCATCATATTTCTATTTCAGAAACATAACAGTCATCATTCTAGAATAATCATCAACAAGAAACATAATGTATTTATCTCCTTTATAGCTTTGGACTTCAATTGGTCCACACAAGTTAGTATTAACAATCTCTAATATTCCTTTAGAGGTATGAGTCTTACTGTTAAAACATGACTTTGTCATTTTGCCTAACTAACATTGTTTGCAAATTATATTGTCTAGCTTCTTCAACTTAAGAAAAACTCTAACCCTTTTGATGTTACTAATACTAATCAAGTTATCAAAATTAATATGTCATAACCTCTTGTGCCATAGCTACACATCGTGAAATTCTAAAATTAAACAAGTAGCATACTCTATATATTAAGGTAGAATAGATTACCTCTAGTTTGATCACCTTTTCCAATCAATTTTCCATTAGTATCATATATCTTAGCAATCATGTTTTAAAATTGAACCTTACCACTTGAATTATTTAGTTGTGACAATCTCTACTAATTATAGTTAAGTCCTTCAAAATAGTAAGCATTTCCATATAAAATCTCTTCTCTGAGCTTGATAGAAGCTTTTCCTTTTATCAGGCATGGTGCATCATTACCAAACCCTACACTATTTCCATCATAATAATTCAAGGTAATGAACTTACTTTTATCTCTAGTCATGTGATGTGAACACCCACTATCAATGATCCATCTATCATTCTTGTTCATACAAGATACTAGTGTAGTTGCCTCATCTTCATCAGATTCATCCTTCATTGCAACATACATTACTTTGTCATCATGATCAAAAAATCCTTCTTCTATTTTCTATTCAGCAATGTAGCAAGACTTCTTGCCTTTGTCTTTGTAGTTTTTGCTAACTTTATCTCTTCTATTTTTATACTTGTCACCACCTCTATAATTCTTCTTCACTAGACATCTAGCAGCAATATGAACAACCTCATTGCAATTAAAACACATGATGGGTAACCTACCTTTGAACTTGTCTTTACCTCTATGAAATCTCCTTGCTAGTAGTGCTTCAAGTTAATCTACATCTTCCTCATGTATATCACTGGCACTGGATAATATTTTTCCTTTTTCTTCTTCTTCACATTAGGTTCCTTCAATGAAAGCTTAGCTTTGAAAGCAAATACAAGATCAATAGGTTTGCAATTATCAAAATTATATAGCTCAAAAGCAATGAGCCTACCTACTCAACCTTCAAATGTCAGATTATTCCCTAGCATACATCTCACTTCTTGTATTGCAAAAACTCTAATAGCATAGGTGGAAAAAAGTTTTCTCAAAACTTTTCTTAGTAGAGTATCATCATCTATTGTACTATTAGCTCCTCTTATTGCATTAACAACATCCTTTATCCTAGAGAAATATTGAGCAATATTCTCAACTTCTTTCATTTTCATATCATCAAACTTACCTCTAAGACTTTCATCTTTGGCTCTTAGAACATTCTTCTCACCTCCATAGATAGTGTGTAAAGCATTGCACATTTTCTTTACACTATCATGACCTTTGATATCATCAAACTCTGCATAACTTAGGGCAAAGGCAATCTCCAACATTGTCTTGTTGTGTTTCTTATTTTTTAGTTCTTCAATAGTTAGGGCTTCAGTAGGATCAACATTCTCAACAAAAATGGTAAATTTTGCATGATCTCCAAGACCTTCTAGGTGTAGCTTTATCATACTTTTCCATGCAAGAAAGTTATCTCTATTAAGCTTAGATACCTCTCTTTTTGACATCTTGATCTTTATTCTTATAGTACCTTCAAACTGGTCCTTTTAAGTAGATAACTCTGATACCAATTGTTGGAATTTTTTAGAATACCTGAGAGGGGGTGAATCAGTTATCCAAGGTCCAGATGTATAATTAAAACTTCTCACAACTTAGTGAACCCATATCCATAAAACATTTTCATTATGCATTTATCCATTAGATTATGCAATCAATTAAACTTGTAGGTTATTTTCAAATCAAATTTGCAGAAATGTAAACATGAAACATAGATTCAATAACACATTTGACACAATGATTTAACTTGGAAATCCAATTTGGGGAAAACCACTAGTAACATGGTGCCCATTCTCACTCTTTTGAAGTGATGCCCCATGAAAGGCCAACCCTATTAAAGATTACAATTTATGTTGTTAAACGTGACCTAGTTAAAGGATTTCAATCACCTTATTAGGAGTGAGCCTTGTATGAGGACTTTACATCATTCACTTGGAATGTCACCCGATTAAATGATTTACAAATGACTATTAGGTCAATCTTAATCTAAATGATTTACCCTAGAATGATGCAATGATGAAGGACCCTGCCACTGCTTTAGCAAATGTATGAATCAAGAAGAAATACAAAACATAGTTGATGATATATGCATTTATGAAATAGATCATGAGCAGTCAGATATGAAGATTAAGGAATACATCAACATGTGCACAATAACAATATGTTCTAAGGGGTCTAGCATATAGTATTCTAGAAGTTATGTAAACTAGAAATTATATTTAAATTATTAACAACTTCAAAAAGAACCACGTTTGGGCATGTATATCTACTATGAATTCATATTGGATGATCATTGTGAGAAGTTCAAAGGGCAGCGTATGTTGGAGTTTGGACAAACTTCATAGCATGATAGCACACAAATATTGAATCAAATTAATTAGCATATGAATTTTTGAATTCTCCAAGAAACAACGATGTAAAATTTGAAACTAGAATAGAACCAAAAATAGAATAGCATTCCAAATAGAAAAAACAAGCAACAAAAAAATACATATATCCAATAAAAGATGATATAAACAAAACAAAAAAATAACTTTATTCTAAAACATAGGAAGCTCTGTGTTTCGACATAAAAACTGAATTTTATTATAGCAGCTCAATATTAATAACAAAGACTTGTTACCTATATAATCGCCAAACAAAAAGTCTAAGAAAACTAGATTTTGTTGTACATAATAGTAATTTGAACAACACTTATTCTATGCAATCACATAAGGGACTTATGGTGGAACAAAGAATACCTAATCTAAACTAAGACTTCTCAAATATATGCAAATCTAAACATAGCCTATCACATCCATCAATCATGTTTATTAGAACTAGAGTAAACTAGAAAAAATCAACGGTGGAGTGCTAGAATAGTGGAGTTGGAGTTTTAACTGTATGTAAACAACATCAATCCTCAAAAAATGACATATGTGATTAATAGATGTTTGAAGATTTGATATATGAGAACTTCATGTTGTAAATTGGGTTGAGCACATGACCAGATACTTCCCTATGTCATGAGTCCCATGATAAGCGACTACTAGATTAGGTAGTGCAAGTCAAATATTTAAAAAATAATATCACTGATTGTATAGAGGCAATACCTAGCACTGGTGTGATGAAGAGTATTGCAAGTAAATGTAAAACCTCACCATGACATCATCGCTACTTGATAAATATAGCATCAATAGTACTAAACTCCCATCAATGATAAGAGTCAATGAAAACTTAGACTACTATATTCAGAGACACCGTTATTGTTAAGAGGGGATTGGTTATGATGGTGCATGATCATTTTAAAGACATTCTTAATAGTTTTTGATGATTTGCATTGGAGTGCCATGCCATAGAGCTAAACCTACCCAACATGGATTTGCAGAAGCACTAGTGTTTGCAAAAAGGAGTGTTTAAGTAATGAACATTTGCAAAACCATAAGGAGGGTCTGATCAAGATTTTCATATCGAAGCTCATAGTGCTGACAATTGATCTAACTCCCATCAAACTTGACATAGAACTACATGTGCATTACAAACTGGTTAAAAGAGAAAATGTGTTCCACTACTATAGGTGAGAATTATATAGCGAAGGATTAAGTCAAATGCATCTAGTTGCCAAGTATCAAGCACAAGTGGAGGACATGAGCCATAAAAATTATCATAGCCTAATACGAGGCTTTTAGTTTGCATCCTTCATTGTACAACATTATTTAATCTTGTTCAGGATGTCCTAGTTATTGGCTTGTGTCAGATTTAGTTATGAGAAAGTAAAAGATCCTTTTCAGTGGTACCTTACAAAGGACTCAGAGAAAAAGGGATGAAGGAAAGACTCAAACATAATGTGAAGGCAAAGATAGAAAAGTACACAAAAATAAAACTAATTTTATTTCCTTACTGCCTTGCAAAATGCATTACATAAGACCTCTATTTATAGAGGGTATGAGAACTCTCTAGACTATAGACCAAACATATTACACATGCTATAATATTATGGCTCATTGTCTCCTATTTATTATGGATAGCTAGATTGTCTACTGTTTACTATTGAAAAAGTGTGTTGTGGATAGTGGGTAGTCAACCAACCCCAAGGCTACCGACAGGGGCCATTGATAGAAATTAATTCCTTCAACACTCCCCCTTAATTTCTGTCATTAACAAATTTCACATCAGTAATACCCAATTTCTCTCATAGATATTCAAAGATATTCTTTGGCAATGCCTTAGTGAAAATATTTTCCAATTGATATTCAAATTTGCAAAACTCAAGGTAGATTTCTCCATTGTTGACCAATTCTCTAATGATGTGATACCTTGTATCAATATGTTTGCTTCACTTATGAAATACTTGATTTTTAGATAATGCTATTACTAATTTGTTATCACAAAAAATTGGTTTTGGTTCCTCTTAATGATGGTAAAGATTGAACAAAATTTGATGCATCCATATACTTGACATGCTCTAGAAGTGGCAGCTACATTTTCTGCTTCAGCTGATGAAATAGTCAATATAGGCTGCTTCTTTGATGCCCATGAAATGACTCCTGATCCAAGGTGAAAGATATATCTAGAAGTGCTCTTCCTATCATCAATCCTGCCTACAAAATCACTATCAATATAACCAATCAAACCAAAATTGTTAGCTTTGGAATATAGGATTCCATATCCTATTGTTCCTGCAATATATCTCAATATCCTTTTTCCAACTTGCCAGTGAGAATTTTGTTGTGACTCCATGAACCTTGAGATCAAACTAACACTATACATGATGTCTGGCCTTGTAGCTGTCATATACATTAAACTTCAAACAGGTCTTTTAAACATAGTTGGATCAACATTTGAGCCCTTCTCTTCCTTGCTAAGTTTTGTTCCTATTGCAACTAGAGTTGAAGTTGGATTGCAATTCATCATTTTAAATCTCTTCAAAACATCCTTTATATACTTGTATTGACAAATGAAGATACCTTTGTCACATTGAATAACTTCAATACTTAAGAAATATCTCATCAAACCCAAATCTATCATTTCAAATTATTTCATCATTTCTGACTTGAACATGTCTATTGATAGATTTCCATTGAATATCAAGTCATCAACATACAAACATACAATCAAAATCTGACCTTCTTTATTAGTCTTAACATACAACATGGGCTCATTGTTACATCTATTGAATTGATTACTTATCATGTATGAATCAGTCCTCTTATACCAAGCCCTAGGAGCTTGTTTCGAACCATAAATTGCTTTGTTTAGTTTATATACCTTGTTTTCATGCCCACAAACCTCATAACCTAGTAGTTGTTTAACATACACCTCTTCATCAAGAAAACCATTCAAAAAAGTTGATTTTACATCCATTTGATACACTTTCCAATCATTTTGTGTACCATTGCTAAAATAGTTTGAACTGTGTCAAGTATAGCAATAGGAGCAAACATTTCATTATAATCAATTCCATATTGTTGTGAAAAACCTTTAGCAGCTAGCCTTGCCTTATGCTTAACAATTTCACCTTTTGCATCAAATTTGGTTTTGTAGACCCATTTGACTCCTATACATTCTTTTACTTTAGGTAAATTCATTAATTCCCATTTGTTATGTCTTTCAATAGAGTCAATTTCTTCATCCATTGCTTTGATCCATTTATCTTCTTTAATTGCTTCATCAAAATACAATGGATCACAAGAAAATAAAGCAAAACTTGAGTAAATATCTACATTCTCTTCTTCTTGATCATATATCTCTTTTAAGCTTCTTGTCTTCCTACCTTTGTAACTTGGTGCTGAGAATGTAGAATCAAATTTATCACTTACATTTGAACCTAGAGGTGAGGTTCCTTGCACAAAGTTCCTTGGTGGAGTATTGAGTGTTGATTGAGTCTCTTGATCCTTTAATTCATCATCACTTTGTAATATTGGTGCTCCTTTTGTGACTTGTTTGTTATCATTTTCATGCCATGAATCTTCTTCTTCAAATTTAACATCCCTGCTAATGATCAATTTCTTTGAAATAGGGTTATACAATTTATAATCCTTTGATTCTTCACCATAACCAATAAAGATGCATTTTTCACTTTTATCATCCAATTTCTTTCTCAATGCAGATGGCACTAATGAATAAGCAACACATCTAAAAACTCTAAAATGAGATACAATATGCTTCTTACCATTCCATGCTTCTTGTGGAATTGTGTTCTTAAAACTTTTTGTAGGACTTATGTTCAAGATGTATACAACACATGCTACTACTTCTGCCCAAAACCCATTGGATAGATTTTTGGCCTTCAACATACTCCTCATCATTTCCATTATGGTTCTATTATTCTACATTGCTACATCATTTTATTGTGGTGTGTACCTTGTGGTAAACTACTTCTTAATTCCATGAAATCTGCAAAATTCTAGAAACTCGTTAGAATTGAATTCACCACCTCTATTAGATCGTAATACCTTGATATAGAGACCACTTTATTTTTCAACTAGATTTTTAAACTCCTTGAACTTTTCAAAAGCTTCACTCTTTTGTTTGAGAAAGTATATCCAAGTCTTCCTGCTAAAATAATCAATAAATGTTAGGAAATATATACTTCCTCCTAAAGATGGAGTTTGCATAGGTCCACATGTATTAGTGTGAGCTAATTCCAATGGCACTCTTGCTCTATATGAACCTCCTACTAGAAAGCTTTCTCTATGTTGTTTTGCCAATATACAACTTTCATATGAACTTGGCGGTTTCAATATCCGAGGCAATTCTTTCAACATATTCTTCTTTTGTAACAAGTTCAAAGCATCAAAATGAAGATGACCATACCTCAAATGCCATAGCCACAACTGATCTGAGTATACTATCTTGAAACTAACTTCTTTTCCTCCTTGAATGCAATGAATCTAGAGGGGGAACATTTGATTTTGTTTCATGTTGATCCTTGCAATTAAGCTACCACCGGGATTTCTATTGAAGATTGTGCAAACATCATTATCAAAAGAAACTTTGTAACCATTTTGTACTAGTTGACCAACACTTGTGAGATTGTGTTTTAATCTAGGTACAAAATATACGTCAAGAATATATCTTTTTCCTCCATTTTTTGTCAAGACACTTATAACACCTTTTCCCATTATAGAGAATTTACTATCATTTCCTAGCTTTAATTTAGATTTTATAGAATCATCCAAGCTAGTAAACAAATCTTTTTTTCGAGTCATATGGTTACTACATCCACTATCTATGAACCATATATCACTAGAACTTTCTTGAGAAACATTACAAATTATAAATAAACTTCCTAAATTGTTATCACATACATCTGAGTAATTAGCACCATTCTTTTCAATCTCCTCTTGTTTCTTTCTACATTCACTTGCAATATGACCAAATCTCTTACAATAATGACACTGAATTCGAGATTTATTAAACCTTGATGATGGGTGTTGGAATGAACTTCCACCACTTCCTCTGTTTGAACTTTGAATGGATTGATTTGTTCTTTCTTCTTGATTTGGACTTCCACGCCCATCTATGCTTCTACCTCTTCCTCTTCCTCTATAGTTTGATCTTCCTCTTCCTCTGCCAAAAGATACATGTGATCTAAAAGCATTCTCCAAAGAAGAATTGTTATTTCTATTCATTCTTGATTCATGAGATAAAAGTGAACCCATTAACTCATCAACAGAGAGTATTGTCAAATCCTTAGATTCTTTAATGGCAACAACAATGGCATCAAATTTTCTAGGCAAACAATGAAGTATCTTTTCAAAAACTTTTTGATCTATAAAATCATCACCATATGATCTAATTTGATTAACCAAATTCATTACTTGATTTAGAAATTGATCAACTGAGTCTGAATCTTTCATACATAAATTTTCAAAATCAGACCTTAAAGTTTGCAATTTAGCAATCTTAACTTTTGATGTCCCTTGATATGCTATTTCTAAAATATCCCATGCAATTTTAGACTTTTTAGCTACACAAACCTTAGGGAAAATTGATTCATCTAAAGATTGTTGAATTAGAAACAATGCTTTAGCATCCTTTTTCTTGTTATCTTGTAATTTATCCTTTTCATCTTGTGTTAATGTAGACTCATCTTGTGGTTCATTAAACCCCTTTTCAATAAGATCCCATATGCCTTGAGAACAAAATAATGTTTTCATTTTTATAGCCCAAAATTCATAATTTTTACTAGAAAATATTGGAATTTGTGGTTGAGCTATAATACTTCCTGAAGCCATATTAATAGTCATAGTTACAACTACACCTTACAATTTTGAACTTTTCTTTACAAATAAAATCCATCAAACAAGTCTAAGCCAATGACATATAGCTTAAACAAACAACAATAAACTATTATTTTTCCTTTTCAACAATTTTCTACTCATTATACTTCACTCCATGAAATTAGCTCATACCTTCTTCAAACATTATACTAGGATCTTTTCTTCTCTCAATCTTCACAACCATTAATCTCCAACTTTAGAAGCTGATGATCTCCAATAAAGAAAACATTAGAAGCTTCATTCACTACTACAACAGTTATACATATCAATGAATAATTCTTTTCCTCCTAGGCCTAGCTCTTCATGCTCTGATACCAATTTGAAAGCAAAGATAGACAAATACATAGAAATAAAAATAATTTTATTTCCTTACTGCCTTGCAAAATGCGTTACATAAGACCTCTATTTATAGAGGGTATGAGAACTCTCTATACTACAAATCAAACATATTACACATGCTATAATATTACAGTTCATTGTCTCTTATTTATCATGGATGGCTAGATTGTCTACTATTTACTATTGAAAAAGTGTGCTACAGACAGTGGGTGGTCAACCAAACCTAAGGCTGACAACAGGGGTTGTTGATAGAAATTAATTCCGTCAACATAATGTAACATTCTGAATACCCTTTTCTGTGGCTTGCATAAGTTGTACTTTGAGGATCTAATTTTTTTTGATAGGGAATCATTATAGAGGTCCTAATAATTTGAAGCTTTTCAACCCTCATACAAAATGAAAAGAAACAAATAATAATGGTTGATAATCATTCCAATAAAATGAAATAAATCTATGAATCTTGCTCAAATCTCAATAAGCGGGCTACAAACAATGATCTTATTAGGGTTAAGAAGGCCATGGGACAGAATGGGTTGAAAGTGGATGAAAACTATTATAGTGCATACTTGTTATAACAGAAAATGAAAGTATTGATGATGAAGAACATGTTGCACTTCCTAAGGGACATAGTCCCATTTGCAGTTGGACAGAATAATTAGAACTTGAGCACATATAGGAGGCATCACCTGTGTCAAGAAAGCATTGGAAAGAACCATTACCATGTAGAGAATAGGCATTATTTAGCCCTTCTTCATGATAGCAACTCCCAGGTTAAAAAATGGTAGAGATTATTTCCAAAAACTTGTGTGAAAGATGCGAGTCATATCATTTTCCTTAATAATGATAAGTAGCATGTATGAAGTTAGATATGGTGAAACTCATTCAAGAAAATCCATCCAATAACTAGGGGAAGATGAATTGCAATAATTCAAATATATTTCCTTCAAAGCCTAAGTTAGAAAAGGCCAAGTTATTTACATAACTGTGACATCAATATATATTGAAGTAGTGATTGAGGAGTATGCAGAGCAGCATGGAAGAATGCTATAGAGATTGTTCACTCAATTTACTAATGTGTGCTAGGAAGTCTCAAGTGACACAGAAACCTAGCAATATTATTCTACGCATCATTAGAAAAACATTAAAATGCAGGGATTAAAATATGCTTGTTGATAATATGTAATAGAAATTCCTTGTACACATCGACACACAACCTCTTCATACACAACAAATTTTGCACATATTTGTAAAGTAGCTTTAATAATAATGTGCTAATGGCAATATCATGCCAGTAATTTCAAAAATATGCAACTGTTTCATAACACTAAGCTGTCGGCTTTCCAGATGTTGTTTAGGTTTTTCCATTAGGCCCCGTTTGGTTGGAGAAGAGGAATTTGGGTCAAAACCCTACTATCTCATAACCAGATTTTTGAAAACTTAGTTTTGTGTTTTGGGAAGATAGTGGAACATTTGGTTGACACGAAAGATGAATATACAAATCCATATTCTACGTTTGGTTGCTAATTTAGAAATTGGAATTGGCGATGTGATCAAAGTTACCCATCATCGAGAGAAACTCACAACTGTCAGTCAAAAACTAAATCACAAGATTCGAGTTCGAGTTAAAGTTTGATTACTATGAAGTTCGACAAAGTTCAAAAAATATCAACATTTAATTCGCTTTATATAATTTATAATAATATTTTAAAAATATAAGTATATCCAATCAATGATTAAAATAGTTTAACATCACAACACAAATTTGAAATTTTTATAGAAAAATATCACATTTTAAAAATAAATATAAATAAAACTAAGTTTTAGTTTTAAAAATATTAAATTTATAAAACAAAAATAGTAATTTAACCTCATCATTTTAAAAATATAAACTAAAATGTATTGATAATTAGTTGAACTTAGCAAAAATAAATAAATAAAGAATAAATAAGGAAAAAAAATATTGAATTTATTACTTTTAACATTATATATAAATTAAAATAATAATAAATAAACTATATTTAATATTAAAGAAAAATTAAACATTAAAAAATACAAATGTCAATCAAACATTAAAAAAAATGTCAATCAAGCAACACACATAAACTCAAAAACATGCATAAACTCAATACTTGGTTTTAATTTCAAATTCCATCTTTTTTTTGGAAGATGCATCATCCAGTTTTCGCCAAAAATTGGAAGATGAAAGTGAAAATCAGATTATAAATTTAAGCAAACAAACGTCCATTTTTTTCTCCAAAATCTGATTTTGGCCCTCGTCTTCCAGCAACCAAACGGGGCCTTAGAAGCATCTTTTTAGAGCTTTCATAATTAAAAAAATAAATGAAATAAATGGGTGACAAATTTTTATTAGTATAGATGTTGAAACTGGCAATAGAGAAAACTCTCTAGAAAGCCTCTTAACAAGCTGGCCAATAATTTCCAAATTAATTCACCACTTCACAATATTCATTTCTTGGATTTTTGGGTGTTCTTCAGGTACTTCCATTGCAAATACTTTCTCCAAGTCTTACATATAGTTGATTTTATTTAATTATCATGTATGTTGATGTGAGTAGATGATCATAATAGCCATTTCTGATATTTAATCAGGCCATCATAGTGGAAGCTCGAAATTAAAAAGTATGCTAATAAATAGCTAGTTGATCCTATCAAGCTACAATGATCAAGAGTGGGAAGAAATTACTTTTTGGAGCACACAAGCAACTCATGGTCCACAAATTCCTTGTGACTGGAAAAGATTTTTCACATACCATTGCCTACAATGGAATATACTTTTCTGACTCAAGAAAGTAACTCACTTTCCATGATGGCAAGTCCAACATATTGTATGGATATTTTGTTGTTGGCAATGAAAACACTAAATGAACCTTATCATAAAGGTATTTTACTTAGCTATATTTGTATTCTCGTTTGTTGCTTTATAGAATTGAACTCTTGAAGATCACCAAGTACATGTTTCCTATATCTTGCAGGATTGGAAGGAGCTTACATTGTCTCTAAAGATCGGCACTGTAAATGATGAGGATCACTTACTCAAAATCATTGTTGAGCATTCTTAATTATTGTCATTTGGACAACTATTATTTTTGACCCAAAAATAGTAGTAGTATTTATGGGTAGCTTGGACAGTTGTTCGTCCTTATCTATGTATAGCAGCATTAGTTATGGGTAGTTTGGACAGTTGTTTCTCCACTTGCCAAGAATTAGTAAATGGATATTGCAAGGATAATTATTTACTAATTTTAGTGATTCCCTTTTGGACACCTTGCAACCAATTCTATTATTGGCTGTCGAGTTGTCTTAATATCAGCCGTTGGTTTGATTTACTCTCGGTTGTTGGTTTACCAACAGGAGTAGTATAAAAAGGGGTCATTGGGTCATTTGGAGAGACAAGTTTTGGAGAAGAATTTTGCAGTGATAGAAAATTGTCTTACAGTGTTAGCAAGGGCACAGTGTTAGCGTGGGGATAGCAGTGGGGAATATCAGTGAGAGAAATTAGGAGGTTGTCAGAGTCCTGCCAGTAAGAGGCAAAGAATTTTGTATCTCTTGATTTGCTGAAGTTTAATATAATTCCTCATCTCTAGAACTGGTTTTCCTTAGGGGTTTTTCTAGGGACAATTTGTCTAAAAATATTATGTTCATTGTGTTGTTTATTTCTTTCCATATTATATAAGTGAAGTTGCAGTTGTGTTATTTTTCAATATTAGCTGAAAATTTGTTTTCAGCAGTTTAATAATCATTTACGATAGGAGATTAATAATCAGTGGCTAGAATAGTTAGATTTTTCACATGGTATCAGAGCATTGTTAAGGGTAGACGATCTCTTTCGATTTATTATTGCTTTAAACCCTCGAGATGGCTTCAGCTGGTTTGAGAGATCAGGATAGATTGGATGGTGCCTCAAATTTTAGTTTCTGGAAGGCCAAAATTTCTTTATTGTTGGAAGAGAATGGTATCAAGGATTATGCTACCAGTGTTGTACCTGTACCAACGAATGCAACACAGCTTGCAGCATATAGGAAGGACGATGCCAAAGCAAGGAGGATTATCCTTGATGGTGTCAAGGATCATATTGTTCCACATATCGCAGAGCTAGATACGGTGAAAAAGATGTGCGATGCCATTCTGAATCTGTACCAAAATGCTACCACCAAGAGGAAGTTGATTCTCAGAGAGAAGCTAAAAAATACCCAGATGAATTAGGGAGAAGACATCACAAGTTACCTCACTAGGCTTAGACTTCTCAAGGATCAGTTAGCAGCTATTGGATATAGCCCTAATGATGACGAGCTAGTGAGAATAGCCCTACATGGGTTTACTAAACAATGGAGTGTCTTTGTTCAAGTTGTCAGTGGATGAGATACTTTACCAAGTTGGGATCGACTATGGACTGATTTCACTTAGGAGGAGTTTAGACTAAGTTTTGTGAATGGGGCCAACAAGAGTCAGAAAAATGAGGTGGAACAAAAGAAATGTCTTCCAGGAGTTCTGCACCAGAGAAGGAAACAAGAGAGAATGGACTATTCCTTACAATCCATAGCAGAATGGAGTTGCTGAGAGGAAGAACCGTTCTATATCGGAGGCAGCAAGAGCTATGCTACATGACCAGGACATGCCCCGTTACTTATGGGCAGAGGTGTGTAATACAACAGTCTACATTCTGAATAGAGTTCCACACAAGGTGCTAGGGAAGATGACACCAGAGGAGGATTTCACAGGGAAGAAGCCAGATGTTAGTCACTTCAGGATATTCAAGAGTTTGGCATATTGTCATATTCTTAGCTCGATACATGTACAAAGTTAGATCAGACTGCAGAGAGGGAGTACTTTGTTGGGTACAGTGAGACCTCAAAGGCATACAAGATTTTCATTCCGGGGACTAAAAGAATTATTTTCAAACGAGATGTCAAGTTCATGGATGACAAGGCATTCAGGAGATCCAGAGATTTTCCATCAGATGATCAGAGTGAGCAGCCAACAGAAGCTCCAAGACCAAGTCAAGAGCAACAAAGCTCAAGTATAGTTACTAGTACGAGTGTAGACTCAGTTAGTGAAGATTCATAGAGTATGGAGCAACTGGTGCAACAGGAAATGCATCTAGAAGACTTAGAGGTTGACATTTCATCCTCTACAGTTGGCAGTGAGAACCGTGTGGTTCTAGATACACAAAAGGATACTCAGGAGTTTTTGGGAGCTCCAAGGAAGAGTACTAGACAGCGAAGACAACCAGCTAAGTTCAATGACTATGTGGCATTAGTTAGTCAGTTGGTAGATAGTGAGCCTTCTAGCTATCTGGAAGCTGCAGAACATCAGTTATGGCGAGATGCTATTGTTGAGAAATATTCTTCAATAATGCAGAATGATGTGTGGCAGGTAGTACCTAGACCAAAAAATAGGGCTATAGTTGGATCATGTTAGATCTATAAGATAAAGCATGGTGCAGACGGTAGCATCAAGAAATACAAGGCGAGCTTCGTGGAAAAAAGGTTCTCTCAGAAGGAGGGAATAGACTATGAGGAGACATTTGCTCCTATTGCCAGGTATACTTCTATACGAGTTGTAATCTCACTTACAACACAGATGGGATGATAGATCCATCAAATGGATGTCAAGACAAAATTTCTTAATGGTGAGTTGAAGGAGGAGGTATACATAGAACAACCAGAAGGCTTTATAGCACACAGCAAAGAGACCCATGTGTGCAGATTGAAGAAAGCATTGTATGGACTCAAGTAGGCTCCTAGAGCATGGTATGAGTGCATTGATATAGACTTGCAGAAAATGGGCTTTGTGAAGAGTGAAGCAAATGCTAACCTCTACTACTTGATGGTTGGGGGTGAAATTCTCATTCTTGTTATTTATGTGGATGACCTATTTCTTATAGGTTCACTAGGGCTCATAGTGGATTGCAAGAGGAACCTTGTAGAAGAGTTCGAGATGAAGGATTTAGGACTTATGCACTACTTTCTAGGCATGGAAGTGTGGGAGACAGATGGAGAGATTTTCCTTGGTCAAGGGAAATATTGCATTGAAATCTTGAAGAAATTTGGGATGGAGGATTGCAAAGCCATGTCTACACCCATGATCATGATTTGAGGATGGTAGATACAACTAAGGAGAAAGATGTAGATCCCACTTTAAATAGATAGTTGATTGGTTCGCTTATGTATTTGGTCAACACTAGACCAGATATAGCATTTGCATTTGTAGTAAACTCTCTTAGTCAGTTCATGGTTGAACCAAAGAGAATGCATTGGATAGCAGCTAAGCATGTGCTACATTACTTGTGTGGTATAGTCGAGTATGGGATCAGATATGTTTGAGGTTAAGGTATCAGGTTGATAGGCTATACTGGCACAGATTGGGCAAGAAATACAATAGACAAAAGGAGCACTTCAGGGTGTTGTTTTAGCTTGGGATTAGGAGTTGTATCTTGGTTCAGCAAGAAGCAAAAGTCTGTGGCTCTAAGTTCAGCAGAAGCAGAATATATAGCAGCTAGCATTGCAACATGTGAAGCTATATGGCTTTGGAAGTTGTTAATAGCCTTGTTTGGTCACAAGGTTGAGACTACTATGATACATTGTGATAATCAAAGTTGCATCAATTTGTCTGAGAATCCAGTGTTTCATGATAGGTATAAACATATAGATATCAGATATCACTTCATCAGGTATTGTGTACAACAAGGTATTGTTCGACTACAATACATACCTACAGATGAGCAGGTAGCAGACATTCTGACAAAGGCTTTGGGAAAGGCCAAATTTATCTTCTTCAGAGATAAGATGGGTTTCATGCAGAACATCTTCCTCGCTAAGAGGGAGTGTTAATTATTGTCAGTTGGATAGCTGTTATTTCTTACCCAGAAATAGCAGTAGTATTTATGGGTAGTTTGGACAGTTGTTCATCCTTATCTATGTATAGCAGCATTAGTTATGGGTAGTTTGGACAGCTGTTTGTCCACTTGCCAAGAATTAGTAAATGGTTATTGCAAGGATAATTATTTACTAATTTTAGTTATTCCCTTTTGGACACCTTGCAACCAATTCTATTATTGGCTGTCGAGTTGTCTTAATCTCAGCCGTTGGTTTGATTTAATCTTGGTCATTAGTTCACCAATAGGAGTAGTATAAAAAGGGGTCATTGGGTCACTTGGAGAGACAAGTTTCAGAGAAGCATTTTGCAGTGATAGCAAATTGTCTTGCAGTGTTAGCAAGGGCGCAGTGTTAGTGTGGGGATAGCAGTGGGGAATAGCAGCGGGAGAAATTAGGAGGTTGTTAGAGTTCTACCAGTAAGAGGCAAGGAATTTTGTATCTCTTGATTTGCTAAAGTTTAATATAATTCCTCATCTGTAGAACTGGTTTTCCCTTAGGGGTTTTTCCAGGGACAATTTGTCCGAAAATATTGTGTTCATTGTGTTGTTTATTTCTTTCTATATTATATAAGTGAAGTTGCAGTTGTGTTATTTTTCAATATTAGCTGAAAATTTGTTTTTAGCAGTTTAATAATCATTTACGATAGGAGATTAATAATTAGTGACTGCAATAGTTAGATTTTTCACAAGCATTGCGTAGACAAATATGTAGAAGACAATGCAGAAAAGGATAAATGGCAGTTAATAATTTAGATGTTGATTAAATATGATGTTTCCATGGAGAGTTTTCAATATTTTCAAAAGTTTAGTCTGCATTGTGAGATTGGGTATCTACCTCCGCTTGCTGCAGATGCCCCAGAATTAGTAACCAACATTGATTTAGTTTGATATTGTCCTAACTCTTGTGTAGGAGAGGCATATTAGAGTTATTACAAATGAGTGAAATATTTCAGTTCAAGCGCAAAAGTGCAAATCTATTTTTACTTTGATCAATCTTTTCATAATAATGAAGAAACTTCTTCTTAATTATTGTTGATTATTGGCAAGAGCATCTTTTGAGGTAAAATTAAAAATTATTTTTTAATTTTGAATTCAAAGTATACTCTTCACTTTTTGAATATAATAGTATATGACATATTAAAATAGTTATATAGAAAAATTTAATAAGATATTATTTTTTATATATTTTTAATTTCTTAATTGAATCTTAAATTAACAAATATATCTTAA
This sequence comes from Cupressus sempervirens, assembly GCA_028749045.1. Lineage (NCBI taxonomy): Eukaryota > Viridiplantae > Streptophyta > Pinopsida > Cupressales > Cupressaceae > Cupressus > Cupressus sempervirens. Next base: position 211,751,486 of record CM053786.1, on the reverse strand, counting down.
ATTAAATGAGTCTATATACTATTTAATAGTGAAGCATTTGCCCACATTCATAACGATTGTTATGGTAATAATAAGATTATAGTAAGTTTTCCACATAGGCAATATTTACTTTATATATAATATATATTATTTAATTATAATTATTAAAAAAAATTATATTGCATTTATTTTATATTGTTGATATATCTTTATATTGAATAATGAATAATTTTGATGTTGTTTTATTTAAATGTTTGATTTATATTAGTCATTGAATGACATATTTCATATATGTAAGATACATATAAATTGAATCATATTGATATAAATAGAGGTGAAATTTATCTATTATCATATGTAAAGAGAAACTATTGTAACAACAAATAGTTATCTTTTAAAGTTTTGTTTACTACAAGAATAAAGATTGAATTTAATTTCGTTGTAAAAATTTACTCTTTTTCCATTCTCATAATCTAAGACTTTTCTTTAACAATTTATTTTATTGAGCTAGTTATTTTTATATATATTATGTTTAACTATGAAAAATTATGTTTTACTATTCAAGTTCTTATAATTTCTTTTGATTCTATTGTCTTTCACATTGTATTTTTTACTATAAAATTTTAATTGAATTTGAAATAGTCTTTATAATTAATGTCCATTTCATTTTAATATTACTAAACATATATATATAATATGTACACTTCTAGACATATAAAAACTACACATTTCATGTGTACCTAAATGAAAAAAAAGTAATCATAATAATTCATAACAACATGTGTAATACATATAACTATCTTAATACATTTTTTCTGTTAGCTATATAATATAGTCAACAATATATACATCAAATATAGAGTATAATCTTGGAATGGATTAAAAGGACTCATGTTTCTTATATATTTACTTCTAGTTATGGTTGTGGCACTTCACATTACCTATTAAACTAGTTGACTTTGTTTCCACCTTCTCACATGTATGAAGTCAAATATGTTAGAAATTTATGACAGTGCTTTGGTTAATATTCTACAATCTATTGTAAATTCCTTTATTAGCAGAGGCACAATAATCACATAAAAATAAATAAATTGTCAAATAATCTATGTATTGTGTTCTACCATGTCAATTTGGTTTAGAGAAAGGGGAAAATTGGATGGTTGATTAAATTAGGGAAGGTAATAATTATTTTTACTATTTGTAATATTTTTGTTTTCTATACTAGAGTACCTATGGAGCCATTAGATAATCATTATTTTTATTATTTGTAATATTTTAAAGTTGTAGATCAAAGCCCTGTCAAACTCCCATAGTAAGAATATAGCTAACAATTTCCCAATGAGACTAATGTTGACATATATATTATTGAACCCGTAGTAACAAGATAACTAACAATTTCCCAATGATAGTATTGTTGACATATCTATTATTGAACCCATAATAAGAAGATAACTAACCATTGCCCAATGACACTAATGCTGAAATATCTATTATTGAACCCATAGTAAGAAAATAATGAACCATTGCTTGATGACACTAATGTTGAAATTTTTATTATATTTCAAAATGGATTTAAATTTTGAAAGAATAGTATTGCCCATGTAAAGAAATTTCCATTTTAGAGGAGGTCACCATCGCCGCCAGTGAAAGATATGAAACTCTAGTTTTTCTGTTGCAGAAGTTATAATACACGGATTAGAGAGAAGGGTTATAGAAATTATTACTATTTGAACTCAACAATCACCATTTCAATCTAATCGAAAGTCACATTCATGAGTATTTATATCAAATTGTATAGGAAGTCATTGATAGGAATAAGAAGAAAAGTGTTGGTAAAAAAAAAAATCTAGAGCTTGTTTCATTGATGTAGAACAATGAGCAAAAAACGTCGTCATCAAATGCAAAAAACAAAGCTATTGTAATATAAAAGTGTTTTCACATTGGAAGATTGCTAAAAAGTTTTGGTGAGATTTAGTTTAAAAGAATAAGGTTGTCAAAGAGCATAGGGCAACAACCTTGAACTTTTTAGAGGAGAATAATTGGCAAGAAGCTATGGTAAGCATAAAATTTGGTATTTATTACTATTGACAAAGAGTTATAAATTTCTGTGAAATTATAAGATTGAGGAATCTATTAAAAATGGAATCAAAACTAGGAATGCAAGGTTGCATTTCAATGTGTAGCCTAAAATTTAAATGATATAACAATTATTGAACAAAAATTAATTATAATAAAAAAGAAGAAATTAGAAGATATATGATGTTTAGAGAGAAGCATAAATTTAATGGACAATTTCTTGAAGTAAAAAAGAATAGTAGAAGAGTGGACATAAGTGGCATCACCCAAATCATAGTAGATGATCTACGAAAGTAATTCAAATTTTTATTTCAATGGAAAAGTTAGAGGAAGAGTGAAGACATAAAAGAAGAATTTAGAAGAAGAATTGATGAATGTTAAAGATTTTTATTCAAAAAATTAATAATATATTTAAAAGAGTTGGAAAATCTTAACTATAAATATATAAGAAAAATGAGAATTTTTTTATAAAAGGAGAATATTATTTCATTTGATAAATTTGTACAGATAATTATAGAATTTACTTGTGATGCTATGATTTTTTCATATTTAATGAATCTAAATGTTAATGGAAAAATAGTTTTAACATAACAAAGAATACCATGAAATTCATAATGTTAAGTTATAGGTAATGTAGTTTTACAAAAGAAAATCCATAAGATCCAAATAGACATAAAATTATTATCTAAATTAATATAGTTTTAATAAATAAAGTATTTTCCATGTCCAAATTACCATTGACTCCATGTACATTTACAAAAAAACTAGTAACTTTTAAGAATACAAAAAATGCTAATGAAAAGTCCATCAAGATGTTTTATATGTACCAATCTAGTGAATTTTATGCCAAAATATTACTAAAAAAAAGCTATAAGAGGTGAATGTTTGAGGAATAAGGTTTAGATTAGTTGTACAAATTTTTGAAGTACTTGTACTAAATGATTTTTAAGGTACCTTTACACATGTATCATGTAACACTAAAAGGGTGTTTTCATAAAAGGTCCCACACCATTCATCCTTAGTACATAGAAGCCAAACCAATATCTATAAGTAACTATGTTGTATATGGAGATAAATAGAAATTAAATTGTTGAAATCTGACATTTGTTTAGAATTTGTAGATTGCTCTTCACTTATACTTATTATTATTTATATTGTATTGACCAAAGTAATAATTGTGAATTGATATTTTTTGTTCTGTTTCATAAAATTTCAACTTTTTCATAGTTATCCTTGATTAAGGATTTTTTTGACTTTGATAATCCTTCTTAACCCAATGAATATATATCCAATAGAAAAATGTAATTAATTTTTTTCTATATATTAATTAAAATTAATTTATATTTAATAATTTTATATATATATATATATATATATATATATATATATATATAACCAACCTAATCAAGTGTTTATGTTTATTATCTACATATACAAATCCTATGCAACTATAAATCAATTTGTTTCAACTAATCAATTTTGAATTTACATTAGTAGTCCTTATTATTAAGGTAAGCTACTATAGTTTTAGTAGCTATGTTCATTATATTTTGGACCTTTAAAAAATGTGCAAATGTTAAATCATTTCCCTTATTCTACAAATTAATAATTTTTTTCATTAAACTAAAATTTGAATTTATTTTTCATTTTCTTATTGGGTTGAAATTTTTTAGAAGTTATTTTATTTTACTTATAAAAAAGCTTGGAAATAAAAAAAGATAATTACTCTGAATGTTCTAATATTTGCAACCTTTAGTGTGGCATTTTTAGAACAATTCACATGTCCTATGAATGCTTCCACATTTTGTATTAAAGCACTGAAATTGAAGTGTGCAATCTATTCTCTATAATATATGTTTTTGAGCTTGCATTGAGAGACCGCAAATGACAAGGGGCAATAAGATGCCCCTACCACTTTTGTTCCTCTCATATTCTATTTCAAGGATGTTGTATTAATCCTTTGAGCTAGTTCAAAGATATATTTCTGATCTCTTTCAAGATTATAATGAGATTATAGAAAAATTAGTTCTTCCCTCCCAAAATAAACCTAATTATTATAATTAAAAGAACATATATTATTTGTATGTATTCTTTGGTTGATGGAGTAGGATAAAATAATGAAAGAACATCCCTTGTCAGATGATTTTGTGGAAATTATTTTTAGATAATTTCGTTAAAGGTGAATGAAGATCTATGTAGGCTATTTTTTTTGTATAAGGAACAAATATTTTGTGGGTATAAACTATTGAAAGGACGGTACAGTTCATTAAAAATATATATTTTTGAAGTTTCCAGTTTACCCACAATCTATTTTTTTTAATTTTTCCTTAAATAAAAGTGTTTGAAGTAAAATTTAGGAGATCTACTATATTTATTTGGAATGTTTTAGCCATGTATGGGTTTCTATTGATATGAATGTTTGCAAAACATACAAATGCTTCCTCAATTGCTTTCTTTTTTTTAAATTTCTTTTAGATTTTAATACGCCATAAATCTTATTAAAAACTTTCTTTATATTGTATTCAAATATGGAATTTTTTGACTATATATATTATTCCATGTAGCTTAAGTTAGAGTATATAAGTCTTACATTTAAATTATCTTCCCTTCGTATGATTATAAGCCCCATGATATATACATATTTATGTACTTATTTATTTAGTAATAGATTCCTTCCTCTTTCCCGTCTTAGTTAGATCTAGTTTCTTTTTCGAAATCTGAAAAAAATATAAATTTACTTTTGGAGAACACAAAAAGATATTTTAGAATTGATTTTACTTTTAAGTTACATGGGAATTTAGTGGTTATTGGTTTCTCTTAAAATTTTGAACAAGATCTATAGAATATATATATTTTGTAGGGAAGAGTTGTTTGGGAATTATGAAAGAGGTTAAATATTATAATAAATTGAATAATTCATGGTAGAAGTTTAAAGTTTTCATGTACGTTTTTGTATTAATAACTAAAAGAATAAATCTATATTTTAATTATTTCAATGTATTAGTATTCAATTTATGATTTCCACTTTTTTATTTGATGGAACTAATATCACTCATAGGCATTTCTAATAAATTAACAAAATTACAAATAAATTTCATGTGGTTTATAGATAGCATTTATAAAACTGATAATGTACTTCCTCTATACTTCCACATTTAGATTCCATGTAAAGACAAGTACGATAGATAATGGACAACAATTATTTGACTAGATGCTAGAAGTGAGCTTAATGATGGGCACTTTTGGAGGCGACATATGGAATAAGTCAATGTAACAGAGATGCCACTTAGGCCAAATAAAGAAAGGTTAGAATAAGTCAAAATTGTGTCATTAGGAAGGTTAGATAAATTCAAAACTCTTATGAAGGAAGACAATAATAAGGGATTTGAAATCAATGCAGGTTTGTATTTCACATGATTTATGTTCAAGGTTAGTTTTGAAGATTAGGTATGATTTCACAAAAGTTCATCAAATCATTAAGAGCCACTTGGGATAACTAATTTTAGAAGACTCATTCAAGGTTTATTAAATGACCACTACTAACATGATTAAGAAAATGATAACTACTAACATAATTTTGCTAAATAATGGGATTGTGGAAGAAAAAAGATTCCATACATTGAATGTTTAAATTTAAAAACTATGTTCAAGATCAAGAAGCTTTGATATTATTAAAGGTAGAGTGCTAGTAGACATCACATCAATTTTCTATCATAGAGAAATTTCATATTTAAATTATCAAAAAGTAATAGTAATGACAAAAAAAGGTGGTCTTTAGTACTACAAATAAGATGTAAGTAGATGTTTAGGATTATTTAATATATTAATATTGTGCTACAACACTAAGACACGTCTCACTTGTCAAAAATTATTAGTGTAAACTTTTGTGAGCATTTCACAACAATATAAGATAGTAGGAGATTCTCATTGATTTATTATGTGACATGTTACTTGGGAAGAAGAGAATATGTATGTGGCTAACAAAGAAAGGTACCATAGAGGAAGATACAAATCAAAAGGAAGTTTTTTATTACTATCCATAATTAGAATAGAAGATAACATCATCTCATTACAAAAGAGTAAAATGGTGCATTTAATATATATAATATTAAGATATAATAAATAACTTTGAATATGATAATTAGGAGATATTTTCCACAACAAGTCAAAAGCTATCACAAATAAATTGTGTAGATTTTCACTCAAAATCATGTGAACCACTACTCATGAAACATGGGTCAATGAGGTTGACTCAAAGATTACATAACTAAATCCTCACAATAGTATCACAAAATTAGAACATGTTATTAACTGATATATGGTTCAGTACTTTTTGAGAATTTAGATAAATAAGGATAGAAATTTCATAAAGTACCATACAATATATTGAAATAACCTATGAATTAAGATCATACTATTAAAATCAAATAAACAAATTATAATACACACAATATTATACACATATGTTATACAAAACTTCTATATCTTGAATGTGTCAGTCTTTCTCTAAGCTATCTTGTACATAATTTTGAAGGATTACTACATGCCCAAACTGCAACTCTATGAACTTCAACTATGGGCTTTGCTCTAGCACTTCTAAGATCAAAATAATGCTTCTTTACTAGCATGTACATTTTGACATTTTCAAGGCTCTCAAAACTCAAATGATTCAAATAATTTCAAAATCAACCGTTTTTCCCTTATATAAGTTTTGGCCTATTTTTTAAAAATGCTTATATTTGCAAAAAAATTGCCCCTACCTAACTTTATGTTCTTAAGCCCATTTTGGGATCTGAATTGAAATCTTAAGACACTTAACCACTCAAAATTGAGATTTAAATTTTTTGGGATAAACATAGTTGACTACTTGTGTAATCAATCTTTATTATAACATGTAATAAATCTTGGATTCTCATAAAATTAATTATGAATCAATTTTTTACAATCATAATGTCAAGTAAACTGTGGTCAACTAAAATCAAACTTAGAAAAACTTCATCAAAAATGCCTCAAATCCATCCCCAATGCATTCCAAAACCTAGATGCAAATCAACCAAAATTAAATCCCATCAACCCTACACCATTTATAACCATCACTAAATTATTTTCCTATATTAAGCCACTTCAAATCATCCTCATGTATTCTCACATTTCAAATTCATTCCTAGGAAGGTAAGATAATTTCATCATCATAACATCTATCATCAAACTAATTGATCTACCAAGCAAACTAGAATCACAAATCTCATTGCTAAGGACATTTCATCACCAAGGGTGTCTCAGTTTCATTAAAATTAATATCAAATTAAGAATCTCTAACATTTTTTACTTTTCTCAACTTCATTTAAAGCCATATAAAGTTTAAGTTACTTGATCCTTTTCAATGAGTGGTTTCAACAAAACCCATATCAAATTACTTTGATAGAATCCTAGTCTACTGCATTTTGGTCAAATATATAGGGGAATATCAATTTCATCACGACCCATATCCATCTGATATCGTCTTATCAATCAAGTGATTAGCTTCATCAAGACCCATATTAATTCAATTTTCAAGTTCAACAGTTTGATGATAATCAATTATATTTGGACCCATATCAATGTGATTATTAATTAAAAATTGTACTCTTGACATTAAGAATTTTCATTGGACGCATATCAAATTTCTTATTTCATCATCATCCTTGAACAAATGTACACTTTCATCACAATCAATATCAAATTGAATACTTTGTTCACGTACCAATCGATATTTGGTCACTAAATAAAGATTTACTGGGAGTCTATGGTGACAAAATAAATGGAATCCTTAAACAATTAGGATTTGGATTTATGTTAGGCTAAGGCCATAATAATGGTTCACACTTTTCATCATGAAGAAATCAAATGATAAGTGAGAATTATGTTTTTAAGGGGCTTCCCATGAAGCCTATTCTTCTAATGAAGACCCCAACTACAAGTTGTTTGTAGGTAAAATTTATTTATAGAATAAATGGTTTTACAAGTTGAAAGAAGAGGATGAAGATACAAAAATATTTAAAGCTAGATTATTTGTAAAAGGATTTTCACATAGAAAGAGAATTGATTTTGATGAGATATTTTCTCTCAATAGTTCTTAAAATGACTTTTATTCATAATCTTCTAAGTATTGTGGTTGCTGAATATTATCTTTTGGAATAACTTGATGTTATCACAACTTTTTGGCATGGTGATTTGGATGAAGAATTATATATGGAATCAGCATATGGATTTGTGGTCAAGGGTAAGGATAATTTAGTGTATGGATTGAAGAAAAGTTTATATGGCCTAAAGCAAGCACCTCAATAATGATATATTAAATTTGACAATTTTATGAATAAGCATGGATACACTCAATGCCACTTAGAGTATTGTCTTTATTTTAAGAGGTGATATGATGAAAACTACATTTTTTTTTATGTTTATATGTTGATGATACACCTGTAGTTGTGTCTAACATGTATCACATCAAGGGATTAAAATAACAATTAGCATAGTCATTTTCTACGAACAATTTAGGAGTAGCAAAAAAATCCTTCGCATCAACATTTATAAAGATAGAAAATAAAAAATATTGACATTGTATTAGGTTGATTATATTAAGAAGTTGTTGTAACATTTTTCTATGGAGAATGTTAAAGAGTTGATCACACATTTTCTTGGTCATTTTAAATTGATTAAGGAGATGTGTCCAAATACACAAGAAGAGGAGGATAAAATGTCCAAGGTACCTTATTTTCTAGTTGTAGAGAGTTTACTATATGCTATGGTATGCACCAGGCTTGATATTGCACATGGAGTGGGAGTAATTAGTAGGGACACATGAGTCAACTTAAAATTTCTTGTTGGAATATAGTCAAATTGATTCTTAGATATTTGAGAGGAGCATCCACTAACTGTTAACATTTTTGGGGCTCTACTACTATAATTTACATGGCTATGTTGACTAATATTTGGTAGGGGATCTAAATACTAGACAAAGTTCTACTCAATATGTATTTATCATTGTTGGGACAATATTTAGTTTGGTTTCTTCGTTATATAAGGTGAATGCTTTATCCACTATAGAAGGAGAGTATGATGTTGCTACAAAGACAACTAAGGATATTCAATATGACTTCAATTCTTTATTGAGTAATCGGGATAACTAGACACCCATAAAGGGACAATTGTCTATATATAGATAGCTAGAGTGTCATTCATCTTTCCAAGAATTCCTCTTTACACCTAAAGAAAAAATATATATAGTTGTGATACCATTTCATTCTATTAGTTTTGGATGATGCACTATCAAAGCTAGAAAAGATACATACAGCTGATAATTTAGCATATATGTTTACAAAGATAGTGATAAGAGAGAATATACACTCCTCTTCAACTTTAGTTCATCTTTTGTACTAAATAAAATAAAAGAACATAATCTAGGATGGTGCAATCTGTTAGAAGTTGTAATCTTTCCTTGGTGTGTTTATAAACCAAGGTTAGACCTCCTTTCTTTATTGTTATAATATATTAGGATATAAGCCAAGGTATCCTAATATATTTCTTTTTTGTCCTTTTTCCACTACATCTTATTTTGTCATCTAGTGGAATATGTGAGGACAAATATATATTGTAATTTGTACTTTAGATTATTCCTCCTTAAGAGGAATCTCACACTTGGACTCACACACTTATGAATGGTGGCATTCATAGACATGGGAGTTACATTCTAACTCCTCTCTCTCATCTCTATTTAAGAGATGACCCTCCTCTCTCATTTCTAATGAGGTTTCTTCCTCTTTTCAATTATTGTATGAGAAATCTCTCTCTCTCTCTCTCTCTCTCTCTCTCTCTCTCTCTTCTTAGGCTTTTCATGCCTCATTCATAATGTCACAAGGGGTTTTCTTTGCTTTCCCCTTTTCAAATATCTTGTCTCATGGTGTTGGATCTTGAAGCTTTCTCTCTCCTATCTTATGATAATATCTTTTCATGCATTAACTCTCTTAGATTCTTTCCTGGTATTGCTTATTTACATATTTCTTTTTTCATTTCTAACATGGTATCAGAGCAGTTTAATCTTTGTTTTTGAGTGTTTGCATGAAGGTACAATTCGAAGGAGACTCTTGAGAGAGATTTCTCTAATTTCTTTTTTTAATCTTCTTAAGTTGGAAGAAAATGATTTTTTTTTCTTTTCGGGTTTGGCTAGTTTACCACCAAACCTGATTAACTTCTGTTTGCTCTAATTTGTGCAGGTTTCTTCTTATTTTCTATTAGTTTTCATCGAACCCCCTTTGGATGGCTTGCTACCAAAGGGTTTTCCTATCTAGATATCAATTTTTTATTTTTTTAAATTTTTTTACTCTTGTTTTGGATGACGTGCCGCCAAAACAAGAAGCATTTATTATCTCCATATTGGTTGTCTTGCGGTAAGCATGTTATTCTCAATTTTGAAGTTATGGTTTAAATATTCCTAATGCTATTTAGCATGTTCATTGTTAATCTAAGCTGTTGTGTATTGTATATATTTTTGTTAATATTGAGTTTCACACCACTTTTTATCATCTAGATTCCATGCCTCTTGATAATAGCAGATTAAAACATTACTTTGTGCCTCTATAAAATGAAGCAATGCATAATATAGCCACACAAATTAGGAGGATTTAATATTTGCAAGGTTGGGTGATTCGTCTTGCAATTCCTTGAAATCACGAGTCCACCTGATCGCAAATGTGTCTCTCCTAAAAGAATTTGTTCTCAGTTGAGGTTTGAATTCTCATATCTTACAAAACTATGATAACATTTTAGCCTTGAGTGAGGACCTGCTCAATAAGATTTTACTGAGCAAACTTACTTAAAGACTCAAACACAGATCTACGTGATAGGCTTAACCAACTGACGAAAATACTCGGCCTGACAATGTTTCAAAAGCTGGATAACGGCGATAGCTCTATCAATCATTATACTTTTTCTTGCAACTCCGCTCTCTTGTTTGAATGCCCCAAATCTGATCAGGTTGGCTGCTTGACTCATCCTTGAATGGTGTGTCAGAGTTTCGAAACTATCCAGCCCGCCCTTTATGCACAACTTACACTTATTCACTCCTTTTTACACTTCCACGGCTCTCTAAACTTTAATTGCCTAAGATGACGAAAAAAAACATTTTGCATTCGAAATCCATAAAGAAAACCTTGACAAAAACATATATCTTTCCTTTCATAAATTAAAATTAAATTCTAATTTTATATTTTTTTTGTTTTTTGTCTTTCCTGAACCTGTTCTAGCTACTCCAAGGACAACAGAGCCTCTCATTAGCTCTAGAATGGATCTCTATCATGTCTCTAATGGCATTAAGAATCGGCTCCGACAGCTTAAGTGTTTCAAATGATACGCTACTCGTGATTCCAGAAACATTCACATTCACCCCTTCAAGCCACTCAACAGGAAATTTTATTTATGCCGTGCTTGCCTTGCTTACAGTAGGCTTCTTCATAGCCTTTTTGGAGCATATCGTTGTTTATTGATTGTTGGCAGTTTTCTTTACGTTTAATGCATTTTTTTTTCCTATACGTTTTTCTATAGCTCATTATTGATTTTTGGTTTTTTCCCTTGCATGCATGCTTCCCTGGCGTGAACAAGTTTAATCATTTCTTTCAGCCTTTCTTCTGCCACGGGTGTCTAATTTGCTGTCGCAAAGCTTGTCCAATCTTTTGGCACTTTGCATTTTTTGGAAAGAAGTATGGTAAAAAAATTTGTAATTGCAACTTCAAAACTGCAACCAGATTGTGTTGTCATCAGAACAATTATTGAGAAGTTATCAGTAAAAACGCCTTTGTTTTTTTTTTCATATGGTGTGCTTTGTTTGTTCATTTGGCAGTTTTTTTTTCACTCATGCCACATTTAAATTGGAGAGAATGTTAAATGTATGGAAATGGAAATCGATTTTCTTCTGCACATTATTTAAGTCCAGAGCATAGCCAGCATCTAAACAGACAGGACAAGGCAAAAACTTCAATTTGTCTATGTTCATGCTCATTGCACCCTACGTTTTGTATCTTCTTGGTGTTTTGTTCCCCTTAACTATCATTGAGTAACTATCCTGTGTTTGGAGGTTAGCATTGGAGTAGGTTTGCTTTTGTTTTTTGTCAAGCATTTTGTCTTGCGACCCAGTTGAATATGCTCTCACCTTTGAGCTAATCAATCGACTAGAGTCACATCTGCATCTCATTATCATTCATGGGTTTTTAATAAGAGTAGTAAGGTTATTTGGGTCGAAAGACTAAATGCTTTGGTTGTTCAGCTCTATTGGCCGAGGTCGTTCAGACCTTAAACCTTCAAGACATTTTTCCTTACCAGTCAAGGTACTCAAGTCAGTAAATTGATTTTCAAACAGTTGCAGGGAAGAAACTGCACCCAATATCTGCTGATTTAATTTTTCCATTGCTACCATTTCCAAGAATGGATTTTGACAGCCACGTTTAACAAAGGCGAATGGATAGCTAAGAGTTAGATTCTTGTCTTTGTTGGTGGGCCCATCCTTAATAGCTTCTCACTTGTGTTCACCTTGCATGGCGATTTTAACTGATATCTAATAATTTATGCTCTTCCAAATACTTTTTTTTATCTGAATTATTCAGGTTTATGAGTTATCTTACACTATTGCCTTCATTATTTAATGATTTGATTTATCTATGTTCTATTGATCTATCTGCACATGGTTGTAGTTTTATGCTTTTATAGCATCTCTTTATGCTCATAGTAGTAGTTTATGGTTTTATACCATTGGTTTATATCATTTTAATTTGATCTTGTGTAAGTTGCATCGGGAGCCAATTGTTTCAAGGTTAACTATGGTGGACCCGACAGTTTTAAACTGATTCATAGTTGCCTTATCAGGCCCATGGAGTATCCCTCCAACCTATAATTGGTGTGCACTTACTTCAATGGAGTTTCCCTCCATTTGTTCCACTTTGTTCCTCAATGCAAGGATGATATTTTACGAGGATTTCCCATTTCAATCTCTTTGTCTCCTTGGTGTATGCTCCAAGTTTTGATTTAGTCATGGTATGACTTCCTACACTTTGCTCATTTTTGAGTGTATAGGTGATGAGGCTACCATATCTTGGAGCACTCCAATATTGGAGACTTTATTTGAGAAAGTTGTTTTGACCCATGCTGATCTTTTTCATCATGGCAATGATGTTGCTTGTCCATGATGAATTTATTATTTGAAGACAATATGTTGTTACTCCTCATAAACCTTTCCTTTGGTCCACATCGGCAATAATTCTTGGAAAAACTATAACTTGAATTATTTGGTGCTTGAGGCACGTGTTCTACTTATTTATTATTGTCTCTCTTATATTTCTTTGATAAATATACAATGTGATAATGTTCTGCATACTTTATTGCCTAGATCATGAGTCATGCATGTTATGGAGGGACACCCCCATTAACTTGTAGTGGGATGATTTATTAAGTGGAATGTCTATATCCACATGATTGATGCAATATTGATGCAGGTTTCATTAGTTGGCCTTGTCTGTGGTCATTTGTGCATTTGTATGTTCCTTTCATGAGAGATTTATTGCATCTATTATGATCATTTTGAGCTTATGACTTATTTTAGATATCATGTTCACTCCATTGCATGTTGGTGAACACATTCTTTTATTCTCATCTCTCTTAGTTCCTCCTTGATTAAATTATTATAACTTCATTTTTTTTTACTAACTTGTCCATTCAATGTAATTCTACTTGTGGATAGTTGTCTTGTTTTTTGTTCTCTCCTTTTTTTCAGGTGATCCATCAAGGAACCTTCTTGATTTTTCACATATGAAGACGTGTCTATGCTTCCACTTGATCACATTCAAAGGGCTCATGTACTTCTCTTGGATCTACAAATGTACCATATGGCTTAAAGACAATCAAATTACTTCATATTGAAGATTAAGTTGCAGATTTTTGCAAATTATGGGTTTAATACCCCTTGATATAATTACCCCAAGTAAAGATTAAAGGGGGGTGTTAGAAGTTGTAATCTTTCCTTGGTGTGTTTATAAACCAAGGTTAGACCTCCTTTCTTTATTGTTATAATATATTAGGATATAAGCCAAGGTATCCTAGTATATTTCTTTTTAGTCCTTTTTCCACTACATCTTATTTTGTCATCTAGTGGAATATGTGAGGAAAAATATATATTGTAATTTGTGATTTAGATTATTCCTCCTTAAGAGGAATCTCACACTTGGCCTCACACACTTATGAATGGTGGCATTCATAGACATGAGAGTTACATTCTAACTCCTCTCTCTCATCTCTATTTAAGAGATGACCCTCCTCTCTCATTTCTAATGAGGTTTCTTCCTCTTTTCAATTATTGTATGAGCAATTGCTCTCTCTCTCTCTCTCTCTCTCTCTCTCTCTCTCTCTCTTCTTAGGCTTTTCATGCCTCATTCATAATGTCACAAGGGGTTTTCTTTGCTTTCCCCTTTCCAAATATCTTGTCTCATGGTGTTGGATCTTGAAGCTTTCTCTCTCCTATCTTATGGTAATATCTTTTCATGCATTAACTCTCTTAGATTCTTTCCTGGTATTGCTTATTTACATATTTCTTTTTCCATTTCTAACACAATCCCATGGAAGCCTTACGGGGTAGCAATATTTCTATAGGATTAGTATCCAATTGGGAATTTGTTTTCTAGTGTGGATTCTTATCTATCCCCAAGTGGGATATTATTATCTTATGGTGATTGAATAGGTAATTATTGTACACTTTCCATCTATTCTTGTTGGGTTTTGGCTATCTTTTCCAACTAGTTTTTGGGGGACCGACATGTTATAACCAACTTATTCTAGCCCTAACCTTTTAAGATGCAAAATTCTTGTACAAAATGGATTAAGGTTATGGATTTTATTAGGTATGCTAATATAGTAGCTTCTTGCAGCAATATTGAGTTGCAAAAGATTGCAAATTTTAATCAAGATGTAATCACTGGATAATAAGAATATAGGACTCATTGTTTGGAGGACATAGCCTAGGGATTGGGTGAACCACATTAGATCTTTGTGTCTTGTGTTATCTTATATGTTCTTCATTAATTTATGATATTTTTCATATTTGTATGTAATTTTTATTTCTATCTTTCTTCCTAAAAGGGAGAGGGGAACAAAATGATGAGCATAGAAGAGACCAAAATGTCTCTTGAGTAATGATTAGGTTAGAGAAAGAAAGTGGTACACTCAAAATTCATGTTTACAAAAGACAAAATTAGAGCTTTGAAGAAAAAAAGTGGGGTCGTGAGTCCATTTTTGCAGTAGCTACCCACTTTTGGAGAAGTACAATGTTTGCAGAAAAAGTGATAGATGAAGAACATGTTTTATTTGGGTTGTTGGTGATTGTAGATGGCATGTGACAACACCATTTCCTTAATCTTACTTTGGAAACATATTTTATTTGGTTCCTTGGTTGATTGTATAGGGCATCTAAAGGTGCCCTTACCCTTATGTTACTTTGGCAGCTTCTTATCCATGAGAAATCATGGGGTACTATGATGATTTTAAATACACTAGCAACATTACCTGGAGGTATAAATTTAGCATAAATGTTAGCAAGGTCATTCAAAATAATATTTGTTGACTGAAAATACCAAAAAAATATTGGCTCAACAAAAGCATTTACGACCATGTCAAAACATATTTTTTGGCATCCAACTTTAAATTTTGATGGCCATCCTCATACAAAATAGGCTACCAACTAGTTAAATTGCTTTCCTTACCCCACATCAAATCACACACAACAAATTAGAAAACATAAGCATGCAAATCCATGTTATTGCATTAACATATTCTAAAATTTATGCATGTTTATGTTTTTGAAATAGAAATTTTGAATATTTTCATTTTCATAATTTTATATATTTCCCCAATTCCAAGTAGTTTTATTTCATAACAATACTTTGAATCTAACGTCATGTGTTAGTACAAAATTATAAGTTATTTATATATTTAAAATACATTAGCATGAAACGTCAAAAATATGACATCAACCTATAGTAGCCTTATTTTACCCTTGTGAAGAAGAAGTCCCTATGAAATTGACCAAGTAACAATATCAAAGCTACTCTTTTGGCTAGAGTTATAGGTTAGATAATTGCCACTCTCCCAAGGCATCTATTATGCAATCTTTTCCACCATGCTTTTAGTGCTCTATGTTGGATTCTTAAGAATAATCATTAATGAGATACATCACCCAAAAAAAGAGAAGGAGGAAGGAGACATAGATATCAGGGCTTTCACAAAACCTATTTGCGATCTTCTAAAACACTACTCCACACTCACTGATATGGTAATAGTCTTGTGAAATAACCCTCATGGTTATCACACCAATATATAGAGTTCATGAGGCTAAAAGTGGCTTTGTGGCTTTCCTATCATATTGTCATCATATAAAGTATGAAGGATCAATGAAAAGCTTCTCGATTGCATCTGTACTATAAAATAAATTCAAATTAATGAGAGAGACCATTTTGCAATAACCACCTAACATTTTCCCATGTGGGGTTCTCCTAGGAGATAGCCTTATCAACTAACTAATGTTCTTTAAATCTTAATATAAAAAACAATGCAAAAATTTAAATTGATTTAGTCATAGATAGGAAGATCATTATTTGAGACAATGTGAAGAAAGTGTGTTGGTGAGTAGTTTTGTGCATGGAGTGGCAGATGTAGAGGTGGAAATAACCTATTAAATACCCTAAAATTCTGCTAAATTTAAATCGTGTTCCCTGAAAAGAAAGTCAAACAATCTTCATGGGAAAAGGACTTCTGTGCTTTGGAAATTCTCCTCAATTTTAGTAGCAAAGATTGAATGGGTCAAAATAAGGTGAATGTAAGAGTTACAATAGTAAATTTGATATAGTATAGAAATGGGGAGTTTTATTTTAATAATTAAAATAGTTAAGGATTGATATCTATGTTCTAATACATAACTATTGAGCAACATTATTGAAGAAACATTAAAAAAGGGCAAGAATTATGAGGAAGAAAGTAGAGAGGAAAGCTAGGATAAAAGTGAGGATGACACCTATGATACTGAGGTCCATACAACACCTAAGAAAGCTAAGAATAGTGTCGCCAAGGAATAATTCAAAGCCAATGTTGATGGCGAGGACTCTGACAAGATTAAGAAAGATTCCAAAGAAGCTTGTATTGTGGTTGTTTTAGGGCATTATGATGAGATCCCCAATGTTGACAACCCTGCTATGGTTCAAATTAAAACCACAAAGATTATTTCCATTAATGTGGAAAGAAAGGTTGAAAAGATAAAAAAGGACCTAGATGACTAGATTAAAGTCCTTAATGAAAAAATGAAGTCTTTGAACAAAAAGTTTGATAATGCCATCAAAGGCATTGAAATGGATGTGACCAGCTCCACTTTATTCAAGGTCTAGAGAGATGATGTAAAGGGCTACCTTTGGTACTATTACTGGACATAAAAAAAATTTAAAAATGGAATGTAGGAGAACACTGTTTAGGTGAAATAAAAAGTGTGAAGGATGTTCACAATTAGACTAAAGATCTTAGGTACCTGGTCGGGGATTGGGAGAATATAAAGCAGGCCTAGCTTTCTTGGACTCAGTTTTCCTATACTCTTTGTTTTTATGTTTTGTTTGTTCTCTTTAGCTTTGGTGTGGGTTACTATACTCCTACTTATAATTTTAGGACACTTTTTAAATACTGTTATGCTTAAACTAAATTATGTTAATCTACAATGCTCTAATACTCAATTATTTTTTGTGATTATCAGCAATAGTCTGGCTAATAAGTTAGACTCTAGCATTAGTAGTTATAACTGTTAGTGTAGTTTTTTATTTTTTCCTATTTTGCTAGGTTTTTCCTACACTTTTAATAATCTCGCTTAGGTTAATAAAGCATGTCTTATTAGGTGAATGGTTGTGAGGTGTCACCTTCCTACATGTGAGCATCCATTAGCTATCTTGGGAATATACTTTGCTATCTTTAGTCCGATAGATGGTTGCTCCTCATTGGTTGGTGTTGCCACCTCCTCTCTCTTCCTAGCCTATATAAGCATGCTACCTGGCTTGTATTTGCATCTCTTATTTTTGCATCCTCTTAATGCTATTTTGCTTCCAGCATTTGCATTACTCTCTTGGAGACTAACTCTATGATGCTATTTTGATTTTGTATCATTTGCATTCATAGTTTAGATATTTACTCTTTGCACTAGTTTTCTGGGTTATTAATCTTTTCAGATTCTAACAATAACTCTGATTTTTTATTTAGTTTTGTTTGGTAGTGAATCTTTAACATTTTGTACTAGTGATGGTCTTTTCTACAACTTGATTGTAATGGCCCAATGCAGAAATGTTCTCTAATCTTTTTGTTCCTCGAGTTCAAGACCCTTTTCCTGCTTCCTTTATTCTAAAACATTATTGAAGCATGATTTAAATCATTATCTCAAACATTGCATAAACATAATGTTTCCATGAAACCTATGTATACGAAAAAAGTTGCATGGAGACCATGTGCTTGGGTACTTAACATATCAGGACAAGTATAGCTATTGTTTTACTTTAAATAGAGGAGAGGGGTACTTAGGTATGTTAAAAAGATAGACTTCAATGTTAATCAATATTGTATCAAAGCTTCAAACAAATTACATTTTGAATTATGGTTGATAAATGACAAGTTGATATGCAAACAATAAATTGAAATGAAAATCAAGAATCGTAATCAAGGTCTTATACTTAATTTTTTTTTCTAGATCCTCCATTGAATATTCTATAGTAGACTATGTCTAGAAGTATACCAATATTTGTACACATCTAGCAGCATATATATGAATACCTACATGCAATATAATAAAAGAATGTAGTATTTCAACTAATGAAATAATAATAACCTTTATTTATTAATTTATAGACATAACAAATATATATTTATACTATAAAAAATTATAATTTAATGATATAATATTAAAAATAATTGATAAGATCAAATATTTTCGTTCATAATAGTTAGAAAATGTCATATCAATGTACTATGCCTCACGGAAGTGGTAATAAAGGAACCCACCATTCTAATTATACTTTAAAATGTTTTACTAGATACTAATAGCAAGGAAATTTTCCACCCGTCTCTCTCATTTTTCTTTGGCATGCTCAACGAGCCTTAAAAAGTTAAAGATTGGTAAGTTTGCGTTTTTTTTATAATTAAACTTCGTCAAATTTGCCGGAATCTCGTTCTTCTCGCGTTGTTGACTTGCCAATGAGGATACATAAACACGGAATGGAATTCATATATTATGCACCAAATTGAACGGTCGCCCAACGACTCTCCTTCTGACAAGATGTACGAACTCTAGATGATTGACTTTGTTGTTTAATACACTATTCTAACAGTTTATTCATCATGCATGCGTAATGAGCTTTATTATCTCCACATGGGGAAACATTTTCATAATGCAGTCTTGGTCTTGTCAAACAATCTGCGCATAGCCATAATTATTGTGGTGCCATCTTTTACTTTCTGACATGATCATTTTCAATTTACTTTTGTCTACGGAAGATGTTTTGAACATCAAACAAATTGTAATAAATATGGAATTCGAAGCTCTGAGAGTTTGGGCTTGTAGAGAGTCCGAGATTGAGACTGATATACACATTACATATCTGCACATTTCCCTCAGCTTCTACTCATTGCAATGATTTTCATATGTGCAAGAAAATAGATATCTCCTCCCTTACAAAGGAAAGAGGCCTAAATATGACCACAGCCTCTTGTTAAACAACAATCTACTGTAAACCTTCACTACACAATACTAATTGGATAATACACTCTGTTACAGACACCTAATTATATGCTACATTAGGTGTGATTGAGATGTTTAGACTTCAAAGTATTAGAAACGGGGCTCTTTACGAAAAAATCTGAGATTATATTAGTTTTAAGTCTATAGTAAGGACAAAATACGGCTAGTCAAGAAATTAATTTTTTACATCACGCAAAATAGACAATTAAAGCGCGTTGACGAAACTGCTTAATGTAATCCTCTCAGTGTCCCACATCCAGCTGCAACGAATTTTTAAACGATAATCTACCCTACACCACTTCCGGGGGACATTCATAAATGTATCGAGGAATCCCCAGCAACATCGTGGATCCGCTTTATTTTGGAAAGTCTTACATGGTAAACAATGGACTCCTATCGACTACATAAATCTATCAAAACTCGTTCAAAGGAATGGCAAGGATTAGAAAAATTCATTGACTTGTACTTGCGTCTGAGATTTCGGTGTAATATATTTTCAAAAAAGTGTAAGTCAAGGTTACCAACAGGCCATCAGGTTTTTTTTTTCTTTTATGAAGAGATCTTTTTTATTAATTTATAATTTAAAGATATATATTCACAAAAAGGGGGTCCGAGGATACAAGATTATCTCGAAAAGACACAAGGTTGGATTAACATCTATTCATCAAAAAAATTGTTTAAAGAAGAGCATAAAGTCTCAGGGGGCAAGAGCAGTGCTAGACGAAGGAGGGTCTTTATCATCAGAACCCCAGAAGTCCTTGGGGTTGGTGGTTGGCTTAGGGGGAGTTGAACCATCAGCAGCAACAGCATCAACATCATCATCTTTATCTATCTCAGATTTTGGTGTAATATATTTCCAAAAGTGTAAATCAAGGTCACCAACAAGCCATTAAGTATCTTTTGGAGAAGGCATCGAAGCCTCTCTTTGAACGCAACTCAGAAGGCAAGACAACATTGCATTATTCTATGCTGATCGCAAACAACCAAGCGGCCATTGAAATTGCTGAGCTACTGCTGTACCATTGTAGATCTGATTACAAATCAAATAAACAACTGTATGCTTTCTTTACATATATCAAAACATAAGGAATATTTGATTTATATATAATATATATTATTAGTTCCTGTTGACACCCAGGAAACTATAGCATCCACCAAGATGCTTATTTTGGAGTTTTATTCAACCAATCAAATTTTTTAATTTTCACATGTTCCTATTCAAACATAATGTTTTTTTATTATTTGATTTTATTTAAAATTATTTATCTGTCACCTTATTTGCTGGTACAGTGAACAAAGTCAGTGTTCCAAAAAAATTTAAAAATTTTACTTACCAAACAATGAAATATTTGATTGTGCACACGTATAGCATAGTAACAAGTCTTATTGTCAAATCTGAAAAATTCAGAAGAGATTTACAAATTTGTACTAAAAGCTTAGAGAGTTGCCACGTCAATGGTAACAATCAATGTAGTTATTAGAAGAAATTTATCTGCATTGAATGTGTAATCGATTGGGATTGTGAATTACTGAAAGTCAAGAACCTTAAACATTCGTCTACTGTATATGGTCTTCTTTCTTTGTATCGTCTCTTCCAAATGATCTTCTATCTTTGTAGTGTCTGCCAAAGAATTTACAGAACAGCTTGTAACAAATATTGAGGTAAGAAATCCATCTCCCTTTAAGTTTTACATTTTTTTCCCCCTCATCTTCTTATTTTAATTTCTAATTTATGCAAGCATTATTTATTCTTTTGTAACCGTTATTTATTCTTTTGTACATTGGTATTTTTAAAATTATTTTTTCATTTTTCTTTTGGCAACTTTAGACAGTTCCTTGTAGATTCTCCTCTAAAATATTTGAGATTCCAGACCTAGGTTGTGGTTATGGTTTCCAAGTTTTGTGAGAAAATAAAACTGATGAGGACACAACCCAAGACAAAAAGAACATAGTAGGAAAAGAGGAATATTATTCTTAGAAGTGATATGCTATTACATTTAGTACAATGACAACAGGCTTAATGACGTGCCCTATAGGCTTACAATGTTGTTTAATTATGGAGAAAAACCCTTCTCATAGTACCTTCTCCCAAACTCCACCAAAACTACCTTTACAATACCAAATATGACCTTAAGTAACCCGAATTAGGTTTAGGGTTAGGAACACATTTTAGAATATGTCATTTGGCATCCATTGCCAAAATAGAAGGTTTTATAAAACATATCAGAAGTTACTGTAAAATTAGAAGAATCTAGAAATGGTAGTCCAACTTCTAGGAGGCATAACTTTTGATCTGGGAACTCTGATTGATGAACCATTTACATTTCTGGAAAGCTTGTCCCCCATTTTTTTTGCTTGTATAAGGTTTTTTAGTGCCTCAAATCTGACTTTTAAGCACTCTTAGGAGGTCTCCATGCAACTTAAAATTGCAATAACTTTCAAACCATAAAGCTTTTTTGACCTAATTCTTTTTTTGCAGTGCTCTAAATTACAAGTCTAATCATCCCTCCAACTTACACCCTCTAACTCGTCATACTTATGGCTCACTTACAAAATAACCTATTTTCTACATTATCATGTATCTTGAGGTGCTAAAAACCTCTAACTCAAAAAATTAATAATGGACCTATGAGAGTTGGAATATCTATTTGACCCAGATGGGTATCCAGAAATGAAGACACATTAAACAAAAACTAACATTAAGTATACTTTTTGGTGATACATGATTGCCCTTACACCACTAGATGCTCCTGCATCAAACACCCAGGGTAGATTGAAAAGTGACCTATCACTTTATAGCTAGTAGAGGAAAACTCAGATGGGCAACTTTCATTATGGATACCCAAATTGAATCTTTCATTGGTCATCCTTTCCACTTCACCAGGTATTCTTCATATTGCCTATTTCTGATACTCTAGCCCACATGACTATCTAGAATTTCTCCAATCTCTTCCTTCCTAGAAGTAGGAATTGGGCATGGCTCCAGTAGCAGTTTCTCCTTTGCACCATCATCATGATATTTTGTTAAGTCTGCAATAATGAAAATAGGAGAAATGTGAATCCCATCTACCAACTCCACCTCATGCATTTCCTAAATCATGTTTCTTCAAAAAAATTCAGGGACCAAATTGTTTCATCTTTAGCTTGTTGTAGGTACCCACTATAAATTGTTCCTTCCTCAAGTATACCATAACTAGATCCCCAACTTGGAACTCCTTAGGTCTCCTCTTTTGATCTACTCTACCCTTATATTGCAGGTTCATCATGGTAATATGGGGTAAAAGTACAAAGTTGTCTCACCTTTCAGGCTGACTTATCAGAATGATTAAATTTGAGTATTTCTATCTAAAAATTAATTTTGTTAAAACATATGATCTAGATAAATTCATTCTAGCTAAGTTATATATGGTCTCACACTATTCCGATTGGAAATGTCCATTAAATGCATGTTTTATACTAGTTTGTATCCAATTACTAAAGAAATAAAATTATTTCAAAAAATGACATTTCAACAACTCTTAATATTTTTTATGATATTTTTTAATAACTTATAAACACCATTTTATAGATCTCAAAGTCAATAATATTCTCATATGGAGTTTATAGTGTTTTAATTAGATATAGTATATTATAATTAAAAAATTCTACAAGCACGTATTTTAACACTTGAAAAGATGTTGATTTTGAGAAAGAAAAATATTAAATCATATAATTTTTTTAAAAATTATGTTATGTTCTAGAGGAGAGAGTCCTCTTCTAGAATGTATAATTTTTTTACTGGTTAGAATATATTTGTTTTGAAAAATGTGGTGGGAGACGAAAACTATCAATTTCAGGTGAGTTAAAATTTGAATCATTGTAAAAGAGAAAATATAGGTCTAAAGCCAAATTTAGTTTTTGATTGCTCTAGCTATATATGTTATCTACAACATAGTTTGAGATCAAAGGGAAATAAGTTTATTTTCATATAGTTTTGTGGTGGGAACTAGAGCCCTAATTTTCCAATATTTTTTAGAAACTAAAAAATTACCTATAAAAATTAGGAAAATACATCAATTCTTTTTCCAAATAATTATTAAAAATCATAATCCTAAACTTCATCCATTTCCACACATTTCATTGGTTTACATCATTTTAAAATTTTGAATATTAATACCAGTATTATGTCATTGAAATTGAATAGTTATAATTTTGTTAGCCTTTTTCTTTACAAAAGGGTGACACAAGTTTGTGCTTTTACCCTATGTGCATGTACCTCCTCATGTCGGTTCTTGGTATGTTTAGCAAAGTCTTCTACATTAGCACTTGTCCTCTCTCCTTGCTCCATCTTCCTCAGCTCTGGTGCAATCGTTGGACTACTCCCATACACAATTTGGAATGGAGATCTACTAGTACTTCTATTCACATAATTGTTGTAAGAAAATTCTACTTGGAATCAAATCCCATCCCTTGAGCTTATCTCTTACTAAACACCATAGCAAATTGCCCAAACTTCTATTCACTAGTTTTGTTTGTCTATCAGTCTGTGAATGATGTGTAGAACTGAACTTCAATTCTGTCTTCAACTTCTTCCAAAAAGTTCTCCAAAAATACCAAACAAATTTAGTATCTTTGTCAAAAATAATACTTTTTGGGAGACCATGTAGCCTCACCACTTCTCTAAAAAAAAAATCTGCAATATGTACTACATCATGAGTCATGTGGGATGGAATGAAGTATGCCATCTTGGAGAACCTATCAACCACCACAAATATAGAGTCATTACCCCTTTTTGTCCTTGGCAATTCATGAACAAAATACATACTTATGTCCTCCTAGGGCTTCAATGGAATAGACAATGGCTGATAAAGTCCAATATTTTGAATAAATCCTTTGGTTGTTTGACATACTCAGCAACTCTGCACAAATTTCTTCACATCTTGCAATAGTTGAGGCCAAAAGTAATGTTCATTAATAATGGAAATGGTCTTATCTCAACCAAAGTGTCCTTCCATCACTCCATTGTGTTTCTCCTTGATCAAGTTCTTCCTCATGGAACTCCTTTAAATACACAATTGACTTCCTTTAAACAACATACCATCCTGGATCATGTAATCTAGCCATCTAGTCCTGTCTAGAGTAACAAATTCTCTACAAGCCTTCCAAGCCTCTACAAAGTCAGGATCCTCAAGGTACATATTCTTGAGTTCATCAAACCCAACCATTTCAACCTGCATTTCTTTAAGCAACAATTGTCTCATACTTAATGCATCTACAACCTTATTAGACCTTTCGCTTCTATGTTTCAATAGAAATTTTTATAGCTTTGCATAAACTCTACCCATCTCAAATATCTCCAATTCAATTTACCTTGTCTATTTAGGTACTACAATGCCTAATGATGAAAATTTTTTTGGCAACAAATAATGCCTCCATTTCTTTAAGGCCCAGGAACTATTGCATAGAACTCCTAGTCATAAATAGAATATTTCTTCTTTGCATCATTCAATTTTTCACTAAAATAGGCAATAGGCTTACCTTTTTGGCTCAATATAACCCCAATAACACTATCACTAGCATCACAATGCACTTGGAACACTTTTTTGAAATCAAGAAGTGCCAACATAGGTTGCTCTATCACCATCTTCTTTAGCAATTTAAAACTCCTTGTAGCTCCTATAGCCCACTTGAACTCTTTTCTATCCCCCCTCATTGTTTCAATTAGGAGTGCACATATACTATTGAAATTCCTAATGAACTTCCTATAAAAACTAGCTAGACCATCGAATGATAGCACCCCAGTGGTAAACCTTGGAGTAGGCCATTCCAAGATGACCTTCACCTTCTTTATGTCCATTTTGAGACCTTCAACTGATACAACAAACCTCATATAGACTAACTCCTTTTTGAGAAAGCTACACTTCTTCAAACTAATCAACAATTTCTCTTCCCTCAACCTTTCAAGGACACCAAAAATGTGCAATAAATGTTCATGTAAAGACTTACTAAAAAATCAAAATATCATCTAGATAGACGATAACAAACTTTCCCAAAAATTTCTTTAGTACCTCATTCATAAGTCGAATAAAGGTGATTGGTACAATGGTCATTCCAAAGGGCATGACTAACCACTCATATAGTCTCTCCTTGGTCTTGAATGCAACCTTCGACTCATCTTCCTCTTGTATCTATATCTTGTGATAGCCACTCTTGAGATCTATCTTTGTGAAGTACTGAGCTCCACTCAAGCAGTCCATAAGATCATCCATTCTTGGCAAAGGAAACTAATACTTGATTGTTATTTTAATTATAGCTTGAGAGTATGTACACATTCTCCACTCTCCATCCTTCTTTGGTGCCAGCACTATAGGTACTACACATGGACTCAACCCCTCTTAAATTAAACCTTTCCTCAATAGTTCTTGAACTTGTCTATTTAGTTCCTTAGTCTCAGTAGGAGTCATCCCATGAGCAGCCTTGTTAGGCAAACTAGCTCTAGAGACTAAATCTATTTGATGATTGATTTTTCTTATGGGTAGCAACCCTTCTGGAGCATTATTAGAGATGACATCTCCATACTCACTTAATAGACCTAAAACTTCAAGTGGAACTTCACTACTACCTTCCTTATCCTTTCTAGGAATTAAACCATAACACATATGTTGATGTTTCATGCCATCCATAAATTTTCTTCCATCAATAAGACATACCCTTGCACTACTACATACTTTTTCACCCTCCTTTATCAAGGGCTTCAATTTGTGGTGAACTTTATCCTTTGTCAGAGAGTATGTATTTGCATGACCATCATGTATAGCATGCCTATCGAATTGCCAAAGCCTTCCCAACAATAAATGGCAAACATCCATTGGGATGATATCGTAGAGAGCCTCATCATGGTAACTCCCAATCTTGAACTTTACCAAACATTTCTCACTAACCAAGACCTTATGATCATCTTGCACCCAAGCAATGTGATAGGGATGTTGGTGTTTTTCCTTCTTGAGCTTTAGGTTTGATACCATCTCCTCTGACACCAAGTTGTTAGTGCTTCTACCATCAACATTCACATCACAACATTTACCCTCACACTTGCAGCTAGTACAAAAAAACCTCCTCCTTTGTCCAACTATAGTCTCACTACTCTTTACGACCCTTTCCTTAAATAGAACCTCTCCTCTTTCTACATCCTTTGAATGTGATGACTGTGCATCATCATCCACATGAGCAACCCTTGCTTGACCATCAGCTATCTTATCTGTCCTTCTTTGGCATTAAGGGCATTTGTAGGTACGATGACCTTCTTCATTGCAATGAAAATAGGTATCATAGAAGCCTCCCCTTCCTGAACCTTGTCCATATCCTCTATCTCTTTCTGTCTGATCTCCATAGTTTTAATCACAAAAGTGGTTGAAACCTTCGTTCCTCTGGTTTCAGCTAGTACCCACATCTTCATTTTTCTTGTCATTCTCATTTCGGCTTCCAAATGACGTACCACTACCCCTTCCTCCTTGATTTTTCCCTCTTTACCTTCCATCAAAATTTTTGTTTAGCTTATCCTCAACTCACAAGGAAAACTTCTATGCCTCTTCAATGCTAGTCATTCTAGCCAAACTCAACTCCTCATGAATGCTAGGTCTTAACCCATTAAGGTAATGGGAAACTTTCTCCTTGTTTGCTTCCGCATGCCCCACCCTAACAAGGGCTTGGTAAAAATACTTTTTGTATTTCTAGATAAATTTTCTTGCTTTCTTTAACCGTTGCATCTTCTGGAACAAATCAAGCGTGTAATCAATAGAAATGAACTACTTCTTTAGTTTGTCCACCATGTGATCCCATCTTCCCATCTTATGATTTTTCTATTTATATCCAACTGAATATCTTACCATGAGATTTTGGCACGTCCTTTCATTTTGGCCTTCACAAAATTAACCCTATCAGGGTCCCGGATATCCTCATACTCAAATTATTCCTCTAGCTCATTGATCCAGTTGATCAACTCATCTGAGTTTAGATTTTTTGAAAACATGTGAACATAAATTTTAGGTCTTTTTCCCAGATTGGCAATGGCCCTAAAAATATTCTCCTTTGCCTTGTTTAGGACTTCTCTATCTCCTTCCTCTTCCTACACAATATTTCCTTCTTCTTTATTATCCTCCTCACTTTTGTTGCCTACGACAATTTTCATACCTCTACGGATCTTCTCTTGCAATTCTTGAACTTGTCTTTGGAGGGCTCTAACTTGAGGAGGAACAACTCTGGCCCTTCCACTGTGCTCTCTTCATGGAGGCATCTTCTTTCTATTATGCAACCCACAACCACAGTCCTAGTGCAAACTGCCTCACACTTGGTGCTCTATCTACACACTTAGGAAAACTCGCTTTGATACCACTTGATGAGGACACAACCCAAGACAAAATGAACACAATAGGAAAAAGGGAATATTATTATCAGAAGCAATATTATATTATATTCAGTACAATGAAAAAAAGACTCAATGACATGCCCTAGGGCCTTACAATGTTGTTTGATTCTAGAGAAAAACCCTCTTCACAACACCTTCTCTCAAACTCCACCAAAACTATGTTTACAATACCAGAAATGACCTTAAGTAACCCAAATTAGGTTTAGGGTTAGGAATATATTTTAGAATATGTCATTTGGCATCCACTGCCAAAATAAAAGGTTTTATAAAACATGTTAGAAGTTGGTGTAAAATTAGAAAAATTAAGAAATGGTACTCCAACTTTCGGGAGGCATAATGTTTCATCCAAGACTCTGATTGATGAACCATTTACATTTTTGGAAAGCTCGCCCCCCATATTTTGGGCTTGTACAAGGCCATTTATTGCCCAAAATCTGACTTTGAAGCACTCTTAGAAGGTCTCAAAGCAACTTAAAACTGTAATAACTTTCAAACTGTAAAGCCTTTTGACCTGATTCTTTTCTCAAAGCACTCTAAATTACAAGTATAATCATCCCTCCAACTTTCACCCTCTAACTCATCATAATTATGGCTCAATTAAAAAATATCCTATTTTCTACATTGGCACATATCCCAAGGTGCTCATAAACTCTAACCAAGAAAACTAATAGTGGAACTATGAGAGTTGAAATCTCTATTTGACCCAAATGGGTATCCAAAAACAAAGACACATTAAACAAAATCTAACACTAAGCATATTTTTGGGTGAAACAAGATTGCCCTTACACCATTAGATGCTCCTGCATCAAAAAGAAAAGTTGTAGTGTAGCATAGTTCTTGCCAAATACTAGTAGAGTAGATAATGCCTTTAGAGCATCTAGGTTTGAGCTTTGCAACCACTTCAGGCCTATAGATCTACAATGGGGGGCTTGTAAACTATCTCAACATACCAAAAGAATTTTTTTTTACAATTAGTATCCTTTATTCTCAAACTCACCTAAGGGTAGAAATAATCGATGTACATAGGCTTCCATATAAAGGTACAACAACATAGGATTGATAGTATCTTGTAGTTTTTGGAAGTTTTCAATCACTCTAGATTAATGAGCACATTTAATATAATGACCCAGTTGTGGATTAGAATTTTTAGTAGTGTAATGATACAACATGAGACATTCCAAAGCTCAAAAAAGGGTTAGTGAGGGTGGTAAAACTCTAGAAAAAGAAAGAAAGAAAGAAAAAATGGCTAAAATTGTATTGTAAGCATCATAATGGTCGCAAATAGAGAATTTAGATTCAGAAAGATACAAAAGGAAGAACACACAATAAATTCTTAATCAATAAGAAGAGAGCTTGATTACAGAATTCAAAATCAAGTAGAAATTCGAATTCCTCTAAAGTATGAGGATTTTTAGGAATTAAATTGATGATATTTATGAGTAGGGTATAAAAGTATTCTAGAAGGAATTCATTGCCTCAAATCCCTCTCTACTTCTTTGGCTAAATTAATGGAAAAAACCAAATGAAATTTGGTGAAAGTTCAAACTAGTGTGAAGAAGGGAATATGTAGGACAATATTGATGTTGAGAAAT
Organism: Cupressus sempervirens; assembly: GCA_028749045.1. NCBI lineage: Eukaryota > Viridiplantae > Streptophyta > Pinopsida > Cupressales > Cupressaceae > Cupressus > Cupressus sempervirens. The sequence goes on along the minus strand of CM053786.1, from coordinate 211,721,605 downwards.
CCACAGAAGTGTTCATCTAAAAATTTAAGTACAATTTGAAAATAAAATGATGTAGTGCCAAAGTAGCACTTTTAAGTATAATTTGAAAATAAAATGATGTAGCATCAAAGTAGCACAAGTTATCTATAGATACCTTGGAGTCTCTAAGAATCTAACCTCTGTAAACTCTTGTAGAAAGTTAAAATGAGTTGTAAATGGAAATTTTTTCTCATATGCATGGAAGGATGCTAACTGCAATCAATTCCATATGCACAGATGGAAGCTAAACTAGCCCCAATATTCCCATATTTTCCTACCTCTTGCCAAAAGACATGCAAATTTGGTATCCTTAACACTACCAACTTTATTTTCATGCCTTCTCTTACATAGAAACCTGTTGCAGCCTCTAATGTGACCATAAAAAATGTGATAACATTCATATCAAATAGGCAACCGCTAACATTCAATCATCTTTTTAAATAAATATTAGAAATGAAGGTAAGTGGAGAGAAATGAAACAATGTTATTGATGGTGGAGCTAAGAACTAATAACCATTTATGTCTTTTCCTTGGCATTAGTTCTTTTTCATGACAAGATATTAAAAAAAACCATTGTTATCATTAGCAGTAGTTGCTAGGGAATTATTTATAAAAAAATCTTGCTTTGTCAAATGAGATTCCAATATTCTTGTACATAGTATGTTAATCTACCTTACCTTCAAACAGATTCGATACCTGAACTTGCAATGAATTCATTTTTCATGTATTTGAGCACATTTCTATTCTACTTAATTAGTTGTTTAGTGAATTTCTTCCAAAATTTTGATCAAAGACTTGTTGTTTCTGCATTTTGTTTTTTATTGTTGTGTGATGAATCTAAAGATCGATTTGTTTAATTTTCCTACCTTGCTCCAAAAATGGTTTTCCATTGATAGCTTTGAATATACTTGGAGGTGTACAATGAAAACACTTTTCATCAAGACACCACTGTAGAGTCCAAATTTTTAAATTTTGAGTTTTTTTCCTTCTTTCAAATTATATGGCATTTATAGAGTTTCAGAAGATTTAGGAAAACTCTGCTATGAATAGATTTATTTGAACATCTATTTGTTTTCTGAAAAAAATTTGAAATGGATTGACCTTGGGGGAGGAAGGGGAAAGAAAGGTGTTTTCCTCTATGGATTTGACCAAATCTAGAAAAAAATAAAAAAAATAAAAATAAAAATAAAAATTCTATTAATAGCTATTAAATATTGATACAAACACATTGTCTCCAAAAGACCAAAACTAATTAAATCAAAGCTTATAGTTTTTTACTTGTAATAAGTTTTGAAAGTATGAGTTGGTGGCATGGAAATGAAATATTCAACCATCTATAAACTCAATCAATCCAAATTGAAATGAAGATTTAGTTGCTTTAGTTAATTTAGTGCTTGTTGGGAAATTTATTCACATTTAAAACATACTCATTTTTATTCTAAAAATAGAATTTTTTAAGAGGAATTCTATTTCAAATGTATTGACTTATTTTTGAAACACTAATTAAATATATTTTGAATTACATACATCTATTATTGAATTTATTTACTCTATCTTGAGTACATCAAGAATTCTCTTTCAATTTTATAATTTAGATCAAACAATATTTTCTCTCTTTAATTAATTATTATCAAACATATTTCTAACATTTATAAATTAGTGAATCAATATATCAAATTTTATATTATTATTATTATTAGTTTCTACTATAGCATTCATTCATGTTAATTTTTTCCATCCTTCCTTCATCTTTTGCCAGTTCCATCTAAATTTAGTTGACCAAGGCTCATCCACTAGGATTTGTAATGCCACAAATAAAAGGTGCTATAGGTGTTCCAAGCTAATTTTTCCTATTCTAAATTTAAGATTTTTTTAATTTCTATCTTTATGCTTAAATAAATTATATAAGCTTAACAATCACATGTGCATATATAATTTTCATCAAAACTTTTAGACTGGGACAATGAAAAGTGAAGGTGAAACAATTTTCAATTTACAATGGTTTTTGGTCAACAATACTTTTTGGTAAACATTATTTTTATAAAAACAATTTTAATATTATTACCATATTGCTATTGCTACTCTCCATATTTCTATCCATAGGAACTAGATGCTATGCATCCTTGTTTAATTATAATTAACAAAAAAATTGCACTGCATTAATTTAATATACATAATATATTTTTATATTGAATAATAAATAATTTACATGTTATTTTATTTACAATATTATATTTCATATTATAATGCAATGTTAGATTTATATTAGTGATTGAATGAGATATTTCATATATGTTAGATACATATAAATTGAATCCTATTGATATAAATAGAGGTTATTGTAAGAATTTCTAGGTTTGATTGTGTTTCTCTTTGATCTAAACATAGTTAAACCCATAAATTCTTACAATAATTATCATGGATTGTGGAAATCTTTTCTCATTGATAAATAGAGGTGAAATTTATCTATTATCATATTTAAAGAGAAACTATTGCAACAAGAAATATTTATTTTTAAAAATTTTGTTTACTACAAGAATAAAGATTGAATTAAATTTCCATAATGTAAGGATTTTTTTTAGCAATCCTTTTTATTCAGAGTTAGTTACTTCATATAATATTTTGTACTTAGAAAATTTATTTTTTACTATAATATTTAAAGTGCTTATAATTTATTTTGATTCTATTGTACTTCACACACACACACACACACACAGATATATATATATATATATATATATAATATGTACACTTCTAAAATATAAAATCTACACATTTCATGTGTACCTATATGAAAAAACAATAATCATAACAATTCATTAAATGTGTGATACATATAACTATCTAAATACATTTTTACTATTAATTATATAATATAGTCAACAATATATACATCAAATATAGAGTATCATTCTGGAATGGTTAAGAGGAATCATATTTCCTATATATTTTCTTCTAGTTATGGTTGTAGTACTTCACTATGCCTATTAAACTATTACCTATTAAACTAGTGGACTTTGTCTCCACCTTCTCATACGTATGAAGTCAAATATGTTAGAAAATTTATTATAGTGCTTTATTTAATATTCTACAATCTATTTTGAAGTCCTTAATTAGTAGAGGCATAATAATCACATAAAATAAATAAATTGTCAAATGATCAATTTATTATGTTGTAGCATTTGGTTTAGAGAAAGTGGAAAATTGGAGGGTAGATCAAATAGGGAAGGTAATCATTATTTTTATTATTTGTAATGTTCTTTTTTCTTTACTAGAGTACCTATGGAGGCATTAGATAAAGAGTATTTGTATTTTTCTTTTAAAGCCATAGATCAAAGCCCTATTGAACTCCCCTAGTAACAAGATCACCAACCATTCTCTAATGACACTAATGTTGACATATATATTATTGTTGAAAATGGATCTAAGTTTTGAAAGAATAGCATTTCCCATGTAAAAAAAATTCCATTTTAGAGGAGTTCACCATTGCCACTACTGGAAGATGTAAAATTCTATTTTTTGTGTTGTAGAGAAGGGTTATGTAAACAAGGGTTATAAAAATGATTACTTTCTGTACTCAATGATCACCATTTGGATCTAATATGAACTAACTTTTATGAATGTTTACATCAAATTGTATAAAAAATCATTGATAGGAATAAGAAGAAAAGTGTTGGTAAAAGAAAAAAGATAGATCTTGTTTCATTGATGTAACAATGAGAAAAAAAAGGCTCCATCAAATGGAGCAAAGGAAGCCATTCTAATTTAAAAGTGTTTTCACATTGGAAGATTGCTAATTTGTTTTGGTGAGATTTAACTTAAAAGAATAAGGTTGTCAAAGATTACATAGGGCACCAACCTTGGACTTTTTAGAGAAGAATCAATGGAAAGAAGCTATGGTAATCATAAAATTTGATAGTAATTGCTATTGGCAAAGAATTTATAGATTTATGTGTAATTATAAGATTGAGCAATCTATTAACAATGGAATCAAAATTAGGAATGCATGATTGCATTTCAATGTGTAGCCTGAAAATGAAATGATATAACAATTATTGAACACAAAATAATTATAATAAAAAAGAAGAAATTAGAAGATATACGATGTTTAAGAGAAAGAAGGATAAATTTGGTGGACAATTTCTTAAAGTGACAATGAATAATAGAAGAGTGGACATAAGTGGCATCACCCAAATCGTAGTAGGTGATCTGTCAAAGTAATTCAATTTTTTATTTCAATAGAAAAGTTAGAGGAACAGTGAAGACATTAAAGAATAATTCAGAAGAAGAATTGATGAATATTAAAGTTTGTAATTTGAAAAATTAATACCACAATTAAAAGAGTTGGACAAGATAAAATATAAATTTCTATTGAAAATAAGAACAAATTTTAAAAGGAGAATCTTATTTCCTTTGATAAATTTATACAGATAATTATAGAATTTACTTCTAATCCTATGATTATTTCTTATTTAATGAATCTAAATGTTCGTGGAAAACTAATTATAACATTAGAAAGAAAACCATGAAATTTTTAATGTTTTTTATTAAGGAAAAAAGGTTTTAATGGGGCCCTGAAACTCTATAATAGTAAACAAAAAACATAGATAGAGTGCTTAAAATATCATTAGCATAAAAGCCACTGACAAAAGTACCAACCTCCCACAACAAAACAAGAAAAAACATAAATAAATAGGGAAGCAAAGCAAAAAAACCAAGATAGGCCCAAAAGGCTAGGACAAAGGCTCAGGAAATTTCTCTGAGGATATTCATAGCTTGAATCTCCAACTTAGTCATTCTTCTAGCTACCTCTTTCAGCTCTAAAATATCTTTCTTAGGTTCTTGGATGTTCTTTTGCTTTGTGTTGGATGTAGTTATTTTTCTCAAACCATCCTCTGGAGTCTTATCCTTCTCACCATTGGGAGATTGGTCATCGTCCTTACTGTCCTTGTGTTCTTCAAGTTCTTTTATGAGCACCTTTATGTTGTCATTTGATTCTTTTAGGATGTTATAGATTTTCTCACTAGTTCTCTATGGAGTGCTCTCCATAGTCTAAACTCTACTATTCATTTCCTCCACTCTGTTATCCATTTCCTTTTCCTCATCTATTTTCCTATTTTCTATGTTTTAATTATCCCTTTCCAGTCTACCCACTATGTATTTGAGCTCCTAGATTTCATGGAAAGTCCATTTAGTGGTTTGATAACTATCAAGAGCACTATTTTTAGCATTAATAAGCACATCAATCTAAGGGTTTTCTTGTGTGTCATCACTCAAAATAACAAGGGTAGGTTCAATCAACTCCTCCATTTGCAATTTTCCCTCTTTATTCTCCTTGAAAAAAGTTTTGATCATCTCTCTCTTGAGCCCCATCCTTGTAGAAATATAATCAAAATTTCTCCAAACCATTTTCATGTCTTTGCCCAAAATCATATGTGTGTACTGGTTGGACACAAATTCCTCAAATTCCTACTCATTATTTTCCCCACTCCTTTTCTTCTCATCTTCCTAATTGCTATCCTTCCACTCCTTCTTGTCCTCCTTAGAGTCAATATCTTTCCCTCTTTTTGAACTCCTTTTAAGCTTGCCCTCAAAATCCTCATCTTTGTTTGTAGGCATCTTAATAGTGATGTTTCTCTTTCCACCCATCCTCTCCTTACATTCCTCCCCTCTGAGATTATCTTCCCCCCCATTAGCATTGTCTCCCTCTGTGACCATTCCCTCTGTACTCTCATTACTGTCTCTATCAGACAAAATTTCAAAGCACTGTTTGGGTTTGTTATTATCCTTTTCTCCTTTTCTCTCCACATTGATTCTCTTTTCCCCCTTTTTGTGTTGTGGAGTGGCTTCCTCCTCTATATCCAAATGCATTTCTCAGTTGTCCTCAGTATCAAATGGGGTATAATGCTCTCCCAACTCATCTGAGTCAGCTTTACCCTCCTTCCCCATTTGTCTATTCTTAATTTCTTTCCCAATAATCCTAGCCTTAAAAAATTAATAAATTAATAGAAAAATGTCCTCATGGAAGGTACAATTACCTATGTTCTTCTCCCTGTAGTCATTGATATTCTCATTAATATAGGAATATAGGAAAAAAGAATAGAAATCGTCACCCCATACCTGAAGTGGTTAAGAAGCATGAAATGGTGAGTGGAGAGGCAGTAGAATCTTGTGTCAAGGGAAATGTACTTGATGATGACCCTCAATAGAAACCTCCATAGTGAATTGATAGAGCTTGATAGATAGTAGGTACTTCTCTTCACTAAAGCCTTCTTTTCCTCCACATCCTTGGTAAATTCAATCACCAACTTCCCAGAAATTCATCTATTTCTATATAATTTCTTTCCAATAATGGGTATTCTAGTCATCATAGATATAACCTCCCTTGTCATCGTGAAGTCTACTCCATCAATCTTAACACTCTCCTCATTCTATCTCTTGACCATACTATGTATAACCAATGGTTTCTACCTATAAAGCCACTCAATGAAAGTGGTAATGTCACCTTTTTTCAAAATACTCCACACCTTAGAATGTCAATGCCACTTGTCTACTTCATCCTCAGGTTCCCTCTTATGTCTTTCCCCCACCATGATTTCATTCTCTATAAGCTTTTCTTTTGGTACTGATGTGCTTCAAAGGTTGTTTCCTATTAATATCATTTATTTTCACAAAACACCTTTTCACTTTGTGTACTTGATACCCAAAATCGAGCCTCAAAGTGCAATGATGGAAAAAAAAATGTATTTCCTGCTTTGGCTATCATACTTACACATCATATTTTGGCACAATTCCAATAACATGTAACCTTTCATAAATAACCTTTAGGGCCCATTTGGCTATATGAATATAAAAATGGGAATAGGATACCTATTTTGAAATACTTATTCTTGAATAGAAAATGGCATTAAATATATTTCTATAAGATGTTTAGTTCACCCAGAATTTGATCTAAAATTCACAGACTCAAAAAATTATGATTTGTAAACTAAAAAATATTGGAATAGGAATACATATTCCAATTCCACCTATTTAGGTGGAATAGAAAATCCTCATTTTTGGGCAAAAATTGGAATTTACATATTCGAATGTTATTCCTATTCCAATTTTGATTTGGTGCATTCAAATAGAGAATTCAAAATTTCAATAATATATACATATGCCTATTCCACTTGTATTCCCTTTATCAAATAGGCCCTTAATGATTCTTGATCTACCTAAGATCCTCTCCCTTTCTATCAACTCATAGATTTCCAGTGGAAGAGAGTGCCCATTCTTCCACGTTTTTAATTCATCGTTCTTGACTACCCAGTTCGTCAATCTGTCAACTACTTGATTTCCATCCCTATAATCATGAGCCATGTATATATTATGAAAAGACTTGAGGATCTAAATGCATTCTTTAATAATATTCACAATTGTCCACGTAGGCTCATTCTTCTCAATAAAATAGTATATAATATTCTTGGAGTCTCCTCCTAGCCATAGATCTATAAATCCCATGTCCTGAGCTAGTTTGAGAGTTTGATGAGGCACATATGCCTCCACATAATGGTCTATTTATATAAAAAAAGGATCTGAGATAGTAGCAATAATTTTTCCATGGTTGTTTCTGATGATTCCACTCAACCTAGCCTTGCTAGGGTTTCCTTTTGGCAGCCCTGTCAAAGTTAGCTTTACGCCAACCCTCAGGTGGGAGAGTCTATCTACAATCCTCCCTCTTATTTCTATCAATCTGCTTTGTGCTAAGAAGAGGGTTATGGCATTTATTCATAGTGTAGTTTTCTAACAACACATTAAAGATTTTATGAAAGGCAAATTTAGCTTTAGTTTCTTTATTCCTAGAAAATTTTTGTTGTTCCACTCTATCCACACTCCCCAATAGACATGAGGTAGAGTCCATTCCCACATGCCCTTATTCACATCCCCATAAGCCCCAAGGTTGCATTTTTCAAAGATATTTTAAGGGTTACTAGGAAAACACAAAGTCATCTTGAAGAAAGACAAGAAATAGGACCATATATCTATAGTGAAGTGACAGTGTATAATGATATAATTGACACTCTCACTATGGTTTTTATAAAGAATGTGTCTATTAGGCATCAGATTCCCCCTCTTGGTGAGGTTTTCAACCATCAAGATACAATTTTGTAGCATTATCTAGAAAAAATGTTGATTTTGGGAATAAGGCCAAGATACCAAGCTATAGCCCAAACAGGGATAATTTCCTTGTTTTGAATTGTTTTGTATCTTGAGGAAACAATGTAGTTGTCATCCTTTGTCACACCCAAAATAATGGCATCCTTTTTGGGAGATAGAGGAATATGCCTTATCATGTTCATCAATGGTTTTAACTCCTGGGACAACTCAATCAAATTCACCCATTCATTGTTATCCCTATAGTCACTCACTTTACAACCATATCTTTCCATACATAAATTTGCCCATCTGTTAAATGGCTCAGTGTTCCATAATGGACCTTGTCATAGCCAATCATCATGCCAAAAGTTTAAATCTTCACCATTGCTCAATTTCCATTTTGCTTTCTCAATGGCTAAGCCCTTCATCCTCAGAATGCCATTCCAGATGTTAGATCCCATTAGGTCAAGGTCCCTACTAATGAGGTGTTTGAAATTTATATTAGCTACATACTTGTCATTCAAAATATCCCTCCATTCTCTTTTCGAGTTGAAAATCCTCCATATCTATTTAGCTTGAGGCACCCTATTAAATTTTTTCAAATTCCTAATCCCCAACCCAACTTACTTTTTAGGTCTACAAATATTCTCCCAAGCCACCAAAAGGTACTTCTTATTTCCTTCAGCACTAGCCCACAAGAAATTCCTTTGAATGGATTCCAAAGAATCAACCACTTTTGTAGAAATAGAAAAAAGACTTAAAGCATATGTTGGCAAATTCTGTAGGATAGATTTGATCTGAAGAACATTCCCCACTTGACTCAAGGTGATGCCTTTCCAGCTCGCTAGCTTTCTATTAAACCTATTGGTGAGGTTATTCCAAAATAGGTTAGCAGGTTTAGTCACTAGATGAAACCCCAAATAAGTAGAAGGAAGAGAACCAATGTCACAACCCAAAATGCTAGCAATTTTCATATGTTTGTCCCTAGGGGTGTTAATAAAGAAGACTAAGCTCTTGCTCTAGTTAATGAGTTGACTAGTGGCTTTAGAATAAGTGTTGACAATTCTCTTCACATTTATAGCTTCCTTCACCAAAGCCTCTCCCCATAAAATGGTGTCATCCATGAATTTATGATGGGAGTAAATTAGTGGATCGGAAGAAGGTTTTAAACCCACAATTTTTCCTTTGCTCCTTTTGTCATGAATTAGTCTTTCCAAGCATTCTGCTAGAATGATAAAAAGGATTAGTGAAAGAGGGTCACATTTCCTAAGATCCCTAGAAGGTTTAAAGAAATCAGAGGGGTTCCCATTAACCATCATTGCAAAGGAGGGGGTGGTTGAGAAATAATGTTTCTTGATTTAGTGTTAAAGCCAAAAACTTCCAACACTTTATCTAGGAACATCTAGTCTACCCTATCATAAGCCTTTGAAAAAACAAGTTTAAGTAGAAATCCTTCCTTTTTGCCTTTTTTTAAGGAATGGATCACCTCATGCACAACAATGATGTAATCAAGGATTTGTCTACTAGGGACAAATCCCAATTCCTGAGGTGCTATAATCTCTAGTAGTAATTTAATAATTATGTTAGTGAAAACCTTTGAAAAGATCTTGTTAACAGAATTGCAGAGACTAATAGACTTAAAATTATCAAAAGTATCCTCTCCTAAGACCTTAGGAATTAAAACCAAAAAGGTAGCACTAATCTCTTTTAGCAGATTCTTAGCTCCAAAAAATTCTTGGACTGCTCTAACAAGGTCATCTTTGATGACTTCCTAATACATCTAAAAGAAAAATTTTGGGAACCCATCTAGGGTAGGATCTTTTTTAGTAGGCAGAGAGAAAACCACCTCCTTAATTTCCTCAAAAGTTAGAATAGCCACTAGTTCCTTATTCTGTGTAACAATTATGACATTGGGGATGGTATTATGAATTTCTATTTGGTCGTCCTTACCCAAGTTTAACTCTTTGGATAGAATAGAAGAGAAATACATAATTTCTTCCTCTGTAATCTTTTTATCTTCTCCTATTGTATCTACAGCCTTTTTGATACCATTATTTCTATTGACAGCTTTGTGTTTCATAGTAGAAAGATGAAATTCCTTTAACCATATTGATCTTGACCTCTACCTCCAAAACATTTCCTCTTTTCCCATAATGTTGTGAACGTCAACCACAAAAGTATTTTCCTCATTCAACCTACTTTCATCATAATGCATAGTTTGTATCTCTTCCTACACCTCTACTAGATCCTCCAAAATCCTTTCTTTAGATTAACAAATGTTCCCAAAGTCCATTTTGTTCCACTTTTTGATCTCCATTTTAAGGTTTATGAGTTTTTTAGCCACCTCATACATAGCTATGTCATCTGCATCACTACTCCACCAAACCTTGATTTTTTCATAAAGACTAGGGTGAGTAGACAACATCTTCTCAAACCTAAAAGGGAAAGCCTTTTTCCTATTGATTGTTTCTAAGGTGAGAGCAATAAGGGTGTGATCCAAACCTAGTCTCACCAAAGAAGAAAGTTTGCATTGAAAATGGTTCATCCAATTCAAATTAATTAGGGCTCTATCCAACCTAACCAATGAAATTTATAATTTTAAGTTATAGGTCATGTAATTTTACACAACAATATTCATAAGATCTGTTGCCCGGATACCAAAATTTTCTCAATCCTCACCTTTCTGAGCTATGGTTATTTTCAGAATAAGCCTCTTTTTAAGCATTAAAATGGTCACTTTCCCTTAGATTTTTTGAGAAATTTTTGCTTTCAAATATATTTGGCTTGTTCCTAGCTCCGTCCAACACTTCAAATTTTTAAAATCTAATTCCCAAGTCAAAAGTTGTCATAGGTTAATGGAAGGAGCCAAAATACGTATTTTCAATCAAAATCTTAACCATTAACCTTTAAAGAGGTTAAGATAAAATTCTAAATCATATAACCCAAATCATTAACCTTAACTTCTTGACCTTTAAAAAGGTTAAGATTCGGGGTCCAAAACACATGTTTCACTTTGAAATCTTAACCTCTCAATCAAAAAGAGGTTAAGATAAATTCTCAAAACATGCATTCCAAATCATTAAACTTAACCTCTCATTCAAAAAGGTTAAGGTTAGAGGCTCAAAACACATATTTGTGTGATGGTTATTAGCCTTTCAGATGATAAAAGTGAAGGAAATGAACGGTCAAAGCAACAACTCCTTTAAAAGCACATACCCTACAGAAGAACTTCTTAATGCACTTGCTTGTCACATTACAACCTAAGCATGGACAAGTCACGAGATCCATGAAACATTGTTTTCAGCCAAAGTATTCAAAATGGTGGAGGATACAGTAAAGGAAAATGGCATGTTAATTGTTTTATAGAATGTCTAGATCAGACAAGCTCGCCTTTCATTTCAATCTCCCCAATCCACTTAGATACCACTGATTATATTGAACCTATGGGAGTGGAGAAGTACATTCACAAGAGTGAAACAATGACTATTTATCTAAAAGAGGGTATTTTGTTACCCTTTATGGAAGGGATGATAAAACATAAGGGAAACATCTCTATTCAGTACTTCAATTCATGGAATGATAGAAGGGTGGATGTCAATGGGATGAGTTTTGAAATCACTAAGGATCTTATTGCTAAGGTTAGTGGGTTTACCATGAGTGGAAAGAACTAGGGCAAACAAGCTCACATGAACGATGAAACTAGTTTGTGAAAATTCTTCAAGTTTAACAGAGAACTAGTTCATACGCGAGGTGGGTTTTCTAGGGAACACCTCCCTAAGCCCTGGTACATCATCTATTATGCCATTATGAGTTACATAACTCTAGAGGACCAATTTTAGGTACTTTATTTTTACCATTTCCCTATACTCAACCATTTTAGAAATTTGGATCAAATCTTTTTTTCATTCCTTTTTCTTAATTCTTTGGAAGATAGTATTTTCAAGGCTAGGAGAAAGAAGGAGGGGAAACCATTTTATCTCATCCACCAGGGTTTAATGAATAACTTATATACCTATTAAATTTCCCAAAATCTACCTCTCTCGATTAACGCTCTATCTACTGCTACCCCCAAGCTTGTCTTAATCCTGGCCCTAGGCCTAGCGATAAAAAAATCAAGAAAACACCCAATCCTAAGGTCAATATTAGTCTTATAGACTCTGACATGGATACTAGGAAAAGAAAAAAGAGTGCTATTAGATCCAACAAATGCCTCCAAATGGAGAATTTTAAGTTCCCTCTCAAAAAGGTCCTTAGCTAGGAGTCTACTAAAAATGACAATAAACCCCCTAAGAGGAGGAAACCCCACCAGGAAATCAGCAAGAAGTCTAGCTCTAGCCCTCCTATCCCCTCCCATATTTTTGATACCTTGGAGGCTAAACCTTCCCTGGCCAAAAGTAGTGGTGAGAACATTACTTCCCCTAGGAAGGACACTCCTAAAGTGAGGGGTAAGAAAGGAGAGCATAGCCATGATCGGAGTTATTGTAATGCTCAGCTTCATAGGCTTGATTAGTTAGTGAAGGATTTGGTAGGTAATCATACAAGCATCTGCCAAAGATTTGAAACCTTGCCTGAGTTCTCCACTAAAGTGATACATTTTGCGGCTACCACCCTTTACTTTTTACATTTGAAAAAGGATGTGAAAGACCTGGGAAAGGAAAGATAGACTTACCGCTCCATATACAACTTCCTGGTGGAGGACTAGATGAAGACCCTCCTAGATAAACTTGTCAAAGAGGAAGACGTGATTGGGGTCACAGATGGACCTGAGGCAAAGGATGTTGAGGAGCTACATAAGAATGAGGGAAATTAGCCTAATTGGCTATTTTTCTTTTTTCTTTAATGATATCATATAATCTGAACTTGATGCCCTGTGGGGAATTTTTTTATTTGTATAAGTTTAATTGTTGGATTGATAGTAGGAGTATGGTGTTTTACTACTCGAATACTTTTTCTATTTATCGGTTTGATCATAGAAGGACTGATGTTGTTAGGGCTATTATGGATTATGTTAGTTTTATGAAGTATAAAATTGGTATTGGTTAGATGATAAGGAGGTAACCTATGGCTAATCTTTTAGTCTTTTTGTACTCTAGGGCCAGCCCCCTATCACTCTTGGTTGCTAGCTATATACTTTAAAAACTAAAAATAACTAATTTCCAAATATTTCTTCAAAAAAATTTCATAAAATTTAACTTTTTTAATACTATAACTACAAATATCATTGACTATAACAATTTAAAAAAATAAAACTTAACCTTTAAAAAAAAATACTTATGTTATTTTTAAAATCAGATAAAACTTTTAGGCTCTCACATGTGACCTTGTGCGGGTGACTTTTGGGTTGTATCTATTTGACCAAATCCAGTCTAGCCAGATCATATTTGGTCAAATAGAAGTCAACCAAAACTAACTAGCCAACCAAAACTGTCTATGTGTCATCCAATGTGGCACTTTCTTTCATGTTTTTTAAAATTCTGAAGAACTTTACACTTTAGAGGCCAATTTCATCATCAAAATTAGGTTTTGAAATAAAAATTTAAAAACACTAAATAGAGCTTGTAGTCAAAATTATGCTAATATAAGTGTTTTTTATAGGTGACACAATATCAATTACAATAATTACAAAATAATGCAAGTAGGTGTTTCAACATTGAAGATGATGCAGATTCAGAAAAATATAAAAATTAGTAGATGGTACCAAACAAATTTAAAAATGATGAATTATTCTAGAGGAGAGAGTGCTCTTTGATAATATATAACATTTGTAATGGTTAACATGGATTAACTAGGGAAAGGATGGTGGGAATGAAAAATTGTTAAATTATGAAAAGTTCAACTTAAAATAGCAATAACAGACAAAATATATAATATTTTTAATAATTCTAGATACATATGTCATCAACAACATGCTTCAAATTTAGATGGAAAAACATTTATTCATAGTTATTTCTATAGTGAGAACTATAATCCCTAATTTGTTGGATTTTTAACACTATAAAAAAAGGTCATTGAAAATTATAAAAATATACTATTTTAATTTTCTATTTTTTTTTTAAAACAACATACATAAACTTATCATTTTATACACATTTCATCAATTTACACCAATTTAAATTTCAAAATAGAAATACAACTTTTACATTGTTGAAGTTTAACACTTTTTCTTGATGTTAACCTTTTCCTTTGTAAAAGGGTGACACATTTTTGTACTTTTACCTTGAATACTTTTGTTTCACAAGCATGTGACAGCCCTTGATCTGCAATTTGATCCATGGTTAGGAAGTTACCAAAAAGAAAAGCTTTGCTAGAGTTGACAACCAATCACCTGTGACAACTGACAAATGATGACGAAGCATTTTCGGGGGTCTTTTATGGGCCCACACTGTCCATGCATCAAAATATCGCTATGTCGCATTTGTTAAATCATGCACAAATTTATTTATTAAAAATTTGATAGGTGTTAATCTTAGCAAGATCTGAGGGCTAAGATTAAAACCATTGATTACTGTGTTCCTTTGGTCCCACCAATCAGGTGTCAAAATCTCATAATGTGACATGTGTTAATGATGAAACACCTTCATAAAGTGATAAAGAGAGAGTCATAGATCTTTAGGTGGATCAAAGGTGGTTGGAAACAACTCGTCACTTGGGTCAAACAGGAATGTGACCTAACTAGGGCATAACCACGAGTAGAAAAAATGAAAAGAAAGCCCTAGAAAATAAAACCCAACAAAGAAATAACACTATCAAGTATTTAAAATATAATATGAGGTTTTTTATTAAATATTCACATTTGCACTTAGGGTTTATTTTAAACTTCCAGCCTTAGACAAAGGATAAGACTGCTGAAAATTCAAAAATAATTGCAAAACCACTTTGAAACAATGGAACACAAAATAAGGGCTAACACTAGGTAGAGAAGACTATAATCTGCATCAAATAAAAAGGCACACAAAGGAAAATAAATAAACTTGAAGATATAGATTACATGAAACACCAAATCCTGAAGAGCTAATCAATCAAACATGGAAGGTTACATCCAAAGTAGGAATAAAAAGAAGAGTGTCTATATGGTGGATGATCCATCTCACCCAAATGCATGGGTACCCAGCCACTACATCTACCTAGTACATAGGAACAAATACTAAATACATGGATGAATGCACAAAGTTGGGTCAAAATTCCATGGAAGTCAATTTGGCTGAATAAGACCTCTTTAGAAACAAGTACTAACTTTTAAAAAATGCACACCTGTATTCAATACGGGTACCCGATCCTAAATTTACAAAATGGACACCCATTTTTTTAAAAATGGGGTGCCCTTTTTTTTTTTTTTAAATGAGTAATCGTTTTTGAAAAAAAAATATTTTGTTTAGAAATGGGTACCCGTCTCTAAAAAAAATCATTTTAAAAAAAAATTTGGCAATGTTAAATGTCGCTTTTAATTTTTCAAAATGGGCACCCATTTTTTGAATTTCAAATAACGGGTGCCAATTTCTTACAACATGGGGCAAGATTTTTTTTCTTGCCTCAAATTTTGGTTCAGGATAGGCTTGGTGAGACAAAGCCTATGCCTTGACCTCTCAAGATTTGGCTAAGGTATTGAGCTGACAAATTCATGCCCCGCCATAATTTTTAGAGGGTCTTAATGATCAGTTTTTTTAATGAAACAAAAACCCATTAGAGCTCTCACCGTCTTGATTTTAGAAATATAAATTTTATAATTTATGATTTAGTTTACTATTTTTGCATCATTTTTTTAATCAAAGGTGGTACCTAAATATAAAATAGTGACATTCACTAAAACTTTAATAACTTTTTAATTTTATGATTTTTCTTAAATTAATTTATATGTCATTAATCTACATTCAACTATTTTCAAGTTAAAAAAAAAAAAATTGAAAAAAGTGAAATTTGTATCAAATTATTGTGTCTGTACATGAGAGGCTTTAAAATTTACCTTTTATAGCCAATTAAAAATTAATAATAAAAAAATTATTCAATAAAAAATTAAGAAAAAATATTATAATCAATCTTTGGTGTGTTAGGTAACCTTGTTTGCAACAATTTACAAAAATTCATTTATTTGTGTCAAATTATGGTGTCTGCACACGAGTGTGGTATGGTCCTTAAACATGCATTTTGAAAAAATGGTATTGAAAGATCCACACCAAAAAAAATCTATCATATGGGTACACAAATAAATTACATATTCAAAAAGTATATTCCGAATGCTACAATTTTTATTTCTGAAGTTTTTATATTTAATCTTTAAATGCATCAAATTTTGATATCGATTGACACATATTTTAAAAATAGGAAAAACACTTCCCCATTTTGCCCAAAAATGAGACCCAGCATCTTGTAGTTACCCACATAGCTCACACCATTGAACCAAGGAAGCATGAGAAGCAACAAAAGAACCTCGCTAATGTAGACAAGGGTTAGGGGACATAGAGACTAGAAAAGTGGGTCAAAAGAACTATACGTCAAGGAACCACAATCAAGATGCACAAAAGAAAAAATATGTGTGTACTAAGGTGATCAATCTCATACGTGTCATGAGGCTAATTTTACAGTAGTGAAACTCACTTGAAAATGGGAGGTAACAAACAAAGGCAAAACATCAACCCCCCATGGCAATTTAATTAGGGTAGTACATGTACAATAAGGCACAAGATATAGTGAACCCAAAGAATATAATTATCTGTATGAGTGTCCTTGGATGCTATTGCTCAAATCAGAGGGAAAAACAAGGCAAAAATAACTGAAATTAAAATACATATGGAATATGGCACTTTGTCTTAGTGTGTTTGCAAGAATGCATACAAATGATATCTTAATAGACTTTAAGAGACATAGTTCTAATACAATAGATAGTAAAAACCATTCTAAATCATTTGAAGCAACCATGATATCCACCAAAATGAAAAAAAATGAAAAAGACTAAATAGATTGTGCCTAGAGAAAAATCGTGAAAAACAACTAGCATCACTAGAAAGAGCTTTGAAAGACCTATCCAATGATATAAATAATTCCCTATTTGGAGATAGGAGGCTCAAGATATGTCTCCCAGAGTGTAAAATAGAACCCCTAATTTGACATTAAAAAAAAAAGCCATAAACAAATCAAAATTTTAAAATACGTATACCACTATAACAGGATCAAAACCATCTTTCTGATGATATCTTGTTTGTGGAAAATACAATTCGTATGCTTGAGATATAAGTAAAAATGAGAAGGTACATCTAAAAAAAACCAAAAGGGAAAATAGGAATGTTGATGGAATCCTGACATTAGCAAGTGATGAACATAAGTTTCATGGTCAAATGGTTGTCAAGGAAAAAAAAATGTGAAAATGACCCTTGATGCCAAAAAAGAACATAGAGTATGCCAAGAAAACTAGTTCACCAAAAACCAAATGACCAGCACCGAAAAAATATGGTGCCTAATAGACATGTGCCAAATGTTGAAAAAAAATCAAAATAAGGCAAGAATGCTTTAGCAAACCACTATTTGGAAAAAAAAATCTCCAAAAACATTCTGCCTATTGAAGTCCAAAATGCCCTCAAATGTGGTACCTTTAGTAAAGTCCATAAAACCACTGTGAGAGTAGTAAATCATAAATATCAGAAAACCCATTCATGTCTCTAAAATGGTCAAGGGAAAATTAGCACACTTCCACCATGAAAGTCCAAACCACCCATGAAGTCATAAATTGTCCTTCATGCCACAAATAAGGAAACCATTGGAAGACCTCCAAATGAACTTGGTAGGTTCCAATAAAATCATGTGCATTGAAGGTGGTTATGAATGGAGTGTGAACTACTAATGAAGAAATTGTCATGAATTAAAGGCTGAAACTACACGTATTCTCCAAAATATTTGTCCAGGCACCAAAAACTTATGGGTTGTTGAGTAGGTGGAGGTGGATGCTCTAATATTTGCAAACTGCCAAGAGCCCACAAACCCTTGTTTTTGGAGTCCACATGTTGAGTAGAGAGGAGCACAAAATTGTGGACCTATAAAGTGTGTTGCCACCAAAAAAGGCATATGAATTGAACAAAAACCTAACCCATTTGGTGGAATAAAAACTCCACCCAAGATATCACCAAAATTGCTAGAGCTTTCAAAAAACACCCATGAAAAGTTGTGCACATAGGTCCCATAGCACTAATGGGAAAAAAGGGTCGCATTAGGTGGGGGTCCAAGGTGGGGCCAAAATAGCATGCCAAATACCATGCGCTCCAAAAAAACCATGTATCTTTAAACTTCACAAACATGGGGGTCCAAGGCTCAGAAGAGTTGAGTGTTGACCAATGTCCCAAGGTGTAGGGGAAGTCCAAAAACCATGCAACATCACTAAACTTGAAACACGCCTCCCAAAATTAAAGGCATTGATTTTAAGTAGAAAACCTCTAAAAATCCACCTCCAACAAAATATCAGAATCCAACAAACCTTATGCATGGATGCATGAAACAAGGCTGATGTAAAGTTTGAGAAATGTATGATCAAAACATCATGTCATTGACCTACCAAAGAGGATGTTGTAAAAGGTTGCTTCAATGCCCAAGACTGTGGGAACATTCCAAGGATCCACCAAGTAACCCATGGTGTTAGATTTGTCCCATCACTGTCAAAAGAAGTGGTGTGGGAAAAGTCCAAAAAATTCATGCTGATTTCCAAACAATTTGCCAATAGAAAAGGAAAAAAAGTGAGGTTCAATGCACTCTAAAAATGCATAAGAATTCATGCTTAGGAATGCTGCTTAAAGTCCTGCATGCAAGCTCCTTCAAACAATAGATTGCACAATCCAAAAACCTTCCATGGTAGAAAATAAAGATTGAAATTGTAGTTGACTTCGCACATAATAGGGTCGACAAAAGATGTGACCCAAGCATGTCAATGCATGGGCACCAAATTGAGAGGGTATAACTTTCAAGGTAAATGAGTTGCCGAAATATTGGGAAACAACCACAATTAAGAAGATTGCTTTGCCAAAAAATCTCCAAAAGAGGCCCTCCAATCGCTAACATGGCAAAACAAAGTTCAGAGGTGCGTTGGAGATTACATGGGGTAGCGGGACCTAGAATCAAGGTGTTGAGTGGACTCCTTGAAGAAGGTGCAGCGACCCTTTACACAAATGCATGGCCTCTGAAAAAAATGAAAATACACCCAAAAAGAAGAGTCGTACACTGACACAGGATACAAAATAGAGGGCCTAAAACCAAAGTTCTTATCTTTTCTTTAAAATATCAATGCTCTCTACCACAAAAATACATGTGCTTGTAATACAAAAATATTATAATAACATTTTTTTATTTAAAAAATGTTGCCTCAATTTGTGTGCCTTGGTCAATACGACTTGGGTGCAAATTGATTTTGCCTTAGAGGTCAACAACATCGAAATTGGAAGTATTCTATATGAAAGTGAGGGTTTTTTAGTGCTCTGAGCTTAATGGTAATTTTTGTTTGGGCTTAAAGTGTTCCAAAAAAAAAGTTGCCCTAGATCCAATACAAAATCATCTAAAAGCAACAGATCTAAAAAATGATGAAAATTATCTCACAAACAGAAAAGGTTCATGAAGATCTAGTGCTTTGATACCATGTTGAAGTTGACAAAATCTCAATTCCACAACTCCCAAGAATCACCTGAATGCAAATACTTGTCACAAAAAGAGAGAAGTAAAATTTATTGAGGCTAGAATTGCCAGATCCATATATGAGACATTCTTGATGAGACAAAAGAGAAATTTATATTATCAAAAAGTGAATGAATGTTTGTAATGCCTACCACTAATTTACTTTTCATGTTTTCTTACTGGATTCTTTTAGGCCAATTTTATGATCATGTTTTATGATTAGCGTAACTTGGTTACCAGATTATATTAGATGTTATTTCAGACTTGGTTTATATATGTGATGAGTTAGTTATTTCATATGTACATGATTAATCTTTCGATGACGATGCATGCATGTTTATATAGTGATTTCAGTGATTTCATTATAATAGTTAGATGGATGATTTTATGCAATTTATATGGATACTTACCCCATACTTGCATGTGTATGGCATACTTGTATGTTTTACTTTATATTTGAGATTTTTGATGTGGTTGAGGGAGGGAGTCATAGTCACCTTATAGTTAGGATCAACACGATGCACCACTTCCTGCAACTACCTATTTAGTTTTGATTATATGTGTATCTACATACTGATATTTTATGTAGATTGTAGGTATTGGGCATCGACATCCCTAAATTGTTAGGATGACCCTCCCTATGGTAGTATTTCAATGGTAAAAGAGGGGAGATAATTCTTGAGTCCAAATTCTAACCTTAAGTCAATTGTCCAAGAAATTAGTTTAAGTATCTAAGTTTTACCCATCTGAATTTTTCAAGTGACATGAATTCATGATTTTGACCCTTGAGTTTGATCTAGTACTTTGCTCTTTGTAATGGGTTTTCATGTTTAACTTAGTGTGTCTGTTGTGATTTTTAGTTATAACTAAATCAAATTATAAGAGAATTAAATGATTTAACTTAATGAAAATTTATAAAGAAAAATCATTATTTAATTGTATTTGATTAAATGAGAAATTAATTAAATAAAAGAATTAAATTTAAAAGATTTAATCAAAGTTCTAATTTTGGTGTAATTATATTTATTTAATTTAATATTAATATTAATTTATTTAGGATTTTTTTTTTTTTTAATAATAAACTCTATATATTATTATTATTTAAATTAATAAATATTTTATTAAAGACATCTTTTTATTTAATAAGAGAAAGAAATAACTAATTCAATAAAGTTTATTTTAATTAAAATGCAAAAAAGGTTGCACATGAACTTAAAATATAATAAAATAATTAAGAAAAAGCTTTTGTGTGATTACAAAACCAAAACCCTAATTGGAGAAAGCTCCTTCTTAAGAAATTAAAGCTCATTTCTTCACACATAATTTTGGAGGAGCCAATTTCTAGGAAGAGGGTTTTTGAAAGAAATGAAATTTGCTTGCGAGCTTCATCGGTCAATTTGTTTAGCATTAGATCAAGGTAGGATCTTGTGAGTTTTGCGTAGAAGTTTCTTTCTTTAAAATATTTGTTTGTAAATTTATTGTTCTTTGTTTTGAAACATATGTAAATGAATGGAAGATTTGAAACTCTTGTTTAGTAAATTTTAGAGATTCATAATTTGATTGATTACATTTTAGGCAGGCTTTGGAAAAGAGACCAAAATATGATATAAAAAATTCAATTGGTTGTTCATGTTTTTTCTATTAGATCTATTCTATAAATTTATGAAAAGATAGGTTAATAAAAATTACCACAGTAAATAATTTTACTATGATAATTTTTCTCACATAGCATAAATTGGGAATCAACAAATTCCATTTATTTAATGCAAGGGGGCTATGTTTTTATGTTATATATATATATATATATATATATATATATATATATATATAGAGAGAGAGAGAGAGAGAGAGAGAGAGAGAGAGAGAGAGAGAGAGAGAGAGAGAGAGAGAGAGAGAGAGAGAGCCATTCAAAAATATATAATATTTATTGAAAGAGGGAATCAGGACAATGACCTCCCCGTCGCCCTTCCCATGTCGCTATGGCCACTGATTATGAAGGAAGCTAGGGCTACCGACAACGGCCGTAGCTACTACAACAACCAAGGATGCCTATGCACCTAGTGCTATTGTTAACAACAAGTTTGACGAGCCTAAAACATGAGTTTTAAAATTGTTTTTCTTTTAATTGATTATTTTTATTAAATCTTGTTAATTAATTTTTATAATTATTTTTTATTTTTTATTTTTTTAATGTTAAGTATTTTTATTAATTAATAATAACTTTTATTATGTCATTAAATTGATAATTATTAATATTAATATGATTTTATTAATAATTTAACATTTATAATAATATTAGTTTAAGTTATTATTTACTTTTAATAATATATATTTAGTTTAATTAATTACAACACTTGGAAATTGAATTTTTTAAATTTAAATCAACAAGGTATAAGTGTATTATTTATTTTAAAATCTAATATTGAATTAATTAAATAATTATTTATTTGTTAAGGCTAAATTTGTTAACTTTGGTAAATGGACTTTTAGGGATATATTTTCTTAAATAAAGTATCAAAACTTGAACCCAGTTGCTTAATCAAAATCCTATGTTTCTTAAATCAAACAAATTATGAAGCTATACTTGATGTGATGTATGGTTATTGGTATTGGGTTTGGGTTTGACCTAGTAGGTTGACCACTTAGGATGTTTAACAGATGCTTGGGGTTTTTTTGTTCTATGATGATGTTACAAATATGATCTTTTATAGCCAACCATGATGATGTGTCATGTGTTTTCTATGATGAGTTTTGATTAGTTGCATGTTAATGTTTTCTAGTTGCTTGTATAGAACTAGGTGAATGATATGATTTTTCTAGTGTAACCTTTGATTTTTCGATCAGTTATCTTTTGGTAATTTCTAGTTGCTTGTTTAGGACTAAGGTGATTATTGTCATTTCTATTTAGATGCTTTCCAATTACTTGTAAAGGACTGACATTAATACTATTTTTTATCTATAGGTTTTTTCTAGTTGCTTGTAAAGGATTGAGGTGAAAATTGTGATTTTATGAGTTGTTCTTTTTATGAGCCTAGGGTACGTAATTTGTGTGTATGTTGGGAATTTTCTTGCGATGGAGGTTGAAGCCCTAAAGAGGCTACTTGGGTAACCCATTGTAAGTTTTCTAATAAGTGATAAGATTTCATTAGATGAGAGTAAAATTAATTAATATGAGTCATTGTTTTTCCTCACCCATGCCTTGGGTGTTGGTACATGCTAGGATGAGAGTAGAGAGGATTCTTGGTTGCGACCTTGCTTCATTAGTATGCCTTGTTGGTATGAAAGGATACTGATGCTGCATAGAGACGCTAGGGGGCTACTAGGGAAACCTTATAGTTGGCTCAGACAATGACACTTCCCAACTTATATAGTAGATTTCCTAGATGTCTTTGTTGCCTCTGGGTTTAGATGTTACTTGTGTCCTAGTACCCTTTAAGATAGATTGCTATCAGGATTTCCTTGACCTAGATGATGGTTATGTCTTATGGTTGATATCCATATGTGGGACTTGAGATTATCTCCTTAGCATGGTGAGAGTGAGCCATTTAGGTTCCATGAGGTTAAGTGGCAATTTTTTGTATACCATTGAGATATGACCGTTGGATGTTGTTGCTAGATGTACCTATGCAGTTCTTCCTTTCTTTTTGATCTTGTATTTCTATTGGATGGTTATACCCTATTATACTATATTTGATTTCAAAGATCTCATGAGATGATGTATTTTACTTATAATATATATTCTTTGATCTTTTCATAACCTATGACTTGTAAAAAGGATAATTAAGGAATTCTAGTTATGCCAAGTGGAATCCTTGGTAATTGTATATTATTTATTTGGATTCATATTGTGATTATTACATGATGTGGATTTTGGTAATATGATAGATTTAATATTAATAAAATTATTTATATATATGTGATACAATGTCCTGAGACCCTTAAGAGATGTAATATGTTTATGAATGGTTGTATGCATGTGAGTTACTACTTCCTCTATATTATATCTTGTTGTTATAATCTTTAAAAAAAATTGTTTGACAAACTTAGTGAAACTTTAGGTTAATTTATTTTGGGTTCCCTAGGAGGGCATTACATCTAGTATTAGAGCCTAAGTTTCTACATTAGGGGCTCTGGGTATATTGGAACACCACTACTTTTCAACTAGTTGAACTGAAATGAAACTTAAATAGTTTATGTATCTATTGCAAATTTAACACTTTGAACTTTAGACTTTATTTCTTGAAATATAGAGAAAGTAAAATCTTGAAAAACTCTTGAGTTTGATTTCATGCATATTTTCTTATGATTGTGCGTTAAGGTGGTATACCTTTGTTAACTTTGTGAGCATTTTTGTTGTTCTTGTTTGGGTGTTGTAGGAAGATGGTTTCTAAGGCTAGATCCATTATTAGAGGTCATAGTGTAGGTAGAGGTGGAGGTCATTGGAGTGGTAGACATGACAGTCCTCTTCTGACTCCTAGAGATAGTCTTATTCATGAGGAGAATAGAGAGGAGAGCCATAGAGACGAGCATGCTGACTTAAAGGAGACTAATTTGAGACATATGACGAGGATGATCTTAGAGCACCTACCTCATCCTAGGGGTGCTAATCAGGAGGAATCATATCATACTAAGAATGAGGAGGGGCAAAGATCTAGGAGTCCTCGAGGAGACCTCCATGGTGAAAAATAGAGGTTGGCTAAGGACACTTAGATGAAGGACCTATAGAGGTCCAAGATCAAACCTTTCATTGGGGTTGGTACAAGTTATGTGTTAGGGTAGTGGTTAATAGCATTAGATAAATGTTTTGCAATGTAAGACTTTGACTCTAATGTCAAAGAGAGATACTCCATCACCACCTAGAGCTCTTTGGGGCTACATGGTGGAACATTGAGGAAAAGAAACTGGGGGTGAACATGAATATTATTATGTGGGATTCATTCCTTGAGAACTTTGATGAACACTTCCTACCAAAGTAGTGACACCAGTAGAGGGCAGATGAATTTCATAATCTAAGGTAGTGTACTATGATTGTGGTAGAGTATGTAAAAAAATTCTATGAGCTCATACCTTATTCAGGAACGAGTGATAGTTCACCACTAATGGTTGAAAACTTCACACAGGTTTTGAACAACCATCTCATTGGGGGTGTAAAGGTTTTCGAACCTAAAACCCTCAAGGATGCAATACATCAGGCTATCCTTGTAGAGAAAAATGTCACCTCAACTCTTATAGATAGTCTCATTCATGAGGAGAATAGAGAGGAGAGCCATAGAGAAGAGCATGTTGACTTAAAGGAGACTAATTTGAGATAGATGATGAGGACAATCTTAGAGCGCCTACTTCATCCTAGGGGTGCTGATCAGGAGGAATCATATCATACTAAGAATGAGGAGAGGCAAAGATCTAGGAGTCCTTAAGGAAACCTCCATGGTGAAAGATAGAGATCGGCTAAGGCTACTTAGATGACGGACTTATAGAGGTCCAAGATCAAACCTTTCAATGGGGTTGGTACAAGTTATGTGGTTGGGTAGTGGTTAATTGTATTAGATAGATGTTTTGTGATGCAAGAATTTGACTCTAATGTTAAAGAGAGGTACTCCATCACCACCTAGAGCTCTTTGGGGCTACATAGTGGAACATTGAGGAAAAGAAATGGGGGGCGAACATGAATATTATTATGTGGGATTTATTCCTTGAGAACTTTCATGAATGCTTCCTACTAGAGGAGTGACATGAGTAGAGGCAGATGAATTTCATAATTTGAGGTAGTGTACTATGATCATGGCAGAGTACGAGAAAACATTCTATGAGCTCATACCTTATTCAAGAACAAGTGACAGTTCACCACTAATGGTTCAACACTTCATTCGGGTTCTGAACAACCATCTCATTAGGGATGTAAATGATTTTGAACCTAAAACCCTCAAGGATGCGGCAAGTTAGGCTATCCTTGTAGAGAAAAATGTCACCTCAAGGCATAACTATAAGAAACCCCCCTTTGGAAAAATGTATAAAAGCGTGGTGAATCCAACAATATTTTAGGGACAGAAAATTAATTTGTATTGGCAATTTGTTTTTTCAAAATAGGAAAAAAAAATTTTACTGGCCATTTTTTCATCAAATTAATTTTGTAAAACCATGATGAATCTTTAATTATTTCAAACCTAAAACCATCTCATTGGGGGTGTAAAGGTTTTCGAACCTAAAACCCTCAAGGATGTGGTACATCAAGCTATGCTTGTAGAGAAAAATATCACCTCGAGGCATAACTATAAGAAACCCCCCTTTGGAAAAAATGTATAAAATCGTGATGAATCCAACATTATTTTAGGGGTAAAAAATTAATTTGTATTGGCAATTTGTTTTTTGAAAATAGGAAAAAAAAAAAATTATTCCCAATTTTTTTTTGTCAAAATAATTTTTTATAAAACCATGGTGAATCTTTAATTATTTCAAACCTAAAACCATCTCATTGAGGGTGTAAAGGTTTTTGAACCTAAAACCCTCAAGGATGTAGTACATTAGGCTACTTTGTAGAGTAAAATGTCACCTCAAGGCATAACTATAAGAAACCCGCCTTTTAAAAAAATGTATTAAATTGTGGCGAATCCAACATTATTTTAGGGGCAAAAAATTAGTTTGTATTGGCAACTTTTTTTTTTCAAAATGTGAGAAAAAAAAATTATTGGCATTTTTTTTCGTCAAATGAAAATTTTGTAAAACCATGGTGAATCTTTAATTATTTTAGAAAACTATGACCAAAAGTAAAAATATCTAGAAACCATAAATTTGTATCATCCAAGATACAATAACCCTTTTTAACAATTGTTAGATGATCCTAAATCAATGGTAGAAATCCTATTTCAGGCTAAGAAGTTAAAGTACAACAAGTTTTGGAGAAAGTTTTTGAAATAATGGCACGTGTCCACAGTATAATCTATTTTGGACCAAAGATTAGAAGGATAAAAATTTCCTTAGAAAGTCTTTGAAATAGAGACACTTGTCAAATCTATGTAATTTACATATAACCTAACTTAAAGTTTTACTATACATTGGTGCTGACCATCTATTAAGACATGCCTCAAAAAATATGGTCAAAAATATTTAATTTACCATGTGGAAAGATTAGATTCTATTGGTGATGCCATCCTCAAAATAGAGATGAATATTTATCATTATTGGTAATTGGTCTAAGCCTGGGACCTAGTTTTCATAAATTGTGAACAATCTCACCACCCTAAAAGTGCAAAATAAATTGCCAAACTTAGGGTCCTCGATGAGTGAGATTTGCCATTTTGCGAATATTTTCCACTAATGTAAACCCTTGTCACATTAGGACACGGTGGTTTTGTGAGAACACCTACAACATTAGGATCCAAGGGTAATAAGGGAGTGGGTAGTAGTAGGATGGCTTCTTATTTCAGAGGCAATAAAAAAAAACAATAGGGAGGATCTTATCCTCCAACACAAAGTGGTGGTGGTGGTTCACACTCTAGGGATTCTTAGTACTCTCAGTGCAATAAGAGCAACCAATATGACTAGCCATCATAGAGTACTCATTCTTTTACTAGTGAGGGTAGTTTTCAACAGTCCAACGCACCTAGAGTGAATAGGAGTTTTGATGGAGAATTTTTTTCATGCAGACAATGCGAACAGAGTTCATCTCATTATCCTCAATGGAAATTACAATTCTCTGATTAGAGACCTACAATTTCTGAACCCACAATTAGAGATATGGGTAGATCTCAGAGGGTGGTTTTAGTAGATTCTTATCCTCCTCCAGGGGGAAAGGGTCCAATGGGACCTAGATAGTGAGAGCTAGTGTTTTTATCTTTCTTGTAGGCTTCCAAGAGTAAGCCAATGTCTATGGGAGGTGGATGTAATGCCTACCCCTAGTTTACTTTTCATGTTTTATTGTTATATTCTTTTAGGCTAGTTTTATGTTCATGTTTTATGATTAGCAGTATTTGGTTACCGGATTTGATTAGATGTTATTTCAAACTCATTTTATATGTGTGATGAGTTAGTTATTTCATGAGTACATGATTACTCTTTCAATGATGATACATGTATGTTTATATAGTGATTTCAGTTATTCCATGATGATAGCTAGATGGATAATTTTATATAGTTTCTATGGATACTTACCTTGTAATTTCATGTGTATGGTGTACTTGTATGTTTTACTTTGTATTTGACATTTTTAATGTGGTTGAGGGAGGGAGTCATAATCACCCGCTAGTCAAGATCTACAGAATGCATCACTTCCTGCCATTTCCTATTTAGTTTAGATTATATGTGTATGTACATGCTCAGGTTTTATGTAGATTGTAGGTACAGGGCATCAACTTCTCTAAATTGCCAGGATGAGTGTGCACTATCGTACTATCTCAATGGTAAAAGAGGGGAGATAATTCTTGAATCCAAATCCTAAACCAAATTCAATAGTCCTAGAAAGTAGGACAAGTATCTAAGTTTTACCCTTCCCAATTTGTCAAGTAATGTGAATTTGTGATTTTGACCCTTGAGTTTGATCTAGTACTGCGCTCTTTGTAATGGGTTTTCATATTTAGTTTAATGCGTCTGTTGTGATTTTTAGTTATAACTAAATAAAATTAAATGATTTAATGTAATTAAATTTATAACGAAAAGCCATTATTTAATTATATTTAACTAATTGAGAAATTAATTAAATAAAAGAATTAAATTTAAAAGATTTAATCAAAGTTATAATTTTGGCATAATTATATTTATCTAATTTAATAATTATTTATTTAGGAGTTTCATTTTTTATTAAAAAACTCTACATATTATTAGTTAAAATAATAAATATTTTATTAAAGATGTCTTGTGATTTAATAAGAGAGAGACAGAATTAATTTAATAAAGTTTATTTGGATTAAAATGCAAAAAAGTTGCACATTAACTTAAAATTTAATAAAATAATTAAGAAAAAGGTTTCACGTGATTGCAAAACTAAAACCCTAATTGGAGAAAGTTCTTTATTGAGAAATTAGAGCTCATTTCTCCACACATAGTTTTGAAGGAGCCAATTTCTAGGAAGAGGGTTTTCGAAAGAAATGAATTTTTCTTGCAAGCTCTATACATCTCTTTGTTTAGCATCATATCTAGGTAGGATCTTGTGAGTTTTGTGCAGTAGTTTCTTTCTTCAAAATCTTTGTCTTGTCTGTGTTAGAATGGAATTGTTTTCAATATTTAATTGGATTGAAACCTTTGTTTGTGAATGTATTGTTCTTCGTTTCAAAAAAATATGTAAATGAATGGAAGATATGAAACCCTTGTTTGGTAAAATTTAGAGATTCGTAATTTGATTGATAACAATTCAGGCAGGGTTTAGAAAAGAGATCAAAATCTTATATACAAAATTCAATTGGTTGTTCATTTATAGTACGTAAATTTATGAAAAAAATATCTTAATAAAAATTACCACATTAAATAGTTTTATTGTTATAATTTTTATCACATATCATAAATTGAGAATCAATAGATTTCATTTATTTAATGGAGGGGGGTATTGTATTTTTTTCCTTTTTTATATATAATTAAAATAATAATAATAATAATAATATTTATTGAAAGAATGAATCAAGGTAATGACCTCCTCGTTCCCCTTCCCATGCTACTATGACCAACCACTACAAAGGCAACTAGGGCTTCCAACTATAGCCATAGTTATTGTGACAACCAGCTAGCATTGTTGTTAACACCAAGGCCGACAGGCCTAAAATATAAGTTTTAAAATTATTATTATTATTAAATTTCCTTAACTAATTTTAATAATATATTTAATATTTATTAGTTTATTTAATGTTAAATATTTTAAATAATTAATAATAATTTATATTACATTATTGATAATAAATAATATGAAAATTATTTCATTGATGATTTAATAGTTATTATAATACTAATTTAAGTTATTATTTAATTTTAATAATATATATTTAGTGTAATTAATAATGAGATTTGGAAATTGAGATTTTTTTAAAATTTAAATCAACAATGTATAATTGTATTATTTATTTTTAAATCTAATATTGATTTAATTAGATAATCATTTATCTGTTAAGGGGAAATTTGTAAACTTTTGTAAATGGACTTTTAGGAATATATTTTTTAAAATGAAGTATGGAAACTTAACACAGCTATTTAATCAAAATCCTATGGTTTTAAAATCAAACAAAATAGGAAATTATACTTGATGCGATGTATAATTACTGGTGTTGTGTTTGGGTTTGACCTAGTAGGTTGTCCAATCAAGATGTTTAGCAGATGCTTGGTGGTTTTTTGTTCTATGACGATGTTATGTATATGATCTTTTATACCGAACCATGGTGACGTGTTACATGTTTTCTATGATGAGTTTTGATCAGTTGTGTGTTAATGCTTTCTAGTTGCTTGTATAAAATTGGGGTGAATGGTATGATTTTCCTGGTGTAACCTTTGAGTTTTTGATTAGTTACCTAGTGGTGCTTTATAATTGCTTGTTTCTGATTGAGGTGATTATTGTGATTGGACTTTTGGGGCTTTCCTGTTGCTTGTAAAACACTGAGATGAATATTATGTTTTATCTATAGGTGCATTCCAATTTCTTGTAAAGGATTGAGGTAAAAGTTATGATTTTATAAGTTGTGATTTTTATGAGCCTCGGTAAGTATGTTGGGAAGTGGCTTACAATGGAGGTCGGAGCCCTAAAGAGGTTGGCTGGGTAACCCAAAGTAAGTTGTTTCAATAAGTGATAACATTTCATTAAATGAGAGTAAAATGAATTAAGAAGAGTCATTTTTTTTCCTCACCCATGCCTTGAGTTCTAGTACAACCTAGGATGGGAGTAGAGAGCATGCTTGGTCGTAACCTTTCTTCATTGGTATGCCTTGTCTATACGAAAAGATAATGGCACCGCATAGAGACACTAGGGGGTAGAGTCTAGAGAGACTTCTAGGGTAACCTTATAGTTGTATCATGTGATGAAACTTACCCACTTACATAGTAGATTTCCTATGTGTCTTTGTTGCCTCTGGGTTTAGATGTTACTTGTGTCTTGGTACCCTTTGAGACAGATTTCTATTAGGATTTCCTTGACCTAGATGATGTTTATGACTTGTGGTTGATATATGTATGGGACTTGAGATTATCTCCTGAACACGATGGGAGTGGGCCATTTAGGTTCCATGAGGTGAAGTGGTAGTGTTTCTTATACTATTAAGATCTGACCATTATATGTCATTGCTAGATGTACTTGTGCAATTGTTCCTTTCTTTCTGATCTTGTATGTTTGTTGGCTGGTTATACTCTATTGTACTATATTTGATTTTAGAGATCTTATGAGATGATATATTTTACTTATGATATATATTCTTTGAGCTTTTCAAACCTTGTGACTTGTATAGTGGATGATCATGCATTCTAGTTATGGCAAGTGGCATCCTTGGTAATTGTATATTATTTATATGGATTCATACTTGTGATTATTCCATGATGTGGATTTTGGTTATGTGTTAGATTTAAAAGTAATAAACTTATTTATATATGTGATCCAACGTCATGGGATCTTAAGAGAGATACTATGTTTATTATCTTAATAAACTAAAGTAAACTAAAGATCACATATTATCTTAAGTAAACTAAAGATAATATGTGACTTAATAATTAAATCAGTATTATTCAATTAATAAGAAAAAATTTATTACTCTAACAAAATATGTTGTTGACAATTAACTAGAGATCAAGTAATACACATTAGTGCAATTTTACTTTGCAATTTCGTAACTTCCATAGACTACTATAGAAAGAAAAACACAAGAATAATTTATTTAATTTGCAATATGTGCCAAAAAGATGTCAATGATGTTATTAACAATTATGTATATGATTTCTATCATGTACTTGATTGTATATGTGAAACTGTTCAGTTTGTATGTAACACACGTTCATTCTCCATTTGACATTATACCTCATGCCATTAGTTGAATCTAATATGATTCAATGCTTTATTTATGTGTCTACAATATTTTCTATGTAAAATTTTTTTTTGTTTTTGGCATTTACATTCATTTTTGACGTGCATGTACAACTAATTTCATATTATAGATATTTGCATGTTGGAAAAATCCAAAATTTAATGTTTTAGATTGTATGAATGCAAGATTGTGGAATCAATTTCGAAGACTTGAGGCATCTTATTGATTAATTTAAATGCCATTCAGGAAGTGCAAAATTATCAGTTTGGGATTTTATATCAACCTAATATATGTTGTATGTTAAGCTTAGTTGGGTTAACTATGCATGTTATTATGGTATTTACAAACTAAAAGTAGAACATATAAAGATGTATGACTCCTGAATGTTAAAAATAAGTCCATCCCTTGCTTTCATTTTGTAAAAAGGTGTCTCAATATAGCTTTCCTCGCCTATTGTAGTTGTGGCAAACATGGATAGGAGAATGATTTCATTATTCAGTTGTAGAATTTTTCTTATGATCATAGGTCTATGGCTCCTAATAAATTTGCATTACTAACGAAAGTTTTTGGTTTTTTACATTTTTAGATTGTTTTTCCTCCATGTATCCAAATAAAAACCTAGTTCCTTTCATTAACTCACCACCATAATAGGAATAACTATATTTGTATACTTCATTTCTCTTTTTGATAATTTTTTTAAGAACTACATTATTTTAGCATTAATTGTCATTGCATTCAAATGTCTATCATTGTGATATAGTATGTTGAATTATACTAAAGTGCTATAGGAAAATATAGAATCATGTTGATATGTAATATACTCTAGTTCATTTAATGCTTCTAATTGAGTACTCTATCGATATTAAAAAAAAGTCAACTAGCAATGACTATCTATTCTTGGTTCTTGACAAGTTCTCCTCTAGTTTGTAGAAAAGAGGTATACATATTCTTCTCATATGATTTGGGAATGGTAGATGTCTTTTTCTCATGATAAGTAAATATGTGGCTTCTCAAATACTTTGTTACAAGATTAGAAGACCGTCACCGATTCAACTAAAGCAATCTAGAAGAGTCATGTAACATTTTTTTCACTCTGTGAGATCTCATTTTGACAAAGATGTCAAGCCTTCACCTCATATGGATCACATTCTACCTAAAGGTTTTTTTTTTTTTTTCAACTGGCAGACCACAAAAGAGGGGAAAATATTCATATTGTTAAAGAAATTGTCCAAGTTCTTTTAGTCCTCTAAAGACAAAAAGAAGATAAAGTCCTCATTTTCAAGTTTGATCTCATGCTTAATAGTATCTTGATAAGTAATAGGCTTGCAACTTCTTATTTTCATGGTATTTTAGATTTAACTAGTAGTCTCCAGGAATAGGAAATGTTGTGTAGAGAACGCTCTTAACAAAACTCCTAGGTACCCACTTTGTGACCTTTTAAAAATAAAATAAAATGGCTTGATGGATAAAAGAGGGACGACTGTCTTAGAATAGAGGATGAACATCTCATTATGTCCAAACAAATTCTTTCACGGTCTTATTAAGAAAGTGCTCTTGTGGAATGGTTCATCCCTAACATGAAATCCATATTCATTTTATTGGCCTAGAGTGTTTCCCAATCTTCTTACAATATATATCATGTTGTAGGGACTCAATTTACAAATACTTCTAGGTAACCTCTCTAAATTTAAAAATATTTTATATCAATTTCAAACAATGTATTTAGTTGTCTTTCTTGTGGAAGTTCATTCAATACCTCACATAATGAAATGTCTTAGAATTCTAATAAATTAAGTTTTCCAATTGATTGTGTAATCTCTTTAATGCATTATAATTTTCTATCATTAATATTCTATGAGAACATATATTCCCAAGTCCATAATGGAGTTTCTAAATGATATTGACTTTTTATTTTTAAGATTGGAAGGTGGAGTGGAGCTGCATTAAATTAAGTCAAGTTGGATATTTAGTAACAACTTTGTTTTTATTTTTTAATGGAATATTTAAAAAATTGTGAGGTTGAGTAAATCGAGAGTAATTAAATATATGATTTAAAGTCGAAGATTTTTCTTTGAAGCTAAGTAAAGGAAGTAGACTCTATATATCTAAGATTGTCCTAGAAAACTTATATTAGATTTTGAAGAGAATTTTTGTTAGACTGAATAAAAGATCAACATTTGTAGTTTTTCTCCATAGTTGAATTTCCAAGATATTTCTATGTTATTAATTTTTTATAATTGGATTCAATTATTTCTTTTCATAAGTAACAAACCACTAATATTATATTATTATAAATTCCTAGTTCAAGGGGAACTAGAGACAAGAGTGATTCACAACCCAAGAACATGAAATCATCCAATAAACAACCTTAATAACAATCTGATTCACAACTGAGGTACATAAAATCATCTATAAAAACACCCTAATAACTTTCTTCAGAAAATTATGTTAAAAGAACCACTTGAAGCTCAACAAACTCATAACCCCCATTACATTCAAAATCAAAACCAATACATATAATGAAGATACCCTCCACAAAATTTAACATTGATCTTTTGTAGAAGATGAGATGATTAAATATGATCGTACTAGAATATAGGACAGGTTAATCTCGAGACAAAATGTATTAAAGATAAAATAAAGTCAAACTTTTGTTTTCCAGATTCACGAAGATGTAGTAATTATTTTCCAAATTTTTTGTTGTTTTAGACTACAAACTATGCAGATCAAATACTGAAAATTTCAGAAAAATCTATTATGTTTTCGATTTTTTTAAAAATGATCAACTGTACAGTTTGTAGGAAGATAGATGCATCCCAAGAATATTATGCCAAATAAAATTAGTTGCTCGCACATATGAGTGGGTTTAAATATTCAGCAACCTAGATCCTGTGACCACTGTAATGGTAATAATTGGCACCCGACTGTGAGAGACTTGGAATGCATGAAGTATCGAAAGTGTAGATCTATCCATGTTGAGAACTTCTCGAGAGATTACAGGAAGCATTACCAATAGAGATATGGGAAATTGCATACTCTGTACAGGAAAATGATCCTGCATTATCCAGTCAATCAATCGATCTGTTTTGTCAGTAAAAATAAAAAATATGGGTCGGTGCTTGTCAAGTTATTTACAGAATTTCATCACTTAGCTCTGGAATGAAAATGTTCTTGGGGCACAGCCACTGGTTCCCAATCTTCTCATCAGAGATAAAAAGCTTCGGGAAACAGTTCACAATATGTCTCGGTAAGCTCGTTAACTCTCCCCTATAAAATTCATAGGTTTGCTCGGTTGCCTTGTTTCCTCTGGAATTTCAGTCGTCCCATCCCCTGACATAATGAAATGTGAAGATCTTTCAATCGCTCATGTTTACGAATTAACGAGGGAATTTATTATATGCTTAGTAATGCTGATAACCTTACATTCTCTTGGTCTTAATGAGAGAAGACAATATATCTAGGCCTTTTACTGTTGCACTCTTAATTTAGCAATGAAATACCATGAGAAAGTTTCCATTCTTCATGGACTTCAGAAATGGGGAATCGAGGCATTCACTCAACATAAGGACTAAAAACAGAGTCTCTGTATCAGAGTTCATCTCACGCCAGTAGTCTTAGCGCTTGGCCTCAATAAATCGAAAAAGGAAAACGAATTTAGATCATTCTACATCTTTGTTATGAATACTAGCTATCTGGTTTGAACTCTCATCATTTGGAAATCCAATCCTGGAACAATTAAAGCGGAAAAAAGTGATTAATATTACACTAATAAAAGGAAGTTGACAGTTAAGAAAAATGTCATAGTCCTCCTAATGAGATAGTATGACAGGAGCTTGTTATGCATTATAAGATTTTGATGTTTTGTATAGGTGTTTGGTGTAAAACCCTTATAGCAAAGCCAAACTAGGTGTTCCTGTCAAATAAAAATAGTTTTATGCATATGGAAGCTATTTAGCCGACAATAATTATGTAAATATTTAATATTAAAGGTAACAATTTACAAAACATTTCCCCCAAAAGTTGAAACTAAATTTGGAATTCTTGTATGAACGGTGAATGGACGAGAATCAAATGCTCTGTGATTAAGTTACTGCCATTTTCCTGGCAGTCTATGTTGCTCCTTGGGCATCAAAATAGTCTTTCTATGGACTACATTGTTTTAGCATGCGAAATCATTTTTAATTCTGGCTTTAACTTGTGCTAAATAAAAAAGTATAGCTCGGAGAAATTTCCATTTGATATAGCTACTCTGCTACTGATATAGCTAATCTAAAAAGCCCTAATTTTTTAGACAATCAGGTATCCATAGCCTGGCTTGAAACTAGTAACATAAAGGCTAATGCATAAAAGGAAAGGCAATCGCCCTGTAATATAGTCAAATTGAATAGGTTTCTGCTTACTTATTCTACTAAGATGGAAAAAGTGTCTTGCCACTGTAGCTTCCGTGTAAACACTCATATGCAATGTCCAACAGGGCATCATCACAGCTTTTCCTGTCCTATGGAAATAAGCTTCAAGTCTGGGCAGTGGGGAGCATTCCTTGGCAACACCATCTGGTGAATCGTTACTGTCCGCAACAGTCCGCATGCCCCTGTTTAGCGATCCTTTAATATCGAATCTGTAGATAATACATGATTAAAAAAAAGACAAATAAATGTAAGGAAAACCAATTACCTGGCAATAGCAGTGAAATTCAACGGATTTCAGCTTGCAGTTCTAACAGTCAATCGACACAGATTTTTGCTGTCGTTATTGAAGGAATGGACACCGATCTCCGATAATCTCGAGAGTCCTGTTTTGTGATAAATTGATAATGATTTCCCTCTAAAAAGTTTGTTATTTTGCCCTGTTCCAAACCCCAAGGGTTTCCCCAATGCAAACATCCGCTGATCCCCTTTAGAGCAAGTGGCAGGCCACCACATTACGCCACATTATGCTTGGACCTGTAATTTAACGAATGTAGAGAAAAAAAATAAGAACATCAGTTGAAGAACTAGAAAATCTCATTTGTAATTGAAGCCATATTTATATCAGATGATAACCTACATTGAACTCTAGAATTAGATTCCAAGACTGATTCCGCATTGGCAGTGTGCCTTCAAATCAGATTCCATGATCAAACCTTCATATCATCATTCTAATCCAATCCGAATGCTTAGGTTACGTCTAACAGTTACACAAAAAGTGGCATATCTAATAGCCTTGGAAAGAGGATAAACATAATAACCTTACAAGAAGAAGAATCCTAGAATAGGCAGAATCAAGTTTTAAATTGTTGGCGCAGAACCGTACCTTTCATAGCAAAGAGCCGAACAAATTCGTTTGAATCATTTGACCGAAAGTTTCGAAATGGAGGACGATTCCGCATATGGTGATCCCGCAGAATCTCAGTTTTATGTGGAAGCGGAGAAACGTTCGAGTGATTAGAAATGAGAATTTTGTTC
Source organism: Cupressus sempervirens (assembly GCA_028749045.1). Lineage (NCBI taxonomy): Eukaryota > Viridiplantae > Streptophyta > Pinopsida > Cupressales > Cupressaceae > Cupressus > Cupressus sempervirens. The sequence goes on along the minus strand of CM053786.1, from coordinate 211,684,380 downwards.
AGAAATAGTTGTTCGAGCGCAATGCAGGAGTCCACCGGAAAACTACTCGGGCGTTGAGGAGTGATTTTTCAGAGTAGCTCCGCCGCCCCATCATGAACAGCTATCTCTAGAACATCAATTCCCTCTATTCAGCTCTTCGATACATTTCTTCCAAACCACGTAAAATTGAGATTTTGTGGGATTACCATATGCGAAATCGTCCACCATTGCAGAACTGCATTGGGCGAACTGTTTCAAAGATGGCAACCCCTACTATTTTTAGGGCTCGCCTTCTATTTTTTGGGCTCTTCAAACATAAAATCTTGTGGACCTTGTTTTTCGTTGTCTTTCCGAGGTCCTCAAGATCAGGCTTTTAAAATAAACCTAATCGACGCGTGGTGACACAAGCGCGTTGCTTTCGCGTGAAGAGATTGCAGAATAAAATTCCGTGTCACATTTGTACTCTGTTGACTTTGAAGAGAATCATTGAAACTTTTATATTGGTTGGAACGTGAGGAGTTTAATATGGCTTTATCTTAGGAAGATGATTATTTGTCAATTTAAAGTTGGTTTGCTGGGTTGATTTGGTCCATACACTCTCTTTTAATGCATACTTATATTAGTTAGAGCTGCATTTATAAAAGTTACATATTTTACTCTTCATCTTGCATTTACCATTTGATTATTGACGAAACTCTTCTTTAGAACACTTTTTCCTTAAAAACAAACATTCATATCTTAATAATCGATTAAAAAATCTTTTAATCTTTACATCATATGGATGTAATAGTCAAATACATACAATATTTTTGAAACAGAAGTTAAATTTTTTAGCAAATTTAATTTAGATTTTTAATTAATATTTTAAATTTTAGCTTTATAGAATAATTTGGCGACTAGCCTTTGTTTAAAAATATAGAACTTAATGTAACACATTGTAAAATCACAAGATTTGAATTAATAGATTTTTATCCAAGAAAATTTAAGATTTTTAGAATTTTATTACATAAGCTAAATTTGGAAATTAATTGTTTTTAATTTTTTAATTAATATATATTAAAGTCTTTATATATATATATATATATATATATATATATATATATATATATATATATATAAAGCAATATGACTCTTAATAGCAATAGTATATTTTAATAAAAAATCAAATTTAATAATTTACAAGGATTATTGATTTATATAAAACTAATTTTTAAAAACTATTTTGAAAACTAAAAATTGTGATAATTAATATTGATTAGACATTATTTTTGTTGTGGAAGATAAAAATATTACTTTTTTGAAAATCTAATGAGCTAGTGACAAATGTGGAAAAGATAAAGTCGTAATTAGTAATGAACTTGTCACAAATATGGAAAAGATAAAGTTGTAATTAATGAATTCATTAATGCATGTTACAAAATATTTGTATTTTGTTGGAGAAAATTGTATTTTCTCCCTAGGAAAATAGTCATTAGCCAATTGAAAAAAAAAGATTTTTGTTTTCCTAAATAGATTTAAAAATATACAAGCATATAACTTTAGGAATAGAACAATTGTTCTCTGAAAAACTAATAGATGGGGGATGAAAAAAAACAACAGTTCCCTGCCTTTAAAAGGAAAGGACTAATAATGCATACTTACCTATATTAGTGTTATGAATAAGATTTAAATATTAAAATCCCAATTGTTAACTATCTTGATGGAGGATGATCTCCCAAAAAGTTGTCCCACTTTAAGGGATGAGGGAATTTTCGATGTGCCCTCAAATTATATTATTGGATGTTTGTGGGAAGATACCATTCACATGAAGGATCCCCTATTGGGTTAAATATCTGATTTTTTTAAAATATCTAGAGGAGAGCTCATTTTAATATTTCACTTTTATTGTTCTTATGAATTTATAGTGGTATAATGAATCTCCTAATGAAAAAGAGTGACATCAACCTCCTTGGATAACTTTAGAGTTCCTTCGACCATCGCATATCCCAGGTACATGCATTTTTCATTTTTTCTATTTTATAAATTATAGATTTGTGAACTATTTTAGTAGATTTTTCATTTTGCATTAGTTATTCATTTCTAATTAGTTACTCATGTCTAGTTAGTTCATCATTTTGAGTTATTTTTAATTTTAAAGAATTAGATTAAAATTAGGAAATATTAGTAAATATTAGAAAATGTTAGTAAGTGTAAGGAAATGCTAGAAAATGCAAGTAAATGTTTGAAATTTTAAAAATTAGTATTGTTTGTACTTAATTTTCCATTCTTTTTAATTAGTAATATTAAGAAAGTTAGTAATTTGTAATTTTTTATATTTAAAAATTTAAAACATTAGGAAAATTGAGAAAATTTTAAAATCTTAGATAAAAAGTTTTAAAAACTTAAATCCTTGGGAAAATTCAAAAAATTTAAAACCTTTGATAATATATGAAAATGATTAGAAAATGTTAGAAATTTTATAGGAATTTTTAAAACTCTCTCTCTCTCTCTCTCTCACACACACACACACACACACACACACACACACACACACACACACACACACACACACACACACATTGATATTTAAGAAGAATTAAGAATCTCTCACCAAGCCTCTTAAGATACCTTGTACCTTGCACCCTCTTAAAACTCTCTCCTCACTCCTTAACACTACTTGTCTCCTTGTTAAGACCTCTCTCTCTCTCTCTCTCTCTCTCTCTCACACACACACACACACACACACACACACACACACACACACACACACACACACACACACACACACACACACACACACACACACACACATGCACGTGCATGTGTGATTGTCTCCCCCCACCCATTAACTAACTCTTTGTTCCCACTTCTTTAGAAATATTTTTTCTTTAGGTTATAGAAGTTAATCTAATCCTAGGGAAACTAAATGACATAGTTGTTCTTTCTCAAAGAATTCTTTCATTTTTTATGTCGATAAGACATGGTCTCTTAATATGACTTTTGTAGAATTAATCAAACTAAAAGTTATATTTGATCATCTCTGGATAAGTGATAAGTATATGGAAATTGAACTTGTGTAGTTCTAATCAGCTATGAAGCATATGTTAGAGAAGGATACACTAAAATTATAGATGTTGGACATGAAAACATAGTTGTAGAAGGACAAAGATGAAAAAAGAGTACTTAAAGAACATAAAAGAAAATAACTTGAGATTTCTCACCTAGAGACAAATAGAACACAATTTGAAGATCAATTATAGATAGCTTTAATGGAGAATGAATGCCTCAAATGGGAATTGTGTAATGCACAAGTTTTCCTCATGTAAGATCAAAATATATAGGAGGGAAGGTTAAACAAGATGAAAGGTGAATTATCCTACATCAATGAACATAAGAAGATGGTTGAATAATATTTGGCCAAAGAGAAAGTTGGTTTATCTTTGAATAAAAAAGTTTTATAAAAGTAAATTACAGAAATGGCTTCCCTACAACAATAATTGAACACATAATAATGGAGAAAAGTGTTGATCGAGAAGTTATTCCTAATGGAAGACAAAAAAATAAAAACTATTGTATGAGAGTCTCAAGTGCTTCATTTATCCCTTGTTGATATTTTCCTACTTGAGGATATATTTATGGAAAAATGGGAAAAAGTGAAGAAATTTTTAATCTTTTTCAAATCTAGCTATATATTCTCAAAGGAGGCTCATTTTTTGTTAACTAAGATCAAGCTTATTATTTACCATTTTTTAAGACCTTTTTGTCCCTAAAATTCTATGTGATGATAAACACTTAAGGTGGATATATTCTTTCCTAGATAAAGCCATAACCAAAGCTAGAGTCATAGATAAGCAATGAGTCATCATAAACAATTATTTGTTGATATGGGTCACCATGCCTTGTGGGATTATGATTTTTTTTTCAAAATTTCTTCACATAAGTGTTTTTATATTTATTTAAGAGTTATGTGAATATGTCAAATTAAAGTTTCAGATTTTAAAAAAAAAACTTAGGACATAATGAAACTAGTCATATGCAAAAGGGATATATGAGAGTCACAACTGTTATTCACATAAAACATTTTAGATGCATCGTAAATGACATGTATAAATTAAAAGGAAAATAACCATGATAAGAAACCTCAAAATGTTTCTACCATGAGGTTTTATTGGACACAACTTTAAAATCCTTTGTTTCCTTTTTTATTTCTATTTGATAGGTTCACCTAAAAGACAAGATAAATGAAAGAATGAAAAGATCTATCTAGAATACATTATACAGAAAATTTTATGTGTAACAAAGAATAAAACCTCTCATTTGTGCCTCTACTTGATAGAAAAAATCTCACAAGACACTAAATAATATAGAGATGAAGTACCAATTAAGTGCCATGACTGACGTAAAATTCTATAAAATATTTGATCCTTGCAACAAGAAATTATTCGAACTCTAGGAGAACTATGACAGTGACATTCAATGAGAGAATTGTGGGCCTGGTGAGGTTTTAAATTCAACTCATGATGTAAATTGAGGTTCATGTTTGTATTAATTATTATTAATTTATATTTTACAACTAGTATAATATTGGGAGTTGGTGAGGGAAAAGCCTACATCACAACAGTAACTTGTAATCCTCTCATGTTAGAGAATATATCATATAATAATAAACTATTTTTTTAGATTTTAATTTCTTATATTATATTTCTATCTTTGAATAAATTTATAGTACAATATATTTTAACATTATAATGAGTTTCTTATTATATATAATAACATTTTATAATTATTTATTTATTATATGTATTTTATTTACACTTATATAAATGTATAATATTTGATAATTAATATTTAGTAAATAATTTGATTAATATTAATTCAAATATTATAGCTAAAATATATTTTAATAAATAAATACATTGAATGCTTGGATTTAACTTCTAGTCTCATTTGGTTATTGAATTTAGATGATTTATTAAATATTAGGAGATAACACATAAGGTTTAAGCATTGAGGTTTATTAAGTTTTTATAGTTATCCCTAATAAACAAAAAATAAGTTACATGGACAGGGGATTTCTTTTATTTGTCCTGAAATATATTAGAAAATATATTTAGAATAGAATCATGAGGGAATACATTTTATTTTTATTTTTATTAATAATGAAAATTTTCTAAATGGAAAGAATTGCATAAAAGTGAATATAGCAAAAAATTTAGAGAAGACCCTCGAAATGCACATATCTTGTTCAGAACATGTGTCTCAATCTTGCAATCTTTACCAGAAAATTCTAGAATTTTTTTGTGGAAGTTTTCACTTGTTTATACATTGGAAATTGGTTAATGAGTTGTCAAAAATGAGTCTTGTCCATAGTAGAATATAGCTAGGTCATTTTTAGGTTGTTGATGACTCATTTTGTGACTTTTATGGGGGTCTAAGCTAAGAGAGAAAATTGTGGACGGGATTACCATTTTATCCTAGTTGTTTTTCCGTATTGGAAATGTTGATATCAAAAATGGTTAACATGTGGCATGGTTATTTTGCCCATGGTTTTGTAAAACCACAAGAGGTTTTCAAGTTGTAAAATCACTATAAAAGGAGGGCTTAGGGAGGTGTTTGTGCAATTGAGTTCAATCTGCAAGGCTGGTGCTAGAAGAAGTCTCTCTGAGCTTAAGTTGTGGTGATGCACACCTATAAGAACTTGCATTGCAAGTGTATTGTAATCATCTTGGTTTGATAATACATTGTGCAGGTTTTGGAGGGTTGGGTTTTTCTCTCAGAAGGGTTTCCCCATGGTAATTATTATATTATGTGTTCATTATTATTTTGATTATATTATTATGCATTTCTTGAGATCTATGCATTAGTTTGTTGAATTTGCATAATCATCCTCTCAAAGATTAGCGTAGGAAGTGATTTTGCACACCTTTGCTTCCTTACAAGTGGTATTAGAGCTTGGCCAGTTTTGGTTCTATTTGATGGGTACAGGGTTTTTTGAGCTAATCAAGGTTTGAGTGGAAGCTTGTGTAGATATTTTCATTTTTGTCCGGTAGGATTGAAAAGATGGCAAGCATGTTAGTGAGAATTGATCTTGAAAAGTTCTTTGTCACAAAATTTGAGATGTGGAAGCTAAAGATGGAAGATCTATTGATTGATCAGAATCTATGGGATGCAATTGATGAGGACAAGTTGAGGCCCACAGATCTGACTTTAGCTACACAATATGATGTGATAGACAGAAAAGCTAAAGGTCTCATTAGATTGTGTCTTACAGATTTGATTCTAATTAATGTCCATGAAGAACCTACTATGAAGAGGCTTTGGAAAAGGATAAGTGATATCTATCAAGAAAAATCACTTGTGAACAAGATTTTCTTGAGGAAAAAGTTGTATTCCTTGAGAATGGAAGGTGGACAAATTTCTAAGCATCTGGAAAGGTTTAATATGTTGGTGACTTAGTTGACCTCAGTAGAGGTGCCAATGGTTAAAGAAGAAATGTGTCAGATCTTGCTATGTTCATTTCCAGACTCATGGGATAGTCTTGTGATGGCTATAGGGAGCACTTCAATTGTCTTAAAGATGGATGACATTGTTGGTTCTCTACTTTCTGAGGAGATGAGAAGGAAGGTCTCTCTGAATGCCAAAGATGCTTTGAGTGTTCGTGGAACACCAAGAGAAAGAGGCAAGAACAAAAAACAACATGACCATTCTAATTCCAAAAATAAGGGGAGATCAAATTCTCCTGGTAAGTCCAAGGCAATCTATTGGAATTGTGGCAAACTTGGACACTTCCGAAAGGACTACAAATAGGAGAAGAAAAAGAAGAAGAAGCAAGATTCTAATTCTAAGTCTGAGAAGGAAGATGGAGATGCTTTCATCACAGCCTTGGCCACTCATGTAGGTGAAAATGCATGGTTAATAGACTTAGGTGCATCTTTCCATATGACTCCTAATAGAAACTAGTTTAGTAAGTATGAAAATTTTGATGGTGGTAAGGTGTATTTGGGTGATAACTCAGTACTTGATATTGTTGGTCATGGAAGTATTCATGTGAAATTTTCTAATGGTAGAATTAGAAGATTTGATGGTGGCTTGCATATCCCTAGACTAGCAAGGAATTTGTTATCTGTTAGTAAGCTAATAGATGCAGGTGTGCATGTACAATTTTTTGAAGCAGGTGTAAAAATGGTGAGAGGTTCTATGGTAATAGGAAGAGGAAGACAATTGGGTATATTGTATTAGCTTGATGCACGCATAGTTAAGGGCAATAGTACTTCTGATAAGATTGTGAAAATGGCTACTTAGTTGGAGAAGGAGAAGATTTCTCTTTCAATAAATGGTCGTGGTTTTGGGTACCCAAGGGTGCCTTTTCTACCGAATCAAAGTTGCCTATATAGAAGACCATGTTATGGCACCAAAGACTTAGCCACATAGGTGAGAAGGGTCTACATGCCTTGAAAAATAAGAACTTTTTTGATGGGTTAAATGACTACAATCTTGAATTTGATTTTTGTGAGCATTGTATCTATGGTAAATAAAACTACATTCTGTTTTACTCAAGTTTTCATAAGTCTTTATGTATTTAGGATCTAATCCATTCAGATGTAGTTGGTCTAGTTGATGTACCTTCTATTGGTAGATCAGTTTATTATGTTTCTTTCATTGATGATTTTAGTAGAAGAAGATGGGTTTATTTCCTTAGGAATAAAGCTAAATTTTTCAGTCATTTCGAAGAATTTAAAGGAATAAAGATTTGTGCCATCTAAATTTGATCGCTGTGTATATTTCAAATCTAATGGTGATGGTTTCCTATTTATTTCCTTGTATGTCGATGACATGTTGTTTATTGGCAAAGGAAAAGGTTTGATTGCAAAATTAAAATCTCAGCTCTCACCAAAGTTTGAAATGAAAGATCTTGGTGCAACAAGGTACATTCTAGAAATGGAGATTATAAGAGATAGACAAACCAAAAAGCTTTGGTTAGGCTAGAGTAAGTATGTTGGCACTATTTTGAAAAGGTTTAGTATGTAGGATTCAAGACCATTGAGTGTTCCTATTACTATGGGAACAAAGCTTTCTATCTCACAATGTCCTACATCCTCATCGGAGATGGAAGAAATGAGTCAAGTATCATATCAGAGTGCTATTGGAAGTTTGATGTATGCTATGATTTGTACAAGACTAGACATTGCCCAAGTAGTGGGAGTGCTTTCCCCTTATATGTCTAATCTAGGAAGAGCACATTGGAATGTAATAAAATGAATTTTTAGATATTTATGGGGTACCTTAGAGTACTCGATATGTTTTCATAGAATAGAAAATGAGCATTCCTTGGATATTCAAGGCTATGTGGATTCAGATTGGACCGGTGATGTTGATAGAAGAAGATCCACCTATGCATATGTGTTTACTTTATTTGGTGATGCAATCAGTTGGATGAGCAAGTGACAGGCTATGGTCACTTTGTCCACTACTGAGGTAGACTACACGGAAGCTACTCATGCCTATAAGGAAGCTATCTAGCTAAAGATATTGTGTTCAGATATAGAGTTCAAATAGGGTGCAGTGACAATTTATAATGACAGCCAGTGTGCAATTTGCCTAGCGAAGAACTCGACTTTTCATGCCAGGACCAAGCACATTGATGTACAATATCATTTTGTGAGAGATATGGTCAAGGACAACAAGGTGAAGCTGGAAAAGGTAGGGACTTTGGTGAATGTTGCTAATGCATTATCCAAGCCCATGAGCATAAAGAAATTTAGATGGTGTTCAGAGTTTAAGGGCCTCTCAGCCCCTAGCAATTAAGTCTATGATATTTTGGATCCCTAGACTCTTGCAAGGTGTTCGAAAAGTGGTAGAATGTTGAGAACATGTGTCTCAACCTTGCAATTTTTTCTGGAAAATTCCAAAAAAAATTTGTGGAAGTTTTCTCTTGTTTATACATTGGAAATTGGTTGATGAGTTGTCAAAAATGAGTCTTATCCATAGTAGAATATAGATAGGTCATTTTTAGGTCATTGATGACTCATTTTGTGACTTTTATGGTGGCCTAAGCTAAGAGACAAAATTGTGGAAGGGATTATGATTTTATCCTGGTTGTTTTTTCATACTGGATATGTTGATATCAAAAATGGGTAACATGTGGCATGGTTATTTTGCCCATGGCTTTGTAAAACCACAAGAGGTTTCCAAGTTGTAAAATCACCATAAACAGAGGGCTTGGGGAGGTGTTTGTGCAATTGAGTTCAATTTGCAAGGTTGGTGCTAGAAGAAGTCTCTCCGAGCTTGACTTGTGGTGATGCGCTCCTGTAAGAACTTGCATTGCAAGTGTATTGTAATCATCTCTGTTTGATAATACATTGTGCAAGTTTTGGAGGGTGGGGTTTTTCTCTCGAAAGGGTTTCCTCATGGTAATTACTATGTTATGTGTTCATTATTATTTTGATTATATTATTATGCATTTCTTGAGATCTTTGCAATAGTTAGATGAATTTGTATAATCATCCTGTCAAAGATTAGTGTAGGAAGTGATTCCACACACCTTTGCTTCCTTATGTATCCTCTATTAAAAATCTTAAAAGGGTAAAAAAACCCTAAGAATATTATGATTTGGCTATTGATATTTAACTATGTGATTTTGTGTCAAACTCATTGACCCATGTTTCATGAGTAGTGATTCAACATGAACCCATCTCTCATGAGAATAAATGGAATACTTAGCACTCATTGGATCTAGCTGATTCTCATAGGGGTGAAGCACCAAGACTTCCCAAAAGGTCACCCATCCCAGTATTGCTCTAGCCTGAGTGTGCTTAACTACAGAGTTTCCTCCACGGTTAAACCCAAAGCTTGCAACCTAAGAATAATCAAGTGGAATGGAAGAACCGTTCAAAAACACAAATGTCTAGTCATTTTGGAAAAGTGAGGCCACCATCGATCCAGATACAACAAAAATTTGAAGTCTTGGCTTCTCTATAGATAGATAGAAAGAAAGTATTAAAAAAGGGAAGAAAATAAAGTTTTTCCTCCTTTGTCAAACTCCACAAATCTAGGGACAAAGAAATTTTTGAATATTCAGGGAAAATGGCCATAGAACATCAAAGCTTTAGAAGGATATGAAAGGGGATGGCAACTGATGCTCAATTGAAAGAACATGCCCAAGAAGGTAGAAAGTCCATGAACATAGTATAAACTTAAATTATCAAAGCCCAATCAGGATGAAGGAAATGGGGAAGATCTGCGAGTTAGGCAACAGAGAGATCATTTTCTCAATCTAGAAAATGCACATAAGTCCAGTCCCCTTCCTCTTTCGAACATGTCTGAGGCAACGAGAGAAGACAATAATGGCAATACTAGAATTAATATACCAAGGTCAAGAAGGATCTATGAAACAAATAGTATCCCCATACAAGCTAAGAAATCTATAAGACCCTTCACATCAAACATGATTAGAATGTAGAAATTTGAATACTGTAGCCATAAGCTCAAGATCTTATATTCCACCACTTGGGAAATTAGTTAGAGAAAGAACCTACAACCATACACTAGCTTGTAAAACTGCAAGCCCTAATTAAGTAGATACCCTAATTGTATCCCAGAATTACTATGAAAGATGGAAGGACTGTTCAGAGTTCTAAGTGTATACATTTTTGGAGTGGCCCCAATGAATTAATCCTGAAATAGGTAACAAAGTTTTACGATATTTGCAGGGACTAGGTAAGTATTTCCACATATTCTACATGTTTTCTTTATTTACATTGCCTGTATAAAGATATTAGAATTTAATTGATTTCAGTTTCATATTTCTTATATAAGGGATACTTGCCAAAATTTTTAATCTGGGAACCAATTTGTAATAATAAAAAAGTTAGGTAAACAAAAAGTTTTTTCCTAGTTTGAATCCATAAATATGCCATCTGAATTATACTATAGAAAATAGATAAAGATCTAGGAAATCTCATAGCTATTGAATTAGATTTTAATGCATCATGCAATATCAAGTTTCTCATAGACACAAACGTAGGGTAGAGAGGTTCTTTCACTAAGAAAATCATCACAAATAGATCTACATAGTATCTTACCTTTTCCATATTGAAGGGAAAATCAATTATATCAGAATCTATGTGTGGGGGGAAATATTGGACCAAGAAAAAGGAAAAGAGATAGGAAATTATACACAAATACAAAATATCAATAAAGGGAAGAAGGGATCTAAAGTAGAAGTATTGGAAGCAGAAAATTAAGAAATGTGGAAATAAAGGTCCAAAATTTATATGCAGAAAAGAATTGAAAAAAACAACAAGACAAAGAATAGGGGGATGCAGACAAAATAAATGAGAAATGATCGAGGAATAAGGTATATAGGGATATACACCACAAAATTTCAGGTTTCAACCAATGTGTGTTATGCCAAAGAGATAATGGATTCATTGAGGAACTCATCTCCAGTATGAAGAGCTACAATAGATCAACTCATGATCTCTTATTCCCAGATAATGATATCTTTGATCAAATAGCATTAGGAGAATAGGCTTGTGCATAATATCTCAACCAAAAAAGTAATGATCTAAGAGTAGAGCAAGTAAAAGACCAAGATTATAATGAAGAAAATAATAGATCAATTAGCAATAGGATAAAAGAAGGGTCAACAGATGGATGGATGCAAGAGAACATACAAGATTTATAAAGGAAATTAGTGGGTCGGGAGAGAGAGGAGGAATTTTTACCCCAAGAGGAAACCCCCCTAGTGGAGGATCAAGTATCATTAAAATAGAGGTTGAAAAATAGAATAGACATGAAAGAAGGACAAAAACAAGATAAGGAGGAAAAAGAAATTGGAAATTTGGTATAAGGAAATGCAAAAATATATGAAATAAATCATGAAGAGACAACTAGAGTTCATACAATAAGGACAAAAGAGATAACATAAAAGAAGAGGAAAGATTTTTCCAAAGGAATAAAAATCTATCAAGGTTTAAAAATAAAGATAGACAAGAGAGGATAGAAAAAGAATTAAAAGAAGAATGTCAGGCATAGATAAGAAAGATACCCCCAACAACCTCCACTCATTGGGGAAATGTTACTATAAGGAAGAAAGGTAAAAAGAGACCGCAATTTTTTTGGTAAACACTTTCAAATGGAAAAGATCCCTTTGAAGAAAGTAAGAAAGAGACTGAGCAGAAAAAGAAGGATATGAACAAGGAAGAGGGTCTAATTTGATTAGTGGAATTGGAATCCTTTATTGATAAGATTAGGGTAGAAAGCCTAGAAGATCAAGAAACTAAAATATAAATGACAACAATATATGGAAATAAAATAGAATCATGTCATTCATGGGAAGAATTTGGGGTTTTAAATGATGCAAAGCAACTTATGGAAAATGAAGATATTAAAAGTCATGATCATCAGTATAAAGAATGCAAAGGAATAGAGATTGATGAAATTAATATAGGAGATCAGATATTACAAAAATTGGAGGAAGAAGAAGAGTCATATAAGGAGAAAATGACATCAACAAGCATCAACAATACCCAAAAACATATTGAAAATTTAGATATTTCAATAAATTAAGAAGGTCTAAAGACTCCAAGATGTGGTAGACAAAAGAAGAAGTGAGCCGAAAAATCACCGAAGGAATTTAGAACTATTGTAGGGTAAGCAAAAGATCAACAAAATTTTGATTTTAGGGAAGGGGAATATCATTCCCATGGATCAATGAGGATAACTACATGGAATGCTAGAGGCCTCAATGCCCTAGCAAAAATTTCCTACTTAAGCACAACTTAGCTCTTTTTGATGAAAAATTAATACTAATTCAAGAGAATAAACTAAATAGAGAAAAAAGAACTAGATTAGAAAGGAAATTAGGCAATTGGAAGACATAATTATTAGAATATAATGGAGCCTCATGAGACATAGGAATCATCTGGAATCCTTGGAAAATAGCTTTCAATAAAATAGTCTAAAATAATAACTAGATGGTGGGCAATGTTAAAAGCTTTAGACATAATCTCCATTTAACCCTTATCTATGTAAATGGGCCTACCCTAACAACTAACACAAAAGAATTGTGGAATGAAACCATTGCATTTATGGAAATGAACCATAGAGATAATTTCCCTATTAGTGGAGACTTTAATTCAATCTTAAATCTAGAAGAAAAAATTTGGTGGTTCTCAAACAATAACTCAGGTAGTATCATATTTTAGAGAATGGTTTCAAAATAAAAACCTAACCAACATACCAACCAATAATGGAGTATTTACATAGAACAATATAAGAAGAGTATTATATCACATAATAGAAAGACTAGACAAATTTATCTTTAAAGGGGATTTAGTCACCATAGATTTGGTATTCCATTTTTCTATTCTACCTCATGCTTGTTTAGATCACTTTCCAATTCAAATTAAATTTGAAGATTCAACTAAACCATCAAGAAACCCATTGAAATGTGAAAAAATGTGGTTCCTAGATAGAAATTTCATAGAAAAAATTAGGAATTGGTGGCTAGAATGTACATTCCAAGGGTCCCAGACATTATATTTTGTGTCAAAACTAAAAATGGTCAAAGAAAATATCTTAAAATGGAAGAAAATACACAATAACAACACATTTAAAAAAAAATTTAGGTAATGAACAAGACCTAAAGAAACTTAACAAAGAGATAATCAAAGAATAAATGGATAATAAAAAATATAATAAAGAGAAAGGATTATTAGCAATACAAGAAAATTTATTAGCCAAAGAGGAAATTTATTGTAGATAAAAAGTGAGAGAGTTATGGTTAGCTGAAGGAAAGCATACTACATAATTTTTTTTATAATACTATAGTAAACAATAGGTTGACTAACAAAATTTTAAAAATAAGAAATAATGATGGGAATATAAAAGAAGATCCTGTTGAAATTGATAAAAGATCAACCCCACAGCTCCCAAGAATCACCTGCATGCAAACACCTATCACAGAAAGAGAGAAGCAAAAGCTATGAAGGTTGGAATTTCCAAATCCATAGATGAGATATTCTTAATGAACAAAAAGAGAAATTGTTATTATCAAAAGTGAATTATGTTACAAAATGACTAATCTTTGTAAAGGAGATCAAAACCCTAACAAGAATCTAACCTAGGTTGCATGATAATAATTAATAAAAGAATTGATTGTTATATGCACAAAGTTTAGCTTGAGTAAACTAGAGATAATAAGTGACTAAATAATTAAATAAATATGATTTAATTAATAAGAAAATACTTTATTACTTTAACACCCCTCGTTAAGATAAACTTAGGGAGTAACTAGAAAGCTAGAAACTACTACTGAAAGTAAATTTTGGTCCCAACAACAAGACCTGATGAGTTACCTAAGCACAACCAAATCTTTGAAAGAAAAGAAGAAATAGAGAAAACCACATGAGAAAACAAACTACTCCAAAAAGAGATGGAAATATTGCTAAAACAACTAGTCAAGGACTAAAGAAGCCTCCAAACTAAGTAATGTCCCTGAAGATAGGAACAAAAGATGATTATAAAGAACACCACTGAAGCATGAAGCTATAAACACTGCCAAACTATTTATCTGAAGAAGCTCCACTGTATAGAACATGACTAGGTAGAGAAGACTAAGTCTAAATAGTTGATCAATTGAAGATGGAAGGTATCTTCATAGACTCCAAAAATAGGAATGAAAGAATGTCTCTATGGTAAATGATTCATCTCATCAAAATGCATCTATATCGAGCCACCATAATTGCCTAGTACACGTTATCAAATACAGAATACATAGCTCACTTCATTGAACCAAGAAATAAATAGAACCAACATAAACCCCATATAATGCTAAGAGGTAAGACATAAATATTGATATTGAATACAATATATCCTATAGAAATATGAACTAGGAATATCAAGAGTGAAAAAAAGTACAAATACCTTTAATGGCACGTGTCATTGACACATCATAAGGGCAATGTCATGGAAGAAACACTCGATTGATACAGGAAGATGATGAATATGGCCAACATGAAACCCCCAAAGGCACTTTATAATGTGCTGTGAGTCCAAAAAAACACAAAGATGTGCAAGATCCTGAAATGTGATAGAGTGGTACTTTATCTCGGTGCATTTACTAAAATACTACAAAAGGGTGTCAACAAAGATTAAAAGAGACATTAGACTAATATAAAAAATAGTACAACCCATGAAAAATCATTTGAAGTAACAAAATTTATATCTAGACCTGTAACAACCATGATATCCACTAGAATACAAAAAAGAAAAAACTTGAATGGGATGTGCTTGGAGTAGAATTTGAAAAGTAGAATTTTTTAATATATGTCTCTCGAAGTGAAAAAATTACTTTGACTGCATAAACCAGTAACCAAACTGCATCAAAAGTCCAAATAAACTACACCATTATGATGGGCTCAAAACTAGATTTCCAATGATATCTTGTTTGCAAAAAATGGAGTGCAGATGAGCAAGTTATGGCCAAAAATAAGCCCATCAGTACAAAAAATTACCTCGAGATTTGTACCATACCACTTTAATTTCATACCAATCTAACTTGATTTACACACCAAAAATCTTGAAATGCATGCCAAAAATCTCGATTTGGATACCATAAAATCTTAATTTGCATGCCACAATATCTCTATTTGCAAGAAAAAAAATCTTGATTTGGTGGCCAAAAATCTTTAGTTTGGTGTCAAAAAATCTCAATTTTTGTGCCAAAAAATTATAAAATGACCGCCTTGAAAAATGTACCCAATTTGGGAGCAATATTTTTTCCCTCTAATTCCAACTATGTCCAAATTGGAATTTTTTTTAATGAAAATAGGGGTTGTTGGGCACTCTGATAATATTCTATTCAAAATATTTGAAGCACAAGGCTTATTAATGAAATTCATCCTCATCATCATCAGTGTCAACCTTCTTTGCATTTGCATCTTCCTTATTCTGCATCCTCTAAATGGGTAGAAGTAGGAGACTAGCATATACTTGGTGGTTTGAATATTTTCTCAACTGACCAACCAAATTAGCTTGTCTCACTTTCCTTTTCAATACTTAAACTCTTCACCTCTTCCTCACTTGCACTTTCAGAATTAGTCATCATTTCTTTATAATTAATATTCTTATTTTTCCATTTCACAGACTCCATTTTTGCATCACCCAACTCTACTATTAGATGCCTACCTTTTCCTTTTCTACTACCAATATTTTATTTATTTTTTTCAAACTTAATAGTTGTAACCCTAGGGACATCTCCTGAACATTGTCCTTAATAAACTAAAAAATAAATCTCATCAACCCTTCATGGAGGATAACATCTTTTTGCTTCTCCTTAAATCCTTAATAGTATGTGCGAAAGAACAAAGAAAGTAAAACATAAATCAAAAAATTATCTTGTGTCTAAAATGATTTATTATGACAAAATGATAAATCCCTTTTATACCTCCCATCCAAAGTAATGTAGTAGATTACCACTTTTAGGACCAATTTCCACAACATTTCAATAGGAAAAATAGCAAAGACCCCTCCCTCTTCTTTAACCAAAGGTCTATCATTAGATTTTGGGAATTTGGTAACAACTTCCTAAATAATTTCTTAATTAAATTAAAAGTTCATCACTTTAGTTCTAAGCCTCATTATTGTCACCATAATGTCGATGACCATCTTAAAACATCTCCCTACTAAGGTTGTCTTTTCTACATCCTAGCCATGAATGAATGATTCAATGATATCTAGTTTGGAATCTTTTATTCTCTCCATATATTGCACCAAAATTCTCTTTTCCAATTTATCCCAAACTTTTTTTGCTTTCCTCCATATGTTAGAGTCCCTAGTTTCCAACCTTTTCAAAGTGCCGCCCATTGTTAATTTCTACAAATTTTATCACCATTGATATTTTTCTAAATAAAACACTCTTTTTTTAGATCAAGGACAAGATAAATGATAGAAAATAAAATAACCCATAAAGCATGAAAAATCCTCTTAAATTGATACCTTAACCTTCCATAAATACTACCATCATTACTATACATGTTTCTAAGCTTGTCTTTCATTAATAATTATATTTTTAAAATCCCTAACATTAGATAACAAATTTTCATGATTGATCATAACTTTTAAGTTTTGGTACCCTTTTATGTTATCATCCCAAAGAATGGGCTTTGAGTTTGCAACTGCCACATTAGCAAGCACATCAACCATGCTCTTTACTGCTATTTACATGTGGCTAATCATCGACATATCTAATTTTTTCATGATCGTTTAAGAATCTTTAATAATATTAGCTATGGTCCACAACAATTTAACCCTTTCATTTAAGTAGTTTACAATATTCTTGTAATCCCCCTATTGGTGTAAATAATTATTTACTTATTACACTTACTTAAGTTTTACTTAGGTTAATGCATTATTTAATTATTATTTTAGGTGAGAAACTTAGGAGTTTGTGTACTCTCATTGAGTTACACAACTCTAATTATGCACATGGTATCTACAACGCAGGAGTATGCATCATTCATTGAGTTGTCATGTTGACAACATAGTTATTCGCACTCCTCATTTAGCACATGTTGTCTACATTGATTTGCGTGCTACACCATTGTAGGCTTATCCTCACATCATCACACTTAATACCGTGCTCAATGGAAGATAACCCATATCTGGTGGACATGTGCCTAGTTCTATGACATATCATGATACTGACTTCTATGCATTCTAGAAGCTCTTTTGAGGCCTTTATATTCAGGCACTCCTAGTGTACTCTCATCCAATTATTGAATGAATATTGTCATTCTGATCATACTCTATCTATTTTGGTCTACTATGTGCTTGTGTTGAGTTCTTTAGTTCTTGGGTGAATTTTGGCCTAAGCCAAATTCTTACACCCCCTCTATCAACAACTATTTGTAGTTACATTTATTTGCTAACCTTAAACCATGTAGAAAAACCATAACTTCAGCTAACTAATTAGATTTAATTCCTAGAGGAACAATAATTTCCTTAATAATATCTACATTCCTATTTTTAATAATTCCTCCACAACCACTAGCTACAAGGTTCCCCTTTGTAGCTCCATTGAAATTTATTTTACACAAGCACATAGTAGGACAATGTCATTTACCTTTATCCCTTTTCTCTTCAGTGATATATTTTTTCACATCAAAGAAATCTTTAGGAATATCCTTATCAAAGTCCACTTTTTCCTTGAATCTTTTATGTAATTTTTTGAGCACACATTATTTGATTCTATTAGCTAACACTAATGGTGATTGAAAGGACTCTCTACAAATGCTATTGTTTTGTTCTTACACACTACATGGAGAGAAAGGATAAACCACAAACAATTATTTGCTAGTAGTTTACAACTTCTCCACATAATCCACATCTTAGAAACCATCTTTTGAAAAGTTCAAAATAAGTTCTTGCTCTTGAATAAAATCACCCAAGTCTCTAAAGCATATGGACACTGCAAAAGGATATGGTCTCTAGTCCAAAGGGCCCCTTCACAAAGAAAATATTTGTTAGTAAAAAAAATACCTATTTTCATAAGATTGTGAAAAATAGGCACAAGCTAGTGGAGAATATTGAATTTCAAAATAAGGTGTTGATTTCACACCAAGGCCCACACCAAAGGGGGATTGATTTAAGTTTGAAGAAAATTTATCCACAATGATATAGAGAAACATACACTAGCACTACCATCCCAAATGATATGATCAATCTATGTCTCTATTAGAACTATAGAATTGATCTCGATCATGACATGAGTAAATATTGGATAAAGAAATGTCAAGTCCACCCATCTATCATTTTGTCAATAATTACTAACCTACAACCGAAAAATAAGAATACATATTTCCTTGAAGGGTGCCAACATTAACATGGAAGAAATTAGATCCTAAAAGAGCGACTTAGCTTCCAAAAAATCAAAACTTTTACCATTTTCCACTTTCCATCAAGGTTTACACTAAATTAATTTCCTACCCCCTAAATACCATTCCAAGAAAAAGAACCTTGAAATAAATTATGCAAATATAGTAAATCAACATGACTCATATTATTGATAAGGTACTTATTCTTTAAGATCTTATTCTAATCTTTATTGTTCTCAAATATTTGCCAAATTTTCTTAGCCATAAGGGCCAAGTTTAATGAACTAAGAGATTGAACACCCATCCTCCTTTAGATTTATAATTACAAACTTCATCCCATACAACTAGAGCCAAAAATTTTTTATCCTCAACACAAAACCAAATAAAATTCCTTTGGAGTTTTTAAATAGAATCCAAGCATTTTTCTGACATTTTGAACAATAAAAGAACATAAACTGACAAGTTTTGCATATGTAAATTAAGATGTTGAATTTTCTCTACCTGAGTTGTAAAACCCCTTTCCATCTAGCCAATTTCAAATTAAATCTATAAATCAAGGCCAACCACAAAGAGTCATGAGGTTTACTTGCTAAAGAGAGCCCAAGCTAGGATGCTAGAAGATTATCAGTTTTATAATCTAGAATCCTAGTAAGCCTCTCCTATCTAGGGATAGGGGTATTGATAAAGAAGAGAGATATATTTTCTTAATAAATCAACTTCCTAAAAGCCTTATTGTATACTTTGGAGGTGGTCTTTGAAATTAATAGCTTCTCTTATCGATGACTCCCCCATCATAAAAGTATCATCAACAAATTTCCTGTGAGGGAAAATAATACCATCTAAAGAAGGTTTAAGGCCATTAATCTATCCATTCAATAGACAACCACTAACTAATATGGCCAAGGTCTCCACCATTATCACAAAGGCAATATGAGAGAGAGTTTATCTTGTCTAAATCCTTAGTAGGGTTTTAATTTTTTTGAAGAGGACATGTTAACAATAATGAGAAAAGATGAGGTGCCAACCAATTTATTAATAAGTTTGATGAATAAATCCCCAAAGATAAAATTCTACAACCCTTTGAACAAGAAGTGCCAATCCACTCTATCATGTGCCTTTAAAAGGTCAAGTTTTAGAAGCAAACCCTGAGAATTTAAACTATGAGTAGAGTGAAGCACCTCATGAAATTTAATAATCAAATCTAAAATCTATCTAGTAGGCATAAATCCATTATGTTGAGGTGATATGGTTGAAGGTAAAATGGACGATAATATTGAGGCCAAATATTTTAAAGCACCTCGTAGATAGAGCTGCACAAGGTTATCAATCTAAATGCTTCCACCATTTGGAACCTCCATTTTAGGCATCAACACTATAAACATTTAATTACATTGTGTAAGTAGTTTTTTGGAGCTAAAAAATAGTTTAATGGCTGCACAAATATCAAAACCCACAATTTGCTAGACACACTAAAAGAAAAACATTGGGAAACCATCAAGACCTAGAGATTTGTAACCTTCAAAAGACAAAAGCACTTTATGAACTTCTTCCATAGATGGAATATAGACTAACATTTTATTTATGTCAAGTGATAAAAAATTGAAGTAATAGAGGTCAAAAGTTGGTTTTGATTGATAGGGTAGAGGGCGAGTCTTTTTTCAAGAGGATAGAGAAAAAGTCAAAAAAAACTTAGATATATCCCCATTAGAATAAAATTATCCTTTATTTGAGGAGATATTTGATATTCTTTTAGATGTTCTATGTTTATTTAACTAATTAGGTGAAAAAAATAGTCTTCCTATCCACTATTTTTAGCTAGAGAGCTCTCAATCTTTGTTTGTAATAAATCTCATCTTTAGTAAAAATGTGATGATATTTAACAAGCAACACTTTTGTGTTGTCAATAAATCCCTTTGGGTCCCCACACACCTCATCCATGCCATTTTTTATATTGATTTTTTGAAGAAAGATATCTCCACGGGTCTCCTTATTCCATATTTAAACTTTATTTTTAACATATATAATTTTCTTAGTAGTTCTAAACATTGTCAATCCTTCAAACATAACATTCCACCAATCTTGAACAAGGTTGTCAAAGTTTGGGTGTTCCACAAAAATCCTTTTAAACCTGAACAAAAAGTTATGTTTTATAGCAAGAGGATCTACAAATAGAGAAATTAGGAAGTGGTCCAACCTAATCTTAGTGATGGAGGAAAAAGAATAATTACACCTGTAAAAGAAATCACCCAAAACTAGAACTTTGTTGAGTCTTATAAAAATAAGGTTCTTACCTTTATGGTGGTCAAACTATGTATAAGAACACCACTAAAGATACAAATCTACCAAAGAATGAAGATTAATGGAATTCATAAGAATTGGCCTACCATCTTGGTAGGATTAAGAAGAAACTCCTTATGATTTTCCATTCTCATTCAATGGAGAGTTGAAATCACTCTTTACAAACCACAAAATATCCATAAAAAAGTTCTAAAAGTGCCTAGCCCTTCCCAAAAAACTATCCTCCTAGTTTTAGAGTTAGGGGCATAAAATTAGACAAAATCCAAGAAATTTTTTCCCTAATATGAGAAAACTTGGCACAAATGATATTATTTTAGGACAAACAATTCTCACCCTTTTTTAGAAAAGTATTCTAAAAGATTTCCACACTTCCTAGGGTTTACTCTGAATTATAATCAACCACTTTTCCATTCATGAACAATGAAAGAAGCCCACCTTTTTCTATAGTCATTTTGGTTTCTTAAATTAACAACACATTAAATTTATGGTCCCAAATCACATTTGTCACAATAATTTTTTAATGAGGGGATGTCAATGCCCTAATATTCCTAGACATTATTTGCATTTATAACTATGGAAGTTGATGTTGTAGGTGGCTTTTTTGTTTCTCATTCGCATTATCTTATTCACTAGTTGGCTCCCTTTCCTCCTTTCTATTTTTCTTGCCTAGTCCAGACTTCTTTCCCATCACATCTAGTTGGAGGCATTGACATGTCAACAATTTGTTGCAATGAACACCACATCTATAACACACTTGATAGAAGGAGAGTAAAATGAGTATTCATCCTTATAGACAACAAATTTAAGGTTATATATAGCTTTTCTTTTAGGGATTGTACATTTTTCTAGGTGAACACCACTATAATATTGTAAGAGTGATCTTATAGCACTAATGAATGTTTCTATAAATAACGATTAAAGTATTTCTTATCCCTACCCATTTAGGGATACTTCTGAATAGTAAACACTTAAGTAAATTCCATGATTAGAAGAATTATAGCTCTTTATAAAATTGATTATGATAGATTCCTTATACGTAAGTTTAGGTTACGTAAGTTTAGGTTATGAGACATAGATGAAAAAAGTACAAGAGGAGATGGATATAAAAAAATTATCCCCAAAATAAATGTGAAGACAAATGAAAATGGATTAGAAAAGTTGATTTCATGTTCTCCTAACAAATAAATTGTAGTATTCAACTACTTTTTTGAGTACATATAACAAAGTTGGTGGACTCCTAGAACTATTCGAGGTCATTTATAATCTTTTCATGAATGATTAATAAAATTGAGAACTGTAATTTCATAAGTTACATTTGTGTAATAATATGAATCTTATTAATTAGTTACTATAGTTAATAAAATCTATTTTGAGAGGGATCAAAATATATAGTAAATTATGACTAGTATATAATTTACACTATTACACTTGATGCATACTAGCGATGTTGTAATAAAGAAAATACTAAAATTTAATAAGAACATATTTTTATTGAATACAATGTCTAAGCAATTAAGAAAGTATTTTTTAATTGTTTTAAAGTTATTCTCAAGTCTACCATCTCTAAAGTTGGTATCTAATCAATTTTATATGGCATTCTCCATTATTTATGCTTCCTACACATGCATTGTGGTTCCCTTGCTTATCTCAAATATAACTAGGTTAAAAAAAAGTTAATAAAATCAATAAGATGATAAATAAATAAAATAAGATAAGACTTATATATATGATTCCACTTTTACTTTACCAAGACTACTAAATATTTTCTTTTATCATCCACTCTTCTTGTTACATATTACATTTCAAATTCATAGTAGAAAAGCTCAACTAATGTCTGATTAAGATTGAATAAATATAGAGAATGTTAATAAAAATAATTGATATCATACATTTTCTCTATTCATCAATCTTGTGTATTTAATTACAACTCACTCCTAGTTGTCTTTGATTTAACATTATTGCATCGAGCACTGTGTAAAACCTATGCAACCATGTGGCTATGTTTATTATTTTTTGTGTTAAAATTAATTGTTTCATTAGTTGGGGATAGAATGGTTACACGTACATTCATTTTTAGATCATTTTCTTTCTCCACATACATGAAGAAGTTGTGTTCTCTAGATTTTATAACAGTGTGTTTGGTGTTGCGAATTCAATTCTTTTCTTGTGACATGTTAAATGTTCCTCATCAAAACTATAATCAATACCAAACTTGTTCCATATAGATACTGAAAATGTTATTTACATGAATATTCATAGTGTTTGTAATATCTACAGAAAATCTAATCCTAACTTTATAAACAGAACATGAAAATAGTTTTTGATGCACAATCCTTATAATCCTTAATAGATGAGGAGAATTCACTATAACTATAGGCTCAAATATAAAGGACATTTTATTTAACTTAATTTGTCATGTTGATTGGTGTAAGTATAGAAATCAATCATAAAGCCAATCCAAACTAAACCATGCTTCTGCAATTGCAACTATAAGATCTAGAATCAAAATGTTCTTGGCACAAAACCATTGCTTCCCAGTCTTCTCATCACAGATAACCATTCTGAGGGAAGTCAGTTCACAAATACATCATTGAAACCTCTTCAAACAAGAAAACTCTCTCATATCAGTCACACTCAACTTCTTTAGTTTTCCTATTTCCTCTAGAACTTCTTTGTGCCCCTCACAGAATGAGATATCAAGACATTCTAATAGCAGATGATTTCCAACTGATAATTCAAGTTCTTTTAGGCCTCGTAAAGTTGATAACCTTAGCATTCTAACAATGCTCATATTTCCAAGGTCATAAGGAAAACTATTTACAAGGTGGCAATTTCCATAAGGCCACATCTTAAGGCATATCATAGAAACTAAGAGAAGCCTCCTCCAAGGTGCTAGAGTGATCAATGTTAAAATCCTGTAACTTTGTGATGTTGAATGAGGATGCGTATTCAAATCCTACACATAAGCTTAAAGAAAGATTCTCTAAGTTTTTTAGTTGTTTTCTTTGTATTTGAATAGTAGGTGAAATCAACCCCTCAAAGCCTACTCTCTTGAGTTGAGTTAGTGACTTGATAATACATCTAGACCTTGTACAATCGCCCTCTTTGTGCCATAATTTAATACCATCAAATTTTTTAGATTTTTCATGGATATTAGAAATGGGGGAAGAAAGTATTTACTTGAAGTAAATAGTAATAACAGAGCCTCTGGCCTAGTTAAATTCATCTCAATCCACTGATTTTGTTCCACATGGCCTACATCAATAAATGATAAAAGAAAAAAGAAATCGATTAAATCACTATGAATGTTGGCTATAAATGTAGTTATTTAAGTGAAGCCATAAAATCTTGAAGGCCAATCTAGGAATTTTTTTTGGAAAAGAGTTCATAACATTACATTCTGATTGTGAACATTAGTATCTTATAATTCTACTAAACAAAAAACTATAAATATAGTGCTTGCCCCTAGGTCGCATTTTTAGTTATCATTGTTGAACTCTTTTAGGGCTAGTTTTATGTTGATGGTTAGCAACATTATTTTGAGACTATCAAATATTGTGTTATGGATTCAGTTATTATATGTGATGAGATCACTTAGACTTTACATTTCATGTATGCATGATGATTATTACAGTATTTGCAATTATTGATGATGATTTATTATCATATGTGTTTTCTTATGGTTACTTACCCCATACTTGCATGTGTATGGTGTGTGTGTTTGCTCTTATGTATGGCATGTCTAATGTGGTTAAGGAAGGGAGTCATAGTCACCTGCTAGTCGAGATCTACACTATGCACCACTTCCTGCCATTACCTATCTAGTTTAGTATATATTGTGCTTGTACATGCATAGTTTTTATCCAGGTTGTAGGTACCGAGCATCGACTTCCCTAAATTTCTAGGATGAGCGTACCCTATCACACTATATCAATGATAAGAGAGGGGAGATAAATTCTCAAGTCCAAATCCCAACCCTTTAAGCCATTTGTCCTAATTGGAAAATTAGGACAAGTATATGAGTTGAGTACCCTCTGAATGTGTTAGATGATGTAATTCGTGATATTAACCCTTGGTCTAATTTTGTATGTATTTTGGCTATGATGGATTTTCATATTTTTACCTTGTGAGTCTTTGATGTATTTTCTATTAATAAAGCCTAATTAAAATATTTAATTAATGGTTTAATTTAATGGAAAATTAATATGATATTTTAATATTTATTTTATTTAATTAATTGGGAAATTAATTAAATAAAATAATTAAATTTGAAAATAAAAGTTATAAGTTTAAATTTGGAATGTGACAATATTTATTTTAATAATAATATATATGGAGTTCATTTTAAAAATAAATGACTAAATAATATTATTATTAAAGCTAATAAATATTTTAGCAATTAAGTTTTGAAAATAAATTAAAAAGTGGGAAATATATTTAAAATTATTAAAAGATTCTAGATTTCATGTGATTAAAATATAAATATATTAAGATTCAAAAGTGGAGTTATTAAAGTTAGTGTATGAGATTTAATAAATAAATAAATTAAATTGGAAAGAGTAAATTAAATATTATATTAATTAATGTGCATTATTTTAATATTTGCTCACATAGGAGTTTGCAAATTCTCGGGAGTTGTCATGTAGACAACACAGAAGTTTGCACTCTAAGAATGCACTAGTTGTCTACACTTAAGAGTTAGCATTTAATTTGAGCACATGGTGTCTACAACCTTAAGACTCATCTAGAAGGTTGGAGTAGACTCATGCTCAGTTGTTATGCTTATCTTCTAGTTCCTTCTAGACAGATTCTAGATGCATCCTAGAGGCCTTTAAATAGAGGCTCTCCTAGTGTGTTTGGACAAGCTTCAAATATTACATGCATTTGAGAAGCTCATATGCTTCTACATGCTCATATGTTTTCTACTTGCTTCTATGCTTCTTCTAGCACTTCTAGTCACTTGGAGGTTTTCGGTTGGCTTGGATCTTGGAGGAATTGCAAATGATGGAGAAGGAATGGATTTTCTATGGACTTCTGAGGCATGGAAAATTTAGCATCAGTGTCCAGTTGCACTTGTGATATTCGCATATTCCCTTTGCACTCTTTCTCTTCATGTCTTCATTGTGTCTGTTGTATGTGATTTGAAATTGGAATCTAGATATGTATTTATTTGGTTGAGAAGATAACAATAGAAAAACCCTAGATCCAATTAAGGAAGAAATTAGATCTAATTCGAGTTTGGGTTCGAATTAGAATCAAATTGAGAAATAGATTTTAAAATTTAGCCAAACCCATTAGATGAATTATTGGACAATTTAGAGAACAATTATTTTAGAGAGGAAATTCTTAATTTATAGATTTAGAAAAAAATCGCGTTTGTTTAAAATTAACTATGTTCTCTTTTCAAGTTATTAAAATCCGCATATGTGTGTGTGTGTGTGTGTGTGTGTGTGTGTGTGTTTGTTATTAAAAAAATGTTATATTATTTGTTAATGTCTGCGTGTGTATATATATATATACATATATGTATACACACACACACACACATATATATATACACACACACACACACATATATATACACACACACACACACACACATATATATATACACACACACACACACACACACACACACACACACACACACACACACACACACACACACACACACACACACACACACACACACACACACACACACACACACACACACACACACACACACACACACACACACACACACACACATGTTTAATTAAAAATGCCATTTTACAATGCAGTGAGAACTTAATTAAAATTCGAATCACAATTCGCATTTGCGAAAAATGAATCTCTTAAACACGTTATAAAAAATAAATAAAAAGTCATTTAATTGAGGGGGGGCGGGATTACCCACCCTGTACCCCACTCTCTCATGCGACAGCAAGTATGTTGGTTGCATGGTACCTGCAATGGATCATTTAATCGCCGCACGACCCTTAACAAAGGGGGATGATAGTGATAAGAATATCACTTTAAACTTTTTAAAACATTTTCGTCCTTTTTATATATATATCGCGTACTTTTAATGCGTAGTTAAATGTTATGTGGTACGCTCCGCGACTTCGCAGACGACGGTACAAACAATGATTATAATATTGTTAAAATTTTAAATAATAATTTTATATTATATATATATATATTTGTTAATATTAATAAGTATTGAATATTAATTGTTATATAATAATGTTAAGATTGTCTAAAGTAAAACGATTTGTTAAATATAATTAAAGGAGTAGAGACACTATCATAAGAATCTAATAATTAGCTTAATTAAAATTAAGGTTAATTAATAGATGAAGATTAAGGGTTGATTTATCAAATTATTTAATGTAATTGGATCAATCCATCTTGGTTATTGGATAATGATATTAAGTGATCATTTGGAATATTACTGCCTCAAAATACAGCCTTCTCGCTTGAAATAATTTATTGAGATAATAATATAGTTGACTTTTAATTTAGAAATGGTAATTTATATTATTAGATTTTAGTGAAAGTGGATTAAGATTTAAATTGTCAAGGAGTCATTTTCATAGCATCGCTATGATCTGAGTTATTATGTTATAATACGTTTGTATTGTTAAATAGATTATTGGTATACCTTAATTGTGCTAAGAGTTAGTTAAATATTAACCCATGAAGCTTTGTAAAGATCGATTATCTAAAGTTTTGATGAAATATTATTTATTAATGTTTTTTTGGGTCTAACAAAATATTAATAAATAATAGTATCAATGGTTAATTCGATTAGAGTTAATCTAGAAGAGATTATTTAACGATTAAAGTTTTGTAAAAGATATTAATTTTTGAATTTGAAGTATAATTGATTTTTAATCAATTGATATTCATTGAGTTGATATTATAACTATAATATTAATAATTATATTATGCGATAGAGTCTTATTTGAAATGATTATCATTAATACGAATTGGTTAAGAAAATATTAGTATGATGAATGTGGTCATTATGGATAAGTTTTCCAAAATAACTTGTTATTATTATTATTAATATTTGTGTATTGGATTGAAGTTGACTTTTTACGTACAAACCATTATTAGCCAACTAATATTCATTGGGTTGATGGCATGGTTAAGTAATTATTAATTAAATCAATTAACTAGAGTTAATTGGATTTAATTAATAATTATGTAATAGAGATTTAATTGATATAATTCTTTTAATGAGATTGTAAAAAAAATAAAAATATTGATATCAAAGTTGATAGATCTTATTCTGATGACTTGAATAATGACCTTCGATGTTTTAATGGTGAGACTTAGTAATATTGAATTTAAAACTATTAGAATATTAAAGGTCATGGATTGTGTACCTATGTTAATGGATTGATTAAATTGGTCATTTTAATAAAGTTATAATTCTTCTTATTCAAAGAATGATAATTGGCTCTCTTATAATATAATGAGTAATGATCCTTGATTTATGTTGGAAGTTGAAGTAACCAATTAGAATATGGATCTTAGTTAAATAAAGAAAGTAATTTAATTAAAGGTTAATGATGATCAGTTTAATGAGTAAATATTTATCCTTAAGTTATTCTTAGAATGTAATTCTTAATAATGGAAGGATAATGCTATCGAGGAACAAATGGGTTGACTTGTAGGTCAAATGATGAAACTTAAGACACTTGAAGTATACTTGCAAATAAAAACAGAAAACCTCTACACTCAATTCAACTATGTTATTATAGTAAACCAAAACATGTGTATGCATTGTGTCTTCTCTATGCTTTTTGTTTTGGATTTTGGGTTGACTAGTGTTGACCAGTCTTAGGTTGTTATCAGAGGCTCGAGGGTTATGAGATGTGATGGCATGTTGATCTTATTTGGTCTCGATCTTTATAAACCCAACCATGGTTATGTGATGGAATGCTTTATGAAATATTTGTATTTACTGATTGTTATTGTTCATCAGTCTTCATGTGGGAAGCTGAGATGTATGTGTATGAGACACTTGAGCTAATCATTTTTGGGTCATCGATCAGTTATCTTTGGATTACTTTCTAGTCACCATGATGGGAGTAAAATGTGGATTTATTTCTTAGTGATGTCATGTTGTGACATGTTTGACTCAACCATTTTGAAGTCTTTGATCAGTATGATTTTGAGATATTCTTGGTTGCTTGTTGAGAACCAATGGATATGGTGATTTATTTTGAGATATATTTTGGTTATTGAGAACCAATGGATACTTATGAGTATTAGTGATGCCTTCAGTTACCAATAGAGAATTGTTGTGGTCATGATTTTCTATGGATGCTTATTAGATGCTCATGGAGATTTGATGATTTTTATTGTGGATATTTGATGCTTTTATCATGGATATTTAATGATTCTTTTTATGGATTATCTTTTGGATTTTCTTTACAATTGCTTGTATAGGACTATGGTGATTTTATGATTCCATGAGCTTAGGGTAGGTTATCTACTTGTAGTGTCAGGAAGTGGCTTGCAATGGGGGCCGGGGCCCTAAGTGGCTACCAGGGTAACTCATTGTAAGTTTGGTTAGTAAGTGATAACATTTACACACTAAATGGGGATTAATGAACATAAAAAGATAATTGTTTTGATGTTCTCGCCCATGCCTTGAGTGCTTGTATAGACTAGGATGGGAGTAGAGAGAACGCATGGTTGCGACCTTGCATTCCATAGTATGCCTTGTCTATATGAGAGGATACTAATGACCGCATGAGATCAGTATGGACCCATGGAGTTTAGCCAACTGCTAGGGTAACTTGTACATGATATATGCAATGACACTTTCTCACTTGCAGAGTAGGTTTCCTACATGTCATTGTGTGCCTCTGGGAATTAGATGTCAATTTTTTGTGATGGAACCTTTGAGTTAGTATACTTTTAAGATTCTTGGACTTATAGAGATTTATGCTTTGGGGTTTGGTTATCATGTTTGGGACTTGAGATTATCTCCTTAGCATGGTAGGAGTGGACCACTTAGGTTCCACATGGTCGGGTGGTATATATTTCGACTCTTATCATTTGAGATCCGTCTGAGACACCGTGGCTGGAGCATTCTTGGTTGGTATTTATCTTCATTCTGTTCTTGGATCATTATGATAGATGATATACCCTATGATGGATGTATTTACTGGTATTTTTCTTATATTGATGATTTGCATATGTTAGATGATGTTATCTTATGCTTTACTTTGCATGTTAGTAAGATGTTTTAGGAGTGACATTCCTACTATGTTAATACTGATGATCTCATCGGTGCTTGGGAATGTTATGCATGGAGGGATGGCTAGGATCCACGATGGTCTAATGATGCTATTAATGGTTGGGAGGAACCGTGCACTTAGTTATTTATGTTTGTGATATTTGGTTATCTTTTATGATGGATGTTTATATCTTTTGTGATGACGTATCATGTATGATATGTGGTTTCATTTACTTTAATTGCATCATGGATTAATATTGGATGATGATGTACTTTATTTACATGGATGTTTAATCTTTTAAGCCTTTCATACCTTGTAACATGTATAGTGGATGATTGAGCCATCTGAAATGTAATTTCTTAAAGGACACTTGTATATTGTTTAAAAACATTAGATGTATTATTGCTAAGGATGTGATGTTAGATGAATGGTTAATTTAGATGTAATTCAACGTTAAGGGATCTTTAAAGAATGTAATCTATTATGTATGTTATGTTATGTTTACTTTCAGTTGGATGTTACTATTGCTTCCATGAATGTTATGAATGGTTTATCTTTCATGTTTAAAAAAAAAAAATTTGTTGGGCAAACTTAGAGAAATTTTTAGATTAATTCTTTGGATCCCTTGGCGAGGCATTACAATAAATGTAGTTATTTAAGTGTAATCATAAAATCTTGAAGGCCAATCTAGGAAAAAGACTTGAAAAAGAGTTCATAGCATTACATTCTGATTGGAACATTAGTATCTTATAATTCTACTAATCAAAAATTACAGCAAATGCACTACTGCATCCAAATCTTTTGAAAAGTATTAATAGGATATTTAGTGTACACCATACAAAGGTGACTCTAGGCTATAAATCCATATAAGTAAACACTATATTTTCATGTGAGAAAGAAATAGTTTAATATATATACAAGGAATTAGTTGCCGAGTAAATATTAAAAATTATGTCTAATATATTCAAAATATTAGAAAAAGGGTTGGAAATAAATAATGAAGAGTCTCCTTTGATTAACATACCTATGTGAATGGAAAGTAGTTGAACATCACATGTAGTATGATTAAGAAACTCCCATTTTTCTTGCAAATTATGGTTCATTTTGTCCATGAAAAACCTCTTCTTGTGGCCTAGATCATCTTGGCATGCCAAATAAAGGGGTACTTCATACATTACATTATGCTTGGAGGCATTATAATGGGAGATTATGGCTCTGCTCCTGATAAGTGTGCTTCTACATTAGCTTATAATTCAAACATGAATAAAGAGAAAACTGAACATGGGAAAGGAAAGCCAAATACCTTGGATTGTCAGTAAAATTTAACAGGTTCTGCTTGTAAGGTCCTTTAAGATGGAAAAAGCATTATGTCCCTCTAACTTTCTAACATAAACCCATATGTCCAATAATATATCAACACATATTTTTTTCATCCCTTGGAAATAAACTTGAAGTATATGAAGCATTCCTTGACTAAATCATCTAAGGAATTGATACTGAGCCTCAATAATTGAATAAGCCCATTTTTGTGACAATTTTATAGGCATTCTCCTTTAGAAGTCCTATCCTTTTCCCTCTCCCAAATCTAATGCGGTTGCCTATGGAGACAACTTCCAATCACCTTTAGGCCCTGTTTGGTTGCAGGAATAGGAATAGCTATTCTAGAATACTTATTCTGGAATAGAAAATGGGGCTATATATTCCTCTTCTCTATTTAGTTCAGCCAATATTTGATGGGGAATTCATGAACCGCAAAATTTATGTTTTCTAAAATAAATAAAAGTGGAATAGGAATACGTATTATAATAACACCTATTTGGCTGGGATTACAAAACCCCATTTTTAGGACAAAATTGGAATATGTATTTCTATTTTACTTCATATTCCAATTCCGATTTGGTGCATTTAAACGAAGAATTCAAAATTTTAAGAATTTACATATGCCTATTCCGCTTGTATTCCCATTGCCAAATAGACCCTTAGAGCAAGTGGTAGGCCACCACATTTCTCTTGCAACTATGATGGAATAATTGTCTACAGTTCTTTTTTTTAAACACCAATTGAAAGAAATAAAAAATTCTTTCATGTCATGTAGGGAACATGATGAGAGAAAACCTAGTTCCAATTGAGAAGGTTTTAGAATTCTATTAATTGTTTTCAGAAAACACCATATGCGGAATCATCTGTTGTTACAAAACCGTTGATGAAATTTTTATCAAAACCATTTCATGAACTTCTTACAAACACTTAATTTTTACTGCCATATGAAACATGAAGCCTATTCTTATACAACTATACACACCTTACACATTTTCTTAACTTTCGAATCTTATAATATGTGGTCATTTTTATAGAAGATTTATACATGTCATCACTTATTCTCCTTGGCTTCCATGAACTTTCAAGAAAAACAAGAATGAAGATGCAAGGGTTTTGTTAGGAGAATCGAATGTCTTCAACATTTTTATTAGGAAGTGAGTTGAAATATAACTTTTAATGAGTATTTACTAAATATATAATGATATTTTTATCATTGTATGGACTAATCCAAGACCTAGCATGACTTGAATTCATGAAATACTCCTCCTTTTGTGTCGTAAGTTCTTGGTAGAAGGATGTTCCTTCCATGTAAAGAGTGGATATAACATATTTTGGCTCATTGTTTAGTAGGTTTTTTCTAATGAAATTTTGTCAATACATGGACCATATGTTGTTCAAGACATGGCATATAAATTGGTCAATAGGAAGGGTAAAAGTGCCCATTTCAGATTTGACGAGTTTCTTTTGTCATACACTTGTTAAGAATGAATTTGTTTCAAAGTTTTGTGAGTTTGTCTACACAAAGTTAATTAATAATTAGTATGTGAGTTTTTGGGGGTATTTCTTATAGTTAATTACTAGTACTTGTATCAAAAGGTCTAATGTTTATGTTGATAGTAGCATATGTTGTACAATTTTTGAAATGTTATAGAAGGGAAATCTTTTTTATTGAAACTGATTGTTGTGATGATTGTATTGATCCTGTCCAATATAATTTGTAATAGAATCGACATTTTGTCAAAATTGCACATCATAAATATTGTTGAGAAACAAAAATTTCTCCCATTAAAATTGAAGTTTATTTCTTTAAGAGAAGTTGTAATTGTGCATTGATCGTGCATTAGAAACTATGATCCAAGAAATAAGGATTGATTACTTAGAATTGCAAGTTTGTTTAGATTTTTTTTACTTCAATTCTATAAATAGATTGTAAATACGAAATGTGGTTTGACATCTCCATAATCAATGGACTAGTGACAATCTTTAAGAATCTTTGTGATTCATTATTGATTTCTCTATGATGTAAAACTCTCTATGAATGAGAGGTATTATAATAAGATTTTATTAGAAATGAATAAAATGTCCTTTTTCTATTGTAGCAGCTCTAAGTGTTTTTTTTTTTTTTTTAAATTCTTTTATCTAGTATTAGAGCATATTAGATTGAAAGGGCTCTTGAAGTTTGTAGCTTGTTACAATGACAAAGGAAAAGAGGACATTGGAGCCACAATAATGGGTTACACCTTTTTGCCTAAACTAACACTGAACTATGAATTCTCAAGAAAACTTTCACTTTCAGATACAAATTGACATTTAACAGTTAGGAATTTGAAGATGAAGTAAGTTAGAGTCTTTTAGGTTTTTATTTTTAGATTCTAATATATATTTTCAATTTTTATTTGAATTGATTTGATTGAATTATTTTTTTTCCCACAAAAATTGGCATGTTATAAAAAACCTAATTTTAAAAAATGTGACACTATTTTGACACATAACTTTTTTTCTACAATAGATATCAAAGTGATTCTTTCGAATTTAGGTTGCTAACATCCATACCAAAATCATGGAGGTGGTCTGACTTCTTTATCCTTAGTGTTTCATATTTTATCGGTGTTCAAAGTTCACCTAACTCAAATTTGGACACACATGGCTTTGACACATGTAACTTATTATATATTTACTTGATTTTTAAAAAAAATATTTGATAGAAAGAGGGCTCAAATGGAGGCAATAGTTAATTTTCAAAAAAAAAAATCTCTTAGTTCCTATTTTTACATGGGCATCCAATATAGAGGTTTATTTTTTATAATGAACCTCTATTCAATTCATGTCAAAAAAAATGTAAACCTAAAAAATTAAAAATATATCAAATCCATAGTCATTAGAAAGCTTGTTCTGAGTATTTGTGTCATAAAAAATGACATGTCTTCAACACTCCATCTAAACATAACAATTGATCCTGGAAGCCATCAAAATAATTGAAAATTTTATAGCCTTTGTAGGAGATATCTACTTTTCTAGTTTGGATAGAAACTAACTTTCTATTGAAGGTTTTGAAATAGTTTTGATAGAAACTATTTTATTTAGTTTATAAAAACTATTTAGGCAAGTTTATCATGAGTTTTTTCACATTTAGTTTCTTTCAAAACTAACTTCAAAAGTAGTTTCGATCAAAAAATTATGGTTTCTATCAAAACTATGTGAGTACTTTCTATTGAAAGTTTTGGGGTCAAAATTTTGTCTTGCACATTTTGGAGGAATGTATAGTTCCAAAAAAGTGTAGTTACCATTGTTTTCATTTCACCTAGGAAAAAAAAAATCCACGCTTTCTAGGAGCATCTAAGTTCATGTTTAGGTTGTTAATGAGGAAAAGGTTTTCAATAAAAGAGTGCAGTGTAGTCACGTAAAGGAGATTGTAATTTAGGTATTTCATAGTTTGTTGTCTTTATTAATTTAATTTGAAGGGTGCTTTTGAATAAGTGTCTAGGGTGAGAAAAGTAGAAGATTGTGTGAAATAGGGTAAAAGGAGATAAAAAAGGATTGAGAAAGATGAAATTGTGATTTGATAAGAGAATGATATTGTTAAATATTCAAGGATTTTCTTTAAATTTTGATAAGCAATAGGGTAGTAGAGCCCAGTAATGTTTAGATTCCCTAAGCACCAATCATATGGCTCAATAGGAGGTGTTGATAAGATACAAGGGTTTCACACTTGAACCTACAATGGACTAGACACAAGGATTTCTAAAGCTCGTGGTTAGAGCATTCCAATAGAAAGATGGGATTTCCTAGTTTTGATTAAAGTTTAAAGATTAATTTGAAGATTTTATATGTTGATGAGGTTTTTGTTGTTAGTAGAAACCACTTGCATTAAAAGTTTTTGGTTGGCTATAAAGAACATTAAAAATATTGTTGAGAAATGATAATTTCTCCCATTAAAATATAAGTTTATTTCTTTGAGAGAAGTTTTAATTTTCCACTGATCATGTATTAGAAATAATGATAAGAAATAAGGATCAATTACTTTGAATTAGAAGTTTGTTTAAATATTTTCTAGTTCAATTCTAGAAATAGATTGTAATTGTGACATACACTTTGACATCTCCCATATCATTGGACTAGTGACAATATGTAAAAATCTTATTTTTTATTGATCTTTGATTTCTCTATGATGTAAAAATCTCTATAAAGAGAGGTATTGTAATAAGGTTTTATTAGCATTCAATAAAATATCATTTCCTTACTATAGCAGCTATACATGTTATTTTTATTCATTTTTTATTCTTTTATGTGGTATTAGAGCATATTAGATTGAAAGGGCTCTTGAAGTTTGTAGCTTGTTACAATGACAAAGGAAAAAAGAACAAACAATATTTAGGCTTGTCGAGAGTGTATGAGCTCTATTTAAGTTTGGTAATGGGAAGAATTTCTTCAATAAAAGAGTGAAGTGTAGTTGCAAAAAGGAGATTACATTTTAGGTATTTCACAGTTTGTTGTCTTTATTAACTGATTGCAAAGAATGCTTTTGAATAAGTGTCTAGGCTGAGAAAAATAGAAGATTGTGTCAAATAGGATAAAGAGAGATTAAAAAGGGGTTTCAAGAAGGATGAAAGTTGTGATTGGATAAGAGAATGATATTGTTAAATGTTCAAGCATTTTCTTTAAAATTTAGTAACAAATAAGGCAATAAACCTTAGCAAATTTTGGATTCCCCAACTACAAACAACGTGGTTCAATAGGAGGTGTTGATAAGATACAAGGGTTTCATACCTGGACCTACACTGGATTAGATGTCAAGATTTCTAGAGCTCATTGTTAGAGAATCCCAAGAGAAAGATGGGATTTCCTATGTTTGATCCAAGTTAGAGATTTAGGATTTTGTCTTGATTAAGTCCAAGGATGTGATAGAATTGAAATAAAAGACAATAATGAATTTAAAGATTTTATATAGTGATGAGGTTTTTGTGGTTAGTAGAAACCACTTGCATGAAAAATTTATGGTTGGCTGTAAACCACATCATGAATGTAGAAGTTTATGAGAAACTAAAAACCATTATAGAATTTCACTAGAAAGGGGCAGTTCATGCTATAACATTTGAGGTCAAAATTAAGGAGTTTTGAGAAACAATAATTTCTCCTATTATAATTGAAGTTTATTTCTTTGATAATATTTGTAACTGTGTAATGATCATGCATTACAAATTATGATCCAACAAATAATGATATGTAATTTAGAAAGGTTTGTTTGGATCTATTCTAGTTCAGTTTTAGAAATAGGTTGTAACTATGAAATAAATTTTGCCATCTCCAAAATCAGTGGACTAGTGACAATCTTTTAAGAATTTGATTTGTAATTGATCTTTGATTTCTCAATGTTGTAGAACTCTCCCTCTAGAAGAGGTTTTGTAATCTATTTTATTAGAAATCTATAAAATATTCTTTCTTTATTTGTATCAGCTTTACGTGTTGTGTTTATTCATTCTTTATATTCATTCAAATATGTCAAGAACTCTACTAAACATGAGACATTATCTTTTTAAAATTCATATAGTATAATGTGTTGAATGAGAATAGTTAAGTAAACTCATTAATAAAAGAATTAAACTTGTTTTGCAAGTGTTCTCCAACTTACATTTGGATTCTTTGGAACTATGAATTTGGATTTAAGCATGTCATTGTTTCCTATTTTTGAATAAAATAATTCTACTAGAGGGTTGTTCCATTGCTATTGTTTGGTGTCATTGAAATCTTGAAGAATGTTATTTTTCATTTAATGTACATTATGAAAGTTTGTAGTGTGCACTATTTCTTTATTGGTATTGTTTTAT
Organism: Cupressus sempervirens; assembly: GCA_028749045.1. Taxonomy (NCBI): domain Eukaryota; kingdom Viridiplantae; phylum Streptophyta; class Pinopsida; order Cupressales; family Cupressaceae; genus Cupressus; species Cupressus sempervirens. Next base: position 211,646,859 of record CM053786.1, on the reverse strand, counting down.
TGCTATTGTTTGGTATCTATTGGAATACTTGTAATACTCGTTGATTGGGGGTTGGTAGGTTGTTGTCCCACCATTTTATGGATAGAAGTTATAGGAGATTAGGTAAAATTAATAGTTTAACAAGTGGCCAAAATAAATCAATCTATCTTGAAATTACAAATAATAACCTAAATTATGTTCTACTCATTGTTTTCTTTAATTCCATATTTTTTTTTGGGATTGTTAATTATAGGTGCAAAACTTAATTAGATGTGAAACTTGAAAATTAATTGTTGGGTGTAACTTACACAATGATTTTCAATGTGTAATGCTTGAATAATCATGCCATATAGTTAGGGACAATATAAAGTACCTACTATTGCACAAGACTAGCAAGATGATCTATCATCTCAAGAAATTGACAAAACATTTATTAGGGTAGAAGATACAATTTATTGAAGATTTGTTAGAGACTTCAAAATCTTCTGTGGGTTTTATCATGCACAATGATCTCCATGTTGATTTTATTTGAGTGTGTTAAATTTATTATGGTATCTTTAGTTTTGTGGAAATTATCATTTGGGATTTATTCATGAAAGCACTCACTATATGGAAAAAATCAAATACATATTTTAAGGATTAGCTTTGGTTAGGAAATTCCTATTGAAAATGGTCTATTGCCCTTGAGCCAAATGCCCACCTACTTGCTCGACACACTTAAGCTCAGTAGTTTAGTTTGAAATTTAAAAAGAGAGGGAAAATACTTTGAGATGAGACAAATGGAGTGAAGCCTCATTCATTCATATATAAGAACAAAGATTAGCAGATCAGAGTAGAGGAGAAAAATAATAATCAAAGTAGAGTTTAGAAAGCACAAGAGATAGAGGACAAAAGAAAGGTTTAGTTTCAAAGTATGCAATAGCATATGATGAATCTCCCTATCATTTTGTAAGTTGTTTTTTGTTTGTCCTATGAATCAATGATTGCTCCAGGCACTATTGTATGCAGTCTTGTAGTGCTTCAAGTTTATATTTCAAGTAGAAGTTGTTGGTTAAAGTATTTTGTTTCTATTTGAAGTCCTATGCTCCCAAATTTGTATTCAGTTGAATTAGTTTATGAATAGAAAGTAAGAAAGTAGGCATACTAGTCGATCCAATTCTTTTTGGCTCATTGTTTTCTCCTTTCTATTTGTTATGCATGGTGCTTAGTATTTGAAAAGTTCAAAGTTGCATGATCTTTTTTATCATTCTTGTGCTTTAATTGTGGAAACCATCAGACTACAAGTCTATAGTTAACTTACTCCGTTCACTCTTTAACCAAGCTCACCTTTTGACAACTTAGTTAGTGTAAGTCTTGTTGCTCCTACCAATTTATAGTTGAGCCAATCAAGGTGCTTATTGAGCTTACTTAGTTTCTACTCTTACCAACATCACTTGGTAGCTTCCTTGCGAGTAGATTGTGTCACTCAATCCCTTTGTTGATCGAGTTCATTCGGTCACTTTACTACCTATGTGTTACTATTGAGATCTAACTCCCTTTGGAGATGGAGTCACTTTGCTTCCACTATTGCTGAGCAAACTCCACTCAACTCTTTATCATGTCGAGTTCACTTGTGATGTAGCACATCAATCTCAATTCATAGAAAAATTAATAATTCATGACAAAACTCAATATAGATTCAAACTCTGAATTATTCATTACTAAAAATTTCTTCTACATGGATCTCTGAATCCATTAAATAACAACTAACTCCAAAAAGAGAAAACAAGAAATTTCCAAATTTGGTAGATTTTAACAACTGGAAAATATGCCATTTTTGGTAACTTTTAAAAAACCTCTGAAAGCAAATTTGAAGTTTCCTACATCTACCATTTATACCATAAAGTCAAATTGCCAACTAACCTTGAAAATTTAGAAAGAAATTTCGAAGTTATTACCAAGAAGAAAAAACAAAAAATACCTAAGGTATTTTAAAACTAAAATTTGGAAGTCAAGATGGAATTTATGGCTCTTGAAAAATAAATCAAAACAACCCCAACAAGGATGGCTTAGTTTGAGTCTACCTCAACTATACATTTTGAAAAAAACCCAATTTTTTTTAAGAAAACCCAGATCTGAGTCAAAAGTTATGACTCACCGAACTCCCTGCATCATTCTCTCCTTCTTCAAAGAAACACTACTCCTGCAAGTGACTATTGGTGAAGTGCCACAACTTGGAAGGATCTAACTGCAACACTACCCACTTAGATAGCCATGTGTTTTCAATGTCTCGTAAGGCATCTCACTATACTAAATAGCGGTTGTATTGACCATGCCTTGTGGAAGTAGATTGTTTGTCAAGAATTTGGGCAATGGTGTCCTATCTCTTATTTGGAAGGTGATGTTGCCACTCAACTTCCTATCCATCAGCTACCTCTAGAAAATTTCCATGAAATTTATGCAAATCAGCAACATTAAACATAGGAGAGATGTGTAGATTTTTAGGTAAGCTAACTTCATAAGCATTATAAGCTAACTTCATAAGCATTATCATTAATTTTCATAAGGATTTTTCAAGGCCCAATATTTTTGTATTTTAGTTTGTGATATTTACTAGTAGGAAACTACTCGGGACATAAGTAAACCATGAACAAGTCACCTTCAATAAATGTTTGTTGTCTTCTAGTAGCATCTGCAAGAATCTTGTAGCTATCATTGCTGAGTTGTAACTTGTGCTAGACATCTTGTTGGAGTTTTTGAAGGTGTTCAACAAAGGCCACTCCATCATCACTCATCCTATCACCCAATGGTATAGGCATGAGATCTAGAACACCTAAAGGATTTCTACCATAAACAATTTGGAAAGGATATTTCCCTGTTGACCTATTAACATAACTATTTAAAGAAAATTATGCTTGGGGTAATGCCAAGTCCCACTATTTGGGCTTCTCACCAATAATGTATCGTAACAGATTCCCCAAACTCCAATTGACTACCTCTGTTTGTCCATCAGTTTGAGGTTGGTAGGCACTACTAAATTGTAACTTGGTGCCAAATTTCTTCCATAAAGTCCTCCAAAAATGAATCAAGAACATGGTATCATAGTTAGAAGTAGTGGTTTTGGGTAGACCATGTAAGCGAACAACTTCTAAGAAGAATAATTTGGCGATCCTAGTGGCATCATTAGTCTTTTTACAAGTAATAAAGTGAGCCATTTTGGAAAACCAATCAACAACAACAAAATTAGAGTCATCACCTCACTAAGTGTGTGGAAGACCCAATACAAAATCCATACTCAAGTCAATCCATGGTTCAATAGGATCTAGCAATAGCATGTATAAACCTATATTTTGTAAATGTCTCTTAGCCATTTGACAGATTCTGCACCTCGCCACATACTTAGTAATGTCTCTTTTGATCTTTGGAAAATAAAACTTATCTATCACAAAGTGTATTATTTTTTCCTTTCTGAAGTGTCTAGTCATCCCTCCATTGTAGAATTCCTCAAGATTATTTTCTTGCATAGAGCCAACTGGTATGCATAGTTATCTTCCCTTGAAGAGGTAACCATCCTACAAAAAATAATCAGCTTTGACATGAGATGTCCTACTAATGCTTGAACAATTCAACTATTCCAAAATTTTCCAAAAGACATCAGTAGCAACATATAGTGTTTTAATAGTACCAAATCCAATGACTTTGGTTGCCATTGTGGTTAATAGAGAAATACGCCTGCTCAAGGCATCAACAACCTGATTCTGTTTCCCAGACATATGCTTCAAAACAAAGGTGTATCCTTGTTAGAAAGAGACCCACTTGGCATGTCATGTATTCAACTTCTTTTGGGTGTTGATGTATTTCAGAGCAAGGTGATCAGTAAATAGCACAAACTCTTGTGGCACTAAGTAGTGTCTCCAATGGTGTAATGCTTGAACAACGACATAGAAATCTAGGTCATAGGTAGAGTAATTGTTCCTTGTATCATTGAGTTTTTCACTAAAAAATGCTATAAGTTTACCTGCTTGACTAAGAATAACACCTATTTTAATATGAGAGGCATCACACTCTACTTCAAAAACTTTGTCAAAATTGGAAAGTGCAAGTATAGGAGTTGTAGTTACCTTCTCCTTCAAAAACATGGAACTTTCTTCTACATCTACTGTCCAAGAAAAATCCCTTCCCTTGGTGCAATTTTTTATAGGTGTTGCAATACTACTAAAATTCCTGACAAACTTTTGATAGAAAGTGGGTAACCCATGGAAACTCTTTACTTCAGTAAATGTTTGGTGTCTTCTAGTAGCATTTGCAAGAATCTTGTAGCTATCATTGTCAAGTTATAACTTGTGCTAGACATCTCATTGGATTTGTTGAAGATGTTTAGCAAAGACCACTCCATCATCACTAATCTCATCTTCATATTTTTGGAGATTGAGTCACTCTACATCCACTACTGTTGAACAGACTCCACTCGGCTCCTTATCATGTTGAGTTCACTTGGCACCCACTACTTGACACTCTACATCAACTTGGTTTCCAAGAAAATTTTTAAGTTATGAACTTATATTTATTACATGGTATCAGAGCTTTGAGGCCCCACATCCTCGTGAGATTGGGCATTTGTGATGCAGGCAAGGGAAAAGAATAACTAGGGCCAAAGGCACACCCAACTATTCAAACTAGCCTGCAAGAGTTAACACAATAGAAGCAAACACAAGGAAAAAAAACCAAGGAGAGAGAACAAGAATATCTTTATTGATTCATCAAATATTTAGCATACATGCCCAATTGTAAGGTCTTTTGGGTTACAGCCAATTAGACATTACAATCTTCAAAGTCATACTTCCAAGCACATATCTTTGTTCACAATCTCACTTCTAGCTTCTCTCTCTCATTACCCATTGCTTCTTCCTCCCTAAAACTTAACCTATGAATTCCTTAAATACTTGCCAAAATGGCTTACAGAAGATTCTACAACCTAGAAAAGCCACAAGTCGGCCCATAACAGATATTAACTAACTATACCAAAATTAAATGCAAGAAAAGTTGACCCAAACTAGAACCAGACAACTCAACACACACTGGAAAATTGGTACTCGGTATCAACTAGCACTCGGCACCAAAAGGATCACTTGGCACCAATAGGAACTCAACACCTAAAGGATCACTCAGCACCAATAGGAGCTCAAGACCCAAATGATCACTCAACACCAACAAGAACTTAACACCAACAAGAGCTTGGCACCCAAAGGATTACTTAGAACCACCAGGATCTCGACACCCAAAGGATCACTCAGCACCAATAGACAGAAGAAGAAAAAGTGCAAGATTGTGAGGAAACCCAGGATGCTTTGCATTGGACAACCAAGGTTGGAGAAATAATTCTCCTGAATCATTGAGATGTCACAACTTGAGCTAAATCCAACTTAGATTGAGAAATCCATGTAGCATCTTCAATAGGTCTATTCTTCCACTTCACTAAATATTCATAGTAGTCTTTTCCTGTTGTACTTTTGCCAACTCTCTGATCCAATATCTATTCAACCTCTTCAATCTACTTAGGATAATCATCAGGTATAGGAACTTCATGATTTGACTCATGATACTTATATAGATAGCAATATTGAATATACAAGATATATCCATGTCAGCAAGTAGCTCAACTTCATATGCATTACCACTGTCAAACTTCTTCAAGATCTAACAAGGTCCAAATTTCTTTATCTTTAGCTTACTATATGTTCTAATAGGAAATATTTCTTTCTTCAAATGAACCATTACCTCATCACCAACTTCAAAAACATGATTTCTTCTAGACTGATTAGCATTCTCAATATACTTCTGATTACTTTGTTCCAACCCCAACTTCACTTCCTTATGCAAAGATTCCATAATATCAGAAAAGTCTTCTCCTGCAACACTTCTCTTTTCTTCACTAACAACATCTCTCAAATCTGATATACTTCTAGGATTCATTCTAGTAACAATCTCAAAAGGTTTCTTTCCTATACTCCTATTCATAGAATTATTGTATGCAAACTCAACCTATGCTAATACCATCTCCCAATTACTCAATTTGTCTCCAACTAAACATCTCAACAAATTACCCAAGCTTCTATTCACAACCTCTATTTGTGCATCTATTTGTGGATGGAATATAGAACTAAACTTCAACTTAGTACCCATCTTCTTCAACATAGTCTTCCAAAAATAACCAACAAACTTACTATCTCTATTAGAAAAAATGCTTCTTGGTAATCCATGCAATCTCACAATCTGCTTAAAGAAAATTTCAGCAACATGCTCGACATCTAATGTCTACTTACATGGTTTGAAATGATCCATCTTAGAAAATCTATCCACTACAACAAATATAGAATCATACCCTTTCACTGTCTTAGGCAATCCAAGAACAAAATCCATACTAATGTCCGTCCAAGGTTTCTCAAGAACAGTAATAGGTGTATACAAACTAGTATTTTTACTCACTCCTTTTGCAACTTGACAAACTCCATAACTCTTAACAAATTTTTGAACATCCTTATACATTTTTGGCCAATAATAATTCTCCTACAACAAATTCAATATCTTAACAATTCCAAAATGTCCAGCCAATCCACCACTATACTTTTCCTTAATCAGATTCAACCTCATAGAACTTCTAGGAATACACAACTGAATACCTTTAAACAACATACCTTCTTGAATGAAATACTCATCATATTTGCTTATGTGATTTATCAAATTTGGTGCTCTGCACTCTCTCCATGCCTTAGAAAAATTAGGATCAACATCATATAACTCTCTCATTTCATCAAAACCAAGAACTTCAACCTTTATTTTAGTCAACAAATAATTTTTTCTACTCTGCTAATAACTCCACTCTTATGCTTGATCACAAATGTAAAACTCTGCAAGTTCTCAATCCACTTCATATTTCTTTGACTCAATTTATGTTGACTTCCCAAGTATTGTAAAGCTTTATAATTAGTATACAACACAAACTCTTTAGGAATCAAATAATGTTTCCACTTCTTCAAGGCTTGAAAAATTGCATAAAACTCTTGATCATACACATAATATTTTCTTTTAGCATCATTCAACTTTTCACTAAAGAAAGCAACAGACTTACCTTCTTGACTTAATACAACCCCTATTGCATTACCACTTGCATCACATTCCACTTGAAATACCTTATTTAAATTAGGCAAAGCCAAAATAGGTAATTCAACAATCTTTTGTTTCAAAGTCTCAAAACTCTTATCAGCTCCATGTGTCCACTTGAATTCCTTTTTATCTCCCCTCATTGTCTCAGTAATAGTATTACAAATAGAACTAAAATTCCTTATAAACTTTCTATAAAAACTAGCCCAATCATGAAATGATCTTACCTCACCCACATTCTCAGGTGTAGGTCATTCCAAAATTCCTTTAACCTTCTCAAGATCCATCTTCAATCCATCAATTGAAATTGCAAATACCAAATACACAATCTCCTCTTGCATGAAGGAACACTTTTTTAGATTAATCAACAACTTTTCCTCTTTCAACCTCTGCAATACTTGTCTAATATGCTCAAGATGTTCTTCCTTAGTCTTAATAAATATTAGAATATCATCCAAATAAACAATAAAAAATTTATCCAAAAATCCTTTTAGAACTTCATTCATCAACCTCATGAAAGTACTAGGTGCATTAGTCAAACCAAAAGGCATAAGCAACCATTCATATAAACCATCTTTTTTCTCGAAAATAGTCTTCCATTAATCACCTTCTCTGATTCTGATATGATGATAGCCACTCTTCAAATCAATCTTGGTAATATACTTTGCTCCACTCAAACAATCCATTATGTCATCCATCCTCGGCATGGGGAATCTATATCTCACTGTGATCTTGTTAATAGCTCTGGAATCAGCACACATTCTCCATTCTCCATTCTTATTGGGTGTCAATACAATAGGTACAACGCATGGACTAAAGCTCTCTCTAATCAATCTTTTCTGCAACAACTCATGCACTTTTTTGTTAAGTTCTTCATTCTCTGTAGGTGTCAATCTATACAGTGCTTTATTTGGAAAACTAGCTCCAAGAATTAGATCCATACAGTGACTTATACTTCTCATTAGAGGTAAACCATCTAGAATATCATCAAAAATAATCTCTTTATACTCACTCAGCAATTCAACAATTTCTTCTAGTACTTGGCTTCCATTAGTTTTTGCTACTACTCGATCACCACTGACTGGTACTCGGTTAACACTATTTTCTGGCACACAACTTGGTCCACTAGGAATTATAGCAAAAAAAACTTGGTTCCTTTCATTTCCCTTTCAAATTTTTTTTCCATTCACCATGCAAACTTTCACAGTAGTACGATTCACCTCATCTGGACTTTCAATCAAAGCTAACAATACTTGCTTCTTGCCATTAACCGAAAGAGTATATTGATTCAATCTTCCATCATATATAGCATATATATCATATTGCTAAGGTCTATCCAAAAAAATATGACAACAATCCATAGGCATAATTTCACACAAAACTTCATCAAATTAATGTCCAATTTTGAATTTCACAAAGCATTGCTCACTTACCAATATCTTATGCTCATCTTTGATCCATTAGACATGATAGGGTTTAGAATGCTTCAACTCTATAACTGAAACTTTATAACCAACTCTTCTAATGTTAGATTTGTAGAACTTCCACTATCAATGATCAATTTGCAACATTTTCTAGCTATTTTACATTTGGTCTTGAAAAAACTTCTCCTTAAAATAGGTTCCTCATCACTTCCCTTGTTACATAGGGTTCTTCTCACCATCAGATTTTCTCTAGCCTCAAGTCCACTTGGTGAACCCTCATCATCTCCTTTAACCATAGCATTTAAATTACCTTGCCTACTTTTAAAGGATCTACATTCAAAAGATCTATGTCCCTCTTTTCCACATTTGAAACAATTACCATGAAATCCACCTCTAGAATAAGAATTACCTCTTCCATGGTAAGAATTAGTACTTCCTCGGTAAGAACTACCACCTTTCCACTCGATTTACCTTTGTCATCATTCTTACATTCAAATTTTCCCTTATCTTGCACAGACTTGTTAGATATGCTACCTTCTCCATAGGATCTACCTCTGCCTCTCTGGAATCTACCACCTCTACCTCTTTGTCTTTGTTCATGCTTCTTTGTCAAGATCTCCTCAACTTTTAAGGCATATTGATATGCTTCTTCAACACATTCCAATTTCACAAAACTTATCTTATCTTGAATCCTATCTCTTAATCCATTAATATACCTTGCAATTTTTCTTAACATCATCATTAACATGTCTAGATCTGATGTCTAATCTATAGAATTCCTCGGTATACTCTTTCACAATCATGTCACTTTGTTTCAAATTTTGCATCTTTCTCAACAAGCTAACTTGGTAATCAGTAGGAAGGAATTTGTTCTTTACCTTGTTCACCATCTTTATCCAAGTTCTGATCTTCTCCTTTCCTCTCATTTCTCTATCAATTTGCAAATATTTCCACCACAATGAGGCATGACCTTTCAATCTTGTAACTGCGATCTTCACTTTTCTATTATCAGGAGTGTTTTCAAACTCAAATAAGTTCTCCATATCAAAGATCCCATCCAACACAATATTAGTATCCAACTTTCCATCATAAGGAACAACTTCCACAATAGGCTTTGAATTAGCTCTAGACAATACTCTCGACAATCTTTCTTCATCTTGATCTTCTTCATGTTCTACATTAGTGTTTTCTACCACCAGTTCATGATCACTTACATCATCAAGGTGTGCTATTTCCTCTACCACAAACCATCTTCATAAATCAGTTTCCTACAAGATCATAACCCTCTGCAAGTTATAGGTTAAATTTGCAGATTTGCCACCCTACAACCAAATCTAAATTAGGGTTCTACACAATCCTATCTCCACAAGGATGAACCTCAAGCTCTAATACCACCTAAAATAGGAAAGGGCAAAGAATAACTAGGGCCAAGGGCACACCCAACTATTCAAACCAGCTTGCAAGAATTAATACAATAGAAGAAAACATAAGGAACAACAATCAATGAGAGAGAATAGGAATATCTTCATTGATTCATCAAATATTCAGCATACATGCCCAACTATAAGACCTTCTAGGTTAAAACCAATTACAACTTACAATCTTCAAATTTGCACTTCCAAACACATATCTTCATTTGTAATCTCACCTCTAGCTTCTCATTCTTATTACCCACTAGCTCTTCCTCCCTAAAACTTAACCTATGACTTCCTTAAATACTTGCCAAAATGACTTACAGAAGATTCTAGAACCTAGAAAAGCCACAAGTCAGCCCATAACAGATATTAACTACCTATACCAATATTAAATGCAAGCAGAATTAGCCCAAACTAGAACCAGACAACTCAACACACACTGGAAAATTGTCAAACACCAAAATGATCACTTAGCACCGATAGGAACTCGACACCCAATGGATCACTTGGAACCAATAGGATCTCAACACCCAAAGGATCACTTGGCACCAATAGGAACTTGACACCTAAAGGATCACTCAGCACCAATAGGAGCTTGACACCCAAAGGATCACTTGGCACCAACAAGAGCTCAACACCCAAAGGATCACTCGACACCAATAGGTAGAAGAACAAAAAGTACAAGATTGCAAGGAAACCAAGGATGCTCTTGCATCAATTTATTTTCTTAGTATTTGACATGGCAGGGGATGCAAGAAAGACATGGTAGCATCCACCATGTTTTAATGAATAGAATTATGATACATGGGCAAAGAAAATGAGAACCATCATGATTGCTAATGATTTGTGGAAGTTTTTGATGAATGGGTTCAATGATGTAATTGACTCAAAAAATTATGTTTCTCCAACAAATCCTCAAAAGACATAGTTGAAGGAGTCAAGGAGAAAGGATGCAAAAGCCTTAAGTTTGATTGAGGCAACAATGGCATAAATTATAAGTCCTAAAATATCAGCGACTAATTACTCAAAGGAAGCATGAGACATTCTTGAGAAAAGCTTCAAAAAAAATGAGAAATTCTAAGTACTAAAGCTAAAGATGATTAGAAGGGAGTTTGAGAACCTTCAAATGAATGACAATCAACCTATTGCAGAGTTCAGCTCAAGAATCTCTACTTTGATAAACCAGCTCAAATCAAATGGAGAAGAGTATCAAGAGAAAAGGATTGTGGAGAATATATTGAGGAGTCTACCTCAAATATATGAGAATCTTGTGATGACCATTGAGGAAGCAAAGGAGCCCACCACATTGACCATGGATGAGTTGATGGGAACTCTTCAAACCCATGAGCACCAGATTAATAGATCAACAAAAATTTCCCAAGACTAGCAATCTTTCAAGTCAAGGGAGAAGAAGAGATGGCTCTAGTAGAGGCTCAAGAAGTAGAGGTCATGGAAGAAATGGTCAAAGGAATGTTGGTGCAGAAAGCTTTAAACTAGTAAACAATCAAGAGGGAGCAAGTAGCTCTCAAAAAAGCTCTAGAAGAGGTAAGAAGAATTACAACTCCAATAAGAGAAATGTAGAATGCTACTACTATTACAAGTTTGGGTATTATGCAAGTGAATACTAGAAGAAGAAGGGTGATCAATCAATATAAAATGGAAATGTGGCTGATGTGAACATGGGAAATGCAAACAATCCCACAACCTTCATCAGGTGTAACATTGATGAAGAAGGAAGCCCTAAGGTATGGTACTTGGACAATAGTTGTAACAATCATATGAGTGGTAATGAAATTTTTTTATTATTATTGATAAAAGGTTCAAGTTTGAAATTAACATGGAACACAATAGGACATTCCCATTGTGGAAAAATGATCTATCATGGTCTGCACTGAGCAAGGTGAGAAGAGGGAGATACAAAATGTATATTTTTCCCTAGGTATGGAGCACAATTTAATGAGTGTTGGATAACTCATTCAAAATGGTTATAAGGTGCTGATGGAAAATGAAAATTGTGTCATTCATGAAAAGGATGGGAGTAAGTGAATACATGCAATAGTCTAAATGACAAAGAAATAAATGGTCCACTTAAAGATAGAGACATGTTTCTCTTCTCAAGTCAGTGTTGCACCTCCCAAGCATACATGTATAGTAGTACATCAACAATCAGCTCTTAGGAGAATGATTGAAGACCCCTCTAAGATATGGCATCTCCAGTATGGACATCTGGGCTTTGTTGGTTTATATTTGTTGTCCAAGAAAAGAATGGTAGAAATTTTTCCAAGCATTGTAGATTCATGTGACAAGTGTGAGGCTTGTATTTTTAGTAAGCAACATAGGCTTCCCTTTAATTATGGTAATTCTAGAAGTGCAAGGGAACCATTAGAATTGACACATTTTGATTTAATTAGCCCCATGCAAACTACTTCTATTGGGGGGAGTACTTATTTCATGACATTTATAGATAATTTCAATCGTAGGACATGGTTGTATTTCTTGAAAAGAAAATCTAAAGAATTTGATAAATTTGTTGAACTTAAAGCCTTGGCTGAAAAAGAATGTGGACACTATGTCATGGTCCTTAGGTTAGATAGAGGAGGGCAGTATACTTCCAATATGTTTTTAAATTTTTGCAAGAAGAATGACATCAAGAAGAAGCTTACAACTAGTTATACTCCATAGCAAAATGGAGTGCGTAAGTGGAAGAGCATGAACATTGTTGAGATGGCAAGGAGTATGCTGAAAGAAAAGGGACTCTCCAGTGAATATTAGGGAGAGGCTATAGAGAAAACAATATACTTCATAAACAGGTGTCCTACAAAGTTAGTTCATGGCAAGATTCCTCTTGAGGCATGTTCAAGACATAGATGGATAGTTCAATACTTAAGAGTGTTTGGATGTGTAGCATATACATGTGCCAAAGGAAAAAGGAAAAAGATGGATGGCAAAGGCGTGAAGTATATTTTTACTAGTCACATCTCAGAATCAAAGGCTTATAGGATGTATGATCCAATCACTAAGAAGATCATCATTTAAAGAGATGTGAAGTTTCTTTAAAATTAGTCATGGGATGGCTCCATAGAAAAATCTTCAAGCACTTAAAGTAAAGTCTTGACTATTGAAGAAGAAGACAACATTGGTGATCAACAAGATGATGGAGTAGCAAACATTGATAGTTGCAAACAAAGGCAAAAAGGAAAGCAACCTCTAACATGCCGAGTTCCAATTCCTAGAAATTTAAGACAACCCCGAGCAAGTATGCAAAATAGTAGAGGTAGAAAAATTGGGATTTTAGATCCCACTCTTGCCTTCCTACTACCAAGAAAGACTAAGAGTCTAAGGGAGATATACTAAGAAGAAAGGTATGATGAAGAGTTTGATGAGAGTGTTAATTTTGCATTATTTTCTCATAGTGACCCAATCTATTTTGAAGAGGCTATGAAAGATGAGAAATGGTGTAATATCATGGATGAGAAAATGGATGCTATTGAAAGAAATGAAACATGATAGTTAACTACTTTGCCTTCCAAATAACAAGTAATTGGAGTGAAATGGGTTTAAAGGCTAAGTTCAATGCATAAGGAAAAATAGATAGGCATAAGGTACAATTAGTGGTCAAGGGATACAAGAAGCACTATGGAAGAGATTATGATGAGACATATGCCCTAGTCACAAGAATGGAAACTGTGTGTGCTATCATAGCAATTGCAGCTTGACAAAAATGGAAGGTATACCAAATGGATGTGAAGTCCACCTTCTTGAATGGTGTATTGAAAGAAGAGGTATATGTGGAGTATCCACCTAGTTATAAATACTAGGTGAAGAATACAAGGTGTATCTATTGAAAAGAGCTCTATATGGGGTCAAGAAAGCTCCATGAGCATGGTATAGTAGGATTGACTCATACTTGATGAGTAGTAGTTTTAGCAAAAGTGATGGTGAGGCCACACTCTACATCAAGGAAGCATGTGGTAAAGTTTTAATTATTATCTTGTATATAGATGACTTAAGCTTCACTAGAAATGACAATTTCCTAATTGGTGAGTTCAAAGAGGCCATGAAGAATGAATTTGAAATGATAGACCTAGGTCTCTTGAAGTACTTTGAAGTAAAAAAAATGCATGATGATATCTTCATATCTCAAGAAAAGTATGCAAATCAAATCTTGGAGAGATTCAAAATGTAGAACAACTAGGCAGCCCCAAAACTAACAGTACTAGGTCTAAAGTTGAGCAAAGAAGATTGTAGAAAAAGTGTGAATCCAACACTATACAAGAGTATGGTTTGAAGTTTAATATATTTGATAGCAACTCGATCTGAAATGATGCATGTAGTAAGTTTTATTTCCAAATTTATGGAAACACCAAAGGATTCCCATTGACAAGTGGGAGAGAGGATCCTAAGGTATGTGAATGGTACTAAGGGATTCAAGATTTTGCATACTGTAGATAATGATTTTAAGTTGGTTGGTTATAATAATAGTGATTGGGCTAGAAGCCTAGATGATAGGAAGAGCACTTTCAGATACATGTTTCATATGGGATCAGGTGTAATTTCATGGGTATCCAAGAAGCAAACTATTGTTGCTCAATCTACAACAGAGGTTGATTACATAGCAGTGAATGTAGTTGCATGTCAAGCTATTTGGTTAAGGAGAATCATGATAGATTTAAATGGAAGGAAAGAGGATGGAACCAAAATATTTTGTTACAATATTTCCTCAAGTGCACTATTTATGGAAGAGAAAACACATTGAGATCAGATATCACTTCATTACAGAGCTAGGGGAGAATGGTAACATCAAAATGGAATTTTGTAAGTCTGAGGAACAACTAGCAAATACTTTCACTACGCCTCTAGACATAACAACTTTTGTATGTCTAAGAAATAGTCTTAGCATAGTTGATTTCGATTAGAAGTGATCTTTTTTTCTTTAACTTGGGACAAAGGGGGAGTGTTAAAAATGATCGGTTTCCTTGAGCCAAACAACCACCTATCTATCTAACACACCTAAGCTCGGTAGATGAGCATGAAATCTGAAAAGATAGGGAAAATACTTTGAGATGAGAAAAAAGGAATGAAGCCTCATTCATTCATTGATAACCAAGAAGATCAATAGATCAAAGTAGAGTTCAGAAAGCACAAAAGGCAGAGGATACAAGGAAGGTTTATCTTTAAAATATGCATCAACATGTGTTGAACTCCCTATCATTTTGTAAGTTCATTTTTATTAGTTTTGTGAAGAAGTGATTCCTCTAGGCATTATTGCATGTAGTCTTGTAGTGTTGAAAGTTTATATTTCAAGTTGAAGTTGTAGGTTAAAGTATTTTGTTTATGGTTGAAGCCTTATGCTCCCAAATTTGTATTCAGTTGAAACAGTTTATGAATAGAAAGCAAGAAAGCATGTATATTAGTCGATCTATCTATTTTTAGCTAATTGTTGTCTCATTTCTATTTGTTATGCATGGTACTCAGTATTTGAAAATTTTAGAGTTGCATGTTCTTCATTATCATTGTTGTGCTTTAATGGTGGAAACGATAAGATTGCAAGTCTATAGTTAACTTGCCTAGTTCACTCTTTAATCGAGCTCACCTTCTGACAACTCTGTCAATGTAAGTCTTGTTGTTTCTATTGAGTTATAGCTGAGCCAATCAAGGTGCTTACCAAGCTTACTTGGTTTCTACTCTTACCAAGTTCACTCGGTACCTTCCTTGCTAAGTAGATTTTGTCACTCGGTCCCTTTGTCGATCGAGTTCACTCGAATACTGTATTGCTTGTGTGTTACTATCAAACTCTAACTCCCTTTGGAGACTGAGTCATTCGATATCCACTACTATAGAGGAAAATCCACTTGGCTCCTTATCATGTTGAATTCACTCGGTACTAACTTCCTCTCACATGGCATCAACCTAGTTGTTGAGCATAATTTTAAGTTGTGAAGTTATATTTCTCTCAATTCCATGGAATATATTTAATATGATAGTATAAATAATATGATACATATTTAATCTTCACACACTTCCCTATAGTTGGGTAGAATGAAAAATTAACCAATATCTAACTAGGAATGTGTAATGAAACAAGTTCATTATTAGTCTAAAAGATGATCTCTAAGAAAAACTCAATAATTAGATCTTTACAGAGTGTCTAACGTACACCAATACTAAGTGATTGTTTTATAAACAAAATGTATTAATACACAAGTAGACAGTTTAAATATTCTAACCATTCAAGGCCTTTAAAAAAGCTCTTTTAGTTAGCATATCAAGGTATTGGATGATAAAAACTAAGTTTTTTATAAGTGCACTTAATTGTTGATGCTCTTCTCTAATGTTTCACACATTACCATAAATTAATTTCAGAAATTTTTCGTCACTATTCTATAGTGATTACAACAAACACTCAAGTAAAAGTGGGTTATAAGAACTGGTTGGTTGCAATTCACAGAATCATTGTGCTGTTATTTGGAGATAAAATCATAGAGCAGAACTAAATCATATTAACCATCCAAAAGGCTTTGTGCAGTTTTACAATTCCTTAAAAAAGCTAGGGACTCTTAAAAAAAACTTAGTTGGACAAATTTTTGTAAATACAGGATTTCGAGAGATCCGATACAGTGGTATGGTGCTGTAAATTTATAAGCAACTTATATAGAAAATGCATCATTCAACAACTGTTGAGGAAAGGCATACCTTTCCAGTCTTAGGAAAATTCAACTAGTTCACCGTAACATTTCTAAATTTTTAAGGTCTAAAATAAATACGCTTTAAGCCCCAGATAAAAATAGATTAACTAACTACACCATTAATGGATTACCATGAAATATTAATGTAAAGTTCACTCAAAACACACATTCTTTAATTTATATTATTTCTATTCAACAAGATTGCAACACAAATTCAATACAACCATCCACAAAACTTGAAAAGAGAAAGTGTATTACTACCGTAAAAATGACAAAAATGATGGAAGGGAAGACATACATGTAATACCCATCAATCCTTCATTGGGCTGTATACACGATTTGACCATTACTCTTTCTAGCCCTATACCATTTCAACATATATTGACTCAAATATTTGTATGAGTCCCATCAATTGCCAAGGTTAATATGCAGGATGCAGAGTTATAAATTTTCACAGGCTCATTTTTGGAAAGAATATAGCTTTAAATGTATTTTAGAACAAATGATAGATCTAGATTTATGCAGATGACGCTCTACTTGGAGAAGATTTTATCTCATGGAGACTTATTTGGCCCCAAAAAAATGGAAAGAGGCTATTATAAGAAGAAAGTTAGGACAATAAATGTCTGTAGAGAAAATTATTGTTCTCATCACATGAGTAATAAAAATAAACCAGCATGGTTATGGCAGCATGTAAAACTCCTGCCTTCAAAAGCATCTATCACTGAGTTTGTTCTACTTGTTTGTGTGGAAGACCAATTTCTAATTATAATTGGTAGATGGGGTGTTTCAATGTTGCATGAACTCCTAAGAGTCATGGTCTTGTAGGCAATAGAGGTGAGAGAAATTGATGAAAAAACCAAATACATATATAACCTATTAAATCCTTCCAAGAAGAATGACCTCTATTTAGCTGCCTAAAATCTAAAAGCTTGACATTGCATGTTGCAATGCTTTGCTTCATCGTATGGTTTTCTTTAAGAACCAATATTGGTATTTTTATAATCAAGGATAAAATTACAATGCTTACTTTGAATATGCTTAAATTATCATTAGTAATCATGGAACTCTTTTTAAAACAAATGCATGTTACAATATTAGTATGACTATAATTTCAAGAACAAATACATGTGACACAATAACTATCACAACATAGCCAAAGATTAAAGGTTATAGTAGGAAAGGTTGAACATTTGTGTTTAAAAAGAGAAGAACCTAAGTTTGAACCATTTGCCCAAATTTAGGAATCTTTTCCTAACAATAAGTTATGTTGTAGCCTCCTGTAAATCAAAGAAATTTCAAATATATATGTTAATTGAAAATTTCAAAATTTGACATTGCATTGAAATGTTTTTCTTTATATGGATTGAGATTATCCAAACCAATCCTATATCTTCTATATCTTCTAAACCAATAACTAAAGATCATTTTCATATGCTTCTAAATCAAGTGAAGATTGAATTGGTGGTTGCCACGGACTGAAAGATTAATTTGGAAATGCTTTATAGTTTATGGATTTAAATTATTCAAACAAATCCTATGGTTTCTAAATTCATGTTAATTCTTCATATGCATGAGAAGAAGGCCAACTAAAATTCCAAAAAATTGAGTAATAGATAAATAATTTTTAAATAAAAGAAAGCTCATTGCACTTCATGGAATGCCTTCCATTTTATCATAAACAAGCATGGAAATTTTGGACAATTTATTGAAATAGAAAGGTTGTTAAGATAGATCCTAGTATAAATTTAAAAATTAGCAAATCTGAGCCAAAAGATTAAATTTAGAGGCTTATCCAAATTTAGTTGCTACATGCATTTGAAAATATGAAAATTGATTGGAAATTGTGTCAATGCATATCAATCCTATTTGACTAAATATGGTGGTAGATGTGGAGTAAACACATACCACTAAATGTTGTCACGGATGTGTGGTAAAATAGTTGGAAGTATTGTTCCATTGTAATGGATTATCAAAACGAGCTAACATTCTATTCTAGGTGAATATTTTATCACTAACTATAGTGCACATATATTCATATATAATAATGATATTTTCGAGGTTGAGACCAAATCATAATTAATTCATTGATTTTCAAATTGCCAATTATTATGATCTTAGATCAACATGTTGTGGTCCCACAATGCACACCCCATTCCCTACTAGGAATGGGGGCCCCCAACCTTTTTCAAGTTCTTGAACTCACAATTCAGGATTTGGGAAATGTTAAAAGAGTCAAAAAATCAAAAAGACAAAAAAATTTAATTGAAAAATTGAAAAGACCAAAAGAAGTTAAAAAATTAAAAAGACCAAAAAATTAAAAAATTGAAATAAACCAAAAAATTGTAAAAGTCGAGAAAATCAAACAAGTGAAAAAAAAAATTTAGTGCACCCACCGACCACACATATACGTGGGGCATGCACGAGCACACTTGCATAGGGGCACGGTGCACACCCCACGGGTGGGCGTGATTATAAATACCCCCCACATCTTCCCAAAGCATCATTATTTTCAAACACTTCACAAAAACTTTGAAGCACCAGTGCATTAAGGTATCCTCTTTGCTCTGCACCCATGTACGAGCACTTGCGCCGCATGCCCGTGTACACTCCACACTTGTCTACCACACTCTGCACTCATCTACTACACTTACACCCGCGTAGTGCATGTGCACTGAGCTGTACATCCATGCACATTCCCTGCCCATTGCACGCTCTGTATGACCATAACACAAACCACTACGACACTGTGCTACACGCTCGCACACACCAACTTCAGGTCCTGGGCCGCACACCCATGTGTCACCCCGTACGCCACTCATTTCCACTGCTCTGTATGCAAAATGAAACCCTAGCCCCACACCTCCACTGCAACATGCCTTCATCGCTTCGCTCATGCCAGCACCTCGCGTATGCCACACGTCCACCTCTTACTAGAAAAACCTATATATATAAATATATAAATAAAATTATATATATATAATAAAATTTAAAAATTAAAAAATAATAATAAAATAATAATAAAATAATATAAAATAAAAGGACCAAATTTGGGCATCATGTTTTTGTTTTTGTTTCTATTCATTAATAAAATTTGAGTGCTTTTGTGTTATTTTAATTTTTTTAAAGTTCTCACTATTTTTGAACTAATAAATGTCATTCCCGTGTCATGTAGATATTATCACATCCACATCTAAAGAAAAGATGTCTCCTAAGCCTTTTGTATTTAGATTCTAGGGCGTACCATCGGAATCGAGGTTCCATGATGACTATGCAGAAATCAAAGACATGAATTTGGGACATACTAACTTAGGTGGTATATGAAGGAGGATATTGGCTATTCCATTATTCTTGTAAGTAGGGTCATGGGTTTGCTAGTAGCAAGACACCTCAGCTCTTTCATGGTCAATTTCATTGAAACAATTAAGATAGCATGGATGTCATTTAACTGGGCCACCACAATAAGTGAAAACTTTTGTGAACAGTTGGGGAAAGTTAAAGACAAGAAAAAGTTATATATGACTTCTTATATGGTATATTTACTTGCAGCAAGGGTGAAAAACTACCCTTGTTTGTACAAGAGAGGCAGTATGTAGGATCCTAATGCCTGGCCCTACATTGTCTACCCTCAATTGGTGAGGAAGAAGCTCTCAACACAGAGTAAGGAGTACAAAATTGTCAATAACGCATTCATTTTTGTGGTTATCCAATTCATAGAGGGAGATTATGCAAAGAGGTTATCTAATGAGGAAAAAGAATAAATAATATCTCTCAGGGCCTATTTCATCCAATTTAAGGCATTCACTTATTTGCGGGTAGTTGGTGCATCTGTCAACCCCAAGAAGCTCCCTAGATATCCAAGTGATAAACTGGTTTTACTGGAGAATTCATAGTAGATTGAATCTAAATATGAGAGGGTGAAGAGACAACCCCTAGTCATCAGACCATACCAGGTGAAACAGAAGTAAGATATTTTATCCTTTTAGTGGGAATGGGAGAATTATCCCCTTGAGAAGTACAATTCCCCTTGGCTCTATGTTGATAATATCAGGAAAGTGGAGATCCTAGCTAGTAGGGAGTTCCACCATGAAGATACCATTGAAGACCATCGGATGAATGCAACAAATGACTACAATGTCCACATAAGGGACTATTGTAGGATGACTTTGTATTTGGCAAAGAAGGCTCTCGAGTTGAACATCTTGGAGGAAATAAGGTAACAAGATTCATGGGAGTTGTTGGACCCCTTGTTCAACTTGGACAAAATAGGAGAGAGGCCCATCATGAATGTCAAGATTGATAGGGAGAAGGACAATGATATTAATCATTGAGCAAGGCATGTAGTTAGAATGAACAAGGATTGGATCAAGAAGCCTTTTCAACTTGATCCAATACTTGACACTATGGTCTTTCATGCTCAAGCCCGCCCAGAGAAAGGTAGAGGGAAGAAAGTTACAATTCCTACCTTTGTAGCCCAGTCTCCCATTAGCCCAAAAATAGTATACCAACTTGACTACCTTCTTGGATACTATCATCCACGAGAGAGGAAAGGAAAGAAAAAAAGGAAGAGGACCTCCCCTCAAAGGATTGAAACCAAATAGGGTGAAGCACAAGAACCTTCCCAACAATAGGAAGAAGATGTACAAGGGTTAGAGGATACTAGAGCTACTCAAGTCCATGATGATCCTCAATTGTCTCCCTTTGTGCCAAGCCAATTAGAAGAGGGAGAGAGCTAGCAAGTTTCTATTCCTCCTACGCAAGAAGAGCCAACATCCCCTTTTGCCTCCACAAAACAAAAGAGGATCAAGATTTGAATGAAGAAAAGACAAAGGGTGACTAAGAGAATGGTGCCTTTTTCGTCTATTCCCAAGACCATCCTAGAAGGAGAAGAGGAGTAAGAAGAGGAGACAGATGAAGAGGAACATGTACCTTTGTAGAGAAGAACCTAGTTACCTAGAGCCACGGAGCAAGAAAGGAGGAGTGCCACAGGTACATTGCCATCCACCCTAGTAGGTCCTATGGAAGTCTCTTCTTCAGAAGATGAAGCACAATAGTGGGTGGATGAGAAAAGTGAAGAGGGTGATGACATTTTCAAAATGTCAAAATTTGATTTTATACCTATGGGAATAGAGCTAGTTGGGGACAAGATCAGGGATACCCCTATAGGTGAAACTCAACAAGAAGACTGGACACAAATGCCACTAGACTTGTAGGGTCCTGATCTTATTCCTACATCTCCACCACAAGTCACAGTGGTAGACAAAGGCTTAGTTGCCCCTCTGCCTCCAATTTCAGAAGAAGAATAGGTTTAGAAAGAACCATAACAAGGGGAGGAATCAGAACAAATAGCGACTGATGTAGTATCGAAGGAGGCAAAAATGGTAGAATATTCTCAACCACCTTCTCAAGATACTAAGGTGCAAGCTCTAGGATCTACTGAAGAGACCATGGAAGGAGAGCCCTCACAAATGGAAACAACTCTAAGGAGGAGTGATAAGGGGAAGGAGGTAGCAGAGCATACTTCTTCATCCTCAAGAGGTAAGTCTTCCAAGGAATGAGTTCCAAGGTGGCTCAAAAAAGAAATGATGAGGAGCATAAAGCCTCAATTTTGTGCCAGTCAGAAGGATCTGACTAAATGGGCAGAGGTCCTAAACAAACTTGAGTCCCCAACACATGAGGTAGGATCATTGTCATTTGTCAACAATACATGGGACCAAGAGTTATTTGCACAATTGGTTGTTCCTCCTAATAATACTAATACAAAAGGCCTTAATGCACAAGATTATCAGATCAAAGAGGTCTTACTTGGGAGACCCACATGGGATACAACTTGATTAATCTTGACCATGGTAATCAAGGAAATATTTAGGAGTATGGAAAAGGAGGAGGTCAAACTTCAAACACTTTGATGACAAAATGAGATCCTAATGGGATATTTTGCCAAGCTAGTTGGTCCTCTAGATCTTGAGCACCCTGAGGATATGTTGAACACCATTCTCAGAGAAGGGGGAAGTATATAGTCAGACCCATTTTTGAAAGCCTATCAATAATGGCAGGAAATTTTTGAGGAGAAGAGAATTTTGATTATTCAGGGGAACTTGAAGTTACTGCATGCTACATAAGAGAACATGAATAAAATGATAGTGATTTTGAAGTAGGACTTTAGTATTATGGATGAGGTAAGCGCCTCGAGCAAGGACTTACAAATTTTGTAGGCAATAAAGGGACAAAGGTACAGAGTTTTGATAGATGTATATATAAGGGAAGAGTTGGATATGATTGATGATTAGATTGAAAAGATTGCTGATAGTAATAAAGTAATGAAAAAATTACACGAGGAGATCCATCAACTTAAGGACCAATCCTGAAAGAAAATTTTGGAAGCAGAGAAGCAGTACAGCGATGTTTGTTTAGATATTTTTGAAGATGAGAAAAGAGAGAAGTTATTGCCCATAGAGGTAGTAGTAGAGAGCTTTAAGAAGATTTTTGTAGAAGTTTCTAGTGACAAAGATATCTGGCAAGCCTTTAGAATGGAGGTAGTCTTACTAGAATTGGATACCAAACTTGAGGATTTTGGTAAGAATTGAATTAAGGTAGAGAATTATAAATAAAAGGTCATTGAAAAATAAGAGGCTTTAAATTTTCTAGATGTAGAAAAGATTGCTAAGATTATAGAGAAATTCAAGGGAAAACATCGAAACATAGCTTTGGGATGAAGGAGAACAAAACCCAAATGCTAGAATTTCAATTTTGACACTTAGTAAATTTTTGAGATTTTGAACCATTTTGAGGTGCATAGGGCTGCAACTCCATAGGTCTATAGCTATATAGCTCCATAGGTGTGCATTTCTAGAGGTTCCATCGGCGATTAACTGTCAGTTCCAAAAATAGAGCTTTCCATGTGTCGAAATTACATTTTGACGATAGTTTAACTCTGACAAATGCTTAGTGAAGAAGGAGCTTTTATTTTTGACACGTGCAAACACTTCTACTTGTACTAAAGGCTTTCTTCTTCCTATTTACTCATAATTTCCTTTCTTTTAAACATGTAAAGGCTCATGCATCCAATTAATGAATATAAAATGGATGGAGTCCTACTTAGCACTAGTTTTATAGTTAGTTTGTATATAATTAGTTTTTTTTATTAAATTAAAAGCATATTATTGCATGAATATATCTCTCACTCTCAACACAAATTGAGAAGACGATTTCTTATAAATTCTCCATTTTAATATGTAATTGGGCCACCGTTATTATGTAATAAAATTATGCTTTTGGTGTTCACATTTGGAGTGCAGTGATTCTTGCCTGAATGTGTCATATTTTTGTAAATTTTGTTCATGAGATTGTGATTGAGCCAAAGTTTTATTGTGTTGTTTTTGGTTGTGTCATCTTTTAGTTCTGGTGTTTGCTATAATTTTACGAATTTCACTAACATATCTAGTTCGAGAAGAAATCACCAAATTGCACCTACATAACTCTTTGTCTGGCATGAGTGCACTTTTTGTGACTTTGTGATTTGATGAAGAGTGAAACATCATTCGATAATTAAAGTTTCCCATCGACGATTGCATCAATGGAATCTAGGAAGCACTACTCCTCTTTTCATTAGTTACCCACTAATTTCTTTGAAAGCTTAACTCACATATGTGTTGTTTTTTGTAGCTTATGTCCATTATGATTTTATTTTCATGTTGTTTTCTTTAAAGTTTTGTTGTTTGATTTACTAACCCCTCATTAGAATAGGAATTCATACTAGTTGCATTGTTAGATTGCATTCATTGAAAAATAGAAAAATAGAAAATAGATTCTACATCCCATCCAAGATCAAAATGAACCAGCAAAGGCCTCCTCATGAAAAATCACATTTATCTTCAACTAAGAAGATTTTAGTACATTGTAAGACAACTACAGAACCTTGGAGTTGATTCACAAGATTGAATTTTCAAGAGAGGAATTTGAAAGAATTCCTGCCATTAAGCATCAGGCAAAATGATAGCTCAACACAACACAGATAATGAAAACTACATAAGTGAATGAGCCAACATAATCAATAATAGAAACTACTTTTCATAATGTTGTGAAGGAAAAGTTGAGTATGTGTTTATTCATGACTACAACACTAAAAATAGGTCATGGATTTTGAGTAAATTTCATACTGTAAAATATATATTATATAGAATATGACACTATATTTATATTTACAATGTTAACTTTATATGATAAAGTGTATATGGCATAGTGTAAATCCATTCCACTGAATATGTTAAATTTTTGGAGAACCGACATCTAACATTTTTCAAGTATATGATAAGCTTCCAACTATTGTGTGTCATAATAAAAAGTCTATCAGCTTAATAGATCAATTTTGATAACTTGTGATTGATCAATGAGATTTATTATATTTAATTATAAATCAATTTTGATGAGTTCTTGGTTTTAGCTTACTATTTTATTTTTTTCCAAATTTTTGATATTGAAAATTTTAATCAAAGTTGATATCTTTATATTCATGATTAATGTATTAGAGTGTATTGACTATGTAAAGTATTATGAGGTGTTTATTTATTATACCAATGTTCTCAAAAGTATGATCATCTCCTATATTTCACCTCTAAAAAGTAAATTGCTCTCAATCATTTAGATTGATGTTTGTTACAAAAAATACTTTTGATTTTTTTTTACTCAAATAACTTTTATTACTACTAATCATATAGATACAAAGTTTATTATTGTACTTTGATTTTTTCAAATTAATTTTTTTTGTAAAGCTTGCTTCTAGATTTTCCCTTATTGCTAAAAGAGAAAATGTTGGTCTATAGTTGTTAGTTACAACTATTGAGACATGTTACCCTTGATTGAGTGATTAATTATACTAGTTTCATTTGGGTCAAATAAGAAAAAGATTTTCTTTTATATAAGTCCTCATAAAATTTAAGGGTTGAACTCAATCATTTACAATTATTGGATAAGTATAAAGAGTACCTTGAGATTGTCAGAATGTTTAGAATAATTGAGAGGGGGAATCAATCAGTTATCAAAGGTCTATATATACCAAACAAATAAATACTTAAAACAACTTCAAATCTATTCATCCATTAGCTTGGTCTCCATAGTAAACTTTCACTAACATAAACAAGCAATTCACTATCCCAAATATAATAGACTTGCAGAATGTAAACATTAATAGTAAATCATCACAAATAAAATCCATACAAGTTTGACACTAGAATTTAATGTGGAAACTCAATTTGAGAAAAGCCACCAGTTACATGTCACCGATCTATTCATTATTTTGAAGTGAGCTCTGTTAGGAGCCAACCTTGTTAAAAATATTGTTAAATGTGATCTTGTTAGAGGATTTAATCACCCTATTAGGAGTGGCCTTGTTAGAAGACTTTAGAATAGTCCATAATAATCCCACCTTGATTAAATTATTTCAAATTTATACAATGGTTAGAAAGTAACAACTAGTTTTGATCTATCAAATTTAACTCACTTTGAAAATGAAGATCTTAGTTTGGCTCATATGATGATCCATTGATTGGCCTTCATTGTCATCTCAGTCTCTAATATCATTGGAAACTCATCAAGCAATCACTCTTCACTTCTACTCAACTCTTCTCAACCTTCTTCTTAAGTTTTCCAATCAATAGCATCAACAACTACTCCAACACCTTAATTAGGTTAGACCTTGTACCTCCTTAAATTTGTAATTTTGATCTTTTTCCTCTTAAACATCACTATAGATCTTAGTTTTATGATCAAATTAAACACATACAATAAATTTGTCCACCATTTTTTTCATCCTCTTCTTTTTTGAAAAACTTCTCCAAACTTCTCATTGAATCTTTGCATAGAAACATGCAAACACAATTCCCCTTGATTTAAATGTTCTAGGTCATCTATCCTTATTGTCAAAACACTTTACATAATTCAAGAAATCAATTATGTCAGTTGGAAATTATGATTTCTCATAAACTATTAAAATGTTGTCCCTCAACCAACACTGTGTGTTGACACTCAATCCTCACTAGATTTCTTAGTTGCTACCAAATTTCTTGTTTGGAACATATACTATTACTTATTTAATACTAATGGTTGATAAACAATATTTTTTCTTGGCACATACTAGCGCTCAGTTTACACTAGCATCACTCAACATGTATTGTGAATTCCTTAATCATCAACTCCATTTCTCAATCAAGCCTGAGCATTTGGTCAATCTTTGATCACTTCTTCAAAGATTTACTAAAAATGTCTTCTTCTCTTATAGTATGATTAAATAATCACTTTATCTTGTTAAAGTCTAACTAATCATATGCCCATTTGTAGTTTCTTCTCATAATTCAATCTTTCCTCTAGGTGCTTCTGTTATGACCAACTTTTCAAATCATCTTCATCAATCAATAGATATGGCACTCAAATTAGATAGAAAATTATTTCAACATCAATGAAAATATAATAATTGTTTGAATAATAATTTACAGTAATCTCCCTCTTTTGGCATTGATGAAAATACCTCTAGTTACCATGCAATCAAAAAGTACATGTATTGCATCAAGAAAACTCCCTTTACATGTATAGTATCAGATCTTCATTAATATCCTTAATTTTATTTTGATTCTTATTTGTGTGGCCAACAATCTCATTCTTTTAGTTTCACTGTGATTCTCATGTATGCGGCTCTGATATGCAACTCATAAACTCCCTCTATCATATCACACCATGCAATCAATTAGATTCTTCTGTACTATTGACAACACCTTTAGTTATATGAATTCCTTCTTTCTTATTCAAAATATCCTCAAGTTCTAATTACTACATAAGTAACTAAATTTCATTCTTCTCCTTCTTTCTTAAGGTAACTACTTCACAACATTTCCATCTTCATGGTAATCTTTCCCTCTCTATCAATAGTGCAAAAGACACTTATCTATCTCATGCATCTTTTCATGTTGATATCTTCATGTCAATATTGAAATTTTAGCTTAATTATCCTTGTCTACAAATTTGTAAGATATTGTGATCAACAAATTTGATGTAGAGCATAATTTTAGCTTAAGTAGCCTTGTCTACATGAATCACCCCTAATTTAACTCTTATAAATTCATGAGCATACTTCAATGTATATTTAATGAATATATCAACTATTTTCTCCTTAGTGTTTACATACTACAGTCTTACTTCTTTTTCTTGAACTAGCTCTCTCAAGTAATGATACTTGATGGTAACATGCTTAGTCTTTGTGTGCATTACAATATTCTTTGATATGTTAATAGCACTAGTTTTATCACAATAGATAAAAATTAGATCAGTAATCTTTTTCTTCTTACCTTTCAAAAATTATTTCATCCTATTGATATTTGAAAAATTTACTATTGTTGCCACATGCTTAGCTTCAAATGTTGAATGAGAAATGCAGTTTGACTTCTTTCTTGTCCATGAAGGTAGTCTTTTCCCTTGAAAGAATTCTCCTCTACTTGTACTTTTTTTGTCATCAACATTTTGTGGCCAATCAAAATAAGTAAATATCTTTAGTTCAACCTTATCATTCTTCTTGTACTACAATCCATAGTCTTCTATTTTTTTCAAATATCTTAATATCATTTTCACCGCCATCATGTGATTTTCCTTAAGACTTGCAAAAAATCTTGTAACTATCCCAAATAATAATGCAATATTAGGTCTACTATGAGCAACATATTATAGATTTCTAATCATTGACCTATACAATGTCCAGTTCACATCAGTATAATCATCATTCTTAGATAACTTATGTTCAGTGTACATGGGTGTACTAACTAGTTTTCAATCTTCCATTCCAAATATTTTCAATATCTCCTTGATGTATTTGGATTGAGCAATGAATATCCCTTGCTTCATTTGATATACTTGTAAACCAAAAAAGAATTTGATCTCACCAAACATAGATGTTTCAAATTCCTTCTACATCTCATCGGCAAATGATTTAATTTATGCTTCCTTGCCTCCAAATATGATATCATTAACAAAGATTTTAGATAGCAATACCTCATTATTATTTGCAGTCTTCAATTATAGATTACTCTTATTATTATTTCTTGCAAAAGGAATATTTATCAAATAATTGTGTAGTCTTTCATACCATGATTTAAGGGCTTGTTTCCAACAACACTAGTATATTCAATACCAAATTCCAATGATAGTCTCATTGTAACTTTGGCATCACAACTTGTCTTCATTGCAATTCCAATGCTCTTTTGTCAGAATTGTGATAGTAACAGGTTGCAACCCCATAGTTGTGATGAGACTACCATCTATTTTTGGTATCAAATGTACTAGTTCCATATAGAGGCTTGGACAACTAACAAACCATATTATTCTTGCTAGGGTCAACAAATCTTTATGGCTACTCTATGTACACTTCTTCATGTACCCCATTTGGAAATATAAATTTGACATCCATCTGGTATACCTCAAATTCTTTGTAAGAAGAATATGCAAGTAGTGTTCTTACTCCTTCTAGTCTCACAATAAGGGAAAATATTTCCTCATAGTCAATCCCTTCATCTTTTGTATAGCCCTTGCATACCAATGTAGCATTTTTCCTTATGACTTCACCTTTTTATTTTGCTTATTCCTGAATACCCACTTTGTTACTATAACATTTGTGTCCTTAGGTCTAGGTACTAGTGTCCATTTTTTTCTCTGTCTACTCAATTTACTCATTCACTACCTATATCCAATCTTCATTCTCCAAAGAATCTTTTACTAATTTGGGCCAAAACTCACAAACTCAACATGTCTCACTTCTAAGACTCTTTCTTGTTATAGCACAATATTATTTATCTCCAATGATTTTCTTAGGTGCATGATGTCTTCTCACATATTTTTCTAGTATAAGTTATTTTATTCTTTCTTCTTCTAAAGGTTCATTTTAAAAAATAATTTCAAGCTCATTTTCTCTTTTTGGTTCAGTTTCTAGTTCATGTTCTTCTTGTTCAACATTCTCTTCCTAGTGTTTAGTTCCTTTGGTCTGTGACTCAGCATCATTTTTCTATTGCTCGACACCCACAATCTTTTTCTTGGAAAATAGGTTTGGTAATTTGACATTCTCATTTTTTTGTTGATTTGTAGCTTTATTCTTTTGTTCAAGTGGGGTACTAGGAGCACCTTCATTCACATATATCAATGTACTATATTCTTCAATTTTTGTCTTGCATTCAACTTCATTATTTTCTGCATATTCATCAACTTTCATATTTTCCCTTTCTAAAACTTTGTTATTTTTAGAGTTTAAACACTTATAAGCTTTTCTCTTAGTGGAATAAGCTAGGAATTCTTCTTCATTACTTTTAGCATCAAGTTGTCTCTTCCTATTATCATTAAGTATATAATATTTTCTTCCAAAAACTTTAAAATACTTCACATCAAGTGCATCCACATATAATAATTTATAAGGTTTAATATTTGTACCTTTCTTGACTTGTACTCTAATCAAATTATAAATAATTGTACTTATAAGTTCTCTGCAATATTTTAGTGACATGTTCTTCTCCATCATAAATTTTCTAGCACAATCCATGATTGATCTATTTCTCCTTTTAAATATTCCATTTTGAGGAGAGATCCTAGGTGATGACATCCACCTTTTGATTCATCTATCATTGCAAAATATATTAAATTCACCATAAATGAATTCTCCACCTCCAACAAATCTCAAGCATTTGAGACTCTTTCCTATTTCCTTTTCAATTTTCACCAAATAACAATTAGATAATTAAAAATCATCAAAAATTTCTTTAAGAAATAATTACAGTCATCATTCTAAAGTACTCATCAACAAATTGAATTATATATTTATCTCCATTTAGCTTTGAACACCAATATTCCCACATAGGTCACTATGAAACAATTCAAAAATATCATTAGATGAATATGTCTTTCTCTTAAACTAGACTTTTTCATTTTTTCCAATTGACATTGTTTACACATAGCATTGTTATGTTTATTTAGTTTTGGTAAACCTCTTACTCTTTTCATCTCACTAATGCTAACAAAATTGTTAGAATGTACATGACATAACCTCTTGTTCCATAACCATATATCCTCATATTGTGTAAATGAGCATGTCTCATTAGATAAATATAGATAGAATAAGCTACCTCTTGTTTGATCACCACTTTTAGTCAATTCAACATCAACATCAAATAGCATGGCCTTTATGTGATGGAATTTAACTTTGTAACTTGAATTATTCAACTATAAAAAACTCAACAAGTTATAGTTAAGTCCTTCAACCCAATAAACATTATCACATTTTAGCTTGTCACAGAGTTCTATTGATCCTTTTCCTTTTACAAGATATGGGTATCATTACCAAAATTGACACATCTACCCTTGTATGGTCAAGTGTTCTTAATTTTACTTTTATCACCAATCATGTGATTTGAACAACCACTATCAATTATTCATCTATAACTTTTATATATATAAGAGATTAATGAAGTTTTCTCATCTTGATCAAAATTGTAAGAATTTTCCTAAGGCAAGAATGAAATGCCAAGATCTAGAAGCTCAAGAGATAGCACAAGAGAGAGAGTATATAATCAAATGAGAATGGATTAATTAGATAATTGGATGAGTACATCATAGAAGTGCCTTGTATATAAAGGTAATCAAGGTGACCAAGAATCATGCAAAGAGATAAGAAAAAAAATAAAC
This sequence comes from Cupressus sempervirens, assembly GCA_028749045.1. Classification (NCBI taxonomy): domain Eukaryota; kingdom Viridiplantae; phylum Streptophyta; class Pinopsida; order Cupressales; family Cupressaceae; genus Cupressus; species Cupressus sempervirens. Next base: position 211,615,509 of record CM053786.1, on the reverse strand, counting down.
ACATGTCCACCAAGAGTGGATTATCCTCCATTGTGCATGAATGTACGTGCAACAATCAGAGGATAAGAATACAAAGGTCTATGTCATAAAGAGATGTAGTAGACAACATGTGCTCAATTGGAGTGAAAACTATTGTGTTGTCTATAGTGACAACTCTATGAATATACAAACTCCTATCTATATGACAACTAATATGAATATGCATTAACTTAAGTAAGCTTAAGTAAAGTGTAAATAGTAAATACTTATTTACACCAACACCGCCCCTAGTGCAACTTAGGGAAATGTACTTAATCTCACAAAAGCTATATAATAATGCAAGATGGGTCTCAGCTACTAGGCCAAGTTAGGTACCCATGTACAATATGTAAGTGCAAAAGATAAATGCAATTCAGTCTCTCATAAAGTGGAGAAAGAGGAAAAACCACATGAGAAAAACCCCCCTCCAAAGAGAGATAAGTACAGTAAAAGAAAATGAGAGAGAAGAATATCTCATGTGAGGAAAAGATTGCCTCCATAAGAGAGAAGAAGAGGAAGATAGACCAAGTAACCCCCCCTCAATGTACAATGTACACTTGTGGTAGATGCTCTAGGCTCACTATAGAAACTCCTCCATGAGCGTAGAACAACATTTCTCCCCTTAGTAAGAAACAAAACCAAAGGTGTAGCAATGAAGCCTCTCCCATTTCTAGGAAGAAACCTCAAAATTTATGAAATCTCTAAAACCTTCTCAAGTGTCCCCATGTCAATACTGAAAGGTACTTCCTCCAAATTATGTGTACTATGCCACTCTACTAAAAAAGAAAAATCAATGTTAATTGAGGATGAATGCAGAACATGTATCAAAGACTCAAATATCTCCTCTAAAAATAAAGTGACCTCCTCAAATTGTTGTATCGAAGGACCTATAATCATGTCAAACTCAAAAGAAAGATCAAGTGGAGAATCATGATGGTCAGAGTGTTCCCTCAAAACAATTGCAGAAGGATTGTCCTCAATAAAGAGAAGATGTATATTATCAATAGTGTCTCCCATATCCTCAATGTAGGACTCCACAATCAGACCTACAATGTCTATCAAGAAGTCATCCTAAGGAACTGAGTCTTGATGACTACATGAATACAACCATCATAAAGAGAAACAATAGATGCAATATCAATAGGAGAATTAGTAGCTGCAATTGGAGGTAAAAGATCTTTTGGGAATGGAGGAACATGCGGATCTCCATTCATCTCCCAATGATAGATCCAAATATCATAAAAATTAGTTGACTTCATGTCATCAAGTGAATCCATAACCTCCATATCCATATGTAGAAAGAGTGTATGATAAATGATTGTTATAGTGTCACCATTGTATGAAAGTCCTTTCACATATGGCAATACATTATGCATACTAAGATAAGTGAGAACTAATTCACTCCATTGCTTATAGCTTTGTGTTGTCAAGGTAATTAAATCTTCCTCATCCATGATGTACTAATCAATGAAACCCCCCTAAATATATTTTTGGTACTTTATACTAAGTGCATGTACAATTGTGTCATGTCCCCTTTTCAAATAATTAAAAATAATAAACTTTGCTAAGGCAGGCAGGCTCCAAAATGGTGAAGTTTCGGCAAAAGGGGCTAATCTTTGGAAACCAATGGAATAATAAATAAAAATTATTATTGAAGTATATTTTATTAACCCCTCTTTGACGTGAGTTAGGGTTATGCCCTCTTTTAAGGGATTTGGAGGCATTTTGGGCTTATTCTAGAACTTGATTTTCGCTTATTGCTTTGTTGTTCTTCAGAGGCTGCCAAACTTGTGGAGAAGGAGACCCAAGGATAGGAGTTTGTAGCTTTTTAGGAAGGCTAAGGATGAGAATTTAAATCCATTCCATGTGCAAGCTCATGCAGAGTTTGACCTTGTGCTGAACAGTGTAGATTTGTGGGTTTTTGGGTGTGTTTTTTGTAAGAGTTTGGTGTTTCCAATTGAGTATTTCATATCAGTCTAGTTTTCTGCTATATTTCAGAGTTTTAGATGTTAAAATAGAGCTGAATATATGTATTGGGTCATGGTTAAAATTCTATGATAGATTATTAGTGTTTTGTGGTGATTTCAGGCTATTTTGTGTTATTTTTGAGAGCCCGATGAGCATTGTTTTTGTCCTCCGTTTGGGATCTGTTGTGTAAATTTTATACACATCTAGAAATTTCATCTTGTAGGCTTTTATGCTGCTGAAATTTCTATAAAAAATTCCACTTTCAGATTTATTAATAATATGTGAAGTTGTGAAGTTTTTGGCACTATTTCGGACATACCCGATTTGGGGTTTATTGAGAAATTGGTGGATCTTTGTAATATTGGTTGTTTGATTTTGAAAATATGATTAGAGGCTTGAAATATCATATAAAATCAAAAAAAGGGAAACTTTAGTGGTATCAGAGCTATGATCTTGCCAGCCTGAGGGTTTGTAGAAGTTTGCATGCAACTAAGTGAAAGAGAAAAGAGATATTTGTACGAAGAAAAGAATAATTTTTTTTTGATCAAACCTCCAATTGAAAGTAAAAGTAAAAAATACAAGGAAGGAAAAAGTATGGCTGATCTAGATGAGATGGCAAAGTAATTCTTCCAAGACATCCAAAATACTCAGAAGCAAACAATGGATAGTTTGGCAAAAACTAGAGAGGCTTTGCGAATATTGATAGAAAAACTGCAAGGGGTTGCATCTATTAATGAGAAAGGGAGCACTTTAGAGGAGCCAAAAAATCTAAAACCCACACCCTCTAAATCAAAAAAAAATATTTTTCTACCTACAGATGAGCCACCAGTGTTGAATCCAACCCTTAATCCCATGGAAGAGGTTATAGGTAACTTGATTGCTTTAAGAGCTACTTACAATGGCTTAGATGATGACTTTTGCAGTTCGGCTCCTTTTAGAGAATATGTGGATATGATGAACACTTTGATGCCCAAGAAAGAGTATAGGAGGAAGCATGACATAAGTTGAAGAGAGCTCAAAAATAAAATAAGCAAGTTTACAGCACCTACTTTTGATGGAACAAATAAAATTTCAGCTAGAGCATGGCTACAAAAATTACAGACCTTCTTCACACTTAACCCCATGAAGGAGAGTGATGTTTTTCAATTTTCAAGTCTACACTTGGAAGATGTAGCCTATGATTGGTGGTATCATGGAATGACTACTCGAGGTCATGATTAGGTAAGTACATTTGATGATTTCAGTCAAAGGGTGATAGATAGAATTGACCTCAAGGATGATGAAGAGTACTTTAAAGAATTGTCAAAGTTGAAGCAAACCAAATCAGTTAATGAGTATATAGAAGAGTTTCAAAAAGTGGCTATTATGGTACCTGATATGAGTGAAAAGAGGATTGTTTATCTTTTTCTTGATGGTTTGGAAGATTCTTTTAATGGTTTGGTTAATGCTTTCTCACCCTCAACCTTACAGGAAGCTATCAAAAGAAGCTTACAACTTGAAACTTGCATGCCTATAAAACCAGTCACTAATCAAAAACCCCCAAATCTTGGGCAACATAAGGGGAATTTTCAAAAAAAGACTTTTCCAACACTACCACCAAAAGATGTGATAAATGTGGCAAAAGGGAAGGTAGATAAAGAGACTAAGAGTGAATTACGAAGGAAAAAGCTATGTTTCACTTGTAGAAAACCATGGGTTCTAGGACACAGATGTTTGGGGAAAGGACAAGTGCACTAAAGTTGCTTTAGAATCTGATTCAAATGAGGATGAGGAATTTCATGACACTAAGGAGGAGGAGGAAGGAGAAAAAGAAAAAGAAATCAGCAAGGATGGCACTTTAGCAGTATTATCAAGAGTCCCAAGATTCCATCCCTTTCGAATTCGAGGAGTACTAGCAGGGAAAAGGTTGATAGTTCTTCTTGATAGTGGGGCAACACACAATTTTATTGATTAGGGATTTGTCATGGAAAAGGGTTTAAAGTAGAAGATTTTGAGGGATTCAATATTACTGTAGCTGATGGATTCACTATGCCTTGCACACGGGTGGTGAAACAACTCAAGATGACCTTAGGAGATTATGAGTTATGTGATGACTTCTATGTTGTTGGCATTGGGGAGACAGATCTTGTATTGGGTGTTCAATGGTTGCACTCTATTGGAGGCTAGTACAAGAACCATCAAACTATGGATTTTAAATTTCATTCCAATGGGAAAGAAGTCTTATTGAGAGGCTTATCAAATGGAGTGCCTAAGATGGTCTCTGTAAAGAGGATGGAGAGGACTTTTCGAAGAGGACAAGTAGCATGGGCAGCAGGAGTCATAACCCATCCAACAAGCTCTCCAAAGAATCAAGGTAATTTCCATTTTGAAATTCAAATTATTCTTTATAAGCATAGTATAGTTTTCAATGGCTTTCCTCTAGGATTACCACCAGATAGAGGTTTTGAGCATGTTATAGAGTTAGAAAAAGGTGTCAAACTAGTTATAACAACCCCATACCACCATCCAAGAGGTTATAAGGAAGAAATTGAAAAAACTATTAAAGAACTCCTAAACATGGGATTCATAAGGCCTAGATCTAGTCCATTTGCATCATTTGTGGTACTTGTCAAGAAAAAGGATCGCACAATGAGAATGTGTATAGACTACGAGGCTCTAAACAAGAAGATCATTAAAAATAGGTATCCCATACCATGCATAGATGAACTCATTGATGAGTTACATGGTGTTGTATACTTCTCAAAAATTGACTTAAGATTAGGGTACCATCAAACCTGAATGAGGAGTGAAGATGTGGAAAAGATTGCTTTCAGATGTCACTACGGGCACTTTGAATTTCTTGTTATGCCATTTGGCCTCACTAATGCACCTGCAACATTCTAATCTTGTATGAATAAGGTATTCAGCCAACATCTTCAAAAATTTGTTTCGATATTTTTTGATGATATCTTGATTTACAGTAAAACATGGGAAGAGCATCTAAAGCACATAGACACTGTTTTGGGAATCATGGAGCAGCAATCCTTCTATGCTAAGCTATCTAAATGTGAGTTTGGTTTGACAGAGATCCTATATTTGGGACATATTATAAGTTCTAAAGGAGTACAGGTTGATCAACAAAAAATTTAGGCAATTTTGGATTGGCCTCCACCCACTAATCTTAAACAGTTGAGAGGTTTCTTCGGGTTTTGTAGCTGCTATACAAGATTTTCCAAGGGATTTTCTCAGCTTGATGCCCCCTTGACTGATTTGACAAAGAAAGGAGCTTTTTTTTTGATAGAAAAGGCACAAAAAACATTTGATAAGCTTAAGGAGGTAGTGAGTTCATGCCCTGTGCTTGCAATTCTAGATTTCTCTTTACCTTTTGTTGTTGAATGTGATGCTTCTGGAGAAGGTATAGGGGCTTTCCTAACTCAAAAGGGACATCCAATAGCATTTGAGAGTATAAAATTAAATCAATCAGAGAAAGGTTACTCCATCTATGATAAGGAAATGTTGGCAATGCACTTCATAAGTTTAGACAATATTTGGTATGTGGGAGATTCATTGTAAAGACAAACCATAATAGCCTCAGGTTCCTCTTGAACCAAAGGGATTTGAATGATCGTCAACAAAAATGGGTAAGAAAATTGCAAGCTTATGATTTTGATATTGAATACATGAAAGGAAAGAATAATGTGGTTGTTGATGCTCTCTCAAGAAAGCCCACTTTGTGTTCCTTAACATCTATCGTTGTGATTGGAAAGTCTCCATAATTTCAGAGTATGCTAAAGATTCCTTTGCCACCAATATTTTGGATAAGTTAGTGGGTGATAACAGGTACATGGTTGTTGATGAATTGATTTATTACAACAATAGGATCTTCTTAGTGCCAGGATCAAAAACTAAGGAGAGGATATTAAGGGCCTTTCATGACACACCTTTGGCTGGTCATCAAGGATACTTCAAGACATATAGGAAAATTTGAGAGAAATTTTCATGGACGGTTATGAAGGAGGATGTCCTTAAACACATTAAGGAATGTATGGTATGCCAACAAAGCAAGAGGGAGCAAAATTTTCCTACAGGGTTGTTGCAGCCACTTCCTATTCCTGAACAAAAATGGAAAAGTATTTCCATGGACTTCATTACAAGGTTGCCCAAGGTTCAAGGTAAGGATTGGATATATGTGGTGGTAGATAGACTAACTAAGTATGCACATTTCTTTCCTATAACATTTGATTTCAAGGCATCACAAGTGGTTGAATTGTTCTTCAAGGAAATTTATAGATTACATGGCTTGCCTAGAGACATTGTCAGTGACCGAGACAGTAGATTCCTCAGCTCTTTTTGGAAGGAGCTCTTTCATTTGGTAGGAACTAAACTCACTCCCAGTACTAGCTATTACCCTCAAACAGATGGAAAAACAAAGATAGTTAATAAATGGATAGAGGGATATTTGAGGAACTATGTTTCAAATCAACAACATGCTTGGGTGAAATGGTTACACCTAGGAGAGTATTTTTACAATACATCTCATCACATGTCTATTGGTATGCCTCCTTTTCATGCTCTTTATGGTTATGATGCTCTTTCCTTTGTTGATCTAATACTTTCTGATAGCAAAGTACCTATAGCAAGTGAATTTTTCAAGCAAAGCCAAGACTTAATAAGGTCCCTCAAGGATAATCTACAACATGCACAGAACCAACAAAAGTTGTATGCTGATAGGAAAAGGATTGAAAGATCTTTTGAGGTGGGAGATTTGGTATTTGTTAGGTTGTAGCCATATAAGAAAAGAACCTTGAAGAGGAGTGGGGCAGAGAAAATCAAGCCAAGGTTCTATGGGCCTTATAAGATCATCAAGAAGGTAGGAGAGGTAGCTTATGAATTGGACCTCCCACCAAATAGAAAAATGCATAATATTTTCCATGTATCTTGTCTAAAGAAGGTTCTAGGCTAGAAAACCATAGTATCTACAAAATTACCACCTCTTGATGATGAAGGGAAATTAGTTTTGATACCAGAAGAGATTTTGTATACAAGAGAGAAAAGATTGAGAAATAGGAGCATCATAGAGCATTTGGTCAAATGGAAAGGATTACTGCTAGAGGATGCAACTTGGGAAGAAGCACATATTCTTGAGAATTTCAACCTTCATTTCTTGAGGACAAGCAATATTTGGGAGGGGAGGACTTGTCATGTCCCCTTTTCAAATAATTAAAAATAATAAACTTTGCTAAGGCAAGCAAGTTCCAAAAAGGTGAAGTTTCAGCAAAAGGGGCTAATCTTTGGAAACCAATGGACTAATAAATAAAAATTATTATTAAAGTATATTTTATTAACCCCTCTTGTATGTGAGTAAGGGTTATGTCCTCTTATAAGGGATTTGGAGGCATTTTGGGCTTATGAACTTGATTTTCACTTATTGCTTTGTTGTTCTTCAGAGGCTACCAAACCTGTGGAGAAGGAGACCCAAGGATGAGAGTTTTTAGGTTTCTAGGAAGGCTAAGGGTGGGAGTTTAAAGCTGTTCCATGTGCAAGATCATGCAGAGTTTGCCCTTGTGCTGAACAGTGCAGATTTGTGGGTTTTCGGGTGTATTTTTTGTAAGAGTTTGGTGTTTCCAGTTGAGTATTTCATATCAGTTTGGTTTTCTGCTATATTTCAGAGTTTTAGATGTTAAAAAGAGCTGAATATATTAATTGGGTCATGGTTAAACTTATATGATATATTATTAGTGTTTTGTGGTGATTCTGGGCTATTTTGTGTTATTTTCGGGAGCTCGATGAGCATTGTTTTTGTCCTCCATTTGCGAGCTGTTGTGTAAATGTTATACAAATCTAGAAATGTCATCTTGTAGGCTATTATTCTGCTAAAATTTTTGTAAAAATGTCCACTTTTAGATTTATTAATAATATGTGAAGTTGTGAAATTTTTGGCACTATTTCGGACATACCTGATTTGGGGTTTATTGAGAAATTGGTGGACCTTTGTAATATTGGTTGTTTGATTTTGAAAATCTAATTAGAGGCTTGAAATATCATATAAAATCATAAAAATAGACACTTCAAATTGCCACTTTTCAAAATGAACCAAAGTGGACTTCCAGTTTTGATGGTTACAATAGAAAAGATGAAGGTATAGTAGACTAAAGTATATAAGACACCGGATCTCCCAAGGATCTAAATTAATTAAAAGTGCAAAAATAGGCCAAAAATGACCAAATTATAAAACTACTATGTCTACCCAAAATTACTCCAAACTGATACCAGATCTTGAAAGTAGATAAGAAGTCATGCAATTTCAAAAAAGTAGCACCTGAATATGTGTCTATATGAGCTTGAATGAAGCCTCTAAAGTTGTAAAAATTAGAATTGGCAATTTTTAGAAAAATTTAGGAATAGATATCACAAACAATTTGCACCAATGTGTAGAACACGAAATTCTACCCCAAAACAAAAAAAATTGCTTTAAAAAAGGAGCCTATATAAGGGAGATATCGTTGTTTGAAAATCACCTCTGCAATTATTTTTCCTGAATCACCGCCATCACACCTCCAAAAATCAAATGACTCTAGATTTCATGTCAAATGTCCAATTGTGATGAAACAAAGTCAATTTGGGAGTTTTTTGACCTTCTAAATGTGATTCCAACATCTAATTTACACCTGCAAGCTCCAATCTTGACCTACAAAAAAAAAATCTCTCCAATCGCTATGCAATGAAACTCCTATGGCTCTAATACCATGTAAGAATTTTTCTAAGGCAAGAATGAAATGCCAAGATCTAGAAACTCAAGAGATAGCACAAGAGAGAGAAGATATAATCAAATGAGAATGGATTAATTGGATAACTGGATGAATGCATCAAAGAAGTGCCTTGCATATAAAGGAAATCAAGATAACTAGGAGTCATGCAAAGAGATAAGCAACAACTAAGCACATGTCCAACAAGAGTCTATTATCCTCCATTGTGCATGAATGTATGTGCAACAAGAAGAGGATAACATTAAAAAGGTCTATCTCATAAAGAGATATAGTAGACAACATGTGCTCAATTGGGGTGAAAATTATCGTGTTGTCTACAATGACAGCTCATATGAATATGAAAACTCCTGTCTATATGAAAACTAATATGAATATGCCTTAACCTAAGTAAACTTAAGTAAAGTGTAAATAGTAAATACTTATTTATAGCAACAAGAATCTTCTTTCATAGAAACATAGATGCCATCTTCATAGTTACTTTCATATTCATGATCAGATTCTTCTTCAACAATATAAAAAGATTTCCTACCTTTTTCTTTGTAGTCCTAATTTCTTCTATTATCTCTGTCCTCTCTTCTTCATATGTACTTTCTTTTGTTTCTTTTGTCTTTGTCCTATTTGTCAGGATATCTTACAAGAACAAGGCCAACTTTGTTACATGAAAATTAGATTATAGGAAGTTCATCTTTGTATTTCCCTTTTCCTCTTGGAAGTCTTCTAGCCATCTATTTATTAAGATCATCAAGTTGATCATCAGAAGTATTACTATCACTTTTCACATATTTTCCTTTTCCTTTTCTTACTAAGAACCAATTGCTATTTAAAAGTAGATTCAACAAATTTAGGATTGCAATTATCAAATTTTGATGTCTCAAAAGTAGTAATTCTACCAATCACACCTTCTAGAGTTAGGTCATTACCTAGAGTATAGTTTAATTCTTGTATTACAAAAAACATATTAACATAAATAGGAAGTAAAGTTTTCAATATCATGTTGATTACAATTTCATCACCAGTCTTTTCATAATATCTTATTATAGATTTATAACCTTCTACAATTCTCATTTCATCAAAATCACCTCTCAATCTCTCTAATTTTTCTCTCAAGACATTATTATTTCCTCCATAGATGTTCTTCAATGTGTCCCACATTCTTTTAGAACTCTCTCATTTTTTATGCAATTGAACTCAACATAGCTTAGAGCTAGTGCAATATCCAACATAGCTTGGTTGTGTTCTTGCTTCTCTTTGAGCTACTGAGCTATCAGAGGGACTGTTGTTATCTATACATATGCATTTTCCACAAGATGTATTGCACTATCACTAATATGTGCTTTATGTAGCCTCATAAAATGTTTGCATGTAAGGAAGTTCTCTTTGTTCAACCTTGGCACCTCCTTTTTGTACATATTGATCTTTAGCTTCAAGAATCATCAAACTTTTCTCTATAAGCACTGATGCTTTGATACCAATTATTAGAATGTTTAGAATAACTAGGAGGGAGGGAGGGGGTGTGAATCAATTATCTAAGGTCTAGATGTATCAATTGAACAAAAAAACACTAAAACAACTTTAGATCTTATCATCCATTAGCTTGACCTCTATAGTAATCTTTCAGTAACATAAACTAGTAGTGCAATATCCTAAATATAATAGACTTGCACAATATAAACATTAACATTTAATCATTACAAATAACATTCATAGAAGTTTAAGGGTAAAAGTACAAAGTTGTGTATTTCTATCTAAAAATCAATTTCGTTCAAACATATGATCTAGATAAATTCATCCTAGTTAAGTGATATATGGTCTTACATTTTTTCAATTGGAAATGTCTATTAAATGCATGTTTTATACTAGTTTATATCTAATCACTAAAGAAATAAAATTATTTTAGAAAGATGATGTTTCAATAACTCTTACTATTTTTTATGATATTTTTATAATAACATATGAAAAAGCATTTTATAGAGCTCAAAGTCAAGAATATTCTCATCTATAGTTTATAGTGTTTTAATTAGATGTAGTATATTGTAATTAAAAAATTCTACATGCACATATTTTAATACTATACAAGATGTTGATTTTAAAACATTAAAAAGTATTAAATCATATCAAAAAAAAAATTAAAATTATATTATGTTCATGAGGAGAGAGTCCTTTTTTAAAATGTATATTTTGAAAGAAGTGGCAGGAGATGAAAACTATCAATTTTAGGTGAGTTGAAATTTGAATCATTATAAAAGAGAAAATATAAGTCTAAAATAAATTTTTATTTTTTATTGTTCTAGATATTTATATTATCTATAACATAGTATGAGATCAAAGGAAAATAAATTTGTTTCCATATAGTTTTGTGGTGGAAACTAGACCCCTAATTTCAATATTTTTCAGCAACTATAAATTACCCATAAAAATTAGGAAAATACATCAATTCTTATTCCAAATAGTTATTAAAAATTATAATCCTAAACTTATTCCATTTCTACACATTTGATTAGTTTACTTCATTTTAAAATTCTAATAAGTAATAACATTTTTATGTCATTGAATTTGAACAATTATACTTTTGTTAGCCTTTTCCTTTGCAAAAGGGCAGCACAGGCTTGTGCTCTTACCCTTGAAACTAAGATTTAACATGAAAACCTAATTTGGGAAAACCGCCAGTAACATGTCACTAATATTTTTGCTCTTTTGAAGTGAGATCTGTTAGACGACAACCCTATTAAAGGTTACAAAACACATTGTTAAATGTGACCTTGTTAAAGGATTTAATCACCCTTTTAAGAGTGGCCTTGTTAGATGACTTTGGAACATTCCATTAGAATACCACCTTGATTAAAGGATTTACATAAGACTACTAGGTCAACCTTGATTAAATAATTTCAAACTCATATAATGGTTAGGAAGTAAAAATAGGTTTTGATCTAGAAAATACAAATCAGTTTGCAAATAAATATATCAATTTGACTCAACTAATTTGTTAGGATTAAATAGAGAAAAAACTAGCAACTACATGAAAATATAACCAATATCAGAAAAAAAAAAATCACAAAAAAGAGAACACATGACACCAAGATTTAATGTGGTTCACCCAATCCCTGGGCTTTGTCCATGAAACATCAAGTCCAGTATTATTATCCTCCAGTGTTTACAATCTGATTACAATCCATAATCCCTTACAGATCAATACCACTACAAGAAGAAATTTTTGCATCACTCATTTTGAAATCCATAACCATAAGCCCTTTTTATATAAGTATTTTTGCCACTTTAAGTATAAAATTAGTTACACATGTTCGTCCAAAAATGTTGATAAAATAGCCTGCCAAAAAAGTAGTATGTATAATACTTCCCTGATCAGTCACCACAAACTAACAATCTCCCACTTGGCCATGAGGCTCCTACTAGATAAAACCACATTATACTTTTTTTTTAAATTCTATTTAGTCTAGAAGACCAACTAAAGCTTAACAGGATTTCAACTTCTCCCTTGTCACTACCTTTGTAAACATATATGTTGGATTGTAGTGCATATGTATCTTGTCTAGCTTTAACTATCAATCATCCAAAACTAACCAAATGAAATGGTACCAAAACTGTATGTGTTTTGTCTTTGAATGTAAAGAAGATTTCTTCATAAGATGAATCACATTCAAAATATTTGTAAACAAATAATTATCCCTCTGTGGGTGTCCCAATTCTTCTAGGAATAACTAAAACCATATAATCTCCTTGGTTTCCTCTATAACATCAACACACTCTTCCTTTATAGTGGATAAGGCATTAACCTTCTGTAATCGAGAAATTTAGCTCATAGCTTCCCCACCAATAATAAATACTTAACTTGTAGTGCTCCACCTAGTATAAATATCCATTGCCAAATTTGAGTCAACATGGCCTTGTAAGTCAATAGTAGAGCCCTTAAATTGTAATCATTTAGTGGATGTTTCACTCAAATATCTAAGAATTCATTTTATTGTATTCCAATTCCCAATTCTAGGATGACTCATATGCCCACTAACAACTCCCACTACATGTACAATATATGGCCTCAAGTACATACCATAAGATACATCAAGCTTCTTACAATTGAAGCATAAGATATCTTGGACATCTTATCCTCCTCTTCTTGTGTCTTTGGACACATCTCCTTAGTCAACTTGAAATTATTAGGTAAAGGTGTGCTAAAAGGTTTAGCATTTTCCATAGAGAAATGTTCCAACACCTTCACAATAGAATCAACTTGAGATAATGTCAATTTTCTATTTTTCCTATCTTTGCAAATTTTTAAACCAAGGATTTTTTTTGCTTCCCCAAAATCCTTCATAGAAAATGAATGTGTTAATTGTTATTTTAATCCCATAATGTAATCCATGTTAGACCTAGCCACAAGCATGTAATCAACATATAAATGTAAAATAATATATTTTTCATCATCCAACCTCTTAAAATAAACAAAATGATCTAAATGATACCTACTATATCCATGCATAAAAATGTCAAATTTCAGATACCATTGTCAAGGTGCTTACTTCAAGCCATATAAATCTTTTTGCAATCTACACACTAAATTTTCCTTACCTTTGACCTGAAATCCTTGTGGCTATGCCATATATATCTCTTCATCTCAATCAACATATGTTGTTTTAATGTCAAGATACTCGAAATGCAAATGTGCAGTAGCCACAATACTTAAGATAGTACAAATAGAAGTCACTCTAATAATAGGAGAAAATATCTCATTAAAATAGATGCCCTTTTTTTGTGCAAATCCTTTTATAGCTAACCTAGCTACAAATATTTTCTTATCTCCATCCTCTTCTTTCAACCTATAAAATCAGTTATTCTATAAAGCACTTTTACCTACAGGTGACTTACGTAAATCCCAAGTCTTATTTTTTAGTAAAGATCTCATTTCTTCTTTCATTATAGACTCCAACTAAATCTTTATATCCACTTGCACAACTTCATCATAATATTCAGGTTCACCAACATCTATTAGTAAAATAGAATACAAAGAGAGAAAATCTTTCTAGATGTCTACATAGCCTTATTGACCATCTAACATTGACAAGGGTGTGTGGTATTTATTCTTGCACACCATGAGGAACTACTGGAACATCATCTTTTGGAGTATCATCCAACACTACATAATTATTTTCTTTCTTCTCATGCTGCAGCAATAAATCTTTGTACAACACTTTCTCATTGAATATGGCATCCCTACTTCTTCCAATTTTAAAAATTTCAAAATCCCAAAGCCTATAACCAAATTCATCAATGCTATCTCGCACAACTATAAATTTCTTTGACTTAGCTTCCAACTTGGATCTATTTTTAGAATCTATATGTGCAAATGCTTCACAATTGAAGTTCTTGAGAAAAGAATAACTCACTTTCTTACAAGTCAATGCTTTCTATGGAATAGCACAATCCAAAGGAGTAGAGGGACCTCTATTAATCAAATATACAAAAATATTGACATCCATCATGTACGTGTTTAAGGAAAACCAAAAATGTAACCTTATGCTCCTTGCATACTCCATTATTGTCCTATTCATGCATTCAGACACTCTATTTTCCTATGAATTCCTTCAAACAATTTTTTATCTTTGAATACCATTAGTGGAGAAATAATCTTCAAATTCATGGCTACAATTCTCACCACCAATATCATATCTGGGACATTTTAATCTCTTAATAGTTTCATTTTCAACCAAGCATTTCAATTTCCTAAAAGTTTGAAATACATCATATTTTTGTCTAAGGAAATAAATACATACTTTTCTAGGTGCATCATCAATGAATGTAACATAGTAATAATCTTAATCCACTGAGGGAAGATATCTAAGTTGTTCCCCATACATCTAAATTCACAAGCTCTAATTTCTCATTTTTCTTTTCCTTCCCACTCTTCACAAAACTAACTCTCTTTTAATTTCCATACAAGAAACTTTCATAGAAATCCATATTGACACATTTAAGACCTGTTAAAACTTTCTTTGAATAAAGTAATACCATACCTATCTTAGTCATGTGCCCAAGTCTGTTGTTCCATAGCATTGTATCAAAATCTAGAGCAATTGTTTGTTCTCCCTTCTCTACTGCAGAAATTGTTCCTCAAATTTTATTTTTGTCTAAAACAATTAAATTAGAAGGAACAATATGACTTATAAAAAGATATAAGGTGCCTATTTTCACACCTTTTTCTACTACAAGAGAACCTTTTATCTTCCAATTTTGATCATTAAAAGTAACTACAGAACCCTAATTACCGAGTTTCCCTTCTGATATTAAATTCTTACTCATCCTTGGAACATGTCTCATCTCATGTAGTACACAATGATTCCTATTCTACAACTTAATCTTAACTTTTTCCTTTCCAACAATCTAATAGAGTTCATTATCCCCTAAATAAACAAGCCCAAAATCCCCTTGGACATAATTAATAAAATAACCTCTATAGGGTTTAGCATGAAATGAAGCCCCATAAACTAAAACCCAAGAATCATAAAAACTTTCTAAAGAAAGAAGAAAATCATCCTCTTTAGATTTGTTACTTACCACATTTTCCGCCTTTCTTCCTTTTGATTTGTTTGCCTCATTTTTCTTTCGAGTCTAACAATCTTTCTTCTTAAGCCTTGGTTTCCTATAGTATCAACAATATCTTGGTCCTCTGGATTGAGACCTTTTCCCCTTCAATTTTACTCTTGATTTCTAGAATTGTATCCTCTTTCAATTTTTTTGCCTCTACTTTGTGCATTCAAAGCACTTCCTAATCTATATCTACCTAAGGTTTTCCTACGAGTTCCATCACTTGGAATAACACCAATCACATCATGAAATTTTAGGGTGTTAGATCCACAAACAAAATTACTTACAACCATTATCAAGCTATTCCATCTTTCTAGCAAAGAACAAAAATCAAGAGAGCCCTTATCTCTTCATCAAAATTGACATTGAAAGAAGATAACTAAATAATAATAGTATTAAACTCATTTTAGTGATCTACAATAGATCCACCTTTTGTCATCTTCATAAATTAAATAAACACTTTATGAGAAATACCTTATTTGAAGCAAAGGGATTTGAACATACAATTTTCGTAGGGTTTGCATCAACTCTCCCACCATCTTCGATTTTGTAATGTTAAATGTCATCAATGGTGTCATTCATAATCAAATAATTCTAACTACATTTGTGTCTAAAATTTCTCATTTATCTTCTTTCATAGTACCCTGTTTCTTGGTTTTTCCTTACAATGGATTTCATAAATCCTAATACCAAAGATAGTCCTCCATTTGCATCTTTCGGAGCTGAAAGTTCTACCCATTAAACTTCTCAATCTTTAGCTTACCCTCATCTTCCATCACTCCTACTCAACTATGAGAATTTTTGGCTGAGGATAATTGAAAAGATAACCAGGCTCTAATACTACTTGTTAGGATCACACAAAGTAAAATGTAATAATTACATGCAAATATAACCTATCAAAAAATAATAAATCACACAAAAGAGAATACAAGACACCAAGATTTAATGTGGCTCACCCAATCCCCAAGCTACATCCACGAAACAATGAGTCCAAGATTATTATCCTCTAGTGATTACAACCTAACTATAATCTGTAACCCCTTGCAGCTCATTACTACTGTAAGAAGCAATTTTTGCATCACTAATTTTGAAATCCCTAATCCTAAGTCCTTTTTATATAAGTATTTTTGCTACTTTAGGTTTAAAATTAGTTACAACATGTTAGCCTGAACATGTTGATAAAATAACCCCCTAGAAAATGGAGTATGTACAGTACTTCCCTAATCAGTCACCACAAACTAACATGATGACCTACCAACTATCCTTCATTAACATCTCAGTCTTTGATTCTCTTTGCAACCCTTGAAGCAATCAATCCTTACTTCTTCTCAACTCCTCTCAACCTTCTTCTTAGTTTGCCAATCAATAGCATCAACAACTACTCTAACCCCTTGATTAGGTTATCCCTTGTACCTCCTTAAATAGGTAACTCTAATCTTTTTTCACTTGAAAATCACTATAGATCTTAGAGCCAAAATTATATTCAACAAATATAATGAATCTATCCACCATTTCATTCATCCTCTTTTTTTCTATAATCCTCTCCAAACTTCCCCTTGAATCCTTGTATAGAAACATGTAAACATGGTTTCCCTTGATTTAAATATTCTAGGTCATCCATCCTTATCTTAAATACACTTTACATATTCTAAGAAATCAACTCTATCTATTGGAAGTAAAATTTATCATAAACTGTCAAAATGTTGTCCATTGGAGAACACTTTTTTTTTTTTACTTTTGGTCATCACTAGATTGCTTAGTCACTACCAAATTTCTTGTTCAACACATATATTGTCACTCTATTAATAGTGATGCTCACTCAACACTAGCATCACTCAACAAGTATGTGCAGGATCATGGTCAACCAAATTATAGCCTTAAGTGATAATAAAAAACCAACAAATCAAGGTTATGTTATCTTGACACATAATTTTAAAGTAGTTAGGGGATTTCTATCAAAAAAGTTAAAAGAAAAGATTTCTTAGAAAATTGAATGTAGTTTCTAAACTACTAGGCCTTATATGGAGAAAAAAGCATTTGATTTGTCAAAATTTTAGATTTTATTGTAGTACTACAAAAATTTTATGGAAAAAATAAAACAATAGGTGTATGTCTAAAAACTTTAATCAAAATAAAATGATAATATTTTTAAATATAATTATAGATATATAAAAGGTAGACTCTATCCTAGATGTGACACATATTTTTAGGTATTTTTATTTTGAATAAATAATTAAATATGAATTTTCTACTATAACTTTTTTAAAATAAAAAAACTCCCATGTCTGAGCACCTTAACTAATTGAAAATTTTAATTTTTTTTAAAAAAAAATTCTTAGACTAGGTGAAGCATAGAATGTGAAACAACTTTTGGATTTCAAAAATGTTATACCATTTGAAAGTTATAGTTATTTTTTAATAAGAATGTCAATAAACAATTTATAGACATTTTTGTTAAAAATTAACTCATAAATACTTATCAAACTCAGAATTTGACAGCAATTATATCAATGGAATCTTGAGATTGTTATAAAAAAAAATATGTTTCATTGAATTTCGATAAAAAAAAACTGCCAAACAATTGATCGAAGTCTAAATGTTAGTGAAACATGTCTCAAACATGTTTGTTGAGTTCACAAAAGAGGTTTGATAAATAGCAAACCTGATTGGGTACCTAATACTAGATCATGTACCCAAAATTTGGTGGCAAATATTTTTTCTTCCAAAATTGATTGCCCAAATTTTGGAGGGAAATCAATTTGACAATTGTTCAACAATATTGTATATTATTATATATTAGTATATAATAATAATAATTATTAAATATAATATAAAAAAATATTATTATTATTAAATATAATATAGTAATATATTATTATTATATAATCTAGTAATATATTATTATGATTATATTTAATATATAGTCATATATTATGGATATGTGTAGGATCATGGTCAACCAAATTATGCCCTTAAGTGGTAATGGAAAATCAACAGATTAGGGTTATGCCAACTTGACGTGTAATATTAAACTTGTTATGAACTTTCAATCAAAAAATTGTCAGAAAAGAATTTGTTGGCAATTGAATTTAGTTTCTAAACTACTTGGCCTTATTTGAAGAAAGGAAAAAAGAATGAATTTTAATGCAAGAGTACAAAAATTTCAAGACAAAAATAAGTAGGCATATGTCAGACCACCTTAATCAAAATCAAATGATTATATTTTTAGTAAGATTCTAGATATAAGAAGTAGACCCATGTCGAGATGTGACACATATTTTTGGGCATTTTTATTCCAAATAAATAATTAATTATGAATTTTCTACTATAGTATTTTTTAAATAAAAAAATCCTATGTCTAACCACCTTGACTAATTCAAAACTTTACAAAATTTAACTTAAATTTTACTTTTTTTATAGTAGAAGTATATAATGTGACACATCTTTTACATACCATTTGAAATTTATATTTGTTTTTGAATTAGTGTGTCAATCAACACTCTATGCATAACTCCATTAGAAAATGAATAATAATTACTTACTAAACTTGTAATTTGATAGACATTACATTTATGGAATGATAAGAACATTTTAAAGAAACCTTTTTCATTTCATGAAATTTGGGTGAAAGAAAAGTTAGCAGACAGATGTATTTGTGACATTTTTTAAGTTGACCATGTAGGGTTGGTATCCAAAGAAATAGTAGCCCTTATAAAGGTATTAATATTTTGGTTTGGTATTAGAATGGGTGGAAAAAAAAGTCAGAATAGATTTTGAAATGCTCTAAGACATTTCATGACAATATATTTTTTAGATCGCCATGTTTTGGCTCACCGTAATCCTACACATACCTTTATAATATAATATAGTAATGCAATATTATTATTATTGTTATTATTATTAATATTATTATATATAATCTAGTAATATATTATTATATTTAAAATATAGTCATATATTATTATTATTATATAATATAGTAATGTATTATTATTACTAATATATAGTAATGGGGTTGTAGGCTAGGGTAATCAATGAAATGGGTAGAATGGGGTCATGGGCTAGCCTACAACCCCATTCAACCTATATCATTGATTACCCTATATCCCTAGGGGTCCTAGGACCCGCATGGACACATATGGCAATGTAATGGGTCAAATAGGGTAATAGAGTAGCCCATGCCCTATTTGGACCCATTGCATCAATTACGTTATCTCCGTAGGGGTCTTAAGAACCATAGTGACACATGTTGAGAGGCAATGGGTCCAATGGGGTTGTGGGTTATCCTATGACTGCTTTCAACTCATTCAAACAAATGAAATAGATCCCTAGGGGCCCTAGCAATATTTGTTGTAATGAAATATGTAAAAAGGGGTTATAGGTTATCTTCTGACCCCTTTCAATCCATTGAAAGAAATGAAATAGGTCCCTAGGGGTCTTAGGATCCCAAGGGACATATGTTGTCATGAAATGCATCGAAAGGGGTCATAGTATATCCTACTACCCCTTTCGACTCATTTGAACAAATGAAATAGGTCCCACTATGGACATATGTTGTCATGAAATACGTTGAAACGAGACATAGTATATCCTCTGACCCCTTTCGATCCATTAAAATGAATGAAATAGGTCCCTAGGGATCCTAGAAACCCTAATGACATATACTATCATTAGATACATCAAAAGAGATCATAATATAACCTATAACCCCTTTCGACCCATTCCAACAAACAAAATAGGCCCCTATGGGTCCTAGGATCCCTAGGGACATATGTTGTCATGAAATGCATTGAAAAAATCATAGTATACCCTATGAACCCTTTCAAGCAATTCGAATAAATGAAATAGGAACCCTAGAGACATATATTTTCATGAAATGCATTCAAATAGGTTGTAGTATATCCTATGACCCCTATTGACCCATTCAAAAAAATGAAATAGGTCCTAAGGGGTCCTAAGACCCCTAGGGACATATGTTGTCATGAAATGCACTAAAAGAGGTTATAGTATATCCTATGACCCCTTTCAACTCATTCCACCAAATAAAATAGGTCTTTAGGGGCCCAAGGACCCCTAGGGACACATATTGTCATGAAATGCATCGAAAGGGGTTATAACATATCCTATGGCTACTTTTGACCCATTAAAACAATTTAAATAGGTCCTTAGGGGTCCTAAGACTATAAGGAAACTCAGGTGCGAAAATAGCTTCCTATGCTAATCTCATAAGGAAAGTATGATTCAAATCCTATTAAAATCTTCTTCACTTACAGATTCAATATCATGTAAATAACAATATTGCAGCCAACCATGCATATAGAAAATAGACAAAGAAAGAAACACATAACACAAAGATTTGCCGATGGGGAAAAACCTTTCTGTAAAACAACCCCACCTCTTCAGAACCTGCACAATGTATTATCTTCAACACAAGGTTACAATACACTTGCAATGCAAGTTCAACATTGACAATAGAAGACTCCAATAACAACTCGCAGTACCAACAATACACCTATTTCGCATCATCACTCTTCGCAACCCTAAAAACATTTATAACATGTCCTTCACTTTAGGGCTACTCCCAAAGGTAAATTGTATTAGGGTTTTTACCACTCTCCGAGAAAATAGGAACCCTAAAAAACTATTGGGGTAGAGTGTACAGTACTCAAATATCTTAGTTGCTACATGTCTTTACCTATCATTGAATCTTCCTAACATAGCTCTTACGTGTCATAGGAATCCGTCATAACCATTTTAGCCATGATCTCCTTACACACAATTCAAGATGTCGACACATCAAAATTATTTGCAAGAAATACATTTTACAAAAAAAAAATAAGAATAGGAATTATACAAGGTTGAGACACCTTATTCCTAACATTCTCCCACTTGTCGAACAACTTGTAAGAGCAACAAGAACATAATAGGAACTAACTGCTATAGGCCAAAAGGCCCATAGACTCTAAACACCATCTAAATTTCTCAGTGCCCACTAGTTTCGGTAATGCACCTACAACATTCTTCATAGTATCTACCTTTTCCAAATTTACCTTTCCATCTTCTACCATATCTCTCACAGAGTGATACTGCACATCAATGTGCTTCTTTCTGGCATGGAAAGTTGGATTCTTAACAAGGAAAATAACACTTTGACTATCACACCAAATAGTAATCTATTCTGAATCAACACCAACATCAGAACACAATCTCTTAAGCCAAATGGCTTCCTTACAAGCATGAGTAGCAGCCATGTACTCAGCTTCTGTAGTGGAGAAAGCAACCAGAGGTTTTCGCTTGCTCATCCAACTGATGGCACCACCAAACATAGTGAACACATAACCACTGATGGATCTCCTATGGTGAATATCACATGCCCAATCTAAATCCACAAACCCATGAATATAAACTGAATGTGGAAATCTAGAAGAGTTACCATGATAACATATGGAGTAATGTGATGTACCCCTCAAATATCTAAATACTCTCTTAACTACATCCCAATGTACCCGTCCAAGGTTAGCCATAAACAAACTCAGGACTCCCACTGTTTGGGCAATGTTTGGTCTAGTACAGACCATAGCATATATAAGACTACCAACTACACTAGCATAAGGTACTCTACTCATGTCCTCCACCTCACTACGAGATTTTGGACAATCATGTACAGATAACTTTGTTCCCACAAGAATAGGAACACATAGTGGTCTACAATTTTCCATGTTGAACCTGTCCAACACAAACTTCACATACTTACTTTGACTCAACCAAAGCTTTTTGTTAGACCTGTCTCTACTTATTTCCATACCCAAGATGTACCTAGCTGCCCCAAGATCTTTCATCTCAAACTATGCTGACAACTGAGATTTAAAATCAGAAATCATACCCTTACCCTTCCCAAACAGCAACATATCATCAACATATAATGCAACAATAAGAAGGCGATCATTTTCAACTCTGAAATAAACACAATGATCTGATTTTGATTTTACAAATCCAATTGACAACACAAAGGAATCAAACTTAAGGTACCACATCCTAGGAGATTGCTTCAAACCATATAGAGATTTCTTTAATCTACAAACTAAGGGTTCTTTACCTTTAACAATGTAGTGCTCAAGTTGTGACATATAAATCTCTTCCTCCAAATCACCATGAAGGAAAGTTCTCTTCACATCCATCTATTCTATCTCTAAATCATATGTTGCAGCAAGAGATAACAGAAATCTAATGGATGTCAACTTTGCAATAGGAGAGAATATTTCACCATAATCTATTCCCTCTACCTGTGAATACCCCTTTGCAACCAATTTAGCTTTGTACCTTTCAACACTGCCATCTGCATAGAATTTCTTCTTGAACAGCCATTTACAACCAACATATTTTCTCCCTTTAGGCAAAGGTACAAGGTCCCAAGTTTTGTTTTTCTCTAATGAAACCATCTCATCATCCATAGCCTCAATCTAGGAACCTACATCTTTCATGCCCAAAGCCTCTTTCACAGATCTAGGCTCATCAGTGTTAGTAATCAAAGCAAAACCACAACTAGAATCTAATATAGAATAACCAAACCTTTCAGGTTGCTTTCTTTCTCTTGTGGATCTCATCAAGGGCTGAGGTTGAGGTTGTTCTTCCTCTTCTTCTGAACCATCAGAGCTGCTAGAGCTCTCCTCATCATTAGACCCAACATGGTCTCTCTGTTCAGTCTTCTTAGGGGTAGGAGGCAACTGAACAACATCTTTTTCCTTTTCTTTTTCATCTGGTTGTAGCACAATAGGAGAAGATGTTAGCTTTCTAAAAATAACATTTTTTCTATACAACACCTCACTAGTCATAGGATCCCAAAGCTTGTATCCTTTCACACCAACACTGTATCCGATTAAAATACATTTAACAGCTTTGTTTTCCAACTTAGATCTTTTTTCCTTTGGAACATGTGCATAAGCTTCACAACCAAAAACACAAAGATGTCTAATTGAAGGCTTCTTACTAGACCACACCTCCATGGGTGTCTTACCAACAAGTGCTGATGTAGGAGATCTGTTAACCAGATAGAAAACAGTGGCCATAGCTTTGGCCCAAAAACTTTGTTCTAAACTAGCTCCACTAAGCATACTCCTAGCCTTCTCCATCAGTGTCTTGTTCATTCTCTCTGAAACTCCATTTTGCTCTGGGGTATAAGGAGTTGTCTTATGCCTCTCAATACCTTGTTCTTAACAGAACTATTCAAACTCCATTGAGCAAAACTCACCACCATTGTTAGTTCTCACACACTTAATCTTCTTACTAGTCTAATTCTCTACAAGGGCTTTAAATTCCTTGAATCGACTAAAGACTTGTGTCTTAATTTTAAAGAAATAAATCCATGTCCTTCTACTGTAATCATCTATGAAAGATACAAAAAATACAGACTTGGAGATTGAAGGAACTTTTACAGGACCAAATACATCAGAATGAATAAGATCCAAAACATCAGAAGATTTGTGAGAAATAGAGTAAAACTAAATAAGATTTTGTTTACTGTAGACACAGTGTTCACAGAAGTCAAACTCGAGATTGCAATCATTTAATCCCTGAACAAGATTTTTTATTTTTTAGGGTTCTGAGACCCTTTTCACCAATGTGACCAAATCTCAAATGCCATAACATTGTCTTTTTTGTAGAAAGCTTACCTTCCAAAGTGTTTAAAACTGCCATAAGAACCAATAACCACAGTATTTTTCACTACTCATTCAGATGGTGAGGATGAAGAACTATTACATAGAGGAATACATGCATCTAGCTAAAATAAGGTACCTCTCCTAGTACCCCTTGCAAGCACTATCGATCCTCTCATCATCTTGCATCCTTCTTTTGAAAAAACAACTTGCACACCTACATCATTTAGCATACTTATAGATAATAGGTTTCATGACAAACCTGGAATGTGCATAACTCCATTGATTCCCTTTACTTGTCCATCAAGAAATTTGATAGTGACTCTTTTGCATCCAACTATCTTTAGGTGAGAATCATCACCCAAGTACACCTTTCCACCATCGAACTCTTCATATCTTGAGAAACAGTTTTAATGAGAGGTCATGTGAAAAGATGCACCCAAGCCAACCAACCACACATCATCAGATGCATGGGCTGCAAAAGCTATGATGAATGCATCGCCATCTTCTTGAGATTTTTCAAAACTAGAATCTAAGGCTTTCTTCTTCTTCTTAGGCTCTTTACAATCTTTATGGAAGTGCCCAGTCTTATTACAGTTCCAACATTTTTCCTTGGACTTATTGGAAGTCTTTGACTTCCCACGAGATTTGGATCTACCCTTATTGTCAGACTTATTGTCATTTTTCTTCCCTCTTTCCGTGGATCTCCCACGAATAGCAAGGGCTTCTTTTTCTGAAACAGAAGCCTTTCTCCGCATCTCCTCTAATATCAGCGAAGACACCACATCATCCATTTTGAAGGTGACTAATGTACTTCTGAGAGCCATCACAAGATGGTCCCATGAATCTAGTGAAGAACACAAAAGTGTGTAGCAACGATCCTCTTCCTCTAACTTGACACCTGCTGATGTCAACTATGCAGCCAGTAGATTAAATGCATTTAAATGATCTGTTAAGGATCCACCTTCCTCCATTTGCAAAGAATACAACTTCTTCCTCAGGAACTACTTGTTCACCAAAGATTTGGCCTGATACACGGCCCCAAGTCTCTCCCACAAACTATATGCAATTTTCTCATCTAGAACATTCAGAAGAACAACATCGGTTAAATAGAGTCTTATCAGACCCTTAGCTTTATGGTCTTTGATATCCCAATCTGATTGAGCTATAGTTGCTGGTCTTGTAACAATTCTAGTCACTTCCCATAGGTCACGATAAATTTCTCCACCTCCATTCTTCCATATGATGAACTCACCATCTCAATCTGCAAATAAGATTCAGGATGCTCTGCACAAGACTCCCACTCAACTTGAGATTAGCTTAAAAAACCTTAGCCAACAACTAGGATCAAAAGTTGATCAAGCTCTGATACCACTTGTAAGGAAACTTAGGTGCGAAAAAAGCTTCCTATGCTAATCTCATAAGGAAAGTATGATGCAAATCCTATTAAAATCTTCTTCACTTATAGATTCAGTATAATGTAAATAACAATATTGCAACCAACCATGCATACAGAAAATAGACAAAGACAGAAACACATAACACAAAGATTTTCTGATGGGGAAAAACCTTTCGGTAAAACAACCCCACCCCTTCAGAACCTGCACAATGTATTATCTTCAACACAAGGTTACAATACACTTGCAATGCAAGTTCAACATCGACAATAGAAGACTCCAGTAGCAACACGTAGTACCAAAAATACACCTATTTTGCATCACCACTCTTAGCAACCTTAAAAATGCTTATAACATGCACTTCACTTTAGTGCTACTCCCAAAGGTAAATCGTATTAGGGTTTTTACCATTCTTTGAGAAAATAGGAACCCTAAAAAACTATTGGGGTAGAGAGTATAGTACTCAAATATCTTAGTTGCCACATGTCTTCACCTATCATTGAATATTCCTAACATAGCTCTTACGTGTCATAGGAATCTGTCATAACCGTTTTAGCCATGATCTCCTTACACACAATTCAAGATGTTGACACATCAACATTATTTGCAAGAAATACATTTTACAAAACAAATAATAAGAATCGGAATTATACAAGGTTGAGACACCTTATTCCTAACAAAGACCCTATCCTAAGAACCCTATAGATATATGTTGTAATGAAAAGTGTTGAAAGTGGTCATAGGTTATCTTATGACCCCTTTCGACCCATTTCAACAAATGGAAAAGATCCCACCCATAGGGACATATATTTCCATGAAATACATTGAAAGGGGTCATAGTATATCTTATGACCCCTTTTGACTCACACTAAAAAATGAAATAGCTCCTTAGGGGCCCTAGGACACCTAGGGACATATGCTATCATGAAATGCATTGAAAGGGGTCATAGTATATCCTATGACCCCTTTTAACCCATTTGAACAAATAAAATAGGTCCCTAAGTGTCCTATGACCCCTAAAGACAGACATTATCATGAAATGTGGCAAAAGGCCTCACAGGTTATTATATGACCCCTTTCGACTTATTCCAACAAATGAAATAGGTCTCTAGGGGCCTAGGGACATATGCTGTCATGAGATGCATCAAAAAGGATTAAAGCATATCCTATGACTCGTTTCAACCCTTTTCAAAAAATAAAATAGGTCCCTAGGGTTCATAGGTCCCTAGAGACATATATTGTTATGAAATGCATCAAAAGGAGTCATAGTGTAACCTTTAACAATGTTTGACCCATTCCAACAAATGAAATAGGTGACTAAGGGCCCTAGGATCCCTAGGGACATATCTAGTCATAAAATGTGTCAAAAGGGGTCATAGTACATCCTATGATCCCTGATGACCCATTTGAACAAATGAAATAGATCCTTAGGGGTCATAGGTCCCTAAGTATCCTAGGATGCCTAATGAGATATGTTGTTATGAAATGTGTCAAAATGGATCATAGTGTATCTTATTACCCCATCCGACCATTCCAACAAATAAAATAGGTCCCTGGGGGTCCAAGGATCTCATAGGGATATATGTTGTCATGAAATGTGTGAAAATGGGTCGTAGTAAATCCTATTAACCCTTTTGACCCATTCCAACAAACGGAATAGGTCTCTAGGGGTCATAGGGCCCCTAGTGATGTATGTTGTCATGAAATATGTCAAAATAGGTCATAGTATATCGTATGACCCCTTTCACCCCATTTGAACAAATGAAATAGCTTCATAAGGGTCCCAGGAACTATAGTAAAATATGTTGTCATGAAATCCATTGAAAGAGATCATAAGTCACCTTATGACCCCTTTCATTTTGAAAAAATGAAATAGGTCCCTAGGGGTCATAGGACCAATAGGGATATATGTTGGCTTGAAATGCATCAAAAGGGGTCATAGTATATCACATGACTCCTTTTGATCCATTCCAAAAATAAAATATGTCCTTAAGGGTCCTAGAACCCATACAGACATATGTTGTTATGAAATGTGTCCAAAGGGGTCATAGTATATCATATGACCCCTTTCAACCCATTCCAACAAATGACGTAGGTCCCTAGAGGTCTGTTAGTGAATAGATTGTTCTTTGAAGAAATGCATGCAAATCTGACCCTGAATTCCCAAGGGAAAGGATAACCTATCACCAATAGTTGGATAGGTTATCGTGGGATTGACAACCTTCCTCTAAATTTTATCGGGTACAACTCCCTGTATAAGATATTCAATGAATCAAATGTGGATGCTTTTAACCAGAAAGCATGAAAGGATATCAAACATCTACCCATAAATACAATGTAGATGCAAAAACCTATAATACACTATAAAAGAAAGTAAAGAACAACAGATGACACAAAGTTCATTTGCTGAACACTACATTATAACAACAGATGACACAAAGTTCATTTGCTGACACTGCATTATGTAATGAAAACAAAACCATGTCTTCCGTCTTCTTGAGGGAGTTAAAATCAGAGCTTTGAAGGATATTTTGAAATGATAACATAATAAAGAAATAATGATATCAGACTGTAATTTTAAAGAAAACTGAAAATGACTCAAAGTTCATAATTAGTGGAAGGAAAAATACATTGTAATCAAAGTCTAATTTGTTTAACCTCTAGTCTCCCTTCCTTGACTGTAAAAGATCACAAAAACCATTTTACACATTACAAGCTAATCGTTGTTCAAAGAAAATAGAAACTATTTCCACAATATTACATCAAACACCAAAATTTAATCTTGATCTTACACAAACAGTTTTGAAAAGAAAGAAAATCTTCCCATGCTCTACCTCTCACTGTCTCTCAAGAAAATGAAACGATTTTGCAAAATCCCCTCCCTGCCTAGAGCCCAAAATCTGTAGTCTACAAGAAGGAAGAATTGGAACCCATCTCTTTGCTACTGTTGTCTTATTTATTTTCCCCTATTGTCTATTATTGTTTAGTTTAAGTAACCAATTCTTGAAACAAGACTCTTCTTTTTATCTTCCTAGGGCATTGGATCAGTTGTCTTTCTTCTGACTTGGCATCATCTTTAAACTTTTGCAAGATTTATTATTTTAGTGGTCTCTCAACTTTATAATACCTTGTTATGTTAAACAACATTTTGAGATTTCCCTTTGGTTGCATTTAATTATTTAATTAAACACTCTATGAGCACATCTATGGTATATGCATGGATAGGTGGCAAATTTCTTTATGCAACATCTTTAGGCTCGACTAATAACCTCCATATGTTGTTACTTTCCAACAACTCACCTCTTCTGAAAGATGTCAAAGATAGACATAAAAGATTGTAATGTTAAATATTGTCCATTACTCTTAACTTACACTTGTCAAATGACTCTTTAGATCTTGATTAATAAATCCCATTGAATAGCCTCTATAACTAGTGAATTTACACCTCAGGATCTATAATTAGGAAACATAACACTCTTTGAATTCTTATGCATGAGCTGTCAAGGTGTCATTTGCTGATAATGAGGCTCTGTTATAATTTTATGACTATGATTGACAGTTTTGATAGTGATATACTCAGTCAACTATAAGTTGTGAACCAATAACAATTTTGAAGATCTCTCTAGTCAGATTGTGCGTAACTTACTTCTAAATAACATATCCAAAATTGAGCCAAATCTAATAGTTCAATTGGAAGTTATGCCCCCCACATTGAGACCCAATTTGGTTGTCTACATTTTGTAATTGTCATTGCTGAGCCGATAGAGGTGCAAATAGTGATGTATATCTCATGATTTTGGACACTTTTTGAAATCACTCTAGTCAATAGTTAGAAAACTAGGATTTTGAACACATATCCAAAATTGAGCCCGATCCAATAGTTAAATTTTGAGATATGACCTCTGAAATATGACTATTTTTTTTTGTCATCAGAGAATCCATGTTTGTAGGTTGTATTCTTGCATGGTGCTTTGGATTTATCCAAACCTCATGGTGAAAAATGATATGGTTGGGTTTTATGAGGAAAGAGAATTTCAAAAATTTGTGTCTCCCTTATTTTTACAGCAACCCCATGGAGATGTAACTTGCATTGGAGAACCAGTATTGTTAGCCATGTCACCCACTACATTAGATTGACCATCCTTGATTATGATAATAAGAATGCATTGCACTCAGGGTAGTTCCTATTCAAAGTATGGATAGTTGGGAGGTATGATCATTCAAGATGCTACTCGAGTGCTCAAATTTGCACTTTAGTCGTCAAACACTACCTATATCTTTACTTATATAAAGCCTGGATTATGGGGAGACCACTATCTTTGCTTGAACTACAATGATCACAAAATGAGTCTTGTATATCTTTGAGTTTCAAACCTTTGGGTCTACATATATGGACATATTTGATCTAAATTTAACCAACCTTGAAAAGCTCAAATTTCATTGAGTTAGATCTTTGAGTTTGAACATTAAACTTCTAAATTAAGGAACTTTGAAGATTCACCATGATGGTATTTTATTCTTTGACTGAAGTACATCTCCAAATTATGGCCTGTAAACCTCTACTCTAACCTTGAATCATGGATTGGGGCCAAACTTTGAACTTTTCTAAATTACCGAATCTGCATTTTGAATCCAGAGTCTAAACTTTGATTGTATTGAACCTCCAGGATGGGTTATCTAAAGCATTGAACCACTTCGAAAAATAGTTCAAAGTGGTTCAAAAAAATGAATTCCAAGTTTTGAAGACCATGCTCATATTGGGTACTAATAGGGGCTCTAACTGCGGGACTAATTTTGATACAAAATTAGAGAACTCCAACAATCTATGGGAAAAGAACAGTGCCTTAACATTGGGTAGATAGAGTTAGCAAGAAAAGAAGACTGGGAGTTGCATGCAGAGAGGGTAGAGGGGAGTAGGGAAAAACTAGGAAACAAAACCAACAACAAACACCTAAACTACTAGTAAGCAAGAGGCTTGCATATTATTCCAAACTACACTATGCACAACAGAAACCTATTTACAATATTTACAAAGGTAGGAAAAGAACCTACCATAAAGACCGGAAGAAAGAGGAAGTTAAGTGAATCCATTTACTGGTTGAGAGAAATAAGAGCATTTTTGAATCAGCAAAGCGCACCTTAATGGAACGACCCCAAACCATTTCTTGATGATGACTCTTTCAATACCAAACTTCAGACTGACAACATGCATGCATATGTTGATCCAACATTCTTTTCCAAACAACCACAATTCATCATAGTACTCTCCTTCAATTAAGAAATGATTATCAAAATGCATACGTTTAAGTCTTACTTCAAACTAAAAAGCATGAAATAAAGAAGGCTCACCAAAAGATGATGTATAATGCCCCGAAGTGTTGTCATGAAGATTTGATTCTTGCACATGATCATGGTTAGCTTGTAGCCATAATGATGCCTCCTTGAACATAGGATCAACCTTCAAATAAATGTCTTCTTCATTCATCAAATTGTCTTGGTGTTCAAACCCATTTCTACATTTAGTATTTTTTTCAGTGAGGCTATCTTCTCTGATAGTTAATCTTTCTTCTAACTATGACATCTCATATTCATGGTTATTTTTATGTTTCATCTCAACATTCAAATTATAAAAAGGACCTTCAGAGTAAGATAAATCTTTATCCTTAGCATATGTTAGCTTACTACCAACACAAGTTTCAAAAGAAAGATATGCTATGGCATCATTATCACATATGATAGATTCCTTAATTTTTTGATTACAAACTTTAGAATGCAAACAATCATCTTTATCATTTAGACCATTAGAATCTAGATAACATTCTGTACTTATGGATTTGAGAGATTTAGCCTCCGGGCTGAAGAAAGAGTGTGGTGAAACCTTGTCATCTCAATTTATGAACTCTTTGACATTGGTTTGCTCTTCCTCATCATTTTCAACATGGGGGCAACAAAATCCTATCATCTTTAAAGCATCATCTTCAACCAACAAGTGTTTTTTTAAGTCTCCGTCATTGAAAACTGCTAGATTTTGAAAAAGAGAAACATTGGGAATAGATTTGGCTTCTTCATCAATGTATTTTTTCTGTCCACAAAGGTATTCTTTCATTGGTGGACCCCTTACAAATTTTAGACCATTCAGAATCAATCTGTCATCTAACCTAATTGCTTCCTTTTACACATCTACTAAATTTCTTACTCCAAGGTGTTGTAACCAAAACTTAACTTCAAAATTCATAGCAGAAATAAAGAAGCATACCTGATTGGTTTTATTTGGTTGGTCGGCTAGAGGAATATTACCAATAGTCTAATTAAATCTATCAATTAACTCCGTTATAGATTCATCTTCTTTTATCTGAATTTGAGAAAGATTTACCAATAATTGATTAGAATTTATGGTGGGCTAAAATCTCACAAGAAATCTCTTGTCAAGATCATTCTAAGTTGTAATACATCCATCTTGTAAATGTTGAAACCATTCCACTACTTTTCCCATGAGGCTTTGAACAAACAATCTGACAAACACATCTTCTTCTTGCTCACCAAGAATCCTACAGACAACAATAATGGCTTTGATGTGATCAGTTTGATCTTGTGTTTTGTCTCCATCAAACTTAGGAAGATATTCCCATGACCTCTTAGGTAAGGCTAAATAACGGGATAGGGAAAATGGTCTGATCTAAACCCCCCATGGCTATTTTGTGACTATCGCCATAACACACATTGGAACTCCAACAACAAAGATTCAATAGATTCAAAACATAGTGTTGCCAATCTGCTACACACAGAGATAGTTACAAAACTGAGGAAATAAAGGTTAGGCAATGATCTTCTTCTCTTCCCTGCTAGAGTCAACAAAATTTTTTTAGTGAACAGATTGTCCTTTGAAGAAATACATGCAAATCTGACCCTAAATGCCCAAGTGAAAGGACAAACTATCACCAACAGTTGGATAGGTTATTGTGGGTTTGACAACCTTCCTCTAAATTTTATTAGGTACAGCTCCTCGTATAAGATATTCAATGAATCAAATGTTGATGCTTTTAACCAGAAAGCATGAAAGGATATCAAACATCTACCAGTAAATACAATGTAGATGTAAAAACCTATACTACTACATAAAAGAAAGTAAAGAATAATAGATGACACAAAGTTCATTTGCTAAACACTGCATTATGTAATGAAAATGAAACCATGTCTTCCATCTTCTTGAGGGAGTTAAAATTAGAGCTTTGAAGGATATTTTTAAATGATAACATAATAAAGAAATAATGATATCAGACTGTAATTTCAGAGAAAACTGAAAATGACTCAAAGTTCATAATCAATGGAAGGAAAAATAATTATAATCAAAGTCTAATGTGTTTAACCTTCAGTCTCCCTTCCCTGACTTTAAAAGACCACAAAGACACTTTTACACATTAAAAACTAAGCATTATTCAAAGAAAATAGAAACTTTTTCCACAATATTAGATCAAACACCAAAATTTAATCTTGATCTCAAACACATAGTTTTGAAAAGAAAGAAAATCTGCCCATGCTCTGCCTGTCACTGTCTCTAAAGAAAATGAAACGATTTTGCAAAATCCCCTCCCTACCTGGAGCCCAAAGTCTACAATCTAGAAGAAGGAAGAATTGGAACCCATCTCTTTGCTACTGTTGGCTTATTTATTTTCCCCTATTGTCTATTCTTGTTTAGTTTACGTAATTGATTCTTGAAAGAAGACTCTTCTTTTTATCTTCCCAGGGCATTGGATCAATTGTCTTTCTTATGACTGGGCATCATCTTTAAACTTTTGCAAGATTTATTATTTAAGTGGCCTCTCAACTTTATAATACCCTACTATGTGAACAACATTTAGAGATTTCCCTTTGGTTGCATTTAATTATTTAATTAAACACTCTGTGAGCACATCTATGGTATATGCATGGACAGGTGGCATCTTTCTTTATGCAACATCTTTAGGCTCAAATAATAACCTCCATATGTTTTTATTTTCCAACAACACACCTCTTCTAACAAATGTCAAAGATAGACATAAAATCTTGTAATGTTAAATATTGTCCATTACTCTCTTACACCTGTCAAATGACTCTTTAGATCTTGATTAATAAATCCCATTGAATAGCCTCTATAACTAGTGAATTTACACCTCAATAACTATAATTAGGAAACATAACACTCTTTGAATTCTTATGCACAAGCTATCAAGGTGGCATTTGCTAATAATGAGGCTCTATTATAATTTTGTGACTGTGATTGACAATTTTGATAGTGATATACTCAGTCGACTATAACTTGTGAACCAAGAATAATTTCAAAGATCACTCCAGTTGGATTGTACGTAACTTACTTCTAAAAAACATATCCATAATTGAGCTAAATCCAATGGTTCAATTGGAAGTTATGCCCCCCACACTGACACCCAATTTGGTTGTTTGCATTCTATAATTGTTATTGCTGAGATGATAGAGGTGCAAACAGGGATGTATATCTCATGATTTTAGACACATTTTGGAAATTACTCTAGTCAGTAGTTAGAAAACTAAGATTTTGAACACATATCCAAAATTGAGCCCGATCCAACAGTTAAATTTTGAGATATGACCTCCGAAATATGACTATTTGATTTTTGTCATTAGAGAATCCATGTTTGTAGGTTGTATTCTTGCATGGTGTTTTAGACTTGTCCAAACCTCATGGTGACAAATGATATGGTTGGGTTTTATGAGGAAAGAGAATTTCAAAAATTTGTGTGTCTCCCTTAATTTTGTAGCAACCCCGTGGAGATGTGACTTGCATTAGAGAATCAATATTGTTAGCCATGTCATCCACTACATTAGATTGACCATCCTTGCTTATGATAATAATAATGCATTGCACTCAGGGTAGTGCCTATTCAAAGTATGGACACTTGGGAGTTATGATCATTCAGAATGCTACTTGAGTGCTCAAATTTTCACTTCAGTCATCAAACACTACCTATATCTTCACTTATATCAAGCCTGGATTATAGGGAGACCACTATCTTTGCTTCAACTACAATTATCACAAAATGAGTCTTGTATATCTTTGAGTTTCAAACCTTTGGGTCTACATATATGGACATATTTGATCTAAATTTAACCAAAGTTGAAAAGATCAGATTTGTTTTAGTTAGATTTTTAAGTTTGAACACTAAACTTCTAAACTAAGGAACTTTGAAGATACACCATGATGGTATTTTATTCTTTGACTGAAGTGCATCTCTAAATTATGGCCTCTAAACCTCTGCTCTGACCTTGAATCATGGATTGTAGCCAAACTTTGAACTTTTCTAAATTAACAAATCTATATTTTGAACCCAGAGTCTGAACTTTGATTGTATTGAACTTGCAGGATGGGTTATCTGAAGCATTGAACCACTTCAAATGACTTTGAACTAAGGTTCAAAGTGTTTCAAAAACACAAATTCCAAGTTTTAAGACCATGCTTATATTGGGTACTAACAGTGTCCTATGATCCCTAGTGACATATGTTGTCACGAAATCTGTCAAAAGTGGTAATAGTATTTTCTATGACTCCTTTGGACCCATTCGAACAAATGAAATTGGTACCTAGGGTTTTTAGGACCCCTAGGGACATATATTGTTAGGAAATGCATCAACAAGGGTCATATGTTATACTATTACCCCTGTTGACCCATTCGAAGAAATGAAATAGGTCAGTAGGGGACCTAGGAACCCTAGGGACATATGTTGTCATCAAATTCTTTGAAAGACATCATAGTATATCTCATGACCCCTTTTGACCTATTCAAACAAATGACATAGGCCCCTACAGGCATAGGACCCATAGAGACATATGCTATCATGACATGTGATATCCTATGGCCCTTTTTGACTCATTCCAATAAATGAAATAGATCCCTAGGGTTCCTATGACCCCCTGGGATATATCTTGTCATTAAATCCTTCGAAAGGGATCATAGGTTATCCTATGACATTTTTTTGACTCATTTCAACAAAAGAAATAGGTTTTTATGGGTCCTAAGACAAGTAGGGACATGTTTTCATGAAATGTGTTGAAAGGGGTCACAATATATCCTATGACCCCTTTTGACCCCATTCAAAAAAATGAAATAGATCTATATGGGTCCTAGATCCTCTAGTGACATATATGTTGTCATGAAATGCATCTAGAGGGGTCATAGTATATTCTATTACCCCTTTCAACCTATTCCAACCAATGAAATAGGTTCCTAGGGATTCAAGGAACCCTAGGGATATATGTTGTCATGAAATGTATCTAAATGGGTCATAGTATATCCTATGACCCCTTTTGACCCATTCAAACAAATAAAATTAATCCCTAACTATCCTAGGACCCCTAAGGACTAATGTTGTCATGAAATGCATCGAAAGGTGTCGTAGATTATCCTATGAGCCCTTTCAACCTAGTCCAAAAAATGACATAGATACCTATAGGTCCTAGGACCCCAAGGGACATATGTTGTCATGAAATGAGTTGAAAGGGGTCATCCTATATCCTATGACCCCTTTTAACCCATTCCAACAAACGAAATAGGTTCTTAGGGGTCCTTGAACATCTAGGGACATATATTTTTATGAAATGCATTGAATGGGCTCATAGTATATCCTATGGCCCCTTTTAACACATTCTAACAAATGAAATAGGTCCCTAAGGATCCTAGGACCCCTAGGAAAATATGTTGTCATGAAATGCAATGAAAGGGGCTCAAAGTATATCCTATGACCCCATTCGACCCATTCGAACAAATTAAATGTCCTTAAGGGTCCTAGGACCCCTAGATAGATATGTCATCATGAAATGCATCGAAAGGGGTCATAGTATATCCTATAACCCCTTTCGATACATTCAAACAAATGAAATAGGTCTGTAGGATTCGTAGGACCCCTAAGGACATATGTTGTCACTAAATTTATCAAAAGGGGTCATAGGTTTTTATGTGACCCCTTTTGACATATTTCAACAAATGACATAGGTTCCTAGGGACATGTTGTCATGAAATGCATCAAAAGGGGTCATAGTATATACAATGATCCCTTTCAACCCATTTCCACAAATAAAATTTGTCCCTAGTGTTCCTAAGACACCTGGGGACATATGTTTTCATGAAATATATTGAAAGGTGTCATAGTATATCCTATGTACCCTTTCAACCCATTCCAACAAGTCAAATAGGTGTTTACGGGTACTAGGAACCCTAGGGACATATGTTGTCATGCAATGTATCAAAAGGGGTCATAGTATGTCCTATGATCCATTTTGACCTAGTTCGACAAATAAAATATGTCCATAGGGGTGATAGATCCCTAGGGACATATGTTGTAATGAAATAGGTCTTTAGGGGTCCTATGACCCATAGAGACATACATTGTCATGAAATGCATCGAAAGGTGTAATAATATAACCTATGATCCTATTTAACGCATTTCATGACAACATATGTTCATAAGGGGTTATACTATGACCCCTTCTGACACATTTCATGGGGTTATACTTGGACCCATTTCAATGCATTTTATGATGAAATGTGTCCTTCACTGTCCTAGGACCCTTAGGGACATATGTTGTCATGAAATTCGTTGAAAGGTGTCATAGTATATCTGATGACCCCTTTTGACCCATTCGAATAAATGATATAGGTTCTTAGGGGTTCTAGGTCCCTAAGGGCCCTATGACCCCTAGTGACATATATATTTTCATGAGATGTATCAAAAGGGGTCATTGTATATACTATCACCCCTTTTGACTAATTCCAACAAATGAAATAGGTCCCTATGTGTCCTACGAACCGTACAGATGTATGTTGTCAAGAAATGCATTGAAAGGGGTCATATAATATCTTATGACCCTTTCCAACTTTTTTGAATAAATAAAATAGGTCCCTAGGAGTATTAGGACTCATAGGGACATATGTTGTCATGAAATGTGTCCAAATGAGTCATAATATATCCTATGAACCATTTTGACCCATTTCAAGAAATAGAATAAGTCTGTAGGGGTCTTAGGACCCTTAGGAACATATGTTGTCATCAAATACATTGAAAGCAGTCATAGTATATCCTATGATCCCTTTTTCCCAATTTTAACAAATGAATTAGGTCTCTAGGGGTGCTAGGACCCCTAGTGAAATATGTTGTCATGAAATGCATCGAAAGAGGTCATAAGTCATCCTATGACCTCTTTAATTGCATATAAATGAAATATATCCCTAGGGGTCTTAGGACCACTAGGGACATATGGTGTCATGAAATGCATTGAAAAAGGTTATAGTATATCTTATGACTCATTTTGACACAATCCAACAAATGAAATAGGTCCCTAAGGGTCCTGTGACCCCTAAGGACATATATTGTAATGAAATATTTTGAAAAGCCTCATAATATATCCTGTGACCCCTTTCAACCATTCAGTAAATAAAAATAGCCACCAAAGTGTCCTACAACCCCTACAGATATATGTTGTAATGAAATATGTTGAAACAGGTCATAGGTTATCCTATGACCCCTTTTGACCCATTTCAACAAATGACATAGGTTCTTAGAGGTCCTAGGACCCCTAGGGACATATTTTGTCATTAAATGCATCAAATGAGGTCATAGTATATCCTATGACACTTTTCAACCTATTCAAACAAATGAAATAGGTTCTTAGTGGTCCTAGGAACCTTAGGGAGATTTGTTGTCATGAAAAGCATTAAATGATGTCATAGTATATCCTATGACCCCTTTTGAACCATTCCAACAAATGAAATAGGTTCCTAAGGTTCATGGGACCTCTAGGGATATATGTTGTCATGAAATGCATCAAAATGGATCATAGTATATCCAGTAACCCATTTTGACCCATTTCAACAAATCAAATAGGTCCTTAGTGGTCCTAGGTCCCTAACGGTCCTAGGACCCGTAGTGACATATATTGTTATGAAATTCATCTAAAGGGGCCATACTATATCCTATTACCCCTTATTACCCATTCCAAATAATGAAATATGTTTCTAAAAGTCTTCAGAACCCTAGGGGCATATGTTGTCATGAAATAACATTGAAATGGGTCATAGTATATCCTATGAACCCTTTTGACCCATTCCAATAAATGAAATAGGTCTTTAGGGGTCTTAGGATCCCTAGGGACATATTTTCTCATGAAATGCATTGAAAAGGGTCATAGTATATCGTATCACCCCTTTTGACCCATTCAAACAAATGAAATAGGTCCCTACGGGTCTTAGGACCTTGAGGGTACTAGGATCCCTCAGGAAATATGTTTTCATGAAATGCATCAAAAGGGGTCATATGTTATCCTATGACCTCTTTTTACCCATTCCAACAAATGAAATAAGTCCCTAAGGGACCTAGGAGCCCTAGGGTCATATGTTGTCATCAAATGCATCAAAAGTGGTCATATTATTTCCTATGACCCCTTTCACCCCATTCAAGCAAATGAAATAGATCCCTAAGGATCCTAGGACCTTGAGGGAAATATTTTGTCAAGAAATGCATTTAAAAGAGTTTTATGTTATTCTATTCAACCCCTTTTTACACATTTAAAGAAATGAAATAGGTCCCTAGGTGACCTAGGACCCGTAAGGACATATGTTGTCATGAAATGCATTAAAAGGGGTCACAGGTTTTTTTATGACCCCTTTTGACTCATTCCAACAAATGAAATAGGTTTCTAGGGGTCCTAGGACTCCTAGGACATGGTTTCATGAAATGTTTTGAAAGTGGTCATAGTATATCCTTGTTCAACACACTTAAGAGATTTACTAAGTTCATGCAAAGCTAGTAATACATGCTAATTATAATATGTATAAATGTCGAGCCACTTATGTGCCAAGTCACTCAAGTATTGAAGAGATAGACCATGTCGAGTAATTCAAGTGCCAAGTAAGTAGTTGATGCCAAGAAATTCAAGTGTCAAGCTATAAACATAACTATAATATGTGCCAAGCATCAGTATCATCAAGTGCCTAGACACAGATTAGATCTAGTTGTTTGTAATGACACAAACAACTATGTAAATATTTTTTATGTTGACTTATGGATAAATCTTGAAGCTTCGAAGATAAGCATGAATCTATTTGGAATCCATATGCAATAAACATGCAACCAATGAAAAAATTTGAAGGGATTAAGTGAAAAATGAATGAATCTTAATCGTAGAATCATATATATTACTATATTATATTTAATATAATATGAATAATATACTAATAAATACTAATATATAATAATATCAAATTTATTTGTTATTGTACACACTTTCTAAATTATGATTTCCCTCCAAAATATGGACGATCATTTTGGGTAACTAATATCTATTTGGGTATCTAATCTTGAAATGGATAGATACCCGATATGAGATCAAATTCTCACACTAAAAGCTAGATTATGTGACAATCCTATATTGGTTAGTGTTGAAGAGCTTTAGAAGGAAATAGTTGATATAACACGGGATAAGGTGAATCCACAAGAACCACCTTCTACTACTTAGACTGCTCAAGAAGAGAAGGCTCCAGAAGCACAAATAGGACAAACAAAGGTATTTGTACCTAAAACACAAACGCAAGGAGTAGGTCAGATATTAATGATTGTTTGAGACAAAAATGAAGACAAGGACATACCAAAGGAGAAGGAGCAATAAGCCATACGAACATTGGTAACTTTACCAACATCTAGCACTCTAACAAAAGTCTTTTAGAGGCTGAGCACTGATGCAATACCACTTCTGACTTCAGCACTAGGCTCCATCTCATCCAAGGTTGCTGAGGTAATTCACTATGGAAATGTAATTTTAAATGAAGAAATAGTGAAACCAAAATATGACTATGGAAGCATGAAACTAGAGCAAATAGGCATAATGCAAGAAGCCTTAGAAAAGTAGAAACAAACATAAATACTTAGAAAATAGTACAAACAAAGGCATTCATTAAAAGATATTAAAGACATCTTTTTAGATGCTTTTAGCTTTCAAACACCTGATGAATCTAAGCCAATATTAGAAAAATTATCAAAAGTTGTAGAAAATGTGAGTAATGAAGACTAGCAAGCTAATATCAAACTTATGGAATTGTATGATAGAAAATTCCAAGGAAAAGTTAATGAGAAAATATCAAGTTATATAGCACTCTCACAAGTTAAATTGGCCACAAAATTGAGGAAGTGAAGAAGGTGCTTGAGAACATATTCTCATTGTACACAAAATTTTATGATCTCACAGTCTTCACATAGGAAATAGGCCATAAAATTATGAGTTTGGAGAATAATTTGAAATTATCAGGTATGCAATTACCTAAGAATCCAGCTCAAAATGAGAAGCATTTCCATTCATTGATTCAAACACAAAGTTAACTAGTTGTGTTAATAGAAAAAGAGGCTAATATAAGAGCCAAGTTGACCAACATTCAAGCCTCCCTTGCCTCTCATATGGAGATACTCCACAAGGAACTAGGATATGTAGAGACATTGATGAAGAAAGATCCAAATCTTTCAGCATTAGATGGAATAGTTCACCTTGCAA
The DNA here is from genome assembly GCA_028749045.1 of Cupressus sempervirens. Lineage (NCBI taxonomy): Eukaryota > Viridiplantae > Streptophyta > Pinopsida > Cupressales > Cupressaceae > Cupressus > Cupressus sempervirens. The sequence goes on along the minus strand of CM053786.1, from coordinate 211,574,582 downwards.
AAAAGATAGCCATCCAAACAAAATAATTAGATGTTGCAATAGATAACTGAGATGCTACTTTGAAGATTATAATGGAAGTCCACAAGAACTTTTTGGACAAATAAACAATGAGTGTATAGACCCTTTCACATAAGTGTCAAAAAGGTGGAGATAAATATGCAAGGGAGAGATAAATAAAACAAGGAGATAAACCAAAGGGGGAGAGCACAAAAAAATGGCAAGGAAATAGCAAAAAAAAAAATAGAACAGAAAAAAAAGTATATATTAGATAAAGAGTATCAGTATTTTATGAAGCAAAAAAGTATTGAAAAAAGATAAATCTACGAAGAATAGATCTTGGATAGATAATAGGCACATTAACTCAAGGAGGTTAGAAAATTTTGAGGTATGTAAGTCTATTACATAATTTTGATTTTTTTGAAGTTTTGTGTATATGTCGAGTTGTGAATGTATTATACTCAAGGAGATTACATTTTTTATATATAGTTAAGTGTTTTTGATAGTCATGTGAAAGGGGAAGTTTGTTGATCTCAGATTGGTTTTGCAAATTGAGTGTCAACACACTTTAGAGATTTACTAAGTTCATGCTGAGCTTGTAATACATGCCGAGTATTATATGTATAGATGTCAAGTTACTTATGTGCTAAGTCACTCAAGTGCCGAGAAAATAGACCATGATGAGTGATTCAAGTCCCAAGTAGTTGATGCCAAGCAATTCAAGTGTCAAGCCAGAAATAGAATTACAATATGGGTCAAGCATTAGTATCATCAAGTGTCAAGTAACAAAGATTAGATCTAGTTGTTTATAATGACACAAACAACTATGTAAACTATTTTTATGCTGACTTATGGATAAATCTCGAAGCTCTGTAGATAAAGACAAATATATTTGGATTCCCTATGCAATCAACATGCAACCAATCAGAAAATTAGAAGGGATTAAGTGATAAAATGAATGAATCTTAGTCATAAATTTATACCTAACCCTAAGCCACCAAAGTCTTTAGAAGGAAGACAAAGTCCTATAATTCAATATGTATGTCTCTGAGTGAAGTGTAGAAGGAAGAGAAGGGTTGAATTGATGTGAAAGCATTTAAGGTGACATTGCAAAGTGAAAGAATTGTAGAATTAGTTTACAAATTAGAGGATCAAAGACTCAACATTGGAAAATAAGATTAGAAAGGATTAAGAAGGAAAAAATGGTGATATGAAACTAGCAAGTTAAAGTTGTAAGTCATTAGATCAAACATTCTACTATTACTTTCTAACAATTGTATCAGTAGAGTGAAATCCTTTGGACTAAGGTTGACTTAATAGTCATGTAGAATCCTTAAAAGGGTGACATTCCAAGTGAATGTTCTAAAGTCCTTTAACCAAGCACACTTCTAACAGGGTGTTAAAATCCTTTAACAGGGTGAGATTTAATAGTCTCTTGTAAGCCTTTAATAGGGAAATCCTTTCATAGGGTAGATCATGTTTTATGGTCAACTTATTGTAACCTTAACAGGTGATAATTTATTGCTACAGTAGTGAAGAATTGTGGGTGTCATCCCCACCCTAGTTTTACCTTCTCATTTGGAGGGTTTGTGGGTAATCATATCAAGTGTCAAGTGTGTATGCTTATATGTTCTAATGCATTTTCTTTACATTTCATTTTAGTTTATTACATGCATCTAACGAATGATGTAAGAGTTTTAAGTGCTAAAGTTTGAAAATTTGATTCACCACCTCCTTAGAAGTGTATGTTTTCCATTTGTAATTCCAACAATCCTATGAAACTATTTGATCCATTCAAGCAAATGAAATATGTCCTAGGTCCCCTAGTGACCCTATTACCCCTTTCATCTCATTCCAACTAATGAAATTGGTCCCTAGGGATCCAAGAAACCTTATGGATATATGTTGTTATGAAATGCGTCAAAAGGGGTCATAGTATAGCCTATGACCCTTTTCAACCTTTTTGAACTAATAAAATAGGTCCCTAGGAGTCCCCATTGGGACATACGTTGTCATGAAATGCATCATAATCGGTCATAGTATATCTTATGAACCCTTTTGACCTATTCCAAAAAATGCAATTGGTCTGTAGGGGACCTAGGACCCTTGGAACATATTTTGTCATGAAATGTGTTGAAAGGGGTCATAATATATCCTATGACCCCTTTCACCCCATGGAAACAAATGAAATAGGTCCCTAGGGGTCTTAAGAACCCTAATGAAATATGTTTTCATGAAATGCATCAAAAGGGGTCATAGATCATCTTATGACCCCTTTTTTCCAAATAAATGAAATAGGTCCATAGGTGTCCTATGACCACTAGGACATATATTGCCATGAAATATGAAATAACCCCTAAGGATATATGTTATCATGAAATGTGTTGAAAAGGGCCATAATATATCATATGAACCCTTTCGTCCCAATCGCACAAATGAAATAGGTCCCTCGGGGTCCAAGGTCCCTAAGGATCCTAGGATTCCTTAGGACATATGCTATCATAAAATCTGTCAAAATTGGTTAGACGCTATTATATGACCCCTTTCAACCAATTCCAATCATTGACATAGGTCACTAGGGGTCCTACAACCCCTAGAAACATATGTTTTCACGAAACCTATCAAAAGTGGTCATAGTATTTCCTATGACCCCTTTCAAATTATTCGAACAAATGAAATCGGTCCCTAGGAGTCTTACAACTCCTAGGGACATATGTTGTCAAGAAATGCATTGAAAGGAGTCATATCTTATCCTATGACCCATTTTGACCCACTCAAAGAAATAAAATATGTCCCTAGGGGACCTAGTACCCCTAGTGACATATACTATCATCAAATGCATTGAAAGACATCATAGTATATATTATGACTCCTTTCAACCCATTCAAACAAATGAAATAGGTCTTTAGGTGTCTTAGGACCCAAAGGCACATATGTTGTCATTAAATGTGATGAAAGAGATCATAATATATCCCATGACCTATTTCAACTCATTCCAACAAATGAAATAGATCCCTAGGGTTTCTAAGAACCCAAGTGACATATCTTATTATTAAATGTTTTGTAAGGGGTCATAGATTATCCTATGACACCTTTGAACTCATTCCATCAAATTTAATTACTTTTCAGGGTCTTAGGACCCCGAGGGACATATTTTCATGAAATAGGTCCCTAGAGGTCCTAACTCCCCTAGTGACATATGTTGTCATGAAATGCATCAAAAGGGGTTATATTATATCCTATTACCCCTTTTAACTCATTCCAACAAATAAAATAGGTCCCTAGGGGTCCAAGAAATCCTAGGGACATATGTTGTCATGAAATGCATGAAATGGGTTCATAGTATATCCAATGACCATTTTTAATTGTTTCAAACAAATAAAATAAGTCACTAGAAGTCCTCCAACCCATAGGGACATATGTTGTTAGGAAATTCATTGAAATAGTTCATTGTATATCTTATGAACCCTTTTTACCCATTTCAAAAATTGAAATAGGTTTCTAGTGGTCCTAGGACCCTTGGGACACATGTTGTCATGAAATGCATCAGAAGGGGTCATAGTATATCCTATGACCCCTTTTGTACCATCTGTACAAATGAAATAGGTCACTGGGGGTCCTAGGAACCATTATGAAATATTTTTTCATGAAATACATCAAAATTGGTCATACATTATCTTCTTATCCCTTTTGTTCCAAAAAAATGAAATAGGTCCCTAGGAGTCCTTAGACTTCTAGAGACTTATTTCATTTGTTTAAATAGGTTGAAAGGGTTCATAGGATATACTATGACCCATTTTGATTCATTTCATGACAATATATGGGGCGTAGAACTCCTAGAGACCTATTTTATTTGTTTGAAAAGGTTGAAAATGGTCATAGGATATACTATGACCCTTTTGGATACATTTTGCAACAACATATGTCCCTAGGATTTCTTGGACCCTTTTCGATGCATTTCATAATAGTGTATCTCACTAGGTGACCTAGGACCCCTAGAGACCTATTTCATTTACTCGAATGGGTCAAAAGGGATTATAGGATATAATATGACTCCTTACAATGCATTTCATAAAACATATCTCTAGGGGTCCTACCACCCCTAGAAACCTATTTCATTTGTTGGATTGGAATGCATTGAAATGGGTCATAGTATAGCCTATGAACCCTTTTGACCCATTTCAACAAATGAAATAGGTCTTTAGGTGTCCTAGGAACCCTAGTGAAATATGTTGTCGTGAAATACATCAAAAGTGGTCATAGCTCATCTTATGACCCCTTTCATTCCAAACAAATGAAATAGGTCCCTAGTAGTCCTAAGACTACTAGGGACATATGTTGTTATAAAATGTGTCAAGAGGGTTCAGGGTATATCCTATGACCCCTTTCAACCCATTTCAACAAATAAAATAGGTTCCTAAGGGTCCTAAGATCCCTAGAGACATATGTTGTCATGAAATGTGTCGAAATGGATCATATTATATCTTATGACCCATTTCGACCCATTTGGGAAAATAAAATACATCCTTAGGGGTTCAATGTTCCCAAGGGTCCTATGATCCATGGGGACATATGTTGTCATGAAATGCATTGAAAGAGATCATAGGTTATCATATGAACACTTTTGACCCATTCCAACAAATGCAATAGGTCCCTTAAGGTCCTAGGACCCCTAGGGACATATGTTGTAATGAAATACACTAAAAAGGGTCATAATATATTGTATGACACCTATCAACCTATTCGTACAAATTACATAGGTCCCTAGGTGTCCTAGATCACTAAGGCTCCTAGGTTCCCTAACAAGATATATTCCAATGAAATCTATTGAAAGGGGTCAGAGGTTATCACATGAGCTCTTTATTCCCATTCCAATAAATAACAATAGGTCCTGAGGGGTCTAACGACTCCTAGGGACATATGCTACCATGAAATTTTATGAAAGTGATCATGTTATTTAATGTGACCCCTTTTGACACATTTGAACAAATGAAATAGCTCCCTTGGGGTCCTAGGGCCCCTAAGGACCCATATTTTCAAGAAATGTGTCAAAAGGGATCATATGTTATCTTATAACCCCTTTCAACCCATTCAAAGAAATTAAATATGTCCATAGGGAGCTTGGGACCCCTAGGGACATATGCTACCATTAAATGCTCCAAAATGGGTTATAGCATATCCTTTGACCCCTTTTGTCCCATTTGAACAAATGAAATAAGTTCCTAGGGGTCCTAGGATGCATAGGGACATATTCTATCATGAAATGTGATGAAAGAGATCATAGTATATCCTATGACCCCTATCAACCCATTTCAACAAATGAAATATGTCTATAGGGGTCTTAGAATTCCTAAGGACATATGTTTTCACGAAATGTATCAAAAGGGTTCGTATTATTTCCTATGACCCCTTTTGCCCCATTCAAACAAATAAAATAGATCTCTATGGGTCCTAACACCCATAGGAACATATGTTTTCATAAATATGTCAAAAGGAATCATAGTGTATCATATGACCCCATTCAACCCATTTGGAGAAATGAAAATAGGTCCCTAGGGATATATTTTGACCCCTTTTGTCCCATTTGAACAAATGAAATAGGTCCCTAGGGGTCCTAGGACCCATAGGGACATGTACTATAATGAAATGTGATGAAAGGGATCATAGTATATCCTATGACTCATGTTGACTCATTCCAACAAATGAAATATGTCTGTAGAGGTCCTAGGACCCCTAGGGACATGTTTTCATGAAATTCATTGAAAGGGGTTGTATTATTTCCTATGACCCCTTTTGCCCCATTCAAACTAATCAAATAGTTTCCTAGGGGTCCTAACACCCATAGGGACATATGTTTTCATAAATATGTTTAAAGGCATCATAGTATATCTTATGACCCCATTCAACCCATTCAAAGAAATGAATATAGGTCCCTAGGTACATATGTTGTCATGAAATGCATCAAAAGATGTCATGGGTTATCCTATGTCCTATTTTGACCTATTCTAACAAATGAGTTGTTATGAAATGTGTTGAGAGACATCATAGGTTATCCCATGACCCCTTTCAACCCATTCTAACAAATAAAATTGGTCCTTAGGGGTCCTAGGGACATATGTTGTGAAATGTGTTAAAAGGGTCATAATATATCCTTTGACCCTTTTTGAACCATTCTAACAAATGAAATAGGTCCCTAGGGGTCCTAGGTCCCCTAGGGACATATGTTGTCACAAAATGGGTCAAAAGGGGTCATAGGTTATACTATGACCCCTTTCAACCCATTCAACTATATTATATTTAATAATAATAATATGACTAGATATTAAGTGTAATAATAATCATATATATTACTATATTATATTAATATAATACTAATAATTACTAATATATAATAATATAAAATTTAGTTGTTATTGCACAAACTTTCCAATTTTTGATTTCCCTCCAAAATATGGATGATCATTTTGGGTTACCAATATCTATTCGAGTATCTGATCTTGAATTGGACAGATACCTGATATTGGATCAGATTCTCACACTACAAGCTAGATTGTGTGAGAATCCTATATTGGTCAATGTTGAAGAGCCTTAGAAGGTAGTAGATGATATAACAAGGCATAAGGTGAATCCACAAGAACCACCTCCTATCATCCCTTCAGCTACTAGTACTCAACTTCTATTGCAAACATCAGATGATACATCTGGAAAGGTTGACACTACTATAAAAGTTGACATGGTTGAACAACAAACTCAGACTGCTCAAGAAGAGAAGGCTCCAAAAGTGCAAACAGGACAGATAGAGGTATCTATAGTTGAAACACAAACACAAGGAGCAGGTTAAATATTAATGATTGATCAAGACAAAAATGAAGAAAAGGACATACCAAATGGGAAGGAGCAAGAAGCCATACAAACATTGGTAAATTTACCAACATCTGGCACTCCAAAAAAAGTCCTTTAGAGATTGAGCACTAATGCAATACCATGTCAGATCTTAGCACTAGGCTCTAGCTCATCCAAGGTTGCCAAGGTAATTCACTATGGAGATGCAATTTTAGATGAAGAAATAGTGATACCAAAATATGACTATGCAACCATGACACTAGAGCAAATAGGAATAATGCAAGAAGCCTTAAAAAAGAAGAAACAATAGGAAATACTCATAAAAGAATACAAACAAAGGCAAGCATTACAAGACTATAAAGACATCTTTTTAGATGCTTTTAGCTTGCAAACACTTGATGAATCTAAGCCAATATTAGAAAATTTATCAAAAATTGCGGAAAGATGAATAATGAAGACCAGGAAGCCAATGTCAAACTTATGCAATTGTTTGAAAGAAAATTCCAAGGGAATGTCAATGAGAAAATATCAGGTGATATAGCACTCTTACAGGTTACATTGGCCATAGAAATTGAGGAAGTGAAGAAGGTACTTGAGAACATATTCTCATTGCACATAAAACTATGTGATCCCACACTTTTCACATTGGAAACAAGCCATAAAATTTTGAGTCTAAAGAACAATTTGAAATTATTAGGTATGCAATTACCTAAGAATCCAACTCAAAAACAAAGTCAACTAGTTTTGTTAACAATAGAAGAGGCTAATATAAGAGCCAAGTTGACTAACATTCAAGCCTCCCTTACCCCTCATATGGAAATAATCCACAAGGAACTAGGATATGCAAAGACACTGATGAAGAAAGATCCAAATATTTCAACATTAGATGGACTAGTTCACCTTGCAGTAGAGATGGCCATCCAAATAAAATCATTAGATATTACATTTGATAACTGGGATGTTACTCTAAAGATTATAATGGAAGTCCACAAGAACTTTTTGGACAAATACACAATCATTGTATAGACCCTTTGACATAAGTGTTAAAAAGAGTATCAAAAAAAGACAAATCTATGGAGAATAGATATGGGATACAAAATAGGCACATTAACCTAGGGCGAGTTATAAAATTTTGAGGTATATAAGTCTATTATAGAGTTTTGATTTTTGATTTTTATTTTAATGTATATTCCTAGCTATGAATGTATTATACTCAAGGAGATTAGATCTGTTATATATGTTTAAGTTTTTTTGACACTCATGTCAAAGGGGGAGATTTTTGATCTCAGATTGGTTTTAACAATCGAGTGTCAACACACTTAAGAGATTTACTGAGTTCATGTCGAACTTGTAATACATGCCAAGTATAATATCTATAGATGTTGAGTCACTTATGTGCTAAGTCACTCATGTGCTGAGCAGATAGACCATGCTGAGTGATTTAAGTGCCAAGTAAGTAGTATATGTTGAGCAATTCAGGTGCTGAGCTAGAAATAGAACTACAGTATGTGTTAAGCATCAGTATCATCAAGTGATGAGTAACACAAATTAGATCTAGTTGTTTTTAATAGCACAAACAACTATGTAAACTATTTTTATGAAAACTTAAGGATAAATCTCAAAGCTTTGAAGATAAGGATGAATCTATTTGGATTCCCTATGCAATCATCATGCAACCAATGAAAAAATTAGAAGGCATTAAGCGGAAAAATGAATTAATCTTAGTCATAGATTCATACCTAACCCTAAGCCACCAAAGCCTTTATAAGGAAGTCAAAGCCTCATAATTCAATATGTATGCATGCAAGAAAAGAGTAGAAGGAAGAGAAGGGGTGAATTTATGTGAAAGCATTCAAGGTGACTTAGCAAAGTGAAAGAATTGCAGAATCATTTTACAGAATAGAGGATCAAAGGGTCAACATTGGAAAATTAGATCAGAAAGGATTAAGAAAGACAAAATGGTGATTTGAGACCAACAAGTTAAATTTGTAAGTCATCAGATCAAACATTCTACTATTACTTTCTAACAATAGTATTAGTAGAGTGAAATGCTTTGTACTAAGGTTGACTTAACAGTCAGTGTAAAATCTTTAATAGGGTGACATTCCAAGTGAATGTTCTTAAGTCCTTTAACCAAGCACACTTCTAATAGGGTGTTAAAATCCTTTAACAGGGTGAAATTTAATAGTCTCTTGTAAGCCTTTAATAGGGAAATCCTTTCATAGGATAGATCATGTTTTATGGTCAACTTATTGTAACCTTAATAGGTGACACTTTATTGTTGCAGTAGTGAAGAATTGTCCTATTGGAAATAGAGATGGAGTATGAGAGGGGAGGGGTGAATTAGTTACTACAAAAATATTTCCACAGATCCTTAGATGTCTTAAAATAAAATTGCTACTGGCACTCGGTAACCACACAAATAAATGCTAAAACTTGATAGATGTTCTGTTAACTTATTAAGCATTTAAGGTGACTAACATGCATGCATAAAGGAATAACATGAACAAAAGAGACACCGAATTTAACGTGGAAAGCCAATTTGGGAAAACCACCAAGTAACTAGTTACCAATTTTCACTCTTCTAAAGTGAGCCCTATTAGGAGCCAACCTTGTTAAAGGTTACAAAACACAATGTTAGGTGTGACCTTGTTAAAGGATTTGATCACCTTATTATAAGTGGCCTTGTCAAAGGTCTTTAATACAATTCAACTAAACTATCACCTTGTTAGAGGGATTACAAAATGGCTATCAAACCAACTTTGTTAAGAGATTTTGAATCACTGTTACAATGATTAGAAAGAAACAATGAAGTGATCTAAAATATATGCAACTTATCTTTGTTGAATACAAATATTTGTTCTGCTTTACTAGATGCTCACTGATCAAATACAACTTTCTAGCTTCATAGGGATATCTAATCCTTCCTCAACATTCACTCATTTATTCATTTGCACTCTTATGCATCCATACACTTACACACTATGAATTCACAACTTGACCTTTCATATATACCTTACAAATTGTCAAGTCGGCTCAATTACAAGTTAAAAACAACTGAAAAACATAAATCAGTCGGTTACACAAAAGAATTAAACTTAATTCTTTAGAACCATAAAATTCTTTGCTGCCCGACCTAACTCGGTGACAACTGCTCCAGAATGGGTTCCCCGTGTTAACCAAGTGAAGCTCGGTAAATACTGCAAACCTTGCAACTTCCTTCAAAGACCGAAATGACTCTGTAATCACTGACCTTCCTTCATTTACCGAGTGATCTCGGTAAAAGCTAACTTTCCTTCGCTTACCGAGTGAACTCAGTAAAAGCTAACTTTTCTTTTCTTACTGAGTGAACTCAGTAGACATTGACTTTCCCTTTTTCAAGCTTGGGAGCTCAGTTAACATTAAATTAATGCTACAAAATTCTTTGATTTTTGAGTGAGCTCGGTAAGAGCTAACTTTTTGAGTAACGTTCAGGAACACTCGGTAGTCACTTATAAATTGCTTTACTGACCATCTGAGCTCGGTAAACTCTGCTTGATGACTGATATGACATTTGTGTAACATCAAAGACAATACACAATTAATAATTATATCCAACATGTCTGTGTCATCCCCACCCTAGTTTTACCTTCTCATTTGGAGGGTTTGTGGGTAATCATATCAAGTTTTAAGTGTGTATGCTTAGATGTTTTGATGCATTTTCTTTACATTTTATTTTAGTTTACTGCATGCATCTAACGAATGATATAAGAGTTTTAATTGCTAAACTTTGAACTTTTGATTCAGTACCCCCTTAGAAGTGTATGTTTCCCATTTGTAATTCCAACAATCCTATGACCCTATTTGATCCATTCGAACAAATGAAATAGGTCCTAGGTCCCCTAGTAACCCTATTACCCCTTTCATCCCATTCCAACCAATGAAATTGGTCCCTAGGGGTCCAAGAAACCTTATAGATATATGTTGTTATGAAATGTATCGAAAGGGGTCATAGTATAACCTATGACCCTTTTCAACCTTTTTGAACTAATAAAATAGGTCCCTAGGAGTCTTATGTCCCATTGGGACATATGTTGTCATGAAATGCATCAAAATGTGTTATTGTATATCTTATGATCCCTTTTGACCTATTCCAAAAAATGTAATTGGTTTGTAGGGGACCTAGGACCCTTGGAACATATTTTGTCATGAAATGTGTTGAAAGGGGTCATAATATATCCTATGAACCCTTTCGCCTCATGCAAAAAAATGAAATAGGTCCCTAAGGATCTTAGGAACCCTAATGAAATATGTTGTTAAGAAATGCATTGAAAGGGGTCATAGGTCATCTTATGACCACTTTTTTCCAAATAAATAAAATAGCTCGCTAGGTGTCCTAGGACCATTAGGGACATATATTGTCATGAAATTTGACAAAAGGGGTTGTAATATATCATATGAATTCTTTCGACACACCCCAACAAATGAAATAGGTCGCTAAGGGTCATATGACCCCTAGGCACATATGTTATCATCAAATGCATCAAAAAGGGTCATAATATATTGTACAACCCCTTTCATCCCGATCATACAAATAAAATAGGTCCTTAGGGGTCCAAGGTCCCTAAGGGTCCTAGGATCCCTAAGGACATATGCTATTATGAAATCCATCAAAATGGGTCAGAGGCTATCATATGACCCCTTTCAACCCATTCCAATAATTGACATAGGTCCTTAGATGTCCTATGGCCCCTAGTAACATGTGTTTTTATGAAATTTGTCGAAAGTGGTCATAGTATTTCCTATGACCCCTTTCAAAGTATTTGAACGAATGAAATCAGTCCCTAGGAGTCCTATGACCCCTAGGGACATATGTTGTCAAGAAGTGCATTCAAAGGAGTCATATGTTATCCTATTACCCCTTTCAAGCCATTCAAAGAAATAAAATATGTCCCTAGGGGATCTAGGACCCCTAGGGACATATGTTGTCATCAAATGAATTGAAAGACATCATAGTATATATTATGACCCCTTTCAACCCATTTAAACAAATGAAATAGGTCTCTAGGGGTCCTAGGACCCATAGGTAGATATTTTGTCATTAAATACAATGAAAGAGATCATAGTATATCCCATGACCTATTTTGACTCATTCCGACAAATGAAATAGATCCCTATGGTTTCTAAGACCCCTAGTGGCATATCTTATTATTAAATGCTTCATAAGGGGTCATAGGTTATCCTATGACACCTTTAAACTCATTCCAACAAATTTAATTATTTTTTGGGTTTCTAGGACCTCGAGGGACCTATTTTCCAGAAATAGGTCCCTAGAGGTCCTTAGTCCACTGCTGACATATGTTGTCCTGAAATGCATTAAAAGGGGTTATATTATATCCTATTACCCTTTTAAACCCATTCCAAAAAATAAAATAGGTCCCTAGGGGTCCAAGAAATCCTAGGGACATATGTTGTCATGAAATGCATCCAATGGGGACATAGTATATCCTATGACCATTTTCAACTGTTTCAAACAAATAAAATAGGACACTAGAAGTCCTCTCACCTATAGGGACATATGTTGTCTTGAAATGCATCAAAATGGGTCATAGTATATCTTATGAACCCTTTTGACCTATTCCAACAAATGTAATTGGTCTGTAGGGCACCTAGGACCCTTGGAACATATTTTATCATGAAATGTGTTGAAAGGGGTCATAATGTATCCTATGACCCCTTCTGCCCCATGGAAACAATTGAAATAGGTCCCTAGGGGTCTTCGGAACCCTAATGAAATATGTTGTCATGAAGCATGTTGAAAGGGGTCATAGGTCATCTTATGACCCCTTTGATTCCAAATAAATGAAATAGGTCCCTAGGGGTCCCAAGTCCACTAGGGAGATATGTTGTCATTAAATTCATCAAAAGGGGTCATAGTATATCCTATGACCTCTTTTGACCCATCCCAAAAAATGAAATAGGCCGCAAAGGGTCCTATGACCCCTAGGGATCTATGTTATTACAAAATGCATTGAAAGAGGTCATAATATATCATATGACCCCTTTTGTCTCAATAAAACAAATGAAATAGGTCCCTAGGGGTACAAGGTCCCTGAGGGTCCTAGGATCCCTAAGAAAATATGTTGTCATGAAATCTGTCGAGATGGGCCAAAGGCTATCACATGACCCCTTTCAACCCATTCCAACAAATGGCGTAGGTCCCTAGGGGTCCTAGATCCACTACTAACATATGTTTTCATGAAATCTGTTGAAAGTGGTCATAGTATTTCCTATGATCCCTTTCAAAGTATTCAAACAAATGAAATAGGTCTCTAAGAGTCCTAGGACCCCTAGGGACATGTGTTGTCAAGAAATGCATTGAAATGAGTCATATGTTATCCTATGACCCCTTTTGACCCATTTGAAGTAATAAAATATGTCTTAAAGGGACCCAAGACCCCTAGGGACATGTGTTCTCATCAAATGTATCGAAAGACATCATAGCATATCTTATGACCCCTTTCAACCCATTCAAACAAATGAAATAGGTCTCTAGGAGTCCTAGGACCCATAGGCACATATGTTGTTATCAAATGCGATGAAAGAGATCACAGTATATCCCATGACCTATTTCAACTCATTCCATCAAATGAAATAGATCTATAGGGTTCCTAAGACCCCTAGGGACATGTCTTATTATGAAATTCTTTGAAAGGGGTCATAGGTTATCCTATGACATAACCTATGACCCCTTTAAACTCATTCCAACAAATGAAATAGGTTTTCGGGTGTCCTAGGACCCCTTGAGGGACATGTTATCACAAAATAGGTCCCTAGAGGTCCTAACTCCCCTAGTGACACATGTTTTCATGAAATTCATCAAAAGGGGTTATATTATATCCTATTACCCCTTTCGACTCATTCCAACAAATGAAATAGGTCCCTATGGGTCCAAGAAATCCTAGGGACATATATTGTCATGAAATGCATCCAATAGGGACATAGAATATCCTATGACCAATTTCAACTATTTCAAACAAATAAAATATGTAACTAGAAGTCCTCTGACCCATACAAACATATGTTGTCATGAAATGTGTTGAAATGGGTTATTGTATATCTTATGAACCTTTTTGACCCATTTCAACAAATGAAATAAGTTTCTAGTAGTTCTAGGACCCTTGGGACATATGTTGTCATGAAATACATTGAAAGGGGTCATAGTATATCCCATGACCCCTTTTGTACCATTTGTACAAATGAAAAAGGTCACCAAGGATCCTTGGAAACCTTGTGAAACATGTTGTCATGAAATACATCGAAAGTGATCATACATTGACCTCTGATCCTTTTTGTTCCAAAAAAATGAAATAGGTCCCTACGAGTCATTGGACCTCTAGAGACCTATTTAATTTGTTTAAATAGGTTGAAAGGAATCAAAGGATATACTATGACCCATTTTGACACATTTCATGACAACATATGTACCTATGGGGTATAGGACTCCTAGGAACCTATTTTACTTGTTCAAAAATGTTAAAAATGGTTGTAGGATATACTATAACCTTTTGGACACATTTCATGGCAACATACGTCCCTAGGGTTTCTTTGACCCCTACGGGCATATTTCTTTTGTTGGAATGGGTTGAAACGGGTAATAGGATATACTATGAACCATTTTGATGCATGTCACTAGGGGACCCAGGACCCCTAGGGACCTATTTCATTTATTCGAATGGAAGAAAAGGGCTTATAGGATATATTATGACTCTTTACGACACATTTCATAAAACATTTCTCTAGGGGTCCTAGGACCCCTATTAACCTATTTCATGTGTTGGAATGAAATGTGTCAAAATGAGTCATAGTATATCCTACGAAACCTTTTGACTCACTTCAACAAATGAAATAGGTCTCTAGGTATCCTAGGAACCCTAGTGAAATATGTTATCACAAAATACATGAAAAGTGGTCATAGGTCATCCTATGACACCTTTCATTCCAAACCAATGAAATAGGTCTCTAGTAGTCCTAAGACCACTAGGGACTTATGTTGTCATAAAAAGTGTCAAAAGGGTTCATAGTATATCCTATGACCCCTTTTGACCCATTTTAATAAATGAAATAGGTACTTAAGGGTCCTAAGATCCCTAGGAACATATGTTGTCATGAAATGCATTGAAAGGGGTCATATTATATTTTTGACCCCTTTCGACCCATTCGAATAAATGAAATAGGTCCCTAGGGGTTCTATATCCCTAAGGATCATAGGATCTCTAGGGACATATGTTGATATGGAATTCATTGAAAGGGGTCATAGGTTATCATATGACTACTTTTGACCCATTCTAACAAATAAAATAGGTACCTAAGGGTCCTAGCACCCCTAGGAGCATATGTTGTAATGGAATACATTGAAAAGGTTCATATTGTATTGTATGACCCCTTTCAACCCATTTGAACAAATGAAATAGGTCCCTAGGGGTTCTAGGTTGCTAAGGGTCATAGGATCCCTAAGGACATATATTGTGATGAAATCTCTCAACAGGGGTAAGAGGTTATCATACAAGCCTTTTCAACTCATTCCAATAAATAACATAGGTCCCTAGGTGTCCTACGACCATTAGGAACATATGTTGGAATGAAATTTGTCGAAAGTGGTCATGGTATTTACTGTCAACCCTTTTGACACATTTGAACAAATAAAGTAGCTCCCTAAGGGTTCTAGGACCCCTAGGGACACATGTTTTCAAGCAATGCATCAAAAGAGGTCATTTGTTATCCTATGACCCCTTTCGACCCATTCAAAGAAATGAAATAGGTCCATAGGGAACCTAGGACCCCTAGGGACATATGCTATCATCAAATGTGTCAAAAGGGATAATAGCATATCCTTTGACCCTTTTTTCCCATTTGATCAAATGAAATAGGTCCCTAGGGGTCCTAGGACCCATAGGGAGATATAATGTCATGAAATGTGATGAAAGGGATCATAGTATATCCTATGACCCTTGTTGACCCATTCCAACAAATGAAATATGTCTATAGGGGTCCTAGAATTTCTAGGGACATATGTTGTCATGAAATGCATTGAAAGGGGTTGTATTATTTCTTATGACCCCTTTTTCCCCATTCAAACAAATAAAATAGATTCCTAAGGTTCCTAACACCCATAGGGACATATGTTGTCATAAATTCTTCAAAAGCATCATAGTATATCTTATGACCCCTTTCATCCCATTTGAAAAAATAAAAATAGGTCCCTAGGGAAATATTTTGACCCCTTCTATCCCATTTTAAAAAATAAAATAGGTCCATAGGGGTCCTACGACCCATAGGGACATGTGGTGTCATGAAATGCAATGAAAGGGATCACAGTATATCATATGACCCCTATTAATCCATTTCAAAAAATTAAATATGTGTGTAGGGTTCCTAGGATTCCTAGGGACATATGTTGTCATGAAATGCATAAAAAGGGGTTGTATTATTTCCTATGACCCCCTTTTCCCCATTCAAACTAATCAAATAGATTCCTAGGGGTCCTAACACCCATAAGGACATATGTTGTCATAAATATGTTGAAAGGCATCATAGTATACCTTTCGACCTCATTCAACCCATTCAAAGAAATGAAAATAGGTCCCTAAGGACATATGCTATCATGAAATGTGTTGAAAGGGGTCATAGGCTATCCCGTGTCCTTTTTTGACCTATTCCATCAAATGAGTTGTTATTAAATGTGTTGAGATGCATCACACATTATCTTATGACTCCTTTCAACCATTCCAACAAATAAAATTGGTCCTTAGGGGTCATAGGGATGTATGTTGTCATCAAATGTGTTGAAAAGGTCAAAATATATCCTTTGTCCCCTTTTGAACCATTCAAACAAATGAAATAGGTCCCTAGGGGTCCTAGGTCCCCTAAGGACATATATTGTCATGAAATGGATCAAAAGGGGTCATAAGTTATACTGTGACCCCTTTCGACTCATTCCAACAAATGAAATAGATCCCTAGGGGTCCTAGGACCCCTAGTGACATATGTTGTCATGAAATGTGTCGAAAGGGGTCATCGGTTATCCTATGACCCTTTCAACCCATTCAACTATATTATATTTAATAATAATAATATGACTAAATATTAAGTATAATAATCATATATGTTACTATATTATATTTAATATAATAATAATATAGAAACAAATACTAATATATAATAATATAAAATTTAGTTGTTATTGTACACACTTTCCAAATTTTGATTTCCCTCCAAAATATGGATGATCATTTTGGGTAACCAACATCTATTCGAGTATCTAATCTTGAATCAGATAGATACCCAATATCAGATCAAGTACTCGAAATACTGGCATACTTTTTTTCAAAATATTCTCTATCACTGTAGACCCAACAATCATGATATTTTGGGGCCATTTTTATAAGTTCGAAGAAAAAATATTGTTTGGCACCCATACAATTGAAAAGGTTATTACGAGATTTGAGTAGCTATTCGATATTGTTGTCTAAAAGGGGAGCCATAGTTGTAGAAAGGCTAAATGCAAAAGGGAGATATCAAATGAAGACATGCAATATATAGGTAAATGACTGAAGGAAGAGACAAAATATGTTAAATGTGATTCAAGTTGACAATGTATTGATCAAACGTTAAATCATAGAGTCAAAAAATGAATATGTTTCATTGGGGAATGAAAATATATGAATTGATAATGATAATGTCAGGATTGAAAATTTGGAGAATAAAAATTTACCAGTTCATAATGTAAATGTTTAAAATTACAAAGTTGTGTCACCTTTTAAGCTAACTTATTAGAACAACTGAATTTGAGTATTTCTATCTAAAAATCAATTTTATTCAAACATATGGTCTAGACAAATTTACTCCAACTATGTTATATATGTTCTCACACTTTTCCAATTGGAAATGTCTATTCAATGCATGTTTTATACTAATTTGTATCCAATTATTAAAGAAATAAAATTATTTTAGAAAACTAACATTTCAATAATTCTTACTATTTTTTATGATATTCTTTTAATAACATATAATCACCATTTTATAGAGTTCAAAGTCAAGAATATTCTCATATAGAGTTTACAGTGTTTTAATTGGATACAATATATTGTAATTAAAAAATTCTACAAGTACGTATTTTAACACTTGAGAAGATGTTAAGCTTGAGAAAGGAAAAAAATATTAAATCATATTAAAAAAAATTAAAAATGACATGATAACATATAATCACCATTTTATAGAGTTCAAAGTCAAGAATATTCTCATATAGAGTTTATAATGTTTTAGTTAGATATAGTATATTGTAATCGCAAAATTCTACACGTACATATTTTAACACTCAAGAAGATGGAAAGGAAAAAATCTTAAATCATATAAAAAAAAATTAAAAATCACATGATGTTCTAGAGGAGAGTCTCCTCTTCAAGAATGTATAATTTTTTCTTTGCATAGAAAAGATTTAATTTGAAAAATGTCATGGGAGATGAAAAATATTGATTTCAAATGAGTTAAATTTGAATCGTTATAAAAGATAAAATATAGATCTAAAGCCTATTTTGATTTTTGATTTATATAGTTATATATGTTATCTATAACATAATCTAAAATCAAAGGGAAATAAGTTTGTTTTCTCATTATTTTGTTGTGGGAAATAGACCCCTAATTTTCAGTGTTTTTCAACAAGTAAAAAATTATCTTTAAAATTTAAGAAAATATATAAATTCTTATTCAAAATAATTATTGAAAATTATAATCCTAAAATTCATACATTTCTACACATTTCATTAGTTTACTTCTTTATCAAATTCTTAATAATATTACCATTTGTATGCCATTGAAGATGAATAGGTATACTTTTGTGAGCCTTTTCCTTTATAAAAGGGTGACACAAGTTTGTGGTTTTACCCAAATGCCATACCTTGTCAAAAATTAAAATGCAAAATAACATTACATATCATCTAATTATAATCAACATGAAGGTCCTAGAACACCAAAATGGATAATTGAAATTTATGAAATGATTATTACCAATTTGGAAGGGAAAAAATTAAAAAGAACCATTTGGTTATGGGCTTCGAGACTATATAAGATATTTTTCGGTAACAAAATAGTGAAGCAATGTAAAATTTTTATGCACTTATTCAAGATGCAAAAGATCAAACCTATTATTTCCAAATTGAAGATTCGTGTCAAAAAATGGAAAGAAATGCCATTATTATGAAGAATCTTTTTAGTGCTCTCAATAGCATTAGGAAAACTAGTAGAGAGAAGGATAAGAGAGTTACTCGAAGGGTTATTACAACATCTTTAGTAAGTCATCATTTGAGAAAGGGTAGATATATGTGACAAACTTGTACTTACTCAAACCTAAATTGTACTACTATGAGAAGAGCACTTAGTAGATGAGAGAGAACTGACGATCCTCTTCAAAATGAAACATCGGTTTCTAGTGGGAGACTTCCACATTTTGATAAGAAGCTATCAAATGATGTGAAGCAAGAAATTAAACAATTTTTGCACTCTAGCTCAAGAGTATCATCCAATGCTAAAGACGTGTTGAAGTTGAGAATTGACATCAGAGACCACATGCTACATCCTAAACATTATTTGGAGGTAAGTCAAACTATGTTCAAAGAATTTAGAGAGAGTTATCCAAGTTTGTATATATCACAATGGGATTTTTAATCCTTGAAGCCAATTTATTGTGTGTCTATTAAAATTGAAAATATATTTTGTTGTAAATATCATGTGGATTTTTCTATGCACCATGAATTATTACATTCCATCAGTTATACTTTTTATCTAGTATAGAAATGTTGGAGAATTGTGGTGCTAGTGGGCTTCCAAAATCATCAAGACACTTGATAGATTAATTTTTATGTCATAGAGTTGATTGTTATATCTTTTATAGATATGTTTTCTTAAATGAGAAGTATTCATAATATGATGGCTTATCCCAGCTTGACACATGTTTCCATGAGTGGTGCGAGCAACATCTTGGGAGGACAATAGTAAAAAAAATGGTATATGAAATGATGAAATACACATTGATAGTGGAGTTGATGGCTTTATATGTGAATTGGTTGCAAAAGAAATCAGTGTGCCTAGTTTTATTTCAGATTTTAAGATAGATCTTTTCCATAAGTATGCAAGGCATAGTTACAAGTCTTGGTGGTTGGATAAGTAATTCAAAATGTGTAAGGAGACTTTTCCCACTATAAATATTATATTAGTTGTTGAATTTGTAGACAACTACAAATTGTAACTCTAAAATGAGACACAATCTCAGTATTATAAGTCCTTTCAATTTATTATTATTTGCCACATAACATATAGACATGCCTCTAATATTGCTAAAGATAATTATAAGATATTAGAGAGTACCATTTTTACATATGTGATGATAGATCTCATTCTCATGAGTTTGTGCAACATTTTTTTGAGATATATTTTGCTTTCTTTTAGTAGCATAACATTGTTATGAATATACATATCATTTGATTGGATAATTGTATAGGTCAATTCAAGAATGCTCACATGTTTTATTGGTTATTTAGGATGTATGTAAAGAGTGGGCTACCTCATGTTTGAAGTTTTTTTGAGTCCAGCCATGGGAAAGAAGAACATGATGGAGTAGGGGCATATGTGAAGAGAGCTCTAGTTAAGGAGAAACTAAATGTTCCAAGAGTAGAGTTTCTTTATGCTCAAAGCATTGTTGATCAATGTAGTTGAACATTATCACAGGGGGGACTCCTAATTCAGTAGTGCACAAGTTCTTTTGGTTGGTTAAGGAAGGGTTTATAGGTGATAGATCAGATTGTGCTATTGTTAGAGACTCATCAAAAATGCAATCATTCCAGAGCTCTAATTCTATTACATGGACCATTTTGACATGAAGGCTAGCTTTCTTTTGTCCTGGTTGTTTTCTATGTGATTGGGATCACTATGAGTCAAGTGAGTGGGTGGACACATGCTCTACATTATTTTACTTCAATATCTATCATAACCTTTCTCATAAATGATGACATGGAAAGTTCACTTGAGCATAACCATCTATCATATTTTCTTCAACGAGGACATGTCTTTTCATTGGTTGCACCATAGGGGATTGATAAGAAATTAGATTATTGGTTCACACATTGTGTAAGAGGTAAACAACATCTTGCATAACTAATCATAGATGATGATGGATTCACATATCTTACTAGCTCATTTTTTGTTGCTAGAACATGGTTGCAAACATACATGCTTAGAAGGAATGAAATTCCTACATTTGAAGACTATCAAAAGCACAAAACAATTCTCATATATAAATATCTTATTATAGAAAAAACATGTCAATTTGTCAAAGCATCAAGGAAGACTAAAAAAATAACATTTTACTAGTACTAATGGTGATCATGAAGCCTTATTGGAGACCCTAAAATAGAGAGATGACCCTACATGAACACTCAACTAGGTATATTTACTTCTTATGTTCTTTTGTTCATAATAATTTAGTGAACTGATGAGTATCTTGTTTAATATGATTGTTTTCTAATATTTTTGTGATATTAGAATGTAGATACATCATGAAGAGTGGCCATGCATGAAGATAAAAACTAAATTAGGAGCAGAATGAAGAAAAATCTATTCTATTTTTGACACTATGATTTTTGGTATTTGTGTATTGATGTAATAATGATGAAACACTTGAGATATTGTAAATGTAAACTTGTTGCTTTGATTTTAAAAAATAAAAATGTTTTACTTGATGTAATTTATGTAGAGGGAACCAAAAATTATGATTTTAATTAATACTAAAACCAAACTTACACAATGCCTAATGCCAAAAACTTGAGGGAGCTATTTTTTTTTTGACTTAATACTAACCCTAGTGACCCCCTTTTCTAGCTATGGAGAGCCTCCAACATTCATGGCCATCCCATACTGAAGAGTCTCCAAGGTGCCTCAGTTCATTGGTACATCATTGTGCAACTTTGAAACCACTAATCTTGGAATCAAATTGTTAGCACCATTAGCTTTAGATGGGTAGGTGAACCCTAGTGATACCCTTTTTTGATCATGGAGAGCCTCCATTGTTTTTCGCCACCCCATACTGAAGAGTCTCCAAGGTGATCTAAGTGTGTTTGGAGGTGGACCTTCTGAGGGTCATAACTCAAAGTTCATGGGGGCTATTAGTGAAATGTCAAATGGTACAAGATTTTCATGCTAAGGCTTAAAATAACCTATTTCATTTCTAATAGATCACATTCCTTTTGGATTTGGCACAATTATCTTACTCGATGCCAAAACATGCATTATGCCGCAATTCATAGGTGCAACACTCAGCAACTTTAAAATTGTTGATCTTGGCATCAAATCATCAGTGCCATTAGCTCTAGATGGGTAGGTAAAACCCTTTTAATACCCTTGTTCCAGCCACAAAGATCCTCCATCGTTCATTACCACCTCATATGAAAGAGTCTCAAAGGTTCTTAAAGTGCATTTGGAGGTCAATCTTCCAAGGATCATAACTCAGAGCTCATGAGAGCTATTGTTGATATGTCAAATGCTATAGGATGCTCATGTTGAGGCATGAAATAACCTATCTCATTTCCAAGAGATCACATTCTATTTGGATTTAGCACAATGATCTCGTTTGATGCCAAAACTTCTAGTGTGCCTCAGTTCATTGGTTCATCTTTGTATGGGGGATGAACCCTAGTGACACCCTTTTTCTAGCTACATAGAGCCTCCATAATTTATGGCCACCCCATACTAAAAAGTCTCCAAGGTGATCTAAGTGTGTTTGGAGGTCAATCTTCTAAGGGTTGTAACTCAGAGCTTATGGGGGATATCAATAAAAATTCAAATTATAGAGGATGGTAATGCTGAGGCCTACAATAACCTATCTCATTTTTAAGAAATTGCATTCTTTTTCAATTTAGCACAGTGATCTTGCTTGATGCAAAAACTTGCAGTGTGCCTTAGTTCATTGGTGCATCACTACATAACTTTGAAAAGACTTATCTTGGCATTGAATAGTCAGTGCCATTAGCTCTAGATGGCCAAGTGAACCATAGTGAAACCATTTTTTTGGCCACCAAAAACCTCCAACATTCATGACCACCCAATACTAAAGAGTCTCCCAAGTGCTCCAAGTGTGTTTTGGTGGGTGAATCATAGTGACATCTTAAGAGATTATAGAGATTACTTCAAATTAAACATTGCATCAAAATTTTATAATAAATGTTTTTAAAATGTTCTTCATAGATTATTGCAGTTAAATCAAATATAACAAACGTGTTCAAAATGAAAGATATTTCATAAACATGAACAATACACATGATCAACAATAAATTAAACAATACTATACTAAATTAATATGTATATCATTGTGCACATAAATGAAAAAAAATATATAAAAATACATGTATCAGCAGACAAATTACACAAATATATACCAAAGTTCATGTATCCATAGAAAAATTACATAAATATATATCAAAATACATAGATCCATATACAAAATGTGGTTGATCATGCCATCGAAATGTGTATAATATCAATATTTTTGTATACAATGTGGCATGTACCATCTCAAAATGTCTCATGATGCTTCCTATGACAACTATACTATCATATGCTACTAGTGGATGATCAAAATGTAGCCTCTTCACTACACTAGGTGTATTGGACGCCTCCTATATAAAAAAAAAAGGAAAACACAAAGTTTGACTACTAAATTTATATGATTTTATTTATCTAACATTGAATTACTAAAATGCATGATGATCCTTTTTTTAATGAATATTTATAGTATTAAAATTTCATGATAAATAACTCTCTTGTCGATGTCCTATGCTGGTCAGGAGTCCTCTTGTATGTTAAGATGCATCAAAACTAGTTGGTTGTGGCCTGTATATGTTCAAATATGTTGTTAGATGGATCTATTCCTTAAACTATAACATTATAACTATTAGCATACTAAATTTGTAGCATATAATCAAGAATTCAAACTACAACTTACCTTTTTTGATGACTCCTCTAGATATAATGGTTGCATGACCAAAGATATAAAAACATGATGTCCAACCTCCTATGCACTAGGTATTCTCTATGAAATAAAAAGGCTAATTGTTAATATCACAAAAATATATTTTGATTTTTTTTATGAAAATAAGAAAAATAACAAATAAATGATACTTAAAGATATGATGGGGCTCTTTCTGTGAATGGAAATGCCAGAGGGTCTGAGATGCCAAATCTTCCTAGACTCATCACCAATAGCCATGCCCTATACAATAAAGAATGTAATTAAATTTCATTACCACAAATATTTTACAAGAATGCATCGATATTTAATCACTTTAAAAGAACCTAATTACCTTTCCCTAGTAAATGGGTTGTGCCTGACCCCATGCACTCTCCCCCACACTAGTAGGTGATACCTACAAGAGAAAAGAATGATTAGAAACCATATATACTCCAATATCAAATGGAAAAACAATGAGAACACAACATACAATACTATAGATGACTCAAGGCTAAATGAAATAGCCAAGAGTGTGACAACATCAACCTATCTGAGCTACTCCTCAGTCATCAACTAAATATGAATGAAGATTGCAAACATGTATAAGTCAATATGGGTTAAAATTACTCTATTATATAGATTAACTTTAAATCTCATATGCCATAACAAAAAAATGTATACACATACTGACATAGTAGGATGTCATACCTCTGCATGCCCCTGCTCTCTCATGTCAGGGTGTGTAGTCTATGTACATGCATCTAGTTTATCCTCCTCCTCAAATACAAATTAATACTTAGAAAGATCATCTATGGGACCGAAACACATATTCCTGCACATTATGCAAGTATGGGGCACACAAACATGTGATGAGCTTGTTGATTAATTTCATATTGCATTTGATGTTATAAAAATGTCATATATTTAATAGTTAGTGTATTTCAAGCTCACTCAGGTGATGAAGATAGTTTCCTGTGTCTATTGAGCATTCCAGTGTTTGCTAAGTTTAGAAGATAGCATTTACTAAGTTCACTCAGGCATCAAAGAGAAGTTTTTGGAAGTTGAGTGTTAACCAAGATCAGTCGAGTAACAAAGGAAAGTTAGATGGAACTAGTGTTAACTGAGTTCACTTGGTTAACACAAGAAATCATATCAGTGTTGGTGTCTACTAAGCAGGGTCAACTAACAAAGGATTTTCTTGTTTTTGTATATTAAGTTTAATGGATTTATTTGTTGGTTCTAGCCAATAGAGGAGATGAATATTAATTAATCTAGGTTGTATTCAAGAAAACTTGACAATTTATATGGTATAAGTGTAAGATGATTTTGAGGATTGAAAATGTAAGTGAGTGTGGAAGATGAGAAGATTCTTAGAGGAAGAAAATTGGAGGAATAAGCAATATATCCTTGTTGGGCAACAAAGATTAATCTGATTAGGAAGGATCAAGTGTTTGAGCTATAATTAAGATGTGAAATTAGTAATACAATTGCATGAACAATCAATTCATATCATTGTTACTCTCGAACCATTCTAGCAATGTATCAAGTCTCTTAACAAAGTTGGTGTAACAACTATTTTCCAAATCCTCTAACAAGGTGGCATTTCTAGATTGAAGTGTCTAAATAACTCTAACAAGGACACTCCTAATAGGGTGATTAAATCCTCTAATAGGGCCACACCTAAAATCATGTTTTGTAATATTTATTAGGGTTGGCTCCTAACAGGGCTCACTTCATAAGACTGAAAATCAGTAACTATTTGCAATTGGTGGTTTTCCCAAATTGGGTTTCCATAATAAATCTTGGTGTCACTTGTGTTCATGTTATTTATTTTATGTGTATGCAACTAAGTTAATTAAGGTTAATTATAATTAGTATGTTAAGATCTTCCTGATCAATATTTTCTGATTAACAATTGATATTATAGTGCTTGCCAAGTTACAACATATTGTTAGTGTTAACTAAGTGCCTGTGCTTTAACTAAGTAACAATAGCTTGAATAGAGTTTATGTTTTGTATTGACATCTAAAGGATCTAGGATTTATTTTAGCGGTAAATGATTCACCCCTCCCCTCTCAATTGCTCCTCTTATATTTTTAACAATTGGTATTAGAGATTTTGGTGTTTGTGGAGAAGGTTTAAAGGACCTAAGCTAACAATCAGGATGTCTTACAAAAGAGATTCCCAACTTGAACAAAGATAGTTTTGAGTAATGGAAACAAATTATGAAGGTACATCTAGATATCATTAGTGATTTGGGTCTAAAATATTTGAATGCTAAGTACAAGGCTGCTACTAGAACAATGATTATGGGGGAGACTATTGAAAAGAAGAAACATAATATCATGATGATTGACATTGTATCAACTCTTAACTATGTTGAATTTGATGAGGTCAAAGGATGTGTTACTACTCATGAGATGTGCACAAAGATAAATGATATCTATGGAGATGATCATTATGTGAGAAGAGCCAATGTAAAAAGCTTGAGAGGTCAATTTGATCATATGAAGATGATAGAGGATGAAAATATTTTAAAATATGTTGACAAAATCAAAGCTAGTGTTAGTGCAATCAAAGCCTCTAGAGGGATAATTGAAGATGTAATAGTGGTAAGAAAGGTACTTAGAACCCTTATACCTATCTATGTAATTAGAGTTTCTTCTATTCAAGAGATGAGATGTGATCCAAACAATAAGATAACCCTAGATGCTCTCGTGGGAAGATTGACAACATTTGAGCTAGATAACTATGATAATTATGTTCCTAGTTGTACCAATCTTAAGTCTACATTTGAAGCCAAGTTATCACTCAAGAAGAAAGATGCAAAGTCTAAAGGAAAAAATTTGAAATTGAAGAGGAAGAAAATTCTAAAAGAAAACTTGAAGCCTTTAAAGCATTTCTTGCAAGGAGATATCCCAAAGGCAAAGGAAAATACAAAGGAAAAATTCCTCTAATCTATTTTTCTTGTAAAGAAGTTGGTCACATTTTAAAAAGGTGTCCAAATAGAAAAGACAAATATTAAAATAATAAAAGAAAGTATAAAGGAAAGAAGGATTTTAAAAGATACAAGGATTACAAGGACAAAGGTGATGAGTATTGTTTTATAGCTAAAGAGTTAGATAGTAGTGATGATGATGAGATGGTCTATATTAGTATAAAAGATGAATTTGAAAATGAAGGATATAAATAGCACTTATCTCTCATAGTAGAAAAATAATAAATGGGTTATTGATAGTGGGTGTTCTCATCATATGACTAGTGATAAGACAAAGTTTGAACATATGGAACACTATGATGGTGGAAGTGTAAGATTTGAAAACAATAAACCATCTTGCGTAAAATGAAAATGTTGTATTTCTCTAACAAATGAACTCAAATGTGATAATTCTTATTGGATTGAAGGATTCAAACATAATCTATTGAATATGGCACAATTTAATATTATTAAATTGAAGGTAGAATTCATGAATGGGAAGGCCAAGCAGTTAGATTGAAAAGGAAATCTAGTTGCCTCCAGTAACCAGACAAAAGGTAACTTATTCTACCTAGGTCTTAGTGAAAGTTCATGTTTCATTGCTCAAGTAGAAGAAAGTTGGTTATGACATAAAAGGTTATGTCAAGTGAACTTTGATAACTTAATCAAAATAAGAAAAAACAAAAAAGTGAGAGGCACTCCTAGTCTGAGGAAACCTAATATGGGCTTATGCAAAAAATTTCAAATTGATAAGATGTGAAAGATGAGTTTCAAGAGCAAGAACTATCATTCTAAAGAAGTCTTGGAGATGGTTCACACAAACCTTTGTGGACCTTTCGGTGCTGAGAGCTACATTGGAGATAACTAGTTTATTTTATTTTTTGATGATTACTCTAGAATGATGAAATAATGTATCTGAAAGATAAATCTGAAACATTTCAAAATTTTAAGTGGTATCTTGCAAGAGTAAAGAAGGAAATATGAAAGAAGCTGAAATGTTTGAGATTAGATAGAGGAGATTAATTCATTTCCAATGAATTAAATGAATTCTACATTGAAAGAGGAATAAAAAAATGAGTATGAGCATGTGGTACACTTCAGTAGAATGGTATAACAGAAAGAAGGAACAAATCAATTATAGATTGTGCAAGAACCTTTATAATAGAAAGGAATATTTTAATGAAATACTAGAAGGAAACAAGTAGTACAATAGTTCATAACTTGAATAGAGAACAATTGAAGAAAGACATGTTCAATATTTATGGAGTAATAGTTCATATTATAGTGCTTGCTAAGTTAAAGCATATTATTAGTCTTAACTAAGTGCCTTTGTGTTAATAGAGTAACAATAGTTTCAACAAAATTTATATTTTCTATTGACATGAAAGGGATCTGGGATTTATTTTAGTGGTAACTGATTCACCCCTACCCTCTCAATTAATCCTCTTATATTTCTAATAGACCTCACCAATGATGAACTCATGCTAGCATTATCAATACAGGGAGGCAACATTTACCTAGTATGGGATATCAATAAGCTACTTAATCTAAGGATGGCTCCAATAGTTTGAGAGGTAGCCTCTATAATGATATCAAGATGCTACACTAGAGGAGGGGGAGAGACATCAGTAGGGGGGGAAAAGTACCAACTTTCTTCCACTAGGAAAAGGGTCTATCCTAAGGAGCTCCTCCTCCTACACTCATGTTGGGACTCATGCTCCAATAGTTCACCTTGAGGTGCAACACAAATTCAACATACAATTTTTTAAAGAAATAGAATGGAACCTCTAAATTTTTGTGTGGAGGTTTGTTAAAAAATATCCACCAACAATCCCAAAAGTTCACACACATAACCTCATTTGTGTACCATTTAATTGATAGTTTGGGCTTTGTGCATTCTACTATTTTACCATATTTTGGGCCCATAAAAAGGTTAACTATATAACTTTAGTTATATTGAAAGCCACAACTTCATCATAGTCTTACCCATCATCAAACATGGCATGCATTTTCTCATGCCAGTGAAGAGTAGAATTTTGTTCTTTAGTAAGTGTTTCAATATTATCTACTATGGTGTTTAATATGGATAATATGGAAGCCAATAAAAGTATATTGTTATATGTGGTTTGTAAATCCCTTAGTTCGGTGAGATTTTCATATATTGAATCTTCAATTTGAGGAGACTTTTGAGGGGGTAGGGGATTGTTTGTTGGATGGTTTTTAGGGGGTATTGAATTTTTTGGTGGAGGGTTACAGGGTCAACCATACCTATTAAATTGCAAAACATAGTTTCTATTAAAAAACCTAAGTTTCAACAATTTGGATTTAAAATAACTAATTTATATTAAAATTCACTCAAATCATAAAAAAATACAAAAAAAATTACATGTATCTGATACCTATTCCTATATTCAATAACCAAATTGAAGCAGCACAGTAAAACCCAAAATACAAATGCCAAAAAATTGCTTTGACTTTTTTTTTTGAAATTCTATGTCATAGGTAATAGGTATCTGATCTCATGTCGAATACTCAATAATGGATCAGATACCCAAAATGTCTTGAATCAACCTTTTTGCATTGGTATCAGGATTGGTGAAGAAAAGTCAAAAGATTTTGAAATGCATTTAGATGTTTTCAAACTCCACTATTTTCACATCCCCACTTTTTGGTACACCATGGTCCTATACATTCCCCAACATTTATTTTAAGTTCCTTAATCTTTAGCTCATTTGCTCGGTCAAACCTATGCATTAGGTCAATCTTTGATAACTTCTCCAAGACTTTAATATAATTGTCTTATTCTCTTGTAGCATGATTGAATAATCATTTGATCTTGTCAAAGTCTAACCAATCAAGTGCCTATTTATAGTTCCTTCTAATAACTCAACCTTTCCCCTAGGTTCTTTTGTTATGAACAACTTCTCAAATTGTAATGAAATAACTAGCACAATAGAAGAAATAATATAAAATATTATATAAATACTTGATAACAGTTGAGATTAATTGGCCACTTCGAGGTGGCAATCCTCTAAATATCTCCAATGAGAACACGCTTCACAATATAGGATGAAATAAGACTCACAACCTCCTATATCTACCTAATTATTCTTAGGTTGAATAGACAAACCCCTTCATAACAACTAGGTTGACCTACCTACCTAAATTATAATGTAAAAATGATAACATGACTTAATTAAAGATTAAGATAATCACAAGTTGCCTATTCATAACCCTATATACAATCATATTAAGGGCATAGCATGCCCCCTCTCTTGAAAGAAGCATATTCCTCAATGCTAACCAAGTGTGGATTCTTTTGAATTAATTCCTCATCCTCCCATGTGGCCTCTTCAACTAGTAAATTCTTCTATTGGATGAGATATTGAGTCAGGATTTTGTTCCTTAGCTTCTTCATGCATGTTTGAAGAATGCTCTCTAGTTCCAAAATTATTCTTCCTTCTTCATCAAGTTCTAGTAGTACTATTTGAGTAGGAATACGATTCCAAATTACCTTCTTCAAAAAAGAAACATGAAAAACTGGATGTATCTTTGTTTTTGGTGTCAAGCTTGTAGGTAACACTACCTATCTTTTGCATGGTTTGGTATGGTCCATACTTTCTTGGAGACAACTTATTATTCTTTTCTTGTTGCTTCATTGAGATTTTTTTATAAGGCTACAATCTCAAGAAGACCCAGTCCCCAACTTCAAAATTTCTTTCACTAAGATGTTGGTCCACTTGTTTTATTCAATTTTGTGCCATAGCTAAATTCTCTTTGAGTCCTAAAAGTTACCATTCTTGATGAAGCAAGTGATCATCTACTACTTGAACTCTTGGTGACACCTTTAATGATGATGTGATGGAAGGAGGAGGATATCCATAAAGTGCCAAAAATGGAGACATTTTTAATGAGCTAGGACAAGAAGTATTGTACCACCATTCTGCAAGAGGTGCCTAATTTTCATGTCCCCTTTTCAAATAATTAAAAAATAATAATCTTTGCTAAGGCAGGCAGGCCCAAGAAAGTGAAGTTTCGAAAAAAGGGGGGTTAATCTTTGGAAACCGTTGGACTAATAAATGAAAATTATTATTAAAATATGTTTAATTAACCTCTCTTGGACGTGAGTTATGGTTATGCCCTCTTTTAAGGGGTTTGGAGGCATTTTGGGCTCATTGGAGAACTGGATTTTTGCTCATTCTTTGTTATTCTTCAGAGGCTGCCAAACCTGTGGAGAAGGAGACCCAAGAACGGGAGTTTGCAGGTTTCCAGGGAGACCCAAGAACAAGAGTTTGTAGGTTTCTAGGAAGGCTAAGGATGGGAGTTTGAAGCCATTCCATGTGCATGCTCATACAGAGTTTGCCTTTGTGCTGAACAGTCTAGATTTGTGGGCTTTTGGGTGTGTTTTTTGCATGAGTTTGGTGTTTTTAGTTGAGCATTTCATATCAATTTTGGTTTCTTCTGTATTTTAGACTTTAAGCTATTAAAATAGAGCTGAATATATGTATTGGGACGTGATTAAACTTCTGAGATAGTTTATTAGTGTTTTTGTGGTGTTTCCGAGCATTTTTGTGTTAATTTCGGGAGCCCGATGAGCATAGTTTTTGTCCTACATTTGTGAGTTGTTGTGTAAAGGCCATATATATCTGGAAATGTCATTTTTTAGGCTGTTATGCTACTAAAATTTCTGTAAAAATGTCCATTTTCAGATTTATTAATAACAGGTGAAGCCGTGAAGCTTTTTGGCACTATTTTCGGCATACCCGATTTGGGGTTTCTTGAGAAATTTGGTGGATCTTTGTGATATCAGTTGTTTGATTTTGAAAATCTGATTAGAGGCATGAAATACGATAAAAAAACAGAAAAGGGGACATTTCAGTGGTATCAGAGCCATGATCTTGCCAGCCTGAGGGTTTGTAGAAGCTTGCATGTCAGTTTTAACAACTACCCAGATCTTGCATGTCAGTTTTGACAACTACCCAGATCTTGCATGTCATAATTTATGATTGCATGTTGCTTCTAATCAGCTGCATGTCAAAATTTATGGTTGCATGCTACTTCTAATCATTTGCATGTTAGTTCTTGGTGAATTTAGTGGTTGTAAAAGTTTGCATGTCAGTTTTGACAACTACCCAGATCTTGCATGTCAGTTTTGACAGCTACCTAGATCTTGCATGTCAGTTTTGACAACTACCCAGATCTTGCATGTCAGTTTTGACAACTACCCAGATCTTGCATGTCATAATTTGGTGGTTTCATGTTGCTTCTAATCAGTTGCATGTCAAAATCTATGGTTGCATGCTACTTCTAATCATTTGCATGTTAGTTCTTGGTGTTTGAAGAAGTTATATCCTATTGGGGTTACACTCTACTTTACCCAGAATTGACAGGTATAGTATAGAGTCTCAGAGGAAACGATCTTGGGCAATTGATATCCAGAGTCAAAACAATAGAAAGGATGGTTATTTAGACATTTGAGATAAACTTATGAAAATAAGCCATGACATGTCTAAACAGTTGGTCGAGCACCATCGTATAATGAATGACATGTTGTCCGACCCAGCTAAGGTCGATAAGTTGACTGGATTTTTATTTGGCAGATTTTCTCATAGGAAAGATGACACAATTCCCAAGAACTTGCATGATGAGTTTGAGAAACTAGCTGATAGTCAGGTAGAGGTCTTAGATTCTACTTTGCCACAGGAGGTGGTGGGAAAGGATATTACACAGATTGATAGTAATGGTCAACTTGATACTCAAATTAATACAATTGTTTACAAGTCGTCAAAGGGTGATGCCACAGGTATTCAGGATGGTATAGTTACAATAGGCAGTGACTATAGTGTAGTGGGTTTAGATGATGATTATAAGGATGTTGTTGTGCAGGATGGTGAGATACTTGGTAGAGATGAGCAGACATTGAGCATTCATGACTTTGCTAAGAAAGAGTACCAGGCACAGTTAGATGCTTCATCACATGAGGTTGAGGCTGGTAGTACTTCACATGATTTGTCCAGCCAGCTGAAGGTGAATGAAGATAGTACTGTGACTTCATTATCTCATCATGACAGCTTGTCCGATGTTGGTATTAGTTTTTATACACCGGTGTTGGGCTTTGTTCATATATCCAATCGACCATACTTGTTGGAATGTGTTGATGATCTTTCATATTTGGTAGTGTGTACAGATGAGTCCTAGGATCATATTGGCATTGACGACATCCA
Organism: Cupressus sempervirens; assembly: GCA_028749045.1. NCBI lineage: Eukaryota > Viridiplantae > Streptophyta > Pinopsida > Cupressales > Cupressaceae > Cupressus > Cupressus sempervirens. Next base: position 211,541,506 of record CM053786.1, on the reverse strand, counting down.
GGAGGATGTAGTGGGCAGTTTTGAAGACTTAGTTTCCTTGGGTACAAAGGAGTTGGACAGTAGTGCTATAGTTTTTGATACTTCGTATGTTGATATGAGCTTTAGAGTTGATTCACAGGATATGGATGGTAATACTCTAGAGACTAGTAACTTTGAGGATACTCCTTTAGATAGTGCATCAGAGGAGGTTTGTAGGAGACAGTCAAGCCAGTGCCATCATGTGTCTAATCAGTTGAGAGTTAGTGACCAAGACATTGCTATCACTTGCTAGCATTTCGATGTTGCTCGTCAGTTGTTATCAGCTTATGGATGGGCTTCTCCTACTAGTGATGAGCAGGGAGGTAGTTATCTTTCCTTGACAGAGTTCCACTCTTTATGGTAGGCTATCCAGATTCTGAGACAGGATTATATGCAATTGTTAGCAGATAGAGATTATCTTATGGAGTGGGGCAGTACAACATATGATGCATTGTTGGCCGAGGAAGATGAGGTGAGTGAGCTTACTGAGCAGCTTGAGGTGACTTCTAAGATTCTTGAGAGTACACAGTTGGCTTTCAAGGAGTCACAATTTCATTTGGCTAAGGTGACCATGGAGTTAGAGAAACTACAGTCTCTACCAGATTCTATACAGTCATAAGTGGTGGTGTCTAATGATCCAAGGATGTCCATGGTCAAGATTTTCAAAGAAAGTGGAGATGGGGATGCATCCATCCTTGATACTAACATTAGCATATCAAGTTCATCCCCACTAGAGTCAAGTTTAGTTGAGTTGGGTGGTACAGTAGATTGTTGTGGTATGCCTGATATGGTGGTGGCCTCTAGTACTGAGGGCACAGAGACTAGAGATGTATCAAAGATCATGTGTGATGTTGGTGAGTCGGCAGTTGGCATGGTTCCTACTAGTAATAATACTCCCTTGGGGATATCTTCAGAGGTAGTAGTCAATTCCAACATGGTTAATGATCAATTGTAGTTAGTTTTATCTGGATTACAGTCTAAGCCATTGACTGAGATTGGCGCATTCTATCGACATTACACTGTGAGGTATGCTCATCAATTTACCTTTGATGACCATGTTGATGAGATGATGATACAAAGATGTACTTTGGTTCCTAGTGCTTATCATCAGTTATGGGACAGTTTGATGCCTCAAGATGAGAGTTGTGATGGGCATGACATGGTGATAGGTTCTACAGTTGACAACTTGATAATATGTGACTTAGAGCAGGATTTTGGGAGTGATGCTTCAGTGGGTGTTGTTATTGATTCTACTCCTTTGGCTATGACATCTCTTGACTTAGCTAGTGATCAGTCACAGTGGGTTGTATCACTTGTTCATGCAATGCATGGGAGTTATGGTTATGAGATAGTGGCCAATGATTTGCAGAGTTGCGTTGACTGTAGGAGTTGTACAGTGTGTGGATTCTCCATACTTGGTACAGTTTCATTCGAGAGCATTCACCATTGTTGCAGAGTTGGATTGTACATTCCATATGGGCTAGTGGGATGCGTTGATGGTATTTACTATGTTGGTAGTTTGATTTGTCCACTTTACTTGGGTTTTGATGTTTAAAGAGTTTGTGTCTCATGGGTTTTTGACTGTGGTAGTGGTGATTTTGGAGTTTGGCTGAGCTATAATTGTCAGTTTGATTATGGATTCCTCTTGGTCATATTGCAGAGGATATTGCAGGAGCCTGTGTTAATTGGTAGTAGTATAGTTCATGACTACATTTGGGATCTAGGTGGATTGATTGGTTTATTGTTCAGCCATTCCTTGAGGACAAGAAATGTTTGGGAGGGGAGGACTTGTCATGTCCCCTTTTCAAATAATTAAAAAATAATAATCTTTGCTAAGGTAGGCAGGCCCAAGAAAGTGAAGTTTCGAAAAAAGGGGGGTTAATCTTTGGAAACCGTTGGACTAATAAATGAAAATTATTATTAAAATATGTTTCATTAACCTTTCTTGGATGTGAGTTATGGTTATGCCCTCTTTTAAGGGGTTTGGAGGCATTTTGGGCTCATTGGAGAACTGGATTTTTGCTCATTCTTTGTTATTCTTCAGAGGCTGCCAAACCTGTGGAGAAGGAGACCCAAGAACGGGAGTTTGCAGGTTTCCAGGGAGACCCAAGAATGAGATTTTGCAGGTTTCCAGGAAGGCTAAGGATGGGATTTTGAAGCCATTCCATGTGCATGCTCATACAGAGTTTGCCTTTGTGCTGAACAGTCTAGATTTGTGGGTTTTTGGGTGTATTTTTTGCATGAGTTTGGTGTTTTCAGTTGAGCATTTCATATTAGTTTTGGTTGCTGCTGTATTTCAGACTTTAAGCTGTTAAAATAGAGCTGAATATATGTATTGGTACGTGATTAAACTTTTGAGATAGTTTATTAGTATTTTTGTGGTGTTTCCGGGCATTTTTGTGTTAATTTCGGGAGCCTGATGAGCATAGTTTTTGTCCTACATTTGTGAGCTGTTGTGTAAAGGCCATATAGATCTATAAATTTCATTTTTTAGGCTGTTATGCTACTTAAATTTCTGTAAAAATTTCCATTTTCAGATTTATTAATAACAGGTGAAGCCGTTAAGCTTTTTGGCACTATTTTCGGCATACCCGATTTGGGGTTTCTTGAGAAATTTGGTGGATCTTTGTGATATTAGTTGTTTGATTTTGAAAACCTGATTAGAGGCAAGAAATACCATAACAAATCATAAAAGGGGACATTTCACTAATCTACCCATTGAGATTGTTTTTCTAAAGTGAAACAACGTAGATATCGTTCCAAAAATTTATTAACCACCTCAGTTTGCCCATCTAATTGTGGATGGTATGAAGAACTATGAGCCAATTAAGTACCCAAACATGAGAATAAGTCTTTCTAAAATTGACTAATAAAGACAGGATCACGATCACTAATAATAACCTTAGGTGTATTGTGTAGCTTTTGGATATTCTCCAAAAAAACTTTTTGCCACTATACTTTCTATAAAAGAATGTGATAATTCAATAAAATATGCATATTTAGTAAGGCGATCAACTACTACCATGAGGAAATTATGACCTTTAGATTTTTGGAGCCCTATGATGAAGTTCATGGATACCTCTTCCCAACATTGGCTAGGGAATAGATAAAGGTTGGAAGAGACTTGATGTCTTAATTGTTTCCCCCTTATTTCTTTGACAAACTAAACATTCAACCACAAACTTTTGATCACCTTTTAGTGCTTCCCAAAAAAAATCTTGGTTGACCCTATGATATGTCTTCAAAAATCCTGAATGACCACCAATTGGGGACTTATGTAGCTCTTTGAGAATCTTGTGTTTAAGAGTGGAATTCTTGCAAAGATACAAGCATTCTTTATACCAAAGAATATCCCCCTTTAAACGAAATGTATCTGAACTAATAGGGTCACTTTTTATTTGCTGGATGAGATTACTTGTTGCAACATGATTTTTCCACTCTTCTTTGGCTTCTACCACCCAATTTTCTTGAAATATTGAAAGGGCACACAATAAGGCTTCATCTTTTTTATCTTTCTTGGAAAGTACATTGACTACAATAATACCCTTCCCTTTCTTGTTTACAATTTCAAAGTCATATCCCAACATCTTAGAGACCCATTTTTGTTGCTCTTTTGATGATAGTCTTTGTTCCAAAAAATATTTTAGGCTATCATGATCTGCCTTGACCTTGAAGTGTCAACTCATTAAATAAGGCCTCCATTTTTTAACTGCATGGAGGATTGCTAACATTTCCTTCTCGTAAATAGGTTTGAGTTGATTTTTACCTTTTAAATCAATGACTCTCAAAAGAAATTGGTTAACCTTATTGCATGAGAGCTACTCCTATCCCATTTCTAAAAGGATCGCATTCCACAATGAATTCCATGATGAATTTTGGAGTTTCAAGCATTGGAGTTGTACACATAGCCTTCTTCAATTGCTGAAATGATACACCAGCAAATTCATTCCAATGAAAAGAATCCTTCTTCAATAGAGTTGTAAGGGGTGCTACTATATGACCATAATTCCTCACAAATCTTATATAGTATCCTAGCAATGCCAAGAAACCCCTCAACTTCTTAATAGTTTTTGGAATAGGCCATTCCATGATAACCTTAATTTTGCTAGGGTCCACCTTTACTCCTTCATGTGAAACTATGTGTCCCAAATAGTCCACCTTGTTAAAACCAAAAGCACACTTGGATGGATTAGCATATAGTCAATGATCAATAAGTAATTATAATTCTCAATCTACATGCTAGAAATGTTCTTCCCAATTCTTGCTATAAATTAATATATCATCAAAAGACACTAACACAAACTTTCTCAAGGACTTCTTAAAAATGGAATTCATCAAACTTTAGAATGTAGATGGTGTATTGGTAAGACTGAGTGGCATCACTGAAAATTCATAATGACCTTCATGAGTTTGAAATGTTGTCTTACAAATATCTTCCTCCTTAATCTAAATTTGGTGATAACCTGATCTAAGAGCTAACTTGGTAAAATACATAGCTCCATTTAATTCATCTAGAAGATCATCAATTACTAGAATAGGAAACTTATCTTTAATGGTGTACTTGTTGAGCACTCTATAATCTAGACACATGCACCAAGTTTCATCCTTCTTACACACTAGTACAATAGGTGTGGAGTAAGCACTTTGGCTATGCCTTATAATTCCTACCTCTAGCATTTCCTCAACAATTTTTTTCTATCTCACTTTTTTTTATGTGTGGGTACTATAAGGCCTAATGTTTGGTGGCTAAATACCTAGAACTAGTTGTATGGCATAGTCATGATCCCTCTTAGGAGGAAGTCCTTTAGGAACATCTCTAAGAATCACTAAGTGATGATCAATTATTTCTTGTAAATCTAGATAAGTAAGAGCATTAGATTGAGAGACTTCTAATGAACATAGTTGGGCCACAAATCTATATGCACCTTTCTTAAGAAGTTTTTGCATTTGATGAGAGCATACCATCTATGGGGATTTTGGCTTTAATCCCCTTAGCTCAACTACCTTTTCTTGTGATTGATATCGCATGAATAGTTCTTGGAAATTTATTTCAATTGTTCCAAATGTAGTAATCCATTGTACTCCTAAAAAAATATCTACTATACACATGGATATCACATACATTGGGGTATCAAGTTGATAACCTCCCATGGATAGTTCGATGCTATGAGACTTCCTTGAACAACTAATTATGCCCCCATCTACAATCAAAACTTGAAACTCTAGGGCTAGATATATAAAACAATTTAGAAGAGTTTCCAACCTTTTGTTGATGAAATTATGAGTACTACTTAAGTCAATCAATGTTGTTACTTTCTGCTTCTTTAAGAAACCCACTACCTTGAGAGTTTGTGGTGCACTAAAACCTAAAAGTGCATGACAAGAAATGATTGGTTGAGAATCATGTCATTCCTCACCTAACTCCCTATCCTCCTCTGATATGGGTTCACCCTCTTCTTCCTCACTTGGAACTTCAATATAGAACAATTTATTTTCACTATATTTATGTCCTTGACTATATTTTCTATCACAATTGAAACACAACCCTTTTTCTCTTTTCTCCCCAATTTTTTGTGGAGGAAGATAAGGTGTTGAATATCCTTTGTCTCTTTTCATATTAGCCCCCTACTTTCTAGAAATCAAGAACTTCTCCTCTACCCTAAGTGCCAATATAAAAGGCTCATTTACTAAACTAGGACAAAACATGTGTACCTCATGTTGAATGTGATCCTTGAGACCACCCAAGAATAAATCATTCAGGTTCTCCTCTATAATTATCTCTACTCTTAAGGATGGATTTTAGAATTGAACAATATAATCATTAATTGATCTTGTTTGTTGAAACTTAGCAAGTTAGCTAAAGAAGTTTTCTATCACACTATTGCTATATTGTGCTTGGAGTTCTCTATAAAAATTGACCATGATACAGTGAGACCCTTTTTCCTCTTATGAGTACAAAGCCAACAATAGCAAATAAATTGATCTAGTTCTATATATAAGGAAGCCATTGTAACCTTTTGTCTACATGGTATTTGATGTATTTCAAAAAAATTCTCCATTTGATTTATCCATATTAGAGGATCCTTTCCATCAAATTTTCCCATATCCACCTTTGGAAAGAGATTCCTAGATCACGCAGGATTAATAAAATTTATGTCATTATTAGGCAACTTGAAGTTTTCACCTTGATTTCTTTAGAGGTCCTTCCTTGTTTCATTCATATAGGTGATTAACATGCTCTGTATATCTAATATATCTCCTTGTAGGTCTCACATATCCTTCTTAACTTCTTCCTTGAACTTACTAAGTTCCTCACTATGCTTACTATCCTCTGTTGCTTCCCAATCTTGATTAGAGGATTTTCCTAGTGTGGTAGAATTCTATTTGTCTCTTGTTGGAGGCCTTGACATGATGGAAACCAATATTTTTGAAATAAATCACACAAATGAAATGTAATTTTTTTAATTTATTTATTTTTTACTATAACTTACTTGGGCCAAGAAATCCTTACTTGGAAAAAAATCCTCCAAAAAAAATTAGCAAATTTTCTTCCTTGAGAGAGAAAATATTTCTTATTTTTGTTTTTCAATTCCTCCAAGCTTTGAATTTAGGCTTCTCTACTATGTATTGAAAAACCCAATACAAGTTATACTCCAATTCGGTAGGATGTGAGAGATATGAAGATCTCAAAAAAATTGTGTAGAAATAGTAATTCTGAAATAATTTCCTTAAATTTACTCCAATTCCTCTAAATTTTGGACTATAGCTTCTTTAATATGTTCTTCAAAAACCCTTTAAAAATATTTGAAAAATTTACTAAAATCTAAAAGTTGTGATCTTCACAAAATTGCCCAAATGTTGAGAAAAAATCTTTCGTCTATGGTGCCAAGATCGTGCTTTGATACCACTTGTAATTAAATCAATAGCACAATAGAAGAAATAATATGAAATATTATATAAATACTTGATAATAGCTGAGATTAGTAGGCTACTTTGAGGGGGAAATCCTCCAAATATCTCCAATGAGAACACACTTCAAAATATATGATGAAATAAGACTCACAACCTCCTATATATACCTAATTATGCTTAGGTTGAATAGACACAACCCTTCATAACACCGCGGCTAACCTACCTACTTAAATTATAATATAATAATGATAACATGACTTAATTAAGGATTAAGATATCCACAAGTTGACTATTCATAATCCTATATACAATAATATTAAGGGCATATCACAAATCCTCTTCATCAATCATGTACATTTGACACTCAAATTAAATAGAAAATTGTCTGACCAATAAGGTTTGATATCAATGACAACATAATAATTATTCCAATTGTAGTTTCCAACAAATATAATGTTAGAGAACATAAAGAGTAGGTACAAAATATGTGGTATAAATAAGATTAAGAAGAGAAGGGTAATGATTGCATAAGATGGAGTGGTACATAACAAATAGACATAATAAGGGAGATTAAAAGGATGATACAAATTGATGAATGAGATTAAGTGGTAGACAGAAAATAGTATTTTTTATTAATAAATCACATAAAAAATTGGATTTAGATGTGTTGGGATCTATGAGAGGACATTTTTATTAAATAAAAGCAATACATAAAAAATTACATAATTAATAGAGGAAAAGGTCAAATAAAGAGAAATTTGAGAATTTTCATATGCCTATGATTTTAGTGTTGATCCACATGTGAGTGAATGCTTTTAGTCTGAATGGAAAAATAGAGGTTATTATTTTTTAACAAAGATATCAAGAAATCAAATAGATAAATAAATAAATAATTATTTAAACAAACACATAAAAATTCATGAATTAAATTCATAAATAATAGAAGAAAAGACTAACAAATTAGTTTAATTTTAAATACTTGTTTAATTGATACAGTTTAATTTGGTAATATAATTAAACAAAAAATATATTTATTTTCTTAAGGGAAATTTCAATTATTGATAGTAACAACCAATAGATAACATTAATATAAAACTCATTTACATTAACATTAACCATCTAGCAACCTCCCCATCCTACCTAGCTAAAAATTAATTTTGATGGATCGACAAAAGGCCAGAAGGAAGCTACTAGTCGAATAGTTTGAGTGAATAAGGGAAAGCTTGTGGTTAATTTTGTTGGAATTTGTGACATGAGATCATGCAATGAAGCTAAGGCCACAACTCTTCTATGTGGTCTAAATATTGCGACCATAATGGAGGTTGAGAGTCTACAATGGAAGGAGACTCCCTTTTAGTTTTGAATGCAATTAAGGGTGATGAAAGTATTAATTGGAGAATAAAATAAATTATTCAAGATATTCAATCCCTTATGGTTAGGCTCCAAAATGTGACTTTACACCACATCTAAAGGGAAGGTAATAGGATTGCAGATAATCTAGAGGGAATGAGGCATGATTTTAATATGATGTGACATTAGAATGATGTCAAAGAGTTCCCACTATCTACCCAAACCATTTTGGTTAATGATGAAATTTGACTACCACTTTAATATGAGTTTATACTACACATAGAAAACTATCATAGTTCCCACTATGTAGAATAAATTGTGGCATAAAGGACACAGTGACATTAATATTGTGAGTACTTTTATTGTTATTGTTTATGGGGAATTTACTCAATGGTTGTATTCCAAAATGAAAAGGATTATTCAGAGAGATTTTATCAAAAAGGAGAGGGTGCAAATGGCGATTTATTATAAAAACTTACGTGGATGTGTTAAAGTTAAAAGGTGGTGTACTTGGAGTCTTTCTAGCATGATGGCAAATGTGCACTACATTTGTGCAAAGACAAAGTGGCCCTATGGTAATGTTATATTTTATTATGATGAAGTAATGAATGATCTTACCAAAAAGTTGATTAAAATGACATTTTTCATGAATCCATTTGCAATAGTCTTGTCATTTGAAACAGAGGCATATTAATGGGAGATAAGGATTTAGTGGTTGAGCTTGGCAAGACTGAAGACATGAGTGGAAATTCTAACCACATTGAACCTCGTCAAATCAAAGAATCCACTAGGGAAAATAAAGAGGTGTGGGTTTACTTACATGAAGATGGCCTTGTACCTTTCATGGAATACATCAAAGGGTTTGATTAACACATCTCCATGCAATTTAGGGATTCTTGGGACAATAGAAGGGTCATTTTGAATGATATTTATATTGAAATCATGGAAGTGGTCATAACTAGGGTAGGTACTACCTCTTGAGGGTAAAAACTAGGGAAAATAAGCTAGAGTCATGGATGAGGTGAGCCAAAAATAATAATTCCACCCTAAGGAGGAACTTGGCAGTCTTCATGTTGTCTTTTCTAGGGAGGATCTTCCTAATCTATGGGATTGTGTTTGCTACATGATTATGTCCTACGTTACTCTCAAAGATAACTTACTAGTGCTATAATGCTATCATTCCCTAATTTTGAATCATTTTAGAAAATATGAGTTAATTTTCTTTCTATTTCTCCTTCTACATTCTATGGAAGATAATGTCTTTAAGGTTAGAAAATATCGGGAGGAAGAGAAACCCTTTGGAATTCTACAACAAGCCTTCATTATTCTATTGTTTAAATACCATCAGGCCCTCTATCCACCACTTGAGACTTTCACTGAAGGATACCTTATTGATGAACCTCGTGCCATTCCCACTCCTTAGATTTCTAGCAATTTGAGCCCTTAGTCAATTTCCAAGAGGAATAAAGATAAGTCTATTAAGGATTCCCCAAGTCATGTGAAGGATATTAGTATCATTGACTCTGATGTTGATACATATAGGAGAAAGAAAAGCACTATGAGATCCAACAAGAGATTAAAGATGGAAATTTTCAAAATGCTTCCCAAAAAAGAAACTATAGTTATCTCTAATTCCATAAAAACTGAGAAAAATCCCACAAAGAGATAGTAAATGAAGGCTTTTCATACTCATTATGGTGAGGAGGAAACTGAAAGGAAAATCCTATGAACCCTAGCCCTTCCCACATTTTCAATTTTCTAAACAATCAAAATCCCACCCCTGGAATTTTGATTATGGGAGGTGACATCACTTCACTTGTGAGGATTTCTAATGAAGAGTAGGCTAAGATTAAAGGGACTCCAAAGCAAAGTTCTAGGGAAGAAACCAAAATCATATATGAGAAGTTTATCAAGCTAGAAGTTTCCTTCAAGGACCTTGCTAAAAATTAGGAGAAATTGTATAGAAAATTTAATTCTATTTCAAAATTTATGAACAAGATAATGCATTCAGTGATACTTTATCCTCTATAAGTTAATAAAGATGATCTTGAGGTTGTGAAGGAAAGTGAGACCACTTGCTCACTTTATAGCTTCCTAGTAGATGATTAGTTCTGCACCTTGCTAGATAAACCTGATAAAGAAGAGAGTGAGAAGACATGGTAAAGGGACCAAAGAGGTGATTTAAACCCCGATTTTTTTATTTCCAATTTTTTTTTGTTATTAATATGCATATAGACTCTTTTCCTAAATGGTCTTATATGTTTAATAGGGTTTGGCATAGTACGTATGGTAGTATCTTCAAGGTTACTCACACTTTTGGCTTTTAGGCTAGTAACACTAGTAATATGAATGGGATTGAACATGTTGATAATATTAATAATGATCATTATATCAAGATAAATTGTTTGTTTTTGTTTAGAAAGGATGTGGAAATCATCATGGAATGGTTGCCTACTAATTTTCATCCTTCTACAATATGGGTTAGGCTCCTCTATTTTGTGGCTACTTTATAATATGTCAAAAACTATATAAAAATTATAAATCAATAAAATCAACCAAAGCTTACACATTTCATTTCATATTAATATTTAACCCAAAAGAATTATAGTTTTTATAGTCCTTCAAATTATTTGTCGTGGGAAAAGATTAATAGCTATTTTAAAATTTGTGTTCACTATAGAACTTATGTTTTATTGTATTGAAAATATAATTCTATTAACAATATCAATATTAATGGAATAGATATTTATTAAGGAAATGATTGAACATTAAAAACATACTGATAAAAATAAGGATACAAAGAAAAAAAATTGATGATGAAGAATAATAAAAAATAAAGAATGTAATTGAAGATGATGCTTATGAATATTGAAGTCGGAGGAATAAGATTCCAAAAATTTAGTCAATTAAAGAAAAATCCATGAGGGTAAGAAATAATAATACGAAAGGAGGAATAGATCAAAGAAAGAAGTCAAAGATTACCTAAAGAGAAGGATGAGAAGACTGCTTAGAGGGTACAAATTAGAACAAAAAAAAAAAAAATTAAAGTGGAAGCCACATTGAAAGAAAGAAAGAAGTAAAGTGACAAAAAATGAACAGGATTACTTAATGTTGGGGATAGTGAAACAAGTGAACAAGTAGGAGGAAGATAAAAGAGGATAGAAAGTAAAGGATGAGTAAAGTGGCAATAGAGTGGGACCACATAGTCATAATAAAAGGGGAAGTGGGGGATTTTGGATACAAGAAAAAGGGATTTAGTGAAAAAATTAAAGAAAGAATGATCAAGGAATACAAGGACACTATTTATTCTAAAATATCACTTGATTTGTATTGAATCATATCATTATGGTAGAAATCAATATTATGATCATAAATCTCTTATTTATTGTGCACAAAGTATCATCACCTTTTCACTATTTATTTTTTGAGTAAAAGACTTCCCATCTCATTAGTAACATTAAATGTAAATAGTTGTAGGCATTGAATTTACAATTCAATACTAGAGTAGAATCAATGAAGAAAAATATTGGTAACTATGAACAAATAATTAGTAATGTTTAATCAAAATATAATATTTAGAAAGGGTTCATATTCTTAATTTCAACAAAGATTTGAACCTATATACAAAAGATAAAGGTAAGAGTTCAACCATGACCTGATCCATAATTACTATACAAAATGAAAAAAAATCTAACTAATGCAAATTTTTTTATAGGAAGAGATAAATATAGAAGTTTTAACCTCTTATGACTAGAGTGTGTCTATAATTAATAATAATTGTGCATGTTATAAATAAGACACTTCTATTAGAGACTCGTTAAAATTAAAAAATATATATTTGATTTTAGTAATAAGAATCATCAACTTCTTAAATTGTGCATGTTATAAATAAGACACTTCTATTAGAGACTCGTTAAAATTAAAATATATATATATTATTTTAGTAATAAGAATCATCTCCTTCTTATCTTGATTATCTACAAAAAGTTGATATTGTCGAAATGAATCCTCTAAACTAAAAATACTTATTAAATGAAATTCTAGACAAGGCAAAAATTTTGTGCTCAATATTTTTATTCTTCCACATAAGATCTCCATAATGTAGCTAGGGGCTTTGAAGTGTGCTAGGATTATTTTTCTTAGAGAGTAAGTGACATTGGTAACAACCTTTGAGAGAATATCTCCTTACCATACAATTCTTATGAAAAAAGTAACATGTTATTTTGTCTTTAATTTTTAAATTATATTTGGATTACTAAAGAACTAGTATGTTTTTAATTATATGACTTACCACTACATATGAACCCCATCCTTGTTCACAAGTGATAGAGATGTAGAAGATTGTCAAATGCTAGCATTAGAATAAGGAAATGACTAAAGAAAATGCTAGACCTTAAGCTCAAAAATGTAGAATGGATGGTTATTAAAAGTTAAATCTAAATAGAGAACAAAATGAATTTATTAGAATTTTTCAATTTGATCATGCACTATTATGTTTGAATCTCTCAGACAATACACTTCTATAGATAAGTACTTTTACACTCAAGTCAAAAAATTATTCATTATAAAAAATTTGACCATTTATAAAATGAGAATAATTTATGTTAGATAATTTTAACATAATAATAATAAGCTAAGAAATTCAAGCTGAAATAAATACACAAAACTTTCTCAATCTCCATGAAAAACTTCTCCCTGACTAAGAATTAAGTAGGATAAAGAGGAAATAATTATGATATAATGTAATTTTATCATGATTGAATTCAATTAAATATATAAAATAATAAAAATTGTGAGTAAATATAAAATAATACTTACATTGAAAAGACATAGCTAAACCTTGATAGAGTCAATGGGAGGGCAACCATTGCACAAGGTTGATAATATTTCACCATACAAAGGGGAATACTTGGCTTTTCTTTAACATAATTAGTTCACTTTACCAAAGGGAACACTTTTTTATTTTTAAAAATTTACAAATATTTATGCAAAGTAGACCAATTTGGTGATTGGATTGCTACAACCCAATTTGTGAGAGTACCCTTCCTACCACCTTTGATCTAATATAGGATAATGATTGACACCTCGACATGGATTGAAAGTGCTTTGAAATTCTTAGCTAGGTAAAATTGAGAGTTAACCCAAATATTATCATAGCATCTTGTAAAGTCATCCACCATTTCCAAACTATTAACGAAATGAATTGAAACCACTTGTTAAATTTTTTTACTAAAATATCAATTTCTTTCTTTCTTCAAATTTAGTGGAGCATAGTTCTAGGACACTTTTCATAAATGTGCTTCTCTTATGGTATTTGTATCATACATGTCTTCCTTTCTATAGGATGCCTCAATTTTTAGAGGAATCTTCTTTTCAGAATATGTGCAATTGATGTAGAAAAATGAAATATAAAACAATATGTATCACAAAAACATAAGAGAAGAATAATTTGTAGAATATATTGGAAGAGAAAATATTTTTATTGAACTGGTATGAGCAATTACATTCCCTCTATATATAGAGGACATTTACAACTTTTAGAACCTAATTTGATAAGAGTAAATTAAATTCTATGATAGCCAACTCTACACATGGATGGTTGCATGAGAAAATGGAGATATAGTCCACCAATTCATTAGGAAATATGCGGAATTAGTTTGTAACTAATAGCTATTTTCACAAATTCAACAACTATTACTGCAGTTCAACTATAGATGTGGGCACTAGAAAATTCGTTTAGGAACCAAGTTTTTCCCATCTAGAAGACTCTAGACAATCTTGTTCCTCCTAACATCCCCCCTTAAGATTGGCTAGAAGAATACAAAAGAGGATTATAATATTATATTAATACCCCCAATTTAGTGTTCACCTCAATCATGCCCAGCATATCTAGTAACTTAAAAAATTTAGCCTCAAGCATACTCTTAGAAATATATTAGCTCTCTAATCTTCACTTGAACAAAATTAGAAGTTATAAATATGTTCTTGAATAAGGTCTCTAATATTGTGAACATCAATCTCAATATGCTTTATTATAGCATGGAAAATAGGATTATTTTCAACATGTATAACCCTTTTATTGTTACAATACAAATTAGTGGCCAAACTCTTTGCAAACATAAACTCAAATAAGAGATGTTGAATCCAAACTACCTCTTTCCCTACTTCCTTTGCTACTCTATATTTTGCTTCACATTAAGGTAGTGATTTAGTAACTTTTTTTTTTACTCCACCATGTGATTGTGACTAATCCTATCTAAAAAATTAGCCCCCATTAGATTGAAATATATCCCAAAATTCTCTTTGCATCCATTCAATGACTTTCTTTGGGTTACTACATAAATATAGATACCATATTTACTCTTGATTAGGGTACAATAAATTGACTAAACTCTATAGTCCACCAATTTATTAGGAAATGTGTGGAATTAGTTTCAAACTAATAGCTATTTTAGTGAAGACAAAAACTAACATCCCAGTCCAACTACAGATGTGAATAATAGATAATTAGCTGAAGAACTAGTTTTCTCCCATCTAGAACTTTCTAGACAATCTTATTCTTCTTAACAAGGCCCCTTAAGATTGGTTAGAAGAATACAAAAGAGGAGTAGAACATTAAATTACAAAATAGAAGAATACAAATGAGGAGGAGAATATTAGATTACTATCCCGCTTTAATGTTCAACTTTATTATGTCCAACATATCACGTAACTTCAAAAATTTAGCCTCAAGAATGCCTAATAAATGTATCAACTGTTTGATCTAAAATTGGACAAAATTGGAAGCTAAAAATATTTTCTTTTAAATAATATCCTTGATATAGTGAACATCAATTTCAATGTGCTTTATTTTAGCATGGAAAATAATATTATTTGCAATGTGTATAGCACTTTGATGGTCATAGCACAAAGTAGTAGAAAAAATTTGTACAAGGCCAAGATCAAATAAAAGACATTGAATCCAAAATACATCTTTTCCTACTTCCTTTTCTATTCTATATTATGTTTCACATGAAGATAGTGATGTAGTTACTTGTTTCTTTCTACTCCATGTGATTGGGCCTAATCCAAGCTAAAAAAGATAACCTTCAGTAGATTTATTTTCATGAATATTTCCACCCCATTCCAAATCTATAAAGCCAATCAAAGAAGTTGATGAATTGTAGCTATAATGTATTCCATAGTAAATGGTTCTGCAAATATATTGTAAAATCCTTTTTGTAGTTATCCAATGACTTTCTTTGGGTTCCTGCATAAATCTAGATACCATATTTACTAAAAAATAAATATGTAGTCTAGAATGAGTTAAATAAACCAAGCTACCAAAAAGTTGTCTATATAATGTAGGATATACTTTCTTGGATGTACATTCCTTAGTAATCTTAACTCTAGATTGGAAAGGAGTAGGATCTAGCTTGCATTCTAGCATTTTAAATTTCCCTAAAAGATCCAAAGCATATTTTGTTTGAGATATAAACAACCCATCATGAATCCTAGTTACTTGTAAGCCAAAAAAGATCTTCATTCACTGAAGTCACTCATAAATAATGTCCATTTGAGATATAATTTTAAGTCATTGATTATCCCAAGATTTGGTCTATCTATGAGTAGATTATCTACATAAATTGCAAGCACAATAATTTCATTTTGTACTTTCTTCACAAAATGATTTAGCTTTGCTCTACATTTTTGAACCCATGAAGTTGAGAAAACATGTTAATCTTCTCATTACATTCTCTTGGTGGTTGTTTAAGTCAATAATATGACTTCTTTAATCTACAATCAATATTAGAATGTTGCTGATCTAGAAAACCTAGGGGTTGATCCACATATGTTTCTACATCTAAGTCTCCATTTAAGAAAGTAATTTTGACATCCATTTGATAAAAATGCCACCCAAGACTTACAGCCAAAGATATAATAACTCTAATTTATTTTAATTATAGGAGTAATTTTTTTTAAAATTGAAAGCAACCAAAAAGGAGGCTGAGCCAAAGTAAAGGATGCTAAAAATAGATAATTGAAAGGAATGTCCATAATTAACCAACCCCACTTTTCAATTTCAAAAAACCCCATATTAATGTGTCCAGACTTTGATAAAGTAACTAAAAAATAGTATACAACTTAAAATTTACAAACTTCATAATAACTAGATTCCATAACATCAGCATTAATAGAACCCACATAGCCCAAGTTTTGTAACCGTAATCAAAAGGAAAACTGAAACATAAAAAGGGGGTACTAATTCTTCTTGTTCTTCTCCTTTACGTTTGGCTTGTCTACTATCATTTGGAGCCAATCATCATGTTGGAAGATGTAAAGTGAGCCTACAGTGTCCACCTTCACCACAAAAGTAAGGCCTTCCTTCTCTATGTGTAGTAAGTTAGGGGTGTAGGCTGGCAAGTACATCACCCTAACAATAAGCCTAGCGATCTCATCAAAACTCTTCTCTAGGATCTCCTACCTTTCTTCTAGCTTCATCACATTCCTATCAAAGATCCCTAGATCATTATTTTGAATAGAAGTAGATGGGGACTAAGGGGTGTCCTTCTTAGGGATATGATCACCTTTTCTAGTAGCATTTTGGGAGTAGGTGACAATCTGCCCCCTCTCACCTTGTCACATATTAGCGGAATTTTTTATTTTTGAGAATTAGAGACATGGGAAGGGACGAGGCTTAAGTGGCTACTATCCTCACCCTTTCACTCACTAATAGTTTCCTCCTCCTCTCTAACATGTTTCCACCAGGAGTTCTTTTTCTATTTTTTCTAAGGTGGATTTTATTTTCCACTGTCAATGGAGTCTAAACTAGGGGAACTTTCCATCTCAGGTCTAAGATCCACATTAACCCTCTTTTTCTTGATCCTCATGGACCTTTTCCTAGACTACCTTTAATTTCAACATCTAAGTCAAAATATGGATTTTTTTCTATTTTTATTTTTTGGGGATGGTAGACTTTTGGGTATTATTTTTAAGAGTGGATATAATCTCAGTAGAGTTTTGAGGGGTAGAGGTAAATAGGGTTGAGTTAGGAAGGACTGCTTGAACATTTATATATGGGGAAGAGGTTCTTATGGAAATCATATAATTTATACATAAAGGCCTGGTGTGGAAAAAATTAGGGATTCCCTTTTTTTATCTTATCCCTAACCCTAATAATATTAAACTTCATAAAATGTAGAAGAAAGAACAGAAAGGATATAAGGTCTTAGTTACATAAATGATTTAAAATGGAGAAATGGTAGTAATAGAAGATCTGAAACCTACCCTTAAGACTAATATATCTCATTACCTCCTTCCTGGGATCCAAAAGTTCCATTTTGACAAAACCACCATGATCATGCATAAGGCTCTTACCAGGTCATAAATTTTGCTAATGCTTACTTCATTAGTTATATGGGTTTTTTTCCCCCATTTTCTACCTTCCAAAGACAAGAGAAAATGTTTCTTCATAATTAAAATCTTGTTTTTGATTATATCCTTTAGTAGCCAATCTAGCCTTTAATTTTTCTATATTCACATTTGATCAAAAAAAAAAATTGTAAATCCATTTTCTGCCAATAACATTTTTACCTCTTGGTTGGGGTACAAGTTCCCAAGTTTTATTTTCTATTAGTACATTATATTCATCATTTATGGCTTTCTTCCATTCTTTCTTTCCTCAAGCTTCTTCATATGATTTTGGGTCATTTATTTGTAATTCTTTATCCATGAAAGTACAACCATGCCTTCCTTGAATCTTTGAGTCTTTCCCATAAATTTCTTCAATACTCTTTGTCTTTTGTCTAGCTATAAAAACATCTCCTTCATCATCATTACCTAAGAGTAAAGAATAGACTGGTTCACATAAATTACTATGAATTAGTTGTAATGGGTAATTAGATCTCCATACTCTACTTGAGTCAAAAGGATCTCTATGATGTTTACCTAGTGCACATCCTTCACAAACTCCTTTTAGTGGTCAAATTTTTGTTAGTTATCTAACTCTATGCATTCTAACCATATCTTCTAATTTTGTATAACTTATATGTAAAAATATAGCATACCAAAGTAATCAACTAGAGAAATATAAGCATGAGAGTGTGTAAATTCATCATCAATAAATCCCACAAAATCAAATAGACTCTCTTCATGATCAACTTTACCAATAGAAATTATATTGCTTGGGGGTAATTTATCTTTAATAATAACTTGATCAATGGTACCAAAAATCTCATATCTAGCTTGAACTAATTTGTATACTGAAATAAAATTCACCCCTAATCATTCAACCAACCAAACATTTTTCAAAGACCCATTCGTGAAATGATGCCCCAGAATCTAAAATCCACTCTTTAATTGATGCTAAAGCAAACCTTAACATTACATTTGATTTTTGGTGTACCAATAATTACCTCCTTACTTATTTTCTCTTACCTTTTTGGGGGGGTGGCTACACATATATGATTATCCTTCTTTCCATCCTTCAACCTTTCTTGTTTGGGCTTGAAGTGTTGTGTTTCATTGTCCTTCCCTTGAAAACAAAAATTTCTCCATGTGATTTTCACCACCACAGTACTTGCAAATAATGATTTTTCTTCCATCTTCTTTTTTTGTACTAAAGAAGTTGATGAAAGATCTATCCCACAACTCTCAAGAATCACCTACATGCAAACACCTATTATAGAATATAGAAGCAAAAAGCTATGAAGGCAAGAAGTTTTAGATCCATAGATGAGACTTTGTTGATGAGAAAAAAGATAGATTGCTATTATGAAAAGTGAATTAATATCAATTCTCAACTCTCAATTGAATCTTTATAATAAGAGATCATCCTTATAAAGGAGATCAAAATCCTAAAAAGGTCTAACCTAAGTTGTATCATAATAACTAATAAAAAAATTAATTATAAGATAGCCAAAGTTTAGCTTAAGCGACTGAGTTAATTAGAAAATATCTAATTACTCTAATACCCCCCTTAAGATAAACTTAGGGAGTACCTAAAAACCTAGAAACTACTACTAAAAGTAGAATTGAGTCCTAGCAAACAAGGCTTGATGAGGTACCCAAGCACAACCAAATCTCTGAAAAGCGAAGAAATAGACAAAACCACATGGGAAAAACCCTACTCCAAAAAGAGATGGAAATAATGCTAAAAATAAACTAGTGAAGGACTAAAGAAGCCTCCAAACTAGGGAATGTCAACTAAGATAGGAACAAAAGATGATCATAAAGAACATCACTAAAGCATGTAGAAGCTACAGAGCTTTATCAAAAGTAACTACTAATGTAAAGAACCTCCACTGAAATAGAACCTGATTAGGTAAAGAAGAGTGTAACCCACAACAAATCAAGAGGCACACAAAGGAAAATAACTAAACTCGAAGATAAAGACGGTATAAAATAGAAAATCTTGAAGAGTTGATCAATCAAACCAAGGAAGCATGAGAAACAACAAAAGAACCTTATAATACAAACAAGGGTGAGGTGACAGGAAACTGCAAAAGTGGGCCAAAAGAAGTGTATGTCAAGGAACCATGATCAAGATGCACAAAAGAGTACATATGTGTGTACTAAGGCAATCAATCTTAGACACATCATGAGGCTAATGTCACAAAAGTGACACTCATTGGACAAAGTAAGATGGAAAACAAATGCAAACCATCAACCCCCCATGGCACTTTATCATGAGTAGTGCATGTACAATAAGGCACAAGATATGATAATAATCCTAAGAATATAATAATCTGCATGAGTGTCCTCAAATGATGATGCTCAAATCTAAAGGCAAAATAAGGAACAACAACTAAAACAAAAATATAGATACAGTATGGCACTTTAGATCAGTGTGTTTGCAAAAATGCATACAAGGATATCTAAATAGACCAGAAGAGACATAAGACTAATACAATAGATAGTACAAGTCATACAAAATCATCTAAAACAATAAAATCAAGCTACATACCTGAAACAATTAAGATATCTATCAGAATGCAGAAAAGCAAAAACTAAAATGGGATGTGCCAAGAGCAGAACCTAAAAATAAAATGTCTCAAAATATGTCTTAGAGTGCAAAAATAGAACTTCTAAATTTGATAGCCAAAATAGGCCCCCAAATAGCATCAAAAATCCAAATAAATTGCACCATCATGACAGGCTTAGAATTAGCTTTTCGACACTTATTTTGGATCAAAAAATGGAGTCTAGATAAGCAAATTACAGCCAAAAAATTTTTAAAAAGTTACAAAAAAAACTACCTTGAGATCTATGACAAAATGTCTCAAAAAGTGTTTCCACCAACTCTAAAATAACCTCAATAAGCATGTCAGTTCTAAACCAAAATTGTCTTGATTTGCATGCCCAAAAACCTCAATTTGTGTGAAAAATCCCAATTTTTGTACCAAAAATCACAAAATCACCAACTCGTCTTAATTTTTGAGAAAAAATCTCAATTTACACACAAAATTAGAAAATCATTATGTCGAGAAACATGTCAAATATTATAATTTTCAAATAAACTAATCTTAATTTGTGTGTCAAAAATTTAAAAAAGTGATACCTTGAGAAATGTATCAAAAAAATAAAAAATCATTGCCTTAGGAATCATGCCAAATCTGAGATCAAACGTTTTAGCCTCAAATTCCAATTGTGTCCAAATTGGACAAATTTTATATGAAAATAGGGGATTTTGGGCACTCTAAGCTCAACGGTGATGTCCGTTTGGGCTCAAAGTGACCTAAAAATTAGTGACCCCCTAGATTCTATACAAATTAATTCTAAAAAATGAAACCCTTTGAAAGAAAAAAACATAGATCTGAAATCCAAGCCAGACTTCTCATAAATAGAACGACGACATGAAAATTTGGAGCTTTCATATCATGAAGAAGGATGGACCCACAATAATGGGTTACACTTTTTTGCCTAAACTGACATTGAACTATGAATTTTCAAGAAAACTTTCACATTCAGATACAAATTGCCATTTAATAGTAAGGAATTTGAAGATGAAGTAAACTAGATTCTTTTAGGATTTCCTATTTAGATTCTAAATATATTGTAAATTTTTTTTTTGAATTGATTTGATTGAATTAATTTTTCTCCCACGAAAATTGCTATGTTATCAAAAACCTGATTTTTAAAAAGTGACATTATTTTTGACACACATAATGTTTTTTCTAAAATAGATATCAATGTGATTCTTTCAAATTTAGCTTTTAACATCCATACCAAAACTACAGAGGTGATCTGATGTCCTTATCCTTAGTATTTCATATTTTATCAGAGTTTAAAGTTGACCTAACACTAATTTGGATGTACATGGCTTTTGACACATGTAACTTATTATATATTTATCCAATTTCAAAATTTCTTTTTTTGACTAAAAAAGGACTCGAGTATGGAGACTGTAGTTAATTTTTAGAATTTTTATTCTCTTATTTACTATTTTTCCATGAGTTTTCAATATATAGGTTTATTTTTTATAACGAACCTCTGTTCAATTAATGTAAAAAAATGTATACTAAAAAAATTCAAAATGTATCAAACCCACATTCATTAGAGAGCTCATTCCGAGTACTTATTGCATGGAAAATGACATGTCCACAATGCTCCATATGAACATGGAAATTGAGCCTAGAAGCTATGAAAACAACTGAGAATGTTATAGACTTTGTAAAAGCCATCTACTTTACTAGTTTCTATAGAAACTAAATTTCTATCGAAACCTTTTTAATACTTTCGATAGAAACTATTTTTACTTAGTTTCTATCGAACGTAATAAGGCCGAGTTTTCATTAAAAAATAGTTTCGATAGAAACTAAATAGTTTCAATAGAAACTATTTTGTTTCTATCGAAACTATTTAGGATGAATTTTTTTTTCTTGGTTAGTTTCGATAAAAACTACCATCAAAAGTACTTTCGATCGAAACTTGATGATTACTTTCTATCAAAATTTTTTGGGCAAACAATCTGCCTTTCATGATTTTGGAGGAAAGAATTGTCAAATCCATAAACAGACATTCTTGACAAGTAGAAAGATAGAGGAGGAAAGAATTGCTGTAGAGGAAAGAATTGCCAGATCCATAAACAGACATTCTTGACAAGCAGAAAGATAGATTGCTATTAACAAAAGTGAATTAGTTTCAATTCTCAATTGAATTTTTATAATAAGAGATCATACTTATAAAGAAGATCGAAAAAAAAGGTCTAACCTAGGTTGCATCACAATAATTAATAAAATAATTAATTATAAGTTGCCTAAATTTTAGGTTAAGCAACTAGAGTTATGTACGAAATATCTAATTACTCTAACATGCACCATCCTTTCTAGTGAAATGGTTAGAACCTTCATTATTTTGAAATTTATTATATCCTTTCCAATTATTGTTTCTATCATTTATAAAAACTTCACTTTTAGCTACATAGGCATGATTTTTCTTAATATATCCTTCTTTAATAAGATGATATTCTCCATCTAAAGAAGGCATACGAAATTGATCAAATGTTTGCTATGGAGAATTGGGATTTAGTTGATTAATAATTTTCCTTGATTCCTTGAACACCTTGGGTGGATGAAGGAGCTTACTTTCAACCATTCCAATCAACTGAAAATCGTATTTTCCATCCTCAACACCTATTTTCTTTAATTGAGCATTTAAAAAAGTAACTTCATTAAAATAAACATTCATTCTTTTCAAAACTTGAGATGGATCTATGTCATCTAATCTTTCATTCATTCTGAGAGAGCTAGCAATATCTGCATCTTTATAATGTTTTTTCTAAATTATCCCATATCTATATAGGATCATCAACATCAATGTAAACCTTGTATTGAGATTGTGGCTTTAATATTTACCAATAATACCTCTAGCTAGTTGCTACAACTTGCTCTTCCAAAACTCTTTTACTCTATAAGTTTGAGGTTCTTTAATCCCCTTACTCACAATCTTCCATAACACCTTTTACCGTAAAGAATTCTTGACTATAATCTTCAAATCTATTAAAAACCATTTTTATCAAATATAGGCATCATCTCATTTGTAGAGTCCATGTTAGCCACACAAAAAAATTCAAAATAATGTTAAACTCCAACAATATAGATGCCCCATAAATAAATAACTAAAAAAATCTATTTCTAGTTGAGTCTTTGCTCTGATACCATGTAGAAAAATGAAATATAAAAAAATATATCACATCAACATAAGACAAGAATAATTTCTATAAAATATTGGAAGAGAAAACATTTTTATTGAAGTGTGAGGAACTAATTACTTCTATTTATAGAGGGCATTTACATCTTCTAGAATCTGAAGTGATAAGACTAAATTAAATTCTATCCTAACTAAATTTATCCATGGATAGTTGCATAGGAAGATGTAGATATAGTTGGTCAATTTATTGGGAAATGTGTGGAATAGATAACTAATAGCTATTAGATAGTGGAGTCAACAACTACTCTTACAGTCCAACTATAGTTGTGGATAGTATAAAAATTGATAAGGAGATTCCTTCCACAAGAGCTCACTCATTCCAAATGAGGCTATCTATGGCCTCCATGGTTCTTTCTCCAACCCTACTCTAGGGAATCACACTTTAGGTCCCCTTCTTCCGAGAAAACTCCCCAACAATTCAAGTTTACCGTACTCTCCTTCCCTTTCTTTCCTCTAGGCACATTCAAGCCTACAAGGGAAAATCCTATCACACTCATATTCCTCAGCACCAACCAAGATTATAATCTCCTAATGAGTTCCTTGACATATTCCCCACCATTTTCCATCGTTCTATTACATCCATCACACCCATAACTCCAAATTACTCAAATTGGCCTTGTAGCCCTAAGAGCCCCTATTAACCCTCCTAAAAATAGGGGTTTAGTGATTCCTCCCAAAAACCCTTAATAAGGCTAGTTGGTTTCTCAAGGGCTTTTTCTCCTATAGACCTATGCTAAAGTATTTTGGTGTTCTTTGTTCATAGTATTTTCTGTATAGTACAGTTTCTAAAAACCACTTTTTTGAGGGTTTCTAAGGTAAAAGTAAGATTTCTCTCCTTCTAATGTGTTCCTCTTCATTCCCTGCCTCCTCCTCTAATTAAAAAAATCTTAGTACCCTAATCTTTCCATACCTTATAGACATTTACTCATACCAATCCCCTATTCACCAATGCACTTCTTTACAAGCATACATTGTGCCTTGCCAAGCTCTACTAGCTTGCCTAGGACTTGCTTGTAAATATGGCCAACTATCTAGCACAAACTCGAACTTCCATATTTAGAACCTATACAAAGGCTATTTCCTAATTCTAACAGCCATGAGATTTTGACCATGGAAGTTCAAGCCATAGTCATTTCAGTGCTAATAACTCAAAACTAGACAACAATATTACCCAAACAAAATGATTTTCCAAGCCTAAAGAAATGAAACACTTGTACCCAAAAAAATATTTAAAGTTTTAAAACATGATCCAAGGAAGATAAATCAATGAAAATAGTAACACAATCAACTCCTCAAATTCGTTAGTTTAGAAAAAATTACTCCAATACTCATACAGTGATGCACTTATAGGTGTTGTATGTACATCCAAGTATCCAATCCCTAGAACTGGATTCAGGTATGTTTAAATAGCATTTCCCCTCCTTATTGGCCATTGCACCAATTTATAACTACTCCAATTAGTTCATTTCCAAAAACTACCTAAAAGTTGCTAAGCAATTTTGCAAAATTGAAAAGTTATCAATGAGCAACTTTTGACAACTTTTGCAATTTTTGCAAACCAAGATTCCAACCTTCACCAGTTTGGTTCCAAACCTTGCCACATGGATTCATATAATCAAATGACCAATTTTTCCCTACTTTAACCACTCATTGGTTCTTTTCACATGATTTTTCTAGTTTAAGCACTTTGAGCATCCATTTGCTTCCTAGGACCTACTTGACAACTTTTAATTGCTAGGCTCAAATCAACCAAATTAGCTTTCCTACAATCACATTAGGACTCTATAAGTAGTCATTATTGTTTCTATGGTTGGTTAGATCATGCACAAACCAAAATTCCTTTAGGTTTTGACATTACCCTCAGGTGCTCCTATACCATTCTCCCCCTGTGAAGAAGAGTTCAAGGTACCTTTGGGTTAATGAGCTCCTTGTTGATGTCCCACTTCTTGAGATCACTCTTTGCAACCCAGGTAGCTTTACCTTTAGATTCATCCTTCCATTTCACTAGGTGCTCCTTTTACACCTTATTTCTTTTACTTTTCTTCACTCTAGAGTCCAAGATCTTTTCCACCTATGGTGGCTCCCTTATAGGTAGTTGCAAGTCTGTAACATCCTTGTCCAATTCCTCTTGATATGGTCCTTCATGAACCTTGGGCCTCTTATATGGTATAAGGTCTTTCACATTTAAGATGGGAGAGATAGCCATATCCTTTGGTAGGTCTATCTTAGAGGCATTAGGTCTATACTTCTCAAGTATCTTCCATGGCCCAATCCATCTCATCTACAACTTACTTGGCATTCCCTTGGGTAGTCTAACCTTGTTCAAGTAAACCATTACCAAGCCCCCTACTTGGAATTGTAACTCCCTTCTCCCCTCATCCTTTTCCTTCAACTACCTATTTTCTTCCATCAAGGTTTGTTTAACCTGGTCATGTACCTCCTTCATAGATTGGTCAAAATCATCAATGTTCCCACTAATGTTTTCATGTGAAGGTAAGTCCCTCAAATCCATGACACCCCTAGGGTGTGTGCCATACACAACTTGGAAAGGGCTTAACCATGTGGTCCTATTTTTTCTTATATTATAAAAAAATTATGCTTGAGATATCACCTACTCCCAACTTTGCTCATATTCTCTAATAAGGCATCTCAAACAGTTTGCTAGGACCCTATTTATAACCTCTATTTGATCATCTATTTGGGGATGGTAAGTAAATCTATGTGCTAGGTTTTTTCCAAGTCTCTACCATAGGGTCTTCCAAAAGTGCCCCTTAAACTTCACATCCCTATCTGCCACTATGCTTCTTGGTAAGCCATCGATTCTCACCACCTCCTTGAGAATCATATTAGTGATGTTACTTGCATCATTTGTTGTTTTGCATGGGATGAAATGACTCATCTTGTTGAACCTATCCTCCACCATAGATACACTATCTATTCTTGTCTTGATTCTTGTAAACCCTACTGTAAAATCCATACAAATACACTCCCAAGGCCTATTAGGAAAGGATAGAGGTTGGAAGAGTCTTTAATTTGATGAAGTCACTTTTGCTTTTTGACATATGTTGCATTGCTCTATATATCTCCTTATGTCTCTTTGAATTTTGGGCCAATAGTTGAATCTCTCTACAAGGTCCATGGTCTTATTCAAACCAAAATGTCCACTCATGCTTCCATTATGTTTCTCTTGTTTGATATTTTCTCTCATGGATCCCATTGGGATGCACAATTGCGGCCCCTTAAATACTAACCCATTCTGCAAGGTATATTTAAAGAATGTACTATGAAAATGGTTAGCAATGTCTTTGCATACCTTGTATGCCTCTAAGAAATTAGTGTACTCCTCATATAGGTCCTTGAATCTCTCCAAACCTATGCTCTACAGCCTGACCTCTTGGATCATAAACAATCTGCTGCTCAAGGCATTAACTATCATGTTATTTGTCCCCTTCCTATGTTTTATTGTGAATGTATAAGATTCTAGGAACCCCATCCACTTTGTGTCTTAGACTTGTCTCCTCTTGGGAGTTAATAAAACTTAGTGCTTGGTTATCTATGAAGAACACATACTCCTTTGGCAATAGGTAGTGTCTCCCTTTTTTAAGAGCTTGGACAAGTGCATCAAGTCTATATCATATGAAGAATGTCTTGTATTGGATTCATTAATCCTCTCACTAAAAAATGCTACCGGCCAACCCTCTTGGCTCAAGACTGACCATACTGCTATGTTACTAGCATCACACTCCAACAAAAAGGTTTCTCAAAACTAGGCAAAACCAATATATTTTGTGTTGTCACTTCTTTTTTAGCTTCTTAAAGCTTTCATCTACTACTTTGGTGCATGTAAAATTGGTCTACATGGCCCCTTTTATAGTGGCATTTATTGGTGCACAAATTTCACTAAACCTTCCTATAAACTTCCTATAAAACTAAGCTAGGCAATGAAAACTTCCAACCTTACTAGCAAATCTAGGTGTAGGCCAGCTCAAGATTTGCTTCACCTTACCTTTTTTTATCTTTAAGTTTCCTTGGGACACTAAAAGCCCCAAGTAAACAAGCTCCTTCTTCATGAATTCACTCTTTTCCAAGTTGATTGTCAACTTCTCTTCCTATAATTCTTTAACACCAATTCAAGTTGCTTCAGATGCTCCTCCTTTATTTTTCTAAGGATGAGGATGTCATCTTGTTACACTACAACACACTCCAATTTATTCTTTCAACACCTCGTTCATGACCCTCATGAAGGTACTAGGTGCATTGGTAAGGCAAAATGGCATAACCAACCACTCATAGAGACCCTTAGTAGTCTTAAATGGAGACTTCCATTCATCCCCCTCTTTCATCCTAATTTGATAATAGCCACTTTTGAGATCAATTTTAGATAAGTACCTAGCCCCACCCAAACAATCCATTAGGTCCTCTATTCTAGAAATAGGGAATCTTTATCTAATTGTGATTCTATTGATTTCTCTAGAATCGCTGCACATTTTCCACTTACCTCCCTTTTTTGGGTACTAGGATAATTGGTATGACACAAGGACTGATGATCTTCTTGATAAGTACCTTATCAAGAAATTATTGCACTTTCCTTGCTATCTCTATATTCTACTCTAGTTTCATCTTCTAAGAAACTTTATTAGGAAATGATGCCCTTGATATGGATTCAATTTGATGACTTGTGGCCCTCTTAAGTGGTAGAGTAGGGCCCACCCCATCACAAATTATGTCCTTAAATTGATCCAACAAACTCTGTACCTTAGCAAGGATAGGTGTTGGTGAAGATATCTCCTCTTCTTTGGGTTTCACCATAATGGCATACTCTACCCCTTCATTCTCCTTCAAGTCCTTGAGAAACTCCATGCCACTCATTAACAAGGACTTATCAGTAGCCTTCTCTACTTTTTCTTCCTCTACTATGGACTGTATCCTATAGGTGACCCCATCTTTCTTAAAATAATATTTATTCTCTTTCCCATTATGTACTACTTCTATGTCAAACTACAAAGGTCTCCCTAGCAACAAGTGGCAAGCATCCATAGGGAGCATATCACATAGGACCCTGTCATGATATTTCCCAATGGTGATGACTGCTCA
The DNA here is from genome assembly GCA_028749045.1 of Cupressus sempervirens. NCBI lineage: Eukaryota > Viridiplantae > Streptophyta > Pinopsida > Cupressales > Cupressaceae > Cupressus > Cupressus sempervirens. The sequence continues at coordinate 211,512,943 of CM053786.1, read as the reverse complement.
AACTTGTTCATTAACTAGCATGTTTTGTCCTTTGTTCAACCAAGTCAACCTATATCCACCTGACATACGTGTGGTATTTTTTCCAATCCAAGCTTTTGCACTACCTCCTCTAACATAAAACTTTTAGTAGACCTTGAGTCTATAATTACCTTACATACCTTGTCCAATATCTTTCAAGTAGTTCTAAATAGTTCCCTTCTCTACTTGTGTTCTTCCTTTACTGGTTCCTTCACTAGAAACCTCCTTAGCATGAGGTTTTCACCCTTTTCCAAATCAAGATCCACTTCACCTTCTTTTTTATTATCTTCCTCCTATACATAGGCTATCTTCTCTTCTCCATAAGAATTTGATGCCGTATCTGGACATCTATAAGCTGGATGCCCTACCTTGTTGCAATTATAGCATTTCATGTTGCTAAAATACGATCCTCTATTGTTAAAATATTTTCCTCTACCACCATTGTTAGATCCTCTGCCTCTACTAGATCCTCTTCTTTGATTGGTTTCACTAGACTACTCACTCCACTTAGAGTCTCCATAGATTCTTTGTTCAGTACTCCTCCCACTAGAGCCACCCATTAAACCACCTCTGAAGTTCTTACCTTTGCCCTTGTTCTTAGAATTGGAGTCCCCTTTTTTCTTAGTTACTCCTCCACCTTCCTATCCATTTGAAAACAACTTTCAAGTACGGTGAGGGTAAGAAAACTTAGTTCATCCTAAATGGAACATTTAAGATCATTTAAATACCTTTCCACCTTCATACTCTCTGCTTCTTTCACACTTGACCTTAGTGCCAATTTCTAAAACTCTTTAGTGTAGGTAGCCACATCAAGTTCCTTTTATCTGAGATTATGCCTCTACTTATGGATCTAAATCTTATAGTCCTCTGTTAGGTATGTCTCTTTGACCTTTGCCACCATTTCCTTCTAATTGGCTATAGGCTTCTTCCCCTCACTTTCTCTTTCTTCCAGCACAAATTTCCACCATGTCAAGGCTTGACCTTTCAACGTGGACTTTGAAAACCTCACCTTTTGAGCCTCTGATGTGTCTTCACACTCAAAGTAGTTCCCAACACTTTCCAACCACTCCAAGACTACTTCTACATCCATTTTCCATGAAATAGAGACACATTCTTTAGAATTTTCCCTCCAAATGCTTTAAGGGGTTTTAGAAATGGATTCTTCTCACTAAGTGGAGGATTTGGTTTAGGACCTTAATCTTCCAAACTTACTTTCCTTTTACCCTTGTTGTAGTCTCCATCTTCCTTAGCTTGGGTTGCATCCTCTATCTCTTTTAACTTGTCTTTTCCCTCCACTAGGGCTTCATCTAGAACCCTAGTCTTTTCTTCCAAGAACTTCTTCTACTCATCCACCTCTTTGGCCAACTCTACATTGGTCACCATTTTCATTGACCCACTTGACTCAATAGACTGGAACATCTACCACAAGCCACAAATCTTTTGGCTCTAATACCAATTTGATGAGGATCTTCCTTCCACAAGAGCTCACTAGCTCCAAATAAGGCTATCTATGGCTTCCTAGGGCTCTTTCTCAAACCCTACTCTATCGAATCACACTCTAGGTCCCCTTCTTCCAAGAAAACTCCCCAACAATTTTAGGTTTACCTTCTCTCCTTTATATGCTTTCCTTTAGGAACATTCAAGCCAAGAAGGAAAAATACCATCACACTCCTATTACTTAGCACAAACCAAGCTTGGGCTCTTCTAATGAGTTCCTTGACACATTCCCCACCATTCTACATCATTATTTTAGGTCCATCATGCCCATAACTCCAAATTGCTCAAATTGGCCTTGTAGCCCTAAGAGCACCTATTAGCCCTCCTAAAAACCAGGGTTCAGGAATTCCTCCCAAAAACCCTTAATAAGGTTAGTTTGTGTCTAAAGGACTTTGTCTCCCATAGACTTAGGCTAAAGGATTTTGGTGGTCTTAGGTCACAGTATTGTCTATATAGTATAGTTTTTGAAAACCCCTATTTCGAAGGTTTCTATGGTAAAAGAAAGGTTTCTCTCCTTCTAAGGTGTTCCTCTTCAATCCCTACCTCCTCCTCTAATTCCAAAACTCTTAGTACCATACTCTTTCCATAGCTTATAGAGATTGACTCATACCAATCCCCTATTCACCACTGTACTTCTTTACAAGCATAGATTGCACCTTGCCAAGATATACTAGCTTGCCTAGGGCTTGCTTGTAAATATGGCCAACCCTCTTACACAAAACCCAACTTCCATATTTACAAATTCTAAAAAGGCTATTGCCTAATTTCCAAAAGCCATGAGACTTTAACCATGGAAGTTCAAGCCATAGCCATTTCTATGCTAACAACTCAAAACTAAACAACAGTATTACACAAAAAAGAAAAAGAAAAAATTCCAAGCATAAAGAAATGAAACACTTGAACCGAAAAAAATATGTAAAGTTTTAAAACATGATCCAAGGAAGATAAATCAATGAAAAAAGTAACACAATGAACTCCTCAAATTCATTAGTTCGCAAAAAAACTACTCCAATGCTCTTACAATGTTGCACTTACAGGTGTTGTCTGTACATCCACATATCCAACCCTTGAAACTGGATTCAAGGACGTTTAAATAGTCTTTCCCATCCTTCATGGCCATTGAACTGATCCATAATCACTCCAAGTAGTTCATTTCCAAAAATTTCCTAAAAAGTTGCTGAGAAACTTCACAAAATTGAAAAGTTGTCAATGAGCAACTTTTGACAACTTTTACAATTGTTGCAAACCAAGACTCTAACCTTGACCTGTTTGGTTCCAAACCTTCCGACATGGATTCATATCATCAAAGAACTAATTTTTACCTACCTTAACCACTCATAGGGTCTTTTGACATTATTTTTCTAGTTTAAGCACTTTTAGCAACTTTTTTCTTTCTAGGACCTACTTGACAACTTTTAACTCCTTGACTCAAATCAACCAAATTAACTTTCCTAAACTCACCTTGGGACTCTATAAGTAGTCTTTATTTTTTCCATCATTGGTTATACTATGTAAAAACAAAAATTTCTTTAGGGTTTGACCTTACCCCAAGGTGCTCTTCGACCACAAATAGTTTGGGAACTAATTTTCTTTCATCTAGATGACTCTAGAAAATCTTATTCTTCCTAACAATTTATAGTAGTACTCTCAGTATATACACAATGGAGTATGAAAGGATTTAATTTTTGGTGGTAATGGTTTAATTAATTAATAGGCTACTTCCTAGGGATCATTGGCTAGGAGGTGTCCTCTTGAGGGAAGAAGAGGAAAACATGATAGTTCAAGTCAGCATTCAAATAAGGCACATAGGTGCTTGGAGAGGTATCACTATCCAACAATGCCTCATCTATAGTAGTGGATACAAAGAAGGTTTGTGTTGTTTATATTTTCACTGCTACCCTTGTGGTAGTAATATGGAAATTAACACATAGCTGGTTCACATTTAAAATTAGCACCCAAAAGTCCATGACTAGGGAAGATAGGCGAAGAGATGTAATTACCTTCACTTCCTATGGAGTTACTGGCATGGTGTGACTTAGAAATCAACTACCATTAATTTCTATAAAACCACTAAATGTGGTTATTTCCATAAAGGAATTTTCTTCATCTAAATTCAAGTAGGTACTATCATCCTCATTTTATGTCATGTTTCACTGTGACTATTTCCACTGTCATCTCTTTGATGATTCTTAGATTGTTGTCTATAGGAACCAACCATCCAAGGAAGATAACACTGAGCTCGACTTCTACTTAGCATAACTAGTAATTTCTTGGTACTTGATAGTGCTTTTCTTTCTTGTATTAAATTAGTCCTATTTGATCACATGCTTCTAATAATAATGAATGGTTCTCTTATTGCTTGTGTCTGCCAAAATAACCCTAGTTGTTTGTTAACACATAAAAAATTAATTTTTTAAAAATTTCTTCTCTACTTTTTGGCTATGGTATTATTTTGCATTTGAACTAGAAACTTTGGCAATGATTTAAAGCAATTTGTTCTCTCTCTTTTTGCTTCTACAAGCAGAGAGACCAGATGAGATTTCACAAATTAAGTCCATTGGTGGCTGCATCATTTTGGTATTCTTTCCATGTCTAGGGCTATCACTAAGTAGGTATTTCATCTTGAACCATAATCTAAGAAAATTCTATATCATTTATGCCTAAATGAGATTTAAAATACAACCCCTATTACCTTAAGAAGCCCTATATTTAGAATCTATAGGCTAGAAATAATTGTTTGCGTGGTTAAAAATTCAATGCTTAAGTTTTGAATTGCAAGTACTTTCATAAATTTTAAAATTCTTTCTTAGGCACTTCAAAAGTCTTATAGATCTACAATTTTAAATTCTAAAGATCCTAAGTCTAGAATTTTTGGTCTTAAAGATCCTAAGTCCAAAATTTTTGGTCTTAAAGATCCTAAATCTGCAATTTTAGGTTATTAAGATCTTAAATTTACACTTATTTGGTTATAAGGGAAACTTTGGATGCATCTCAAATTATTAAACTACTATTTTAGGTCCTAATTGGAATATTGCTACTTCAATCTTGATCCATATTTCTTCCCATTGCCTTTCAACTATAAACCTCTTCTATTCTTATCTTCCCATCTCCATGACCTTCTCTTCTTCATCATCCCATGCCTATCTACATGCTTCCATTTCACCAAGGTAGGCATATTCACATATCTTTCTAAGAACATTATTTCTAGCCCCCAATATCATAAAAAGTCAAAAATAAACTTATGTTAGGCATAAGTTTTCAATGAGATAGAAAATGTAGTAGAAAAGAAATAAATTAGTAAAGTGGAAAGTGGGCAGAAATGAACACTAGATGTTTGATAGTTCTTATTCAAAATCAAGAAAAAAACTTTTACTTTGTTCTCCTACTTCATCTTCACAATTATCATTCCCAATTCTTACCTTTCTACCTTTCTCCATGCACTAGCATCATTTTTTCTCCTTGTCATCACAAAAGTACTCAAAGTTTTTTTCTTTCCAACATTTACTATTGGATCTCACTCTTTAGGGGCTAATAGCGGGCGAGGAGGGTAACCAAATATATGAGCAATATGAACAACATCAAGAAACCATGTTTGCAATAAAGAATGGTTAAATCAGTCACTACAATGGATAGGTAATCACAATGTTGACTACTACGACTCTCATAGTAGAGCTAGATATTGAAGAGGCCCAAGACATTAAGAATTGCTACAATGAAATTGGAGATAGATTAAAAACCATTGTGATGAGAACTACCACTCCAAGAATAGTTGTAGGAAGGAAAAAAATCTCGGATATTTGATACAAAATAGAGAGCATGTCTAAACCCCTTCACTATACAACAAATTCTACTATAACAAGTATAAAGGAAGATGAACTTTACTATCCAACCTACCCTTCTGAAGTTAGAGAATGCTAGTGTAATAAAAAAAACTCACCAAGGAAACAAATGGAAAGTGGATGTGTACACAGTTTAATGTGAGTCACTCTAAGTATGATTGTAGGTATCTACTACAAATGAAGATTGAAGCTATGTCGATTAAATGTAGCCCATTGCATTTAAAGAAGTCATGACCCAACTGCTTGATATTTTTGCAAAAGAGATAGGTTTGATCAACTCTTCAAGAGAAGATGATAATTTCACTTGACGCATTATAAGATATTCTCTAGAGAGATATTATTTTTTTAGCCTAATTTTTATGAAATATACATATAACATCACAGACTAACTTAAAGATACTGTTGAGTAGATTTTGTGGCCGAGAGTGAAAATAATTTGAAAACTATTGAAAATTTCTCAACTAATAGCCATATCTAGGGATGAGTTCTTCCATCCTCCATATCTCCTAACATGTGTAGTAATAGCCATGTCTAGGGATGAATTGTTTCATCCTACATATTTTTTTCAAATCCATCTTTGCATAATAATTGGGCATAATCTATTCCATCCTCCATTTCCATGATTATGTAGTGACCAAATGTCAATTGTCTCATGCCTTATATACATACTTGTGAAGTGTTTGTATGTACAATGTTCACAAGAAACAAAGTATCATTGATTCTTCTATTTCCTCTTTAAAGTACATGAATTATAACTTATATAGTAGACACACAAATACAATTTTTCTTTGATCCTCTCTTTATTCTATTAAAAAAAGTCTCATTGACACTTCTTAACTCCAGGAATCATTACTTACAAAGTATACACGTGAATACAAATCCTCTTTGGTCCTCTTTGTATTCTAATATGTGTGGCTATATATTACACTAGAAATGAGACTGTTTACACCCAAAATAAGACTAAAGGATAATCTTTGCAATGTATAGCAATAGATGTGAGAAAACTATGTAGTAAATAAATTGACATATCTGTGTGTATTAAATAAATTTAAAATCACCAAATAGTGGTATTGTGATTTTAATTTCTTTTTTTGGAAGTTTAAATTCAATCTTTTTTAGGCCAATTATCTAAGTTAGTAGATTCTAATACCTTTACTATATTCAAACTGTAGAACATATCTGAGCATATTAGAGTGCCTTATCCTCATTCTTCCAAGTATATGACTATAACAACAATGTTTTTTCTCCTTATCTCACTTGGAGTTTAGAGTCCTCTTTCAATTAGTTACTTCCTTGCCTTGTGATTATTTTTTCCTGGATGAATATAACAAGTTTCTTCTATGAGATGGGTGGACATTATTCTCAACCTATGACTGATTGGTTACATTCTCTTAACTTGTGACTAGTTTCTTGCATTCTATTTGTATTGTGGTTGTTGAAAAACACTAATGTCTAAGAGTGGTGACTAGAAGATCACTGATACTTGCTAGGTCTAAGATATACATACTTGACAACCCTAGCTACTCATGTTAGTTTCATAACTTAAATATTAAAGTGTTTAATTGATTGAATTTGCACTATATTATAGTGTCTTACATAATGTTGCAAACAAACCTCATGATTTTTTTTTTCTTTCAGGCGTAACCATAGTTACGTGCAATATTTCTTACAAAATACTTACTTTCGTGTCATGTGTAGCCCATAAATAAATGTATGGATATAGGGTTTTACCTCTTCATATGTGTTGTTATAATTTATTCATATAATATTATGATCACATGATTTTATTGTATGCATTAATTTAGTAATTTAAGGCTACATGGTCCTATTATATGTGGTAGATGAGTTGAGGTGTTTGGCATTCACTTCAAACATATTTAACCACCATAGCATTTTTCCTTTCTAAGTCATCTATAAACATACTTAACCATGACTTAAAAAATAGTCCAAATTATCAAAGGATATGATCTAGGAACACAATATTCAACATTTTATTTTAACTTTTTTGTGCATCACAAAAACTCACCTATGTGCATTGTTGTGTAGGACAAGTAAAAATGAATGATATTATAAATTATAAACAACATAAACACTAATATATACTATCATATGGGTCGTATCCTTTGTAAACCATACCGAGCCAAGTACACTTCTAAATTTAATTCTGTATGATGCTCTTCATGTTTTTTCGTTTTTAAACAAAAAGAGGGGTAAAAATTTATTAAGACAGAAAGGAATACAACAAGGAGAGCTCAACAAGGAGCTCGATCCTGAGCAACAAGATCATCAAATTCTTGCACCATCTCAAAGGACAGTTGCCTCCTATCCCTAATATTCCAACCTGGATCATGACTAGATGCCCATTTGGCTAAACAATTAGTAGTTCTATTCCATTCATGAGGAATATACGTGAACCTAATGAACTGAAAAGAGGAAGAGAAGAAAAGAATTTGCTTAACAACAGTAGCCAGCTGCCAACTAACGTCCTCAAGCTCTTGCGAAGAAAGCATGTTCACCACTACCTAGGAATTAGACTCACAGATAATCTTACTCCATCCCCACAAGCAACACTGGTCCACAGCATATAAAATAGCTTGAGCTTCCATGAGATTGTTAGTATAATCACCCTTATGAACTAAGAAGAAAAATTTAACATCCCCAGAACTACAACGAGCCACTTCGCCAATACCAGCCGGACCAGGATTCCCACGGGAAGAACCATCAGTGTTAATTTTTAGAACTCCACAGGGAGGAGGAGTCCAGTGCCCATCTCGGTTAACCCGACCCTTCCTCTGATGATGAAGCTTCTTGGACATAGAAGGAAACCTATGAGCTACAGCCCCATCCTGCAGATGAAAATTGAGGCGATTACAGATAGCAAAATCAACCGGATCCATACCCCCATCAAGCTCACACTTCACAAGAATAGTTTCTTGAAGAGAATGTGATATTTTCCACCAAAGATGAAAAACACGAAGCCGAACATCTTGGAATATGCATCGATTCCTCTCCAACCAGATATGCCAAAGCATGAAAGATGAGCTAGCAATCCAAGCAGCATGGAGAAAAGAAGACTTGGAGGGAGCAGTACCCAAGCAGGCCCAGAACTCGGGCAAAGAGGAAGCATGTCGACAAGAGAAACCCCAAGCGTGCCACCAAAGGTGCCATATCTGAGTAGAATAGGAGCAATGGAAGAACAGATGGGAGATGGACTCCTCTCCATTAACACACAAAACACAATAAGAGGGGCCCTGAAATCCATGTTTACAAAGATTATCCCAGGTAAGACAATGGTTGTGAGCCACTAGCCACATGGAAAAATTGCACTTGGACCAAGAAACTTTATTCCAAACTTGCTTCCACCAAGGGACCACAACATCCCTAAATAATTGTCTAGTTATCTCCTAATACCCAACAAAGACATGATATTTACTAGACAAGGTACCGCCCCAAGCCAAAACATCTAGACCAAGCAAAGAAGAACACTCTCTAGAGGCCAAAATTTGAGAAAGCTCTTGATGATCCATGTCTGTACCTCCAGGAGGCCAATCAGAAGAATGCTTCCATCTGTAACCAACAACAGGTCCAAATTGATAAGGAGTCTTGTAATGAGCCACTTTATCCCATCCAACGGCAAGAAAAGAGTCACAAAGAGGCTGAAGATGAGGGTATATGGATAAAATGGAAGGGAATCCATCCCAAGCATCAGACCAAGACAAAGCCTGAGAACCTCCTTTACATATCCAAAACAGACCCCTCTTTACCAACATCGCACCTATCTTCAAAGTATGCCAAACTATTGAGCCACGACCTTCAAGAGGAAGTGTAGAAATAGAGCAAGGATCAATACCATGAAAATATTTATGAGTGATAATATGAGCCCAAAGTTGATGTTGTTCAGACCACCATCGCCAATAAAGTTGATGTTGTCCAGACCACCCTCCTTTTTAGGCCTAGAAACAGTTGCCCAATTAACCAAGCTCGATTTAGTACTACACAAATTACCACTCCAAAGGAATTGTCGAGAAAGAGCATCAAACTCTTTGAGAAAGTAAATAGGTGCAATGTGAACCATGCTTCGATAAGTAGGGAGAGCTTGGATAACAGATTGAAGAAGAGTAACCCGGGCAGCAATAGAAAGCCATCTATGAGTCCAATGATTTACCTTATCCTAAGGCTTGGTAATAAAATTTTGCCAGAAGAGATGTGGCTTCCTGGAAATAGCAATAGGGATGCCAAGATAAGTCAAAGGAAGTGATCCTATATGAAACCGTACGATACCAACAATCCTGTGCTGAATAGAATCAGGAGTGTTAAAAAAGTAAATGGAAGATTTGTGCTCATTAAATTTTTGGCCTGAAGCTGCCAAATAAATGTCCAAAGCATGTCGAAATGCTTCAGATTCCTTGATCCTAGCAAGACCAACAAGAGAAGAATCATCAACAAATTGAAGATGGGAAAGAAAAGGTAAGCCATTACCCCACTGCCAGCCTTGAATAGAATTCTGGGACACCGATGCTTAATGAATCTTCCCAAGCCTTCAACCATGATGATGAATAGATATGGGGAGAGAGGGTCACCCTGGCGGAGGCCTCTAGAAGCACCAAATAGTTGAGAAGGTTGACCATTAATAAGAATAGAAAAAGAGGCAGAAGTAACACAACTCATAATCCAACTCACCCAGTCAAAGCTAAATCCAAAAGAAAGAAGAATACTCCTTAGGAAGCTCCATTTAACTCTATCATAGGCCTTAGCCATATCCAGCTTAACAAAAATGGCTCTCTCCCTTGAAGTAGCCATAGAGTGAATAGCCTCAGTAGCAATAACCACCCCATCCAAAATTTGTCTGCCAGCAACAAAACCACCTTGTTCTTTTGAGATAATAATGGGAAGCCACCTTTTCAATCTCTCAGCAATCAACTTAGTAATAACTTTGTAAACCACATTACATAAGGAAATTGGTCTAAAAAACTCCAATTTATTAGCACCCTCTCTCTTAGGAATAAGAATCAAGAAAGAGTTCAAAGCTTGAAGCATCTGCTTGCTAGCTTAGGATTCTATAACCACCTCCATCAAATCATGATTAATGATGTCCCAAAATTCCTGAAAGAATTCAACTAGAAAGCCATCAGGACTAGGAGCCTTCCCCTTAGGCATGCCAAAGACCACCTCCTCCAGCTCTTCCAAAGAAATAGGACACATGCGATAATCATTCATTTCTTGAGTGATAAGGGAAGGAATACAGGACAAAATAAGATTTTCTTCATTATCAGCAGGAGGAGAGTCCTCAGAGAAGAGGGTAGAGAAGTACCAAATAGCCTCCTGGAACAAAGCTGGCAAGGAATTCAGTTGGATACCTTGAGAATTAACCAAAGAAGAGATAGTGCTCTGATTCTGGCGAGATTACACTGTTTTATGGAAAAAGGCAGTGTTACGATCACCTTCCTGGAGCCAATCAACTCTAGCCTTTTGCTTCCAAAAAATTTCCTCTCGAAGTTCCCATTCTTCTAGAGCTCTAGAAGCAAGGGATTCAGCCTTGCCAAGATCCTCTGAAAAACCTTGATCTCTAATCTAGCCTTGTGATGACATCAAGATCTTCTTGAGCAAGCCTCTTCATAAAGTGAAGGTTCCCAAAGAATTCCCTATTCCATATCTTGAGCTTCCTTTTAACATATTGAAGCCTTTTAGAAAATGAGAACATTGCAGTACCATATGCAGGAGCACCATCTTTCCACCAACAAAAAACACAATCATGAAGAGAGGAATCCTGAAGCCACATCAACTAGAACTTAAAAGGAGGATGCTTCGGAACATAAGCCCCTATAGCAAAAAATTTTATTGGCCAATGATCTAAACCCCTCCAATCAAGGATTTTTGAAGAGATATTAAGGGTGCCACTAACCCAGAAGCAAGAAAAAAGAAATCTATCGAGACGTTCTGAGATAGCAGCAACACCAGTACCGCAATTATTCCAGGTATAGAGACCATTTAGAAGGCTTAACATCAGAGAGATGCAAAAGAGATATATGTTGCCGAAGAAGAGGATAAGAAGGCCCCAATCTAGCCAAACCACCATGCTTCTCCTCCAGACTTAAAACTGAATTGAAGTCCCTTGCTAACACCCAAGGATGATAAGGATGACAATTTCTAACATATTGAATATGTTCCCAAATTTCCTCCTTTCCCACAAGATTAATAGGTGCATACACATTACTAACCATGATTACCTCTCCTGAGTCTAGAGCAGAAGCTACCATAGAGAGAGCTGAGCGAGAAGACATCCAGCCAAGAGGAGAATTTTTTTGAGGATCCCAAAATATAGCTAAACCACCCACACTGCCTATTGCCCCAACACACTGACATTGGCCATGAGACCAAATACTAGAGGCATGTTGGACCATAGACTCCATAGAGAGCTTAGTCTCTTGGCCACAAAAAACATCAGGGCTATGATCAACCACCAAATTATGAATAGCCTTTTGTCTAGGGATGCTATTCAACCCCCTTACATTCCATGAGAGAATAATCATCATTGAGTAGAATTAGGAAAATGAGAATCCAAAGGTCAAGACATCAACCCCAAGGGGAGAGGAGAATCCTTGCCCTTACCTGATTGTAGCACATCCTTAACCAAATTAGCTAAAACCACATCATTATCCTCCAACACTACAGGAGTCACCAGAGCCTCTACCACAAGAGCTACAAGGACCTCACAGTTCTGATATACTACAACTTGGGATGCCCCACAAGCATCATTAGGAACAGATCTCTCATCTGGGCAAACTAGATCAGAAGAGATAGGAGGAGGAATACCCTCCTCTAGAACCATACTATCCAGCACCTCAAAGCAGTTAAAACCTGAATCAGATAATCTTTCTTTCAAAGGCCTCTTTTGACCATGGCCCTTAGCATGAGAGCGAACAGGGGTAAATCCATCCTTATCTTGCATTTGAGCCTTACCGTTACCTGTAGCATCTTGTGGATTCATCCCCTTGGTAGTATTAGCCATTTGAGATTGTCCTTTCCCTATAGTATTTGCCAAACCACCAATATTGCCAGCTCTAGAACCATCCACTCCTTTGAAACTTGAGTTACGGGGGCACTAACGCAGTAAATAACCATACTCATGACAAATCCGGCAACGGAAAGGGAGAGATTCATAATCTAACTGCTGCACCCAAGAAAAATCCCCCATACAAATTTCTAAAGAATCTGGTAATGGGTTATTGAAATTAATTTCAACACAAATTCTAGCATAAGAAATAACCTTTTTATCGAGGGATTGATGTGCGATCGCAGCCATCTTGCCCAACAAAGCAGCAATTTTTTGAAGGATATCTTCACGCCAAAATTCCAAGGGAAGATGAGGCAAGCGAACCCAAACTGGCATTTTTGAAGGGAGATCCTTAGCAGAATTAAAACTTGAGTGCCAAGGTTTGACAAATAACCCCACATGGTTGTAGAAATAAGGGCCTCCTTACAAAACACGATCCTGATCAGACATGCAAGAGAATACAACAAAAAAATAACTATTCCCTGCCAACATAATCTCCATATCGCCTTCCACCTGCCATGAGCGATGGATCCATGCCACAAGAGCGGATAGGGAAATCCGAATTCCAAGAAATTTGTATATCAAAGCATGCTTGGTCCAATAATCAATGTCCTCCATTACAGCCGTTGGAGGAATAACCAAAATAGGGCGATCATGGCTATGCGAAAAACAACCATTAACTTTTTTTAACTTGGAGCTCCCCCCTGAATAAAATGATTCAGATCACATTGCATGCATAGTTGGAGAAGAACCATCTGTTCTCACCAACGAAGAAGAAATCCCAGGCCCTACCATGCAAACAATAAAACCCCAATCCAAAATTGACTGCGGAACAATTCCAAAAACACTGATGCAAATTATCTCCAGTAGCTAGCAATCCAAACAGAACAGAAAAATAGTAAAGATCCAACACCAAGAACGGACTAGGGGGAAAACCCTAGCCCAGCCGGCAGCCAATGCTTCTCCCATGCTCTTCATGTTTTGAATTGTGTAGTTTATGTATTATCCTAAATAAATTATACTAGATGGGTATTCCTTGGAAATTACTATCACTACTTTCATAAAATAAAGATGCTTATATTTGTGCTTTATTTACTCACTCTATGCTTATAGAAAATAGCATTAAATGAAGATGATTCAACATATACAGAACATGAAATAAAACAATAATTGTAATATGTTGCCTAAATACTTTGAGACACATGACTACTGTAATAGATGACTTCATCCAACACAAAGATTTGTATAGGACTTATAATTTAGGAAGACATGCCTCCATGCTTGCATAACAAGCATTAATGCTAAGGTATTCAATTACATGTCAATAACCATTACAATGCAATTTAGATTATATGTTTCTAGATGCAAGTGTTTGAAAATTGATCAGTTGCAATATTGCAATCCAATGGACATACGTTATCTTCCAAGTGAGATATGGTTCCAATCAACATCCATAGAAACTGATCTAGAGCATGGTTGTTTACTAGTTGGGACTAGAGAAATATGGATAGAAAAAATATCTTGGAGGCCCCAAGTTAATGATCTAGGTTTCGGGAGTTTGCACTACCATGGTGAAAAAATTAAGATACAATTTTGGTCAATCTTGAAGACGAATGTGGGATTGACAAGTAATATAGAGGTGGGGGCCACAATGAGTCCACTCTACCCTACCAATTGAAAAGAGGATAGGAACAATTTCCATGAATAAATACCAACATAGACACAAAAATTATATATTTTCTTCAATATTGTATCCTACCACGGGAAAGTGGGGGCTACAACATCATAGATTTGAGCATCTTTATTTGTCTGATGAGTTGCATCCAATGGTGGAAGAATATGTACATCCTAAAGTTTGGCACAATGCAAGTTATCTCAACACTATCCTATTGACATCTCAACTTATTATGCCCCAAGGGAAACTATCCTAATTAAGTTCATTCCTAGCATATGTTTAGTTTATAGTATAAATTTTTGAAGAAGAAGATGTTTATGTAATTATTGCACTACTTTTTTATAAGATAATATTTATATAATTTTTGCACTACTATTTTTTTTGTAAGAAAATATTTATGTAATTATTGCACCACTTTATTGTAAGATGTTTATTTAATTATATCATGACTATTGTCAGGACCTAGAAGTTTTGATTATAATGATCAATTAGATTCTCCATGGAAATACCATCACAAACTTATCATGACAAAATAATACTATAATTTTCCATCCCACAACCTACTTTTTGACATTTTCTAAAAGTTGGCTATAGTTTACATGTCTCTTATAATAAAAATGTGGCTAAAAACACAAACCTGTGTCACCCTTTTGTACAGTAAAAGGCTAACAAAAGTATAACTATTCACCTTTAATGAAATAAAATTGGTATTATTATTTTGAATTTGAAAATGAAGTAAACTATTGAAATGTGTATAAATGGATGAGTTTTAGGATAATAATTTTTAATAATTATTTGTAATAAGAATTGATATATTTTCCAAATTTTTATAGATAAATTTTAGCTAGTGAAAAATATTGAAAAAAGGGGATCTAGCTCCCACCACAAAACTATATTGAAATAAACTTAATTCCCTTTTATCTTAGAGTATGTTATAGATATCATATATAGGAGATAATTTCCAGAGCAAGTCAAATTATGATATTGCTATCAGGATTTAACTATGTGATTTTGAGTCAAACTCATTGACCTATATTTCATGAGTAGTGATTCAACATGAATCCATCTTTCATGAGAATATTTTGAGTCAAACTCATTGACCCATATTTCATGAGTAGTGATTCAACATGAATCCATCTTTCATGAGAATAAATGGAACACCAAGAAGTCCCTGTGCTTCACCCCTGTGAGCATCACCTAGATCCAATGAGTGATAAGTGTTCCATTTGTTCTCATGAAAGATGGATTCATGTTGAATCACTACTCATGAAATATGTGTCAATGAGTTTGAGTCAAAATCACATAGTTAAATCCTAATAGAAATATCATGATATCATATATGTTAGAAATCCTTTGGAATAACTGAGAGGGGATGTGAATCAGTTATTCAAGGTTGAAATGTCTAATTCAAACTTTTTCACTAAGTAAAGTGTGCCCATCCAACTGTTCATTCATTCAATCTTAAACATTCCTATTTAGTAGGTTACTATAAATCAACATGCAAGCATAACACATGAAAAACCATCACATAACATAGTGATTTACATGGAAACCCAATTTTAGAAAAACCATCAATAACATGCTACTCAATTTTCACTCTTTTGAAGTGATGCCCTATGAAAGGCCCACTCTATTAAAGGCTACAATACAATGTTAAATGTGACCTAGTTAAAGGATTTAACCACCCTATTAGAAGTGGGCCTAGTCAGAGGACTTTAGAACATTCACTTGGAATGTCACACTATTAAAAGATTTACAAATGGCTATTAAACCAACCTAAGTCCATAGGATTTCCATTTACCTTAACTGATACAATTGCTAGAGAGTAACAATAAGGGGTTTTGACCTGATTACAATTCACAACTTATCGTGTAGATCTCAGATCACTTCTCAACTCATAACATTGTCTAGCTTTCAATCTCTACAACTCTTGTCAGCTTTTCCTCCTTCCAAGTTTGGTCTCCTTGAGTCTCCATGCTCAATGTACCAGTGCAATCATCTCTTTCTAACTACTTATCGAAGTAGAGTCTTTTTACTTTGTTCTTACTTCTCCTAGATGCCCTTCAACCACTTCATAATTTGGTATTCCAACAACTCTAGCTTCTTGGTCTATGATTCCTTAAATAGAAATTTGGAATCCTCTTTCCCACTCAATTCTTCCCTCCTTTAATTTCAGTTCAAGGATGGATTACATAGGATTTGTTTAATCTAACCCACATTTGTTTTCATCATGAAGGATCATGAAGAATCCTCTTGAATTCACCCAAAAATGGTTTACACATAATTCTATGCCACTAGTTCATCATCCTTATCCTCCATCTAATTTAGAAAATTCTAGGTAACAACCATGTTGGCTCAGATCTGGCAAATCTTTGACTTTTCAAATAATGCAACAACTTGACACTATTGAAAAATTTGTGCTCGACACACACTATGTTACTTGGCATTCACTAAATTGTATTGGCACTTATCAACTAAAGTTCACTCAGAATCTACATCTTACTCGACACTTGAATTTTACTTGGCACCTGAAGTTCCCTCGACATTTACATCTTACTTAGCACTTGAACTTCACTCGGCACACACTAGATTTTGCATTTCCTTGGCTCCAATAGAAAATTTTCTCAGCTTGAACTAGCTTGCTTAGCACTCACTAATGAACTTAGTTAAAGCTTTGTAGTCAACCTTGTTACAACTTATACTTCTAGTGTTTCTAGGTGTGACCAACCTCTGTATCTTAGAGTATGTTATCAATACATCATTTAACCATTGTCTTAGCTAATCCTTGCACTTCATTCCAAAACCATAACTCAACCTTTCCCTTAGGTAATTTCGTTACATCTAGTTGATTAAATCCTCTTCATCAATCAACTAAGTGATAGTACTTGCATCTTATAAGCAATTGTCATTCCTAAAATTAGCAAGTTTGACATCAATGACAAAACAATGATTGAAAATATTATTTATCAACCAACTTCCTTCCTTACAACAATCTCCCTCTTTGATCTTCAACAATGATCTTTTCAATCAGATTTCCAACAATCTCCCTCTTTGGCATTGATGGCAAACCAAATTGATTAACCATCAGACCAAACTATTCAACAATTCTAACTTTGGTTGCTATTTCTTTATTGATTCCTTCTCAACTCTATTTGGCCCTTTCTCCTTCTAATAGTTTTTGCTCTTTCTCTTTATCCTCAAATGTTTTTGATTAGTTTCTTCTAGCTCGTTCTCCCTCAATTCTCCTCAAATGCAATCAACAAATGCAATCAATTTCTAGTTCATTCTCCATATTTGACAACAATGCCAAAGACATATTATTTTAGTGTCTTAACATGCAAGTGTAGCATTTGTAGGTACTTTCAATTTCTCCCTCTGTCAGCTTACTTGTGACTAATTTGGAACTTTAGAACTTTGATTATTTCAAGCATGAATCCTAAAGTAAGTATCCTATGCATCAATGTGTAATATTTCAACAACCAACTCATTTGATGCAAGGCAATCCTTTCTTTCTCTTAAGTAGACTTAGCTAGCATTATCAGCCCTAACTTACCTCTAAGATACTCAAAAGAATCTTTAGGTAGAGATTTTGTGAAGATGTCAACAATCTATTCCTATGAACTAACATATTCCATCTTCACTTACTTGTCTTCCACCAATTCTCTTACATAGTGATACCTGATTGCAATATGCTTTGTTTTAGCATGCATTATAGGGTTCTTTGATATGATAATGGCACTTGTGTTATCACAATAAAGTATCATAGGGTCATTCACTTCTTATTTCATCCCTTGCAACAAATGTTTGATCCATACAATAGTGGTGCAATTGATAGCAGTTGCAACATACTCAGCTTCAGCTGTGGACTATGATGTAGAAATTTGCTTTATGCTTGTCCATGTGATCAACCTTTTATCTAAGAAGAGTGCTTCTCCACTGGTCCTTTTTCTATCATCAATGTTACCTCCCCAATTTGCATTAGTGTATGCTCTTAGCTCAAACTTTTCACTCTTCTTGTAGTACAAACCAAAGTCATCACTTCCTTTTAGATACCTCAGTATTCTCTTTACTATCATCAAATGATTTTCTCTTGGATTTGTAGAGAATCTTGCCACTAGCCAAACTACTAATACAATGTTTGCTCTACTATGTACAACATACTACAACTTTCCAATCATGGGTCTGGACATTGTCTTGTTCACTTCAATAGATACATCATTCTTGGATAACTTATGTCCTATTACCATTGGTGTGCTGACTAGTTTTGAGTCTTCTAACCCAAATATCTTAAGTATCTCCTTGATATATTTTGATCGGATCACAAATATGCCATGCTTTAGTTGATATACTTGCAATCCAACAAAGAATTTAATTTCTCCAAACATCGACATCTCAAATTCATGTTTCATTTGATTAGCAAATTCTATGCATAGGTCATCTTTTCATCCAAATATTATATCATCAACAAAGATTTTACATATCAAAATATCTTTACCTTTTCATGCCTTGATATACAAGTTGCTATCATCTATTTTCTAAAATCCTATATTCATAAGATATTTGTGTAGTCTCTCATACCATGCTCTAGGTGCTTTCTTGAAACCATAGAGAGCTTTGTGTAGTTTGCAAACCATATCCTTGTTCTTATCATCAAAAAGTCCCTCTGGTTGTTCTATGTAGACTTATTCTTCCATTATACCATTCAAAAAAGTCGACTTCACATCCATTTGGTAGACTTTGAAACCTTTGTAGGTAGCATATGCAATCAATGTTCTTATCCTTCCATTTTTGCAACAGGGGCAAATGTTTCCCTATAATCCAATCCTTCTTCTTGTGCATAGCCTTTGCAAACTAATCTAGCCTTGTTTCTTGCGATCTCTCCATTCTCATCAAGTTTATTTCTAAAGACCCATTTTGTGCCAATTACATTCTTGTCATTTGGTCTAGGAACTAGGGTCTAGGTTTTGTTTTTACTCAATCTAATCTATCTCCTCTTTCATAGCTTTATACTAGTCATCATCTTGTAGTGCATCTTTCACTATTTTAGATTCAATCTTGCTCATTAGACATGATTCATTTCTTAGTTTGTTCCTTGTCATTGGTCTGGCATCCTTGTCACCAATGATCTATTCTGCAAGGTGATGTATTCTCACATACTTGGCTAAGCTTGGTTTTGTTCTTCTTTCCATATATGATCCTTCAACTTTAGATTCATTTTTCTCTTATCCATTTGGTATTTCATCATCTCTTTCATGTGTACTTATTTCAAAGTCACAATCAGCATTATCTTCATTCTACAACTCAGCTTCTAAATGTAGCTCAGCATTCACTGGTTATGACTTGATTGATACTAAAATTTTTTGTTGATTCCCAACTTGATTGGAAACATTATCTTCAATAGTCATTCCTTCATAGAATTATACAAAAGATCTATAATCTTCTGATTGCTTAGATTCATTATCTTGGAATTCTACATGCTCATCAAAATTTACATTTCCACTTTCCAAAATCTTGTTAGTGTTAATATTCAAACACTTATATTCTTTGCTTCTAGTGGAGTATCCAAGGAATATGCCTTCATCACTATTTGCATCAAACTTTCCATTTCTAGTATCTTTAAGAATATAACATTTACAACCAAATACTTTGAAATGTTTTACATTAGGTGGGTAACCATACCGTAGTTCAAAAGGTGTTGCATTTGTTCCTTTCTTGACTTGGACTCTATTCAGAGTGTAAATAGTAGTGCTTACAGTTTCTCTCTAGTACATTAGAGCAACATTTTTCTCCATAATTAAAGTTCTTGCACAATCTATCCTAACCTATTCCTTCTCTCAGAAATACCATTCTGTGGTGGAGTTCTTGGTGCGGATGTTTGCCTTTTGATACATTTGTCATTGCAGAATATCTCAAATTCTTTTGATGTAAGCTTTCCTCCTCTGTTTGACCTTAGGAATTTCAAAGTCTTTCCTATTTCCTTCTCAACTCTAACCAAATACCACCTAAAAATTTGAAATACATTAGATATTTTCTTTAAAAACATAGCAATCATCATCCTACAATAGTCATCTATAAATAGCATTGTGTATCTGTCTCCTAGGTAACATTGAACTTCTATTGGTCCACATAAATCTATATGGACTAGTTCTAGTACTTCTTTGGAAGTGTATGTTTTGCTTTTGAAACTTCACTTGGTCATCTTGCCTAGTTGACATTGTTTGCATATTGTGTTTTCTAATTTCTTCAATTTGTGCAACCCTCTAACTTTCTTATTTTTATTGCTGCTAATTAGATTATCAAAGTTAACATGACATAGCCTTTTATGCCATAACCAAACATCATCAAGTCTAACAACAAGATAGGTTGCATCTTCCATATCTAGGTAAAACATATTACTCCTAGTTTGTTCACCTTTTCCTATCAGATTTCCATCAGTGTCATAGATTTTGGAAATTTTGTTTCCAAATTCTACTTTGCAACCTTCATTTCCTAACTGTGATACACTCAACAAATTGTAATTCAATCCTTCAACATAGTATGCATTATCACATGAGATTTTCTCTGTAAGTTTAATAGAACCTTTCCCTTTGGTTTGACATGGAGCATCATTACCAAATCTAACACTATTTCCATTATACTAATTAAAAGTAATGAACTTACTTCTATCTCCTGTCATGTGATGTGAGCATCCACTATCTATGATCCACTTGTCATTTTTGTTCACATAGGTTACTAGTGTTGTTGCCTCATCTTCATTTGATTCATCCTTCATAGCCACATAGAATACTTCATCATCATTCTCATCAGAATCTTCTTTAACAATGTAACATCTTTTGCCTTTATCCTTATAATCTCTAATATCATATTCTCTTTTGTTCTTGTACTTGCTTCCTTCTTTGTAGTTCTTCTTCTATGTACATCTAGCAGCAATATGTCCTACTTCATTGCAATTAAAACAAATGATTGGAAACTTACCCTTGAAATTACCTTTGCCTCTATGAAATCTTCTAGCCAATAATGCTTCCAATTCTTCCACATCTTTCTCATCTATGCTACTATCACTAGATGCATGCTTTCCTCTTCTACTCTTCTTCTTTGATGTCACCTCTTGAATGTCTTTCAATATCAGCTTGGCCTTGAAAGAAGATTCAAGGTTCTTTTGTCTGTAGTTATAAAAAATTAGACAATTCAAATGTATTAAGTCTTCTTACTATCCCTTCAAAGGTTAGTGCATTTCTTGGTACACATCTCAACTCCTAGATGGCTGAAACTCTAATAGCATAGATAGAGAGTAGAGTTCTTAATTATTTTCCCTTAACAGTGTCATCATCCAATCAACCACCCGAACTTCTTATAGCACTTACCACTTCCTTTATTCTAGTAACATATTTAGCAGCATTCTCACCTTCTTCCATTCTCATATCATTAAAATTTCCTCTAAGACTTTCTCTTTTGGCTCTTTGAACATTATGATCTCCTCCATAGATATCTGACAAGGCTTTCCACATCTTGAATGCAATGTCACATCCCTTGATGCCACCAAATTTGGCATAGTTGAGAGCAGAAGCAATCTCCAACATTGCCTAATTTTGTTCTTGCTTTTTCTTTAAATCATCTACTATATGAGCACCAGTTGGGTCAACATGTTCTATTGCAATTAAGCTTTGTGCATAATCTCCCATGGATCTGAGATGTAGCTTCATCAGACTTTTCCATGCAATAAAGTTCTCTTTGATGGGCTTGGGAACCTCTCTCTTGGACATCTTGATATTCCTACTTCTATTACCTTCAAACTAAATTAGTAGATGGCTCTGATACCAATTGTTAGAAATTCTTTTGAATAACTGAGAGGGGGGCTGAATCAATTATTCAAAGTCCAAATGTCCAATTCAAACTTTTTCACTAAATAAAGTGTACCCATCTAACTATTCATTCATTCAAGCTTAAACATTCCTATTCAGCACGTTACTATAAATCAACATGCAAGCATAACACATGAAAAATTAACAAATAGCACAGTGATTTATGTAGAAACCCAATTTGGGAAAAACCACCAGTAACATGCTACTCAATTTTCACTAGTTTGAAGTAATGCCCTGTGAAAGGCCTTTCATGTTAAAGGCTACAACACACTGTTAAATATGACCTAGTTAAAGGATTTAACCATCCTATTAGAACTGGACCTAGTTTGTCATGCCTAAACTACGAGGGCAAAAACACAATTTTTTTTTTTTTGAAATAATTAATAATTGAAAAGCTCTAAGTTTTAAACTGATCTCATGCAAGGGAAGTGAAGGTTTACTATGATTCATCCTAAGTTAAAAATTATAGTGGATGAATACATCATTTTGGAGCTCTTGTTATTAGATTGATATCGACGTCTATACTGATTCATATCAATCTTAAAATAATAGATTTAAATTTCCTCTATAACAATATATGAAAATTTATTTAAATAACACTTTAATGAGTTCATTTTAAATAAATTTGAGTATATCAAATCAAGAATTTATTAAAGGAAAAAAATTACATCTACCCATACCCTTAAAAAAAAACTATTAAGTTATGATCAATTACCAACCTATTTAAGAAAGACTAAAATAATATTCAAAGACTAATTAAATTAACATTAATATTAAAACAACTAAATTTTACTATCATAAAGTATAACTAACTAAAAACAATTTTAATTAAATTATAAACTAACACTATTAACAATGATAAAATAAAATAAACTAACACCTAACTAAAATTAATAACAAATAGATTAATCTAAACTAAACTAAACTAACATAATAAAAACTAACTTAAATCTACTTAGTTAATAATTACAAACTAAATTTAAAATACTTACAATAAAATAAAATTAAACTAATTAAAAACAAATAACAAAATAAAAATAAAATAAAACTAACTAAATTGATTAACATACTTACTAACCTACCAACTACCTACACTAACTCTATACCCTAAACCCCACCCTGCAACCCTACCATATGGGCAACGCTTCCCAAGGGAGCACTTCCCAAGTGCTGTCCTTCGGACAACGCTCTGCCCAATAAGATCAGCGTAGACCCAAGCAAAAAGGGAGGTGCCTAAAACCCATCAAATGACCAATTTGAATTTTGTTTTAATTAAAACAACTTTACCACCATGCAAACCAAAGTGAGCGCTGAGGGAAAAATAAAGAAGATGGGTGAGGAAGATTATGCGGATAGGTGACATCATCAATATACATAATGACACTATCAAATCCATCGCCTAGGGAGAATAGGATAGATAAACACCAAGGGGGGGCAAGCATTAAATTAGAAAGTTAATTTGGTAAGAGTAGAATATTTAGATATAAGATTATATATATATATTTTTTTTTTGAATTTTCTTTGTAAATTTAACAAGCATATCAATGTTTTCTCCTATTTTGTCTTATTACAAAATTTAAATGAAAAGGACAATTAAAGCAATATTCTCTGTTGTTCCATTTCCAATTAAAATAGTCTCCCATACAAATTCCAATGACCAATTTTTCTCCTAGGAGTGTATTTTTTGAAAAAAAATTCTAAGTATAGATTACAAGGCAATGAAAAATATATATATTTTTGGTCTAAATTTTCTAAGTATAAAGTTTTTCAGTTGATTAATAATCAAGGGGGAATTAATTTTTTCTTTTCAAAGCAAATCTATAAGGACTTATTACAACTTAATATACCAACAGTATGGATTATCCATTTTAAATCAATAATGCAAGAATTGTTTGATTCAAATAATCATGCAACCTGAATCTACGTCCATGATCATAATTTTCATTTTCAACATAAAAGAAAACTTGAAATTTTACCAAATTGAACATCATCAATTCCATCCTATTTTTGAGATTCATCTATCTAAATCTAAATCACGATTAAATCACATGATAACCAATTATACTCAAACACCAATTTTATTGGCAAACTTGATTCAAGGGCTTAGCCGGGAAAGAACCAGGAAGAAAACTCGGCTTCACTGCAATTTACAACAAATTTTCAAATAAAAATTACATAGGATATCAATTCCAAATTTCAATAATTTAATTGAATTTTCTTCATGACCCTCATGAAGGGATTTATAATGTTTTCTGCAACACATTCTTAGAACCATGGAGGGAACAGAATCTGATTAGGTGACCAAAATCATGACCAAAAATAATTTAGACATGCATATTCATACAAGTTTTTTTTTCACAATATGATTCACAATGAATCAACACCAGGGAAAGGTGGATTCTTCCAACAAGAGAAGTCAAGCACAACACCAAATCAGATGCCCAATCGGGGCTATTAACAAAGAACTTCCATTCTTCCATTTAAACATACCATACTCATACGAGATTTGTGCTGACGGGTAGGGGCCCATAACACCCTACCCTCTCTCCCTGTTCTCATCCTGAGAAGAGACTCTACACTTGTTGGAGTCCAACTAAACAAACCTTTCCCAAAATTGGTCACTTCTGCCCTATCCAAGGGTGAGTAATACCAAGACACCCACGCAAGAAAAATCTCAAAATTTCAAACATAAACATGAAATTAAATCATGCAAAATAACATGATTTTCAAAGCTTCCCAACATACCCACAAACATACAAACATTGAAACAACAACAAGGTAGCATAAGCATGAAACAAACATAAAAACTGAACAAGGGAGATGAGAATTCCTACCTTCACAAAGAGGTAATGGAAATGAACATGTTTGAGTAGAGTTTCCCCTTCCTTCCTTCAATCTTCAAAAACTCCTCTCTAAATGTAGAGATTGGGTGACAACCTTCACTAGTCCAAGAAGGGCTTCTAAATAAGCCTCAAACTCAACCACCCAAGGGATCAATAACTTCTCCCACCCACTTGCAATTCTAGAAACTCCTAACTCAACCCACACTTATGTTAAACACTAAGTGGAGGTGAGGTGAGGTAACTCAAGATAACCACTTGCAATTTTCGCACAAAGGTAAATTGAGACTTTTTGAGTGGCCTTAGAAGTCAATAAAAGGGGCTTAGGGGTTGGAAAAGACCCCTAACCCATACCCATACCCTTTGGGTATAATAATTTCATGTTTTAAGCCTTAGGAAAAAGGTTTAGAGCCAAACAAAATCTAGGAATAAAATAGGACCATCTAACTACTCTAACACTGCAGATTAAGCACTAATTTAGATTAAGGGATGACTAACCTCAATTAAGAACCCAATTAGCAAACTGACACTAACTTAAACCAACTTGGGTCCAAAGGTTACACAACTAACCCTAATCAACATACTGAAGAACATAACCAATTTATGCGTGTCAAGCGACACTAATAGAACATAATTACGAACACTAACATTCACTGAACATAGAAAGATACATACATACATCTCACAATACAATACGTGAATTAAGAACAACAAGGTTTCCAAAATTAGCACATAGAGATCAGTTCTATTCCTCTGTAGGGTTTCTCGGCTTAAATATCTGCACACTCATTGCACACATCAGCAGTCCTGCAAAAATCACATGTACATATATGTATACATATCAAAAATTCACAAAAATTGAAACATACATCAATAAGGATTTCTTCATCTTGCTTAATTCTTAACCATTTAAAATCTCTTAAATCAAAGTCTCCATCCTACATTTACTAATTTCATCATCATACATATACATGAATCTTTAAATGACAATCATCACAGATATCTGAAAGTAACATCACACAACATGAAATAATAAAGTATGTTCTAAGCATCAGATAATGTCTTGACATCTCGATTTGTGAATATCAAAATAATAGTAATGTATCACTATGCTACGATGAGTCGGGGTGAGGCCTCACATCCTCCCCCACTAGGCATGAACTTCCTCCTAGAGTTCATAAAAAATATATGGGTACTGAGATTGCATCTGTGCTGCATCCTCCCATGAAGCCATGACCTCATTGTAACAATCCCACTAGACCCTAACCTAGTCCAACTCTTGCCCTTGAAGTGCTAGGGTCTATCGGGCGATAATGTGGATAGGCTCCAATACTAGCTATCCGTCTGACTCCACCTATAAAGCATCCCAATCTATAATATGAGACTCATCATAAATGTATCCTCTAAGTACTAAAATATGAAACACATCGTGGATGTGTGATAGGCTAGGTGGAAAAGCTAAACAGTATGCAATAGGTCCTATCCTCTCTAGGATCTCAAATGGCCCAAAAAATTGGGGTTCTAACTTAGAGCCCTTTTGGAATCAAATCGGACTCTTGTGTGGTCACACCCTCAAGAACACTCTATCACCAACCTGATACTCTCAATCTGACCTCTTTGCATTAGCATACTTCTTCTGCCTATCTTGTGCCTCCCTTAGGTGCTATCTAATCAGGGTCACCTACTGCTCCATCTCCTTTACTAACTGGGGACCAATAGATACTCGATCCTCAATCCTATCCCAACTCAAGGGTGTCCTGCACGGTCTCTCATACAAGGTCTCATAAGGCAGCATACCTATGGAAGAATGGTGCCCATTGTTATAGGCAAAATCAACAAGATGTAGGTATTCCTCCCATTTGACCTGATGGTCTATCACGTACATACGTAGCATGTCCTCCAAAACTTGATTTACTCTCTCAGTCTGGCCATCGGTCTGAGGATGGTATGCTGTACTAAAATTGAGCCTAGTGCCCAAAGCTAACTGCAACTCTCTCCAAAATGAAGAAGTGAACAATGAGTCTCTATCAGAGATGATCTTACAGGAAACACCATGAAGTCTAAAAATGTCCTGCAAGAACACTTGAGCTATGTCTCATGCTATGAATATAGTACACATGGGTGAGAAATGAGAAACCTTGGTCAATGTGTCAACTATCACCAAAATGGCATCATGGTGACGAGATGAAATAGGAAGACCAACAATAAAATCCATAGATATAGTGTCCCATTTCCACACTACAATCTCATGCGGCTGGAGAAGCCCACCAGGATGATGGTGCTCTGCCTTCACCCTCTGGCACTCGAGGCATCTCGCAACCATGCTAGCAATCTACACTCTCATGCCTGGCCAATGATACAACTACCTCAAATCTGCATGTAACTTCTTAACATCGGGGTGCACTGCATAAGGTGCTCTATGAGCCTCAAGTACAATGAGCTCATGCAAACCCCCAATGGAAGGTACATATATACATCCCCTATGACGCAAAAGTCCGTCAGACTCCAAGGAATACTCTAAAAACTTCCCTTCCAAGGGTCTCTAAGAATGTACTAACTAACTAACTTCTGCATAAAGCTCATCAACTAGGAAGTGTTGTAAGATCCGCTCTCTCAAGTCAGTGCAAGTAGTCACAGATGAAAGCTCATGGTGCCTTCTACTTAAGGCATCTGCAACCACATTCTCCTTTCCCTTGATGTAATGAACATCAAAATCATACTCACACAGAAACTCCATCCACCTTATTTCCCTAGCATTAAGGTCCGGCTGAGAAAATATGTACTGCAAGCTTTGGTGATCGAAATGAAGCTCGAATCTATGACCCAGAAGGAAATATTGCCATCTCACTATGGCATGAACCACTACCACAAGTTCTAGGTCGTGAGTAGGATAATTGAGTTCATGATTCTTCAAATTCCTAGACTCAAAGGAAATAGGTCATCATTCCTGCATAAGGACTGCCCCTAAACCATCTAAAGATGCATCGGTGCACACCACAAAATTTGCAACAGGATTTGGTACTGCAAGAATCGGTGCACTCGTGAGGGCTCTCTTGAGCTCTTGAAAATTTTTACCACACTTCTCTATCCACTCATACTTCTTCCCCTTTTTCTAAAGAGATGTGATGGGTGTGCCAATCTAGAGAATTCAGAAATGAAGCGTCAGTAATATCCTACTAGCCCCATAAAGCTCCTCACTTTAGTAACATTGGTGGGTGCTGGCCAATCCATGATGGCCTTAATCTTTGATGGGTGTACTGAGACTCCATCACTTGATATTACATAACCCAAATAATGTATATTGGGTCTAAAGAATGCACAGTTCAACAAGCTGCCAAACAACTGATTCTCTCTCAATTTCTACAATACCTACCTTAGGTGCTCTTCATGCTCTTTCTCATCATGAGAATAAATCAGAATGTCATCAAGAAAGACAACCATAAACTTATCCAAAAAGGTACAGAATACTCCATTCATGAGGCTCATGAATACAACTGGAGCATTCGTAAGGCCAAATGGTACCACTGTGAGCTCGTAGTGAGCATACATAGTACGAAAAGCTATCTTGGAGATATCACTATCCACAATAATCAAATGATGGTAACCCAACTTCAGATCAATCTTTGAAAATACTCGGGCACCCTGCAACTGATCAAAGAGATCATCGATTTTGGGAAGAGGATATCGGTTCTTGATGGTCACTTTGTTCAATTGCCAATAATCAATACACAACCTAAGTGATCTGTCCTTCTTCTTGATGAAGATCACTAGTGCACCCCAAGGTGACACACTAGGTTGAATATGCCCCTTCTCTAAAAGTTCCTCCAACTAATATTTTAGCTCACTAAGCTCATGAGTAGTCATCCTATATGGTGCTCTCAAAACTAGCTCGGCTCTTAGCAAAGGGTCTATGTGAAAATCCACTACTTGAGGTGGAGGCATACCAGGAAGCTCTGAAGGAAACACATCAGCAAACTCCTATAGGATTGGAAAATCATCAAGGGATGGCTACCTCTTTGAATCTTCCTCTTTGTCACTAATAGTGATAGCAAACAACTGACAACCCTTTTGCATGCACTGTCTAAGCTACATAGCGGAAATCATACGAAGGGACACCAACCTCTTCACTTCAAAGATCTCCCTAGAGATACCATCATCATCCACACATTCCACCCTCTTTTTTCGACAATCCATCTTGGTGCTGTGGGCATAAAGCCAATCCATGCCAAGAACAACATCATAAGAACCTAGAGGGGCAATGCGTAGATCAGTCCTAGTAGACATGTCTCCAATTTGCATCTGACAACTCTGCACCATGGAACTAACTAACACTCTGGCTCCTGAGGCTAACTCTATTTCCCAACTAACATCTTGTCTAACTACAACTAGCTCACAATGCTCCACCACATATGGAGATATAAAAGAGTCAGTAGCCCCAGAATCAAATAAAACTACAACTATAAGACCCTGTATAATACCTATAGCCTCAATAACTATGGCCTGATGCTCAGCCTTGCGGTTGTCAACCGCTGCAAAAACTCTATGGGATCTACCCATGTCACCAACTGTCGGCTCAGAAAAAGCCCTGCTCTGACCACTGGATGCCTGTCCCTGCGGACACTCCCTAGCTATATGACCCATACCACCACAAGTGTAGCATGGTCTATGAGTATAAGATCGTGCACCTTGTGATCCAGACTACTGTGGGCCTCCTGACCTGCTGGATCCACTGTATCCACCCCTAGAAGATTTTGAGTCTTCACTGACTGTGACTGTGGGGCCTGTACTTTTTGATCCTACCTAGGACCCTGTAACTGCCACTGCTTGGGCTTGGAGCCCTGATAAACCTGAGAAGGTTTCTATTGTTGCTTCTAGGGTTTTGGTTGTTGAGACTGCTGACTGTTAGAGGACCCTACTGTATAGTTCTGATTCCCTTTCCAAGGGGGTTTCTGTTGGGAAGAGTTTCGGTTCTGAGATCGATCCTGTGACTCCTGCCTCCCTCGAGTATCCTCAGCAACCACTGCTATCTCCACTACCTGTCTAAAGGTGGTAGGGAAGGCCATCCGAACTAGGCCCTGAAGTGAGAAATTTAGACCCATGATAAAGTGATGCACTCCCATTTTTTCGTCATTCATATATTCCACATAAGGAAGGAGCTTGAGAAACCTACTCTCGTACTGAGCCACTATAAGGCCTCTCTGATAAAGAGAATGGAACTCCTCTATCTGTTTCTGTCAAAAATGCTCTGATAAGTACCTCTCTCAGAATCTTTCTAGGAAATATTCCCATGTGAGGGTTTCCATCCTCACTCCACCTATGATCTCCTCCTGATGCCACCAGTTGGAGGCATCCCCTCTCAACTGATGAACTGATAGGCATGATTTTAGATTACTCCCATAAGGGCATAACCCAAAGCACCATTGTAGGCTCTGTAACAATGCCTCTACTACTGAACCCTTAGTGGAATCGGTAAACAATGGTGGTCCAAGTCGAATCAATTCCCTGATGTCATCTCCTATATTTCTAGGAGGTCTGTCAAATGGGGGTCCTCTTTGTTGTATTGACTCTTCCTCATGTTCACCCTGACCCTCTAACTGCCTCGATGGGGGACTCCTAGTCCTCTCTTTGACTCTAGGTCTGCCTCCTCCAGGTCCCTCTACTTCCACTAGTAGAATCTACTGAACTGGCTAAACTACGGGTACTACTCTCTGCTAAACTACACCGATCAAAGTCTGAAGTGCATCTATAATGTCCTGGTTTGAGTTTGGTGGTGGTGGAGGTGGAGGTGGTGGTGGTGGAGGTGTTCCATCCTCTTGTCCCGCTCTACCACCCCTAGCCCTATGACCTCTACCTCGCCGGCTACGAGTAACAGGCGGCATCTACACAATTAAAAGTTTGAGTTAAGTTTAGGAAGCACAATGGTTTAAGGTTCCCAGTGTTGAAAAATGGGCTCTGATACCAAAATGTCATGCCAAGACTACGAGGGAAAAAACACAGAATTTTCTTTTTGAAATAATTAATAATTAAAAAGCTCTAAGTTTTAAACTGATCTCATGCAAGGGAAGTGAAGGTTCACTACGATTCATCCTAAGTTAAAAATTATAGTGGATGAATACATCATTTTGGAGCTCTTGTTATTAGATTGATATTGACATCTATACTGATTCATATCAATCTTAAAATAATAGATTTAAATTTCCTCTATAACAATATATGAATATTTATTTAAATAACACTTTAAATTAGTTCGTTTTAAATCAATTTGAGTATATCAAATCAAAAATTTATTAAAGGAAAAAAATTACATCTACCATACCCCTAAAAAAAAACTATTAAGTTATGATCAATTACCAACCCATTTAAGAAAGACTAAAATAATATTCAAAGACTAATTAAATTAACATTAATATTAAAACAACTAAATTTTACTATCATAAAGTATAACTAACTAAAAACAATTTTAATTAAATTATAAACTAACACTATTAACAATGATAAAATAAAATAAAATAACACCTAACTAAAATTAATAACAAATAGATTAATCTAAACTAAACTAAACTAACATAATAAAAACTAACTTAAATCTACTTAGTTAATAATTACAAACTAAATTTAAATACTTCCAATCAAATAAAATTAAACTAATTAAAAACTAATAACAAAATAAAAATGAAATAAAAATAACTAAATTAATTAACATACTTACTAACCTACTAATTACCTACACTAACTCTATTCCCTAAACCCTACCCTGCAACCCTACCATATGGTCAGCACTTCCCAAGGGAGCACTTCCCAAGCGTTGTCCTTGGGACAGCGCTCTGCCCAATAAGATCAACGCAGACCCAAGCAGAAAGGGAGGCACCTAAAGCCCATCAAATGACCAATTTGAGTTTTGTTTTAATTTAAACAACTTTACCACCATGCAAACCAAAGTGAGCGCTCAGGGAAAAATAAAGAAGATGGGTGAAGAAGATTATGGGGACAGGTGATGTCATCAATATACATGATGATACTGTCAAATCCATCGCCTAGGGAGAATAGGATAGATAGACACCAAGGGGGGGCAAGCATTAAATTAGAAAGTTAATTTGGTAAGAGTAGGATATTTAGATATAAGATTATATATATATATATATATATATATATTTTTTTTTGAATTTTCTTTGTAAATTTAACAAGCATATCAATGTTTTCTCCTATTTTGTCTTATTACAAAATTTAAATGAAAAGGATAATTAAAGGAATATTCTCTGTTGTTCCATTTCAAATTAAAATGGTCTCCCATACAAATTCCAGTGAGCAATTTTTCTCCTGGGAGTGTATTTTTTAAAAAAAAATTCTAAGTATAGATTGCAAGGCAATGCAAAATATATATATTTTTGGTCTAAATTTTCTAAGTATAAAGTTTGTCAGTTGATTAATAATCAAGGGGGAATTAAATTTTTCTTTTCAAAGCAAATCTATAAGGACTTATTACAACTTAATATACCAAGAGTATGGATTATCATTTTTAAATCAATAATGCAAGAATTATTTGATTCAAATAATCATGCAACCTGAATCTACATCCATGATCATAATTTTCATTTTCAACATAAAAGAAAACTTGAAATTTTACCAAATTGAACATCATCAATTCCATCCTATTTTTGAGATTCATCCATCTAAATTTAAATCACGATTAAATCAGATGATAACCAGTTATACTCAAACACCAATTTTATTGGCAAACCTGATTCAAGGGCTCAGCTGGGAAAGAACTAGGAAGAAAACCCGGCTTCATTGCCATTTACAACAAAGTTTAAAATACAAATTACATAGGATATCAATCCCAAATTTCAAAAATTTAATGTAATTTTCTTCATGACCCTCATGAAGGGATTTATAATGTTTTCTACAACACATTCTTAGAACCATGGAGGGAACAGAATCAGATCAGGTGACCAAAAGCATGACTAAAACCAATGCAGACATGCATATTCATACAAAAAATTCACAATATGATTCACAATGAATCAACACTAGGGAAAGGTGGATTCTTCCAACAGGAGAAGTCAAGCACAACACCAAATCAGATGCCCAATCGGGGCTATTAACCAAGAACTTCTGTTCTTCCATTTAAACATACCATACTCATACGAGGTTTCTGCTGACGAGTAGGGGCTCATAACACCTTACCCTCTCTCTCTCTCTTCTCATCCTAAGAAGAGACTCTACACTAGTTGGAGTCCAACTAAACAGACCTTTCCCAAAATTGGTCACTTCTCCCCTATCCAAGGGTGAGTAATACCAAGACAGCCACGCAAGAAAAATCTCAAAATTTCAAACATAAACATGAAAGAAAATCATCCAAAATAACATGATTTTCAAAGCTTCCCAACATACCCACAAACATACAAACATTGAAACAACAACAAGGTAGCATAAGCATGAAACAAACATGAAAACTAAACAAGGGAGATGAGAATTCCTACCTTCACAAAGAGGTAATTGCAATGAACATGTTTGAGTAGAGTTTCCCCTTCCTTCCTTCAATCTTCAAAAACTCCTCTCTAAATGTAGAGATTAGGTAACAACCTTCACTAGTCCAAAAAGGGCCTCTAAATAAGCCGCAAACTCAACCACCCAAGGGATCAATAACTTCTCCCACCCACTTGCAACTCTAGAAACTCCTAACTCAACCCACACTTACGTTAAACACTAAGTGGAGGTGAGGTGAGGTAACTCAAGATAACCACTTGCAATTTTCGCACAAAGGTAAAATGAGACTTTTTGAGTGGCCTCAAAAGTCAATAAAAGCGGCTTAGGGGTTGGAAAAGACCCCTAACCCATATCCATACCCTTTGGGTATAATAATTTCGTGTTTTAAGCCTTAGGAAAAAGGTTTAGAGCCAAACAAAATCTAGGAATAAAATAGGACTATCTAACTACTCTAACACTGCAGATTAAGCACTAATCCGGATTAAGGGATGACTAACCTCAATTAAGAACCCAATTAGCGAATTGACACTAACTTAAACCAACTTGGGTCCAAAGGTTACACAACTAACCCTAATCAACATACTGAAGAACATAAGCAATTTATGAGTGTCAAGAGACACTAACAGAACATAATTATGAACACTAACATTCACCGAACATAGAAAGATACATACATATATCTCACAATACAATACATGAATTATGAACAACAAGGTTTCCAAAATTAGCATATAGAGATCAGTTATGTTCCTCCGTAGGGTTTCTTGGCTAAAATATATGCACACTCATTGCACATATCAGTAGTCGCACGAAAATCACATGTACATATATGTATACGTATCAAAAATTCACATAAATTGAAACATACATCAATAAGGGTTTCTTCATCCTGCTTAATTCTTAACCATCTAAAATCTCTTAAATCAAAGTCTACATCCTACATTTACTGATTTCATCATCATACATATACATGAAACATTAAATGACAATCATGAAATATATCTGAAAGTAACATCACACAACATGAAAAAATAAAGTATGTTCTAAGCATCGAATAATGTCTCGACATCTCGAGTCATGTATATCAAAATAATAGTAATGTATCACTATGCTACGATGGGTTGGGGCGAGGCCTCACATGGTAAGAGGACATTAGAACATTCACTTAGAATGTCACCTTGTTAAAGGATTTACAAATGGCTATTAAACCAACCTAAGTCCATAGGATTTCCATTTACCCTTACTGATACAATTGCTAGAGAGTAACAATAAGGGGTTTTGGCCTGATTACAATTTACAACTTATCTTGCAGATCTCAAATCACTTCTTAGCTCATAACATTGCCTGGATTTTAATCTCTGCAACTCTTGTCGACTTGCCTTCCTTTCAAGTTTGGTCTCCTTGAGTCTCCATGCTTAATGTACTAGTGCAATCATCTCTTTTTGACCACTTATCAAAACAAAGTCTCTTTACTTTGTTCTTCCTTCTCCTAGATGTCCTTCAACCACTTCGCAATTTGGCATTCCAACAACTCTAGCTTCTCGGTTTGTGATTCCTTAAACAGAAATCTGGAATCCTCTTTCCCTCTTGACTCTTCCCTCCTTTAATATCAGTTAGAGGATGGATTAGGTAGGATTCATTGAATATAACTTACATTTTGTTTCATCTAGAAGCATCATGAAGAATCCTCTTGAATTCTCCCAAAAATGGTTTACATAGAATTTTGTGCCACCAGCTCATCATCCTTATCCTCCCTCTGATTCAAAAAATTCTAGGTAACAACCATGTTGGCTCAAATCTAGTGAATATTCAACTTTTCAAATAATGTAGTAGCTCAACACACACTATGTTACTCGACATTCACTAAATTTTACTGGCACTTAACACTTGAAGTTCACTCGGCATCTACATCTTACTTGGCACTTGAACTTCTCTCAGCACCTGAAGTTCACTTGGCATCTACATCTTACTCGACACTTGAACTTCACTTGGTACACACTAGATTTTGAATTTTCTCAACTCCAACAAAAAAATTTCTCGGCTTGAACTAGCTTACTTGGCACTCACTAATGAACTTAGTTCAAGCTTTGCAGTCAACCTTGTTACAACTTATACTTCTTGTGTTTCTAGGTGTGACCAACCTATGTATCTTAGAGTATGTTATCAATACATCATTTAACCATTGTCTTAGCTAATCATTGCACTTTATTACAATACAATAACTCAACCTTTCCCTTAGGTACTTTTGTTACATCTAGTTGATTAAATCATCTTCATCAATCAACTAAATGATAGTACTTAGATCTTATAAGCAATTGTCATTCCTACAATTAGTAGGTTTGACATCAATGACAAAATAATGATTGAAAAGATTATTTATCAACCAACTTCCTTCCTTGCAACAATCTCCCTCTTTGATCTTCAATAATGATCTTTTCAATTAGATTTCCAACAATAGATAGCTAGAACAATAAAAAATAAAAATTGGCTTTAGACCTATATTTTCTCTTTTATAATGATTCAAATTTTAACTAACTTGAAATCGATAGTTTTCATCTCCCACCACATTTTTCAAATCAAATCTATTCTAACAAAGGAGAAAAATTAGACATCCTAAAAGAGGACTCTCCTCTAGAATGTCATATAATTTTTTGAAAAAATCTATATGATTTAATATTTTTTTCTTTCTCAAAACTTACATCTTTTTTTGTGTTAAAATACGTGCTTGTAGAATCTTTTAACTAGAATATACTATATCTAATTAAAACACCATAAATTCTATATGAGCATATTCTTGACTCTTAGCTCTATTTAATGGTGTTTATATGTTATTAAAAAAATATATCATAAAAAATAGTAACAGTTATTAAAATGCCACTTTTCTAAAATAATTGTATTTCTTTAGTAATTTGATACAAACTAGAATAAAACATGTATTTAATAGACATTTCCAATTAGAAAAGTGTGAGACCATATATAACTTAACTAGAATGAATTTATCTAGATCATATGTTTTAATAAAATTGATTTTGAGATATAAATACTTAAATTCAGTCATTCTGATAAGTTATCCTGAAAGGTGACACAAGTTTGTACTTTTACCCATATTTGAAATTATTTTCATTTGGAACCATGAATTCTAACTCAATCATCCATTCTGCTAAAAAGTTCTTCACTTCTTTGAAGAAATCTCTATTAAAACTTGAATATGTCTTTCTCCACAAATGTCAATACATTATTACAATTCCATGTGATTTTGATAGCTAACAATATGGCTTCCTATAGGTTTACATATCTCATACAATAAAAAATTATGAAATTCTTTACATTTGGAAATGTAAATTGTAACTCAGTCAACTATTCAACTATAAAGAACTAGTACTTGAGTCTATATTATGTTAATACATTTCCATGTGATTTTCATAGAAAACAAGAGAAAATGATGTTCAAATCATTTCAACGACTTAGGTGTTACATATGCTATCTAAAAATCATGATGTTCTAATTGTTGCATCATGCAACAAATAAATATATTCAACAATAAACAACATCTCTATAATCAAAAAATCAAAATTGCAATAGAAGATAGATGAAGGAGAGATTGGGAATATTATGCTCTTCATAAATATAAGATCTATAGATGTACACATCGCAAGGAATGTGCAAAGGCACAAAAAAATACTGACAACATAGACAACTAGATGATTTTTCAATCATCCACTATCAAATCACATACTACACTAGAGCTACCACTAAGATATGAGGGAACCCATAGATAAGAAATCAAGCCCACTAAGCCTACAATAGAGGAGCCACAGAGGATAACTTCAGGACTATTATGGTGTCTACAAAGGTAATATACTAGCCTACAAACATGAAAATAAAAGAGATTAAATTCAATACCAATCTCAAGACATTCAAATGCAATGACATAAAGATAGAAAAAGGAACACACACTACTATGGATGCGATAGGGAATAAGAAAATGTACAAGAAGATACTGAAAGCACAACTAATCAAAATTTTCCATAATCCCATGCCAAGAAATGTACTACTTCAAAACCACCAATAGATTGCCAAAGAACATGTAGTAACTATGTAGATAACACAAATGCAACATGAAGATTTAGACAATGAATAGATGAAATAACCATCTTACAAAAATGCATGCTTTGAAGTGAAAGCTACTAGTCCAGGCATGACCCTTCAAACATCTATGATGCAACTACATGAAAAAGATGTTCCAAAGAGAGCAAATTACAAAAATTATCTACATTGAACAGCATGGACCCCAACAAGCAACCAAATTCTTAGATGAGATTAACATAAATAGAAGAGATGCTCATTTCTAGATTCAACCTAGTTATACAAGTGATGCAAGTGTTTGGTGGGAATTATAAACACCATGGACACACCATCAGCTTCAAGAGAGACATCAAAAGTATTATGATGGTCCTTCCTTATTGAATCCCAGAATTAGACATAATCATTGTACAAAAATAGCACAATTGAATATAATTTTATGAATATTATGTAAGGAGGATTCATGTTAGAGATGCATTTATATACAAAATCAAATACAACCAATACTATGTCAATGTAAGCATAAATGTAGGGTGCTTACTTGCACTACCCAAATAGAGCACATATGTCTCAACCATGTTAATTACCATTCAATATATACATGACATCAAACTACTTGAAAGTGAGATATTTGTAGATGAGATAAATATAGATGAAGGCCAAATTATGGACAGTAGGCCCAAATATCATTATTCATTACTAAAATGCCAAATACACATTATGAGGTGGAAATAATATGCCACACATTGCAACTTGACAACCTCATGGATTCTACTATCAACTAGCCTAAAATAGAATGATCCCCAATAAATGAGTACAACACTAAAGGGCTACTTGATATGGAATTTCCTACAGTCTTTCCAACTGGAGCTGCACGAAACATGTAGCCATGACTAAAGCAAGTATAACTCTATTCATACCTGTAACACTTGGTCCACCTGCATGACCAATGGTTTGGAAGAAATCCACATTTTAACCACTTCATCCACAATCTTATGCTACAAAACCACATAGAAAGCATTACATCAGTGTTCATAAAGAAGAATGTGAAGGAAAATATAAATGAGAATAGGAACCCTGTGAGAACACCTACAATGTGTACCCAATACACAAGTTGTGGATAAGCCTATGCACTTTGGATCTTCAATTCGAGGAAGTAGACCATATTGGAACAAGAAAAACTTAGAGCTAAAGACCCTAAACCATCGGTCAAGTTTTCCTTTTCTATAATTTATCCTAAGTATAGTGGATACAAAATGAACAGATCTCCAACAACTCTTCACCGGTTAGACCTCTCAAGGAACGTTATCAAACAAGCAATGCTTAGAAAATGTTGTAAACAACCCACACACTACATCACTCTAATTGCAAAAATGGTTTCAGATCTTTCAAAAATAAATCATTCAAAAGATACTAGGTGTAAATGATTTATTATATAGAATTGAATGACAAAATAGAGGTATTAGATACAAAGATGGATTTATTTGGCTCCTTAATGCACCAAA
Source organism: Cupressus sempervirens (assembly GCA_028749045.1). Classification (NCBI taxonomy): domain Eukaryota; kingdom Viridiplantae; phylum Streptophyta; class Pinopsida; order Cupressales; family Cupressaceae; genus Cupressus; species Cupressus sempervirens. The sequence goes on along the minus strand of CM053786.1, from coordinate 211,474,083 downwards.
AGTTGATAAACTAAACTAGAATCACAACATAGAAATTGACAAAGAAAGGTAATTCTTCGATACATTTGTAACACATGGAATCCCTATGAGATAGTTGAAAGAAATTATATAGTATACAAATCTCCAAACGATGATCCATGTTTACTAGACATAGTAGAAATATTCTATATAGATCCTTCTAAAGACTACAAAGAACTTATCAATCACATCAAAAGGAACACAACATGCAACAAAGGAACATGCCTTCATAAAAAGGGACAATAATGCAATTTCATTACAAGGTTCCCTAGAATGAATAATGCACATCTACATTAACATCTGATATTACTCAAAACTAGAAATATGAACTAGTACAGAATAATGATAGACTAAAAATTCATAACCAACAAATGCTTCAAATTTGAAGGGCCAACATAGATTACCAACCTATCATTTCAAGAGAATTAATACTCAAGTACAAGTATGCCACAAAAGTAGAGAGAATATCATAAACATGAGCAAATTTTCTATCAAGAGTATGTGTAACCAAGTGGAATATTAATAATCCAGCTCTAACATCATATAGGAAATTCATGATATAAATAATTGTTGAACATGACATAGGAGCACAAGAAATGTGCCATATACTACAAAAATTTCTTTTCATAGAATGCAATTTCCCCTTCACCTTTATGAATATAAGTGGGAAGGTATTTTGCCAAATCACATAGTTTGGGACAATACAAGACAACTACATATCAAGCATCAGGAAATGACCACTCAAGCTAGAGGCATTAACATTCCTTGAATCTACAAGGCCATTTAATTACTCTGCAAAATAGAAAGAAAACTAGTAGAAATTAAGAGTAATGCAAGCCATTGTTTTTGTATATCCCCATTTTTATAGCATTCCACAAAAAGACTCTAAATAATTTTAAATACTCTACTAGACATATAATTTCTTCTATACAAACATCTCTACCACATTGAATATGACATGTGTCTTACAAAGGATGCAATTAAAAGAAATTTGAAACAAATAGACACAATGAGCTACACAATTTAGCACATCGATCATCTTACTACAAATGCACTGATAAAAAAGATGTAAAAGCTAAGGAAGACAACAATGCTAATCTAGAAATTAATGAATGGAAGATTCTATCACAAATGGGCCCAATATCCAACAACAATTTGAATGATCTTGACATTCTTGGGAGATTTGAGTTCAATAACAACAACAAATGGAACCAAGACATGAATACTCCCATCCTTCACTAGACATCAACAAAGTTTATAGACCATACCAAAAAAACTCATTGCCCATAAACACACCATTCTTTAATGCAAGCCATGTGCATGCATTGTCTAGCCAGAGAAATTGTTATCACTGAATAAAATTATCAACCACAACAAAGATGCATGGACTATAGCATAGTACATGATCATTCAAGGTACCATAAGAATAGGAATATTATACCCAATTAATTGCATAAGATATACACTAAATGAGATCACATAACAAGAGTCTATCTAAATATTCACCCTCACTCCAATAGGTGTTGCATTGTATTTAATCTACATGCCACAAAAATAAATTATGCATTATGTATTCCTATCAAAGAAATAAAACCATTACAAGGGAAGGAACTAAATAAATTTTAGGAAGATTTGAAGAACACAAGATACATCTTGATTGATGAAATGAGATTTATAGGCCCAAGACTACTACTATAGATAGATAGCAAGTTGTACCAGGAATTTCTTCATAGTAGTCACCTTTTCTTTGGTAGTCTATCCATGATCTTAGTCAGAGACCTTGTAGAGTTACCACCTATAATAGATAGGAGGATGACTACTTTAGGAAAAGTTCACAGTAATTATTGGCCTACAAACATTTTACTGCCAATAAGGAGAATAAAGCCAAAAAATACAAATTTTCAAAGTACTACAAAACATATGGAATGTAGAACTTATACAAATAGATTGGAAGCTCCTTATGACATGTGCCAACATAAGAATAACATCACCTGAAAGGGAGGAATTTGACAATGCAAACCACCTATTTTTCACTAATGACTTTGTCAAACAACATAACAAAAAGATGCTAAAGAAACTATACTGCCCAGTGGTATTAAGTGTAGAAATGAGAACAAGGACTAAAACTAACAATACCACAAGGATGAACATAGGAAGCACAAGTGTTACTTTTTCAAGGCCAACAGATCATGCTAACAACTAGCATATGGATACAAGTAGGACTTATAAGTTGAGCACTAGGTGAGGTAGTGGAGATTGTTTATAGTCTAGGCTTAAAGCCACTTGATCTACCTTTATACATAGTAGTACAATTAAATAACTACACAAGTGTACCATGGAATGAGGAAGACCCCAAAAGGTTGTTGATAACCCTAGTATCTCTATGTAGTAGAAGAAAAGTACCAATCAATAAGGGATGGGGAATGAGAATACATAAATCTTAGGGCCTAATTCTACAAAGAGCTACAATCCACATTAGAAAAATAAACAAACAAGGATTAATGTTCACAACTTTATCTAGAGTCAAAAGCTTAAACATGGTCTCAGTCTTTAACCAACATTCACCTTTGAGAGGCTCAGAAAATTAAAAACCACCCATACACAATCTTGAGCAAAAATGAGGAAGCTCAACTACAAACTATGTCTCTCTAATCAAAGTAATTCACAAATCCTTTCCAAATTAAAATATCTCTTACATTATTATATTATATATGTAATATTATTATGCCATAGACTGGACATACTAGATGCACCTATATGAAACACAATAGAATACTAAATAATAATGATTTACAAAAATGTTTATAAGACTTTGAGTTTCTTTCCCACAACTTGACCATTAATAGATTCTAATGTTTTCTTCTTGTCACAACTCTCACATTGGCTCCCACAACCTCCTCCTTAGATGCCACTAGTATGTGGTGTCCAACAACCAATCCAAATAGTTTCACCCTAGCTTCAAGCCCCTCTACTTTTAGATGGAGTTTCATTTACATTTTTTTTGTATAAAAGGAATACATGGAAAATGATAGAAAGAGTGGAGATATAGTTTATAATAGATAGATATAGATTATGAATAACAAATAACATTAACTCAAATGTACATAATTTTTTTTTGTATCTTTTGTATCTTTAGATATCTCTCCATGGAATTTTGAGCTAGTTCCATTAGGTTCTTACCTTTCTATTTCTTTATTTGTTGTCCCTTGATTTTGGTGATTACATTCTCTATTGAAATTTGAGTTCTCTTTCCATTTGTCTAATAAAGTCTTTTCAACATCATGGATTAGAAGTATGTGAACTCATCCACCCATACTATATTGCATGGTTTACTCAATAAAAAGTGTTTTTACCTATCATGATATGTTTATATTGAGACTATAGGGTAAAAGCACAAACCTGTGTCACCTTTTATAAAGAAACGTGATATCATAATGTGACAGTTCAACATTAGTGACAAAAAAAATGGTATTTTTGATGTATATTTTTTTTGTTATAAGTACTCAAGTTTGACCTTATCAGAATCCAACAGTTTTTTCCTCACGTCAAAAATTTCCTATCAAATCTATACCTTCTTGAAAAAAAATTACATAATCATGAAGAGGATTCTCTCCTCTAGAGATAAATATAATTTTTAAATTTTTTTGATATGATTTACTATTTTTTTTCCTTTTTTGAGGGAGCATCTTCTGAAATGTTGAAATATTGACTTATAATACTTTGAGATTATAACATATTATAACTAATCAAAAAACTCAAAAATTTATATAATAATGATATTGAATCTGAGATCTATAAAAGGGTATTTTTAGTTTTTGAAAAAAAATGAGTTTTGATAGAGAAATGAGATTTGACCAAAACAAATTTTTGTATCACAAATGGTGATATAGATCTGTGCTTTTACCCTATATAACATACATAAAAAATGTTGTGTTTCAAAGAAATAAAATGTAAATTTAACATAATTGGTCAAAATACATGGGCTTCTATATATGTCCATTTACTCTTAATTATTTAGAGTAGTAATGAGTTTGACTATGTTAAATTAGTAGAGATGCTTGATTCTACAACATTGGAAAAATCCACAATACTAGTCATTGTGAAAAGTACCTTGATTTTGAATATTTTTATTCATGTCAATTATTGTTCATATCATTCCTTGAGATAACAGAATCTTGACACATTCTAAGAAATATCTAAATATATTTACATAACAATTGATCGAATCTTGGATTTGTACATACAAGTGCTATTGATACTCAATAAAAGAGTTATGGCTAGGAAATCCTATACATAACTTCTACTCTCATAATAGACTTCATTGAAATTAAGGTGAACCAAATTTGATTCATAGGTGGCTCTCTACTATTGACAGGGTGATTCTCCTGAAATCTATGATTCAGGCCCTTCCCACATACAGAAGCATGGTTCAGGCTGCCTGGACATATTTTCTTAAGGAATTTGATGGTATTTCTCACCAATTTGTTTGGAGCGGCAATTTGCAAAATACTAAATGGAACCTCATCAATTGGGATATTGTTTGCATGCCAAAAAAGGAAGGAAGCCTTGACCTTCATTCTTCTATCTTATGCAGTCAAGCTCTTTTTGCCAAACTCTATTGGCATTGGTGTTCTAGTTAGTCTCAGCTTTGGTCCTATATCCTATCACACAAGTATTTACCTAGCATAGCACCTTTAGATGTTTCTAGGTTTCCCCTTGAGGGAAGAGGCTCTATGGTGTGGAATACCCTCAATATTGGTGCTCACTTCGTGAAGAGATGTCTATTTTGGATCTGTAACAAAGGCACTAAGACTCTATTTTTGAGTGATTCCTGGAATGGGCATCATCATTTGTTGTCCTCTCATCTGCACTTACAACCTCTCTGTGATCTTTTCCTTTCTGTTAGATGGAATAAGGTGTCTCAATATAAAGAGCTTCATAACCTAGGCCTTGTTATTGGTTATAGATGGAGGAGTTCTTCTGATTGGCCGTCAGCAGGCTCTTTTGGGGATCGGTTGGAGCTTTATTAGATCTTGGCTTCAAGGGAGTGCAACTTTTTGCAGGAACCTAATGTTTTGGCTTGGGGAGGTTCTTTCGGCAAGTATTTTGTTTCTTCAGGGTACCTTGTGCTAACTAAGAAACTATTTGGCAAGGTGGAGGTCTCTTGGTGGAAGAAAGATTGGAATAGCTTTTCTTGGCCCAAGTGTAAATTTTTCCTCTAGATTTTGGTTTATAATTTCTGTCTTACTTGGGAGAATCTTTGCAAGAGAGGCTTCCAAGGGTCCTCCATCTATATCTTATGCTGCAATAGTGAAGAGACTATTTCCCACCTTTTTTCCAATACCCCTCTGTCAAGCAGATTTGGCACTTTTAGTGCAGTGTGTGGGGATGTACATGTTGGCATGTTTCTTCCTTGCCTGAGTTTAGGGACCATATGGGTCATCCCCCTTCCAAGAACTATTTTCTTTAGGTTGCTTGGACTATTGGCCCTTCCCTTATTTTATAGCATTTTTGGCTAGAGAGAAATATGAGGATCTTTCATGATGCGCAGTTAGGGATCAGGCACCCATGGGGGAAAATTGCTCAATCTCTTCATGAAACACTCTTGGCTAAATTTTACTTTGGTGGAGGTTTGGACCCTAGAGATGCTGGTATTTACTCACAACTTCCCTTTCCTTTTCAAGGTGGCGCTTCCTCTCTCCCCCATAGATGATATGGGAATAGAGCTAGGTAGTGCTCTCAACATGTTAATCGTGAAGGGCATTGGACTCCTCCCCAAACTAGAGTTCTTAAAATCAACACTGATGGCTCTTCCTTGAGAAATCCTACACCGGCTGGCATTGGAGGAGTTGGGCATGACAACTCTGGTGATGTTCAATTTTTTTTTTCTATCAACAAGGGTTACCATACAAATAACCTCATAGAAGCTCTTGCTATCTTGGTTATAGTGGAACAATGTTGTCAACATGGCTGGAGAAGAATTACCTATGAGAATGACTCATAGGTGGTTGTGAATTTATTGAGTAGATAGAACCTTGTGGATGTGGATTGGCATATGGCTCTGTTTATTCAATAGATCATTCAGTTATGGAAGTCTTTGGATTCTATGCCTTTTATGCATATCCCTCATGAGTGGAACGGTGTGACTGATCATTTGGCTAAATGGAACTCTGAGTATGCGCTGGATTGGAACACTGTTGATCATAGGATGCTTCCCCTTGATTTATCTCACAAGATGGCTCAACTTGTTGACCGGGATAAAGCTTTTTAGTGCTCTTTGTTTCCTCTGTTGTTCTGTTCTCTTTGGTATTCAATAAAATTGTTACCCCTCTTTTAGTTTATATAAGGTATATAACAGTTTTAGCTGATTTCGTCTTGAGGACTGTGCATTGAGAAACTATAATTATGTGGTGATCTTGTTCACAAAAGATCCACGACGGTAGATAGCTCCCTGAGGAACGAAACTAATTTGAAATCCCCAACATTATCATAACACCACGTCAAATCATCCATCCCTTTGTAAAAATTTTCTCCAAGATAGTTTATTCCAAACTTGAGCCTTACTCCTGAGTAAATATAGACGTGTTTTCCTTAAAATATCTCTTTAATGCGATTTCTTGTCTTTTGCAAGGAAATCTCATACACATCTTCTCTTGTAACATATGCGACATGTAGCAGAGTAATTGAAGATGCAATGAAAATGGCGTTCTCAACTTATACCAAAAGAAATCTACACAGGTATTTAACTCGTGTTAAAGATTTGATAATCCTCAATCAAAATGTCGATGCGATTTGATTCTAAGACAACATCCTCTATAACTTCTTTGACTAAACACCGCACTTTCCCTATACTCTCATTGCAATCTCCATGTAAATTTACTCGAAATTACAGAAAAGAAATAAATTGAACCCTTCTCAAACAGAAATATTTCATCAATTATTTCACGAAGAAAAACATAATTTTCTCTATCCATATATACAAACTAGAAAACAAATTGAAATCCTATTATCTTCGCTATATAATCAACATATTCTTTCGTGAAGTTGCAGTGAAAGAAACGAGCTTCTCTGTTTATGTCGCGAAAGCTTTCAATAATTTCTCTTGCATTTCTCTGTCCTTGCAAAGTTATTTCATACTTTGCACTCTTTTTTGTCAGGTCAAACTTGGTGGATGAATTTAATTTTTTTGAAATGTTCAACTCAATTGGTGGATCCATTGAACGTTTGTTTACCAGTCAACAAGAATAATAATTTATTCGAGCTTAAAAAGTAAATCATGGGCTAAGGCTGTGGTCCCATGGGGGGGCTTGGTCTCTAAATTTAAGGAGCTGGAGGTCCCATGATAATATTTTGGGGGGACTACAGCTCAATTTGGAATCTTTTCCTATTAAGTAGGAACCCCTACTTTTTAGTTGAGCAGATGCAAATGGGGTGGGGGAGTTGGGGGGTTGGCTGGAAATAGCCCCACCAGCTTAGGGAAGAATTCTGCCACTTGGCAAGAATATACCTTACATTTTCCCTCCAAAATGAAATTATGCCGCCAAAAAATCTAAAAACAACAATTTATGTTTTTAATATTTAATGTGTTGCCTGTGTGTAACGTTGATTGCACAGTCGAGAGAGGAAGACAACACAAGGAGCAGAAGAAAGGTACCATTGTTCCCCATTATTTTTTAAAACTTGTCTTCTAGTATCAGCGACTGTAAATTATTTTTACTTTCTCCTTTCAGTGCCTTCTTTGTGAAATATTTTCATTTTTTACTTCTGTATTTGCATTTTGTTTTCTTTGTCGGCGGAGAATGTATCAGGTCTGGGTTTTTTATGCAGGTCTGTTTTTAGCTTTGATTCAGCCAGTATATCCTCTGCCCTGTACCACACACCATTAAAACAAATTAATATACCCTCGCGTATACCAATATGCCGTCCCTCGTAAATTTTAGTAGTTCTATGCGTCTAGTTTTCACAGCCGCTATATTCTATATTTGTAAAATTGTAAATAAATAAGTTTTTGTGAAATGCATATAGGTTCCTATCATCTTGATAAAATCCTGCAAATGACTGAATCAAATCTAGAGGAAATGAAACTTCATGCACTATTTGGACGAATGTTCTTGCAGGACACCTTAGCAGGTGACCAAATCCTCCATGTGTATTCATCTTTGCATTGAATGAATCCTTCATTCTGGGAATTGGAGCCCTCCAATTTTCCTTTTCGCCGGGTTGCATTATCATGGTGATAATATGTGAAGCTTAAATATACTTGAAATAGTATTTGAAGTCTTAATGGTAGAATTCTCCATATTCATCTTCAATGGAAGATTATATATCGTAGTTTTGTTTGTAAAGTATATTTGTTTGTGAATATTATACTATTATGTATTTAGGTCCCAAACTAATCTGATACTAGAGATTGTACAGATTTCAACAATTAAATGCAACTTTCGAGTTTTAACCATTGAAAATAGGATAATGATTTTGCTTTTGAATCTCCATAAACTATAGAATTGGCATGAATTGTTCCTTCTATGTTTGAACATAGCAATACAGAGCTAATATGAGTCGAAACGAAAAAGCTCAATTAGTTGAAATCTAGATGATCATTGATACTAGTGAAGCTTTATTTTCTTTTAGTCTTATCATCTTGAATAGGAAAATTTGCTGATGCATAACATACAAATTTTTAATTTTGAAATCAATTGAAATGAGAGTTGTTTGAGCTCCCACCAAAGTCTGACAATATGGCAGGGGATTCCAATTCCTGCACAGAATTTTGACCATTCAATTGACATGGTCTGTTTTCTCTAAATTCGGTTTGTCTACTATTATTCCCCACTTACAAGGCAATGGGATACAACATTGGAGTTTTGTGTCTCCATTTAGATTTGGGTTGTTCCAGTAACTGGGTGTCCTTTAAATTGAGTTGTTCTAGTAAGTTTATGATAGTTTTTAAAATTTTCTTAACGTTGTCAAAGTCACCTATTTTTATTCCTTTTACATATAAATCCTTCTGAAGTTCTCCTGCTTCAAGTGTAGTGGTTTCTTGAAGAATATGAGTTGTAGAAATTCCTATTGTCATTAATCTTCATACCAGGTTGGGATCTTACTGGCCATTGTACTAGACAAGAGTGCAAAGGTTTTTCCATCTTCCTAAATCGCCCTTTCCTTTGTACTCCTGAATGTAAATGAATGTAAATGTATTTTAATGAATATCCAAATAGAATATGGTGGGGAGTTTTATATGCCAATGATGAAAAATTCACGCTCAAGTATGACTTTGATGCATATTGTGCAACATCACAATTTGGATGTGTCTTACAATTATATGATTTTCTTAGCTTCGTCTTCTTGATATGTTGAACAAAACCGGTAGTAATTATTACTTGAAGACTAGAAAATTGCAGCAAAATATGCAATATAAGGATAGAAGACTTTTAATTATTGGTCTGCAACAGAAGCTTGTACATTTGTAGATGGTTTGGATGATGTTATAAAATCATATGCACAATTTGGATGATGCCTTTTCCCAAGCTCAATCATATGATAAACTACAATTTGGATGATACCAGTTTACAAGTTAAATCATATTATAGACTGGTAAAATCAAATTGGAAGCTGCTAAGTTCCTTGGTATGTACAATTTGGATGATGCCAGTTTTAAACCTCAATAATATGATAAACTCATAAGCAATTAAACTGCCATGTTCCTTCTCAATAGATCAGTCTACCTTAAATGGAACCCCAATACACTTTGTGGAAAAAAAACACTTGAGGTTGAATCTAAGGCTCACTGGGCAGTGTTGCCCCACTTTTACACCTTGTCCCAATTTTACAAAGTGGAGTAGATCATAGTCTTGTGTGGTCTGGTCAAGTCAATAGGTCTTTGCCCTCTTAGGTGAGGAGCTTCTTCATCGGGTTTTCACCTGTAGCCTTCCTCCGTATCACATATGAGCCGGGTGGGTTGTTCCTTGACTATTATAAGTCGGAGGGGTAGTTTAGATCCTTACTCGATGAAGATTCTCGGATTGTACTACATCATGTGACTTGCCCTCAATATAGCCCACTTTGAGTTAAGAAAATCAAGTCGGCGGGAAATTGGGTTCTAGCTTCTCCTCGGCGAATTTCGCACCCCGAAGGCCTTTTTCCGCAGATCTCAGTATATACAGTAAAGGAATTCAACTGGAGCGAAATAGTTCATGTTTCTAAGAAATCTTTCGTATGTTGTCGCGATCCTACCACCGGAATCAATTATAACTTAATGGAATGATCAAAAGATAGGCACTTCGGTCAGATCGGGAAAGAGTGGATCGAAAAGCTTAATACTGATGGAATCGCCCTCATTGGTCAAATCGGCAATGTGCTCATCCGATTAGAAGCAAAAAAGGGCAATATTACTGCCAATAGTAATATTCTGGCGGGAGAAGAGGCGAAATGCACAGAATCCATTTCTCTTCTGAATATGATCATCCAGATGAAAGCCAAGGATGCAATTGAAGCAAAGATTCTGAAGAAAGGAGATGAACCATTGAATGAATGGATCAGAAGCATGCAATTCAAGCGGGAAATGATCCAGGAAGCCGAGAAAGGGCTTAGAGAAACAGGGGATAAAGTAAAGAAGGCCCAAGAGAAAGCTTTTGAGCTCATGCGAGGATTGCACACTGAATCACAAACCAGTGGGCAAGGGAAGTCCTTCATCGACATTGATATGATGAAAAACAACTTCTCCACGCATTTGAGCAATCTGTCTGGGATAGCTTCAAGCAGCCAAAACAGAGTGTCAGAACTACAAACACTTAGCGGATGCGTGCACGTGGTAGCTGAGGAAGCAGTGAATCAACAGAATCAAGCCAAAGAATTTACTCAAGAACATGCAAGGTGGCTATTGAGATTCACAAATGTACACGTACCAAGCTATAATGAATTAACCCCAATCATAGTGGCTGCTAAAGCATATAAGGCGAAAACTGAAAAGGGGAAGAAGCCTAAATGATTCAAAATTCCCCCTTTTGTTTTCTATTCCATTAATCTTAGGATTTTGTAAATGTGTAGATATGATAAGTTGGCATCTCGCCATTTGTCATCTTGAGAAGATGAGCCGATTTAAATTCCATTGTAACGGTCATCTCTCTCACCCTATATGTAAGATTTTGAATGATTAATAAAAGGTCAGAAAATTTTTGGTGTGAATCCGGTTGCAGAGACAATTGAATTTGTGCCATTTCTTTACTATCCTTTTCTTTTCATTTGTGTATGAGATACTTCTTCGATATTGGATGGAAATGGTTTAATGAACAGAGTTTCATTTCGTTGTTTCTATTTAATTGAACTAGTGAACCGATCAGAGTATTGGAGCTAGTAGTGGGAAATATCTCGGTTAGTGTTTTGTTCTCCATATGCATTCCCTTATATTTCAGTCATCTGCATTAGATCTTATATTACATTGTTGCGTGTCGGAAATCATGAGATCGTGAAGATCCGAACGCAGTAGCACTAACTAATCATCTCATATTGCATTCGCGGTCCATATCTTGCATTTCATTCTGTTGTGTTGCGGGAGCCATAAGATTGTGGGTGCCATATACATAACATCCTAACATTTAGATTCCTGCCTGAGTTTCACTTGTCTGGGTGAGACTTGGTTTCCTCTCCTGCTCTCGGGTTAAGAGCATACCCTGCATTAGTTTTAGGAATCAAACATAATTCATCGAATATCATTCATAATAGGGAGCTGTACCTACAAATTTAGAGATAAGCCAGTTAACAAGAAAATGGCTTTTCAACTGTTGCAAACAGATTTTGTTTATTGTTCGGGCATCAAGAGTCATATTGACAGAAGAAATTAAAAAGAACGAATTTGTTTACCAACAGACTTTTGGTGACTCTGCTGGGGAGACGAACAGTCGCTTGATCAAGAAAGCATATGTCATGAGGAAAGATGGTACTGCCTCATGAAAACATTATACCCGTTCTCCAACCAAATCTTGGTTTTCAAGACGACCAAGAAGATATAATTTCTTCACTCAACACCTTTGTTTGGAGAAATAGAAGGAACTCGGAGCACTATAGGAATGCAAACCAGGTTTTAGAGGAAGAAGAAAGAAGAGCTGAAGCCTTAGAAAGAGCCATCCAAAGAAGAAATATCAGACGAGTGGAAAGGTAATCGCAGTAAGAAGCTGTGACCCAGCAGCCTGGAAAGTTTTAAGTTCCTCCGAAGTACCAAGGAACGAGGTGGGAAAGATCCTATTTTTGACAAACTTGAAGAACTCGGATTTCCTATCTTAGAAGTTCCAAAGCGAAGAAGTGAAAATCAGGGTCGAAGTAGACCATCTTCACCCGTTAAAGATCAAGGCGCTAACACTTCGCACTCTGCCTGTCAGGTGTTAGCATTACACGGGGTAACACCTCCATCAACTGTAGGCTTTCCTCCCTACAATTCAAGGATAATCATGGCCGCTCCATGGGCCGCGGCGATAGGACCCTTAGCTCTAAATGCTTATCATCCACTTCCGTCTGGGTCCAGGAAGAATTTCCCTAAATTCTCAGGTGATGGGAAGGTTACTACGGACGAACATATTAAAGCCTTTTTCGCGGCTACCCATATCCTAGGAGTTGGACATGAGGATGTAGCTGTGAGACTGTTCGTAGAAACCCTTACTGATAGTGCAGCTGATTGGTTTTATCATTTGGATGACAGTTCAATCACAGATTGGGCCTCATTAAGGATTGCATTCGAAGATAGGTTTAAGACTGCAAAGGATGAACATGCCCTGTTGACCCAGCTCACGTCTATAAAGAAGCAACCAATTACGAGCATCAGAGATTTCATTGCAAGCTTTAACAAGACTGTCAGCAGGATCCCGGCTGCCGCCAGACCTACCGCAGGTAATTTGAAAACTTTCTTCATAAGTGCGATGCCTCTTGACATCAACTATGATTTAAGAAGAGCAAAGCCCACTGACTTAGCTGATGCACAAAAGAAGGCCGTTGAGTGCGAAGATGATTTAATCTCTGCCGGAAAATGGAAGCGAGAACTTCATGCTAAGGGTAGTTCAAGCAGTTCTTCATCATCCGAAGAGATGATTCAGAAACTATCCAATGAGATAGTGTCTTTAAAGAAACACTTGCCAGCGTTCAACAATCCTTATCAGCGCAATTACCAGAACATGCCCGGGAGGAACAACGAAGGTAAAGTCCCACAACTCATGGGACCACCGCCTAAATTGCAAATCGAGGCGGCACCAAGGAAGGGAAATATGTGTGTCTTCCATCTAACCACAGATCACGACAGCGAAAATTGTCCAGAAACAGCTCGCATGATGCAATTGTTGTCTACCAATGAGTTGAACAATGCAACTAATGTTTTGGAAACCGATTCTTATCAAAATGGCGACTCTGAAAATTTATTCTTAGAATATGAACCAGATTCCGAGACCAAAGGAGAATGTTATGCGACTATTGACGGAACTTCTTACACCGTTCTTACTCGAGGACAAAAGCAAAAGGCTCCCTCCTCTAGCTCTGCTCAGAGAAATGATCCTGGCCCGTCAACAAGTAATACACCGGCGGATATTGAAGTTTCTGCTTCGCATATGGGTAAGGGTAAATCATCCTTTGATTTTATTCAGTTTTGTGAAGATTCGAAAATTTAAATTTCTGCCATTGATTATTTAAAGACACACCCTGTTGAGCTGAGAAAGCTGGTAGACCGGTGTAAAGATAATGCGACTGGTGCTAATTGTAACATAGTAGTGGAAGAAGAGAAAGAAACCTTGACACCTGACATTCCTGATCGGAGAGATTCAATAGTCCTAGCAACCTCCCCGGGACAAAAATGTGAGCCTTTTTATATTTCATTGTACATTAACGGGTGTAAGCTTAGTAACTGCATTATAGACTCAGGTGCCTCAGATAATGTCATGCCTTATTCTGTGGCTAAAGCCTTAGGCCTCAACCTTACTAAGGTATACGGGAAATGCTATTCAATGGACTCCAAACAGGTCCCTTTGCTTGGGCAAATTAAGGATGCACAAGTGGCTCTAGCCTCATACCCAGAAAAGAAACTCCTGTTAACGATTCTGGTAGCTGATATCCCTGCGAGTTATGGACTCCTTTTGAGCAGAAGTTTCTGTCGTGACTTGGGAGGGGAAATTAAGCTGGACTGGTCTCAAGCTATAATACCCATCGGTAGTAAGAAAGTCAAATTGGAGCCAGAAGAAAAGGCCAAGTTCATGGTCTTAAAGTCAGACGATCCCAAAGCCCAAATCTTATATCAGGAATTGGAATTTGGGAATTATATGTTGTTTACGGAAGAGGATGCAGGTAAACAAACAGATGAGAATTTGGACAAAGAGGTTCCCAAAGAACACCAAGAGGTTTCTGGCGTCTGGACCCTTGAATTCGACGGAAGTTGCACTTCCTCTGGTTCTGGAGCCGGCGTAGTATTGATATCTCCAGAGGGAGTGGCCGAACCCTTAGCTTTCAAACTAGAGTTTGGCAATACAAATAATACAGCAGAATATGAGGCCTTGATATTAGGGATAGTCGCGGAGAAAGAGAGGGGAATAGAAATCCTAAGAGCTCAAGGTGATGCAGAGTTGATAGTAAAGCAAGTTAAAGGGCAATATTCAGTGAAAAACCATAAACTAAAAAATTACAGAAATAAGGTGTGGGATGAAATAGAAGGTTTGAAAGCTTTCTCTATCATAGCTGTACCAAGGGAAATGAATACTAAAGCTGATTCACTTGCTGTTTCTGCATCCTTACTGTTACCTCATCCAGATTTTAAAGATAAAAAATACCAGATCGAAATTGTATACCGGTCTGCTGTTCCAGATAACACAGAATCCTGGCAAGTGTTTAATGATGATAAAAGCTTGCAGTTATTTCTTGAAAATGACGAATCCAGTTTCGAATCTAAATCCGATGGAAACAGTGAACAAGGCAAAGTTCAATTGAAAGATAACATCATTCCTCCATACTTTATAGCTCTGGAAAAGTTGTTCAACAGACATGATGCTTACGTTAAACAAAAAAGGATGGAGAAGGAACCTACGACGGGCGAGTTCGAAGGGATAAACATCGGAAGTGCTCATAATCCAAAGATGGTGAATATTGGCAAATGTTGTACCCCGGAAGAAAAGGAAGCCGCGAAGAGTTTGTTTGAAGAATATAGAGATGTTTTTGCTTGGAGCTATGAAGACCTAAAAAGTTATAGAGGAGGAGAAGTGAAACACCATATTCCTCTCAAACCAGATGCAGTGCCTTTCCGGCAAAAACAAAGAAATTATAATCCGAAGGTAGCGGACGCCATTTTTAGGGAAGTGGATAAAATGTTAAAGGCAAGAATCATTTACCCTATTCATCACTCCACCTGGATTGCTAATATAGTGCCCGTCAGAAAGAAGAATGGAGAGATAAGGATTTGTGTGGATTTTCGGAACTTAAATCAGGCATCTCTCAAGGATAACTTCGCTCTCCCGAACATGGATCATTTGTTACAGACAGTTGCTGGATCAGAGATGATGTCTATGCTCGATGGCTTTTCAGGGTATAACCAGGTTGAAGTAGAGAAGAAAGATCAACATAAAACGGCTTTCACCACTCCTTGGGGTACTTTCGCCTATCACAGGATGCCTTTTGGGTTGATCAATGCCGGAGCTACTTTCCAAAGATGTATGAGCAAAACTTTTGCAGATATGAAGGACAAGATTATAGTCATATACCTGGAAGATCTTACTGTATTCTCAAAGAAAAGAAAGGATCATATGGAAGATCTGAAAAAGGTGCTGCAAAGATGTAGAGAACATGGTATCTCCTTAAATCCAAAAAAGTCAGTTTTCTATGTGACCGAAGGAAAGCTGCTCGGACATATAGTGTCCCAGGAAGGCATAAAAATTGATCCTGACAGAGTAGAAGCCATCCAGAGATTGAGTCTACCAGCGAACAAAACAGGGGTCAAGTCTTTCTTCGGTCAGGTGAATTTCCTCAGAAGGTTTGTCCCGGACTTCGCAGAAACCACCAAACACATAGTAGATATGATGAAGGGAAGTCCGAGCTTCAAATGGAATGAAGCAGGCAAGCGAGCCTTTCAGGATATAAAGACTGCAATTGCTAATGCTCCCGTGCTGTGCCATCCCAATTATAAAAGGGACTTTATTATTTATTGCTACGCATCAGAACATACCTTGTCAGCCATCCTTGTGCAGGAAAATGATGAAGGAATACAAGCCCCCATCGCTTTCATGAGCGTACCTTTGAAGAATCATGAATTGAAGTATTCACAGATTGAAAAACACGCCTTTGCAGTGGTAAGAGCTCTTAAGAATTTTCATTTTTATATATTGCACTCGCATTCTATAGTTCATGTACCAGATGCAGCTGTGAAGAGTGTGTTGACGCAGCAAGATATAGATTGTAATACTAGAGGAGCCTGGGTAGCGAAAATACAAGAATATGATATAGAGATTAAACCCACCAAGTTAATAAGAGGGAATGCTTTATGCAGAGCAATTGCAGAAAATAAGATCGCTGAAGAAAGCAAGGAACTAAGCGAGAAAAATTTAGTGCTCACTGTAGGTCTGTATGATTCGTGGTTTGAAAACATCTCGTATCTCCTAACATACGGAGAATGTCCAGAAGGACTAAACTCAAGGCAAAGGAGAGACCTTAGGTTGAAAGCTGCTAAATATGTATTGTGGGATGACAAACTGTTCAAAAAGGCCATTGATGGTACATTTTTGAGATGCGTAGATAAACCACAGCAAGAGAAGCTATTAAAGACTTTCCATGACGAGGCCTGTGGAGGACATTTCTCTTCTTCAGTTACGGCTTTTAAAATACTGAGGCAATGTTATTACTGGCCCGGGATGTTTAAGGATGCATACGCGTGGGTGGCGAGATGCGAAAAATGTAAGTTGTTTACTGGGCGTCCTCAATTAGCTGCATTACCACTGAGACCAGTTATAATTGAAGGTCCATTTCAACAGTGGGGTCTTGATTTCATTGGTCCAATTGCCCCTGTATCTAGCGCTGGCCACCAATACATAATCACCGCTACGGACTACTTCACCAAATGGGTAGAAGCTAAAGCCACGAAGAAAACTACTACGGAGGTGGTCTGTGAATTCATAAAAGAAAACATTCTAGTCAGGTTTGGCGTTCCTATCAAACTAGTGATGGATAATGCATCCTATTTTTCATCATTAGATATCACTAGTTTTTGTTTTGAGTATGGAATCACAGTCAGCCATTCCTCTGACTATTTCCCTCAAGGAAATGGTCAAGCTGAATCTAGCAATAAGAACTTAATTAGCATTGTTAAGAAGCTAGTCTCAGATAATCAGAAAAATTGGCACAAGAAGATTCATGAAGCACTCTGGGCAGATAGGGTAACACCTAAAAGGGCGATTGGCATATCCCCATTCGAGCTAGTTTATGGAACTGAAGCTAATCTGCCTTTACCCCTGGAATTGGCTACAAGTAAAATCAGAACAGTAATCGAAGATGATATCTATAGAGATGGCCTGGAAAAGAGAATCTTGTATTTGAGCAAATTGGAGGAAGAAAGAACAGAGATTGTTGATCACATCACACAGCATCAGATGCGAGTAAAAGAAATTTTTGATAAAAGGGCAAGGCCTCGAAAATTTATGATAGGAGACATGGTATTGCTTTGGGACAAAAGAAGAGCTCCAAAAGGAATGCATAAAAAGTTTGACACATTGTGGAAAGGCCCCTTCAAGATCCAACAGGCGTTTGAGAATAATTCTTTCAAACTGGCATATGAAGATGGCGAAGTACTACCCCTGACCTATAATGGTCAGGACCTCAAGCTCTATCAAGTTATTAATTGAAAACAGGTAATCCCTGTGCTGTACTATAGTAGGTTAGTATTTCCCAGTTCTGCTTAGTTAGCTTTTCCTTTGCTGTTTTTCCTTTCCTTCTTGTTTGTCCTGTTTCATTTTTGTTGTGTTGCCACCTTTTATTCCATCCTTGTGCGAAACCAGAGATCCTAGGTCCCTTGCTTGGATATACTCTACCCAAGTCCCCAGTCAGAGCCAGCTGTTGCCCCACTTTTACACCTTGTCCCAATTTTACAAAGTGGAGTAGATCATAGTCTTGTGTGGTCTGGTCAAGTCAATAGGTCTTTGCCCTCTTAGGTGAGGAGCTTCTTCATCGGGTTTTCACCTGTAGCCTTCCTCCGTATCACATATGAGCCGGGTGGGTTGTTCCTTGACTATTATAAGTCGGAGGGGTAGTTTAGATCCTTACTCGATGAAGATTCTCGGATTGTACTACATCATGTGACTTGCCCTCAATATAGCCCACTTTGAGTTAAGAAAATCAAGTCGGCGGGAAATTGGGTTCTAGCTTCTCCTCGGCGGATTTCGCACCCCGAAGGCCTTTTTCCGCAGATCTTAGTATATACAGTAAAGGAATTCAACTGGAGTGAAATAGTTCATGTTTCTAAGAAATCTTTCGTATGTTGTCGCGATCCTACCACCGGAATCAATTATAACTTAATGGAATGATCAAAAGATAGGCACTTCGGTCAGATCGGGAAAGAGTGGATCGAAAAGCTTAATACTGATGGAATCGCCCTCATTGGTCAAATCGGCAATGTGCTCATCCGATTAGAAGCAGAAAAGGGCAATATTACTGCCAATAGTAATATTCTGGCGGGAGAAGAGGCGAAATGCACAGAATCCATTTCTCTTCTGAATATGATCATCCAGATGAAAGCCAAGGATGCAATTGAAGCAAAGATTCTGAAGAAAGGAGATGAACCATTGAATGAATGGATCAGAAGCATGCAATTCAAGCGGGAAATGATCCAAGAAGCCGAGAAAGGGCTTAGAGAAACAGGGGATAAAGTAAAGAAGGCCCAAGAGAAAGCTTTTGAGCTCATGCGAGGATTGCACACTGAATCACAAACCAGTGGGCAAGGGAAGTCCTTCATTGACATTGATATGATGAAAAACAACTTCTCCACGCATTTGAGCAATCTGTCTGGGATAGCTTCAAGCAGCCAAAACAGAGTGTCAGAACTACAAACACTTAGCGGATGCGTGCACGTGGTAGCTGAGGAAGCAGTGAATCAGCAGAATCAAGCCAAAGAATTTACTCAAGAACATGCAAGGTGGCTATTGAGATTCACAAATGTACACGTACCAAGCTATGATGAATTAACCCCAATCATAGCGGCTGCTAAAGCATATAAGGCGAAAACTGAAAAGGGGAAGAAGCCTAAATGATTCAAAATTCCCCCTTTTGTTTTCTATTCCATTAATCTTAGGATTTTGTAAATGTGTAGATATGATAAGTTGGCATCTCGCCATTTGTCATCTTGAGAAGATGAGCCGATTTAAATTCCATTGTAACGGTCATCTCTCTCACCCTATATGTAAGATTTTGAATGATTAATAAAAGGTCGGAAAATTTTTGGTGTGAATCCGGTTGCAGAGACAATTGAATTTGTGCCATTTCTTTACTGTCCTTTTCTTTTCATTTGTGTATGAGATACTTCTTCGATATTGTATGGAAATGGTTTAGTGAACAGAGTTTCATTTCGTTGTTTCTATTTAATTGAACTAGTGAACCGATCAGAGTATTGGAGCTAGTAGTGGGAAATATCTCAGTTAGTGTTTTGTTCTCCATATGCATTCCCTTATATTTCAGTCATCTGCATTAGATCTTATATTACATTGTTGCGTGTCGGAAATCATGAGATCGTGAAGATCCGAACGCAGTAGCACTAACTAATCATCTCATATTGCATTCGCGGTCCATATCTTGCATTTCATTCTGTTGTGTTGCGGGAGCCATAAGATTGTGGGTGCCATATACATAACATCCTAACATTTAGATTCCTGCTTGAGTTTCACTTGTCTGGGTGAGACTTGGTTTCCTCTCCTGCTCTCGGGTTAAGAGCATACCCCGCATTAGTTTTAGGAATCAAACATAATTCATCGAATATCATTCATAATAGGGAGCTGTACCTACAAATTTAGAGATAAGCCAGTTAACAAGAAAACGGCTTTTCAACTGTTGCAAACAGATTTTGTTTATTGTTCGGGCATCAAGAGTCATATTGATAGAAGAAATTAAAAAGAACGAATCTGTTTACCAACAGGCAGCTACGAAAGAGTTTATCAACTCGAGAAGATGATTTTCATGCGGAAAAGGGGTGGATTGAGGACAAAAATTCAATGTTTAAGGCATACATCCAACATATGGAAGTGTTGAATGAATAATATGACAGTAATGAAGAATAAGGAGAAGGTGGCCCATTCATATCAATCTTAGAAGAATCTCTATTAATGGAGGTGGCAAATTCAACTGCAACATCATTGGTGGCAAATATATATATAATTTCAATGTTTTCAAGCTTTCCTTATCAATTTGTTTATGTTTTTTATTTGTCATGATATGGATGTCAAGATGATCTCAAGATGAGGTGTTAAACTGATGTATTTTCTTAGCTTTTCTTAATGTATTTCACAAGAAAACTTATAATCGTTCTTAAATAGAGATGACAAATTTGCTGGAAAATTTGGAAAAAAGCTCATGATAGTTATAGTGATAAATTTAGAAGACATTGCATGATTTGTCTACGACACAAGCTTATTAGATGAAATAAAAGGATATGTGAAATTTATATAGTGCCATTTAGCAAGGTAAATTGTGTGAGAAATTGATTAAAAATAGAAACATAGATTAAATGTCAAGCTGCTAAAGTTCCTTATTAAAATATTAGCGTAGCCCAAATAGAATCACTGTCTATATTGGTAAAAAAGACACTTAAGATTGAATTTAATTCTCATAAGGAAGCCATGGATGATTTTGCTCTAAGCAGGCTAGATACTATGTGTAGTAAAGGCATACTCTCAGCTTAGTAGATTTTTGAGTGTATTAGACAGTAGTTTTGAAGGACAGGTGTATGGTGGCTCAGTTATTTCAATCTAAAAGAAACCCCACTAGTATAGTTTGTAGATCCACCCACATGATTGATGGCCATCAGAGGAATTATCATCACATCAATTACTTTATTATTTATTTATTTTAGGCTTACTAAAGCAATTGGTTTGTCTACTTTGTCTCTTCATGTGAACATTGTAAATGTAATATCTGTTACTTTTGGATTATGGTGAAATGTAAACCTGAAAATGGAGTCTTATCTCGAGCTGAATTTTATAGATTGCCATTGTATGGTTTTGATGTCCATAGCCTCAATGTCTATCTATTCTCTCAGACCCCCTCTTAATCTGCAAAAGCATACCACGAGCTCTTAGACTGCTGTTTTATTCACAACACTTTATATGATATCTTGTGTGTTTGGTGGAATGAAGCCATGTCTACCATCATTTTCTGTAGATCACTTTGATTACCAACATCCAGTTGAAAGAAAATAGAAAATATCCCTCTTCAATTGGTATTACTTCTTCATTTCATTGGCAATTCTCATCTCAAATACAGTGATAGTGTATGTTCAAGGGAATGTCAGTTGGGGGGCATGAATTGGCATCATGGCATCTGTAAGTTTCATATCTATATTCATCTTCTTATGTGGGACACCCATATACAGACACATTCAATCTATCTCCATCATTGACCTTGTGAGAATGGATTGTTTAGATTGGCTGAAAATTGATTAGCATAACAGTAAATTGAGTATTGCTACAAACCTAAGGTACTAGGAACTTCTTTTTGTAGTTCTATTATTTGGAGTTCACTGTGACTATCAGCCACTGCGTCTGCAACTGTATTAAAGTTAAATATTGTATTAATTTGTCACTTTCAGCTCTTTTCTTCTTACTTACCTGTGTCACTCCAATCTTCTTACTAAAAATTATAAATTGTCATCATTTTTTGCAGTGTGGAGCAAGATATTTTGTTGGAAATGGATAGAAATATACATCGTCCAATACCAAAAAAGAGTGAGTTTAGGAGGTTTACAACAATGTTATCCCAAAATGACATAGAATATGATGATATATATTCTATTAATGAAGATTTCATTGGTTTTGTCCCAAGTTCTTAGACAATGAATGGAACATTCAGCTTTGATATTTCTCAAAATATAGAGAGGGAAAATGAGGAAACAATATCATGTACTCCAGTTGAACAGCAATCAAAAGTTCAAGAAAAAACACATGTGGCTTCTTCTACACAGAAAGGAAGGACACGATGGACCATTTCGGACACCATAGTCCTCATAGAAGCAAAGCATAATGAGAAAGACACACTTTCAAATGGCGGGCCAATGAAGAAGGCTACAACAGCTGCTGAAAAGTGGAAAATTGTGGAGGAATATTGTTCTCATCATGGAGTCTTTCGAATAGCAAATCAATGTCGAGACCGTTGGGAGAATGTTTTACCAGACTACAAGAGAGTAAGAGATTATGAGTTCCATATTCCCTCTGGCCATGATAGCTATTGGACTATGACAACCAGAGAAAGAGCAAAAAAAAGACTTCGATCAAACTTCCCAAAGGAGCTTATGGATGCAATGGAGACAAATTTTGGGACTGATAGAGTTATTGATCTTGGAAATATTACTATTGACACTTCTTACTACACTAATACATCTAGTGACAAAAACACTATTCCAAATGAAAATTTTCCAATGGATGAATTTGATACAATGAATGGAGCATGTGAAGGGTCAATGCATACTGACAATGAAAGTGAAAAAGGATACACAGGGAAAATATGAAAGGCAACTCTGAAAATAGCTGGCATGAAAGATACAATTCTTGAAAACAATAAACTAGTTGTTTCTACATTACAGCTTACTGAAGATGGCCGCATGAAACGTCATGAAAAAGACTATGCTTTGATGGAGAGGTGTAATGAAAAAGACTATGGTCTGATGGAAAGGCAGTTGAGTGAGGAAGAAAAAAATGATGAAAAATTGATCAAATTTGAAGAACAAAAACTCAATGTGCAAATAAGCATAGTTGCTGCCCTTAATTCTATAGGCCAAGTAATGGTTAAGATATCTGAATCATTTTCAAATGAAAAATGATTCAGCTTAATTTTAGTACTTGTATAGGTTAGAGTTTTGTATGACATTCAAGTAATATTTTGTTTGACATTTGAAATCATTGCACTTGCTTGTCTTGTGTACTACTTTCATGGAACACCTGTGGTTGACTTTCATTTAAATATAAAGTTTGGAATTTTATATTATATTACACGGTTGTTGTGTGGAATGCAATCTATTGGCAGCTATTCTACATTGGGATCTTTGGTGTTATCTTTTTGAAACCTTCTCTATTGAGTGGTGTGCTTATATTATTTTGATAGCTGTAAATGAAATTGTGGGATGGTTCATATACAGGGAGAAGTTTAATTTTGTAGATGAAATTCTATGAGTGTTTATATATAGGGATAAGTTTAATGCTCAGAAAATTAAGTAGTTTTCTTTTTAATTGCAAAGGCATTTTATTTGATCCACTAAAGTAAAATCAGAGAGTTTTATTGTTAGTTAAATTCTTTATTAAATAGAGTTAAATCTGAAACTAGTACAATCATAGCTCTAAAAGCATTTTTTTTTAAAACTAGTATAGCCATAGCTCTAGAAGGCTAAAATTTGAAACCAATAGCATATACGAGGAGAAGTTTAATTTTGTAGATGAAATTCTATGAGTGTTCATATATATGGGGATAAGTTTAATGCTGAGAAAATAAAGTAGTTTACTTTTTAATTGCAAAGGTATTTGTTTTGATCCACTAAAGTAAAATTAGAGAGTTTTATTGTTAGTTAAATTCTTTATTGAATAGAGTTAAATCTGGAACTACTACAGTCATAGCTCTAAAAGCATTTTTTTTTTAAACTAGTACAACCATAGCTCTAAAAGGATAAAATCTAAAACCAATAGTCATAGGTCTAAAAGCATTAAATCTGATTTGCAAATAGGAAATGCAATGATAAATCATAAGTTTCTTCCTAGGTACATAGAGTCCAATTACTTCTTATTATTTTGAAGCCAATTGCTATGTGCATTTTTATTAAGCATCTTAGGAAGTAGAGTTATATGCCTTATTTATGTACTATCTGTAGTGGTTATCAAACTCATATCAGACTTGTTCATATATATATAGCATGGCAAATCCAGCAAGAAGTCATCACCTTAAATGGCATGGAAAATGCAAATAATTGCTTTTGTTTCTGATCTATTTTTTCTATTATGTGTTCATACTAAACATGTATTTCTTACCTTTTTTAATGTAATTTTTGAAGTGTTAATAATTTTTTTGTATTTTTCTTTTGGCAGGGTGGACTTAACCAGTGCATAACGAATTCCAGTTCAACCAAAAAAATGAAATTTCTTCTTGTTGTTGCATCAAATGTTATCCAGTTGGCATTACAAATCTAGAATGAAACTCAGAGCTCAAAAATTATACAAAACAATTGTAAGAAGC
The DNA here is from genome assembly GCA_028749045.1 of Cupressus sempervirens. Classification (NCBI taxonomy): domain Eukaryota; kingdom Viridiplantae; phylum Streptophyta; class Pinopsida; order Cupressales; family Cupressaceae; genus Cupressus; species Cupressus sempervirens. The sequence continues at coordinate 211,449,642 of CM053786.1, read as the reverse complement.
GTAGAGTAGATTTTTGTAAAATGATACAATTGACAGAAATGGACTTAGCTGACATGGAAATGGTCCTTCATGCAATCAATTTTGAGCTAGAACGTGAGATTATTGGAAATGATTTATCTGTTTCTCAGTGGGAAGGAAGAATTCAGGGTGAGTGGTATGTCAAGCCGCGCTCTTTACATTGGTGGAAACACTATATTTTTCAAGTTAGATGTGATGATGAACGTTTTCACAACATTTTTCGGTTGCCTTATGCATTATTTAAAAATCTTTGTGAAAATTTGAATGATGAGTTGAAGCAAGGTGTAATACCATATTCATTTGCTACTAGCATAAAAGATAGGGTACTATCAGTCAAGAAACAGGTTACTGTTGTAATTTTACGATTATCATCTGGAATGACAATGATTAACATTAGTGAACTATTTGGCTGTGGTAAGTCCACTGTGGTAAGAATTGTAAATAAGTTCATTAATGTCTTTTATTCTTGATATCAAAATCATATCCAATGGCCTAGTAACTAGATGTCAGTTGAGCATGTAAAAGAAGGTTTCCGTCAGAAACGAGGATTTCCAAATTGTTGTGAAGCGATAGATGTAACTCATATTCAATTTCGTCTTCCACCTAATGAGTGCTCTTTTGATTGGTTTGATCGTGACCCTAACTATAGCATGTCATTACAAGCAATCGTTGATAGCAATATGTATTTCATGGATATTTTTACAGGATGGCCTGGCTCTGTAAATGATTCTAGACTTCTACGAAACTTAGGTTTCTATAGAATGTGTGAAGGTGGGGAGAGATTAAATGGGCATTCAGTATCAATCATTGAATATGAGGGAGTACATTATTGGTGATGGAGGACATCCATTGTTGCCATGGTTAATTACACCTTTCAGTGGAGGTCTAACAACTAGTAAAAGAGAATACAATTTTAAGTTGTCATCAACACGTATTGTGGTAGAACATGCATTTGGGAGGTTGAAAAAAATGTGGCAAATTTTGGAATAAAAAATCTGGCATCCAAATTTGGAAGCACTTCCAAAAATTATATTTTGTTGTTGTGTATTGCATAATATGACATTAAATGTGGAAGATGAAGATGACACATGTGATGATGTTTTTGATGAAAGTGGAACAAATATGCCAACTAATGAGTGGGCAGATCCAGGTGCAACAATTGCTCGAGAAGCATTAATGGCTTTTGTAAATGGTGATATGAATAATGTAAACATGTAGAGCTGCTAAGAAATCAAAGGTTAATGAGAATTTGACTCTGTTTTGAAATAGTTTATATTTTTGTTTAAGTTTTGGTTATTATATGAATACTAGAACTTTGATGTATACAATTCAAATCAATTTACATATACCTTTCATGAGCACATATTATTTTAGGTTTATGGTAATGTGCTAATGAGTTTCGCACCCATAAATTAACAAAACTAGTTAAAAGTGTGGCACCATTATTTTTTCATGTTGTTTAATATAATAAAAATGTATGAAGATAAATGCACAAAAATTGATAAATATGAAATACCATAAAATTTTCAACCAATAAAAACAATTTTTTTTCAGTTTTATTATATTTAAATAAATTACAATAGACATTGTACAATTTTTTTTGTTATGTATCATGATTCTAAGAAATTCATATGTATGCAAAATACACTATTTATAAAGTAAAAAAGTTTAATTATGATTATTATAAAATATTGTTATCAAAAATTTACAATTTTAAGCTGATTTCATTTTCAAACTCATGAGACCACCCGCTTCCTTCAATTAAGGAGGTAATATTTAAAGCAGATTTATATGTAATGCCCATGGAACTGCTCCCTTTTAAATGTTCCTAAAAAAGCTCAGCGGCACCCGCTCTATTTTTAAGCAAGGGGGTGTCCATGAGACCCCAGCTTAAGGAAGAACAACGGCATTTCCAATGTTTATAGCACGAACCGCGTAAGAAAAAATGATTTTGGCTGACATATTTGAATATGACGAGGACGTAAACCATGATGCGCGTATATGTTGAGATTGCAGATTCCTCTGTAACTTCAAAAAACTAAGTCGTTTAATAGTTTCTCATGTTCGTTTTTGCCTATATAAGGAAGACATTTGTATTAGGCTTACATAGATAACAAATCACCGGAAAGGAAACATTGTCAAGGACAAACCTCTTTAATGATACGCAGCAGTTACCTTCAAGCCTGAAAGAATTCGACTGTTTCCAAATAATTTTAAGAATTGGTGTCGATGATTGCAAGCTTTGTGAATGGAGAAGCACAAAATTCTTGGAAGAGGGCAACGAAAAATATTTGTAAACGAGCGCGAATGTCAGATTACAAGAAAAAAGGGCCATTTAGATTATGGCAGATCAGTATCAACTCCTTAGATGATTAAAGCAAAGAATGCTTGCTAGACTTGGGATTATTTCCCAGGAACAGAAAAATCTGTGCTGAAATCCTTTTGGACATTTGTGTATATGTTCGGCAGCTACAAAGGCATGATGCTTTTTCCATCTTATTAGAACTTGGAAGAAGAAATATGTTAAATTTAGGAAGCAATTCAAGGTAAGATCCTTTGCTTTTATAAAATTGAATATATTGGATTTCTTTTAATCGTACTTTTCGACACTAAATTGACAAGTTCGGACTTTATAGAGGAAGTACAACAGTTCCATATGGAAACGCTTCAGCGTTATACGTCTCCCAGCGGGATGAATTGCAAAATTTGGCATTGAATTTGGGACACCAAGATAATATGTTCATCCGCGAGAGGTTGTTAATGGAAAGGAAACACAATAGTTTGGTGGGGAAATGCGAATGGGTGAATGAAAGAGCATTTGACACAAAAGTTCTCTCCATTCAAATTGGTGAGTTATTCGAAAATCTTAGACGTGTATTCGTTTCGAATACTATTTTTTTTTTTCTCATATATAAAAAAGTAATTACTGCACAATTTTCTGATTTGGATTTAATTGGTAATTCCTTCGTACAGGCCCTACAGAGGAAAATAACTATAATAATGATACGAATTTCTCAGAAACAGAGGCTCTGTTGTTATTTTTTACATAACAGAATATGTTCTTCCCACATTTCTGAAATCGATGAAAAAACTAAAATTTCTAATGGTGTCCAATTGTGGTACAAAGAAGGCGACATTTAAAGGCATCGATGTGTTATCTTCCCTCACTCAACTGAAGAGCGTCCGCTTAGAGAGGGTGTTTTCACCCTTTGCTGAAAAACAGAGCATTGAGGCAGTACAGAATTTGGAGAAGCTATCACTGAGCTTGTGTGAAGGATTTGGAAATATATCCATATTCCACACAACCAAGCTAAAAGATTTTAACTTGGACCATAATACTGATTTAGAAGAGTTGCCTCTTGAGATCTGCAGTATGTCATCCGCCCTGTCATTGTCTATTACCAACTGCCATTTGCTTCAGAAGTTACCAGATTATTATGGAAATGTGAGTCATGTGACAATGTTAAGGTTATTTGCGTTACCATTCTTGAAAGAGCTTCCCAAGTCAATTGGAAAACTTGGACACTTGGAATATCTTGACATTTCATCTTGTGAAGGGTTGAAAGAACTTCCAAAGGAAATAGGAAAGCTACGGAATTTGAGGGAGCTTGATATGAGAGAGTGTTCCCGCCTGAAGAAGTTACCGACAACAGTTTCTGAGCTGTGTTCCCTCAAGTTCGTTATCTGTGATGCGGAGATTGGCAATCAGTGGTTGCAAGTGAGTAATATTTCTATTCCGGATCTTCGAGTTGAAATTGTGGAAGCACACTTTAACCTGGACTGGCTTGATGATTGATTTACTAGTGCCAATGCTTATCAGACATTTACTGAAAATTGATTGTAAATTGGTGTGCAATGCCGATGGTTATCACCATATCAATGAATAAGCGAATGTAAATTTGCATTTAATAAGACTATCTATTGGTCCATCTAACTATGGGAGGATATTCAATAATAATTAATGTAATAAGTCCTTTTTTATTTTATTTTATTGAAGAAAGCTGAAAGAATTACAATAAATAAGTCCTTTTATTTTTAAATAGCATAGATTAAGTAGCTGTTGACACAGACCAGTGGATATAACCAGTTTATGTTCGCTGCCACTTTCATTGGCGAATAGTAAATTCCCCACTAACTGCCAGTTCCGAAAAGCCATTCTGTATATGTTTCTAAAATTGAAAATGATAAATAACAGTCAAATTCTTTCTTCTAGTTTTGAAGTATAAAATTGTAGAATATTGACACTCATGTCAGAATATCATAAATTAAACTGTGTAGCTTTTAAGTCAAACTCTTTGAGGCATATTTTCTGAGTAGTAGTTCACATGAACCCATCTCTCATGAGCATAAATGGAATACGTGAATTTAGGTGATGTTTAAAAAAGTGAAACAAGAGAACTTGCTCATCCCAACACTACTACAGCTCAAATACACCTAACTAAGGAGTTTTCTCCATCATTAAGTTTAATATATTCTCATAATAGTGACTATATAAAAAATAAAAGAATTGTAGAAACAATTGTAAAGGATTCAAGAGGCAGGCAAATTTGAATGAGTATATTTGTGTTGATTATATTAATCCTAATTGAACACTACTTTACTCTACCTTACACGTACAAGTTATGTACAATTTATTTATTACTAGGTGTTATTTGCTTGAATTTGCTCATTCTAATGTTATGAAGCCTATACTTGTGTACAAGCTGATATATCTCTCTTGTCCCAAACTTGTATTTAGCTGGACAACTTTTCCGATCTCTTTTAAAACAACCATAAGTGTAAACAGTTTAGTGGACATTGAATTCTACTGTGCAAGAACACAGATGCGACTATCCTCCCTACAAATTGTACAGTTGACCAATTTTCAAAAAATCGAAAACATCATGGATTTTTTCAAAAATTTCACCATTTGATCTTCATGATCTACATTGTTTGTAGTTGAACACAACAAAAAAATTGGAAAAAAAAAACACTATGTTTTCGTGAATTTGGAAAATAAAAGTTTGACTTTATTTTGTCTTTACTGCATTTTGTGGAGATTAGCTTGTCCCAGGAACCCACCATTAATTTCTTTTTAATGAGAGACAATCGTTGACCTATAAATTAACACCACAATAGAATTTGAAATTAATGTAAATAGATTGGATGTTGAAATTAACATAAAGAGACTAGATTGTTTAGAGGAATTGTCATGTTTATTTCACATAAGGAAATTGGTGGCAGTGGATATCATTTGCACTCAGTGTGACATTTTGTTCAACTCCTCTATTATTAATATATACATATCTTTGAAAGAACTATTCTATGTTTTTTATTAATAGTAAGTAATACAATATAAAAATGTGTATTATTATTAGTCCCACTCATAAATAGGCAGAGACTATAGCTTTCATTTGCTTCTTCCTATATTATTCATGTTTTGAAAACTATGTCCAAATTTCCTAACCTATGTTCATTGAAAACACTTCTATTAAAACATAATTTTTTGCAATTTTAAAAAATTTATGATCGGCCACAACTAGTTTTTCTAGTGGTCATTTTTATTTTTGAAAAAAAAAATCTAGTAAAAACTATGAATAGACCACCTATCTAGAGACCATATGTACATGGCTAACATGTAGATCCACAGTTTGCATCCATGCATGCTATTCTTTTGATATCATTTCTACTTAAAATTATCAAAGGCTAGGTCCCTCACACTTTTCCTCAAATCTTATTGTTCCCTCTCCTATAGATTTTGTAAGATTCCATTGTTCATTGTAATGTAATCTGGTAAGGTCATGATTTTTTTGCCAATAGAAGCTAGAATGCTTTATTTTTTCTACCATCAATTTAGTATTGCTCATAAGTATGCAGTGGAAGTGATTATAATTGTAAGAATGATGTGACAAAATCATGGGTGATGAATTGTGAGTGATATAGTTGTAATTTGGATACTACCTACTCATCATATGTTTTCTCTATAGACAACCACTTTACTTTTAACACTTTGATCATAATAACTCAAATTTGGCTAGAATTTAAATTTCAAAATTGCATAATCATTTCATTTCTTTTAACTAATCCCTATTTTAGTTGGCTGATGAAGAATATAAAATTTTCATCTTTTTGTTGATGTGGGTTGTTTTTTCATTTAATCTATGTTTTTTCATCCTTTGAGAGGCAAGAATAAATTGGGTCTTATATATTTCTATTTAGAATGACAACCATGGGATCCTACAAGAAATCCAATGTTTCCAATGTGGGGGCATGGGCTATGAATATCACAAATTCTATGGCAATTATAATGGCCAACAATGAGGTCACCTCTCAAGCAAGATATGACTGTAGATTTAATAAGGCACTTCTCCATAATTTATGTTTTGTTTTAATATAGATTTATGAATAAGAGCACCTAAGGCAGGATTGTAAAGTTTTCAATTTACAATTAATCACTAGTTCTTGGTGGGGTTATTTAGATTTTGAATTCAAGTAAAAAAAATCCAGCCCAATCAAATAGCTGATGAAGTGGCTTCTATCATCTCTTTAGTAAAGATTACCATTATGAAGTGGCTTCTATTATCTCTTTAGTAAAGATTTCTGTTATGAAGTGGCTTCTATCATCTCTTTAGTGAAGATTACTATTATTTTTTGTATAGCTTTTTTATTAAGCAAGTTTGGGGTGTCTGTAGTCAGACCTAGTTTTTATGATACTAAGTGTCTACAAGCATTTTCAATAGTACATTGTGCAATTGCACAAGCTTTGGCTAATGAATCTAGAATGTGACATTATTCAGAAATCCGTATGGTAGTAAAAAAACATAAATCAGTCAATTTGTTTTACCAATGATAGAATGACATTTCTATATGTTACTTTGTTCACATATCTCGTATAACAAAAAATAATTTGTTATACTGAAAATTACATCTATTAGATTGTTTTAGAAATAATGAAATGATATTTCTATTGTTGAGAAGTATTTCATAAGAAGTGGTGTATAATGATATGAAAAGATTCTCAAGTCATGTTGATAAAATCATAATAATAAATTATAGAAATATAATTATTATTTATATATTATTACAGTCAAGGATTGATTTGTTCTAATCTAGAACAATTTTAAGGCAAGATTCTTTATCACTTGCTTTAAAACTAATAGACCTTTGTAACTGATTGATGTTAATTAGTGCAATTTTTGTTTTAATGAGTTTGATATTTTTTTATTCTTGCTTGATTGTTGTGGGAGTCCATCCCTCTTTTCTTCTTCTATTAATTGACTCTTTTGATTTTGGAAGATCGTTGTCAAGACCTGCATGATTAAAAATAAATAAACCTACTAAAAAATTAAACCTAATGATATTAAAAGGAAATTTCAGATTTCTATATCACATAGAGATGATTAAAAAAATATGTTGGTTTTATCTGAGTGTTTGATTGCATAGCATAGAATCTAAAGGCCCATCTTTAGAGAGTTTTTCTTAGAATCACCTAACTATTCCAAAGAGTTTTGTGGCTCAAAACCAAGTCAACCTTTCAAAATCTTATTCAGTGAATCAGATTATGCCATATGATATTTGGATATTCACCCTCAATTTAACTAATTTACATTTCCAATTCAGCTAATTCATTTTCTTCACCCAGGTATCTATTATTAGCTTAGATACTTATTGTTATATATGGATGAATGGATTGAATGTCACCATATATATTGTTTTTAAACAACATTCATGCACATATATTGATAAATTCATTAGCATTTTTGAGAGTTGTAATAACTTCTAGATATCCATTAATTTTAGAGAGCTCTTACATACATAAGCAAACACATTTATGAGACTCTATATCTGAAGCTAATACTATTCTGAATTTAGATAAAGATAGTTGACTTGAAAGTTTAATATTACTTTTGAGTTTATAATGACCAATCTACACATATCAACGCTACTAACTCAATCATAATACTATATTTTCTTTAATATCTTTGTTTTCTTTAACTCTTCTTTAACTAAAAATAAAACAATCTCAATGTTTTTATTTCCAAATTAATATAAGTTTATATTATAGAAATACTTAACTTCTTTCATTTATTAATCAGCATATTCCATTGTTTCTCTTTAATTGACAACTAAAACACAAAAACCAATCTACAAATTGGCTATTGACCTATAAATAGAAAAATATTTTTTTCAAAAAAAAAAATGGAATGTCTCAAAGATCCGAAAAGAAAAAAAAAATTCACTTATTCTTGAATAGAACTAACCAACTTGCCTGAAGAATTCATGTAAGTGGACCACCATTAAGAATCTGATTTCTATAAAGAGTGTTTCCAAAAATTAGAAAGAAACTATATGACTATCACTGAACTAGAAATCCTAAAAATCTAATAGCAATCCACAATATATTGTATCCACACCAACAAATTTAGTGCAACAACAAAGCCCAAAGAGATGCCAAAGTAGGCCCAATTGAAGAAAATAAACATCTTCTTCTATTGTGGGACTCTCTGATTGAACTAATCTACTCCACGAGCCAGAAATCTATCTTGATGAATCCACTTGCAAGGGCAATCAGATAAAGTGTTAAGAATACAACAACCTTCATTACACCATTTGTTACTAGCTACAAGAAGTACCCCTAAAAGTTCATCTAAAGACACAGCTCATAGTTTTATGATGTAATCTGATGCCTCAATAGAACAATACACTGTAATGTTTATCTAATATTGTGGGTCTCTAAACATTAGAAAAACTTGAAATATACCAAACAACTGATAAGGAAAACTCTAAAGTTAACTATGAACTACCAAGAATCAATAAAATTAGAGAAAATACGTGAGTATCATCATTTCTACAAAAGAGAAAATTGACATGGTTTTGAAACAAGTGTGAAATGAGTCTGAGAGTAAACCCATTGGTAGTGACAATAGGTTGGTAGTTCCCACAAAGTTGGTGACTGCATTTACTAAATCTGAAACTGAGAAATGTATATCATTGTATAGATACCTTATTAGATTGTTTTGCATGGCTATCAAGGCCATGATATCAGGCCCTTGTACTACTATTAAAAAAAATTAGGTTGATAAAAATAGAAAGTTAAAATAGATAATTATCATACTTATATTATGATTCACCATGATCTTGGATCATTGAGTGTTTTAAATTTTGATTCAAAAATGTATGTAGTAAAAATTGTCATATCTTTATGATTATGGATCATTGAGCATAATATATACATGGTCGAAACCAAAAAGTATATGTAGAAATTGTTAATTATTATTTTATGAATGAATTCATATCATTATGATTATGGATAGTTGATGATATAATGCATCTATCATGAATCTAATGCATCTATCATGAATTTACACTCTCCTTTTTCAAATCATTGATTTGTAACTTCTATTCAAATATTGATTAAAAAATAAACACAGTTTGAAAGCATATTAACAAGCTTTCATATGATATTTTTTGAGCTACTTAGACTCACTTATGTACTTTCATCATCTTCATTATAGATTATTAAGTGTGACTCAAAACATCAATTGAAAAATAGACATAGTTAGAACCAAAAGCTGTCATACATCTATTGAAAAAAAACCTGCCTTATTTTTATTATGGACCATTAAGTGTGATCTAGGTTAAAGACAAAAACTATTATACATCTAATAATAAACACCTCTCTTCTTTCTAAAATTTTTTACAAACCACTAGTGCATATTTTTCCACTAGATGACAATTTCCATTATTGAGAATGACTCATATGTTTTGTGTGATGGAGTAGATTATTTGTACAACAAGGACCTCAAGATTTCCATGGTTGTCTGTACTTTGCTCATGTGAATGTAACTCTCAAAGAGTTTACATATGCTGCAGTGGATGTCTTTCAGGTCTTTCTACACTTTGTTGCAACAAATTGTAAGATTAATTTTGCATTTCACTATTACTATTGCTTGTTTTAAATGAAGAAGATGTTAGTCAGAATGAAAATTTAGAATGAAGTATAATCATATTTCTATTGTTAGAGAAATCTTCAATGACTTTTCCTTAGATTTGACCTAAGGCACAATTATTTGAAGAACAACTACACAATGCTTTCTATAAGTTGCTTTATTCCACTAAAGCATGTAGATGCATGCCCTTTGCAGGGGTACTTGGACATGGGTGCATGTCATGAATATAAGGAGATCTACAAGAGATGTCTACAATGGAAAGAGGCATCGTCTGATGTATCCTAGTATAGGTATGAATGTATTTTTAGCCAAGATGGTCCAAACTAATGAAACATAGGTATGTGTACCAAGCAATAGTTTTAGTCAATTTTAACTTTTTTATTACTGGATCATTAAGTGAGAAGATTATGGTTGTAATTTAGCAAAAGTGTATGATGGTGGAAGATGCATATAGCATGGGTCTCCATTCTTAATAAATGCAAAGTTCAAACATGTTGCAACATCAAATATGTGGTGTAAAGAAAGATGTTAGTCAATTATGGCCACATTTAATGATTACAAAATTGAGAAATTATTTCAATAGTATGTCTCAAGTTTTATCCTTTTCATTTCACAAAGTATACTCATATTTCATTTCTTAGGAAAACAATTGATATGGAATGGGTACAACGCATATCTTCTTTTGAGGATTCGTTTTTAAATTTTATTTAATTGCTGAATATTATTGGCAAAATGTTTAGATTCTGCATGCAATCAACAATATTTTTTATTTATTCTTAATCAACTATTATTATATTAGACAATTGTAATAAGGCAATAAAGTTCTATAAAGAAAATGTTTGAAATCATTTACAATTTGATTTATTATACATAGGTGGGATTGTAGTTCTATCAAAACTCTTGTTATCTATAAGTATTCTATACATAATTATTTTCCTTTCTTATCATGGAATAATAGAGGTTATATTAATGCAATCAAATTTAATAAATGAAAATTATTTTTTATCGAATTAAATATAAATTTTATTTAATTTTTTTAAGAAATTAATTAGCTTTTATTTTACTCCTTTTTAAATTCTTTTATACTTTTTATCATTAAAATAAATTAGATATTTTTTCTATCTATAATATATATTGATTCTATTTTTATTTTTGAGAGAATATTTGTTTTTAGTCCTGCTTAACAAATAATGAAGGATCTTAGAGATTATTTTTATTCTTTTCAATTAGTGTACAAAAAGAAAATGATTTTGGTATAATTTTATTTTTTTGGAATCGTTCTAATCTCCTATCATAATATATATCCTAAATTTAAAAGTTTGCACATGTTGAAATAAACTATTATGAATAATTCAAAAGAAATTTTTTTATTTTATTTAATTATTAGAAAAACCAATTATATAAGTAATCTTTCATGTTTGAATTATATATTTCAAAATTAAATTGAGTTTAATATACAAAGTTAATTTTATATTTATCATTTTCAATACTCCATAACTCTCTTACTTCTATTACTAAATTCTTTTTTATATTAAAAAAAATTAAACAACATCGAAAACACCTTGTCACTTTGAAAAACAACCAACCCTCAATACTTATACAAAATTGGAGGGAGGAGTTGCCCAACTAAAAGACTTTACATAAATTTTCTACTATGAAGAACTAGGACCATATATGATATACCACTATTTCTTAAGAGACAATACGTGGATTGTAGATTTATACATTCTAAGAAACATGCTTAGGCTAACCAGTCTCATAAATATGTGCTGAAGAAGTTCCAACACATGTAATTATCTCCTTATCAACATCCAGATGACACTTTTCCATGAGTTTAATCAGATCTTCAATTTTTCCTGTGTAAGGAAATTTCAATATCTTTCAATGTAATGAGCAACTTTAACTTCATCTTTGTAAACTGGTAGTATCCCATTATGCATCAGCTTCATGAATCTGGGCTTTGTAATCTCCAAGAAAAGAGAAACCTGTGACATGACGTAAAAATGTGTGAGTTTAAAATTAAACTTAGTAGGGGCCCTTCTGATGTCTTGAAATATCTCCTTGTTCCTTTCCTTTGAAATAAACCATGGCACTTCACCAGTAAGAGCAAACCAAAATATATTGAGAGATAAGTCAAAAGATATCACATAACCAGCCAAGATTTCACACCAAGAAAAACTATTGTTCTTTTTCCAATCAATAGGATATCCAAAAAAAAGGCCCAAACTTTAGAAAAAAAAAATACACTCAAAGAAAACATGTTCAAAGTTCTCGAGTTTATTACATAGATTGCAAATCACAAGCTGGACTTTAATGGAAGACAAAATTGACCCTATAGCAAGCTTCTTAAGCAACAAAAACCATCTAAAATGAATAGCCTTAGGCTCACATGGACCCTTACAAAAGTAATCAAAGAGAAAATGCCAATTTGAGAAAAGACATTTAAGACCCCAACAATTAACTATACGCTACAACATAGATTAATCTTTTCTAAACATATCATAAATCTGCTTAATAGAGGTATTACCAATACTAGTACCATCATTCCATTTTATATTTCTGATGAAAGAATTGTTATCCATAACCTTCCCACCTTTCTCCTTACATAAAGCTTTGTACAAAAGAGTATATGTCTTCCTTTGAGAGTCTGGTATGTTAAACTTCCTGCAAATCTCATCACATGACCCAATCCTGTCATTAACCATCAAATCACTGACAAGAAAGATACCTTTCTCATTCCATTTTTTAGCTAAACAACTCTAAGTAAGAGCAAGATGCTTATTATTCAAATACAGTCCCCGACAGATTGACCTATCAGTAACAATGTAGTTAGGAGGACCCCCAATGGCATTCCTACATGATATAAGCTCCCTCACTTGTGTCCATGTAGACCACAGAGAGGAGAATACTTCAGATTCGAACACTTTCATCTTAAAATCTCTCATAATAATATCCAAAAAAGGAATGTTATCCCATTGTTTACCTTTTTTAATAACTAACCTTTCAACATTATTTCTCACTAGAACTTTCCAAGGTTCATTTCCCCAAAATGCTTTGAAGATCCACTTGGTTGCAAGAGCAATACCTAAGTTTTAATATACTTAATCCCCAAACCCCCCCAACTATTTGGTTAGACAACACTGATTCCACTTAGCACAATGTCTCTTTTTGGACCCCAAGCCATTTGACAATAAGAAGTCTCTGAGGATTTTTTCAAGCATCTCAAACTGAGTCTTAGTAAACAACTAGGCTAAAGCAAAAAAAATATGATGAGAAAAGTGGACCTTCTCAATCACCTGAACCCTCCCTGCCAATGATAGGGAGTGAGTCTGCCATCTCATATGTTTACCATTAATCTTATTAAACATCCACTCACACATGTCTGCAAAAGAAGGATCCAGGTATAAAGGAATACCCAGATACCTAGTAATAATTTTAGGTCTAGTCAAAATAGGAGGAGCACCTTCCAACCCATAAAAATAGACTTATGAGTGATCACTTTGGCTCTAGAGACATAACATAAAAATTTAAGTCTATGAAGAGCCATAGCGAAATTATCTTCAAAAATATTCAAAAAATATCAATGTCATCTACAAATTGAGCATTGATTAATTCATCTTCATTAGGAAGGGTGATGCCCTTAACAATATGCCCTAAAGAAACATCTCTCAAAATATAAAATAGAGCATCAGCAACAATCACAAATAAGGAGGGTGCAATAGGGCAACCTTGTCTAATAGATCTCTGCATAATAATAGGTTTTGAAAATTCTCCATTTATCTAAATAAGTTTGGAAGCATCTTTGAATATAATTTCAATCCATTTGCAAAAGTTGTATGGAAAGCCAAAATCTTTCAATATACCAAGAACAAAAGGCCACTCTACCCTATCATAATCCTTCTCAAAATCAAGGAGTGTCATAGCCACATCATGCCTATTATCCTTAGCCCAATTCATAACTTCCCAACTAGTGATAAGATTCTCCAAAATATATCTACCTTTGATAAACCTTGTTTGAGTGACTGAAACAATGTTCTTAGTGATGTTTGCAATCCTTCTAGCCAACAACTTAGTAATAATTTTATATGATAAATTGAGCAAGGTGATGCGTCTCCAATTCTTAACTAAAGATCTATCTCCTATTTTAGAAAGAAATTTAATGATACCTCTATTCACATCGTTTCCCAAAGAACCATTATCAAAAGCATCATTATAGAATAAAAGAAGCTCTTCCCCAATCCAATCTAGATTATTCGTATAGAATTGAAAATACAATCCATATGTACCTAGGGATTTTTCATCATCCATAGCCTTGATAGCCTCTTGAATCTCTTTTAGAGGAATTTTTCTACTCAACTTATCACTTTCACTACCAGAAACCTTCGTAGGGATCATCTTCAGACAATCACTCAGTTGGTTATGTTGATCATGGTCAAATTCCAAGGAGAACAATTCAAAGTAGAAGCTGTAAAAAGCTTCCTTAATAGCCTTTGGGTCATTAGTTTTACCTCCTTCAATTTGAATATTCTCAATCTTTTATGCGTTGTGTTTAGCCCTAATAATGTTGAAAAAATATTTAGACCATATATCACCATCTCTAAGCCAATTCATTCTTGCCCTAATCCTTCACCCTTGGATCTTGTATCTGTGAAGAAAACCAAGTTTATGTTTGATTGAAATCAAATTATTTAATAGCACTGGGTCATCTAGACAATTTTGAAGATCTAATTCAGCTTTAGTAAGATTCCATTGAATATCATTATCTTCATTTTTATTTTTGGCAACTTTTTTTTTCCAATAATCTGATAAATCTTTTTCCAAGATTCTACTAAATAGCACCACTTCTTAATAGGCCTAACAGACTGGTTACAAAATTTGGATTAAAAAATCACCATTCTAATAGCCTTTTTATTATCAGGATCTTTTAGCAAAGATGTATTTAACTTAAAACTCTTAATTTTGCTACTATCTCTATTAACATTATCAACCTTGTTAATCAACATCTTTGTAGAAATAGGAGAATGATCTAACATTGTAGTAGGAGACACAATAATAGGAGAATGGCCCTCTTTAGATTGGAATGAAAAAAAAGAAGAATTACAATAAATTCTGTCCAATCTACAATATACTCTATTCTGCCCCCCTTGATTATTGTACCAAGTGAACTAGATGTCATTAAAGTTTTTCCTATTATTTTCCAATGGATCAATTAGATTAAAACATCTTCTAAGTTTACACCCAAAAAAATTCTTATTACCTTTGCATTGATGCTTTAGTCCTCCTTGTTTATCACAACCAGCTTCTGTCATGTTAAAATCACCAACAAATATCCAGGATGCTTTTGGCAAGTTAGAAGAGCACCACTCCCATAGCAAAATTATATCCTTATAATCATTTGAGGCATAAATATTACAAATCCCAATAATGTCCCCCCAAATTTAAGAGTCACCCAAAGTACCCTTCGACATCTTGAGCATCCATTTGTAATATGGAATTAGCCCACCTAGGTCCAACTAACATTGCCACTCCCACTTTGCCTTTCTCATGTTCAGAATGAAACCCTAGAGCTTCATCCCATAAAAATTTATTAATACAAGATGCTTGAAAATTGACAACTTTAATTTCCTGCAAACAAACAATATCTTTATCTTTTAACTTATTGCACCATTTCCTAACAATATATTTCCTATCAGTCATTTCTAGACCTCTAACATTCTAGCTATGAATGTTTAATATCATTAAGGAGGTTGTAAAGAAGGAGTCTTAGGAACCTTATTGAATCTATTGAAATAGTTTGAGATGACATTCTTGTCACTAGAACTCCCTGAAATTGGCCTTTTCTCATATGTTTTCCTTTTCTTCTTCACAACCTCAGTAAACTACCCCTTGGTCTTTGCATCAAGCATTTTTCGGAACACAAGTGAGGGAGGAAATATCTCTTTAGGAATACCACCCTTATTATCAATATCCTCTATTACTAAATTGGGAATATATATATATATATATATATATATATATATATATATATATATATATATATATATATATATATATATATATATATATATATATATAATATTGAAAACAAATATTTCTAATTTATAACTTTGAACTACAAATTCCTTAACTCTATGTATTTGACTCACCTATATAGAAGACATTTTATTCTCTTATAATTATAACATAAACACTTAGATGTAAATACATTATATTTAATAACAATAATATTTATAATAAGGAAAAACAATAATTGATGGTTGTTACAATTAACTATTCTTAGTATTTTTAAGCTTATATAATATATCATGATGGAGAAAATGTTCCCACTTGGAAAGGTATTTCTATTTTTTTGTCTTTGAGAAAATTACAAATATTTATGCTCAAACATCTAGAATCTAGATTCAATCCGTTAGAACCCGAATATGCTAATAAACTTGCTACTGCATTACCCTCACTATGGATAGAAGAAGTATTACATAGATCAAAAAAGTCTAGAAAGAGGCATACTCTAACCATAATATTCTTGATTTTCCAATTGACAATCCTTCAACTATGATATTGCTATCAGGATTTAACTGTGTGATTTTTGAGTCAAACTCATTGACCCATGTTTCATGAGTAGTGATTCAACATAAATACATCTCTCATGAGAATAAATGAAACACTTAGCACTCATTGGATCTAGGTGATGCTCATAGGGGTGAAGCACCGAGACTTCCCAAAAGGTCACCTATCCTAGTAGTACTCTAGCTTGAGTGTTCTTAACTATGAAATTTCCTCCATGGTTAAACCAAAAGTTTGCAATCCAATTATCACAATTTGGCTTCTTGTGGAAATTATCTCCTACTTATCAATCCTTCTACTAATAGAAGCATGAATAATGAGAGTGGAGTTGCCTTCAATATGAGCTTTGATATATTAACTTTTTGCTAAAATCATACCATGCAACAATGCATAAGTGTTGGCCAGGTTGTTTGTACCCAAAGGAAAGAATAGACATTTGAAAGAAATCACCTCCCCTCTATGATTCCCTACAAAAAATCCACAACCTAATTTCCAAGAATTACCCCTTGATGAGCTATCAAATTCAACTTGATGAATTCTTTAGATGGGCGAGACCATACAACTTGAGATGTCTAGGCAATGGATGGGTGAAGATGGAGCCATGAATGTAGGAATGTGAATAAGACTCCACTTTTTCAATAGTATTTAATCCCATTTCATAATTCTAAAGTTACTAATTTTATCTTTCACATAAG
This sequence comes from Cupressus sempervirens, assembly GCA_028749045.1. NCBI lineage: Eukaryota > Viridiplantae > Streptophyta > Pinopsida > Cupressales > Cupressaceae > Cupressus > Cupressus sempervirens. The sequence continues at coordinate 211,432,436 of CM053786.1, read as the reverse complement.
AATTAAAAACTTATCAAAACAGATTTCTCTAAACCCTTGAGCACCACAACAATTGGGCCACTTACATTCCTAAAAATATGTTTACTTTAATCCCACAAAATTGCCCATAGCATTAATACAAGGAAACATCTCCATATAACGCAAAAGTATGATCACAAAAAAGGAGTTGGCCAAGACTAGAATATCTCCAATGAAGTGTTAGATAATGCAATTTTCAAGTTCAAGTTTAACATAAAGAACATTGAGAAAACAATTGATCTACAATTTTTAATTCATCTTTGCACAATGCACATTGAAAGCATTGTGATATGTTGAGTTATTTCAACCTACTCTCTTCCTAAGAGAAAGTCATGCAAATTAGTCTAATTTAGGAAGAGGAATCCTACTCCAACAAAAAGATTATGCACATTTTTTAACATCCTGTAGTTCCATTATGAAAAGTGTCTTGTTTCCATCCTTAATATTATATTTTTCACTAGTAAATGAGGCCAAAATTAGTTCACCCTTGTTACCATTAAAAAAAACTTTTCCTTGAGTGGTATGTGTAGGATCATGGTGTGCCAAAAAGTGGTTATATGAAAAATATGTAGTTTTGAAATGTCCAAAAGCATTTCAAAATCCACTTTGACTTTTTTTCCACCCATCTTGATACCAAACAAAAAATTCAATACCTTACCTTATCAAGTACATGATTCTAAAATGGGTACTTAATTTCAAAATAGGTACCCAATCTATGCACCTAAATCATGCTGTCAAATTCAAATGTCAAGGGAGTCGGGACCAAATTTTAAGTTTAATATTGATTTATATTTTCCAAACTCAAAGTGTTGTATAGTCATAGTATAATACAGTTATAGTATAATTCAGAAGGGGGCATTTATTATAAATAGTTACTTAAATTTATTATATAGTATTAAATAATTATAATTATTGATAATTATATAATTATTTTATATGTACTTAGTACTTATTATATATATTAGTTGTATGCTATGAAATGTATCGTTAAGGATTACCAGGTAAACTAAGCATTCAACAAGACAAAACAAAGAAACATATATGATAAGACAAAGAAAGCTTGCAAAGGGAATGAAAATCAAACAAGAACACTCTAAAGCCCTCTTCATGTTTGGATGTGTCCAAGATGGAGGATGTGTGCTCAATAGTTCTTTGAAAACTTCAAGTGTTTGGATTACAATCAAGTATGAGGGTGAGTGAAGGATTCAACAATAGAAGTAGGGGTGGATTTTTCCATTATAATGGTATTTCGGTAGTTTATGAGCTCTCAAAACAATATTATAAGTTTTCATAGGAAGGTGGATAGATTATGAGAGGGGAAGGGTAAAAATAATGGGCCAACGGCTAGTGAGATGAATTGCCAATATGTAAAGATGGAGGTTTGATGAGGAAGGGCTAAGTTGTCCTAAAAGGAAAGCACATGGATTGTGCTTGTTTGGAGCCAATTAGAGAGTAATACTTGTCACAAGGAGGGTGAGCGTGAGAGGATTGAAGAGTTTGAGGGGATGTGACCATTTTTGGGAATGTGAGGGGACAAGATGGAGTTATGAGGGGTGTAGGCATGTAAAAGGATTTTAATGAATTTTGGTGAGGATGTGAGGGATGTGACATTAGGGGAGACTTTGGTTTGGGTTAGGAAGTCCTAAGTTTTGTTTAAAGTTGTGCAAATGATTAGGAAGTATTTAGGCTTAGTTTAGGGGATGGATTAGGAGAAAAGTGGCATGTTAGAGGAGGGAAAGTGGGATGATTTAATTAAGTGAGATTGATTAGGAAAATGAAGAGTTAACATGGGTGAAAGGGGTGGATTATCTAGTGACAAGGATTTAAGAATAGTTAGAGGTTGGGGATTTAATTTATTAAATAATTTATTTAATAAAAGAAAATGTGAAATTAAATTAAATATGCATAGAAATTATTGAATTTAATATAAGAATAGGGGTTTTAATTAATAATTAGACTTTTGATTTGTCATTTAATTTTATAAATAAAACTATAGTTAATTAAAATAAATAAATTAACTAGGCGATGACGATTAATAAATTAAATATTAAGTACTTAATAAATAATTCCTTAGAAGATGACTAAATAATATTACGTTAATGATGTCATTAGATTTAGGTGTCTATATATTGCCCCTCTTTGACATAGTTTTGAGACAATATTATTTCATAGAAGTTCAATTGTAAATGACATGAAGAAGATGTTTTAAAGTGACAAAGTTGCCCTAGTGTCGAGGAGAGAAGAAATAGACTATATTGTGTGATTCCACCTCAAGAAGGTAGCAGGGAGAAAAGACAAGGCTCAATAACATCTAGAAAAGGTAGAACAAGCTAGGATGAGCAAAAAGATGCCAACAAGCTAAATAAGGATGAAAAAGTGTGACAAAATTGCAAAAATGATAGATTCAAGGTGAAATGGGTCACTGAAGGGGAAGGGTGGTGAAGCAGAGCACCACAAGAGACCTATAAGAGGCTCTAGGATGGATAAGAAGAACTAAATTTACTCATATTATTATTAAGATATTGTGATTTGTGAGCTTTGGGTGAGACGGTGTGATGGTTGTACAGGGATGACCAAAGCATTAAGTAGACATTATTTGATGCATGTGGGCATGAAAGATACCATACCAATTAGTAGGATCAAAACCTTTAACCTTGATTTTTTTCATTTTTATATTATAGCATCCCCAAAGTTTCAAAAATGTGTTCCTGTGGGCATGGGTTTGACAAGAAAGACCAAAGGGATTGGTGGAAAAATGATCACACAAAATGGCTGATGTTAGGCGTCAAATGGAAAATCCGAGGAAGCTTTCCTAGGAAAGAGAACTTGGGATGAATTTCTCTTAGGATTGAGAATATTTGTGTTGGAAAGTGTTCCGGTCAGTGAAAATACATACCTGCTAGTTAAAGGTTAAGAGGGTACGAAAGTTAACACAAGAATGAGGGGTAGGGATGACCAGGGTGTGAAAAAGGTTGGGTACATTCCTGCTATGATCTAGGTCTATGAGAACACAAGGTAAGGCATGGGTTGTGAGAATGCAAGCTCACTTTTGAGAATGTGGTAAAGGGAAGGAGGTTAGCTGGGTGGGCAAGGTGTTGAGGGGAAATGGCAAAAGGGGTTTGGTGGATACAGAACTAACATGGTCTCACGTTTTGGTGTGTTTGTGGATATAGTCATCATTAGATATGTTGGTTCCTGAGAGAGGCATGTCATAGTACTACAAGTAGGGGATCAATTTAGTCCAGTAGATTGGCTGAGGATTAATGCGATTGTCATACCTAAACCTACATGAAAAATGGTGATGACATTGTGCAAGCGATGACATAGTGAAACTATGATATTTCATTTCCCTATAGTAGAGATGAACATGATGTTGGAGGACATCAATATGATATTTAGACTACTAGTGTGGGAAATGCCTATGTTGACGATGAAACACATAATAGGGGAGAGACTAGTGAGGAGATTGGTGGGGCCTAGAGTCCAGCTCAGGATCTAGCTAGGGTAGATTGCACTAGATGAGCATTTGGATAGGATGGCACATGAGAGGTAGATATATTTTTAGGTTTGTGGATTAGTTTTGAGGTATATTTCCCCAAACATAGGTAGGCTTGGAGTTCCTTTGGCACTAATCTTGACCATTATCTAGATTGTGGATGAGGGAGCCTTAGTAGCATGGGGATCACTAATGCTAGCTAAGCTTTATAGGGACCTCCATTAGATTATTTACTTGTGCACAAGGAGCCACTAGGGGAGGAATTTAGGCTTCCTAACCCTATTATATGTGTGGGCCTAGGAGCATATTGCACTATTCAAATTAGTTGGGAAAAGAGATAGGAAGCTAGATGAGCCTATAGTATAAAGTTAGGGAGATCCATTGACCTACCACCATACATAGGAGGGAGACTATTGGAGGGTACAGATGGATGAGATGAAGGTGGTGACCTGAAGACCAAACCTAGGTCTCATGTCATGGGCAGAGGAGAGGTAGTAGTTGTCATTCATGATCTTGTCATGCTTTTTTTTTGGTTGTTGCGATTATATTACTGAGTAGTATTGGACTGACATGGTGCAAAAATAGTTTGGATGGCCACAGGATTTCCATGAGGAGCCAGTATGGTACCAAAGGGTGATGAGGGAGTTGCTGACTTTGTTTGGGAATTCATTATAGAGGGATGGGTTGTTTTGGGATTGGTAGAAGTTGCTAGAAGATGTCAAGTCCACACATGGATATAGAGACCAATTCTAGAGGTTGAGACTCGTGAAGAGGGAATAGGTGATTAGGGCTACAGTGGTGGCATCAAAGATTTCTTGAGTGGTGAGGAGGGGGGGATATAAGGTGAGGGAGTTAAAATAGTAGGAAAAGGTGGTGATGCAGGGGGAGGCACCATAGAAAAGGAGATAGTGGGAGGGAGAGGATGAGGAAAGGGGATAGGGGGAGGAGAAACCACAACATTAGGAGCAAGAGAGAGGAGAGAGGGCACAACTACCAATAAGGGGAGGAGGGATAGGAGGAGGGTTGTCCTCAAGGGGAAGGGATGCTAGATTGGCAAAGAGGTATGCCTAATTATGATAGGTACATGAGGGAATGAGTTAGCTACTCTATGATACTAAATAGGAGAAGGCCTAGCTCAAGGATGAAAGAGATCAGTTCCATAGGGAACAAGATGCTACCCAGGGATATTTGGATATGGAAAAGATTGAGATGGGGGGTTGTGATTGGATGTTGGGTAGTTGGAGCGGAGGTTTGAGGTGATGGGGTTGAGAGAGACAGGCTCCAATAGAGATTCGATGGATTGCAAGTAGAGGGGGATAGGATGATGGTAGTGGTGGCACCCCTCCAAGCACGGATGGCAATGACAAGAGGGATAGAGGAGCTAAGATGGTTTAGAGGAGAGGTGGAAGATCTATGAGAGAGGGTAGATTTCTATAGAGAGATATATAATTTAGCTATCCCTATGCATTAGATTGAGCACTATAGGCACCTAACATGATTAGGGACAGCTGGGACACACACAAGGATGCATGGTGGTAGAGAGAGTGGGTGGAGTCACTAGTACATTTGGGCTCATTTTTTGACCTTTATTGGTCAAAATTTTGACCTAGCTTCTGACCAAACTTCGACCAAATTTGACCAACACATTGGTCAAAAATTTTCTAGTCAAAAATTTGACCAACCTACTGGTTGGTCAAAATTTAGACCAATATGTTGGTCAAAAAAAGTTGAAATTGTGACCACATTTTCTGCCATTCATTGGTCGAACTTTCGACTAATGCTTGGTAGAAATCTATAGGGCATTGGTCAAAATTTCAACCAATGTTTGGTGGAAAAGTGCAGGGTACTGGTTAAAATTTTGTTGGTTGAAAATTTGACGAATGAGTAGGTTGGTTGAATTTTTAACCAATATGGTGGTCAAAAAATGTTGGGATTGTTAGGGCATTTTCTGCCATTCATTGGTCAAACTTTCGACCAATGCTTGGTGGAAATCACCAGTTCATTGTTCAAAATTTTGACTAATTCTTGGTAGTAAACTACAAGGTATTGGTCAAAATTTTGACCAATGCTTGGTAGAAAACTACATGGCATTGGTCAAAATTTCAACCAATGCTTAGTCAAAAAAAATTTGTGGCTCATAGTTATTGAGGTCCACTTCAGCAATGGCCCTTCCTGTGAAATTTCCATCTAAGACCTTTCTAATGAGATAATGTGTTATGAGCTCTTCATTAGTGGGATGGAACATGAATCTAGGAGGGAGTCATGGGTGATGCACAACTACCTCCTGGATTCATGTTCCATCCCACTGATGAAGAGCTCATAACACATTATCTCATTAGAAAGGTCTTAGACAGAAATTCCACAGGAAGGGCCATTGCTGAAGTGGACCTCAACAACTATGAGCCTCAAGGAGGGTTGAATTCCCTCCTTTATTATTCACTATGCATATAATCCCATATACCTATTTGATCTCAAATGATGATATGTATTGAATGTTGAGTGTCTATGTTGAGTGCTCCAAAATCGTCCATTTCATGCCTTCATTTGTACACAACGTCTTTCTAGTTTCTTTCTACTGACACGCCCATTTCATGTCATATGATCATCTAAAAATTGTGTCACTCTAAGCTCTCAGCTATTTCCTCTTGATTGATTGGACTCGCAAAGTTGGCTCACCAACTTGCCCCACTAAGTTGACTGTTCAAGTATGCTCGCCAAGTTGACTCTTTGAGTCTGATCATAAAGTCACCCCACCAAAGTGCCTCATCAAGTTCAATCTTTAGGTCTGCTCATCAGGCTCGCTCACCACGTCAGCTCTCTCACCAACTTACCCCAGCAAGTTGCCACTTTAAGTCCACTCACCATGTTAGATCGTCAACCCAGCTCCCCAAGTGAACTTGCCAAGCTGACAAATGAAGTACACTCACCAAGTCGACTCTCTAAGTTTTCTCACCAAGTCTGCCCCCTAAGCCAACTCTCCAGTTCATCTCACCAAGTCACCTCCACTTGCCCCACCAACTCGCCATTGTAAGTTGACTCGCCATGTTAGCTCACCAAGTTCACTCCCCTAGTCAGATCGCCAAGTTGACAATTCAATTATGCTCACCAAGTCGACTCTTTATGTTCCCTCACCATGTCAGCTCACCAAGTCACCCCAACCCAGTCACCTCAATGAGTCGTCTCTTTAAGTCAGCTCACCAAGTCGGCTCACCCAGTATTTTTACCACCTTGCCTTGGCAAGTTGGCTCGTTATGTGTGCTTGCCAAGTTGCCCCACTAAGTTGCTTCTCTAAGCCCACTCACCATGTTAGCTCACTTGTTCAGCTCACCAAGTTGACTATTCAAGTACGCTCGCCATGTGGGCTCACTAAGTCACCTCACCAACTTGTGTCAACAAGTTGATTGTTCAAGTATACGCTCACCAAGTTGACTCTGAGTTCTCTCATCAAGTCACCTCACTGAGTCGCCTCAATGAGTTGACTCCCTAAGTCTACTCACCAAGTTAGCTCTCCAAGTCATCTCACCAAGTCGACTCACCATCTTGTCTCACCAAGTGGGGCTCTCTACGCAGGCTCGCCAATCTACCCCACCAAGTTGTCTCTTTAAGGCTGCTGACAATGTCGGCTCGCTAGGTATATTCCCAAAGTTGACTCACCGAGTCAACTATTCAAGTACGCTCACCAAGTCGCCTCACCAAGTTGACTCTTTAAGTTTGCTCAACAAGTCTGCTCGCCATGTCAGCTCACCAAGTCACCCCTCCAAGTATCTTGAAGCAAAGAAAAATTTGGTGTCATTCAAACTTACCATATCTAAAAGGATATAGTGGCTAAAAGTGCATATTAGATTCATGGCACTAAATATGATGGCTGAAAATTGCATATCAAACCCATGTAGGATAATATTAGTCTTTAAGTTGCAGATCATACTTCATGTCATACCTTGAAGTGGTCATTTAGTAGTCCCAAAGTGGTCTACAGAAGCCTACAATAGCTAGCTAACATCTAGATGTGATACATGTTGATTATATGGCATTAAAACCTATGGATTGAATTGTTACAATTTGATTTGTGACTGATAATAGGTTTGTAATCTCTCTTTTTAGTTTTAGCAGTAAACAATAAACTCATATTTTGCCATATCATTTAGCTGTACATGTTTTGATTCATTGCATAGTCATTTCCTTTAATCATTTGTAATGTGTTATCATAAACAAGCATCAAAGTGAGCTCATTCTCATGAAGAGGGAACATGAATACCAGAAATATCATTGGAACCATTTTCATTGGAGCTAATAAAACAAGCACATTAAGCTCTAAACCTTGTTTGTTCTCCTCAAGTTAAATGCTTGCAAAACATACCTTCAATAACACCATTTTCAGGCTGCATATAAATGTCCATTGCACTGTCCTCATTGTCCTTACTAGCATAATCATTTTTCAAGGGTGGAACTTACTTTTCATTTCATCCTTGTGTGTACCTACTTGCAATAGGGTGAATAGTGACACAACATTCCTCAACAGAATAAAAGCATTGGATTACACATCCAGTAGATGCTAAGTTTTAACTTTTTATTCTTTGATTGAAATTTTTCTTTAGTACTAGTTGACCTTTTCACACCTTCATAACCATTGTTGCTTCATGGAACTGTCCTCACTGTCCTTACCAACATAATCATTTTTCAAGTCTGAACAAGTTGAGTTTTTTGACACTTAGTCAAGTTTCCACATCTGCTATAGATGGAGCCAGAGAGGAGCTTGATTAATGCCCTCCTCTTGAGGCTCCAAACCCAAATTTGTCACAATTTCCTTAGTCTTGATACAACAACCAGACACTTGCAAATTTTGAACAACATTGTGTGTTTGAGAATCATCATTGTTAGTATTCACATAGCAAAAAGCATCTCTCTATTCACAAATTCATTTCCTGTAAAGAGTGAATAGAGAAAGGAACAGTGGGTGACTGATGAACAAACATAGTGATGCTCTTAAACAATGTTGTATGGTAAATTTCAAAATGATATCCAGGATGTGACCAAGCCTCCTTCATGATGCTCCAAATTTTCGTATTCGATATTGCCAGTTTTTTAAATGCAAGGTAAATACCATTCAATCAGCTTTGATTACTATATTATCCATATTAAAAGCTCTAATCATTTGGAGGACAAGAAGCGGAGCTTCAACACCTATTTTATTGGGACAAAGTACTTTTGTTGCTTCTATCAACAATTTAACACCTTATTAGAAGAACCACAAATGACATAGCCAATACAATATTCCAAGTCTCTTTTAAGATGTTCCTGATTTCTTTAACACTAGGTGACTACCATTGGCATTAATCAACTTTTGTTAACATATTATCCATATTAAAAATTTACTACTCTAAAATGACATCTAATTAATACAAATTCATAGCCAGTACTTTAAAATGAAGTTAAATCAGTCTAGGAGTAAATGCCAGTACTTTAAAATGAAGTTAAATCAGCCTAGGAGTTAGAGTAGAAACACCTTGGAAAAGGATTCATGAGAAAACATATTAGCATTGATCTTTAGCTAACTCATAATTTATTGATTAGAATTGCATTACGTCTATCTTTATGCACATCCTCAATCACCTTTTTTTTCTCATCCACTGGTGGGAGTGGAATCTGCAATCAAGTAGAAACCAATTCCCATGTGATCTCCACATGCATTAATTTTTGTTAAAAATAGACAGGCAAAATAGTATACAATTTTTTATATCAGAGCTCATACCTTGATTCTCCTCATCTTATTAGTGAATTTTGAATTGACTTCGAAGACATCTGTTTTTGCCACAGTTTTTGTATTTGGCTCTTTATTGAGAATTTTATGTTTCTCTCATGAAAGAGAATGTAGCAATCTGACAATATCTTCATCGGTCAAATTCAATTGAGTCTTCACTTCTGAGTAACTTAGCCTTTCAGATGCATTGAATAGCAAGAATGATGATGCCTGCATATCATAACCACAGAGTAAGTTACACAAGGAAAAAGAAGTGAATTCTAGATATATCAAGGAAACTGACACTGATAAATATGATGTATTGAGTTTCCATATTTATGGTTTCTATAACACATCAATTTTAGTTTCCTTTTAAATAGATAGCATAAGTAGAAAATGAATCAAAACCATTTCTTTAACTTATCCTACCCAACTAATTCTTAACCAGAAACTGGAAGAAGAAATTCCAAATAATGATTAGTATAAAATGACCTATAATTCCATTTTATATGAATCAAGGAATCTAACTGTCAGCCAGTAATCAACCAAAAAGGAAATTACCTAGTAAGTAGTAACAACAAGTTTCATAGGCTTAGGGTAAAACTTCCCATTAATATTACAAGTACCCAGAGATTATATCCATATAAGCTTTCTCTGCTTTGTCTTTGTTTGATAGAACTGCTTGAACACCTCTACGCATCTTACCTACATTAAGTAGCAATGGTCAAAATTTTAACTTACTTTAAAAATTGGAAAATTTAAAAGGTATACTATATACAAAATGGGCATACCATTTTAGCTAGCAAGTTAAGATCAAATAATTTGTAACTCGGCCAAAACCCAGCTGTCAAAACTATCACAATCAAGTCTATGCCAGGATGTGTTTGAGAATTTTCATTAAGATAATCGCCAAAATGCCCTTGGTTCTCCTTTGCTAATGTTAAATCTATGACGTACATACAAGCACACAAATTTTTACACAATTTACAATTAGATTAACTTCATTGATAAGAATCAAAGTGAGTTTTTTATTTATGTATGATGCAGCATACCATTCCCTCCATTTTAGAAGTAAACTTACCACCACACTGTTGCTTCAGCTTTGTCAATATGCTTCTTTCATGATTGTCATTTGCACTTTTATCAAACAAAAGTCTCTATGCAAGCTTCTTCCTACAATTTTGACAAATATTAATTATACATCACAACACATAACAAGACAAAGTCCTAAGTTTTAAAATAGCACTATATGGATGAAGATTGTCATTCATGTCATGAATTTTAGATGTGTAAAGTTGTCATTCACATCATGAATTCCAGATGTGTAAAGTTTGCATTCCTCATGCTTTATGGCCTTTGGTAGAGTCTGGGTTAATCTATACTTGATAATTCCAAAAAATAGTCATTTAAAATTTTTTAAAGCAATTAAAACTAGACTAGTACAAAAAGAAATTGAACCATATATTAAGAATATGGAGTATGTAACTTGGACATACCAAAATAGAAAATGTATCATATTCTAATAAATAGAACTCTACTATTATATAATTGGATTAGATTGTTTGAACTAATAAAGGTAAACCAGCTAAATAATGGGCTAATAAAACATGCTTTATTGCTAGTGAGAAGCATTAAAAACTATATTAATGGTAAGTTAGCCTGCACACCCAGATTTTGGGTCAGTTCAACTATGGAGATTCCTAGGGTCCTATCAAATGGGTCATACCAGAAAACCCTTCTTTTCTAAAAACCTCAATGGGTGGTCCACATTGACTATCCAAATTTGTCCCTGTTGGCTTCTTATGGTTACCATCTAGTCTCATTTCAAATTATTGGTTGAGCACATTTTCTTTTGTATTCACTTCATTTAGTTGATTTCTCATTTAGACAATGGAAGTCGAATGTGATTTTCTAAATATTTATGCAATGGACATATTTGAATATGATGAAGACCTTTATGGCAAGATGGTTAGATATCCTCCTGAAGTTCTCACCATTTTTGACATTGTATTGATGGATGTAGCTGTTCACCTCAAGCCTTTGTGGGAGAAGCACATACAAGTGGTTGAATTGTATTTTTGGAAAAATATGTTTTTTCAATTAGTATGTTTTCATTTAATGACTTTGTTGTTCCAGATTTTGTTTATTTATGCACATAAATATGCCTCAGACTTACATATAATTTCCATTGCATTCAGGCAAGAATTTTCAATCTTAGAGATATAGTTAACATGCAAGATCTGAATCCATTAGGTAGGAAATGCTTTTTAAAGTTACGTCTTCATTTTTCAATGCTATTTGAAAAATCTAATAAGGGGGTTTTGTTGTCTTTGAAATCTAGATATTGAGAAGATGGTTTCAGTCAAAGGAATGATAATTTGGTGCAGCTCAATTATACCAAAAATAAAAGAAGTGTAAGGAAACTTGGCAACAAAGAATATAACCATTTCCACATAACCCATAATAAATCTGAAATAAACATGGAATTAAAATCCACATGCAAGAGAATAAACAACATACCCACAAAATTGTGACACAAGATATAACCTGGGAAACCCTCATTGAGGGAAAAACCCAGCCTCCAAAAGTATCCATCACCATGTATTATTCAAAAAAAAATACCATTGCCATACAACCATAGAAGCCTTCATGGCCATAGCCATAACTGAGAAAACTATGTGAACAAGCATGAATCCACACATCCCATGCCATGCTTCCAACCTTCACAAATGCTCCCTTGGCTAACCTGTCAAGCCTTGTCCTGCTTGACTCTTGCCTTTCTCTTCTTCTACTCTCTCTACAACAACTACCCTTGTGGCTACTTATATAGTAGCAAGTCCCACAAAACCACTAAGTGGTATTACATAAACCATGTGCTAAAACCATGTGCTACCTAACCCACTGACCGTACATTTAATATTGGGCATTTAATTATTTTCCCCAACATTAAATAATTACATGAAATATTTTCACAATGTTACAATACAACTCACCAAGAATATTCCATGGGAATCTTTACATGTTGCACATCCATCTAGGCACAACATTACATGATAAAATAAAATAATAAAATATAACAATATTATGCAATGTGTGCAACACCCATTATCTCAACAATCTCCCACTTGTTGTATACATTGCATACGGTCAATCCGTAGCCACATAAATGAACAAGGGAACAATCCCTCCCAGCACATCTACCATCATGGATCAAAATACACCAAGTGCTCCATCCTGGTACCTGCAACAAAATCAAAGTATTCAACATCTCAAATATGAATGATCTCACCTCCTATTATGCCACTACCACTAGACATACATAGAAGCCATCCAAAAAGAAAACAACCCAACCTGTCACATTAGAATATCGTAAAATCCTATACCAACTAAAATTCCAAGCACAAATAACTTGATCCAAAGGTGATCACGTGTATCTGTAGTTGTCAAAATATCCATAGCTGAAATAGCACCCACAGCAAGTGCCAAACCCATCCAACTATCCATACCTCTAAAGGAATACCAAGTGAATCTCATATTGTCAACATATCCAATCTGTAACCTGCAATCACAAGCCTCAAGAGCAATACCTATCACATATATACCAAGAAGCTCCCCTGCAAAAGATAATGTCAAATCTATAACCAATCCACTCACAACATCTCAAAGAAGTGAATCCATGTAGTATCAAGGACATCCACAATACATAAACCAATATCCTACAAGAAAAAACTCTCATAACAAGTCTCCAATAGTCTCCCAAGTTCTCCACAACCAATAGAGGAAAGAGATAAAGTAATAACCATGTCATCTCTCACATGACATACATGAGCACAAACTAGTGATCACAATCTCTAACCAATCTCAAATCCAATGTAGGCAAAACTGAACATCCAGGAAGATAACCAAGACCGAAGAAACCATGCAAATCATAACCTGTATCATGTCCTTCTACACACACCTCTAGATGTAAACTGTGCAAGTATGATCTCCTCCATAAAATCCCAACAAGAAGCCTCAATAACACCCAAACCATACCATATAACTAATCATGTATGTAAGCCTCTCACAAGAAGATCAAACTCAATAAACCATTCCTAAACCAAGGAATAACCATTCCTAATCCATGGAATATGCCTAATATAAAACCGTCTCCCAAACTAAGCCAACATAACTACATATGCACATGGAGATAACCAATGCTAAACCATCTCTCAAATGAACCCTCCAGAACTAACTCATGTACCATAGCTCAAGATCCATATCCATGAAAGACAAGCATAAATATAATGCAACTGAGAGAAAATAATGGGCTATACCTCTCAAGTAGTAAACCGTCGAGTAGACCAAGAGTGGGGAATGAGAATGCTCATCAAGATACCCAAGTCTCCAACCAAGACTCATCTAAGAACAATCTCCTCTCAAGTCCATATCAGGTGACTGCCCCTCAGACTTCTTGCTGAAACCATCAACTATCCAAAAAAATACTTCTCTAATCCAAGAGAAATCAATGTCACTGCCATCTCTAAGTATCCATGAGCACCTGTAACCAATCAATCCATGCCAACTCTAAATGCAACATACCAATATCATGAAGTATCTAGCTTATGATTAGTGTACTCAATACCAAGAAACTAAACCAAGATCAATGTCAAAGTTCCAACCATGGCCTCAGGAACATAAACATGACAACATGATCTAACCATCTCAACCAAAGAGATAACATGCTCCATATGAACATACTATAACATGTCACAACTCTAAACATGTATCAAGAGTATACTAGGACATAATAATGAAACCATCCTCATACCAAGGATAACATGCCAAATAAAAGCATAAACCACACCTTTGCCAAGAATCCTATGAGTCCTCAAGATGCAACCATCTCCACACACCATGAAGAAAAACATCTCCACATACCAAGAAGAACCATCTCCACATACCATGAAGATAACTAAGAACTCCATGAGTCCTCATGATCTAACCATCTTCATACACCATGAAGATAACAAGTGCACCATGCAAATGACAAAGATGCTTCTGCAGCAATAGGATCTAAGACAAACCTCCAACATCTGCAAACACTCAATAAATATATGAATGCCAAAAAATCCCACTCAACTATGGTACCAAGTCTCCTGTGGCATCATAAAATCCATCTCCTACATGAAGATTTAAACCAAAACCATAAACTAATCCTGCACTGTCACCCAATCACTGTCACAAGCTCCCATTAAATCATGTATCCAAGCTATCCATGACATCATGATGAAAAACCATCCTCTAACCATGAGAATCAATCAAGTCATCAAACTATCAAAGAACTCAAAGTGCACATCATGCGCTCCTCAAAAGAAACCAAATAACCACGATCCTCTACCAAGAAGATATACCACCATAACTAAATTAGAAATTTTAAGCTAATGAACATCAAGGATGTACCTGTATATCCAATCATGTCATGCCAAAATCTATGACACCATGATCACATCCATGAACCGAGCATCTATCTCTCAAAGTGTCCAACCTGTCAACATAAAATAGTCAACAATAATCTTTCACCATGACTGTACCTGGTAACATCTCATCCCTTCTATAAGAAGAATAAAATCAGTAAATCATGTGACTTAGGGAATAGACAACCCAAATCCAAGCCACCAATCTGAATATGCATCAAAAATGAAAGATCAATGGGCAAAGACAACTGATAACCAAGCCATAAATGCAACTTGTAACTATAGACCATTTAAAACAGTGCACAACTTGTAGATCCAACAAGTCATCATACATATCAAACCAAAAAATGATAACCATATCATCATGAGATCAATCTAAATAATGAACTAAGTATACAATGACATCAAATCTTAAATCTTCCAATGCTATAAACTCACAAGTTACCATAGTCAAAATACATCTATAAACTGTTCAGATCAATATATCACCAAATAAATTATGCCAAACCTGCACCAAATCTAAACCAATGTGTAGAGCTCTCTAAGAGCTTTTCGTTGACTACTTGAAGTCCAAAATCTGACTCCATATGCCCAAGTTATGCCCTAATCTGTGCTCAAAATAAATAACATCTGACAAAATCTCAAAATCTCAAAATCATAGAACGAAACCTAGACCATGTTTTGGTGCTCTGAATTAGCTTTCCAATGCTTGTAAGAACTTAGAGCTCTTAAAACTTGACAAAATCTCAAAATCATAGAACCAAACCTATACCATATTGTAGTGCTCTGAATTAGCTTTCCAATGCCTGTAAGAACTCTGAAATCCGATATTCTCAGAGAAAGTTATGGCCATTTTACTAAGACAATCTTTTTACCATTTTCAGTACAATTTTTCATTTTTTTTTTTTGTGACGAAAATTTCAACGGGATTAAATTTGACGGCCATCATGGGCTGAAACCAAAAAACTCTTTCATTTCCTTTGAACATGGACAAACTAGGGCATATTATATATCAAAATTTAGAGCGCTTAAAACCTACCAAAATCTCAAAATCATAGAACCAAACCTATACCATGTTGTAGTGCTCTGAATTAGCTTTCCAACGCCTGTAAGAACTCTAAAATCTGATATTTTGAGAGAAAGTTATGGCCATTTTACTAAGACAATCTTTTTACCATTTTTAGTACAATTTTTCATTTCTTTTATTTTTTGTGACGAAAATTCTGACGGGATTAAATTTGACGGCCATCATGGGCTGAAACCAAAAAACTCTTTCATTTCCTCTGAACATGGCCAAACTAGGGCATATTATATATCAAAATTTATGGAAATGTTGACTCGGATCCAATGGTGAGGTTTGTTTTTACCTAGTAGGTAATTTCTGCAAGCTACCCCACAAAACCCTCATTTAAATGAAACATCCGAAAAAATCCTTTTGTCCAAAAAATTTCACATGCCTAAATTTTTTAACATCCCATCATAACAGCAAATCCAAAACCCTCAGATCTGCAATAAATCATTCATATATCTTGCCCTTTTCTTTTATTCTCTCATGCATTCCCATGGATTCAATCTAGGGTTACAATAATAAAACCATAGCTCTGATACCACTTGTAAGGAAACTTGGCAACAAAGAATATAACCGTTTCCACATAACTCATAATAAATCTAAAATAAACATGGAATTAAAATCCACATGCAAGAGAATAGATAACATACCCACAAAACTGTGACACAAGATATACCCAGGGAAACCCTGATTGAGGAAAAAACCCAGCCTCCAAAAGCATCCATCACCATGTATTATTCAGCAAAAAATACCATTACCATACAACCATGGAAGCCTTCATGGCCATAGCCACAACTGAGCAAACTATGTGAATAAGCATGAATCCACACATCCCATGCCATGCTCCCAACCTTCACAAATGCTCCCTTAGCTAACCTGTCAAGCCTTGTCCCGCTTGACTCTTGCCTTTCTCTTCTTCTACTCGCTCTACAACAACTACCCTTGTGGCTGCTTATATAGTAGCAAGTCCCACAAAACCACTAAGTGGTATTACATAAACCATGTGCTACCTAACCCACTGACCCCACATTTAATATTGGGCATTTAATTCTTTTCTCCAATATTAAATAATTACATGAAATATTTTCACAATGTTACAATAAAACTCATCAAGAATATTCCATGGGAATCTTTACATGTTGCACATCCATCTAGGCACAATATTACATGATAAAATAAAATAATAAAATATAACAATATTATGCAATATGTGCAACACCCATTATTTCAACAAGAAGCATTCTTTAGGTGCCTTGTTTTTGGATATGCTCTAGCACCAATTCCTGTTGATAGAGGTAATTCGTTGGATTGCAATTGAACTCTTAATATAACAGTTAAATATGTCTTCATTGTATGTTATGTTTGTTTGTCAATTCAATTGTACATAAACTATGGTGGAGAATCTATGGCTTTAAATAGATTCATGCTTATGAAGGTGAACTCAAAAGCTTTTAGATTCTAGGATTTTGCAAATAAGATCTTACTACTTATTGTGACATGGCCACTATTGATCTGCTCTTTTTAACCTTAATTGGAACTAATAGGACACCATACATGAGGTTCTTCTCACATTGAGATGTTTGCTTGACGAAAGCTATATATGAGAGAGCACATTTTTTTAGTGTGAAAAAATCCCTGTATGTGAACTTTCACACCAAATTTTATTCTCATATTCCATGAGAATCTTTTACTAAATTTTATCAAATGTATTTCATGTTTTTAAAAAAAATCTCATATCTTTGCTTCACTAAGTACAATGGTACTTGCTGTCTAAAAGTGTTTTTGTTGGAATTGTATTCACATCCTATTTTATACTTCAAATGCTCAGGTCAGATTGATGAACCTACACGTTGTGCAATGCCAGAATGTGCTGCTATGAATTCTTTGACATTGATACATAAAAGATGTAGGTAGGAACTTCTTGATTTTAGTTTATGCATGATTTGAAGCTGCATTTTCAACACTCTGAAGACAACTATATCCTTTTACTTTGTGGTCAAGTTTATTGATAAGAAGATTGTAAGGCTACAAGAAACGCCTGATGCCATTCCAGAGGGGGAAATCCTGCACACTGTTAGCTTGCTGATGCACGAAAAACTTGTTGATGCAACCAAACTTGGTGATCGAATCAAGGTATGTCCAACATTACATGATATATAAATTCTACACTCATTTTTATTGCCAAGTGTTAGCATTTGAAGGTTGACATTGTTTTTTTTTTGTAGGTTACTAGGATTTTTAGAGCTATGATAGTTAGAGTGGGACCAAACCAAAGGATTGTGAAATCTCTGTTTAAATAAAAGCTCTCAAGCCTATCTTAGTCCATTTAAGTTGGAAATGAGGACCTTAATGATGTATTCTATGATTTCTAATTCTAATTTGTAAATTATTTGCTGGTACAAACCTACATAAATTGCCTTCATCTGAAAAGGGCAGGCAAGACAAGATTGTGAGCCGAAGATCTAATGGAACATGATACCAATAGTGATAGTTTTGCCTCTTTTCAAGAGGGTGATATGTCACTAGCTGATTATGAAGCTAAGGTATAAACTCGTACCTTTTACCTTTTGTATATAACATGAATTTTGCAAGCTCTGAAATTGAATTTTGACTGCCAATTTCCAAATTGAGAAGTTGAAAGAACTATCTCGCATGCCCGATATCTATGAGAGGCTAACTAGGTCCTTAGCTCTAAGTATTTGGGAGCTAGAAGATGTAAAGAAAGGGCTCTTGTGCCAAGTATCTTTCTTTGAATTCATGTTC
Organism: Cupressus sempervirens; assembly: GCA_028749045.1. Lineage (NCBI taxonomy): Eukaryota > Viridiplantae > Streptophyta > Pinopsida > Cupressales > Cupressaceae > Cupressus > Cupressus sempervirens. The sequence goes on along the minus strand of CM053786.1, from coordinate 211,413,897 downwards.
GATTAATTGGTAATTTTTTGCATGTTCTTTGAACCATATGTTAACCATTATGCTTCTTAAACAACTTTACGGGGGAACTACAATAAAACTAGCTTCAGGCGCTACTTTTCGTGGTGATTTCAACATCCTACTTGTTGGGGATCTAGGTATGAGTGAGTCTCAACTACTTTATTATGTGCATAAGTTGGCTCCTCGAGGCATTTATACAAGTGGTTGTGGAGTCTCTGCGGTTGGTTTGACTACTTATGTATCAAAGGATCCTAAATCTAGTGAAACAGTAAGTTATTAACTCAATTTGTTGATCATTGAGCTCTTTGGGCTACCTACTCCCTCACTGCTACCTAACACTTTATTCTATATAAAATGCTTTTTTTTTGAACTCAACAGGTTCTAGAAATGAGACGACCCAATCTTATTTCATCACTGAGGATTCTTATCATGAAAGGATGCAAGCAGGGGGACCATCAACCTATATTACCAAGGTAACATTCTTTATGCTGCCCTAAATAGTGTTGAGAAAATTGTTGGTATGGCACCTAACCAGATATGAATGAATACAATCACAGTCGATGGAGAAAATGCACAAATAGGGATCCAAGGAAGTCAGCTTGAATGATGTAAGTAATTCTTTGTTGTGGGTAAATTTCAAGCTATTTCCAGCTTCATTTTCTCAGGGGAAATGAATACATTATGAGTTATGTTGTTCAATTTCAGATTCGTAATGCAATTGGAAACCTTGTGAGTGAGGGTTTTGTTACAATTCATGGGGACAATGTGAAGAGGACCTGAATGAGTTTTGAGGATGATATGGCCCCTATAATAATTACTAATGAAGTATCTGATAAGACTATGATGAATGTGTTGTGGCAAACTATTTTAATATGCCCTGAGCTTCATGCTTTGTAGTACATCAATGGCTACTTTCTCTTGTAAAAAAATCAAGAAAATTGAAGGAATCCAAAGCATGGGTGTACTATCTATGACAAAGACAACCACCGAGGTAATAATGGATATCTTATAATTCTTGCTCAGATAAGAGGATGATAATTATAAATTATGAGAATCATTGGTGTTTTGTTCTATCAAGTTTTTGAGTGAGGAAAAAGTAATTGCAATTATAAATGTATTTTTTTTCAGCCAACATAATGGAAAAAATTCATTTTAATGTTCACAATGGCATTTTTCCTCTCCCTCTAGTTTCACGTGGTTACCTAAATATAAAGAGAATTAAATATAAAAAGAGAAATTTATTTTAATCTATATTTTAAATTAAATATGAAGAGGAAAAATTAGAATGTAATCTTGATGTAGTGATGATTCTATGGTGGTGACTTCAACAATTGAGAATGCTGAATATCATCAGCAGCTTGTCTTCCATACACACCAATGATGTCAATCATGGTGTTGTGAAGACTTGGTTTGCTATGAATAGCTACAAGGGAGAAACAACAAAAGTGCAAAATGCAGATGAATTTACTTGACACAATGCATCATATGCTCTACTATGAAGCAACTACAAGATGTGCAAACACATAGCTATTAGCTATTTCTCTAGATATGATCATAAGAAGTTTTCAAGATGTAGAACATTGTTATTATAAACTTGAAGCACTTATAAGGAAAAGGGACCGAAAAAAAAGACAGCGAAGAATCATTATCAAATTGGGAAGTCATTATTCAAAATTTATGAATCAAAGGGAATTGCAATGTACAAGATATTATAGAGGTGAATTCAAAAGCTTTATAAGAGTCTACCAATCATGACCATGATACATCGCAAGGATAATCTCTAATTAATACTACCCATAGTTAGTTTCAAGCTAGAGAATTCAAGAAAGAATAGGGATTGTTTGAAATTACTCGAATGTAGTACTGATGCAAATTCCTTCTACAGTACTGATGCAAATTTAATTTATTCAAATATATATCTACTATTTTAAATTTACAGACTGAGATTTATATGTAGTACAACTAAATGTTTCAACTAGTATACAGCCAGCCCCACCGAGCTGAAGCAATTGAGTGTCATGAATACATTCTTGATAAGAAAATATAATTATCATAGTACATAGTAAAACTTTTTTTTATAACACTCAAATTTATGTTTGAGATTACAGATTCTCTACTTGAAATCTAAATTTTTTGACAAGAAAATCAATAAAAACTGATTATCTGAGAGTTTGAGCTGTAGATCCCACCACGACACAAGGAATTCTAGTTTATTTTTCTTCCTTCAATTGACTTTCCATTGGACCAATCTCAGATTGCTCGAAACTGTTTTGCCTCCTCCTACAATCCAACAAAGAGTGTGTATCAAATCTAGAAAATTTATAAATAATCAAGTCATCTACACAATCATGTTCATCTCATTCCAAAGTTCAATCAAGGGTCAAGATAACTAATTGCCTTAGATTTCCATATCGGAAAAGATAATCCAAGTTTTGGGGCTAGATATCATTAGTGTCGAGTTTGTGCAGATTGACCAAATGGATAATGGTTAGATTTTTCTACATGGAACTGAAAGACATTTTTTGAGGGTTTGATGAAAAAGATTTGTTGTTGAGCATACAGATTGATGTATCTTTGAATGGGATGCAGGAGCTCGGTGACAAACTATTTGTCAAAGTACAAGAGGAATGAGTTATTTTCAATTGCCTTAAATTTTCTACGTGTTGAGTTTCTCCTCAATATAGAAGTTTTTGTGAAGATCCTCCAAGAATGAATAAAGAATGAAATTGAATAAGTATAGGAATCTCCAAGGTAAGTTTATAAAGTTACTATTGAATTTTAATATATCAGAATGTGCAAAGTAAAGTTTTGCAAAAAAGATTTATGCATAGAGTCGTTGTCCAGATTTGACAATAAGGTAAAGATAGGATTGTGGTTATGATAAACCCATCTAATGATAATACAAGGAAAATTTGGAATGTGTTTGGTCATTAATAGGCTTGAGTTTTCAGAATTGTCCATAGAAGCTAGCATGTGGGAAGTCTCCAATTTTGACAACTTGATAGTACTAATTTCATTCAACTTCTTTGACAACATTTTTGAGAAATTGTTTTAATTGTATTTTTAAAATTTATAGTTCGGAGTTTAGCTATTCAAATTATTTAAATAATCTTAAGTATAGAATTATAAAGAGTCTTTAGCAATTCAAAATGATAATTTTTACTTCTAAAAATCTCTACTGTATTTACTTATTGTTGTTCATTTTTCGTAGATTACCTACTTAAGTTTTCACTATGATGCATGAATAAGTAGACATTTGAAGCTTTAGTTCTGCCACATTTCAAGCCTTGTGAACTACTTTTGTATCATTTGGAGTAACAAGAAAATCTCTGCTTTCATTTGTTTCCATTGGTGGATCCAATGGTGGTGAATTGTGTAAACTGATTTCAGTTGCCACTTGCAATAAACTTTCCTCACTCATTTCATCCATGGAAAACTGGATCTCACTCCCATCCACTGCAACTGAATCAACTTCAATTTTAATAGCTGACATTGGATGATCTCTCGAGTGAGGCTGTGGAAGCCTGTCTGAATCCATCACCTCATAGCAGGCTTCACATAGATCAAAATCTAGGCAAACATTACAATACAAACGCCGCCTAAGAATGGGAATAGTTGATAAACCATCACGGCAATACTGAACAGATGAAGTATTGGTATCTTCTTCAATAATCCCCTAGCCACTGCCTCCTGTGGCAACACTTGTGTCTGAAGGAACTGGCAAAGATCTGTTATTCTCTATCACATCATCTATTGCCAACATTGTCTACTTTGGGAAGGGAACCTGAAGCAACCTGGAAGACATGGCCAAGCTGGAAGAGAACAAAAAATAAATAATTTTAAGCATTTGCGAATGCAATTATTCCAAAAGAGTCAGTTTTCCCTAAAGAAAATACAAAATAAGCATATTTTAATATCAAAGTAGAAACCTACAGGATGTCTGAACTACCTCATAAGGAGAAAATAGAAGCCTTTTTAGTAATGCAACAGCAAGTGCAACAGTAGAGCATGTGAGCGTTCACTATTACTATCATCATCATCTTCTTTGTCCATACTAGCTAGTTCACCATCAGACGTACCATCATCTTCATCTTTATCTGCTAATGTGGCATCACACTCCATTGCGGCAGATTGAGCCCCCTGATTGATTGGATTAACTAGTGCATCTGTGTTCTTTTTAGTAACATTTGACTTCAACTTATAGATAGCAGATCTACTGCTACAACTAGTATTTGACCATGGTTTTTCTGTGGACTTTTCCAAAACATGTTTGTTAGCACTACATGCAACCAACACAGATATCAGGAAGCCAAAAATAAACTTCAATCCTTCAAGTTGAATTTCGCAAGCAGATAGCTTGACCATTATATTAATTGCACCCTTGACAACATGCTTTATGGTAGGCTCACCATTTGCCAGCTGAACTAAGAAATTAAAGTAGGCTTTCACACTCGAAATATCAAACGAAACAAATGATTTCTCTAGACTAATAAGAATTGCATCCAGAAAATGATCAAGAAGCTCTCTAGATTTTAAATGAGATGATGGTAACAAAAGAGCATTTATGAAAGCAATTATTGAGTCCCTTACTAAATTGGCAATTCCATGTGTTGATGCAATACCTGATGATGATATAATGGTATATCCTAACAACCTTTTCTCCAACCATCCAGCCAATGTAGGGAAATCCATCAATAAATTTTTTTTTTGCAAATCCTACTTTATGTTGAAATAACTAGGATTGTTAGTCAAAAAGTTGATAAAAAGCTGCAACACCTTTACATTTACTAATTCACTAGGGCATCCATCCAAAGAATCAACAAGAGCTAAAAGGTTACCATGTTCTCCAAGAAAATTTCTTAACTTCAACTCGTTCAACATATTTGATTCCCCAGCATGACCCAAATAATATTTAAGCACATCAAGCTTATTTGGATCCACCCTAAGACATTCCACTATATCATCTACATTTTTTATTACATTCTCACTAATACATTAGGGGTCAATTTGCGACGACAAGAAAATGTAATGTGTTTTTGGCTTTTTTTTTTCAATTTTAGCCCGATGCCATCACAATTGTGACGGAAGATGTCGCAATTGTGACGCCACCAGGATATAAGAGAAAAAAAACCAAAAAACCCTCATTTGAAAGAAATCGACACAGGGTTCTTTGGAAAGGAAAGGCACGTAGGAGACTTCAACAGCATTGAGAGGGGCATTGAGGTGCTAACTCAAGGCATTGAGAGGGGCAGAGACCCACATCGGCTAACTCGACGCATTGAGAGGGGCAGAGACCCGCATTTGCTAACTGCTTGTTTGACCTACTATATTATATGGAGATCTCTCTGGCGAAAGGTCCAAGGGCAACATTCAGAGGAGGATGATGGCAAGGTGCAAAACAAACAAACCCATTACTCTTAGAATCCTTTGTTCTTCAATCATTATTATTATATATATGAAGTAGAAAATGGGAGGAGACACAACCATACCAGATGTAAATTATCTCCTAGCCGCTAAAAATGCGGTGGGCTCAAGCTATTTGCAATTTATCTTCCCATGTCCTGCAGATGGTCATGCATTCTCATTATAACTGTTAATGTTTCTCATGAATGCCCTTTTATTTCTTGAACACACTTGTTTTTAAGTGTTTCCATTGCATGTTGAGAGCTCCATGCTGATGCCTCCAATACTTCCATGTCGGTGTGCTTGGATTTGTCAACAAAAAGACATGTGAAACCCATGAAAATTTGTTGTTCCTCATAGTCCAATGCATCAAAGCTTATTTTAAGGCTTTGGTGTATTTCTCGAGGCAATGTCTTGGTAACTTTATTCAATTCTAACCTCCAATAATTCTAATCTCTGCCACAAACATGATTGCCAAGAACTTTAAGTGATAGAGGTAATCCTCTGCATACATTCAGGAAGGAGTTAACCAGATTCTCATTACCCTTAGCCGGACGGGATTGTCCAAAGGAATGCCAATAGAACAGCTCTCTGGCATTGTTTATATCCACCCCTTTTAGATTATAAGTAACACTAATTTCTGCATCTATAAGCAGCCCCACATCACGAGTTGTAACTATTACAAGGCTATAAACCAACTTCTTTACAATTTCTGTTATAAGTAGAGCATCTAACTGCTGCAGGTGATCAATATCATCTAGAACGATTAAGAAACTTAGCCTATTGCTCCTGTCTAAGCAATTCACTATATGGGTTTTTCTTTCCTCTATAGATTGAAAATGGAATGGATCTGTTTGGAATAGATCTTTGATGAATTTCATTTGTAAAGAAGAAAAACTTATATTTCCATAGGCTGCCCTCACATCAAATAGAAAACATGCTCGCTCATATTTGGAGCATTTTTGGTTAAACAACTCTTTGGCCAGAGTTGTTTTGCCAACCCCACCCATTCCAAAAATGTTGACAATCTGAACCTTCTCTTTGTTGCCTTCATTCATCTGGCACAACCTCTCAAAATATTCCACAAGCTGATCAAGGCACACCCTTTCAAAATATTTCACAAGCATGTGAAGTCCCACTGGGTATTTAGCGACATGCAAAGATCTTTTTGTTTCAACTTCTCTTTGGACAGCTGACACTATATTTTGGCTGTCACTAATACTTTATGAAAGAAAAGATCTTGATAAGAATTTTTTTTGGCTTGCTAAAATATAGTATTTTTTTATATGAAAAAATGTCCTATAACCAAGCATAATGGAAACACAGAGATTTGTTTATGGAAAGTATATTCAGTCACCATGATATTATTGCATCTACAGTGTATCTACGGTAATAATCCAGATTTATTGAAGGAACAATTTAGGGTATCATTAAATCACAACAGTGAGGAAGTATCTATATTGGGTGTGGTCTAAGATGAATTTTTATTGGAAAGTATTGCCTTTGATAGAGTCAAAGTGTCTAATCAAATATTATGATAATATCTACAATGAAAATCAGACAATCATTTTACATTTAAACCATAACCATATTAATGCAAACAACTGCAGTTCGTATGCTTCAACATATTCAACCTGGTAAATAAGGGAAATAAATAACAACAGTTTCACCAAAACTCAATGCACCAAATATTGGAGATAAATAGACATGACTTTGAGTAGCCAAAAATGGACATTGAGTTGTTATGTTATCAGATGGAGCAATGAGGTCCCAAGTTGAAGGCAGGCATGAAGGTGCTTCCATGAAAATTAGGCATCCATATGGCTTACCCCTACAAACTAAGCTTGCCACATTGTTCACATGTACAAATCCACTGATCACATGTATTTCCATTCTTATTATTTTTAAGCTTGGTCATGCTATCCTCCAGTAAACACAAACCTCCATACCTATTTTTGAGCAAATTTCTTTTACTAAGCATCTCTATTTTATTCATAAATAAATGAATATTGTAATTTGGTATACTAGTTAATAAGAGGAAATAGTTAGTTCAATTCAATCCCCCATTAATTTTGAAACTTAAGGCATAATTATTTAAATCTAGATTGACTTTTACAAAATAAAATTAAAACTAAAATAAACAAGATTTGAACTATAATAATATACTAATTTGTGACATTCTAGAGTTACTCCCACACATGACATGTAAGCTTTGTGATGAACGACTATACTAGAGCTAAAAAAAACATGGGTCATCCACCACTCTCTTCCAAATCCACTGGTACCACTGCACACTCCTGATTCACTCTCTAGAAGAAATTGATATTAGAAAAACTTTTTGCAAATAATTCCAATCCATAACTTGCAAACAGATAGAATATAAATTCACATAATCATAATATAGCTTAATGGGTCAAGACTACTATCTCCAACATGAGCAACAATAGCAAAATGCATGATTGCATCAAATGCATTATTTTTAGTTCCTACCTAGCAAGAACTATTGCTTAGGCTCCACCATAACTAGTGATTAATCTTCCATTCTACTACCAATCAAATTGTTTCATTGTCCTTTTGAATTGGTCGCTTTTAATATTTTCCTCTTAAAATAGACAAAAGATGATCAACCATTATCAGTGAACTATTCAATATGCTTGCTGGTGCATTTCTTTTTGTCAGATCAATTTTTTTGATAGATTTCAATGAAAGAGAAGAGGCAAAAAAAAAATAATTAGTGTTTAGGTTGTTGTGCTTGCTGGCACATTTTGGCATGAGGGAGCAAGTACCAAAGTGTTGGGACTATCATTCTCTGAGAGGGTGCTCTTGAGGTTCCCGTTTCTACAAATGGTGTAACACTTGTTTAATTACATGTTTCGTTTGGCATGTAGATGAGCATGTGTAATATTTTTCTTGTAGATCTTTTTTTTTTCTTGCATGGAGACATAGCATAATAAAAGGAAATATGGTTAAAAGTATTTGTTCAGAGCTCATTTTCAAATTGTTTGAAAGATCACTCAAGTCATTCTTTAAATGTATGGATTTGTGGTTTTTTCTGTCAATGCAAATCATGTTGTTGTTAGTAGGCTTAATTCCTTTTGATTACTATCTATGGCATTTTTTCATCTTCTTCACAGGGGCAGTAAAAGCAATACAAAAAGTTTCGAGCAGTCAGCATAGCTTCTGTTATTGCTCAACTAGTTAACAATATACCAAAAAAATGCATCATTTATCCATCTGTATATTTTTACTATTTTTCTTAAGTTGACAATGCTTCCTTTTGAATCTATTTATGTTAAAGTAGGATGTATCAGCATTGACTGTAGCAGAAAAACAAGTTACATAGATGAAAACTTGCATTGTTGCACTTATAGCTCACATTTGACGCTTGGAGTTGATATGCACATTTCTTTGAGGTGGGTGATAACAAAGAGCTCATCAATTTTCACTGTGTTATCTTCTGGCTACAAGTCTACACCATTCTTCACTATTTTTTATTTAAAACTAATACAATTTTATTTTTCAAAATGTTTATAATTGCCATAATTTTTGACAGTTGGCTTCTTTGTATTAACACCTATAAGGAGCCATTGGATATTGGAGGATAAAGGTTATAAATCTCAGGTAGTTTGTCTATGAGATTTCTTTTGGATTTGGCTCTGTTACATGAAATGCTGAAGTAAGATGCATATCAAATATATAGTTGTGTCTTTTGTGTTATGTCCAACTCAGACATGGGCATTTCTGCCTGCGGTTATGATTCTATGCATGATGAGCTTGACTTCATTTTTAATGCCTAGCAATGGGAATTGTTGTATGTGCCTCATAGCCTAAATTTATATCTGGCTTAGGAGTTTGACAAGAGAATTGTGCAGAATATTACAACTTTTGAGTATGCTATACTTGGCCTCGTTAAGGCTGATAAGCTTATGAGATCTAGGCCTTAGTGCCCCAAACTTTGGGTCCAAGATTCTAAATCATTTTCCAAACAGTAATACTAATTAGGGTTTCTTTGATGGATTTTTTGTAAAATATTTCAATGGCAACACGTAGAAATTTTTAGGTGGCTAGAGACGAGCAATTAATCAATTCTTATTTTATTGGATGTTTTCTCTCCTGCTAGTTGGGATTTGTTTCTCAATAGATAATATTGTGTTTTTCAATTCATATTTGATATTACTCTTCATCTTTCTTCATATATCAATTTCTCACATAGTCTTTTTTAAGTTGTCGCTTGAATTCCTATTTATCTGTTCATAAGTTGCCTTTTCCTTTCAATTATGTAACACTTTTTCTACCTTTTCATTTAGTTATAATAAGCTGGAATGTCTCCTATGGACTTTATATTCAAGCCTCAATCAAAGAACACATTAAAATAATTTTCATGCCACTGACATGACATATAAGTGATCTGAAACTAATTATAATTTAAAACAAGAATCCGTGGTTTCCCTTCTCTTTTACGTACTCTCTAAATTTTCCATTATTAATAGTCATATTAAGGTCCTTGGGATCCAAGCAGGGTATCTTAAAAAATGACCCGTATTTTCACAACAATATGCCAGCTAACTGATTCGATTATAAGTTCCAAGGAGAACGGGAGGAGAATATATAATCCAACAAGGAAAGCATAAAGGAAACTAAAAACTTTGGCAAAAATAAAATAAAAAAATCATCTGAGTTCATCCAATTTCTAGATATCTTGGGAATTTGGTAGAAGCTCCTCTATTGTCTTGAGTATTTCATGCCAAATTATGGGCTCTCTTGTTAAACGAGTATACACATTTTAAATGGTACACTCTTAAAAACTCTTAGCTCTTTGGTTACTCACTTAGCTAATTTACCTATAGGTACGAGAAAAAATTAACAATAAATATTTGACATATTATCAGTGTTGATCTTCTTAAGTTGGGCACTGATTTCAACCCATTCTGATTGATTTTTATAGATTCTTATAACTAGTTCCATATATTTAATTACATTTAGACACTATCTTTTAATGCTTTATTTCAGTGTGCTACATATTCTATTTCATATTTGTGATATATGATGAAAGTATTATAACATATGGAGGAACAGTCCATGAGTGGCGTGGCCAATTGTAATGGTTTTAGTTTCAATTTTACACCATTTGATACAAATAATCAGTTTACCAATCGACCCCTAGGTTCATTCCATTTGCAGTAAAATCTTCATTACATAGAAAATGTTCACAAAATCTATGTCAATGCTCACACATCTTCTTGGACTTATGCAAATCTATGTCAATCCTCACACATTTTCTTGGACTTACGTAGGAACTATGTTTCCCTGCAACTCTTGTTAAATATGTTATCAACTTGACTTTTCTATTAAAGGCTCTCATGTTGAATTGAAGGCCAAGTAAAGAAAAAGATATTATACACTATTTTTTTGGTACCCTGTGCAGCACAACAAACTTGTTCTTACTATAAGAAAATTTTCTTTTCTTTTGTTTCATTGCAGATCTTCTACTTGCATGGAGGTCTCTCCCATCATTGGACACACTTGATAACATTCAAGCTTTGGATCACATAAAAGAAGTGCATCTATACCCATAAGTATAATGTTCTGTGCTGCATAGATTTGAAAAGAAGATCACAACCATAACATTCAGTTCTATGCATGATAGTGTCTTAGATCTAGTTCTATGTAGTGTTCTCTATTAGAAGAATTTTCTGTCCTGGTTATTAAATAGTTTCTATTTGAAAGTAATTTGGTTGTACTGGCTATGTAGTGCCCCACCAAGGAACCCTTGGAACTAAGCGTAAAACATGCAGGGGATTTTGTTAAAGAAATTGCATCATTACACACTTAAATTAGGACAACAATGCTAACAACATGAACAAAAATGAACAACAAATCACTATCACTTTGTGCTTGTGCACAAACAGTTGTAAATGCCAGCGTCTACATGTGAAAATCTATGATCTCACTTGTTGCCTGTTAGAAGAGCCTCCTATACATTCACCATACCCTTGATGGTGTGTTAAATTTTGTGCAATGATGATGAAATCACTTGAAAAAAGAAGCTAAAATAGTGGCCTAGAGATGATATGTAAATCTTTGTGTCATGCAATAATAAATGTGGCATGGATGAGCATCAATTTTTCTTCAACTTCATGCCAACCACATAAAGGAAAATTTTCTTGGAGCCTTCAAATTGAATCTAGTAGTTTTATGGTAAAAATAAAACTATCAATGAAGCTCTAAGTTGTTTAAGAGGATGGGTGGGACCTGTGGTGAAAAATGTCACAATTCTGGGTACATTGGTGCATTTGGGAACTTTCTGCATGCTGAAATGAAGACTTGAGGGATTTTGGAGTGCATTCAAACCTTTGTGGGTGAACATAATGTAGACATCAACACCAATCAATATAATCAAATGAAACTCAGATGCAATCGATGAATAATGCAGATGTTGAAGTTCTAAACCTTCCAAATAGCCCTAATAATTGTTGGACCTAATTTATTACCAACCACTGTAGTGTTCAGCATTTAAGGTTTGATTCTTCACAAATGGACATTCACATCAATGTATTTTTAAAAATATATCATGCCTCCAAGAGTCCACCTTTGATAAAATGTGACTGAAATGTTTCTCCAAATAATAGTATCTCCAATGTTGTTATACGTTGAATATAATTTTAGGCTACTAAAGTTATCAACTTGCATAAATGCTGAACATTGGAAGTATGGGGACAATATAATAGATCTCACCTTAATTCCTTGCCCCATGCAGAAAAATCTAATAATGGACCCTTCTACCATCTCTTGTCTCTTGTATTCTGAGTTCCATGGAAAATCAGTTTCATACATATCATTGAAGGAAAAGAGCTTCTAGAAGTCTTTTCACTGCCTAATCTAAGGAGCATCCTAAACACATTGAATAGTCTCAAACTCTAAGAAGTCAACATCCCCTTTACCATTGTTAACATTTATGCAACCAACTATGAAAAGAACATTGTTGGAATTTCTTCAAGTATGCTAAAACTGTCACATGCCTAAATAGTTCTAAAAGTTTTGGAAAAAAGGAAGTTGTCAAGTGAAGAACCTAAATGGTGAATCAGTGGTAGATATTATGGATTCATCTAAAAAAATTTAAATCCCTACTATCAAAGGAAAATATTCTTGGACCAGTAAAGATCTGGCAAGCAATTCATTGCCAAATGACTTGACAGATTTGTGGTTGCTGAAAATCTCACCTTCTTACCAAACCTGTTCTCTAAAACAAAATACACGGCTCACCATTGTTGAAGATGCTAAACAAGCTTTGGTGATGATGAAAGAACAATATTGAGGAGACCATAGAGCATGGATTGGAGAAAATATAATACGAGGATACAAATAAGAGATTAAGTCAGAAATAAATGATGGACCCCTAAATCGGGTTTATTACAATTGCTAAAGCAATTGCATCATTACACACTTAAATTAGGACAACAATGCTAACAACATGAACAAAAATGAACAAAAAATCACTATCACTTTGTGCTTGTGCATTACAACCAAGAACCCCTAAACTGTTCCCACATTCCATTGTTTTGCCTGACATAAATGGCTTGTTCACAGACCAGTAGGGATGAAGGTGCCAATTACTAGTTGGAGGTACTGATTAATGTATGTGTTGAAATATTGGTGGAGACATTAATATTGTTGAAATATTGAATTATTATGCATACTTTCCTCACAAGTCACCCACAGCCTAGAGAAACTGCCCACGACATGCTTGTAGATTCAATCGTACAACTACCCTCACAAGTCATCATAGCCTTGTGAAAGTCGACATACTTTTGAGATGGAAATAGAGACCCACTTCTTTTTCTGTGTCCCCTCCTACCATGAGATCAAAGGGAGATTTCATTGTCTTTTTAGACACTGTACATCCCTGTCGACCTTCTTTAGATACATCGATCAACATTGTCTAGCGCTTTACCTCTAAGAGACCACTCATCTTTGTGATCACATCTTACAGTTGCTCTAAATTTTGGCACATTTAGACTCCCTTTTACCATGCCAAGGGGAGAATCTTCATGTGTGACTATGTAAATCCTCATTTTTTCACCATTCTAAATCCTAAAAACCAATTTGATGCATGCACTCAATGATCAATTTTTAGATCTTACCCACTACTTATGTTCAAACAATATACTGATTAAAAGAATGTTAGAGATTCATGATTAAATATTGCTATTAATGTCAAAAGTGTGAGCCAAATCACAGGTTTCAACATCAATGTCAAAATGAGGACTAGAAGACATGCAATTCCTATATTACAACTAAGCATAATTAACGATGGAGGATTCATGTTAAGCTTTTCAAGAGGTGGTCTATTGAAACATATGTACCAGCATAGTATGGAAACATATTATGCAATTCTTCATACAGATCAAATTCACCAAAGGAACTATTAACACACAGTCAGATATTGGAAAGAGAGAAACTTAAGGAAGAAGATTGTGAACTTCCATTTTGGTATGGAAAAACTGGCAGCATGAAATTACATGCTCAACATCTCTTACACTATAGTCAGCGAATATGGGAGTTTAGTTTGTCATTTGACTTTAATTCAATCAATTCTAAAAATTATAGTGGACATTTCCACAAATACACAGAAATATGAATCTCTACCTGCGACAAATATTGACAAGACCAAAACAAGTATAAGATATCCATAATGATTGCTCAAATATGCAGATGGACGTGAAGCGGTGAGCAAAAGGTAGTAGTTCTAACATCATCATTGAAAATAACCGCACTTGGAGAGTATGACAGAAAAGACTTTAAACACTCTAGTTTTTAGAGATTAAAATATATACATGTCATGTGTAGCTATACATACCTTTACGCAATGATTGCAGAAGGAATAGTCCATCTCACTATCTCCTCATCACTGTTATGGATTTTGTTTGATGACATATCTATTTTGTTATTTTCAGCATTTACCATTGTTCTTGATCTGTGCTCACTGAACATATATATAAAAGTGTGTAAAAGTCTTAGATGATAATCATCAATGGCAAGTTAAAGCAATGTAAAGTTCTTCTTTTCCTGCAACACATATAATAGCAATTTTAAGTGCTTGCAAGGTATATACTTATGAATAAATATTACATCCTGATTTATATGTATGAAAAAAAATTTCATTCCTTTTAAGCTTCATTCATCTCGAGGTGCAATTCACAAACTCAAGAATAGTGGCTTTTGTTCTTCAGGATAGCTTTAGGGGAAGAGTATGTGAATGCCCCCTTGTGTCTGGAGTCTAGTTTAGAGGAGATGGCTATTTCCACTACTAAGATTTGTTGAATCTAATTCTGAATAACATTTCTTGCCATTTTTGAATCTAATCTAATGTATATTTTAACTAGACTTGTAGCTTATATGTTTTGAAATTGTTGTTAGGCCTTGTAGTTTGTATAATTTGATTGCTGGAGAGCTTCTAGAGCTAAGCAAGAAGGTCATTGCACGAGTTATAGTCGTGCGCTCTGGTATGAAAATTGTATATTTTTTATTCTAATGTATATTTTAACTAGACTTTTAGCTTATATGTTTTGAAATTTCTTTTAGTGGCTTAATGTTGTAAGGTCTCTTGAAATAAGACCTTCAGGCGGTTGGTCAAAGTTTTACAAATAATCTTTGGAATAAAGTCAAAGAAAGTATTTTTAAAATATTAAAGTATTTAGCTAGGTCTAAGAAGATTTGTGTACTTTCAACAGTTTTGCTTACTTTGTGAAAGTTGTAGACCGAAGTTTTCATAGCCCAATTTTTGCTTCCTGCAAAGAACGATCATGTCAGATAATATAAGTGAAGAACAAAATAGGGAGAAAATCGCTAGATTATGGTCTAACTTGAAAAGAAAAGGTGATGGAAAATGTTATTGTACTTGCAATATCTATAAGGGCTTAAACCATAGAAGATAACTAATCAAAATAGTTAAGAGACATTGTAGGGAGAATGGTCACATTGAAGGGGGGCATGACTATCATCCACTGGTAAGTCATTCATTATATCATTTTAACAATTTATATATATATGAAATCACTTGATGATGAGTTGATGATCATAGTTTATTTATGTTAATTAATTTTATATAGGTTGATGTTCCTAGGGAAGTACATGATATGAACCACAACAATCCGAAGAATATGGTTTTCAAAGTGGAGGAACATGGAGGTGCAAATATCCAAGTTGAAGATAATAATCCCATGAAAGATGACGATCATGTGCTAGAAAACACAATTGAAGAGGATGGTATAAATAAATTGATCCATGACACATCTAGTCCAAGCATATATGATCATGATGATGATGATAGCCTTGATGTACCTCTACTTTAGAAGGCATACGAGCCCCTATACAAAGACTCCCAAACAACTCTTCTCTCTGTTGTATTATTGTTGTTGAACTTGAAGGTTATGAATGGTTTATCCAACATAACAATGTCACATATGTTAAGGTATGTCATATATGTCTTTATTGTTAACAAAGGGTGAATAATGTACCACTAATATTGTTTATATTAAAAACTTATATTTTTTTCTATAGATTGATAGGAATGTTTCTATTACCATCATCAAATATTTTACCTTACTCATATCGAGAATTAACTGCTGTTATGAAAGATATTGGAATGGAGTATGAAGCAATACATGCTTGTCCCAATGATCATATTATATATTATAAAGAACATGAATTTGCAACACAATGCCCTGTATGTCATACGAGTAGATATCGAACAGATCGACTAACAAAAAAGGTGCCTCAAAAGGTTCTTCGTTACATCCCCATTATTCCACGGATGCGACAATTATTCAGGTGTAGTAGCTTGGCTCAATTTATGGATTATCATGCATGCAATAAAAGTCAAGATGACATTATTTGAATCCCTTCAGATGGTTTGACATTTATGCACATAGAGGAAAAGTGGCAACACTTCAAAGAAGAACCTTGTAATCTCAGGCTTTCATTGGCAGTGGACGGTGTCAATCCATTTGGAGAGATGAGATCTATTTACTCGGTGTGGCCTATTTTTGTTATCAACAATAACATTCCTCTGTGGATGTCAATAAAGAGGGAGCACATTATGTTGGCAATGATTGTTCTAGGTATCTTATCATTTGATAATTATTAATTTACATGTACTTACAAATCTTGCAGTAAAACAATCACAATAATTATGTAATGTTATTGTTCATTCAAGTAGGTAAATATCAAGTAAAAGAAATGAATGTATATATTGAGCCTCTTATCAATGAGTTGGTGGAGTTATAGAATGGTGTCACTATGTATGATGTGTCTAGACCAATAGGACAAAGACAATTTCAATTCCATGCAATACTTGCATGGACAATACATGATGCCCCAAGGCTAACACATTTTTGTGGTATGTTATAGTGAATTCAAGTTGTGCACAATAATTCTAATTGTTATAGTGAATTCAAGTTGTGCACAATAATTCTAATTATAAAAATAAACATATTTAATAATCCAATTATATCATTATCTTGTAGGTCTTCAAACAAAGGGAAAAAATGCATGTCCAGTTTGTGGTCCAAAGATAAAATCTCGTCATTCAAAAAGTTTAGGAAAGCAGGTGTTTGATGAGTGTAGACACTTCTTCCATAGGAATCATAAGTATCGAAGTACGAAAAAACATCTTTTCAATGGGAAATAAGAGACTACATCAAAGCCACAAAGAATGACACCTCGCCTATGGAAGTTGGAATATAATAGAATTAATCGTCGAGGTAATGCCATTCCACCTAATAGTTTATGTTTGTAATTTATATATTTCTATTGTGATTTTTGTTTACTAATTGTGTAATTGATGATCGTGAAGGTCGTTAAGGCAATACTAACAACCTTCCAAAGGGACTAAAAAGCTATCCCAAACAATTTAGTAGGTTGCCCTACTACGAGCACTTACAAATTGTGCATTTGTTTGATACTATGCATATTGGAAAGAATATAACAGAGACATTGTGGAAAATATTGGATGGAAGGTGTGACAAAGAAAAAATTGTGAAAATTTGTACCAACATACATGAAATCAATCATGCATTGAAGAATTTCATTCACTCAAATAGCAACAGAGATCAGATTAATATAAGTACCCTTCCATGGTTATTAACGGAGCAGCAAAGTGATACCATAAAAGAAGTCATACGAAAAATTCGATTTCCCACAGGATTTTCTGTCAACATAAACAATCTCATATCAAAAAAAAGTGAATTTGGCTCAGGGCTCAAAACGTATGATTGGCATACTTTCATCAAGTTAAGTTATGTTCTTCTATATTTACAATATATTCATAAACTACGTGTACTGTTCATTATGTTATGTTAGAAAATAATGAAATGATTGGTTTATAATTACTGCAATACGTGCTTCCTCTATCTCTCTCAGAGCACTTCAACAATAACATCAAACAACTAATATACGATCTTGGAAAATATATGAGGTAAGCAGTAATATCTGTTCAATTTGTCGTATATATTTATTATATTCATGATTTTTTTTTCTTGCTATGTAATCTATTGTATATTATTTTGTAAAGTCTCATATCTATATATTTTTTGTGACTTGAATCTCTTAATGTAGGTGGTTTTCATGTAAACAAATCCATAAAAAAGATATAAACTATTGGAAGAGAAGAATTCCTCATTTATTGTGTGAAATGCAAAAGTGTCTACCTCCAACTTTTTTCAATGCACAGGAACACTACCTCATACACCTAGTTGAGGAGATTGAATTGTGTGGAACTATACACACTAGGTCAATGTGGATGGTTGAGAGGCATTTGAAATCTTCGAAGGCTTTGGTTCGACAAAGAGCACATCCTGAAGGTTCTATGGTAGAGGGATATATGGTATACCATACTATGGTGTACATTACTGAATATCTTCCTAAGTTTGCATCAAATATCCATGTAGATCGCATTTGGGATCTTGAGCCTTTTAAAAAATTAGAAGGGGAGTACTTGATGGGGAAAGGTACATTGAGGAAAGTGAGAGGTAATAAATTATAAGATTTTATTGTAATAAATTATTTCTTAATCTTCAAAATAAATCGGTTGTAAGTTGTCTATTTTTTTTTTTGTACAGGTGCTCAAGAATGGGATGCACTACATTTGTATATTGCAAACAATCTTGATTGGATGACGGTATGGATTGAATGATGTCAACATTTTGGTCACACATTAACATGGGAAGGTGTATCTTCATTGGTTAAAGAAGCTCATCATAATGGAGATTCCAATGTTACGCAAAGGGAAATAGATTTAGCACGTGGTTTAAGAGATTTATAGGTATGTACAAATTTATTAATCACCTGTATGTTTATCAACTCACAGTACAGTAATTTTGACATGTTTCACATATTATTGTAGGTTAAACACCATAAGGCAATGTTCTATAATGGTCAGAAATTTCACGTCAAAGTGTTGGATGACATGAAGAAAACTTGTGATTCAGGAATAACTGCAGTCTTTCAAGTGACTAATATTTCATCTAGAAATGACTTAAATCCTCAAGAGTTTAAAAATTGATACTATGGCATTTTGGATGAGATACTTGAGTGTGACTTTAGTTCCTTCAAATTAGTACTCTTTGTTGTCAAATGGTACAGGCTACGACTTAATCCAAATGATCCTGATAGAATTGTTATTGAACATGATAATGGATTTACAATGGTTAATACAAGGTCATTTGAGCCAGTTGGGGATGAGCCTTATGTTCTTCCAAGCCAATGTGAGTAGGTATTTTACTCAGAGGTTCCACATAAGCTGGGTTGGTCATTTTTTTTTAGACATGAACCGAGAGGAAGGCCAATAAAGTATAATGCGATGGAAGAAGAAGATACTAAAGAAGTAGAAGATGATGTAGATGATGATCATGATCGACAGCTGTTGGATGATGTTCTTGACACAAATTTTCATGAAGAAGAAGAAGAAGATGATGATGATGATGATGCTATTGATGATGTTGATGTTGATAATGATGTTGACGATGACGACGACGAAAATGATGGCGAGGATGATGATAATGACGACAACGATGATGATGACGAGGATGATGATGATGACGAGGATGATGATGATGATGATGATGATGATGATGAGGATGATGATGAAGGAATTTAGAGGTATGCCATCAATCCTTAATCTATTTAATATTCATTTCTTGATAGAAATATATTTGTCTTATATATATGGTTACATAGTTTATTCATTATCTATTTAAAAGCTACAAGTTTCAACTACAAATAGAATACTGCTAATCTAAATTATCTATTAATCTAAATTAATTAAATAAAAATATTTAAAACACATATTGATGCATGAATTTATTGAGCCTTATTTTTTTCAGGTCAAAAGCATTTGTAAGTGTTTAGTTTAGAAAACAAAATTCATTAAATATCTATAAAAGGGAGTTGTACCTAGAATAAAATTCATAGGGAAAACAAAATATAAGTGCTTACCCAATTTTTTGGTTAATAATTTTGCCTCTGTAGGTGATGTAGAGACCCTAGGTGGACTTGCAATCATTCATAACAAGAGGGACATCCATAGTGTTCTCACAACACCAACCAAGCATCTTCATAAGATCACTCTCCTTGATCCAAGCCAACTCCATAACCTATTAGAGTGCACACCAAATCCTTATGCCACCTTAGGTTCTACATCTTTGGAATAATCCTATGAATGTCCCTTAATCCATCCAATGGATTCATCTAAGCAATCTAATCAACAAACTATCAAACGCTCACAATGCCTCAATAGGTGCCAAACTTGACTTCACCTTAACTAGGTGTTTCCTCCACCTCCACACACATCAAACAACTTAAAATAGAATGTCCCCAAGGTGACTAAACCCTCAACTCATTAGCTGATACAAAAACCTAGTTTTAGCCCTTCACTAGGCCTACTTCCCTAGTAGGCTTATAATGTGAGCCTAATTTAAGTGTTATATTGTGTACCTTTTAATGTTTTTAATTTTTATGTGATGCTAATGATGGATTTGATTATGATTATGATGTGATTATGCTCATGATAATTGAATTACATTTGCAGGAAACTAAACCCCTTCCAGGAGCATCCCGCATAGTCTCATGGATCGACAGGTATAAGTCAATACTCCTTATGGACAGTCTATTTAATACACTTATCAATAGTAAGATTGATGTCTTCTAATATCTCTCCCATTTGCAAGTACTAGCAAATAGGTATTTGTTAGAAGTGTCTTCCTTGAGTGAGGGAAATATAGGAATAGAAGAGGAAAGTGAGACATGCAATTTATCTAGAACAGGGAGATTAACTAGAGGTCAAAGGACTAGAAGGAAATTCAATAAATGCATGAAATTTTTCCTTGCTCAAGGGGTTTTATGTTCTTATGATGATGAGATGGAAGGCGACATCAAGGTATCCTTGAGGTACCAACATCTACAGAAACATTGGGTACCCAAGGAACTTCCTCTAATAAAAACTAATTTTTGTGTTAACAAGAGGATATATTGCATAACACCATCATCACTACATGGTTTGGGCCTATTTTCTATGGATGGCATAAAGGTGTCTTACAACAAAGTTTCTGAATTGATGGATTATGTTGGACCATGTTACGATTACAAAAGTTGGATGCATAATGTTCAATATAAAAAAAGTATGCGTAGGTATGCCCTCTCAGAAAATTATATACAATAGCAAGACAATAATCAAAGTAAAAGTGTGGCTATATACATTGATGGAAGGCCAAAAGCAACAGGGAATATTGCTAGTTTTATAAATAGTACATGACTTGGGTCAACTATAAAGCAACCCAATTGCATATTTGAGGCACGCGAGGGAAATTGTGTATTCATCTATGCGATAAAATCAATACGTGCAGGGGAAGAGCTTCTTATTGATTACAATTTGAACTACATAAATACAAATGAGGCTACTATCATGGGGGTGGTACATACTATTAAACCAACTTCTAATCAATGACTCCAACATACCATTTAGTCAATAAATTTTTGGCTAACATTTTTATACTTGATCTTTGACATAGGGGCACAATATGGAGCAACCACCTGGAGGGGATGCTAGCAATGTTCCCAGCTCATCTACACATGAGTAGGTAAAACTCATTGTAATTGTGCAAACTAGATAGAAGCAAAATGTTATTTTTTTAATGTTGTTTTCTTCATTGTTTTGGAGTAATTTTGATAATACTAATTCTATTGTTGTCACAAAGGGCCAGTGATCGGAGGGAGGGAAAGAAAGCTGCAGTCCCTAATCAGCAACCCCCCCTGAGGAGGACCCTTTTTATATTGATTTAGCAGATATCGATGACCTGATTGGTTCGACTAAAAAGTTGCTAAAGAAAATTGGCAAAGAAATTTTGCATTTGGCAACCATAAAGCCTACTACTCAGGAAATAAGAGAAAGGGGATCTGAATTGGTGCACACCTCTGAAACCTTAAAAGTAAGTATTAATGAAATTTTTAATTATAACAAGAGTTCAATAATGGTTTTTATGTTATGCTCTTTTATGACATTAATTAAAATATGGATGTGTTGTCTTTACAGAGTTTTTTGCATGATTTCAAGCCCCGTTCCCATGATGAGGGTGTTGTAGGTGGCTCAGGTAGATCGCATGTTCCATTCCCCACTTTTTTTTTCCATTGAATATATATAGGAATGATCATAATCATTGACAATACATGCTTGAACAATCCTTTTTTTTAATGCTCTAACAATCTTTTCCATGCTAGTCCACGCATTCTATATTTATGCATGCTCTAACTATTTTATTCTTCAGCTTCACATAAATTGAATCCTATGATGATGCTGCCTCAATCCAGGACAGCCACAAATCTCTTTCTTCCTGTTGAGTCAGCAACACGTAGCTTACAGGCATCGACTATTGCACCATTTGCTGATACACAAATCCCTCTTTTTCTCTCTTATGACAGCAACAAACTATTTTTTTTTTAGAACTTTTAAACATCAATTACCATTTGGTCTTTTATACTTCATAACAAAGACTTATGAAACTTATGAAACTTTTTGCAATAGGAGTTGCAACATCATTTCTTGGATGTTCCTATGTTCCTAGTACGGGAACGGTGAAGGATGTCATATTGATCGTCAATGACGATGAATGCATTCCATTAAAAGTAGCCAAAGTTCTAGGTACTTTAAAGTTATTATTATTCTATAGTGATATAATAGTAATTTAATTTTTGATCACTCTTCATCGATTAATGATCCCATGATTGTTTTGTAGGGAATGATGTTTTTTTTAGAAAACTTAGTGATGAGTGTTTGCGAATATTCGGCCCCACCCTGCGTACCTGGTGGAACATCATATCCTAACTAAAACCCCAAACCACTATTTTGATTTCATATCATTGCTATAATAATTTTCCTTTTCATCCATTTCTTGAACTATATTAAAGGTAGCTTCACTTCATTTATGAGTCTAACATGTTTTTTTTTACTTAAAAGGTGGAATAACCAACGTAAACCATTGAAGGATGATCTTATAGAGGGCATGACCCAACTCTTTGGACCTCGTGCATTTGAGAGAAACAACCTCCTTGAAAAAGTTGGTTTATGTTTGAAGTATATTAGGGACCAGTACAGGAAAAATTTACGAGATAACCCCAGGTACGAGCGTCTGCCCTATGTTCTTGAGGCTGAGCGGCAGGCTCTGATTTTGGATGGAAAGTATAAAGCTGACAAGAAAAATAATATTACACCAGTGGAGAGTACAACAAGGTATGTGATACTTTTGAGAATCTAATTATGTACTAATTAACCTCTATATTTATACTATCTAACATATTTCAAAATTTTCATAGATTGCCTGACACATCAAAGGCAACAAAGGCAAGACTAGAAAAGCACGGGATACACAAGCTCGGCTCTGGTGGTTTTTCAAAACATCGAGCAAGAGTTGTAAGTATTAGTAAATGAACAATTGTATCAAATTTTTTATATAATGTGATGGGAAGTGCTAGGATAGACTAGCTTGTCAATGCTCCTGATCCTCAACTTGGATGTTAGTGTTCCTCCACACCAATATATGATGCAGAGTAACACGCTTTGGAAGCACTAGTGTAAGATAAAACTCCTAGGCTTAGTTTTCCACTTCCACCAAGAGATTTCTCTTATTTCCTAGTATTCTATGCTTCTATAGGATCTCCTAATAGGATTAGATCATTAACTAAATCTTATTCACTCTTTACTATAAGAGTCACACCTTGAAGACTCCACCTTGGATGATCCACACCTTAATTTTGGTTCTCTTTCTCACTTTCACTTAGATGGATCTAAGTGCCATATCCACTAAAACATTACAAATTTCAAACTTCATTATGGGGACCTTCTTCACATTGAATTCATTTAGATTCCATCCCATTTTACTAATTTGGGAAGGTTCTTGGCTCTTAGGTTTATCATATTCAAGATTTCATCCAAACCCTTAACACATAACATGAAAAAGTCTTCAAAATGACTATAGAACATGTCTCAACCACTGTATCAACACATTTTAGACTTCAAGTATGACTGTTCCTTAAAAAACTGAAATATCACTTCAAAAATAGAGTTTTCTAGCCACTTCATTAACTCAAACTTTTTACAATATGCAACCAATGCTTGGAGATTCAAGACATCACTCCATTAGGTTTCTTCTCCACCATTCTAGGGCCTATTTGGTTGAAAATAACCTCCCACAATCAAAGGAATCCAAGGCTATCCATGTTGCATGGAATATTTGCAATAAGTGCAAAATGTTGTTATGACAACATTCTTACAACACTTGGCAACTTTGATAGATGCCTTAATCCTATATTATAGGCTTCTTATCCTCACATATTTTGAGGATCCAAGATCATTCATGATCATCATATTAATTTAATAACCATTAACCAAATGTTCTTAGGCCTAAGAACTAATCTGTTGTTACAATGTCTGCTCCTTTAATTCATGGACCCAACTCATCACATAAGGCTGCATACTAGTTACTTCTCCCTTGTACCATTCAAGGCCTCATACACCCAACCTTTACACCAAGTGTTTTGGACAACTCCAACATAAATGGAAACCAAAAAAAACATCAATACAATCCAAAACAAATCAGGTCTAAGGAAAAGTTGCTATTACCAGTGACAGGGCAGATTGTAGCACTTGACCTTTATTCTACACACCCAACCAAGAGTGAAATTGGATCCTCTAGGACTCCCAAAGACCAAAGACAGTTTAGAACAACTCCAACATGACCAAAATAAGGTGTAACAAGGGTTGGAAACCCTGCTAACTATTTACCATTTCCTTTTGATATTTTAACTACCCTCCATTAGTTGATGAAACAATGCAAGTAAAATTCACCATACCACGCAAAAATGCAGGGCTCAAAGTTCAAGAGATGCCTCATAGAAGAGGATAAGAGAATTGGCTTCCAACAAGGCTATAGAGTCATGGCTAAATGGCTACGAGCTAAAATCAGTGTGGAAGGTTCTAATAATGATGCATCTGAGCCACAGGTAAATAAGCTAAATGAAATTTATTTCAAATTGAATACTTTAACAATTAGTCTATTTGATGTTAAGTTCCAATATTAAGTGAGTATATCTGTTCTAAGCAAGCAATGATAACAACGCATAGGATTTTGGAATGCAACCTGACAATCCTTCTACACAATTTGTGGATGCTGAAGGTTCGCATGATGTGCATCCCAGTGGTGGAGGTATACATTTGCTATTTAATTTTTTCTATGTAATTGCAATTGGTGTTTGGATTAATGTAACATTTTGTATAGCAACTATTGAGGATCGAGGGGTCAATGTTCATGACCATGTTGACATTGAGTCTAGACAAAATGATGTGGTTAGATCAAGTAAAGAGCGCCACAGTTATGTTAGTTAAAATAATTAAATACTTGTAACAACTATAATAAATTATTTTTAATTTAACTCTTTTATTTGTTATTGCAGAGGACCCCCCTTTGCAACAGCATAGGAATTTGAAATCATCATGAATAGAGAACAGAATAACTAATGAGGGGGGAATTGATGATGACACTGATGCTCCTCTTAGAGCTTACATAGAAAAAAGAAATAGAAAGAAAAAAAAAAGAAATGATTGTCATCTACATACCTTAATTGATAATGACTGAATTTTATGTCTCAATGAATTTAATTATGTGCTAATGAATGTTCATGAATTATGTGTTAATGCAAAAAATTGATGAATGTTGCATGTTAACAAATCTAATGTGTTAATGAATGTTATCATGTGATATTGATTGAATGTTACATTTTATTAATGGTTGAAAGAATGAATGAATGTTAGATGTTAACGGGGAATGTAGAGTGATGTTAGGGGGAGGGGGGTGGGGCCAAATGAGCTTCCACCTTCATGTGGTTGGCCCTATTTAGTAGAGAATATTAAACTATTCTCAAAACAAAGTGAAGCTCAATAAGATACTAAATATTTCTCTATTTTGGCCTATGTTTAGACTGTTGTCCTATGCATCTAAGGCTTCATGCTTTGACAAGCTAGACAACGCTTATAGCTAATTGAGTATAAAGATGCCTTGAACAAATAATTTACCAATTTTCAATGGAACCAAAGAAATATCAGCTAGGCCATGGGTTCATAAATAAGAATCTTTCTTGGCACTCAAGCCTATAGAAGAGAAGGAAATACAATTTTCTACCATGCTCTTGATGTTGAAGTCACACCTCCTTCTAAGAAATACAATAAGAACTTCAGGAATCAAAAATCAGATGATGAATCAGATGTGAAGGCTCCTAATCAGCCTAAAGTCACATCTCCTAAGTTAGGAAAAGAATCAAGTAATGAGTTAAGAAGAACGAATCTTTGCTTTCATTGCAAAGAAAATTAAAAACCAAACATAGGTCTCTTGGTAAGGGTATGGTATACCTTATTGAGGTGAATTCTGATGCAAGCAGCGATGAGGATAAATGGGTGGTTTGATTGGCTTCATTGTCACAGGAAACCTTTGGTCATTGAGTTTCTCCTAGATTCCAAGTGAATTTAGACATTCCTATTATTTGATGGTAAATATATGTAGACATAGAAGATAATAAGTCAAGTTAGTTTAATTCATATGTATCTACAAATGACCTTTTTGATGAAATGATTGCTCCTCTAAATGTCTCTTTACTTGTTGAGAAGTGGTGGAAAGCCCATGATTTGTGACAGGACTAGACAAAGGAATTTCTGTGCCAATTTGGATAACTTCTTGGAAGCTATCAAGGATGAATGATATCTTAAAGATGCCTATGATGATTGCTACATTCAATGGTGCAACTGCAATAAGAACATTACTAGCTGATCTGTGTGTGAAGTTGGGTGCATTTGAGTTAGAGCAGTTGGTGGTTCTCAAATGTGCCAGCTACTTGTTCCCATTCATTAGATTAAAATTAAAGCTATGCTATAGATTATCATTGAGGAGTCAACACTTTTGGGGAAACAAGCCGAATTTACTCATGCCAAATATTGGTAAGTGGTGTAAAAAGTACAAATCTAACTGCCACTCCAATGCATAGTGCTATGTATAAAAGAATGATTCATGCATATGTAGAAGCAAAGGTTTTCCATGAGCTAGAGGTGCAGAATTTAAATCCTAAAGCTACTTGTCTCCATACAACAACCACAACATTTAAACTGAGAAAGAGGAAAACCTAAAGCCTCACTTGAAAAAGGAAGAACGAGAAAAAACCAAGTTAGGAAGTGAATGGTAGGAACATTTTCAGAATCTAACCTTAATAGACCACCAAAAATAGTGGTAACAAGATACAAGGAGAGAAAATAGTTTTTGACACTTGGAAGGAATAGAAGCAGTTAATTTTTTGAGTCCTCCTTCTGTCACAAATGAAATGAGTTCATGGATTGATGATGATTATGAGATTGTTCTTACTGCATCTCAATGTCATACATTGAGGATGACATAGTAGGGATTGAATCTAGGGGTCATCATTCAGATTATGTGAAGTTTCTTGGAGATAAGGATGTTGATCAAAATTATCATTCACCTTTTAAAAAGTACATGACATTGACTAGCGTGTCAGTGTTTGTGCATGATAAGAGTAATATTTCTAGTATCAGTCAATCAAAAAATACATTGCATGTCAAATCTAATCACCTCGAGGAAGATAGACAAAGAGATGTGATAGTGAAGGATAGGAACAAGTAGGTGAGAAAATGTTTTGATGAAACTATGGCAAGAAAAGAACTAGGGAAATTAAGGGATCGTGCTGAAGATGTTGAAAGAGCTTAATGATATCTAGGCATGCCAAGATGATAGCTTCACAAGAAAGAGAGAAGTTGCAAAAAATTAAATAGGAGAGATTGTTTAGACTAAGTATTGTAATTCAAATATTGCTTCAAGAACTTCACTCACATTTACATTGTCAAAAATCTCAACATATAGCATTGAAGTCCTTTAAGGATGAGGTAACAAGACAGTAAGCAAGAATAGATCAACAACTATATATCATAGGACCTTGGATTTATATAAGCAAAAAAATGATAAGTTGATAGATGTTTATGAAAACATAAAAAATAGAAAATCAAGGTGTAGGAACAAAACACTTCAAGGAACCAAAAGACAAAGGAAGAAATGGTAAAGTGGACAACCTAGCTGAGACCTATGACCTAAAATGTTGTCCAGAGAAATTAGACAAGGAAAGTTTGGAAGAAGAGAGATTTGACTTTATAAACAAGGATAACTTTCATCTTGTTAATAATCCCTTATTTGAGGTTACAGCTAATGTTTTATGTTCCCTTATATGACTCCTAAGGGTCTGTGACTAAATCCTTATATTTTAAATCACAATAAACTTCTTTCTATTATTACTTATACTCAACTCTTTATTTTGCCACAAATAAATGTTACATATTAATAACAATATTTTTTTGGGGTAGATATATCAATGCAATTGTGCATGTATCTTGATGTTATGTACAAGTAATATCACCCATGCTTCTGATATATTCTTTAATTCACTGCTAGAGAGATGCAACTGATCTTTGGTAAAGAATATAGATAAACAATATGCAAATGTCTTTTCAAGTAGTTCTAATATCTTCAATCAAACTTTGATAACCAAAAACACTTCCAATAATGATGGAAATGACTTTGTGAAAATTCCCAATCCAATCATTATCAAAGACTAAACAAGGATTATATATATTGAAGTTGGAAGTATAGTGATAGTCAACTAAATGACCTAATGTCATAGATCCTGACGATCTAATGTTGATTACTAATCTGCAATAAGTATCATTAGAATTTCTGTAGAGCAATTTACAAGACCAAGTAATCACTATTACAGATTTATCATAATGTAAAAGTGATATGTACCATACTGGTTTGAAGTTATTCACTGTATCTGACATCTGCCTTATTAAAATGTGATATGATTGATTCTGTTTGGTTTGTAAAGACATTGGATATTTATTTGATCTTTGTCTGATATAATATCTTTGTAATGGTGATGACCCAATGATGGGTGATCTATACTATTGCAATTTCTGATGTAACTCTTCTTACTTATGTGATATATATGTCACTATTCCCGATCTTAATCATTGTACTCATGGGATCTAGCTTTCTGATGTCTAGTGGAATACTACCACTTATGTCTGTATAGAATATAAAGTAATCTTCTATCTAAATAATGTCCTTGGACTGGTTATTGATGCCTTTTTAATATCATTTGAAGAATTGCAACTCTTCATTGCATCTTTTAGTATTTGGCTCCTCTGTCATTATTGCACCCTTTTTGATAACTAATTTGTGATTAGTATTTGTGATCAGCATGATATAATTTAAAGAGAAAACACTTACATTTTAGTATCAAGCTTGTTTTCTGAATAAATGGAGAAAAACTAGCGACATATCCATTTCAGCTTTGTTTTTTTTACTATTAGTATTTGATTATTAGAACATAACTATACATCCTTGTGAATTGGAGTTTTAGCAAAGATTTAATATTATTTGGATTTCTTTCTTATTGTAGCAAAGGTTATGGAGGCCCTGAACATTCCAAGAGGTTTCCGACGTGTGCTTTTTGAACACTTAATACTGACAGGTATTTTAAGTTTTAATAATATGGATATGTATAATTCTAGTTTTAGTACAATCTTATTGCAAGTTGATAGATTTTCTTAACAAG
The DNA here is from genome assembly GCA_028749045.1 of Cupressus sempervirens. Taxonomy (NCBI): domain Eukaryota; kingdom Viridiplantae; phylum Streptophyta; class Pinopsida; order Cupressales; family Cupressaceae; genus Cupressus; species Cupressus sempervirens. The sequence continues at coordinate 211,384,275 of CM053786.1, read as the reverse complement.
TTTTCAAAGTGTTTTCTGTAAATTCATTGTTCACTCCAGTTCGACCATCTTGACTTTTAGCTGCAGGTGCCTTGCCTTTGGTCAAGCATAAAGCTTTCCTTAGGCCCATGAAATATGGTGGGTAATTTGTTGGGCTTCTCCTTACCAATGAATACTTTGATGTGACCCTTACTGTATGCTTTTTCCATGCATAACATGAATAAAAAACTAGCAATACTACATTGATGTGCAATGGGTACATTGAAGAGGTAGAAAATCAAATAGAAAAAATACATTGTTCTATGTTTTGCATATATTTATGTAATACATGATTACTAGGCACCATTACGAATATCTTCCTTATTTTTCCACTGAGAAAGGACTCTAATTGGAAAATTTAGGAGCACATCTCATGATTTCTGTCTTCCTCTTGCTACCTCTCCCTATCTCCATCTCTGCTTTAGCTCTCTCTAATTATTTAATAACCTATTTATCCCTCTATCCCTAGCACCCTCTTTCTATATCTCCTTATATATTTCTCTCTCATTCACCATCTATATATCTCTTTATCGCCCCTTCTCCTTATTCCTCCATATCTCTTTATCTATTCCTCTCTATCTTTCCCACTTTATCTCCCTAAACATCTCAGCTTTTAGAGAAGCAAAAAGCTTCTACTAGTCAGGATCAAGTGAAGCAAAAGGCACTGTAGATTGAGAGCATGTGGGCATGAGTAGAAGAAATGGAGAAGGTTGCCAGGGGTACCAGTGGTGTCCTCAAGGAAATGCAGAAAAATCTTGAAGATGTGGAATAGGAAACATCAAGACAAAGACAATGTGCAACAAAAAATGAGCAAGAGCTCTGCAAAGTTAGGCATGATTTTGAGGTTCTGAGGTCTAGTATTGATAATTTAGTTGGTGTAGGGGAGTCTCTCTTGTCCTCTGAGAAGCGAATCAAAGAAATGGAGAAAATTTTGGAAGGGTAAGCCTGCTCATCATCTGTTATATATGTTTTATTTGGGCCAACTATCATGCTTTTTGAAGCTAAATTTTGACTGATCTAAATTTACTAGGTATAGGTTGTCATTGAATGTTCTCATTTTTAAAGAGATCTTAATGTTTTATTATTGTATTTCATTCACCATCATCATTTTATCAAATGTCAAATAAGTTATATCTTCATAGGGTAGACATCATGCAATACAGATGAGAATGTGTAGTAGGAATTTAGAATTTAATGATATGTATAGGCATCAACCAATTCTAAATACCATGTTATTGCTTTCTATTTTAATATAAAATGGTATGTTCAAAAGAAATAGAATTATAGTGAGGAGCACTACTCTTGTTGATTTAAAGCAGTGTTTACAATGAATATGGTCCATATAGTTTTTTAGTCATGAAAGTTAGCCACATTTTTAAGATATCAAAATATGCAAATATAGGTCATGGAAGATATTAATTTATTAAAAGAACACTAAGGATTCATTTCTACGTGTGAAACAACATTTATTTTCTCTAGATTTTCATTACCTGGATTTATCAAAAGTTCTAGGTCAAAAAAATTCTTGGAGGGGAAATAGACTTTGCTGATTATTTATTTATGAAATTCAGGCATGATTGAGTGAATGCTGTAAGTCTATCCATCAACACTAGAATATGAGATATTGATCTTCTACAGCATGAGATGGATGATGTAGAATTACATTTTTATACATTTGCTAAACAATTATTTACTCAGATGCCAGGTTAATTTCATTTCTCAGGTTGAACTAACATAGTTTTGTTTTTATAATTTCAATTTTATACGTGTACTTATTAAAATTTGTAAAAGGCTATTGAAATATCCCAGAAATCACACTTTTTTTTGAGAATTATAGGCTTATATTATTTGTCCATTATTTTTTCATTATGCCAAGCCGGCTCAATTCTGTATTACAACATTATATTTGTTATATGCCCAGCTAAATTTTTGAAGTAGTTGAATTTCATCTCTTTAGCCATTTTGTTTCTTAAATGATTAATCCAGATTGCTCTGCATCTTAACATATTACATATGATAAGAGGAAGCTTTGTGAAAGCTTTATATACTAATAAAAGTCAAGTCACAGAGTTTGCTGTATATTCTTGGTCAACATTGGACACAATTTTTATGACTGGTAATAATATTCACTTTATTTTCACCAATCAGAATCATCCACAAATAGAATGATGCACTACATGATAAACAAAATAAAAAGATGTTAGAAAATGATTGATTATGGTGTTCTTGTTCATGATGGCTGGAGCACACATTCTGGTCATTATTTCTGATTTTTTGAGTCACTTAAACCTTTCAAAATTATTTTTATGCTGGGAACTCTAGGTTATAGTCTTAGAAAAGTATTTTATTCATTAACAATTGCTTCAACCTAGCTTGTAGGTGAAGTGCACTCAATGTTCTTATTTCTCAAATAAATTTGATCCTTTCTTAGATTTGAGCCTCGAGATCATTTGAGTAGATTCCTTGTTGAAAGCATTATCCCATTACATGGCAGTGGAGCAATTAGATGGGGGTGTGAAAAGATATCAATGTGAACAATGCAAAGTAAAAGTGAAGGCTCTAGAACAACTCAAAATTGATAAAGCACCACACGTTCTTGTAATTCATCTCAAGCACTTCAGTGTAGTTGGATCTGGAGGAAAAATTGACAAAAAAGTAGACTTTTCTTGTACGTTGGATCTCAAACCATTTGTTAGCAGTTCACATGTAAGTAGCCCTTACAATACTATTTGCTAGTGGATCACATTTTCAATGGAATCTAATAACATAGTTTTTGTAATATCTAGTGGTTTTTTAATAAATTTTGCACATTTGAATGATATTCTAGTTTCTCTATCTATTGATCAATCACAGGAGGGAAATTTTAAGAACACTCTTTATGGTGTTCTTTTTCATGATGGCTAGAGCACACATTCTAGTCATTATTTCTACTTTATTCATTCATCCATAGGCATCTGGCATGCTTTAGATGATAATCGGGTATACATTTGCTACAGTTGTGAAGACATGTTTAATTTTGTGGAGCAAGCTCATTATAATTTGTGTATAATAAAATACACAAAAGAACTACAATTTTATGTAGAACCTTTTCTTTATATGGTAACACTAATTATACTGAAGTTTCTTAGACTAATTGAAGTTATTCTTATGACATTTTGTACTCTAGGTCTATTTAGTCAGTGAGAAAAGTGTGCTTTCCCAGAAAGCTTACATGATATTCTATATATGAGATAAGAAAACTAGCATTCAAATAGTAGGTGGGTTTGAATCTCAGTATAATGGCTCTAAACTAAAGAAGAGGGTGTCATTGAACATTGGATATCCAAAGGAAAACCACTTACAAGATTCATATGCCCCCCAGGTGAAAGAAAACATGCATTCTTTCCAAACGACAACAATCTCTTTTAGTGTTGCAGGTGTAAACAAGATATCCCAACAGGTAGAAAATTTGTCAAATTTCAATTTCATTCTAGAAAGTCTAGAAAAGAACACAAGTTCTAGCCAGTCATGCAATAAATCTAGATCATCAACAGATCATGATGCCACATTACAGATGGTACCTGCAAGAACCAATGGTATTCAAACAAATAATGTCTTCTAGTCAAGTCATACCATAAGTAATGGATGCACATCGAATGGGTCTAGTAATAATGTTAAGAAGTAGGAACCTAAAATAAAGGGAACTGATTCTGTTGGTAATTTTAATATTATGGTTGTTAGAAATTCTCGGAAATGTGATGTGAGCAATGATAATGAGAACTATATTGGTAGAAATTTTGAAGCTTATTCAAAAATTAATGCTAACAGATCATGAGAATGTCAAACATTCTACAAATGGTTTGACAAGTATTATTACTTGGCATCATGCTACTAAACTTCCAAAAAACGATTCAAATGGTAAACTTGTAGCTGGTGAGCATCAAGAGAATGGTAGTGTGGTCCACAATTCTATAGATAATGAGAGTGAGGCTCCTAAGCTCCTATCTCTGGAAGATGGTTCCTTATTTCAGGTGCTTGATTTTTGTATTAATGCTGCAGTGTATATGTTTGTTTTTGAGAAAATTGCTTTTAGTCCTAATGAATCTTCATATGTTCCTTTTGGTAGGGAGGCAAAAATGGTACTTTTCTCTGTAAGGGAAGGGAAATGAATGGGTCATGTGTAAAAGTTATGCATCTACATAGGTTGTAGAAATATAGTCAAGAAACTAAATGTATTTCCAGCCAAAAGTACCAAAAACACCATGGCTGAAGGCACAGCAGGCTGAATATGCTTGCGGCAGGGTCACTGTGGTGGTGACAGTAGTTGGCATCACTGCCATAGTGGCCTTGCCCCAGTGCTAGCCGCAAACATCATAATTATGATGTCCGCACAACCATTGCAAAAAAATGTGCATCACAGACATAGCGTCGTTGTCACAATCTTACATGGACGTCGCAATTGCGACGACATTGGAAGAATTGTGACAGTCGACAGCGGTGACGCCATAGCTACCACGCCGCCAAGTGCCATCACATTCCCATCGCAATTTTTTTTCGCCGTCACAATTGTGACATCCAAGGAAGTAATGGGAAGCCTACTACCATAGTGACCCCATGGCCAGATGCCGACGTGACCCCGTCGTAATGCATGGGGTGGACTTCAAAATTGTGACAAAGGCCGCATGCATTGCGACAAGACCCATGCCAGAATAGAATGGTTAAATTGTGACAAACTGGCATCAAAATTGTGATGTCAGAGGATAAATGTCATAATTTGTGACTAAAAAACAATGATGTCTATTACCGTCACAGTGGCGACACATTGCCATTGTAATTGCAACACTTAGCAATCGCAAATTTTGACCAATGCTTGGTGGAAAAGTGTAGGGTACTGGTCAAAAATGTGTTGGTCAAAAATTTGACCAATGAGTAGGTTGGTCAAATTTTTAACCAATATGGTGGTCAAAAAATGTTGGGATTGTTAGGGCATTTTCTGCCATTCATTGGTCAAACTTTTGACTAATGCTTGGTGGAAATCACCAATTCATTGGTTAAAATTTTGACCAATTCTTGGTAGTAAACTACAAGGCATTGGTCAAAATTTTGACCAATGCTTGGTAGAAAACTACATGACATTGGTCAAAATTTCAACCAATGCTTAGTCAAAAAAATTTGGGGCTCACAGTTATTGAGGTCCACTTCAGCAATGGCCGTTCCTATGAAATTTACATCTAAGAACTTTCTAATGAGATAATGTGTTATGAGCTCTTCATTAGTGGGATGGAACATGAATCTAGGAGGGAGTCATGAGTGATGCACAACTACCTCCTAGATTGATGTTCCATCCCACTGATGAAGAGCTCATAACAAATTATCTCATTAGAAAGGTCTTAGACGATAATTTCACAGGAAGGGCCATTGCTGAAGTGGACCTCAAAAACTATGAACCTTAGGGAGGGTTCAATTCCCTCCTTTATTATTCACTATGCATATAATCCCATACACCCATTTGATCTCAAATGATGATATGTACTGAATGTTGAGTGTCTGTGTTGAGTGCTCCAAAATCATCCATTTCATGCCTTCAATTGTACACAATGTCTTTCTAGTTTCTTTCTACTCGCACTCACATTTCATTTCATATGATCATCTAAAAATTGTGTCACTCTAAGGTCTCAACTATTTCCTCTTGATTGATTATACTCGGTAAGTTGGCTCACCAACTTGCCCCACTAAGTCAACTGTTCAAGTATGCTTGCCAAGTTGACCCTTTGAGTTTGGTCATCAAGTCACCCCACCAAAGTGCCTCGTCAAGGTCGATCTTTAGGTCTGCTCATCAAGCTCACTCACCAAGTCAGCTCACTCACCAACTTGCCCCAAGAAGTTTCCACTTTAAGCCCACTCACCATGTTAGATCGTTAGGCCAGCTCCCCAAGTCAACTCACCAAGCTGACAATTGAGGTACGCTCACCAAGTTGACTCTCTAAGTTTTCTCAGCAAGTCTGCCCCCTAAGACAAATCTCCAGTTCATCTCACCAAGTCACCCCCACTTGCCCCACCAACTTGCCACTTTAAGTCGACTCACGATGTCAGCTCACCAAGCCGACTCCCCTAGTCAGATTGCCAAGTTGACAATTCAAGTATGCTCACCAAGTTGACTCTTTATGTTTGCTCACCAAGTCAGCTCACCAAGTCACCCCCACCCAGTCACCTCAATGAGTCATCTCTTTAAGTCAACTCACCAAGTCAACTCACCCAATGGTTTTACCACCTTGCCTCGAAAAGTTGGCTCGTTATGTGTGCTTGCCAAGTTGCCCCACTGAGTTGCTTCTCTAAGCCCACTCACCATGTTAGCTCACTTTTTTAGCTCACCAAGTTGACTATTTAGGTACGCTCACTATGTGGGCTTACTAAGTCACCCCACCAAGTCATGTCAACAAGTCGATTGTTCAAGTATACGCTCGCCAAGTTGACTCTGAGTTCGCTCACCAAGTCACCTCAATGAGTTGACTCCTTAAGTTTTCTCACCAAATTTGCTCTCCAAGTCATCTCACCAAGTTGACTCACCATCTTGTCTCACCAAGTGGGGCTCTCTACATAGGCTCACCAATCTGCCCCACCAAGTAACCTTTGTAAGGTCGTTGATAATGTCGGCTTGCTAGGTCTATTCCCAAAGTCGACTCATCGAGTCAACTATTCAAGTATGCTCACCAAGTCACCTCACCAAGTTGACTCTTTAAGTTCGGTCACCAAGTCTACTTGCCATGTCAGCTCACCAATTCAGCTCACTAAGTCACCCCTCCAAGTTGCTTGAAGCAAAGAAAAAATTGGTGTCATTCAAACTTACCATATCTGAAGGGATATAATGGCTGAAAGTGCATATTATATTCATGGCACTAAATATGATGGCTGGAAATTGCATATCAAACCCATGTAGGATTATATTAGTCTTTCTGTTACAGATCATACTTCATATTATACCTTAAAGTGGTCATTTACTAGTCCCAAAGTGGTCTACAGAAGCCTACAATAGATAGCTAACATCTAGATGTGATACATGTTGATTATATGGCATTAAAACCTATGGATTGAATTGTTACAATTTGATTTGTGACTAATAATAGGTCTATAATCTCTCTTTTCAGTTTTAGCAGTAAACAATAAACTCATATTTTGCCATATCATTTAACTGTACATGTTTTGATTCATTGCATAGTCATTTCCTTTAATCATTTGTAATGTGTTATCATAAACAAGCATCAAAGTGAGCTCATTCTCATGAAGAGGGAACATGAATACCAGAAATATCATTAGAACCATTTTCATTGGAGCTAATAAAAAAAGCACATTAAGCTCTAAACCTTGTTTGTGTTCCTCAAGTTAAATGCTTGCAAAACAAACCTTCAATAACACCATTTTCAAGTTGCATATAAATGTCCATGGCACTGTCCTCACTATCCTTACCAGCATAATCATTTTTCAAGGCTAGAACTTACTTTTCATTTCATCCTCATGTACACCTACTTGCAACAGGGTGAACACTGACACAACATTCCTCAATAGACTAAAAGCATTGGATTACACATCCAATAGATGCTAAGTTTTAACTTTTTATTCTTTGATTGAAATTTTGCATTAGTACCAGTGTGACCTTTTCACACCTTCATAATCATTGTTGCTTCATGGAACTATCCTCACTGTCCTTACCAACATAATCATTTTTCAAGTCTGAACAAGTTGAGTTTTTTGACACTTAGTCAAGCTTCCACATTTGCTATAGATGGAGCCAGAGAGGAGCTTGATTAATGCCCTCCTCTTGAGGCTCCAAACCCAAATTCATCACAATTTCCTTAGTCTTGATACAACAACCAAACACTTGCAAATTTTGAACAATTTTATGTGTTCGAGCATCATCATTGTTAGTATTCACATAGCCAAAAATGTCCCTCTATTCACAAATTCATTTCCTGTAAAGAGTGAACAGAGAAAGGAACAGTGGGTGACTGATGAACAAACATAGTGATGCTCTTAAACAATGTTGTATGGTAAATTTCAAAATGATATCCAGAATGTGACCAAGCCTCCTTCATGATGCTCCAAATTTTCCTATTCGAATAGTGCCAATTTTTTAAATGCAAGGTAAATACCATTCAATCAGCTTTGATTACTATATTATCCATATTAAAATCTCTAATCATTTGGAGGAAAAGAAGTGGAGCTTCAACACCTATTTTTCTAGGACAAAGTACTTTTGTTTCTTCTATCAACAATTTAACACCTTATTAGAAGAACCACAAATGACATAGCCAATACAATATTCCAAGTCTCCTCTAAGATGTTCCTAATTTCTTTAACACCAGGTGACTACCATTGGCATTGATCAACTTTTTTTACCATATTATCCATATTACAAATTTACTACTCTAAAATGATGTCTAATTAATACAAATTTAGAGCCAGTACTTTAAAATGAAGTTAAATCAGTCCAGGAGTAAATGCCAGTACTTTAAAATGAAGTTAAATCGATCTAGGAGTTAGAGTAGAAACACCTTGGAAAAAGATTCATGAGAAAACATATTAGCATTGATCTTTAGCTAACTCATAATTTATTGATTAGAATTGCATAACGTCTATCTTTATCCACATCCTCAATCACCTTTTTTTTCTCATCCACTAGTGGGAGTGGAATCTGCAATCAAGTAGAAACCAATTCCCATGTGATCTCCACATGCATTAATTTTTGTTAAAAATAGACAGGAAAAATAGTATACAATTTGTTATATCAGAGTTCATATCTTGATTCTCCTCATCTTATTAGTGAATTTTGAATTGACTTCGAAGACATCTGTTTGTTCCACAGTTTTTGTATTTGGTTCTTTATTGAGAATTTTATGTTTCACACATGAAAGAGAATGTAGCGATCTGACAATATCTTCATCGGTCAAATTCAATTGAGTCTTCACTTCTGAGTAACTTAGCCTTTCGGATGCATTGAATAGCAAGAATGATGATGCCTGTGTATCATAAGCACAGAGTAAGTTACACAAGGAAAAAGAAGTGAATTCCAGATATATCAAGGAAACTGGCACTGATAAATGTGATGTATTGACTTTGCATATTTATGGTTTCTATAACACATCAATTTTAGTTTTCCTTCAAATAGATAGCATAAGTAGAAAATGAATCAAATTATCAATGTATGGTCATTAACCATTGCTTTAACTTATCCTACCCAACTAATTCTTAACCAAAATCTAGAAGAAGAAATTCCAAATAATAATCAGTATAAAATGACCTATAATGCCATTTTATATGAATCAAGGAATCTAACTATCAGCCAGTAATCAGCCAAAAAGGAAATTACCTGGTAAGTAGTAACAACAAGTTCCATAGGCTTAGGGTAAAACTTCCCATTAATAGTACAAGTACCCAGAGATTATATCCATGTAAGCTTTCTATGCTTTGTCTTTGTCTGATAGAACTGCTTGAACACCTCTACGCATCTTACCTACATTAAGTAGCAATGGTCAAAATGTTAACCTACTTTAGAAATTGGCAAATTTAAAAGGTATACTATATACAAAATGGGCATACCATTTTGGCTGGTAGGTTAAGATCAAATGATTTGTAACTCAGCCAAAACCCAGTTGTCAAAACTGTCACAGTCAAGTCTATTGTAGGATGTGTTTGAGAATTTTCATTAAGATAATCATCAAAATTTCATTGGTTCTCCTTTGCTAATGTTAAATCTATGACCTACGTACAAGCACACAAATTTTTACACAATTTACAATTAGATTAACTTCATTGATAAGAAACAAAGTGAGTTTTTTATTTATGTATGATGCAGCATACCATTCCCTCCATTTTAGAAGTAAACTGACCACCACACTGTTGCTTTAGCTTTGTCAATATGCTTCTTTCATGATCATCATTTGCACTTTTATCGAACAAAAGTCTCTATGCAAGCTTCTTCTTGTAATTTTGACAAATATTAATTATATATCACAACACATAACAAGACAAAGTCCTAAGTTTTAAAATAGCATTATATGGATGAAGATTGTCATTCATGTCATGAATTCTAGATGTGTAAAGTTTGTCATGAATTCCAAATGTGTAAAGTTGTCATTCCTCATGCTTTATGGCCTTTGGCAGAGTCTAGGTTAATCTATACTTGATAATTCCAAACAATAGTCATTTAAAATTTTTTAAAGCAATTAAAACTAGACTAGTACAAAAAGAAATTGAACCATATATTAAGAATATGGAGTATGTAACCTATACATACCGAAATAGAAAATGTATCATATTCTAATAAATAGAACTCTACTGTTATAAAAATTGGATTAGATTGTTTGAACTAATAAAGGTGAACTAGCTAAATAATGGGCTAGTAAAACATGCTTTATTGCTAGTGAGAAGCATTAAAAACTATATTAATGGTATGTTAGCCTGCACACCCAAATTTTGGGTTAGTTCAACCATGGAGATTCCTACAGTCCTATCAAATGGGTCATACTAGACAACCCTTCTATTCTACAAACATCAATGGGTGGTCCACATTGAGTGTCCAAATTTGTCCCTGCTAGCTTCTTATGGTTACCATCTAGTCTCATTTCAAATTATTGGTTGAGCACATTTGCTTTTGTATTCACTTCATTTAGTTGATTTCTCATTCAGACAATGGCATTTGAAGGTGATTTTCTGAATATTGATGCAATGAACATCTTTGAATATGATGAAGACCTTTTATGGCGAGATGGTCAGATATCCTCCTGAAGTTCTCACCATTTTTGACATTGTATTGATGGATGTAGCTATTCACCTCAAGCCTTTGTGGGAGAAGCACATACAGGTGACTGAATTATATTTTTGGAAAAATATGTTTTGTTAGTTACTATGTTTTCATTTAATGACTTTTTTGTTCCAGATTTTGTTTATTTATGCACATAAATATGCCTCAGACTTACATATAACTGCCATTGCATTCAGGCAAGAATATTCAATCTTAGAGATACAGTTAACATGCAAGATCTGAATCCATCAGGTAGGCAATTCTTTTTAAAGTTACGTCTTCATTGTTCAATGCTATTTGAAAAATCTAATAAGGGGGTTTTGTTGTCTTTGAAATCTAGATATTGAGAAGATGGTTTCAGTCAAAGGAATGATAATTCGGTGTAGCTCAATTAGACTGTTTGTGGATATGCTCAAGCACCAGTACCTGTTGATAGAGGTAATTCGTTGAATTGCAATTGAACTCTTAATATAATAGTTAAATGTGTCTTCATTTTATGTTATGTTTGTTTCTCAATTCTATTTTGCATAAACTGTGGCGAAGAATCTAAGGCTTTAAATAGATTCATGATTATGAAACTGATCTTAGAAGCTTTTAGATTCTAGGATTTTGCAAATAAGATCTTACTCCTTATTGTGACATGGCCACTATTGATCTGCTCTTTGTAACCTTAATTGGAACTAATAGGACACCATACATGAGGTTCTTCTCACATTGAGATGTTTGCTTGATGAAAGCTATATATGAGACAGCACATTTTTTTAGTGTGAAAAAATCCCTGTATGAGAAATTTTACACCAAATTTTATTCTTATATTCCATGAGAATCTTCTACCAAATTTTGTGAAATGTATTTCATGTTTTAAAAAAAAATCTCATATCTTTGCTTCACTACGTACCATGGTACTTGTTGTCTAAAAGTGTTTTTGTTGGATTTGTATTCACATCCTATTTTATACTTCAAATGCTTAGGTCAGATTGATGAACCTACACGTTGTGCAATGCCAGAATGTGCTGCTATGAATTCTTTGACATTGATGCATAACAGATGCAGGTAGGAACTTGTTGATTTTAGTTTATGGATGATTTGAAGCTGCATTTTCAAGAGTCTGAAGACAACTATATCCTTTTACTTTGTGCTTATGTTTACTAATAAGAAGATTTTAAGCCTACAAGAAATGCTTGATGTCATTCTAGAGGGGGAAATCATGTAAACTGTTAGCTTGCTGATGCACGAAAAACTTGTTGATGCGGACAAACCTGGTGATTGAATCAAGGTGTGTCTGACATTACATGATATACAAATTCTACACTCATTTTTTTTTGCCAAGTGTTAGCATTTGAAGGTTGACATTGGTTTTTTTTTTGTAGGTTATTTGGATTTTTAGAGCTATGACAGTTAGAGTGGGACCAAACCAAAGGATTTTGAAATCTCAATATAAAGCAAAGCTCTCAAGCCTATCTTAGTCCATTTAAGTTGGAAATAAGGACCTTAATGTTGTATTCTATGGTTTCTAATTCTAATTTTTAAATCATTTGCTGGTGCAGACCTACATCAATTGCCTTCATCTGAAAAAGGTAGACAAGACAAGATTGCGAACCAAAGATCCAATGGAACATCATACCAATAGTGATAGTTTTGCCTCTTTTCAAAAGGGTGATATGTCACTAGCTGATTATGAAGCTAAGGTATAAACTCATACTTTTTTCCTTTTGTATATAACATGAATTTTGCAAGCTCTAAAATTGAATTTTGACTGCTAATTTCCAAATTGAGAAGTTGAAAGAACTATCTCGCATGCTTGATATCTATGAGAGGCTAACTAGGTCCTTAGCTCTGAGTATTTGGGAGCTAGAAGATGTAAAGAAAGGGCTCTTGTGCTAGGTATCTTTCTTTTCATTCATGTTCGATTAATTGGTAATTTTTTGCATGTTCTTTGAACCATATGTTAACCATTATGCTTCTTAAACAACTTTCTGGGGGAACTATAGTAAAACTAGTTTCAGGCACTACTTTTCGTGGTGATATCAACATCCTACTTGTTGGGGATCTAGGTATGAGTAAGTCTCAACTACTTTAGTATGTGCATAAGTTGCCTCCTCGAGGCATTTATACAAGTGGTTGTGGAAGCTCTATCATTGGTTTGACTGCTTATGTATCAAAGGATCCTAAAACTAGTGAAACAGTAAGTTATTAACACAATTTGTTGATCATTGAGCTCTTTGGGCTACCTACTCCCCCACTACTACCTACCACTTTATTCAATATAAAATGCTTATTTGTTTGAACTCAACAGGTTCTAGAAAGTGGAGCATTGGTAATGAGTGATAGGGGTGTTTGCTGCATAGACGAGTTTGACAAGATGTCAGACAATGTTCATAGCATGTTACATGTGGTGTGATTTTTCTTTGAGCTCATCGAATTATGTGCTTTTACTGGTTTCTTGACTTCATAATCTATGTTGTTGGTTGACTTGTATATCAATGTCTAGTAATTCTTTTGAAGTAGGTTATGGAACAACAAACAGTGTCAATTGCAAAGGCTGGGATCATAGCATCTCTGAATGCAAGAACATCTATTTTAGCTTGTGCCAATCCTAGTGGTTCATGCTACAACCCTAGATTGTCAGTGATTGACAATATCCAACTTCCTCCAACATTTCTTTCTAGGTGGAGTATGTTTGGTTTTAGAATTCAAGCTACAGAATTTATTTGTTGTCACTCAAGTATAAAAGAATCACAAGAAATGCCTACAGGTTTGATTTGATCTACCTAGTGCTTGATAAAGCTGATGAAAAATTGCATAGGCCCCTTGCAAGGAATCTTGTTGCATTACATTATGACGAGCCAGAGGTAAGTTCTTATTTGGTCAATACTATGTATATCACTTATGCAAGACAACATATACATCCTAAGATATCTGATGAGGTAGCAGAAGATCTAATTTGTGGTTATATTGAAATGCGTAGGAAGGGAAACTTCCCTGGTAGTAGCAAGACAGTTAGCTCAATATATTCTCAAATTCAATTTTTGTATAGTATGCTTACAAGTTACACACATGAAAAAAGTAATAGTATATTTCATACTTCTACTGAAGAATGCATCTAGATGCAGGGCAATTCTCATGTTATGTTAACTTGTTCTCCTGAATGAATTGTATAGGTTATCACAATGACTCCACGCTAAATTGAAAGCTTAATAAGAATAAGTGAAGCCCTCGCCCACATCAGATACTTTGAGTGGGTAAGAAAATCCTATGTAGACAAAAGTGGGTTACATTCCTGAATGTTTTAAAGCTAGATTGAGGCAATAAAATGATATCTTACATTCCAATTTTGCAAGTTGACAAGTGTGATGTGGCAGAATCCTTCTGGCTTCTTGAAGTTGCACTTCAACAATCTGCCACCGATCATTCAACTGGTAACCATTGTGCATCTTTGGCAATGAGGATTGTCAGTTCATTTAGTTGTATATTGAATGCATTATCATCACAACATTAGTTAGCTTTGAAAGAACTATGTTAATTGGAAGCCACTGAATGCATTTGAGTGTCATGGTTACAGGGACCATTGACATGGATCTCATAAACATGGGAGTCTCAGCCAGTAAAAGAATGAGATGAGCCAATCTTATTTCATCACTGAGGATTCTTATCATGAAAGGATATAGGTAGGGGGACCATCAACCCATATTACCAAGGTAACATTCTTTATACTACCCAAAATAGTGTTGAGAAAATTGGTTGTATAGCACCTAACCAGATATGAATGAATGCGATCACAGTTAATGGAGGAAATGCACAAATAGGGATTTAAGGAAGTTAGCTTGAATGATGTAAGTAATTCTTTGTTGTGGGTAAATCTCAAGCTATTTCCAGCTTCATTTTCTTGGGGGAAATGAATACATTATGAGTTATGTTGTTCAATTTCAGATTCGTAATGTAATTGGAAACCTTGTGAGTGAGGGGTTTGTTACAATTCATGGGGACAATGTGAAGAGGACTTGAATGAGTTTTGAGGATGATATGGCCCCTATAATAATTAGTAATTAATTATTTGATAAGACTATGATCAGTGTGTTGTGGCAAACTGCTTTAATATGCCCTGAGCTTCATGCTTTGTAGTACATCGATGGGTACTTTCTCTTGTAAAAAAATCAAGAAAATTTAAGGAATCCAAAGCATGGGTGTACTATCTATGACAAAGACAACCACCGAGGTAATGATGGATATCTTATAATTCTTGCTCAGATAAGAGGATGATAATTATAAATTATGAGAATCATTGGTGTTTTGTTCTATCAAGTTTTGGAGTAAGGAAAAAGTAATTGCAATTATAAAGGTATTTTTTTCAGCCAACGTAATGGAAAAAGTTCATTTTAATGTTCACAATGGAATTTGTCCTCTCCCTCTAGTTTCACATGGTTACCTAAATATAAAGAGAATTAAATATAAAAAGAGCAATTTATTTTAATCTATATTTTAAATTAAATATGAAGAGGAAAAATTAGAATGTAATCTTGATGTAGTGATGATTCTATGGTGGTGACTTCAACAATTGAGAATGCTGAATATCATCAACAACTTGTCTTCCATACACACCAATGATGTCAATCATGGTGTCGTGAAGACTTGGTTTGCTATGAGTAGCCACAAGGGAGAAACAACAAAAGTGCAAAATGCAGATGAATTTACTTGGCACAATGCATCATATGCTCTACTATGAAGCAACTACAAGATGTGCAAACACATAGCTATTAGCTATTTCTCTAGATATGATCATAAGAAGTTTTCAAGATGTAGAACATTTTTATTATAAACTTGAAGAACTTATAAGGAAAAGGGACCGAAAAAAATGATGGCGAAGAATCATTATCAAATTGCGAAGTCATTATTCAAAATTTATGAATCAAAGGGAATCACAATGTACAAGATATTATATAGGTGAATTCAAAAGCTTTATAAGAGTCTAGCAATCATGACCATGATACATTGCAAGGATAATCTCTAATTAATGCTACTAATAGTCAGTTTCAAGCCAGAGAATTCAAGAAAGAATAGGGATTGTTTGAAATTACTCAGATGCAATACTGATGCAAATTCCTTCTATAGTACTGATGCAAGTTTAATTTATTCAAATATATATATATATCTACTGTTTTAAATTTATAGAGTGAGATTTATATGTAGTACAACTAAATGTTTCAACTAGTATACAGCCAGCCCGACCGAGCTAAAGCAATTGAGTGTCATGAATACATTCTTGATAAGATAATATAATTATCATAGTACATAGTACAACTTTTTTTTATAACACTCAAATTTATGTTTGAGATTACAAATTCTATACCTGAAATATAAATTTTTTGACAAGAAAATCAATAAAAGCTGATTATCAAAGAGTTCAAGTTGTAGATCCCACCATGGCACAAGGAATTCCAGTTTATTTTTCTTCCTACAATTGACTTTCCATTGGACCAATCTCAGATTTCTCGAAACCGTTTTTCCTCCTCCTACAATCCAACAAAGAGTGTGTATCAAATCTAGAAAATTTATAAATAATCAAGTCATCTACACAATCATGTTCATCTCATTCCAAAGTTCAATCAAAGGTCAAGATAACTAATTGCCTTAGATTTCCATATTGGAAAGGATAATCCAAGTTTTGGGGCTAGATATCATTAGTGTCGAGTTTGTGCAGATTGACCAAATGGATAATGGTTAGATTTTTCTACATGGAATTGAAAGACATTGTTTCAAGGTTTGATGAAAAAGATTTGTTTTTGAGCATACAGATTGATGTATCTTTGAATGGGATGCAGGAGCTCGGTGACAAACTATTTGCCAAAGTACAAGAGGAATGAATTATTTTTAATTGCCTTAAATTTTCTACATGTTGAGTTTCTCCTCAATATAGAAGTTTTTTGTGAAGGTCCTCGAAGAATGAATAAGGAATGAAATTGAAGAAGTATAGGAATCTCAAAGGTAAGTTTATAAAGTTTCTATTGAATTTTAATATATCAGAATGTGCAAAGTAAAGTTTTGCAAAAGAGATTTATGCATAGAGTTGTTGTCCAGATTTGACAATAAGGTAAAGATAGGATTTTGGTTATGATAAACCCATCTAATGATAATACAAGGAAATTTTGGAATGTTTTTGGTCATTAATAGGCTTGAGTTTTCAAAACTATTCATAGAAGCTAGCATGTGGGAAGTCTCCAATTTTGACAACTTGATAGTACTAATTTCATTCAACTTCTTTGACAACATTTTTGAGCAATTATTTTAATTGTATTTTTAAAATTTATAGTTCGGAGTTTAGCTATTCAAATTATTTAAATAATCTTAAGTATAGAATTATAAAGAGTCTTTAGCAATTCAAAAAGATAATTTTTACTTCTAAAAATCTCTACTGTGTTTACTTACTGTTGTTCATTTTTTTGCAGATTACCTACTTAAGTTTTCACTATGATGCATGAATAAGAAGACATTTGAAACTTTAGTTTCTCCACATTTCAAGCCTTGTGAACTACTGTTGTATCATTTGCAGTAACAAAAAAATCTCTGCTTTCATTTGTTTCCATTGGGGGATCCAATGGAGGTGAATTATGTAAACTGATTTCAGTTGCCACTTGCAATAAACTTTCCTCACTCATTTCATGCATGGAAAAATGGATCTCACTCCCATCTACTGCAACTAAATCAACTACAATTTTAATAGCTAACATTGGATGATCTCTTGAGTGAGGCTGTGGAAGCCTGTATGCATCCATCACCTCATAGCAAGCTTCACATAGATCAAAATCTGGGCAAACATTACAATAGAAATGCCACCTAAGAAAGGGAATAGTTGAGAAACCGTCATGGCAATACTAAACAGATGAAGTATTGGTATCTTCTTCAATAATCCCCTAGGCACTGCCTCTAGTGGAAACACTTGTGTCTGAAGGAACTGGGAAAGATTTGTTATTCTCTATCACATCATCTGTTGCCAACATTGTCTACTTTGGGAAGGGAACCTAAATCAACTTGGAAGACATGGCCAAGCTGGAAGAGAACAAAAAATAAAGAATTTTAGGCATTTGCGAATGCAATTATCCCAAAAGAGTCAGTTTTCGCTAAAGAAAATACAAACTAAGCATATTTGAATATCAAAGTAGAAACCTACAGGATGTCTGAACTACCTCATAAGGAGAAAATAGAAGCCTTTTTAGTAATGCAACAACAGGTGCAACAGTAGAGCATGTGAGCGTTCACTATTACTATCATCATCATCTTCTTTGTCCATACTAGCCAGTTCACCATCAGACGTACCATCATCTTCATCTTTATCTACTAATGTGGCATCACACTCCATTGTGGCAAATTAAGCTCCCTAATTGATTGGATTAACTAGTGCATCTATGTTCTTTTTAGTAACATCTGACTTGAACTTATAGATAGCAGATCCACTGCTACAACTAGTATTTGACCATGGTTTTTCTGTGGACTTTTTCCAAAATATGTTTGTTAGCACCACATGCAACCAACACAGATATCAGGAAGCAAAAAATAAACTTCAATCCTTCAAGTTTAATTTTGCAAGAAGATAGCTTGACCATTATATTAATTGTGCCCTTGACAACATGCTTTATGGTAGGCTCACCATTTGCCAGCTGAACTAAGAAATTGAAGTAGGCTTTGACACTCGAAATATCAAATGACAAAAATTCTTTCTCTAGACTGATAAGAATTGTATCCAAAAAATGATCAAGAAGCTCTCTAGATTTTAAATGAGATGATTAAAGAGCATTTATGAAAGCAATTGTTGAGTCCCTTACTGAATTGGCAATTCTATGTGTTGATGCAATACTTGATGATGATATAATGGTATATCCTAAAAACCTTTTCTCCAACCATCCAGCCAAAATTAGGCAAATCCATCAATAAAAAATTTCATTGCAAATCCTACTTTATGTTGAAATAACTAGGATCGTCAGTCAAAAAGTTGACGAAAAGATACAACACCTTTACATTTACTGATTCACTAGGGCATCCATCCAAAGAATCAAAAAGAGCTAAAAGGTTGCCATGTTCTCCCAAAAAATTTCATAACTTCAACTCGTTCAACATATTTGATTCCCTAGCATGACTCAAATAATATTTAAGCACATCAAGCTTATTTGGATCCACCCTAAAACATTCTACTGTATCATCTACATTTGTGATTACATTGTCTTATACAGCTAAGTATATATCCTTCGAGTTAATTTCACTTACCAAACCTTCCATTTGCTTGATTACAAATAGATCAGCATAGATGTGCCTCTCTTCATTTTTGGGAATCAAATAATTTAGGAATGCCTCACATTTATCGTTTGTACCCTCAAACTGTCTATCAAACTTCATGATCATTATAACAATAGTTAATAGTTAATGTAGCAGGTTTGTTAGGATTTTACTCTCAACCAAAAACTCCCATAAATAATATGATTACAAAGTGAAAATTCTCATGCGAGTGACATTTCCCAAAAGGTCTTCAAGAAGCTCAAAGAGGTAACGAATTCATTATCATGCATAATGAGAAAGAAAAAGAGACAAAAAGTAGTGCTTCCCTAATAAAAAAGTGTTTATAGAGAAAGAAGAAGAGAACATACCCAAGATCTGGTGTTGCTCATGAGAATGGTGATGTTAACTTCAAAGGCTTTAGATAAAACAACTCCTCTTCTTAACTAATAACTCTTTGTGTGTGATATCTTCTTACCTACTGTCAATGAACATGACATTGTAAGAAGACTCTGAACAAAGATAATATTTCATGAATATCACCATGTGTTTCTACACATTTTTCCAATTGATGATGTAATAATGCCTACAATACTTCACCATATAATACTTACCCATAAGGGCAAATAGGATAGTGCAAAGAGAGCTATTGGATTGTTGCATTTAATTTTCCAAAAAGCACAAACCTACTAAATCCACTTCATTTCTAAGTTTCCACATATGAAGATTATATCTTGTATCAAAATTTATATGGACCATAACTATTTAATTACTCGCAAATTTGGGTGTTGTTTGTGAAAAGAGGATTTAATATAATATATTATTGTGCACTAATTCCATGTTTCCCATAAATTTTCTCATGCACATAATAATAGTTTTTAAAGACAGTAATAAGGAGGTCATGAAGCTACCTATGAGGGTTTAACAGACATTGTATAGAGAGGGATTAACAACAAAGATTGTATTAAGAGGGATTGGACTTTAAAATAGAAAAAGAAGCATTTATATCTCTAAATTATCAAAGGATTGAACAAAGTCCATATAATTTTGGAGCTTTTGAGACGAAGTTCTAAACATATAAAAGACTAGGAATGTTCCCCAATCCATCTAAGCATATGGGTATTAAGGGTTGAGATATGTGTAGCGATAGTCATGAACATTTCTTTTTCTTTGCATTTTTCCTACATTTGATACTTTTCTTATAGGTGGACATGTCTATCACAAACATCCAACATGTCTGTCCTTAGACTTCATGGCAAAAACCTTACAAATGACACAAAAAAAATAAGGACATGAACCATGCAAACATCTCTAATAGCTTGTGGATATCCCAAAGATGCATAAGTGCATGACTTGTGAAAACCAAACAGATAAGACTAACTTGTATAACAAGTGAATAACCAAAATGATTTTATGTTTGTGTTATGTTTGACAATAATAATGATATTTGGATTCAAGTATGAGGAAATTTGTATCAATCAATTTATTAAATATCATTTGAATACAAAGAAGATTTTAAGAGATTCAAGAGCATAATTATAAGCCAAATTTTTGGAAGACCTAAATCAGACCTAAGTGAACAGACATGTGAAGGCTTATTTTGAATATGATGAGTAGATCTAAGGCAGAATTTTTATGAAGGTATATTCCAAGTTTAGAGCAATTATTGAAAAACACTATTTCAAATCTTAGTGGATTATTCATAAGTACAAGGTAGATTTTTTGAAGACCTTGAAGGAGATCTAAGGCAAATCTACCTATATTATAAACACTTTGCATTTCAAAGTTCAGTTCCTTCTGCATTGCAGGATTTGAGGTTGGTGTCTCTTGTTAATTCAGCCTACAAATTTGTTTGAAGTTATATACATACATACATATATGTGTGTGTGTACATACACACACAATTCTCCTACAAGGATTTCCATGCTAAATAGTACATGCATCTTGTCTTCTTTTCTTAGAAATCAACTATGTGAATGCTTTCTACATTGCTTTTAGTTGACTAAATATATATAATAAAATATGCAGGTTTCTATGCCAAACTAGCTCAATTGTGGACAAATATCTAGTAATTCGGATTTAAACTAAGCAAGAACTATATGTTCAAGGAACCAAAAGATGACTGCAATGAGACTATTACAAGCGAAAAAACTTCAGTCTTGTTAAAGAGAATTGGGATGTGTGTTTGAAGACTTAACAAATTTGAGCTTCACTTGGTTTCAAGAATACTATAATATTCTCTACTTAACAAGGCCAACCACGTGAAGGTGGAAGCTCATCTGGCCTCACCCCCCTCCCCCTAACATCAACCTAAAGTACCCATTATCATCTAATTACATACTTCATTCATTCATTCATCCATTTATGAACTATAACATTCAATCAATAAAATCACATAACATTCATTAATATGATATAAAATTCATTAATACACAATACTAATCAAAACTTCATTAACACATAACAATATTCATTAACATAAAATGAAAATTTGTATTAATACGCATCACTCATACATAATTACTTAAAAAAAAGTTCTTTCATTATCCAACAAGGTTTATCAAAGAATATTTTTAAAACATCATTTATTTTTTTTGTTTTTCTGAGCTCTCTTAAGAAAAGTGCTCATAGGGACATCCATATCTGCTCCATTCTCCTCCTCTTCTGGCATCTGTAATGTCAAATTATGATGGCTCCTTCTCTTTGGAGGAGCAGGAGGTTGTTGCACTAGAGGGGGTTCTATTGCAAGAACAAGTGAATGCGATAAATTGGCATACTCCTTTTATTTTTCTAACTATTACAAGTTTGTAATTAAGTATGAGTACAACATAAAATGCATTTTTCTTACTTGACAATACCACATGATGTACATTAACATTTTGATCTACCACTGCATCAACATGTTGAACACTTTGAAAATGGTCCAGTCCTTCAGCATGATGTTCAACATGCTCTGAAATATTCAAAAAAGCATACATGTCAAATTCCAATTGAAGATGTTAAATTGTATTCATAATTGCATAATTAATTTCCAATAGAAAATTAATACCTCCACCACTATAATACACATCATGGCCTTCGTCAGGAGTTGGTTCTATGGTAGGATATGAAGGCTGCAGTAAAATGTTATGCACATTGCTATGTAGTCAATTTACGTTTAAAACTAATACCAAAAAAGAATCTTCTTAACTATTTAATTTCATTTACTTTTCATCTGACCAATTTACCTGTGAGATATCATTTGGTGCACTAGATTCTTGGGCAAGGCTTGTAGATTCTTCACGTAGGCATACAACCACAACTTTATAGCCTTCCTTCAAGGCAATTTTTCTATCTTCATTTGTGACCTCCACATTGAAATCTATGCCCTATGTTTTTTGCTTGATAACGTCAGTTTTCCATGTATGGTTTCATTAAATAAAATTGTTTGCAACATTATATTAAAAAACGAAAACAAAATTCATTGCTCTACTTACAAGTCGAGACTGCATATTCATATAGCCACCAGAGCCAAGTTTGTGTTGGCCAACCTTTTCTATTCTCACTTTTGTAGCCACGGATGTGTCCTGCAATCTATGAACAACTTCAAACACCTTAGATTATATGTTTACAAATATCAATAATTAGTGTATGATTACAATGTACTTAATACTATAATGACATACCTCTTTTTTCCCTGTGTTGCTTCATTATCTCTATCTTCACATAGTCTTTTCTCCTTTGCATCTTCTATTATTTCATTCCACTCCATTGGTGGAATCATAGGATGACGGTCGTACTTTGGGTTATCCTTAAGACCCCTTCTATATTGATCCCTCACAGTCTTTATATGTTTTGCTGCTCTTTTCAGAAAGAGGCCAGTGTCAAAATGGTTTTTCCCAAATTTCTCCTCAATGGATGCAATCAGCTAATTTTTTAATTCCCCAACTTGTAAATTCCACCTTTTTAAAAAAAAATAGATTGTTAGATCAATAACTTTAATATATTACAATAAATAGAAGAAAAGAAAAAATATGTAGTAATGATATGAAACTGCATACCTCTTACGTATGGTGGACCCAAACAGTCTTAATGTCATATGAAAAAGATGTTCAAAGAAAGCATTATTACCTGTAAAAACATAAAGGATTTATCAGTCCAAAATGAGTAATGTAAAAGTAAACTAAATTTACACTTTAATATAATATAAATTTTAAAGCACCTGGAAGCTTTTGTTCTCTTAATGGAAACATAGTTTTCTTATTCAACAACAATGTTCCTTCATACGAACTAGTACTAATCACATGAACTGCTCTAGGAAATGGATCAGCTTTAGTAGTACTACTCTCTATTGCTCTATCAACTGAAACATCATAACAATTAAATGACAATTTTAGTACTACTCTCTATTGGTCTAACTCCCTGCATATGTCCATGTCTCTCTATGTGTGGCTATATGTGTGTGTGTGTGTGTGTGTGTGTGTGTGTGTGTGTGTGTGTGTGTGTGTGTGTGTGTGTGTATGCATAGTGTGTATATGCATGTGTTTCTATGTATGCAAGCTTCTATAGACATCATTTAAGCACTAATATGCTACTTCATTGTTCATCAACTTGTAGAAAGACATTACAAAATATAGCACATTAAAAAATATAGCAAAACAAGGTTTTACCAGTTCTATTGGGCATAGACAATGATGTTTGCATGGTCCTTGTTGCTGACAATGCAGTAGACAATAGTGGACCACCAACCGAAGGAGGAGTTCACACTTCATCATGAGCTGAAGAATAGAATATTGTTAGCAAAGACATTTGCAATGGATAAAGATCAAATGGGATACTATCGAGAAACATTGACAAAAAAAAAAGGGTAAGTGTTATAATGTTGATCAAAACAAACAAAGTGTTACTTACATGAAGGTGTTGTGAAACAACCCTGACCATGTTCAGCATGTGATGTCGCAACTGGCACATATGTCTATATAAGAACACATAAAATTAGAGATCATGATCCATAAGATACTATAAAATATTAATATCTATTGAACTTCTATTACTACTTTAGTCGAATTACTACTTACTTTCAAAGATTGGATTCTATGGTCCAATTCTATTCTCAGTGCCTCTTTCTCCTCACTTCTATCAGCTTTGATGATAATTTGAACAAGCTCATCAATATATCTTTGTGTAATTTTTTGAGTGATAAATACAGGGTCAGTACTAAGGCCAATGTCATGTAGATATGATGCTTGTATTTTAGATTGCATTTGATTAGCGATCATTGTAGGTTTTTCCTATCATTTGTGGCATCAAATATTTGTATACTTTCATCAAAATAACTCCAAAGCCATAAAGAAAAGAACATAATGATAGGATATTTTTTTCTATATTAACATTAATATTTTAAAATAATTAATGTTTACCTCTACTGAAGTTGTCTGATATGGTGCATCCATATCGCCTTGTGAAAAAAATTAGTAAGTCTTAGAAATCAGCAGTGAAATTAAAGTAATAGACTTACCAAAAAAAAAATTAATAATAAAGTAGATTGTATATGTAAATCATTTGTCTTAAGTTAAAAATTTAGTGTAACTAATGTTTATATCTAAAAAAATATTTTACATGTTCTCCTTAATGTTTATACGTGTACATATGGTTTGGAAAGAAATATTTGGTCATCCATGTCATCATCACCATCATCATCATCATTAGTAGTAGCATCATCGTACTTTTCACTTTGATCATTGTCATCACCACCACCATCTTCATCACCATCATCATCCTCTTTATTACTATCATCATCATGACCATCATCTCCATGATCATCAACATCTTCGTCACCATGATCATGATCGTCATTAGCATCATCATCATTATCACCATTATCATTATCATGACCAAAATCATCACCATCTTCTTCTTCTTCATCACTGGGTAACTGTCGTTTCTGATAATCATTTACTTCCTCTTGTGCTTCTTCAATATCTTCTTCTTCAATCACATTATACTTTATCGACCTTCCTCTTGGGTCATGTCTAACAAAAAATGACCAACCTGGTTTGTCTAGAACACCAAAGTAAAACACTTTCTCGCATTGACTTGGAAGAACATAGGGCTCATCTTCGACTGGCTCAAATGACCTTGTATTAATCATAGTAAATCCACTGTCATGTTCAATAACAGTCCTATCGGGATCATTTCGATTCAGTTGTAACCTAAACCATTTGATGAAAACTATAAGTATTTTGAATGAATTAAAGTCACACTCAAGTATATCATCCAAAATTCCATAGTATCAATTTTCAGATTGTTGAGGATGTATGTCAATTCTAGATGAAATATTGGTGACCGCAAAGACAACACTTATCCTGGAATATTGCATCTAACTTTTTTGTGCAGAATTTATAGCCATGGTAGTACATAGCTTTGTGGTGTTTGACCTGCAATTATTCAAACATGTCAAGAATCTTCTCATTGATTTGTGAGTTGATATTAAACTTATGTCTCATGATTAGTAATCTTATGCATACCTTTGTATCTCTTAAGCCATATATTAGATCAAGTACCCTTGGCATAACTTTGGGATCTCCATTATGATGAGCTTCTTTAACCAATGATGCAACACCATCCCATGTTAATGAGTGACCATTTTCTTGAGACTGTTCAATCCACACTGTCATCCAATCAAGATTTTTTGCAATATACAAGTGTAGTGCATCCCACTCACAACCAACTATAAAGAAGACAATTACACTAGCTAGAAACAACTTATATATATTGATGATGGATAAGAATTATTAAATTATAAAAAAAAAATTATAATTACCTCTCACCCTCCTCAATCTACCTTTCCCCATCAGGTACTCCCCTTTGAATTTTTCATTACAGTTGGGATCCCAAATGTGATCTAGATCGATACCTGCTACAAACTTTGGAAGATATTCACTGATATACACCATGGTCTGGTATATCATATATCTCTCTATCATTGAACCCTTAGGACGTGCTCTTTGTCAAACCAAGCCCTTCATAAATTTCAAATGTCTCTCAACCATCCACATTGATCTAGCTTATATAGGTCCATGAAATTCAATCTCCTCAACTTGATGTATGAGGTAGTGTTCTTGAGCATTGAAAAATGTTGGAGGTATACACTTTTGCATTTCACACATAACCTATGGAATTTTTCTCTTCCAATATTTTATATCTTTTTTATCAATTTCTTTAGATGATAACCACCTAAATGAGATTCAACACACAAAAACACAGAGGAGATTTCAAATAAAATTATACAATAGATTTCGGATAAAAAGCTACAAATCTAAGAAAATACACTCTTCTAACCTCATGTATTTTCCAAGATCATATATAACTTGTTTAATACTGTTTTCAAACTATTGTGGGAGGGATAGAGGTAGGACGAACTTTAATCATTAAAAAATGATCATTTCAATATATTATTAAATAATGCAACTGGTACTACATTCAATCTTACAAATATGCTATAAATAGAAAATATGACTTGCCTTGAGGAAGGTATGCCAATCATGTGTCTTCAACCCTGGCCCAAAATCACCTTTCTTTGATAGAAGAGTGCTTATATTTGCAACAAATCCTATTGAAATTTTTTTTTTTTAATGACTTCTTTTAATGCATCACTTTGTTACTCCGTTAATAACCAAGGAAGGGCACTTGTATTTATGCAATCTCCATTCCTATTTGATTCAATGAAAAATTTTAGTGCATGATTAGATTCATGAATGTCAATACAAATTTTAGCAATTTGTTCTCTATCATGCCTTCCATCTAACATTTTCTATAGTGTCTCTATTACATTCATTCCAATATGCATAGCATCAAACAAATGCACGATTGGGAGATCTTTGTAGTATGGTAACCCACTAAATTGAGTAGGATAACTTTTCATTCCTCTAAGAAGTTGGTCATTGATGCCTTGATGACCTTCATGAGCATCAGTTACAACATTAGTAAATATAAGACAATATCAAAATACAAATTGTAAACTTTGGATGACAAATTGGACATTACCTTGATGATTTAGTTGATCATATTCCAACTTCCATAAATGAGGTGTCATTTTTCGTGGCCTTGATGATGTCTCTTCCTTCCCATTGAAAAGATTTTTTTTGGCAATTTGATACCTATGATTATTGTGGAGAAAGTGTCTAAACTCATCAAACACCTACTTTCCTAAACTTCTCGAATGATGACATTTCATCTTCGGACCACAAACTGGACATGCAAATTTTTCCTTTGTCTGAAGATCTAAAAGATCATGTATAATTGGATCATGTACAATTGTCATGTGCAACTTAAGAATTCGATACTAATGTGTAAGCACTATAACAGACCAAAAATATGTGATCTTAACAATATAACATATCACAAAAATGAGTTAGCCTAGGGCCATCATGTATTGTCTATACAAGCATTGCATCGAATTGAAATTGTTGATGTCCTATCAGTCTAGAGATGTCATACATAGTGATTCCATTCCATAACTTACACAACTTGTCAATTAGGGGCTCAATATACATTCTTATATCTTTAACTTGGTATTTACCTAGCAATTGAATGAACATAAGCATTACGTAATTATTATAACCATTTTCATGCACTATTTATAAATTAATTTAGATAACTATAAAATAAAAAAATACCTGGCACAATCATTGACAACATTATGTGCTCCCTCTTTATGGACATCCAAGGAAGAATGTTATTGTTAATAACAAAAATAGGTCATACTGAGTAAACAGATCTCATATCTCCATATGGATTGACACCATCCGTTGCCAATGAAAGTTTCAGATTACGAGGTTCTTCTTTAAAGTGTGACCATGTTTCTTCTATCTCTTTAAATGCAGAACCATTGGTAGGAATTCACATAATGTCATCCTGACTTCTATTGTGTCCATGGTAATCCATAAATTATGCCAAGCTAGCGCACCTGAATAACCGTTCAAGATGTGGAGTAATGGGAATGTACCAAAGAACCTTGTGAGACACTTTTTTTTTTTGATCTGACCGATATCTACTAACATGAAAATCAAGACATTCTATTGAAAATTCATGTTGTTTATGATATAGAATATGATC
The DNA here is from genome assembly GCA_028749045.1 of Cupressus sempervirens. NCBI lineage: Eukaryota > Viridiplantae > Streptophyta > Pinopsida > Cupressales > Cupressaceae > Cupressus > Cupressus sempervirens. The sequence goes on along the minus strand of CM053786.1, from coordinate 211,356,122 downwards.
ATTGGGACAGGCATGTATTGTCAGATACTTCATTCCAATCTGATCCATAATGTTAGATAATTCTTAGTACGAACGAGGCAAAATGTTTGATGGTGGTAACAAAAAGTCACTAATCAACCTACAACAATAAATATTCATTGTTAATATAATGAATAGTAATTGTATGCTAACATTGAAGATGAAAAAAATGACATACCTTAGCATACATGACATTGCTACATTGGATATACTATTCATAACCTTTAAGTTCACCAACAACATTATAGCTGATAGTAGAGTTGTTTGGGAGCCTGGGTATAAGGGCTTGTGTGCCTTCTCAAGTAAAGGTATATCAAGACCATCTTCATAATTATTATTAGATTCGCTAGTACCATCATTGTGAGCCTCTTCATCACTTGCCCCAATACCATCTTCTTCAATCATGTCCTCTGGCACATAATCATCCTCTTCCATGGGAGTGTTATCCTAAGCTTGGATATTCACACCTCCATGTTCCTCCAGTAGGAAATCCACATTCAGAAATGGACAAAAATTGTGGCCCCCCTTCAACATGAACATATTGCCTACAATGACTCTAGGCTATTGTGATTAGAATTCTTTGATTCTTTAAATACTTAGACTTTTTGCAAGGACAATAACATTTATCATGTTTTCTTCGAAACTGAGCCTACAATGCAACTATTGTCTCATTATTTTCTTCTAGATTCATATTTTCAAGCGTGTTCTTTCTTCACAAGAAAATATACCTACAAATTGGACATGTTGTGATTAATGTTTATATCTGCACATATGGTTTTTGTTAATTAATGTTTTCAAATGTAACTAAAATGATTACAAACATATCGAAAAGGACCTTCACAGGGTCTTATTACATCAACTGTTCTAATTAACATGGTCATGTTGGTTATCTTGAGACCTTAATGTCTTCTCATGCCTTCAACCTTGACCTTGATGCTCCTGCATCATTCTCCCAAGGATTAAGGAAATTCAGATCATCATGGAATTGAGTAGGCAGACTTTCTAGGAAGTTGCAATACTTCAACCTTGTAAGTGTCACATCAATGCAATGGGTACTAAAAAAACAATTTAAGTTGATGAGAAATGGTTGTTATGAATTCAAATTGTAAGCGTCACCTCAATGTATTGGGTATTAAACAAATAATTCAAGGTGATGAGTATGGGTTTTTATGAACCACAACTCATGAAATATGCATTAAGTCCATACCTATTGTTTACAATGAGTATGGGTTTTTTTCTAAGAACATACCTATTGTTTAGAATCAGTAAGTTTCTATATCCTCTAAGAAATTTGAAGCAATGAGCCAAAGTCACACAGTTGAAGATGATCATTATCCCCTCAAAGTTCCATCGTTTGATAAATTGTTGCATTGAAATCTGATCTAGAAAGGGCCTTTCCACATAGTATGTTGGCACTATTTGGCAATCCTCAATCATGTGGTTATTGCAAAGAGGCTAAGGACCAAACATGGAATCATGGAGATAGTGCATAGATGTACAAGGAAAATTTGTTGCTCTTTAGCTACTAATCTTGCTTTGTTCTTGTCAATTAAAACATTATTTTTAAACTTGATCTTAATACTTTTTATAATCAATGGCTTTCTTTCCAATGTCTATCTCTCAAATCAACACATTTTTCCATTTTTCTTTCCTTCTTGCTTCATCATAAATACTTGGTTCACAAGCACTTATGGTGTTCTTCTTGCTAAAATTATGAAGTGGACAATGACTTTCAATCTAGATAATGAAATGTTTGGCTCAAATTTTTTGGGTAAGTGTGATGATATGTAGTGCACTATAAATTTTATCTTCAATGAAAGGATTAGCACCTCTAATTTTCAAAAGGAGATCAACCAAAACTAGCTGAGAATCTAACCTTAAAAATACATTTTATGCCAATTTCCAATCATAGTTAAAGAGATTTAGCTATTGGAAAATGGCAAGGTTATGTCTTATTTCAAATATGCAATAAAATGGGCAAGAAATGTGGAAGAACGTTAAGTTTTTATCCACCAAAACATGAGTAAAATTGTATAAACTGAATGTATTTTTAAAAATAATGTCAATTCCCTTCAAAAGAAATATTTTGCATGCAACTTACTTGCTGAAGATATTTCAAATTCAGCAACTCTTTAATCATAGGATCCACAATAGTTGGAAGCTTTGACCTATCTGTCAGTTGTGCCTTGGCCTGCAACAAAAAAAAATTCTTAGTATATGCATCTCAACATTTAAAAAATACATCAAGCAATTTAGGTCAGTTACAGTCTGTAAATTAACTAGCATTTGTTTTTTCTTTAACATATTCAACAATCAAGTACAATTAATAGGAATACAAGAGCAAAAATTGGAATTCTACTAATGTCATCAATGTTAATCTTGGGTACTAGTACAAAGCCAGTAAGAAATTTGCAGTTGTACCAACCAAGATATTTACAAGACTTGATCACAAAAGGTACATTTAGCATATAACAACTTGAAAAATATTGTATATATACACTCTTTGATGCTATCAAAGGGAACAATTATTTTAATGATGTTTTATGTAAGAATTGCTAGAGGAAATGATAAGCATGAAATATATTCAAGTTTTGACACTAAGGAATTGAAACATCCGCACTCAGGAATTGCCTTGAGTATTTAAATTCACTCGAATTATGCCTTACAACTACTTTGAAAAATAATGATTTAGATATTCAGTGGTATTTTAAGTACTATATACTAGTGCTTGCACCAAGCATAGGTGCAAGAGTATAGTCGATAATGGCATGCATTTGATCATTTTAGAAATGTGGCAGCTAGTAGCATTGTTTTATAGGAAAGCCCTATACTATTGTTTGGTATGAAGATAATTAGAACCAAAGTAAACATGGTGTGCACAACTAGCATCATTTGATTTCTTTCAATTTTCAGGTGTAGAATATTTGGTGGACCTTAATTTTTGTGGAAACTATTTTGAGCAAGGATATGCTAAAAATTAGTTCGTCTTCTACAACCATAAAAACATCATCAGATTCACCATCCAAACTATTGAGTTTGAACCAAATATCAATATGTAGTTTACGAACAGTTGGCCTAAATGGTTGTTGTTATAATTGAGAATAACACCAAGCTTGATTTGATGAGTTCTTTTTATTAACTCGTAAATTTTCTAATAATTCAATAGATTAACCCATTGATAAAAAAACATGGAAACTCATTAGCTATTATTATGGAATTAGATCTCAACATTGTCTCTAATATTTCTTTAGTTGGCAATCGTGCATTGGTTACATCTGGATTATCACTAGCTATTACAGATGATAGAAGTGATACTATGTATGAAGCTTCTAATATAGGAACTCCATGAGAAGCTAGAGATCATTTAATGGAGATTTGGTGATGAAAAATGGGATCTCTAAAGATGAATAGGGCTCGTTGAAGTTAAGAGGGAGAAAAATAATCTAATGAGATCCCATTTTTCTATATTGGTAGCAATGGCAATGAAGCCAATTCCTCCAAAGGAAGAGAAATATCTAATATTGGTACTATTACTTCTTTTAAAGATGGTCTTGTCTCATTTCAGACCTATATGGTGAGCATGTAATTACAAGCATAAAAGCATAGAGACTTAGAATCAATCAGTCTTGCTAGAGAAGGAATGAATAACCCAACTACAATGGGACTTAGAGGAGCTTCGTGAATTAAGACTTTTAAAGAAGTAAAGAAAGGGTCAACATATGAATAAAACCATTTGGCTAAACTTTGTAAGAATATTGAAGGAAATTTTAAATATGATTTGTGTAAGTTCAAAACTATCTTTTTGTTTGCAGTCATGTTACATTCTATTTTCATGCATTTATTGTTATGTTAATGGATTGATAAATAAGTTCAATCTATTTTGAAGTGAAGTCTATTTAATCCTCTTTCATTTAAAGAAAATCAGAGGTCTTGGATGAGAAATATATTGACAAATCCTTTGGTTTTTGTAAAAATTGCCTTGAAACTCTTATTTACAAACCTAGTGATAAGGGTTTAATCAAATAACACATTTTGACCATGGAAAAATGATGAGTTTTACCTTTTGGGAAATAAGATTCATGCATCTTTCAAATAAATTTGTTTTGATATTGTTTGGTTTTGTATCTTGGAAGTTATTTGACATTCTAGAGGGTAGAACTCATAAATTCTATGACAATAATAATTGGTCTCAGTGCAGAGACCATAAATTTATATCTAACTATTGGATGATTCTAACTTTTCGATATGTTTTAGGAAGGCTGAATATCCACAATCCCACCACTATGATTGGTGTAATAATGTATAGTTTAAAACTTATGAATAACAGAATCAAAATTATCAAAACTACATATGATAGTTTCATGGCAGTAAGTAGGTGAAATGTTATCATATTATTTAGGTTTGGAGAATCTTGCAATGTAGCTTATAGAAAATAGATCTCAAATTCTTAATAGAATGAGTATTAATATCTATGTTCAAAAATATAAGGATGACTAATATTTGTCAGCAATATAATACATGAGTGTGTGGAACATCTTATAAAAATGGTATGTTTGTACATGGAACACTAGAAAATCTAATTCACATGGTGTCCCTACATGATTACCCTCCATAACATTGAACTGCTACTTTACAAGGTATGGAATTATGAAACCATTCCCTATATTGATTTCCATTTCTATAAATTGACACAATCAGCATAAAAATGTCCAGCTAACAATCTATGCATTGTAATGTCATAAAATATTTTGAATCTTTGAAAAGGCCTGGGTCAACATACCTATTTTAGCAAATAACCCTTCAATGTCTTTAATAGATCTCTCTAAATCAGAGAGAGGCATGTAGGCCTGCTCGGTCGGAGTGTTTGTGCTCACCATACAACATCCCAAATGTAAGTCTCATCTAAGAATATCATGTAAACAACATCTACTAAATAACACTACTAATAGACAAAATGTCAAATAGGTTAGTATGGAGAAAAATAATACTGAAACATATTTCAAAAGTCTCCTTATCTAAATATTAAATAAATAAATATCATTATTGAGAATTTGCCACCATGTAGATAATTTAAAATTGAAGTTTGTGTTTACCATGTCTAGAGAAGAATGATCTAGAAATTCAAATGCTGAGATGATCTCCCCTAACTGTTGTTTTGCTGTAGAGAGTACTCTCTATAGAAAGTGAACAATTTTTTTAATTTTAATACAGTTGTCAACTTGAAAATAGTTCTATGCTCCACAAAATCTGAGGTATCAATTCCTATAACATATCATTTATGCTCAAGTTTAAAGTGAAAGAGATCATACAAACTATTGTAAGTTGTGCCCAATTGGGACACATTTAAAATAAATTAAAATACAAATTTCAATCAAACTCATGTTAGAATTAGTCATATAAATCAATACAATTGTTCCCTTGCCAGCTCCATAATACTACAGATATTGGTAATCATATCAGATCAACCATGGATTACATTCTTTGAAGTCTCTAAAGTAACTAGAAAAAATCATCATTTCAAAAGTAAACATGAAAAGAAAAGTGAGAGAGATTCTCATCCACTAATAGGAATGCTTGAAAATTTTTCTCTATATGTTGAGCAGAACTAACCCAAAATACATTCTAGTGTATTTCTAAAGATCACAAGTTATCCCTCTTCAATCGACCCCTTTTGTACGCTCTCCGGTTACAATAGCCACATGGACTCTTGTAGCAATTGTATAGGCACAAAATCCAAATAATTGCTTCTCTAAAGCAACAAATTTTGAGCTAGGAATTCAAGAGCTTTTATGCAAGTATTTTCTCAAATTTTAAGGTATTTTGGTCTTACATATCCACTTTGACAACTGTATGATAACTAATCTCCAAATTATACTCTTCAAAACATCAGAATCAATGTAGGTAGCAAACTGTATTTAATACATTTGTCTTATAATTGAAATCTCATAATATTAATAAAATATTATGACTGTCAAGTCAAATGGGATGACCTTGAATGCTAAATCATAGAGACTTTCATAATGAAAACACATGGTCAAATCACAAGGATACATGTTACATGCCTAAAATGCACAACTGTTGAACATCGAATTCATGTATAGTATTGAAAGTGTTTAAATGTGAAATTAGATTAACCATGATATTTGATTTGAGAAACACCAAATGGACATTCCCTTGCCAAGAGTTTCTTAGATGTGTCATCATACCTTTCCTGTGGTTCCATAATGTGGTCAAATTGCCAAAAATTCCTAAAGGTATTTAAGTCAAAGTGTTTGTTGAAGTGTCCTATGTGTTTTTTGACAAGTAGGATTGGTTATAAAGTGTAATGTCCTCATTTTAGCTCGCCATGGTTTATGTTTGGATTAACCTATTATTGGCCCTCGTAGGTTAAGGCTAATGGCTAGAGGGCCCCATCTGGAAAAACAAGAGGATCTTTCCCTTCTATAGTACAAAAGTGTTTAGGATTGCTCCTTTTTTGTTTTAGTTAGCTACACTTACAATTTATAGTAAGTTATGTATCCAACATTTCTACATTTGGCAAGGCACCTGGACTGATCTCAATGTAGTGACGACCCTTGGCACTACTAATTTTATCATATATTTAGGGAATTAATAGTTATAGTAGGTTAGGAGTTAATAGAGAGAACCATTAATAATTTTAGTAAGGCAGTTGGTTGTGCGATGGAAGCAATGGTTGACCAACTAGTTTAGATGAGACAGAGAGATGATGAGTAATCAATGAGATATTAAAATTATAGTAACAGTAATAAAGCTATTTATAATGGTTATATTGTAAATTTATTACTTATCTTCATAAAGTATTATTGAGGAGCCATTATATTTAATGGAAAAGTATGCCTTTAATAATGACATAACTTAATTCAAACACAAAAAATAGTTATATAAGTCATTAAAGTGACATATTGGTGAAGCCTCATGAGTCAAACTTTATTGAGGAATTATAAAAGCCCTAGAAATGAAATTGATTGATTTTTTTTTTATGAGTTTTGACTTTTATATTGGATGTTCCAGGGAAGAGTGCAATGTGACCTAGGGTTTTATATTGGATGTTCTAGGGAAGAGTGCAATGTTGAGTTATAAAACATTATATGACTACTCTGAGTCTTTATTGCATTCAAAGCATGAAATTTAGTATTGGTCCTAAGTTTTTATAGCAATCAAACCATGGATTTTGTATTGATTGATTCTAAGACTTTATATTATTCAAACCATGGATTCTAATGTTAATTCTAGGTTTTTATGGCATTCAAAACATGAACTGTAGAAGAATTTATATGGTCTGAAGGGATGCTACCCCACACTTCTCATCACCAACCTTGTAGTAAAATGTTTTTCTTGGAATCCTGGGATATTATCATTGGGTAAAGCTTAAACGGTCTTGAATTTGTTTGTTTGTTTTTGCTATTTGGGGTTCTTTGGAAAGGGAGGAGATCCTGGCAACGGCAAGCCCAAACTTTAGATTCTTGATCCTTCTACGGATTTTGGTGGAGCATTAATAAGTTTTGTACTATGCCCAACAGAGTTGATAAAGGTAACAAGAACTAGACTTTGTATCTATTGTATGTATATAAATTGAACTCTACACTCCATACCATTGACTATTTGTTGTTTTGCAATGTAGATTGCAAGTTCAGGAGAATGCATGTGTATTTCAAAGTGAACTTGAATTTTTGTTGTCTCCAATGATAACATGGTAGTGTGGTATTTAATGGAAGGCATTTACAATTGACTGAATTGCCAGTGATTTGACATAAGTGGCTGAACATATTGTATTTATAAACAAATATTGTGTGTGCATGGAGTACTGCTCTAAGTAATATATGACAAGAGAGACTCAAGATTTGAGGTTGCCATAGAATTATGCTGAGGATTCAGTAATGGTATTGAAATTATTATTGAAAGTTTCTTATAATGGACACTTGAACAGAGCTGAAATTATTGAAACTTTCAAAGAATGAACATCAATTCTTTTAGTTTTGAGGAATTCCATGATTGGTATTTATATCCCTCGTTCTAATGGTTCCACATAGTAATTCTCTAGCACTTTTTTTATTATCTTTTTGATCAATCAAATTATAATATTATTAATTAGATAAATATTAAATAACAATACATAAAACCGTTAGAAAGCCCATCGTAGAGCCTCATGGCTTTGGTGAACCATCCGAAGGGAGAAAGAACAATATGGGCATGTCAAATAGGGGTGACAGGGCACATTTGTTTACTCTTTCTGCTCATGTCTATTAACAAGAAAATGTCAAATACTGCACAATATGCATGAAGATTCATGCTTCAATTGATCTCAAATACAGTTTGAGATCAATTTCTAATTTAGGATCAAAATAGTGAGATTGCAAGATCTTCAACTGAATATTGACTTAAGATTCATGAAGGTAATTTTAATGATGTCAAGTTTCCACAACAAGACCAAACTGCTAAAAACCATTCAACGAATCTTTGGTAAGTTGTTCTTTTCTCTTGGAAGCTCACCATCCCAGACAAATCACACAATGTTAGTAACTCTCCTTGTGAAGATGAAGCCAAATTTTTAGGTCATTGATCCAAACCAAACCAAATTTTGGAGTAATCTCCCTGTAAATTTGATTGAACATTTGAGCTGTTACATCAATTTATCTTCAATGACTTTTTAAACTAATCAAAATTGAGTAAAAAATAAAGCTGTTTGTAAAAGGGGTGTTCAAAATTAAAACATCAAACCAATATTGCATTCAAACGTTTGTTGAAAAAGAAACTACAGAAGTATTAGCTAATTCTGATCTTCATGAATAGGTTTAGTTCTCATATTATATGTGTAAATCTAATACAATGTCTTCTTCTTTATGCATTTTTTGGGTGTTCATAATGTTAGTAGAAAATATAGCAACATGGAAAGATGCTTAATGAATAGATTCCCTTATTACCAATGTGTGTTGTCCCCAGCTTGAATTTTTTAAGGAAATTAGGATCATATTTAATACCTTCTTAAATTATATGAATACCCTTAATGCAATGGATCCACTAACTTGTATCTTCTTGATGATGTGATTAATCAATTTTTTTTCCAGGTTTTGCATATATAGTTTGACTACTAGAACTATATGTATCTTCTTGAAATCACTTTCAATATTGTTTTCTACATTTTCCAATTGGTAGAAATCTTGATAGTATATATAAGATGTTATGTGGGTGAAGCCATGTAGGGACATGGCCCTACACGAGGCATGTCAGAAAGATATGATTATATTCTACTAAAATTTTGCAGTAAAAGAAGTCTTTAATGTCATGGAGTTTAAAGCACATCTGCAACATGAAGATTATGGTAAAGATGATTATGATAGAGAAATATCTCCATGTGTGAAATGAGTCTTATGTTGAAGGCAATATGTGGTGCATCAAATATGGATGAGTGGAATCTTCTTGCCACATTCACGTGGAAGAGGAGTAAAGATTTTACATAGCAATGAAGACATAAAATATAAATATACAACATAGATATAAGATGGTATGTAATCTAAGAAATGACATGGATTGAAAAGTAGGGTCCACTATTAGAGATGAAATATGCAGTGATAAAATAAGACAAATTGTTAAGCTAGAGATAAAATAATCATGATGTACTATGATAGCATTTATGATATAGCACAAGTTTATTAATAAGAAAATGATGCACCAAAATAGCAAGTCCTTCATCTCATAACATCACTAATAGTTGTGTCATTAATATTCTAGATCATACCTAAAGAGAAGTCGCAAGAAAAATTAACAAAATGCACTAATTTATTGATGCACTATAATCTAGCTTTGTCAATGTCAGTATTATCTCTTTCAAAGCTTTCAAAAATTTTGAATATCTTTAAGACAAAGGACCCATGCTAGATTGTGAAACTCTAAGAGTCCCTGTATAATCCCTATCTCTTACAAGTTTAAGAAACTCAAGTTGTATATCATAACTAGTAATCTAAAAATACCATGATTGTGAACATAGAAATAATTAACCATCCTTTTATATCAAAAATACTAAAAATTATAATCAATGAGGAAATCTTAATACTTTCTTTAGTTGAAACAAAAACACAAGATTTTCCTCAAAGAAGTTTGAATTCCACTGCTTGATATTTTTAACAACCATAACAAATATGCCTTTATTTACCAGTTCTTGCATCTCCAATACAAATTCAATTTTATCAGAATAATTGTAATTCAAAATACCCTAAATAAAAGATCAAAAAGAATTGAGGGTAAGTATCTAAGAAAACATGATCTCCTTAAGGGAAAATTGATCTTTTTTTGCTCACATGTACATGATCAAGAGTCTTACTTCTGATTCCATAAAGAAGTTGATTATGATCTCTATGTGTTTGGTAGAATCCACCATTAAATTCCCTTGTGATTCACTCTCATTCTGTCTCCCTTTCACCTAGGATGATTTTCTAGATGTACTCCTAATTTATCAGTATGACAAGTCTTGTTGGAGCTGCAAGCTTCACTACCATGAACATGTTCGATTGGAGATTTCAATTCAACATCTTAATCATGCTTATGTGAGAAATTTAATGGGAGTTCATACATCACCACGTCATTTGAAATGGTTTTAATAACTACCTACTCTTATCCACTCCTAATGTTAATAGTAGAAAATTCCTTTGAGCATGTATTATCTGGATTGGTATCATTTGTAATTAGCTTCAATGATCTACTTGTGAGAGAGATGTCTAAACTTGTCAACAAAAGTCACAGATTATGACAATTTGAAGTAATATCTTGCTGAGGATAAATTATTTATTTCAATAATTATTGGTGTCTCAAAACTAACAAAAGACACCCTTTGAAAATGCATCTTGCATTTTCTTGAATCCATAAGTGACCTTATATGAGGGAGAAATTATACTAGAATGTACAAGGCCTCTATATACACAATATTCTTGAACAGGGTTATCAAGCATTCACATGTTCAGCTTCATTCGGTTAAGTTCTTTCTATGAGAAGAAATACACATAAGAAAATAAATTCATTCAAAAAACTTGTGACAACTTATCATGATAGAAAAAATGGAGATGATACCTTCTATTTGGCACATAAGTAAATATCTCCAAGGAAATACCAAATTCAAACTCATGCTCAGGTTGCATGTGTCAACATTCCCCATCGACCTTAGTCGCAAGGCTAACTAACATATCAAGAGTGTGTATCCCACAAATGAAATTGGTATAAATGTTACAACCACCAAATTTGGAGGGTATGGAAATTCATTCATCACCATCCTATGTAGTACACTTAATTTCATATGTTTAAATCATTTTGTGACTTGTAGACATGATATTCCAATAGTTTTTAATGTCATCTTCATCACAATTTTTCTATGATAGTCTAATAGTTGCAGGTGGCATCTTCATCAAAAATTTTCCATGATAGTTTTGTCGGTCTAAATTTTTGCATAATCAAATTCCTTTGTCCAAGGTATAGAAGAATTTAAATTGGGATCCACCTATGGTGAATAGGGTTTCTAGCCAAGTCATATTTTGTAGGTCTTTGAAGCAATTTTTTGTCAAAAACCTAGGTCTTATTTTCTTTTAAATTTTTTGGGCATGAAACTAAAAATATACGAAGACTCCCATCCTTTTCAAACTTTTTGTGCCCTGAGTCACATCTTTTCTTTTGTGTTTCTGACCGCCCAATCCCTAAAAGATCTACTGCAATCGCTATCTTGCTATGAAAAGATACAAGTATTTTACCCTTAGCGACATAGCGACCACTACTAAGTTGAAAAGTAGTACCATCAAGTGGAAATACGGTGACCGAAGATTGTATTGTTTCAAAGATATTTCATCATGTTTATAACAGACATGTCAGAACTTGAAAAGGAATTACAACATTGAGGTACAAAAGGCATCAACAAAAATCTTAGCTTTTTCGATTAGTTGCTTTGTTGCTATCAGAGAAATTGGGCACTTCACTGTTAGCGACATGATGCCTTCACCCAAAATAATGGCCAGCAGTCACTTTTAAATTTTTTGATGATCGTAAGTTTTTTTACGCTGCATGGTGCACGTGTTGTTTTATTATGTGTCAGATGCATTAACGAGGGTAGTTATGACTTCACTCACCTTTATCTTTCTGACCCTAACTTTAGATGAGTCACCAAAAATCACTATGTCACTATCGAAGAATTGGTGTCTCTAGCCGTTAGCGACATAGTGCCCAAATAGAATGTAGTACTGTAGTAACTTTTCATAGTAAGTGGGTCCCAGAAAGTACTCCATCAGATATCAATTATAAAGCTTTGGAACACATTGGCATCTAAAGGGCTATACATATACACTTGAAAAAGCAAAGACACCGGGATTTGCTATGTCATTATTGGGAACTTGTTCTTCTCGACATTAGCAACATAGTGCCTGGTCGAGAAATAAACAAATATGGGCGCCAAGTAGAATGGTAATATAGCCATGTCTTCAAAAATTTGAATCCAAATGCTAGTAGGGCAAGATTTCATCACATCATCAATGATTGGACCCACGCCCTATTCACAAAATCTATGAAAGACTCTGATCATCAAAATTATCTCAGATCCATGATCATCGCTATCTCAATATGGCGAGTTGAATGCAGGTTATGAATAGCAACATGGTGACAAGGGCCCCACCATATTTCTTTTGAGTAATGCATCAAATGTCATCCGCATGATCAAATCAGGATCAATGACGGGTGTTATCTCGCTATGGCAAGGTGCTCACTCTTTATGTATAGCAAGATAGCGCCTAAGTGACACATGTCCTCAAAGTTCTGTGGGTCTAGTTTAGAGGCACCAAAAATGAAGGAAAGGTACACATGGAAAATTTTCATTGGGTTGACTGCCAGCTTATCAAGAGGAACATGAGTCATCTTTGCTTGCATCCCTAGATCGTAGGATTTTTCGTAAATCCATGGTGTAAAATTGAATATAGAAGGTGATGCCACCCTATGCATTTATGAGAGATGAAAGCTTCATGTTTGAAGAAAAATAGAGTATAACATAGAAGATTTTCTTAATTCCACCATACTCAAACAAAGATTCAAAGCATTTCTAAGCAGAAACAGTTGTTGAGAAGACCGTGTTGCATTCAATAAGATTGTGAAGCAGTTTGTTCGTAGAAAGATTGTAGTAACACTGAGAAGAACTAGAGAAAAATCTAAAGTAAGTACTTGCATTGTAATCCTTGCGCTATTTCAATTCCTTCGAGAGTTAATTAAAATGGCTTCAAAATAAAAAGCATTTTCTGGTCAAGAGAACTAATTGGATAGGAATGTCCACGATGATTTTCTTGAACTGCTCACTTCTTCCACTGTTGAAACTATAGAAGTTAAGAGGCTAACTTCATTAAACCCTAGGCTGAAAATAGTAGATGGGTTGTATGAAAAAGTAAATTGGGTTAGGGATGCAACAACTTCACAGATTGGTCTTATTTTATTCAAAAAATGGTTTTTAGAGAGGAACCTTTTTGCCCCACATGCCAACATCTGGAATTTTGGTCTAGGGAAATTGGTGGTTCCCAGTGCTTTCATGGATTATGATCTTTTGGAAGCTGTAGCTAAGAATTATGACCAAGCCGTTAGGGTAGTGAGGAGAACTGATGGTGAAATCTTGATTACAATCAATGCAGAGGAGATTAGAGAAGTTTTTAGTTTAGGGCTTGTCATTGATTATAATGTTCCCATTGATTTGAAAGGGCTAGAAAATGAGTATATGTCTCAGAGAGATGCAGTTAGGCAAGGAGCACTGAGCACACACATAGGTAGAATTGGAACACTGCTAGCAATAAAAGCATCCTCCAAGGAGCCTTTCAAAAGGGCATACTTCAATTCTAAGGCTATAGAAATATATAAGTCCTTGTGTGAAGTTTTTGGGAGAGATGAAGAAGAGTTCATGCCTGTGGATTTTATGTATATGATTACTCAGATTTCCTATTTTGGTGTGGATATAATTTTTGATTTTGCTTCTTACTTAGCTGAGGAGATTCACATTCGACTGGTTTAAATTGCTAAGGGTAAGGTGGAACAAACTTTTGGCCATTATTCTCTGTTAATGCACATGTTCTTATTCAAGGGAGTAACATAGTTTAGTAAAGAAATGGAATTAGACAGAGAAGAGAGTGGGGAAGCATTACCAGTTCAATTGTGGAGTGTGGATATGACTTGGGATGTAGAGAATACCAATTTTGTCAAGTTTGATAGGTATTTTGCTTCAAAGTTGAGATGCCTACTATTAAGGGACAATCCTAGAATCCCCAAAGCATCAATGAATCTCATTAGGCCCATGGACGACCCAAGTGGTTTGAAAGTTTCACATAATTGGGGAGATGTCATTCCATATTCTATTTCTATTGTATTTAGAATATAAGGTTTTAAACGAAGCCCTCACATACTACCCTACCAAGTGCCTTTGAAGGTAGGAGTTGCTGAGATATTGTGGCAGCTGGGAGGAGTGGAGGAAACCCTTCTATTGAAAAGACAAAAGGGGTCAATTTTTCCTACTTGCACAGTGGCTCATCATTTTGTAATCAGAAAAGGAGGCTGGCTTTCTCTGCACAAGATTTTGAATCCTTATAAGATGGCCACTTCCCATCCTCATTTTTGTGATTCTGAAAGATTTTATCATTTAGCTCTGAGGCACAAAATTAAGCTTGGTAAAATTGAGCATGAATTTTATTTTCCTGAAGACTTAATAAGGAATGAGTACTCCTTGCAAGAGCAAGAGACTAGGAAAGAAAAGTGGAAAGTCTTTTCTAAAATTTTGGATTTCATTCATTGTTTTGATCCAGATTATAGTCCTTTGGACGATGCAGTTACAAATGTAGATAAGATGAGAAAACTTATGAATAATTTTCCTAAAATAATAGAGGTAATGAATGAAAATAAGAAATTCTTTATTAGGTTCTACCTGGATAAGGTGAGGAAAGTAATGTGAAGATTGGGTTTTACTCCCAATATAAGGGCGGGTCAATTAACTGTCCAAAAAAGGTTGGGATATACTATTGTTGAAAATAAAAAGAATATAGTGGACAAAGGCAAACAAATAATTGAGTCCACTAGTAGGGTTTTGGAAGAGAGGCCTACTGAGCCCTCCCCTAAGAGGAGGAAAATAATAAGAGAGGAGGATTCTCATGTTCAGGAGTATTCACCTTCACAAACCCCTTTGAGAACTTGGGAGGAGCAGCTCACTATTGAGAAATTTGAACAAATTGGATCACAAGGGGAAGTTTTTGTCACTCAAGCAGAGATCGATGAAGGGAACCCCCAGGAACCTCTTGTACCAAGCCTCGAGCTGACTGTAGCTGATTTTAAGGGAAGAGAATTGGACCCAATTTTGCAACAAGCTAGCCAGTAATTTTTCTCAAATGACAGTTTTGTAAGGTCTAGGGCTTTCCTGTTGAGATAATGGGTGTTGCACACATTGCATAATATTGTTATTTTATTCTTTTATTTTTTATTATGTAATGTTGTGCCTAGATGGACGTGCAACATGTAAAGATTCCCATGGAATATTTTTGATGAGTTGTATTGTAACATTGTGAAAATATTTTATGTAATTATTTAATATTGGGGAAAATAATTAAATGCCCAATATTAAATGTGGGGTCAGTGGGTTAGGTAGCACATGGTTTTAGCACATGGTTTATGTAATACCACTTAGTGGTTTTGTGGGACTTGCTACTATATAAGCAACCACAAGGGTAGTTGTTGTAAGAGAGAAAAAAGAGACAGAGAGTGACAAGGAGAAGACAAAAGGCAAGAGTCGAGCGGGACAAGGCTTGACTGGTTAGCCAAGGGAGCATTTGTGAAGGTTGGAAGCATGGCATGGGATGTGTGGATTCATGCTTGTTCACATAGTTTGCTCGGTTGTGGCTATGGCCATGAAGGCTTCCATGGTTATATGGAAATGGTATTTTTTGCTGAATAATACATGGTGATGGATGCTTTTGGAGGCTGGGTTTTTCCCTCAATGAGGGTTTCTCAAGGTATATCTTGTGTCACAATTTTGTGGGTATGTTTTCTATTCTCTTGCATGTGGATTTTAATTTCGTGTTTATTTTAGATCTATTATGGGTTATGTGGAAACGGTTATGTTCTTTGTTACAAAGTTTTCTTACAAGTGGTATCAGAGCTATGGTTTTATTATTGTAACCCTAGATTGAATCCATGGGAATGCATGAGAGGATAAAAGAAAGGGCAAGATATATGAATGATTTATTGCAAATCTGAGGGTTTTGGGTTTGCTGTTATGATGGGATGTTAAAATATTTGGGCATGTGAAATTGTTGGACAAAAGGATTTTTCGGATGTTTCATTTAAATGAGGTTTTTGAGGGGTAGCTTGCAAAAATGACCTCTTGGGTAAAAACAGACCTCACCATTAGATCTGGGTCAACATTTCCATAAATTTTGATATATAATATGCCCTAGTTTGGCCATGTTTAGAGAAAATGAAAGAATTTTTTGGTTTCAGCCCATGATGGCTGTCAAATTTAATCCCGTCAGAGTTTTCGTCACTGAAAAAAATAAAAAATGAAAAATCGTAATGAAAATGGTAAAAAGACTGTCTTAGTAAAACGGCCATAACTTTCTCTCAAA
This sequence comes from Cupressus sempervirens, assembly GCA_028749045.1. Lineage (NCBI taxonomy): Eukaryota > Viridiplantae > Streptophyta > Pinopsida > Cupressales > Cupressaceae > Cupressus > Cupressus sempervirens. The sequence goes on along the minus strand of CM053786.1, from coordinate 211,339,476 downwards.
ATGTCACATTTCAGAGTTCTTATAGGTGTTGGAAAGCTAATTCAGAGCACTACAAGATGGTGTAGGTTTGGTTCTATGATTTTGAAAGTTTTTTTGGTTTTCAGAGCCCTAAAGTCAGATGTTCTTTATTTTGAGCACGGATTAGGGCATAACTTGGGCATATGGAGTCAGATTTTGGACTTCGAGTAGTCAATGGAAAGCTCTTGGAGAGCTCTACACATTGGTTTAGATTTGGTGTAGGTTTGGCATGATTTATTTGTTGATATATTTATCTGAACAGTTTATAGATATATTTTGACTATGGTAACATTGTGAGTTTATGGCATTGGAGATTTAAGTTTTGATGTCATTGTATACTCAGTTCATATTTCAGTTTGGTCTCATAATGATATGGTTATCAGTGTTTAGTTTGGATATGTATGATGACTTGTTGGATCTACAAGTTGTGCAGTGTTGTAAGCGGTCTATACTTACAGGTTGCATTTATAGCTTGGTTATGGGTTGTCTTTGCCCATTGATCTTTCATTATTGATGCATATTTAGATTGGTGGCTTGGATTTGAGTTGTCTATGCCCTAAGTCACATGATTTACTATTTTCTTCATGTAGAAGGGATGAGATGTTGTTACCAGGTATAGTCATGGTGGAGGATTGTGGTTGACTATGCTGACAAGTTGGACATACTTTGAGAGCCAGATGCTCGGTTCATGGATGTGATCATGGTGTCATGGATTTTGGCATGACATGATTGGTTATACAGGTACATCCTTGATGTTCATTAGCTTGGACTTTCTGATTCAGTTATGGTGGTCTATCTTCTTGGTTGAGGATCATGGTTATTTGGTTTTCTTTTGAGGAGCTCATCATGTGCACTTTGAGTTCTTTGATGGTTTGATGCCTTGGTTGATTCTCATGGTTAGAAGATTGTATTTTTTCATCATGATGTCATGGATAGCTTGGATACATGGTTTAGTGGGAGCTTGTGACAGTGATGAGGTGACAGTGCAGGATTAGTTCCTGGTTTGGTTTATATCTTCTTGGTTTGGAGAGGATGGAGTTTATGATGCCATAGGTGACTTGGTACCACAGTTGAGTGGGAGTTGTTGGCATTGATATATTTATTGAGTGTTTGCAAATGTTGGAGGTTTTTCTTAGATCCTGTTGCTACAGAAGCGTCTTTGACATTTGCATGGTGCACTTGTTATTGTCATGGTGTTTGAAGATGGTTAGATCTTGAGGACTCATGGAGTTCTTGGTTATCTTCATGGTATGTGGAGATGGTTCTTCCTGGTATGTGGAGATGGTTTTCTTCATGGTGTGTGGAGATGGTTGCATCTTGAGGACTCATAGGGTTCTTGGCAAAGGCATGGTTTATGCTTTTATTTGGCATGTTATCCTTGGTATGAGGATGGTTTCATTATTATGTCATGGTATACTCTTGATACGCGTTTAGAGTTGCGACTTGTTATGGTGTGTTCATATGGAGCATGTTATCTCTTTAGTTGAGATGGTTAGATCATGTTGTCATGTTTATGTTCCTGAGGCCATGGTTGGAACTTTGACATTGATCTTGGTTTAGTTTCTTGGTATTGAGTACACTGATGATAAGCTAGATACTTCATGATATTTCTATGTTGCATTTGGAGTTGGCATGGATTGATTGGTTACAGGTGCTCATGGATACTTAGAGACGATGGTGATGCTCATTTCTCTTGGATTAGAGAAGTATTTGTTGGGACAGTTGATAGTTTCAGCAGGAAGTCCGAGGGGTAGTCACCTGATATGGAATTGAGAGGAGATTGTTCTTAGATGAGTCTTGGTTGGAGACTTGGGTATCTTGATGAGCATTCTCATTCCCCACTCTTGGTCTACTCGGCGGTTTGCTACTTGAGAGGTATAGCCCATTGTTTCTCTCAGTTGCATTATATTTATGCTTGTCTTTCATGGATATGGATCTTGAGCTATGGTACACGAGTTAGTTCTGAAGGGTTCATTTGCAAGATGGTTTAGCATTTGTTATCTCCATTTTCATATGTTGTTATGTTGGTTGAGTTTGGGAGATAGTTTTATATTGGGCATTTTCCTTGGATTAGGAATGGTTATTCCTTGGGTTAGGAATGGTTTATTGAGTTTGATCTTCTTGTGAGAGGCTTACATCCATGATTAGTTATATGGTATGGTTTGGGTGTTGTTGAGGCTTCTTGTTGGGGTTTTATGGAGGAGATCATACTTGCACAGTTTACATCTAGAGGTGTGTGTAGAAGGTCATGATACAGGTTATGACTTGCATGGTTTCTCTAGTCTTGGTTACCTTCCTGGATGTTCAATTTTGCTTACATTGGATTTGAGATTGGTTAGAGATTGTGATCACTAGTTTGTGCTCATGTATGTCATGTGAGAGATGACATGGTTATTCCTTTATCTCTTTCCTCTGTTGGTTGTGGAGAACTTGGGAGAGCATTGGAGACTTGTTATGAGGGTTGTTCTTGCAGAATATTAGTTTATGTATTGTGGATGTCCTTGATACTACATGGATTCACTTCTTTGAGATGTTGTGAGTGGATTGATCATAGATTTGACATTATCTTTTGCAGTGGGAGCTTCTTGGTATATATGTGGCAAGTATTGCTCTTGAAGCTTGTGATTGCAGGTTCCAGATTGGATATGTCGGTGATATGAGATTCACTTGCTATACCTTTGAGGTATGGATAGTTGGATGGGTTTGGCACTTGCTGTGGGTGCTATTTCAGCTATAGATATTTTGACAACTCTGGATAGATGTGATTACCTTTGGATCAGGTTTTTTGTGCTTGAAATTTTAGTTGGTACAGGATTTTATGATCTTCTAATGCGACAGGTTGGGTGGCTTTCTCTTTGGATGGCTTCTATGTATGTCCAGTGGGAGTGGCATAATAGGAGGTGAGATCATTCATTTTCGAGATACTAGATACTTTGATTTTGTCGCGGGTACCAGGATGGAGCACTTGGTGTATTTTGATCCATGATGGTGGATGTGCTGGGAGGGATTGTTCCCTTGTTCATTTATGTGGCTACGGATTGACCCTATGCAATGTATACAACAAGTGGGAGATTGTTGAGATAATGGGTGTTGCACAGATTGCATAATATTGTTATTTTATTATTTTATTTTTTATTATGTAATATTGTGCCTAGATGGACGTGCAACATGTAAAGATTCCCATGGAATATTTTTGATGAGTTGTATTGTAACATTGTGAAAATATTTTATGTAATTATTTAATATTGGGGAAAATAATTAAATGCCCAATATTAAATGTGGGGTCAGTGGGTTAGGTAGCACATGGTTTTAGCACATGGTTTATGTAATACCACTTAGTGGTTTTGTGGGACTTGCTACTATATAAGCAGCCACAAGGGTAGTTGTTGTAAGAGAGAAAAAAGAGAGAGAGAGTGACAAGGAGAAGACAAAAGGCAAGAGTCGAGCAGGACAAGGCTTGACAGGTTAGCCAAGGGAGCATTTGTGAAGGTTGGAAGCATGGCATGGGATGTGTGGATTCATGCTTGTTCACATAGTTTGCTCAGTTGTGGCTATGGCCATGAAGGCTTCCATGGTTGTATGGAAATGGTATTTTTTTCTGAATAATACATGGTGATGGATGCTTTTGGAGGCTGGGTTTTTCCCTCAATGAGGGTTTTCCAGGGTATATCTTGTGTCACAATTTTGTGGGTATGTTTTCTATTCTCTTGCATGTGGATTTTAATTTCGTGTTTATTTTAGATCTATTATGGATTATGTGGAAACGGTTATATTCTTTGTTACCAAGTTTCCTTACATTTCCATCAATTTGCTTGGAGGGTAAACATCCACAATTTTGAGGAAAGATGTAAGAACATGAAAACAGAGCATCCAGAAATTGATGAAGCCTCCATCCAAAACCAAATAAAGGATCAAATGATGCAAGAATTCTAGAACATTACCCCTGAGGAGGGAAGGAAAATGGTAAAAACTTCTAACATACTATTGTTGCCTAATTGGTATATTGTAGATGCATTGATTTTCAACTCTATTTCTAATAGACTAGAGTTACAAGACCCAAATAAAAAGGAATTTGCAAGGACTGCTTTTAGTGATGATCAAGATACTCTTATTATGTGGGCATTAAGAAGAGGATCCAGGATTGTATTAGCACAGCTTGATGTTTCAAGACTGATAGGGAATATTATTGTGAGGAGAGTTGATGATACCTCACACATACAGGCAGCCCACATGAATGTGGATTATTCTCAGTTTGCCTTGGCTACTACTAAAAGGGAGGAAAAGGAAATTTTTGAATTACAAAGTAAATATGAGGCAGTTGTGGATGCCTAGAATAAAGAGGTAAGAGGAGAGTTGAGCTTGAAAACAACCTACTGGGAAAATCCACCACACCTAAAATAACATACCCTCATCCCCCTGTTGAACCTTTCAAATCTACCCCCCTCATTGAAATACCAAACACACCCCAAGGGCCACAGTATTATAGTACTGAGGATTTTGAAGAAGAAAAGAGTAAATTGTGGGCCTTACATGTAGAGCTGGAATCTAAATATGAAGATAAACTAAGAACAACTCTTACATATCTAGGAGACAAGATTGAATGGCCACTAATCCATGATCAATTGGCCAGGGTGATTAACATCTGGGACTAGTTAAAAGAAGATGATGAGGCTCTAAAGCCTATTGTGAACAAATGGGTGAGAAAGGAGAAAGCAATAACCTTCTTCTGCCTATCTATTATAAATAATTCTCATGATCAGATTGAAAAAACCTTTGACATTGTTTGTGATCTTGCTAATTTTGATAGCAAAAGGATACATTTACAGAAGATAATAATAGGCTACTTAGAGAAATATAAGAGCCAAAAATTCAATTTATTTCCTCATGCCCTAGATAAGAAAAATAGTTTGAAAAGTAAAGAGGAATGGACAAAGGAACTTGATGATTTATTCTATTTAAGAATGAATCAAGTCATAAATGAAATAGGGCATGAACGGTGGGCCACCACAATAGAAGAAATGGTGAAAGCCAAAATATTCTTTGATTTTTTAAAACAGGAATTTGTTGATATTGATAATGAGGTTGATTATATAATAAAGAATTAGAAGGATATTTTGTAACTGAATTGGCTAGATGACACATTATTTGATAGGTGGATGGCAGAAATGGCTTCTAGTGAACAATTTGATGTAGATGAAATTGACAATGATGAGGTGTAGGGTGAGGAAGTCCAGATCATTGATAACATCACTACTCAAACCCAATCAACAGAAGAAGACAAGAAAAAGCTATCACTTTCAGTTGCATAACCAAGACCACAAGATGCCAATACAATTAAAGAAAAGGAAAAGGTAGGAGTTGTCCTTACCATGTAGAGTGTACGTGGTGGAAGCCTACAGGTGGAGGTTAATATGCCCTCGTCAGAACAAGCTTCATCATTGGCTAATTTAGCAGTTACATATGAAGATAAATCAAATCAATAGCCAACTCAACAACATTAGAACATGTAACACAAGCTGATCCACCAAAAAGAATGCTTTGATTTCGATATCTTTTGTTAGTATGTCGATATTCCTTGTAAAAGACACCTGTCAGTTTCTCTTAGCCTAAAGCTTGTTGCATTTCACACTATATAAGTGAAATTCTAGGGCAAGAGAAAAAGTTCAAATTCTATTTGCTAAGTGATACACTTAGTCTATTTTTGGTCCACCATTTTTGAGCAAAAATTTGTGATGTATTTTCTCTATCAGATCTTGAGAATACATGAATATAGAATGATATGTGTTTCTTTCTGAAGGTCATTCTGATTCTATTGTAAATTGTATACAATTTTCAAGGAAAATGAATACAAATTATGAATTGTCCCCATATCAGTTATTTCTGAACTTTGTCTCCTTTTGATTACTTGGTTATCTTGATGTTGTATAAGTAAAGGCTTGTGCAATTGAATGCAGTTCAAATAGGTTGTATATTTGTTTATCATGGCTATTAATTCAATGGATTAAGTAAAAGCTTTGATGAATTTGATAAGGTTGTTGGAGTAGTGGAAAGGATTTTGAATGACAATTTTTGATAAGAATTGCTGATAAACTTTGTTGTAAGGCAACAAATTAGATCTAGAGATTTGTAGTAGACTTTGAACCCCAAAGGATTAGGCACTGATCAAATTTAATCCTACTGAAAGAGAAATGTGTCACACATTATTGTTAAAATGTAAAATTATAATCAACTTTACTTTTATTTCCTATAGATCTTCAAAGTTGGCCTCTACTTGTTTGCATGGAATGTTTAAGCTTTAGTTAGCTATTATTGCTTAGAACATCTGCAAACCTATAGAAGATTTTTGGCCATATCTATTATATGGGATGTGTTTATTAAAGTATCAAGAATTGTACATGTATTGGAGAATTTGAGATGAGAATCAGAATGAAACTAAGATAATTCTCATATAGTTTTCCTAGTCTTGTATCATCCCTGGGTATACCCACCCTAGTTTTGCAGAGCCAAATGAGTAGAAAACCACCCTTGGTTTTGTAGAAGTTGGGCCCAAATGGTGCGCACATATAATTGATAATAAGAATTGGCTAGTCTTTAGACTGTGTGAGTATTGTCATCTTGGTATTAAGCATTTTGTTGATTAGTAGTTTTAAAACACCAACAAGTTTTTTATTCATCCAAATGGAAACCCTTATACAGAAGACCTAATTGGAATGCAAAAATTAAACGTAATTTTGAAATATAGGAGAGAGATTCTTTTGGTTGAACTAGAAGATAAATCATCTTCTAACAAAATGACAGAGACTTTCGGTGAAAGATCCAAAATACATCAATTCAATTATAGTCTAGCAAATTTAGGTGCCATCTTCATCATAAGTTTTTGAAGATAGTCCAGTATTTGTAGGTGTCATATTCATCAAAAAATTTCCATGATAGTCTATTAGTTTGAGGAGTCATCTCCATCACAAGTTTTTCATGGCATACTTGTAGTTAGAGTTGCACTGAAGACCTTTTATCACTACATGAGCTAGTAGTCGATGGTGATTATTCATTATCATCATCATCATCTAACATAGAATCACATGAATATCATGTTTTATAGCCCACATGGCCTAGGTATTGAAGGTACAACTCCAAGCACTAAACACACCAGATTTCAAATTATTATCTTTATGTGTTGATGTTTAAGTTGAATGTTCTAGAGTTGAAGAGAGAAACACACACAATTTTTTGCTTTCTTTTTGTTCTTTTTTTTAATATGAAATTGTTATCTAAATGATACAATATAATTATGTATTATTAAAACAAAAATCCAAGAAAAATATGATACAAACACAACTATATTTATAAAACAAAAAATTTGTCATTATTATTTCTTCTAAGCTTTTACAACTATAGCTTTTGCATATACATTTCCTTTCTTTTCTTTCATTACTATAACTGAAAGTATAATAGTTGTTACAATAGACCAACATTCCAAATGATAAATCTGCATCTACACACTTCCAATAAAATGAAACAACAAGTACATTACATTCTATTTGCAACTAGACTCTTTTTAACCCTTATCATCAAAACATCACTAATAAAAAATACTTGAGCGGAGACTCTCCCATTTATATTACACAACAATGGCTGAACTTTGGCATAAAAAATAATAATGATAGTAATAGTATTCACTTCCATCTTCAATATTATCATAAAAACCTACAACAAAAATACACATGTACCTATGGAAATATGCTCGAAGAGAAATCCCTCTCCTTGACCACCAGAGATGCAGGTGTGATTGGAGGTCATGAATGGAAGATCTTTTGAAGTCAAGCACATCAGGAAGAATGAAAGAAAGACAATATTGAGAGTTTCAGACTACTATTCTACACCCCCTATATTGAAGCAAATGCAGGGCCCTCTTTCATATTATTCCTAGGGCTAGCAAGCATCATTAATCAAGTTGGTGCAGAAAACTTGAAACGAAACTAGGCTCAAAGAAAACCATGCGAAAATGTAGAGATAACCATGCAAAAATGCTCCAAAAATGTCAAATGAAATCGGGCACAAAAGACATAATAGAGAAAATGTTTTTTAAACTTTGTGGATGTATAAGCCCTGTGTTGGTCAAAATTTCAACCAACATGGGTCTTATATGTTAAAAAATGAAATTTTTTCCTTTACATTTTGACCACCCTAAATTTATTTAGTTGATGGTCAAAAATTTTGGTCAAAAAATGATGTTAAATGTAGTAGTGAGTATAGGCGATCATAGATGACAACATGGACACAAAGGATAGGGCAAGGCCATAGATCAAGGAAGAGATAGAGGTAGGAGAGAGAGATGGCGGGGAAGAGAGATGAGGGGGAGAGCTCAGAGATTAGATGAGGGGGGCATGTAGAGATAAGGAAACCACATGCACTAGGTGTTGTAGTATAGAGGCAAGAGAATGATCCCTATGTGTCACATTGGGAGTATTCAATGGATGAGGGTATAGATGAGAAATGATATGTTGCATTTTGGTTATGTGGCATGAGTTTGTATAGATATTCATTTTGCAGGCATAAACCTATATGTACTTATATTGATACATGTACCACATGGACATTGTATTTGTATTAGATGTTGACTGTGATGGATATTTTTGTATTCTTTTAAGGGTGGGTGATCTATGCTTTGATTTATAGTAGGATATGATATATATTATGAGTATTATTTGGGGTGGGAGATATGTGTTTATGAGTACTAGGCTCATGTGATTTTTTTGACATATGTTTTCATGTGATGCATGCGATATACTTATGACATGGATTGATGTTTGTGATGTAGGATGTGATGTATGTTATATGAGATGGATGATATGCATGATGTTATTGATGTTCACATGCATTATATATGCTTTGTGTGAGATGTACTAATGTGTTTGATGCAGGATGTGATGTAGTTAATATGAGATGATTGATATGTATGATGTTACTCACCTTTGTAATGCAAGATATGATGTTATAGATACATATGGATGTAATGATTTTGATTTTTTTTTAACAGTGCATGCAAGTATGAGATGTACCTAGTCATTTATGGTTTGAAAGATGTAATGATTAAAAAGGGATATGTATGTGAAATGAAAATGATAATGAAAAATGGATCAAAAAAAGAAAAGGGAAACTAAATTTTATTATTAATGAAAATACAATAGACAACTAAATGAAGTTTAAAGAGAAAATTAAATTGCACATGTTGACGAAAATGAACTTAAGAAGATAATGAAAATCACATGATAACTAAAATTAACTTAACAAGATAATGAAAATTATGCACGTGATAACTAAAGTGAACTGAAGAAGATAATGAAATATAGAGGATGATTAGAATGAACTTAAGGAGGTAATAAAAATGCACATGATAATGAAAATGAAACTAAGAAGATAATGAAAATGTGAATGACAACTAAAATGAACCTAAGGAGGTAATGATAATGCATAATGACAACTAAAATTATCCTAAGGAGGCAATGAAAATGATAATGATAATGAAGTGATAATGATAGGGAGACAAATGTGGGAGTAGGAGGGATGGCTAGGATGGATGCGGAGCATATCACAAATCAACAGTAACCTTGCATGACAGGGAGAAAACTTATTTGCACTACTTTGAACATAATTTGTTTAGGAAATAAAGGGGATTTTGTAGGTGATATGATAGGGTAGGGAGGGGGAGTTGACATTTGAAATTGGAACCTTGCAGTTAGATGAAATGAGGGTTAGGAAAAACAAGAACTTTTAATTTTTTAGGGGAAGGAGCTATAGGATTGGTAGGACACGTATGTATGATAAGATAGGATTTGTAGGATTGGTAGGACTAATGTGTAAGATAATATAGGATCTATAGGATTGGTAGGATCAATGTGTAAGATAAGATAGAATAAGAGAAAGGAAATGGGGGAGGGGGTGTAATTTTTCATGAAGTTTGAGTGTGGGGTGCTTCGTAAAGAGGGACCACCAAATAGTGTTGAACACTTAGTTTGATATAGGAATACTAGGGGCATGCCAAGGTTACCTAGAACATTTAGGCCTTGATATAGGAATATTGGGGACATGCCAATGTTACTTGAAACAAACAAGCAAGGATTTCCTCATCATCACTCATGAATCTAGGAGGAATCATAGTGGAAATGACACTTGAGAGCTGACAAGAAAATGATACTTCCCAATACACCATGTAACCAAAAGTGGTCATATATTTGGAATATGCAAGGGTCACATCCAATTGACTCACAAGAAGAAAAAATAAGATGAAAGACCTGACCAAATCCTTTCTCTTGAATTGCCCCATTTGCAGTGCACCATTATATGAGAGATCGTGACAACTTTGAGGAGGAAACAACCAAATTGCTTGGAATAGATACTTGTAAGAACCAATTGAAATTAAAAAAATAAAAGGAAATCAAAAGAGAGAGTAAATCTATATATATATATATATATATATATATAGATAACCTTTTTCCAAAGAGATCAGTAGGACAAGAAACCAACAGACCAAGATCAGACATGAGGAATCTCACTCAATGGTTCTAAAAAGGACCTCTTAAGAAAAATGTGATTTATGGCCAGATACAAACTAGCCTAAAAGAGAAAATAGGATATGTAGCAGGAGACTAGACAACAAAGGATTTACAACAGAATGACCAAGGTGTTTACAAGGATCACTGCGCAAAAGGTTAGTATGATAGGAGGTTTATTATGAGAGGTTGGTGATTTTATTTTGTAATGGAAAAAAGAAAAGCTTAGGAAGAGGAGATAGCCAAATGAGATATATAGTACACTTTGATTTAATACCAGAGAGTGGTATGATACATAGATATGATATATAGATATGATATAAGGATATCATACATAGATAAAATACAAGTTTCACTAGGATATAAGGGTATAATACAAGGGATATGTTTCCATGGGAGATGGTGAGGGTCTAATATAGTGTAGTAATTTTATATTTTCAAGCCTAGGGATTGGAATAATGATAGTGACAATGTTGTGATAAGATGTTGGAACATCATGGGAATATGGGGAAGGGGGTGAATGATTGGATGTGGTGAGAGGGGTGGAGAAATAAAAGGATGGTTCCCTAATGGATAATGAGAAGGCCAAGTACACATGGTGCCTATTGCTAGGTTTTCACCAAGGTACTTATCCAAGGCACTTGTATTGCCAAGTTTTTCACCATTGGACACTTATTTTTCTTTATTATTTTTGTACTTTTTTCAAGTTTTAGGAGGATACAGTGAGAGGCTTAGGCATAAAAATTCTTGAGGTGAATGATGTTAGTTGGATCATTTATTTTTTCACCTTCAAGACTTAATAGCTAATAGGCTCCTAAAACAAAAGATGTCATGACAATATATGGACCCAACTAGTTGGGCTTGAACTTGTCCTTTTTTTCATGATCTTCCTGGACTTTCATGTATTCTTTGAGGACCATGTCACCTACTTGAAGTTGTGCTTGATCCAATTTTGATCAACCATGAGGTGGATGTAGGCATGTTGCCTTCATTCACCCAATAGGTCCAGTTGTGCAAAGATTGGAAACTCTGTAGTCTTCATTTGATATTTTCCCTCATAAAGATTTGTGCAATGATGGTAGATCAACCTCAATAGGAAAGACTTCTTCAACACCATATACTAAGGAGTTTGGAGTTGTGCCTATGGATGCAAGGAAGGAAGTGTGATAGGCCCATAAGGCTGGGTTGATTTCTAGATGCCAATTGTGGCCGAAATCATTGACAACTTTCTTGAGGATTTTTGAGAAGGGTTGTGTTAGTTACCTTATCCTGACTATTACCATGTGAAAAGTATGGGTTGTAGAAATGGTGATGAATGTGGAGGGAGGTTTAGGACTCTTCCATATTAAGATTTTTAAAGTTACCTCCATGGTGTATGAAAATGGTATCAAGGATACCAAGTGACATATAATAGATAGAAGATGAATTTAGATACCAAAACTCCTATGGTAGTGACAAGTGGGACTATCTTCACCCACTTGATGAAATAATCTATAGCGGTGATGATCCATTTATGGCCTTCTAAAGATAGTGGTACAATAATGCCAACAAGGTCAAACCCCCAACATGCAAATAGCCATGGTGGTGTGATAGGTTAAAGATTTTGAGCTAGAGCTCATATCAAAGTTACATGTTGCTAACAAGGTAGACACATTTTTACAAATTCTAAGCATCATGTTCAATAGTTGGCCAATAGTAACTAGCTCTAAGGACTTTTCTATCTAGGATTATACTACACATGTAAGCACCATAAATTCTAACATGTAACTCTTTCAAGGTCATTATAGCCTCATTTTGATCTAAACAGTTAGAGAGAGTATCATGATAACCTCAACAATATAGGGTGTTAGCTACAATAGTGTAGTAATATTATATTTGAATAAGGTTTTGGCATTGGGTTCATGTGAGGTGAGGTGATATGATACCATTTTTTTGGTAAGAATAAATTTTGTTGTTCCACAAGGATTGGGACCAACCAAGACACATACCCATGTTTATTCATCATTCTTGTATGTGGGCTTGTGTGGCTTCTTGACTAAGAACCCATACTATGTAGATTCATGAGGTATTTCCAAGAGTGAACCAATAGTGGTCATTGCATCTACAAATATGGTACCTACATGAATTGAATATGGGTGAAATGTTTCTTTTCATCAACCAATTCCTTGTAAGGTTGGAGCTTGTCATCCTTTGTTTGGTATTTATCAAGCACATATTTGATAATAAGTTGCTAGTCTCTAAATACTTGTAGCTCTATTATGCTTCATTCAACCATAATTTTGAGGCCTACAATAAGATCCTCATACTTTGATATGATATTTGTGCACTAGATCCATATTTTGAAAGATGTGGGAAAGTAGTCACCTTGAGGGGTGAGGAATAACATCCCTTCTCTAGACCCATGGGAGGTATATTATCCATCAAAGTATAATTTCCATGATGGTTGTTCTTCTATCATGTAGAGATGTTCATCTAGAAACTCCATAACAAGAGAATAAGCATCAACTAATGGGGTATCAGCTAAGTGATTAGCTATAGCTTGCCCCTTGATTTTTTTCTATTGACATATTGGATGTCAAATTCATTAAGGTGAATGGCCCATATTTCTAGGTAGCTTGTGAGTGTTGCACGTAATAACATGTATTTTAAAGGATCAATCTTGGGGATGAGTTGCACAATATGACTTACTATGTAATGGTAGAGCTATAGAATAGGAAAAACCATAACTAAAATAGGTCTTTTCATAGGAGTGTAATTAAGTTCATAGCTAACTAGAGTGCAACTAATTTAGTAGATGGATCTTTCATTCCCTTTGTCATCAAGTTGTGCTAGAAGTACACCTAATGTAGTTGGAGTAGCTATTATGTATAGTATCAAGAGTCTCCCAACAATTGGTGGAACTATGATTGGTGGATTGGAAAAGTATTTCTTGATCTATTCAAAGCTATGTTGACTTGTAGGATTCAATCTGAAATTCTAATCCTTTTTTAGCAAATGTGTGAAGGGATGACATTTATCTAGTAGTTGTGAGATTAACCATCTAATTGATTACTATTGTCCCTAGAGAGAAAAAGGTTTTCATAATGTATTAGCAGGAGGCATATCCATGATGGATTTGACCGTCTAGGTTCAATATCAATGTCACATCGTGGTACAATAAAACCTAGCAGCTTGCTAGATGTGATACCAAAACCACATTTCTTTGGGGTTAAGCATGAGGTGGCACATTGCTAACTAATCAAACATTTCTTCAAAGTCAGATGTGATCTAGGGTATTAATAGATTTGACCAAGATCTCATCTACATAATCTTCAATGGTTCCATGGATGAGGTCATGGAAGATGACCATTATAGCTCACTAGTAGGTTGCTCCTGCACTCTTTAACCCAAATAGCATCATGTTGTAGTAGAAGGTTTCCCAAGAAGTCATGAATGTTGTCTTATGTTGATCCTCTTCTGCTCTCTATATTTTATTATACCCAGAGAATCCATCCATGAGGGATAATAGTATGTGGGCCCCTATGAGATCCATAATCATGTTAATATTTGGTAGAGGGAAATCATCTTTGGGACAAGCCTTACTAGGGTCTCTAAAATCTATGCAAATCCTGATATCACCAAAGGATTTAGTGATGAGTACCATGTTGGAGATCCAGTCTAAATAATCAATTGGATGGATGATTTGTACTTCTAGCATCTATTTTAATTTGGCTTTGGCTAGTAGAACGACCATGAGATGCATCTTTCAGAGTTTTTGCTTGACTAGTTTGACATTTGGATCTATTGCAAATTGGTGTACCACTAATTAAGGATCTAGTCCTAGCATGTCTTGATTAGACCATGCTAATCAACATTTTTTTTCTTGAAGTACCTCAATTAAAATATCTTCTTAAGCTGCTCATAAGGATGTTGTAATGTATGTAATTTGGGGTGTCTCTATTAGACTAATGTTGACCAGCTTAGTGTCTCAATCACAATTAACAATATTCTAGGCCAGTGATCTTGTAGGGGAAGGATGAAATCTCAATCATTAGGTGCTCATAGAGGTTTTTATCATCAGATATGTCCTTTATTTTTATTTAATTTTTTGAATGATCTGATGGTGCTACAAAATATTTTTCACTGGGGGATACTTTTGTTTTACTTTTTTCTTTTCTTTATATATATCATTTTTGCAACTAGAGATCTCATCCTCCCCAAAGTAACCCTTTCAGTCCAATTCGTAGATATAAGCTAATCCCAATGGTGGTTTTCTGTGTGGTATTTTTGCTCCAATGAATATGAGCAATGCATGCTTTGTAGAAATCTTATCAACATATATTAGACTTGGTTGGCCCAAATCACTAAGTTCAGGATGAGAGAGTGGAAGGTCTATGAGGTTGATGAATATTCCACAGAGCATAGATGCTACTAAGATGAGTTCATCAAGGAAAATATCATTGTAGGATTTCTTTTCAACCTCCTCAGGGATGTTATTGACTTCTACAAGGTTTCTCTAGATGTTTAAGAAGGCATGATTTTTGTTAGCAGTGACCTTAGTTATGGGGATTCCATAGCCTTTACCTTTCTTATTCTCTTCTTTTTATGCTTCTATGAGTTGTCTGATGCCCAACTCTTCATGTCCTAAGCCACCTCCTTGATAATCCCACTATTTGGTAGCAAGTTGGTGTGAGTGGGGATATTTCTGTTTGAAGTAGTCAAGGAGTTGTTTACCTTTTGGAAGTTTGTCTTTATATAACCATGTACTAATGTTAGGTGTCATTTCTTCTCCATTGAGGATCCCATTGGCAACAAATATGGTGGGCCCAATTTGTTTAAGCTAAGGAGTTGTGTCTTCCTTTGGCCCTTAATAGATTAAGCACCCCTAAGTATCTGGATCAAGAGGTAAAGAATCCACATCAAAGCCATCTAAGAGATAGTGTTCACCACAACCATGGTAGTTGATCTTAATAGTGGAAAATGTGGAGGCCAAGATTATGTCAAGATCATGGTAAGTACCAGAAGAGTTGCCTATGGTGGTCCCAATCTCATTTATTTGGTAATGGTTATTAGAGGATGCCTCTACCACATTTCAATATGAAAATGGTTCCAGATTGGTGTGAATGGTTACCTCAATTCCATGATACAAAAATTTAATACACTAATGATAGGTGGATGGGACGACATTCATAGCATGAATCCATGGTCAACCAAGGAGGATTTTGAAGGGTGCATTAAGATAAACTACATGGCATAGTATTTCCTAAGTAGTAGGCCCAACTCTAATAGGTGATAGAATGATTCCTTAGTTCGTTTGTGCCAAGTTGTCATAGGCTTTGATGGTGATGACTTCATTTATGATATCTACATCTGTGTATCCTGCTTGTGTGGTGAACTTCAATCTACATAAGTTTAAGGCCGAACCATTGTCTATCATGACCCTCTTGAAGGTGAAGTCCAAAACCATGATGACTATGCAAAGTGGAAGGATTTGATCTAGCTCAATAAATAGGATATCAAAAGGTTTGAAGGATAGTGCACATGATGTAGAGAGATGGTCTACCAAGTTTCAAAATTTTGTAGCAATGATGTCATTAGGGACACAAAATTCATGAACTGCACTATCAAGGATTTCATTAAAAAGTGGGCTAGCACATATGAGATCTAGGATACAAAATTTGGGCTGGCATGTTCCCAAGGTGTTCCATAATATTTTACTATGGTCATGATAGGGTAGGCATAGATGGAATTGTGATGTCGAGCTAGATTCTTCATGTAGTGACTACACATTGATTATCAAGACCTTGGATATTGATTACATTAATATTAGGTTCTACCTGGGATGCACCCAATCAAGCTAATGTAGTCCAAGTAAGTTGAAGTATAGTTTTGTGTCTTCATGGTTATGTCCTTGCTTGGATAATATTCTATATATTTTTTTGGTATTGTTGGTAGTGTTGTTGTGCATAAGGGCCTTGCCTATGTTGTTGATGTGTGGAGGAAATGTATTTTCTTAGAT
The DNA here is from genome assembly GCA_028749045.1 of Cupressus sempervirens. Lineage (NCBI taxonomy): Eukaryota > Viridiplantae > Streptophyta > Pinopsida > Cupressales > Cupressaceae > Cupressus > Cupressus sempervirens. The sequence continues at coordinate 211,322,910 of CM053786.1, read as the reverse complement.
CAATAATCTGACATTTGGAGAGGCTTGTGCTCCTACTATGATTTCTTTTTCATCAATGAGATCTATATATAATCCTTGAGTTCCATGCATTTGAGGGTGAGGTTCCCTTTGACATGATGAAATTTGCAAAATTTATTTTCTCTATACCATGTTGGATTAGGTTGACTTTGATCTACTGGTTGTTTTTTCAAGTGGTAGATAATATTATTTTTGGATAATTTTTCAAAGATAAGATTGAGTAGTTCCTCAAAAGGTGTGTATAATCAAGGTTTTCTTTGGACCCACAATTCTGGTCTTGTGGTGATAGTGATAGCATTGCTTTGATTAGTTGGTACTTAGTGACTATGTATTTGAGTAGTGTGTTGATATTGTTTTGGTGGAGGTTGTTGGTAGCTTTTTTGATAGCAAGTGTTTTGGGGGTAATGAAAACTGTTTTTTTAGTTGTGTTGGTAGGCAAAGAGTTTTTTATGTTCTATGAATTGTACCAATCACTTCAACATTTTAGGTGTTAGTGGCACCATTTGTGATGGTATTCTTGTTTTTATTCCAGTATCATGGTTTGTCATTATATTGGGCACGTTCTTGGGTATTTTCCTTTTATATTTTGATGAATCCATCTTTAATGATTCCTTGATCAAGGCACATGCCCTTTTCTTTGATGTCTTTGTATGTTTGTAAGCAATTCATAATCATGTGGTGTGCAAGGCTAGGGTGTGCATTGTTAATGAACATCTTGACAAGGTGGTGCTCGAGTATAGTGCATGAAATCTAGGTTGTGAGAGTTTTCCATCATTATAAGTAATCAATGATACTTTCCCCTCCCTTTTGTTTGGTGTGGACTAAATCTACTACAGATAACTTAATCTTGACTAGGTGAGCATATTGGGCCACAAAAGCTTCTAAAAGATCAACAAAGGTGTTAAACATGCCTTGGGGTATTTGACAAAACCATTCAAGAGTAGAGCCTCCCAGACTTTTAGGAAAGGGACTCAGGAGGAATATGTCATTGTAACCCACTTCTTGGTAGGTCATATATAACTCTTTAACATGCATAATTAGGTCTCCTTTCCCCTTGAATTAATCAAATTTTTGGATTTTAGAGTGTTTAGGAAAGGGTGTCATTATTATAGCTTAATCGAATGGATATAGAGATTCATTTTTTAATTTGAATGTATTGGATTTAGATCCATCTTTGAATTCTTTTACAAAACTTTTCATCTCTTCCCATTTTGGGTTAGCAAGCGTTATTGTCAGTGCCCACTAATGACACTATAGAATATGTGTGATGATCAAATGTGGGACTCAACCTTTAGACCAAGGTGATGAGGAGCATAAGTGAGACACATATAGACCACTTTAGACAATGCTTAGTTAAAGGGGTGATTGTGATAGGATGATGGGTGTATGATGTAAGATAGACAACTCTAACAAAGTGACACTTAATGTTTGTAAGGATGATGAGGACAATGAAGGATTTTGATCTATGATTGGATCTAGATGGGGATGGATTTCTAAATGCATGATCTAAGGATGATGGATCTAAATAATCCTAAGGGGGATAATAACTTATATGGTAAACCTAAAGGACAAATATATGATGTGATAAGTGCAAAGTGTGTGTCAAAGAAGAGAGACCTAATCAAAGTGAGTGTAGTTGTTGTAGTTGATGAGGTTTTTTTTTATGCAACATCTTAACATTATGTTTTAAATCTTTTGGTCCCACTCGCTTTGTATGAAAACCTCAATACCTTCTTTCTCAAGTTATCTAGTTTGGGGAGTCTTAGATTTGGTGTGTATTACTTATGTTCAACTTCAATCTCTCTATAGACTGTTGGCTACTAAAGCTTGATCTTTTTAAATTTTTGTTTTGGTTGATCTAACATGAGGTTTCTACTAATTTTATCTCAACTTTGGTTGTAAGGTAGCGACTACAATGAGTATACCTTTTAACTTAGGTTGGAGAACATTAATTTTTGGATAGCAAATGACTCTAAGTGGGCAAGGAAAGATTTTTACCAAGGGATGATATAATAGTCTTTTGGAAGTAAGAGGTAAAATGGACCAAATCTAGATTTAGGGTTGTTGCAAATCGACTTTCTAACAAAAGTTTTCCAGCAAAAGGATAAGATTCTTTTGATAATGGATATGGTGTATTGTAAATAAATTGTCTCTCAAAGGACAAAGTAACTTTGAGAGAGACAAAAAAGTGGTCTCTTTAACAAAAGGAATTGATAGAACCAAGTAAATATTACCAAAAAAAAATCATGAGGTCATTTCATAAATAGGATAGTTTAAGCACACTTTATCCCTATGATCAATTTGGTTTCAATATGTTACTCATTAGGCCTGTTGGGAGGAGCCCATCTTGATGTTTTTTGGATCTAGTGTGATATTTCCCTCTAATCAAAGAGGTGATTCGATACAAGAGTCCATCAAAAAATTTACATGTCAATGATCCTTCAAGGTATGACAAATAGAAGCACCACTTCTTTGGGGACAATGACTCTTGGGGATAAAACCCAAGTACCATTATGCCTCTACTAGGCAAAACACGTATGTCAAGTAACTTCAAAGAAGCCTTATATTCTCTTGCAGTATGAGTAAAAAACCAAGGATAAAAGGGTAGCTACTAATTGGTTTGTAATTAGATCCATGAAGTCAGGTCAAAATGTTATTATGAGAATGATTCATTTAATAATCTATTCTAATCATGGTGAAATCGTGGGAAAGTTTTCCCAACTTAGGCTACCATAAAAAAGGCATCACTTTAACTTGTCTAGATAGAGAAAATGATTATATTTATTCTCATTTACATATCAATTATGTTTTCTATCCCAAGGGGAAATACTTCCCAAAGGATGATGAACTTGCTAGAAGCATTCCTAGGTTGTTGTGAAGGATCTTGCTAATAACTTTTGGTACATGCATCACATAATTTGATGGTTCTATTTTGCAAAAAATGAAATAAAGCTTTAAGGCACACAAAAAACTTGATTCATTTCACTTTGAAGCTTTTAGATTTTCTATCTATGACTTGAAGACACTCATGATTAGCATGTAAGATTCTTTCCAACTTTACAATGATGGTCAACAAAATAAATCAAGTTAACAAAAGAAATCATGTGTGATTAGCTTTAGAAAAGGATATGAGTAAGAGCATTTTTTCTTTAAGCATTCAAGATGAGTAAGAGCATTTTTGCTTTAAGAATTTAAGATTATGTGAATTCATTTTAAGCCCTCATTTTGAAATGTGTGGATTTGCAATGTTCTTTGATCATTACGAACTCAAGATTATGTGAAAGTATTTTATGCCCAAATTGAAGTGTGATTTATGGATCAGTGCAAGAAGTTGGGTCTCACTTTTGGCCAAAAAGTGGAAGTGTTTTTCCTGTTTTTGAATTTTTTTGTCAATTGATGTCAAAATTTGAGGTATTTAGGGATTGAATATTAAAAAACTCCAGAAATAAAAATTTTAGTGTTCAGAATCTTGTTTTTGAATATGTAATTTATTTGTGCACCCATGTGATAGATTATTGTTTTGGTATGGATCTTTAAAAAACACTTTTTCAAAATGCCTATTTTAGGACCATACCATGCTCGTGTACGGACACCATATTTTGACACAAATAAGTGAATTTTTGTAAATCCCTTTAAAGGGAGTTACCTTATACACCTAAGATTGATGACAATATTTTTCCTTCATTTTTTATTGAATATTTTTTTTATTATTAATTATTAATTGGCTGTAAAGGTAAATTTTAAAACCTCTCATGTACGGACCACATAATTTGATCAAAATCTCACTTTTTTCAATTTTTTTTTTAACATCAAAAGAATTGTATGTATGTTGATGACATATAAATTAATTTAAGAAAAATTATAAAATAAAAAATTTATTAAAGTTTGAGTGAATGTCACTTTTTAATGTTTAGGAGATAGTTTTGATTAATAAATAATGGAAAAATAGAAAATAAACTAATAACACAATAAAATTAACATTTTTGAAATCAGAATAGTAGGACCTATAATGGGTTTTTGTCTTGTCAACAAATTCAATAGGAATGACTATAAAAAAATTATGACAATACCGAAAATTGTCGATTAAATCCCTTAGAAAAAAAATGGATCACAAAGGCATGGCTTGGTGGGACCAAGCCTATGCCATGTCTTTCCCCAAGGCAAAACCCCATGCAAAAATTGGGAGCCATAGCAAATTCCCGCTTATGTCTCACGAATCGGGCACCTGATTTGTAATTCAAAAATTAGGTGCCTGATTGCTTTGAACCATTGTACCAAACTTTTTGAAAATTAGGTACCCGATTCTTTTAAAAATCAGGTACCCAATTTTTAAAAGAATCGGGTACCCATTTCTAATTTTTGAAAATCGGGTACCCAGTTTTTAAAGAATCGGGTACCCGTTTCTAATGTACTCGTTGGGCCCCAAAAGTGCCCCACTGACCCAATTTCAATGATTGAAATGATTGAACAACAATTTCAACCTGCAACACCGAATTTTGTCATGCTTATTGTATTTTCTTGTCCTCTTATACAATTTGTAGGCTACTGATTCAAATTCCAAATTGGTGCAAACATGGGATCAAAAGAATGAAGAAAGAAGAAAGCAAGAGTTCTGATAGATGAGGAGATTGCAACAAATAAAGAGAATGAAGCACAACATCAATGAGAGAGAAGACAGAGAATTAGAGACTTGAACAATGTTTCAAAGGAGAAAGACATTGAGGATACCAAGATGGATGAAGAGGTCAAAGAAGAGAACCCAATACAAAAAATTTAGGTGCACATTCTAATCATGCATTCAATACAGGTGTGTCTCCAAACCCTCAAATTTTCTCTCGTGATGAAATTGGTGATTTTTTAGAAGCAGGTTACGATTTAAATGATTTAGATTTTCTTCATGAGAAGCAATTGTCAAACAATCATACACAAAACACTCCAATTGAAATGCCTGCCTTGAAAGAAATACCAAGAAAATTTGAAAATGATATTCAAATTCCAAATAACAGTGAAAATAGTAAAGTGTCTAAAAATAAAAATTGCATGAATGTAGACATAGAAACACCAACTACTGAACAAACATGTCAAGATGATAGTATAGTTTATTAACATAATTTTCATATTCCTAATGATGTGTTGGATAATCTTGAGGGATTGGTTTCATGGAGACAAATTAAGACACATGCTAATAGATTGTATAAGCATTTTTTTTATAATAAGAAATTTTGGTTTCAATGTCAACTAATGTCAACATATTAAAATGTCTAAAATGCGAAAAGTAATGAGAAGATTGGGAATGTATGCAAAACCCAAGAATAAAAACGAGTCTTTAAAACAAGTTGTATCCACTGTTGCTAGTGCTTTTGATGTTATCAGAAAGAGAATTCGGTCTAAAGATAAGAATGTAGCACGATGAGCAATATAAACTACTTTAGTTAACAAATCAACATCTGACAAAAGATTGATTACCAACATAAGTGGATATCTTAATGTGAATCATAAGACTTTAGAAAGAGTTGTAAAAAGAAGGGTTAACTTTGAATGTGATCCAACAAATATTTTATGGACTTCTAGTGGTAGACTCCCGAGATGTGATATGAAACTTACTAGTGAAATCAAAAGTTTGATTAAAATTTTTTGGCATGATAATACAAGAGTATCACCTAATTCAAGAGATGTTCTTAAATTGGGAATTGGGTCAAAAAAATGTGATCCACATCCTAAACACCTTTTGGACATGACTCAAACTGAATTGTTTAAAATTTTGTAGATGGTAAGGTATTAAATATTACCATTACTCAAAGATCTTTTGAAAAGTGTAAACCATCTTATGTAAGGATTAACAAGGAAAGAATCGCATGTTGTTGTAAAACTCATATACAATTTTCTTACCATTATGATGTATTTCAATCGATATGTGGTACCATGGATAGTAAATAAATGTTGCAAGAATGTGGTATAAAAATACCACCTCAAACTATAAAAGATTTTAGAGCAGGTTTGTTTTGTAAGCCACCTAATGATCAATACTTTCTTTTCAATGCATGTCTTTCTAGTACATGTGATATGTGTTGCAATCTTTCTTTGTTAGATGAATGTTTGCATGAAAATGGTTTGACTACTTTTGGACAACAATTAGTTGAGGTAAATAGATTCAAAACTATTGAATATCCATTGAAGGATGGGAAGATTGGAAGAAGGCGTGATCTACTTACAAATAAAGTTAGTTGTCATCCATTTATGGATGAGTTTAAGAGTGTGATCATACCAAAATATGTTAAACACTCTCAATATTCTAGATGGCTTGATGGACAATTTCGCATATGTAAGAAAAAATTTCCAATTGGTATTATACTTTTAGTTGTTGACTTTGCAGAGAACTACATGCTTGCACCGCAAGAAGAGGTACAACCACAATATTACAATTCAGTGCAAGTAACAATTTATGTTCATATAGTTTATAGGCATACACCTAATAGTACAGAGGAGGATCAAAAAATATTGAGAGAGTACCATTTTTATTTAAGTGATAATAAACTCCATTCATGTGAGTTTGTCCAATATTGTTTCAAGGTCTTTTATGATAATTTAAAAGAGAGACAAATTCAAATGACATAACATTAGATATGGTTAGATAATTGTACAGGACAATTCAAGAATGCTAGAATGTTCTATTGGTTGAGTAGGACACATAAGAAAACTAACATCCAACATGTATGGAGTTTTTTTGAAGCTGGACATGGTAAAGGAGAACATGATGGTGTTCGTGCATGTGTGAAGAGAGCCCTTAGTAGAGAGCAATTAAATTCAAGGAAAAAGCTAAATTCAAAAATGCACATGAAATTTTCGAATGGTGTAACAAATATTTATACATGGGAGCAAGTCAAAACTCTACAATCAAATGTTTATTCTACCTAGTTGAAGAAAATAATATCCCTTCAAGATATGATTGTGATACAATTAGTGGTTCAGCTAAATAGCATTCATTTAGGAGTTCAGATTCTAACACTTGTACTCTATGGATTAGGGAGCTTGCTTGTTTTTGTCAATTTTGTCTTGCAGGTGAATGGGAAGAATGTGAGAATATAGAATGGGTTGAAGATTGGCAAAAAAGATCATTAGCACCTACTGACACGCATTTTGAAGATGATATAGTAAACGAAGGCCAGAATGTTACTTTTGTATCAGAAGACTATGATCGTATTTCAAACCTCATACAACCTGGTATGGACAATTTAATTAGATTTTTTTGCAATTTCATGCTTCAATTTATATAATTTTCATATGTATACTCATGTGATTAAAGTTTTTCTATACTTTATCTTATCTTGTAGGACATGTTTATGCTATTATTGCACCTAGTGATAATGATGAACAGACTGAGTATTGGCTAGCTAGATGTGTGGAACCTAAGAAAAAATTGACATGTCATCAAGTAGACGATGATGGTTTTGAGTATCCAATTAGGCTTGTTGTTGTAGCTGGCACCTAGCTACGTAGATACCTAACAAGAAGAAATGATTTGCCAGCATTTGAAGACTACCAAACCAAAAAGAAGATTTTACACTATTCTCATTTGGTTGTGGCAACAAATATCAAATTAGAAAGATACAAAGGGAGACCCGCCAATAAGTTATTATGGACAATTTCAATGGACGAGCATGAGACAATCATAGATGCATTGCAAAAGAGAGAGGATGCAGATGGTATAGTGGGATGACTACACTTAAATCAAACACATGTAAGTTTTTTCATAATTTTATTATGTTTATATATATGTACTTATATAATTTAATTACATGTATGTTTGTGTTGTCAATACCAATTTAGAGAACTTATATACCTCTTATTTAGGTCTCAATTACAATTTATGCAAATTTAATGTTAAAGTGGATCGAACATCAACATCTTGTGCAATTTCACATAGTAAGTACATACGAATTACACATATATTTACATAGTTCAGATACCTTGAATATTAATTTATGTGTTTATTAACATGTGTGTTTTTGTTTTACATTTTTATTTTACAAGACTTCATTTGAAGAGATGTGTTCAACCAATTTTATGTTTCAAATGATTTCACTGAACTATAAATATATCATTGACATTGTCTTACATATATTGTGAAATATGTTGTACAAACTAATTCAAAAATGAGAGTTTACTTCTATTTGAAAGTTAAAGGTATGTGCACTTGATAAATTATAAATTAATTGTCAATTTAAGTAATGACCTCCTATTTTGTTTCATTACTTTTACATTCAAGCATGTTTAAATTAATGTTTTTTTGAAGTTTCAAATTACTATTGATTGTAATATTAAAAACAAGTTACTTGCACATGATAATTTAAAGATCATTACTCATTGTATTGATTATATGTTGGATCATTACTCATTGTATTCATTGTATTGATTATATCTTACATTACCAAACAACACATTAAAATTACTTATGATACATTGTTAGGTATGTTATCCATACATGTGTATCTTAAGGGGACATGGGAGTCCTAATAGGTCATTATGTCTGTTATAGGTTATGATTGGTATTCATATGTTTACTACCACATAATAGGTCTTATTAGGTGATAATGAGTCTTACATTACCAAAAAAAACATTAAGATCACTTATGATACATTGTTAGGTACGTTATCAATAAAATTTTTAATCTAGTAGGTCAATTTTATTTCTATGAATCTCAATGCATAAATTTGATGTGATATTTATCCAATAATGCTCTATAGATAGTTTAAATTATTGTTCATCTTGCATATATACTTACAAAATTTGTCATATGTTCATGAATAAAATATGTCAGAATAAAGAAAATGGTTTGAATATACTTAAAACATGGTGAAACATAGTAATATATGTACTACATACACAAGCATGATAAGAAGTTGTAAAAAAATTATGCATGGTCTAACATATATCAAACAATGATCTATGAAGTGAAAAAATACATGGTCTAACATACAGTTTTAACTATCCCAACACAAAGTGTATACATCATAAACAATATACTTCATAAAAACACAATCTATAGGTGCCAACAAGACCTAATCTATCTGATCGAATGTCCTCTTTGCTCCATGTGAAGAGGACTCAGATGGATCATCATATGTAATATGAGTCATCTCGTCATGTCAGACAACCTATGAGGTAGATGTATCACCCTTTGTAACATGAGGTGCGTCTCATCATGTACATGCTTAATTGAAATGGGCCTCAAAATATAGCTTGCAAATAAATTAAATATTCACTACATAATAAAATAAATTATACCACATGAGATGGGTGTCCCTCAGTAATGGGAGAAGGCGCACTGTCAAAACTACCAAATGCAGCAGTGGTGAGGTCTTGTAATTTACAATACATACATTTTTTTAATTTGATTTTACAGCATAATGAACTATACATTATGTACATAAATCACAATACTGACCTCAAATGACAATGTAGATACCTCCATCTATCTAAGTCCTGTGCTCTCAACAACACTCGTGGTGACGTAGTCCTAAAATTATGGATACATAAACATTTAGTCAAAATTAAATATACATGAATAATTACAAAGTACATAATTTGTACACTACATTTTTTATACACTATAAATTTAACATGTATATATCATACCTAAGTGGTAGCCAATGTCACAAATGTGTCTACAGGTATGCTAGCATGATAAACATAAGATGGAGTCGAAAATAGACTATACTAAGGCCTGTATGGATGAGTATGATATGGCTCCCGTTCGAAAAATCAAAACACATAAAATATATATACATGTGAGTCAAAATTGTTCAGATTATAAGTTAATAATAATGTACATACATAAAAATAATACAAATTATTTGTCTTTAGTCAAAAGTTCATACCCTATGTATTTGAGGTTTTGCCTCAGTGGTAACTGGAGTAGGACTTGTACTAACATCAATATGTGTAGATGTAGAAAATCCCTACAAAATCAAATAAAAAGAACATATGACCACATGTTATTAAATTCAAATTTGAAGGTACATTTTTACAGTATAATTCAAAGAGCATACCGTATAAGGGATGCCAATGTCTATAGGTCTCGGAAAAAGACTATACTGCCTCCTAGGAGGAACAGTATCATCCATCCTCTATTATTTGAAAAGTACAAATTAATATAGTTAATAAAATTACACATGTATGTAGAAATTAAATAATTATGTGCACTTTATATTTATATTGAAATTAAAATTTTACCTATTTCTCTTGACTCTCTCCAGGCTCTCCCTGCTTCATGAGGTCAAAAAATGATGACACGTTTATCTCATCACTACGATCACCACGGGCAGCGTATACATCATCATCAAAATTTGCACCCTCGACATAATGGCCATCGTCTGCTGCACTAGGATCACTCTGGGGGCCTGTGAATATGCCTCCACAACTAGTACAAACATGTCCAAGTGGAGGAGCATGTATCGCCTGCGTCCATTGTAGTACTAAATTGCCCGAAAGGGCACTCAAATGGGTAAAAGTAGATGAAACTACATGATGATGGTGAGGAGCAGCCACAATAGGTGTAGGAAGAGGTACAAGGGGCTCAGCTCACCTAGAGTTTCTTGTTCTGTCACTTAGCTTTTCCCTAGGCCTATCTTGAGGCATCCCTCTACCAACCCACTAAAATGCTTTCATATCAAAATAGTTGGGTTTCAAACCCAACTCAAACTCAGCCCATAAATTCCTAAGGAAGTACATGGGCACCTCATGGTTAGCATGTGGTGGATGGTCAAATACCATCCACCACTGCTCCCAAAAATGTGCCAGTATGCGTGGATGTGTACACCACCTAATGGAAATGCAAGGCTTCTTATCACTAATTGGTTCACCCATCTTAGGGTTTACAAAATAAGGTTAAAAATTCCCTTTACCTATATGTAGGTTATAAACCACTCTGTATGATAAGCCATCAAAGTAGAAGGCATGCATGCTTTCCCTCCATGATCTAAATGAATCAATGTCTAAATCAAAATGATGGATGGAGTCAACCATGCCTTGCATGCTATCTACAAGATGTAGTAGGTGAGGAGGAATGCCTCTCACGTCGGATAGCCTCTATATCACTCATGAGGTCATTGAGGTTATGCCTCATGGTCTCACGGAGCTCATCTGTAGTGGGTTGTGGAGGTGTGGGTGGAGGTGGAAGTGGAGGTGGAGATGGAGGTGGAGGTGGAGATGGAGGGGACAGAGGTGGGGGTATGGGAGGGGGAGGGGGTGGCGGTGGCAGTGGGTCCATCAAATATAATCTGTATATATATTTAAACAACATAAAAAATAAAACATGACAAAAATACATCACAACATAATACATGACAAAATTACTATTTAATAAAATTTAAATCTAAAAGTTATCAACTAGATCTATATAAATGTACATATCTCTATTAAAATCATATCAATTAAATAAATAAAGTTAAACACTTAAGTCAAATTAAACATTAATGTTGGAATATTCAAATATGGAAAGAGTACTTATGAGAGGGGGGGTGAATCATAAGTATCACACTTTAGCCAATAAAACTTTTAACTGAAAGTAAATTGCATGCATGTAAATACATCAATTAAACATGAAATTAAACACATGCATCAACAACTCATAACACTGGAATTTGGTAACCCAGAAACCCTCCAGGAATAAGAAGGTAAAACTAGGGTGGGGATGATACCCACAAAAATTACTGCAGCAATATTGTTCAACCACTTATGATGGTCTACCCTGTTAAAGGCTTTACACTGTGTCAATAGTGACCTGGTTAGAGGATTTCCAAACACTTAACACAAAGTTTCACCCTGTTAAAGGATTTAATCACCTAATTAAATGATCTGATGAAATAGCTGTTAGGCTAACCTATCACCATAGGATTTTCATTCTAATACAATTGCTAGAAAGTATTAGGTATAATGAACCTGATAAATTACGATCCTTGATTGCTGAATGTAGGCACCTTTTTGCTTTCACTGATCTTGATCGTTTTTGATCTGATAACCCTCGCTTCTGAAAATAGATTTCCCTATGCACCCTTGTTTATCCACTCATATATTTGCAAATGATATTTTGTCTTCCTTATAAAGACATTTGAGGATTTAGGGTTAGGTATGGATCTACAATCCATATTCAATCTCCATTTTCCGCTCATTATTTGCATTTATTCTATTGGTTCCATGCCTTCATCATTTTTCTTATAGGCTGCATGAAGATTGCATAGGAAAAATAAAAGATTCGATCTCATCATCAAATCCTTCGAGATTTACCTTATGTCAGCTGTAAAATTGGTTTACATCATAATTTGTGCAGTTACAAACTCTTATGCTGATATACTAAGTTACTCGGCTCCTTAAGTATTGCTGATACTCGGCACATGTTGTTTCCTAGTTAGCTCTGCATCTAAACAAAACTATATCACTCAGCACCTTGTGTTTCTCGGCACTTGTTAACACTCGGCACTTGTTAACACTTCACTCGGTATCTGATCTTCACTTAGTATCTGAAAACTACTCGGCACATGAAGATCACTTGGCATGCATGGTGTACTCGGCTCCAATGTGGAATGTGATTAAGTGTGGTGGGACTCAAGTGTCAAAAACCATTATGAGGTTAACAATCTCCCCCTTTGACATGAGTGACAAAAACACTTAACTGACCCTATTTGTACATTTACCTAATCTGATTGGTATATACAAAGTTTAAAGAAAACTTGATCAAAATTTGTGAATTACAATATATACCTCAAAAAAAAATTTATAACTCCCCCTGAGTTGATTGTGCCTTATTTGTATATCAAGCTCCTCCTTTGTATCTTTTCTCCCCCTTTAATTCATCTCATAATATATATATCTCCCCTTATTAAAACTGTATTTCCCCCTTTTTGACACTTATGTCAAAGAATGTTTAAGAGTTGAGACCATATTTAGCCAAAAATGTGCTATTTACCTCCATAATCATCCTAAGAGCTGCATCCCAATTGTTCAAAGTAATTTCCAGTGACTTATGTTGGATGGTAGTCTTGGCAGGAAGATGAATAAGTTCATTTAATGTAGAAAGATTTGGGTCTTTCTTGAGAACAATTTCAGCATATACTTGCTCTTTATGGAGTATTTCTAAATGTGGGGTAATGGAGGATTGGAGCTGTATTAATTTGGCCTTGATATTAGCCTCATCTGCTGCTAATACATCTATTTCTTTGTGAATGTGAAGCGATTGAGCAAAATACTTCTCACTTTGAGCTGGATCATTTGGTAATTGCATGCTTGAAATGTTTAAATTTCTTTCCAATCTCAGTATCTTTTGGCTTGTTTCTTGTGTGAAGTATGAAAAATCACACAACTTTTTGTACAATGAGAATATATTCTCAAGTACCTTTTTCACTTTTTCGATAAGCTTAGCCAATTCAACTTGTGAAAGTGCAATTTGACTTGATATTTTCTCATTCACTTTCCCTTGAAATTTTCTTTTTGACCATTCCATAAGTTTTGCATTTGTTTCTAGGTCTTCATTTGTCACCTGGTCAACAATATCTGTTAATTGTTTCGTGATATGCTTTGACTCATCTGGTGATTGCAAACTAAAGGCATCCATAAAGATGTCCTTAATCTCATGTAGTGTTTGCTTATGTTTATACTCCTTCCTGAGTATCTCCTGTCTTTTTCTCCTATTCAATGCTTCCTGCACCTCATTGATTTGATCAATGGTTATTGATTTTGAGTCATAGCTCGGTATGACTATCTCCTCATCTAATTCAGGGTCTCCATAGTGAAATACCCTTGCAACTCTGGTAGTACTGGATGATGGTACAGATATTTGCAATGGCTAGTGTGAAGGAGTTCCCGAGGTAGGCAAATTTATTAATATTTGTATTGCCTCCTGTTCTTTAGGGGTTTTCACTATTTCCTCCTCCTTCTGTCTACCATGATCAATTATTGTAATTTGTGGAAGTGCACCTTGTGTTTGTGTTGTAGGATCAGATGTAATAGTCTGCCCTATTTGTTCTATTCCCTTTTCTACAGCTGCACTTTCCTTCTTTCTTGCAGCATCAATTATGCTTGTTGGTATTTGGAATTGACTACTAGTAGTTGTAGAGATGATAGAAGCTGGTTCTTGTGGATTCACCTTATCTTTGACTATACTTTCTACTAGTTTTTGCAATTCATCTATACTGACCAATACTGGATCTGTACATAATATTTCTTGTTGTGTTGATTGGTCAAGAATTATTTTTAGATCTTCTGCAGTTAATGGATTGATATTCTGACCAGAAGTATCAGGAACATCAGTAATAGTTACAATGTTTGTAGGTGAGATGGATGCTTGAGGAGGGCTAGGGGGTGGCAATTTTGTGTCTTGCACACTGTGATCTGGTTTCTGCTCTTGTTCAGCTGTTGCCATTGTATCTTGTTTTTGTGTCTGTTCCTCCTCTCCATCTTTCTTTTCTTCTTCCTTCTTCTCTTCTTCTCTTTTCTTTTGTTATTCTTCTTTCCTCTCTTCTTCTCTTTTCTTTTCTTCATCTTCTTTCCTTTTTCTCCTCTCCTCTATTGGTATAGCAGCTTGTTCCTTGTATTCTTCCTCAAGAAAATCTTCAATCTTTTTGTACAAGTTCTTCCATGATTTCATTGTTCTTTGAAAAATCTTTTCCATTCTATTTTGGAGTATGAAGAATGCCCTGTATTTAGGTGTAAACCTATTATTATGCCTTTTGACTGCATTCTTTACTTATTCCCTAGTCAAATCTGGTAATACACTTGCTAGGGTTGATTCCCTCACTTCCTTCTCCATTTTCAAACAATAATGCCATCTGTCTTCTACAATCTTTGACAGTTCTTTTGGCAATTGACCATCTAGTTCAAGTGGAGTGTACTTGAACTATGCCATCATTCCATAAATTGTTTCTTCTATTCTATTCTATTCTTCTTTATTAAATTTACTGAAACCAACTTTATTTAAATTACTTAGGTCACCATTTCCAATCTTTTTACATAAGGTATCAACTGATGAATGGCTTACCTTTTCAGATTGGTCTTCTTCATCAGTGTCAGGTTGAGCCACATATCTTCTTCGTTTCCTCGGCTCTTCCTGTGTTTCCTTGATTTGTTTCTTCTTTTTAACTTCTTCTTTAGCCTTTTGAGTGGAGGACCTTGTTGTAGCTCATGTTGTTGGCTTTTGAGGTGATGGCGTGGTAGCTTTCTTTGATCTGGGCTTAGCTGGAAGCTGTTCTATTGCCTTTCTCTTCTTTGGCTTAGCTTCAGTTGGTGCTTCCTTGGCTTCTTCTTCCTCTGCACCTTCCTCCTTGTCTTCTCCAATACATTGTGTTAATTCCATTGGTCCTTGTTCTTGCTCATCTTCATCATCACTATCATCTTCTTCTTCTTCTGCTTCAGCCTCAATTTCTTTACCAAATTTCTTCTTAATCTTCTTTATTAATGTGTCTTCCTTCTTCAATGTGGAAGCAGTTTTTAATTCCATGTTTATCTTTGATCTTACCACATCATAAGTGCCAAAATGTGCAGCACTTTTATCTGTTTCTTCTGCTAATAATGCAGTTATTGTTGCAGATGCCTCATCAATACTAATTTCATATCCAAATGGCCTTAGCCATCTTACCCTTGGTATTACTGCTTGAATATAGGTAAAATCAATGTCAACTAAGAAACATATATCATTAGTATGTTTTTCTACTAAAGAAGCTGGTATCCTTGATCTTTGCTTCATGGATTTCTTGAAATCCTCAAAATAGCTTGTCATCAAGGTATCAAAATTTTCTCCCATTTGCTCTATGTATTCATTGATTTGAGCAATGATGGTTCTGTCATTTCTCCATGCCACTTTACCAAAGGAAGGAAACTCATTTTGAACATAAAAGAATATGCAAACTAGGATTGCTCCAAATTTGCATTGAGTACCCTTTGTTCTTCTTATGGTAGATAGGTTTTCATTGATCTATTGTAATTGTAGTTTTGCAAGATCATAAGTATGGTCCTTTTTCACCAATTTGTAGCCTACATCTACTGCAATACATGGTACACTGTTGAGTCTACTGGATTGATAGAATTTATGGGCAATGACTCTAACAACAAACTCAACTAGAGGATCCTTTATGGTGCGAATTGTCATTCATCTTTTGTTCCACTGGGCACCATCATTCTTTTCTATAACCTCCTTTGATTCACTTCTTAGGGTTTTGTACTGATCTAGGGTTGGGTACCCTATTACTCTATGTATGATTTCTTTGGTCAATTTGGGAATATCTTCTAACCACAAATTTCCACCATGAATTATGTTTAGTACAAGTCTAACCCATTCTGTTTTGAATACGGTGGGAAAGCTTAAAACTTGGGTCAAACCATTTCTTTCAATGATTTTGAATTCTTCTTTCAAGACTCCATCTACACATAGTTTATCATAGGCTTGTCTTATTTCCATGTCTCCTAGACCACCTATCTTACAGTTGTAACATTTTCTCACATCTTGGACCATTACAACTTTTGGGGGAATATGGCAGAGAGCTTCGGCTGGATCATTTTTGTAGGCAACTTTGAGAATAGGACGAAAATCAGGTTGCTTGACCTCACTTGAGATTAACTGCACTTCAAAAGACTCTTTTTCCTCGGTTTTCTTTGAACTTGATGCCATTTATGCAAACTAGGGTTTTCACAGCAAAAGGATATGAAACTACGTAGCTCGACACAAATGAAAATACCTCAAGATTGATGAAAAACATGTTGAATGTGGTTGCAATCTTCTTGATATGTTGGATTCTTGCTATGAATTCGCTCAGCTTTCTTTCCTCTTCTTTGCTTCTTGATCGTGATGAGAAAAACTGATTGAAATCGCGATAATATACCCTATTTCCATTGCATTAAATGCTCAACTACTAACTCAGCTTTTGAAGAAATTTTGACCTAAATTGGCTTCCACTGGAGTTATCAACTTGGCATGAATTATCAGCTCAGTCACTGTTGGGAGCTCGACATCTGTTTTAACTCGGTATCCGAAGATAGTTCAGCAACAACATTTAGTTTTTGTCTTGACATCTTGTTTCATGTAGATTTATACCTTGCTTAGCTTCTTTGTCTTGGGACTGATGTATGATATAGCTTTGTATATCAGTCCTGTGTACTTCTCATGCTTAGTTTGATGAAGTGTAATCACTTGACCCATTGGATAAAGTGATCCCTCCACTTGATGTGTTGCACTCATCTTTCTTTCTCCAAGTCTTATTCATTTGCCCCCTTATCTTTTTGACATCAATCTTTTTTTTTCCTTTGTTATCTTCAGTCTTGGGTGCCTTTGATCTTGTAGGACAATTTCTGCTGATATGACCAATTTTCAAACAACTGAAACATCTAGTTTGATTCAACCATCTTTTGTAGTTTCCTTTGAAATATGTTCTCATGCAGTTCTGTGGTATATGTCCATATTCTTGGCAATAATGATAACTGTACCTGGTGTTGTAATCCCAACGATAATGACTTTCATTCCTTTCAATTTTTGTTGGTTGATTTGATGTCCACATAGGTTTTGATCTACATTCAAATGCCCTATGTCCATACTTTTTGCAATTATAACAATGTCCATCAAATCTCTGAGTCCTTGTGACATTGGATCTGCAATTTTGTGTCATATGTCCTTGCATGTTGCACTTGTGATAGAAACTCTTATTTTTGGGTGTGTTTGATTGATTGGATCTTCTACTCCTACACACATTAGTTGTATGCCCCTTCTTATTATAGTAATGACAAGTGGGTTTTGAATTCTTACCTTTATCACTTCTTTTTTCAGCACTCTTTGATGATTCCCCAACTTTAATGCTATTGTATCCTAGTCCTGATGTATCATGGGCAGATTTTGGGGATTTCAGCAACTGTTCAAAATACTTGATGGCTTCACTTGATTTATGGAGATTCTCTGCTACCTCTTTTTCTCTATTCAATTCATTCTGCATTTGTTCATTCTGCATCTTCAAAGTAGAGATCTCAATATATTTCATATTGAGTTCATGATGAAGGTTCATCATTTGGGCAAGTGTATCCATCTACATGTTTGAGATCCTTGTCAATTCAGTACATTTTTCTTCAAGTCTGTTTGCAAGATTTTTTTTGTCATTTTCCATCATCACTTTATCTTCAACTGCTCTTTTCTTGCGTTCAATGATTTCACATATCATTATGGCCTGTGACTCATGTTCCATCTTGAGAGATCTTATCTCATCTACTTGAAATTTATTTTTCTCCAACAGTTATGCTATTGCTGCATCAAACTCTTTTGTATCTCCGTTGGAAAATATGTTGGTTGTATCAATCTCCTTGTAGTGTATATCATTTTCAGCTATGGCTAGATCCTTCCTCTTTTTTAATGAGTTTCTCAACTTGTTTCTAAATTCCTCCAAGCTATGCAGAGCAAGTTGCACATCTATCACCAGATTTTTAATGATCTTTCCAAGTTTGAAAGCTTCCATCTTTAGATCTTTTCCTCCAAGCTGTTAGGCTTTTCTTTGTGAGAACCTGGATTAGCTCTGATACCAATTGTTGGAATATTCAAATATGGAAAGAGTACTTATGAGAGGGGGGGTGAATCATAAGTATCACACTTTAGCCAATAAAACTTTTAACTGAAAGTAAATTGCATGCATGTAAATACATCAAGTAAACATGAAATTAAACACATGCATCAACAACTCATAACACTAGAATTTGGTAACCCAGAAACCCTCTAGGAATAAGAAGGTAAAACTAGGGTGGGGATGATACCCACAAAAATTACTGTAGCAATATTGTTCAACCACTTCTAATGGTCTGCCCTGTTAAAGGCTTTACACTATGTCAATAGTGACCTAGTTAGAGGATATCCAAACACTTAATATGAAGTGTCACCCTATTAAAGGATTTAATCACCTAATTAAAGGATCTGATGAAATAGCTGTTAGGCTAACCTATCACCATAGGATTTTCGTTCTAATACAATTGCCAGAAAGTATTAGGTATAATGAACCTGATAAATTACAATCCTTGATTGCTGAATGCAGGCACCTTTTCGCTTTCACTGATCTTGATCCTTTTTGATCTGATAACCCTCGCTTCTAAAAATAGATTTCCCTATGCACCCTTGTATATCCACTCATATATTTACAAATGAAATTTTGTGTTCCTTATAAAGACATTTGAGGATTTAGGGTTAGGTATGGATCTACGATCCATATTCAATCTCCATTTTCTGCTCATTATTTGCATTTATTCTAGTGGTTGCATGCCTTCATCATTTTTCTTATAGGTTGCATGAAGATTGCATAAGAAAAATAAAATATTCGATCTCATCATCAAATACTTCAAGATTTACCTTATGTCGGCTGTAAAAATGGTTTACACCATAATTTGTGCAGTTACAAACTCTTATGCTGATATACTGAGTTACCCGGCTCCTGAAGTATTGCTAATACTTGACACATGTTGTTTCCTTGATAGCTCTACATCTAAACAAAACTGTATCACTCGGCACCTTGTGTTGCTCGGCACTTGTTAACACTTCACTCGATATCTAATCTTCACTCAGTATCTGAAAACTACTCGGCACATGAAGATCACTCGGCATGCATGGTGTACTCAGCTCCAATGTGGAATGTAATTAAGTGTGTTGGCACTCAAGTGTCAAAAACCATTATGAGGTTGACAATTAAATACTAAATTGTTAAGTCTAATCATAAAATAATAGTCCAAAACAATATATATAGGTTAGTTCAAGGTTTATTTTCTTAAAATAGGAGCCACCAAGCTAATTTTGCTTTCATGTACACTTATTTTGTGACATTGGGGGATTGTGTGAACTAATTATGGATTATACATGTTCATCTCAGGATGAAACAAAGTTAAGATTATGACAAGGTTATGGTTTACAATTTTGTTATGTTAACAGTTTTCATGATGGCTAAGCTTAAGATTATTATAATGATTGTGATCCTTTAATGTTAGGAAACTTACCTAGGATTATGGTTTTAGTTAAAATTATATTTAGGTTTCGAATATTTATTATGGACCTATTGTTTATAGGATATATAATAGATGGCATTAAGACAAGAGTTAAGGTTACAATTATCTAATGAAAGCTTAGAGATAGAATTATGATTTGATTTAAAAATATTTATGATTATAGTTTGAATCCTAACTATTATCCACTTTTTAATGCAAACTATAAGTGTAGATCATTTCAGGTAATGAACTAATACATGTGAACCCTATCCCTAACCATATAATAATCCTAATTCTAATCATAATCCATAATTCATTACCTTATGAAGCTTTGGCTATCCATTTTATTGCCAGAGTAATCCCTTGGCTATCCACAAAATGTTCCTAATAGATTTATATAGAAGACCAAATTGATTTAAATAAAATGAGCAGGAAGAAGAGAAACTTACACCCAATATTCAAGGAGAGAATCTTTTAACATAGGTTTGAATTCTACCAACCAAAGTGACATAATTAGAGTTCCAGTTGTTGAGTTTTTCAAAGATTTTCTTGTTGATATAAAGACACATTTCATTTATATGTTAGGGTTTACTACAAATAGAATCCCTAGGTGCCTAATGAGTTAATTATGAAATCTCCATCCAATACCATATTTCCTACACAAGGTAGGGGACTCAATATTTAGCCCCAATAAGATAGATGTAGGGACATAAATCGTACTACCCAATACAAAGAAAAGAGGTCCAATTTGATCATTAAATGACTCCTGTTGCACTCTTCTAGCTTAAAAAGAATACAAATATATTATCAACAAACTATGTACATTAGATACTTATTAATTATTCGGAGAGTAGATCCTCTAACTTTTAGAGACAACTGGTTATCTCTAAGGAGATAATGTAATGAGTCAATGTTCAACAATAAAAAATAAAGAGGATGCAAGAGGACACTCTTTCATAATTGATCTAGAGAGTCCTAAAAATTATGATCTAACCCCATTAATTTCTTTACTAGAACCCTGACACCAATCATAAGAGAGGACACCATTGACATTTAATATTGGATGGAGGGCTTGCAACATAATCACAGTGAAACTCCATTCCACCCTTTTGTAGACATTTTCATAATCAATTACTTGAGCATGCCTACACTCTATCCTAGAAATGTTTCTCAATCCAAAGTCTTCCAATAGGTTATCACGTTCTTCGATATGCATAAATATCCTTAACAAAACACTTTTGTGTAGGGTTAATGATCTTGGGTAGGATATCTTCTAGTCTAGAGGTTAAGACCTTGGCAATAATTTTTTTGTATGATATGTATTTAGGAGTGTCTTGTCTCTAATTTTTAATGAGATTCTTATCTCCCCTTGGGGATCAATTGATTACTTGACCTAGGAATTTTATGAGCCCTCTGTTGATCACTTGATCAATTTTATGATCCCTCCATTGATTACTTGATGTAGGGATTTCTCATTACTAATTTTTTGGATGGAGGATTTGATTTATGATAGAAATGGGTTTATCGCTTGGAATAATGCATCTTCATTCTAGGAATGATGGTTCTCATTTTATCCCTATCTTCTAAATCATTTTGAACTATCATCGTCTTCTAACCAAAAGAATTGATAGTAAAATTAGGAAAAAGATATATATATATATATATCACTAGAGGGTGGGTATTTCTTTTTATAGAATAAGGCAATATTTTGTTATGTGGCCTTCCATTCTACAAAGGTAATAAACATTTAGGCTACCCATACAGGAAAATAGGAAACAAATAGGGGAATCTCCAGTCTCCAAAAAAAAATTTTAGGCACTTCCAACCCAAGATAAATAGAAATTAGTCCACCCTAACATAATTATCTAATTAGGGATTGGGGTGTTAGAGTGCTTCAATACCCTCCTAATTAGATATTGCATGATGAATACTCACTTAGGATATAAAGGTTTAGGCATCTAGTGAAAGACAAGTTATTCACTTCTTTAGATATATTCTTAGGCATCCAAGGGTCTAGTCTAAGCTCCTACTCACACTAATGTTGACACCTCCACCTCTTGATGGTCAGGGAGGGTTACTTAATTAGATGCCCGATTCATTCAAGTCTCTTCTAATTTTTTTATGATGTATCATTTTGAGACCTTGATATCAATGTTTAATTAGTTTTAGGATTAGGGTTCAATTTGGTTTGTACTGTTTGATTAGGTTTACATGCTTAGGTTTCAATTAGGACAAGAGTTCATAAATTGAATTAAGTTTTAAAGTGCTAAATTTGGTTTTAGATATAGAAATATAGTTAGAGCTTTTAGATTAAAAACCAACATTAATTTAAAAAAGTTAGTTTTTAATTTTTTTTTAAAGTGTTCAATATATTATTGAGTTCTAGTTTAGGGGATTTGGTTTAGTCTTAAGGTCAATGTTTAACTTGGTTCAATCTTCTAGGGTAATGGTTCAATTTGGTTAATGGTTGGGGAAAGGATTTTTAAGGTTAAATTCAAGGTTTCTACTCTTAAGTTCGGATATATAATTAGGTTTATGATCATGGTTTAATTCAATTTGGTTTATAAGTATAATATTAATTAGTTAAGAGCCAGGGTTACCTTTCAATCTTAGGGTTTGACATTTATAAAATTACTACTCAAGGTAAGATAGGAAAGTTATTTAATTATTTATATATTACCTGGTGTAGGTTTTAGCAAATTAAGATTAAGGTTAAGATGATAGCAAGGGTTATGATTACAGTTAAATTTGAAATACAAATTGACATTATAGTTAATCCTAAATGACGCTCAGCCGAGGGATCCAGAGAACTAATCAAAAGTTTTACTAAGCAAGCAATAACATACATACAATAATTTCTTGCATTCCTTAATGACCACATTTACATTTCATTTTAAAATAATTACAAACCACTAAAAGTAAAATAAATAACACATCCACAAAGAAAGAATATTAACTACTTCAGCTCAATCCATTTAAATAATTTATATACATTTGTTCCGAATGCCACTTTGCAAATTAATTCAAAATGCACAATCATCCACTGTACATGTCACAGGGTATGAAAGGCTGAAAGAATATACATTTATAAAATAGTTTACATCATCCATTTTCGATCCTTGAAACAAAGTACAATACAATTTAAGTAAAATCATTTTAAATACTATAAGTTTTTTGTTTGGATCCCTTGGCGGGTTGTTACGTGATTAAGTACTTTATATATGTTTAGGGTTTTATTTATATGGTTAGGTCGAGATTATAGTTTAAACAATGAATTTAGGTCGAGGTTATATTTATTTGTAAAATTACATGTTTAAACAATGAATTTACATCTAATCTAATCATTCAACATTGTAATAAATACATAAATTAAATACATTTCAAAACATCTAAAATAATATTTTTTTAAATAAACATTTATGAAACTATATTTTAATTAACAAATAGAAAAATTTAAACATCTAAGTTCATTAACAATGTAAATTTACAATTTTACGTACATATTAAAAGTGAAAAAAAAAATTTAACATATATATTAAATTGAAAATTGAAAAAAATAATTAAAATAGTATAAAACATATTAAAATACCTAGTGTATCGAAAACTAGCAGCAAGTGGATAGTTGGTAGGGCTGAAAATCGGGCTCCCGTATGTGTCTCTAATTGGGCTCCCATTTTTGAGGTCATGAAAATGACCTCAAAATGCCAAAAAAGTGGTTAAATAAACTTTTACAAATCAAGTACTCGATTTGTAAGTAATCAGGTACCCGTAATCAGGTACCCGTAATCGGGTACCCGATTTTTAAAAAATTAGGTATCCAATTTGTAAAAAGATGGGCGCCCAATATTTGACCGGCTCGGGCACCCAATCCGATTTTCAATATCAGGTACCCAATTTTTAAAATTTTGCTCGGGTGCCTGAAGCTTAATTTTACAAACGAGTACCCAATTTTTAAAAAATCGGGTACCCATTTCTGAGAATTATAATTCCACAAATCTAACTTCCACAGAATTGTGACCCAACTTCTTGTGGTCACCCTTATAAAATTGGTTCTTTGGCCTTTGGAATTCAAGATTTGATGTCTTTTTTTAACCATTCATTCCACTGAAAGTGTGTTTGTTGATTTCCTTTAAAGAACTCAAGATTGGATTTTGAACAAGTTTTAAGCCCAAATTTGAGATATGTGAGTTTTAGACCATGGTTAAGAAGATAAGTAATTTCATTAAAATAAACTTTAAAAACTTAATCAAAACTTGCAAGTTGCTCCATCTGTAGGGATTCTTGCAAAATAGATAAGTCGAAATAACAACGAACTTGTTGACATCACCAAGTGATCCTCCAGTGCAGGAGTTCAGTCAAACTGGCAAGAAAGTTGCCTAAAAACTAGCAAACAAAATGATTAAAATGGGGCCACAAAAGAAATACTCATAGAGAAAACTCGCCAAACCATAATCCCATAGGTATGATAACCATTCCTTCTAAAGAGTTTAATCATGAGTTTGAAGACCAAAAATAGGTTACGGTTTTTGTCTTTAATTTTTATATAGTGCAATCCTACAAGTTGTACAGGTGAACCTGCAAAGACGTAAAAATGATGTTGAGGATAGAATGAAACAAGAAGATACAGATAACGAAAAATGGCCACATGATTGACATGACAAATTATGACCACAATTCCTCTTTTGCGGGTTTGTGCTCCCACAAAGAATTACCCTCAAACTTGTGCTCGTAGGATCATGAATAGTTAATTTTTGTAGGTTTTTTTTTGTAAATAAGATGAGAGGGTTTGAAGTGCATTTCATGGATTGGCACTTGTAAACCTACAAACAAAGTAAAAAATCTTTGGATTAGTAAAATAATAAACATAATACATTACTTTTTCTTTGGATTAGTAAAAATAAGCATAAAATGATTGAGAATTACCTGAATTCGAGGTCCCACTAGGTGCACGCTAAAATATGCACTATGAAATGTATCATTAAGTAGTCTCAAGTAAATGAAGCATTCAACAAGACAAAAAAAGGAAACATATACAATCAGACAAAGAGAGTTTGCAAAGGGAATGAAAATAAAAAAAGAACACTCCAAATCCATGTTGATGTTTGGATATGTCTAAGATGGAGGATGTGTGCTCAATCATTCTTCAAACTTCAAGTATTTGGATTATGATCAAGTATGAGGGTGAGTGAAGGATTCATAAATGGAAGTAGTGGTGGATTTTTTCATTATAATGGTATTTTGGTAGTTTATGAGCTCTCAAAATAGCATTATAAGTTTGCATAGGAAGATGGATTCATTATGGGAGGGAAAGGGTCCAATTTATAGGTCAAGGGGTAGTGAGATGAGTGGCTAAGATTTAAATATGGAGGCTTGATGAGGAAGAGCTAAGATGTCCTGAAAAGAAAGCATATTGATTGTGCTTGTTTGAAGCTAATCAAGGAGCAACACTTGTCAGAACGAGGGTGAGTGTGAGAGGATTGAATACTTTGAGGGAATGTGACCATTTTAGGGAATGCAAGGGGACATGGTGTAGTTATGAGGTTTGTGGTCTTGTAAAAGACTTTTAATGAATTTGGGTAACGATGTGAGGGATGTGATATGAGGGGAGACTTTGGTCTGGGTTAGGAAGTCCTAATTTGTGTTTAAAGTTATGAAAATGATTAGGAAGGGTTTAGGCTTAGTTTAGGGGATAGATTAGGAGGAAAATGACATGTTAGAGGAGGGAAAATGGGATAATTTAATTAAGTATAATTGATTAGGAAAATGAAGAGTTAACATGGATGAAGGGGGTGGATTAGGTAATGATAGGGATTTAGGAATAATTAGGGGTTAGGGATTTAATTTATTAAATGATTTATTCAATAAAAGGGCATGTGTAATTAAATTAAATAGGAATAGTGAAATTATTTAATTTAATAGAAGAATAGGGGTTTTAATTGACAATTAGACGTATGATTTGTCATTTAATTTTATCAATTGGACTATAGGGGATGATGAAATTAATTAATTAAATATTTAATCAATAATGTTCTAGAAGATGATGAAATAAGATTACATTAATGATGTAATCATATTTATATGTCTACACTAGTAACCTAATTTTATGAACTATATGATTATGTATGTTCCTAGGGAACCCTTGAGACATATGTACATATTGTGTTCCAATGGGTCGAAACACCACATGGGATATCCTATGACTCCTTTCAACTCATTATATGATAAAATTTGTTCCTAGGGGTCCTTGGATGCCTAAGAACATACATCTTGTATTTCAATGGTTAAATAGAGTATCCTATGACCCCTTTCAACCCATTACATAATAACATATGTTACTAGGTGTTCTAAGACCCCTACAGTCATGCATGTTGTGACCCAATGGATTGAAAGAGGTCATAGAGTATTTGATAGATCCCTTCAACCCTTTACATGACAACTATGTTCCCTAGAAACATATGTTGTAATGTATTTTCTTCAAAGTGATCATGTATTATCTTATGACCCCTTAAGACCCATTAGAAAATAATGTGTATGGCCCTAGGGGTCCATGGACCCCTAGAAACATATGTTATATCATGTGATGGGTTAAAAGGGGTCATACACTATTGACACATTAGAACACAACTTATATGACCATAAGAATCCTAGGACCCCAAGAAATATGTTAACATGTAATAGGTTGAAAGGGGTCATAGGATACCCTATCACCCATTTCTACCCATTGGAATAAAAGAGGTACATCCCTATGGATCCTAGGAGCCCTGAGAACATATATTATCATGTAATTGATCCAAAGGGGTCATATGATACCCTATGACCCCTTTCTATGCATTGGAACACATGTATGTCCTTAAGGGTCCTAGGACCCCTACTAATATACATTGTCATATATTTGATTGAAATGAGTCATAGGTTATCTATCCTATGACCCCTTTCATCCCATTTGAACATAACATGTTTCCCTATGGGTCCTAGGACCCATATGAACATATTATATCACTTAATGGGTTGAAAGGGGTCATAAGTTATCCATTAACTCCATTCAACTCATTGGAACACAACATTTATGTCCCTAGGGGTTCGAGGACCCCTATGAACATATTCTTTCATGTAATAGATCAAAACCTATGCAATGGTATACCTTATGACCTCTTTCTACCCACTCAAACACAACATGTATGTCCTTAGGGGTCTTAGGAACCCTAGGCACATATGTTATCATGTAATAGACTGAGAGGGGTCATAGGGTATCTTGTGACCCATTTAGACCCATTAGAACACATGATGTATGTCCCTGGGACCCTTAGGGACATACATCATGTGTTTGAATGGGTTGAAATGGGTTGCAGGGGACCCTATGAGGTATTTTCACCCATTAAATGATAAAATGTGTTCATAGGGGTCATAGGAGCCCTAGGAACATTTATCATAAGTTCAAATGAGTTGAAAGGGGTCATAGAGTACCTTGTGACCACTTTCAACCCATTATATGACAACATTAGTTCCGAGGTGTCCTAGGACGCCCAAGGACATAAATAATCTATTTGAATGGGTCATAGGGTAACCTATGACACATTTTGACTCATTATAAGATAACATATGTTCCTATGGGTCCTAGGACCCCTAGGAACCTATATTATGTGTTTGACTATGATATACAACTACATATTGATTGCTCGTTGACCTCAAATATTCTATATGTGTATGTTAATTAGTAATAATGTGTTATGTTTCACATATTTAATATAATTTGTACAATTTTCTTAGTACATTAACATCATATTTTTCATGGATACATAACACATTATATATTATTAAATTTTGAAATGGTTTTTCATTGCAATCATTTATATCATATGGATGTGTCACACACCTAAATTGGTATCATTTAGCAATCTTGATATTTTTAATGTATTTTGATTATTATAGTATACATCTTCAATAGAAAATCTCTATATCTTATAATGATATAATTCAATTTTTTGAGAGATTTATATTTATATTCAAAACAATTATTTATTATTATTATTTCATTTGTATAAAATTATCTTGACTCCAAATGTTGAGGTAAACTAGTTGATATTTAGCTTTCTTTAAAAAGTTTCAAATATAGTCACATCAAACAAGTGTTAGAAATATTAATCTTTCCTTGGATGTATTTGATTTGGGATATTCCAAGAATCCCTAAATGTAGTTTGTCCTATTGTACACATGTGGAGGAAATGTCATTAATTGTCCTCTAGTCCACATGTGAAGACAACTCATTTTATAATTCCTTTTAATAAGGAATTTAGTTTATCCTCCTTAAGAGGATCTTGACACTTTGTACACACTTATTATGAATGTGGCATTCATATAAATGGGAGTTACACATGCAAAAACATGCAACTCCTTTCTCATCTCTTTACAAGAGATGTTTATTTCTGTTTCTTAAACACACATCGCCTTGATGTTATTGTATTGAGCTATTTTGCTCCACCATTTTCTCTCTCTCTCTCTCTCTCTCTCTCTCTCTCTCTCTCTCTCTTCTCTAGGCATTTTCCTTCATTCATAATACTCACAAGGGGTATTCTTCTCTCTTTTTTCCCTTTCAAATCCTTGTCTCCATTGTTGATCTACTATGGTGTATGCTCTTGGATCTTGTTTATCTCATGGTAACATTATTTCTCGCTTAACTCACTTGGATTGTTTTCTTTTCCTTCTCTAGTTTTTCATTTCTTACATTGTATCAAAGCTTGGTTACTAATCCTTTTTTTGACTTTTAGTGTTGAAGGTTGTCATTCATTGGAGCACACCTTATTTTGAGATGCTATTGAGAGAAGAAATTTTTTTGTGATTTTTTAGCTCATTCTAACATCTTGTGTGTGTAGGTTTTATAATTATTTTTTATCATTTCTTTACTAACCCTCTTCGGAAGGCTTGCCACCAAAGGGTTTTTTTTTTTTTTTTTGAAATTAGAAAAAAAATTGCTCTTGTTTTAACAAGTAGCATTTATAAATTATTATATTAATAGCATTTTTTTTCTAAATATTCAAAATTAAAAAATACATTGTTCTTTCCCTAACATTTTATTGCAGGGAACTTTAAAAAAATATCTTATTCATGATTAAATTTTGATTCAAATTTTATTTATAGGTCAAAATCTATTCATATTATTGCTCAAAGTTTAAATATTTTAATTCTAACTATATTTCTTTTATTCATTTTATATTTTAATCAGATTATTATTTTTAGTTACATAAGCTTATTGTTGCTCTTCTTTCTCTTTCCTTCTTGCATGTGCCTCCCTTCTCATGTGAGCCTCCTATTGTGCCTTGTTTTTTTGTTGTTTTTGCATCGTGTTGCCTACTCTCCCTTGATATAGTTGTTTTCCCTTTGTCCCAACCATTCCCTTATTTTCTCTTTGTCCTTCTACCCTCTCCTTTCCAGCCTCTTCTCCTCCTTCAATTTTGTGGAGTTCTCCTACTACGATGTCGTGCCTTGCTCCGATGTCGTGCCTTCCACCTTACTATTGTGTCATGTACCTTGGAGGACATGTGCCTCCCACCTTATCTATCTTGTCCCCCTTACAACATCCTCCTACTTATCATTCTACCTTTACCTTGTTGCTCCTCCCTGCAAGCTACCAATGTGCCTCTATCCTTGTGCTCCTTGCGTGAACTTGGGTTTCCAATTTCTAGCTGTGTATTTGGAGGTGGCTCAAGTTTCAACATTTTCTTTGCCTTTTGCAAATCCACATGCATATCATTTTCTTTAGCCTTTTTTTTGTGGAGTGTGAGCATCTTTATGCTACTCACCCTTGTTGTTGTGTCATGTTTCTTAAACAACTTACCAAATAGGTGCTATCATTTTTTTCTTTTTGTTTTTTAGTTCTCGGCACTTTGTGCTCTTGGAATTGTGTTCATTCCTTCCTCCTTTTCTTAGTATTATTATTTGTATTTGCTTCTTTCGACTTTGGCTTCATGCCCTCTTGCATTTGTAATATTTTAGTAATGCCATTATGGGCAGACATAACTGATCCTTGAATCATTAGTCCTCTATCAAGCATTTAATCTCTATCACACTTTTCTTTAATCTGCCACATATTCCTAACTTTATTCTCTAACATTTTCTTTTCCAGGTTTTCATCTCTCTATTTCCATCCATCTTTTTATTCTCTATCGAATATTTTCTATACATCTCTATATAGACCATTTTTTTTCCCATCTTTTGATCTAAATGTTAGAGGCATTTAACTCTGCATTCCTTTTCAGGACTATTTATTTGTCCCAAATCCCTCTAGATGCATTTTTAAAAAAAAAATTTAATGTTGCTTATAGCAAGTTGATTATGTGGGGATATTCTTTTTAGTTTTACTCACATCTTTCAAAACTTTATTTTCTTTGAACTCTTTATTTTTTTAAATCTCTAACTATTTTGTTAATAATGTCATAGTTTTGTTATTTTTTTCCTAATTCAACTTTAGGAAGTTTCAATAAAAAAAGGTTTCCTCCTTTGTCAATTTTTTTAAATAAAAAGGGAGTTTTTTTTCCCTTTCAATTCCTTTGATTCCATAAGTTGGTCATGTTGTTAATAATTGTTTTAAAAAGAAAAAAGATAAACAACTTATCAATAGCAATAATCAAAACTCGCATCCATCTCATCATGCTAAATTACTGTTACTTATAATGTTCCTAAAAATTTAGAATGGATTATTGATATTGGTGCATCTCAACATGTTACTTTTCATAAATAAGTGTTTGATTCTTTAAAACTCGATCCTTCTAATATTCTAATTCAATTAGCTAATGATCATAGTTGTGAAGTTAAAGGATTTCGTAATGTTAGTATTCCAAATGCAAAATTACAAAAAGTCCTATATGTTCCTGAGTTGAAATACAATCTTCTTTCCATTATTAAATTATGTCAAGATTATAAAGTTGAATTTCATAGGGACATGTGCTCTATTATTGATCCTAATACTAATGAAGTTGTTTCTAATGCTAAGTTAGGTCATGATAACTTATTTGAATTTTTTGGGTTTACTTCTTTAAGACAATCTTTGCACAAAAATACTACTTTTACTATGGAGCATGAAAGGCTTGCTCATTTGAATATTGATTATTACTATGGTTGAAAAAAATTTACCTCCTATTTCTTCATCTAAGACTCATCATATTCCTAACAAAGTGCACATAGCACAGAATGTTTGTCTTGCAGAAAATGATGTGCATGATCCTTCTAATGCTCAAAGAGAATGATTTAGTGGAAGAAAAATTGTGTTAGTGGAGGACCAACCTCCTTCTCTAAACCCTACTACCCATATGTCTACCTTTATTCCTCCTATTCTTTCTTACAGTTGGGTAAAAGCATAGATCCGTGTCACCGTTTAGGATACCAAAACCTATTTTGGTCAAATCTCATTTCTCTACCAAAACTCAATTTTTTTCAAAAACTAAAAATACACTTTTATAGATCTCAATTTCAATATCATCATTATATAAATTTTTGAGTTTTTTGATTAGCTATAATATGTTATAATTTCAAAATATTATTAGTCAATATTTTAACATTTCAGAAGATGCTCCCTCAAAAAAGGAAATAAATAGTAAATTATATCAAAATTTTTTAAAAATATATTTATCTCTAGTGGAGAGAGTTCTCTTCACAAATATGTAAATCTTTTTTCAAGAAGGTGTATATTTTATAGGGAAGTTTTGACAGGAGGAAAAAACTATTGAATTTTGATAAGGTTGAACTTGAGTACTTATAACAAAGAAAATATAAATAAAATATAATTATTATTATTTTGTTCCCTAACTATAAATGTTTCCAATAAGATATTTTCAAATCAGAACAAAAAAAGATGATTTTCATATACTTGTTTGAGGAAAACTACACCCTATATTTTTTATAGTTAAAAAGGGACTTCAAAATAAAAGAAAATGAATAAATTATTGCTCAATAAAATTACAAAAATAATACGCATAAAATTCATCCAATTCTACACATTTTATTAGTTTACATCATCTTCAAGTTCTAAAAAAAAATACCATTTTTTTGGTCATTAATGTTGAACTAGGTCACATTCTAATATCTCATTTCTTTTAGAAAAAGGTGATAGGGGTTTGTGCTTTTACCCAATAGTAATGGTAATGATGCATTTAAAAATAATGGTAATAATGCTAATGTTGATAATGGTGATAATGATAATGTTGATAACAATGATACATTCATACATCACAACTCTTCCTCTAGTGATAAATTTGCTAAGGGAAAAACTAAATGGTTTCAAAAATTACTTAGTAAAAGAGATGAATTTGTAGAAAGGGTGGACTTCAACCAAGGAGGATTAATTACTACAAATATGGTTTGATGTTATTAATCCTCATTCATCATCTTTGGCATTTCTCTTTAGTATGTAACTGTAAAACCTAGAAATTATATGTTCTATTAACTATTGACCTTATAATCTTAATTATATTTGAATGATTTCCTACCATGATATTTTAGGTATATTTATTTGTGTATATATATGGGGGCCCACATATATATCCCAATAAATATACAAAACATTGTGTCTTTTGTGACTTTTCAAATATGAGTGCATTCTTATATATTTCACATTTGTAAATTTTTTTGCTCTTTCTTATTCCTCAGGATTATGAGTTATTATACACTATTGCCTTCAACACTTATTTTGTTCTATTGAGTGGAACATAAGTGTAGTTTATACTTTTCTAGCATCATTTGGGGTCTTATACTTTTCCCCTTTCAAATCCTTCTCTTCATTGTTGATCTTGTTTATCTCATGGTAAC
The DNA here is from genome assembly GCA_028749045.1 of Cupressus sempervirens. Classification (NCBI taxonomy): domain Eukaryota; kingdom Viridiplantae; phylum Streptophyta; class Pinopsida; order Cupressales; family Cupressaceae; genus Cupressus; species Cupressus sempervirens. The sequence continues at coordinate 211,290,107 of CM053786.1, read as the reverse complement.
ATTATTTCTCACTTAACTCACTTGGATTGTTTTCTTTTCTTGCTCTAGTTTTTTGTTTCTTACAAAGAGTAATTAGCTATAATTCTAAAAATATTTTATTCAACCTCCATAATTATATTGTTATCAATTGGTATGCATTAGTTATTTTAAAATAAAATAAATAGAATTAATATTTTTAATATTTATATCACTTTCTCTTAAAATGGTGCTATGTACATGTATGTATGTATGTATGTACGTACACACTTAAAGGACTCTTAGAATCTAAAGGTTAAATTTGTCAATATTTTTTTTGATGAATAGACCTTTTCCATTAATTATAATTTAAAGATACATATTCACAAAAAAAGGGGCCGGGGGATACAAAATTACCCCATGAGTTCAAACAACACAAGGAAGGATTAATAACTATTCAGAAAAAAAACATATATAAGTAGAAAGTAGAAAACCCTCAGGATGCAATAGCAATGCCTGGCAAAGTTGGGTCTTTATCATCAGAACTCCAAAAGTCCTTGGGGCTAGTGGTTAGCTCAAAGCCATCCCAACTATCATACGCAATAGCATCAACATATTTATCTCCCTCCAACCTAGGTATAGAAATGACTAATTCCAACTAACAAAAAGCCCATTTGGGGTCTTGTTGCACACATGGCCAACTCACATCAAGGGTAGCAAGATGATCCACCAAGGACTAGCCCAAACCCAACCTCCTTGGAGGCAAGGCTGAGCAAGGACGACCACCAAAACTACCACTATGATAGTGGGAATGTGGCTATGACTGAGGAGTGTGTGAGCGGCATGTAAATCTTTTCTAGCCTCACCAATGACCACGAGGAGGAGTGCAGTCACTGAATGAAGAATTTAGAGGCATATGGGCAACCATACAAGGTGCATTTCTCCAACGAGCTAATAACTTCTACAGGTGAGCCACCTACGACATGACTTTGTTAGACTATACTTGAATCTGCATCATAACATTATTATAGATACATGATTTAGAGTACATAGCAACATGTATATGAAGAAAGTTGTGAGAGAATAAAACAACATTGCAGTCCTTCCAAATAGTAAACAAAGTCTTAATTGTGAAAGCATGTCAAATCTAGACATATCTAAAAGGAATCCTAGATGGATTTCCTAGCACAACCATATGCCAAGTGAAATCCTTTGGATGAAAAGGCTTCAAAAATAATGGATCTAGAGCCAATAGTTCTAGGCTCTCTTGTAGAACCAAAAAATATGCAGGAAGCTTTCAGGCTGACCACATAAAGGGCATCTAGGATCTAGGACTCCCAGATGTCAAAGGCGAGGGCCCAAAGGCAAGCCATGGAAGAGGAGGCACTAGGAAAAGTGATCAATCTTTGGATTCATAACGGTATGCTAGAAAATAGAAAATCTAATACTCCAAGTCTTATAAGAATCAATTGAGAGTATCAACCATTAGAAGATGGGGCACCAACTACCGATGCCTCAACTTGGGCTTGTAACTAGTCATAGGAGTGGTAGGATACCACTTGCAATCTTTCCACCATAGGCGAGATGAGTAAATACCAACCTTGTGTAACAAATTGGGAGGCATTACCGAAACTAGAAGATAAACTCTCTACCGATTTGCACATATAAGCTTGAACTGCACCTGTAGATCCTCCCATGAGAGAAGGCTCATAGTAACCCTAGAAAATAAATCCATGGGAGTTTTGACACCCCTTCAAAATAAGCACAAAACATTGGCTCCTTGAATCTTATCTAAAGGAATACCTTGAGCAAAAAACAAGGGAGCCCACCAAAGGTTTTGTTGGTTCATTGAGAGTCCATCTCTAAACCCATTACCAACCTAGTGAAGTCATGGTTTGATGGATTTCTAGGCTTTCAAAATGCTCTCAACAAAAAAAGTCCCCTAAATCTAAATAGGTTTAGGAGTCACAAGAAGGTTTTGAAATGCAATCCCCTTCTAGGTAGGTTAGTTAATCAGAAAGCCTGAAGAAATGCAATGTCATAACAAAATTTTCTAGGCCTCATCTCCATTGAGAGCCCGAATGACCCACTTGGCAATAAGGGCAATCCCTTGCTTGTGAGTAGAGAGCAACCCAAGCCCACCAAATTCTTTGGGAAAGAAATAATAATCCCCACTCTATGAAATTCGTGATGCACATCATTAGAGGCCTAGAGAAATTTATGGAGGAAATGCTAAAGCTTGAGGTATGAAGCTTTGGAAGGGGCCCAAAAGGAAGAGTAGTACATATGCATAGTAGTAAGCACTTTAGAAAAAATTTTAAACTTTCCATCAAGGGAGAGTGGATTAGTAATCCAATATTCTAGCTTCTTCTCAATCTGCATGAGGACAATGTTCCAAAACTCTACAGGGGAGGCTTAAAAAGCAAAGGAAATGCCCAAAAACTTAAATATTTATCCATGCTAGACCCATTTCCACCCATACTACTACAACCACTAAGGGCCTAGCAAGAAAGATTATTTGTAACAAAGGGTTTTGTGTCATTGAATAGCAGACCCAAAGGCAAGGCAAAAAGTATCCAAGAATTGCAAGGAGTTGGTAGTATTGTCTTCATCTTCCACCAAAGTAAGGAAGGAATCGTCTGCAAAATGGTCATTAACAAGTTGCATGGAGGACTCTAGAAGATAAATGTCATGCACTAGACCCTTAGAGATGGTGTTGGCAAGAATATAGCTAAACCCTTTAGCTACTAGCACATAAAGTGAATGCACAAGAGAAACCTTGACGAATAAGTCTAAAGAGTCCAAAAGCTTCAAATTGCTTCCCATTGATGGTGATGCAAGTAGAGGCATCACCAAAAAGCATCTGCACAAAATGCAAAAAGATTGGACCAAACTTTAGATCTTGAATCATGGCAAGATGAAAGGCAACTCAATCTGGTCATAAGCTTTGGCAAAATCAATCTTGAGAAATAAAGCCTATTGCTTAGATTGTCCAACCCATTCCATACCTTCCCAAGCAACAATGATGTTATCTAGAATATATTGGGACTTGATGAAACTAGTTTGTTCAGGTCGAACAATCTAAGGGAGCAAGTGCCAAATTTTAAGAGAAAGGGCTTTGGCAATGATCTTGTAGGAGACATTCAACAAAATGGTGGGCCTCTAGTTGTAGATTTCCTTAGGATCGCTAACTTTAGGCATGAATTTAATATTACCCTTGTTGATAATTCTTCCTAGGGAATTAGAATCGTAAGCTTCACAATACACCTGACACAAATTACGGCCAATATTATCCCATAGGATTTTGTAGAATTCACAAGGAAAACCATCATAGCCAGGGGCCTTATCATCAACAATGGAAATGACAACTTCCTTCAAGACCGCAAGTGTTGAATTTTCCTCACAAAAGGCATATTGCTCTGGAGCAAGCTTATTAGGAGTAACAACAAGGAAATATTGTGAAGCTTGGTCATGCGTAGTAGAGGAAGCCATGAAAACCTCCTCACAGTGGCGCACAAATGCCTAGAGAATGTCTAGTAGGTCAGTAATAACCTATTGGTATTCTTTGATGTGTTTGATGCCAACTACAGATTGACAAGCCTGCACAACATTAAAAAATTCTTTAGAAGCCTGATTGTCGACCTTCAACCAAAGGAGACAAGCCATGATCTAAACTCCTCTAGTAGCATAATTGTTTGCAACATACTTCTGGTGCCAAATATTGGCAAGCTGAACCTAGAGATCCATATCAAATGGATTCATGGCAAGGGCTTCTAAGGTCATACACAAATCTTTAGTTGTGGCTTCATAAGATCTTCTATGGTAGTTAGCCAACTGTCTACTATAAATGTGAAGAATTCTCATAGTACGGAGGATGGTGTCATTCCACCATTAAATCCACCCAACTTGGGTGTGGGGCTGAGGCTCAAGATTCTAGACTCAAAGAATGTGGGTAATAGTTGGTGGATGGGACGACAAATAATATTGAGATAAAACTGGGTTTTACAATGATGAGGCTGAGTTGTTTGCCAAGTGATAGAAAATATGATGGGGGAATGATCTAAAAGCATCACATTTGGAAAAGAAGTAACGAGTAGGGCATACTTGTGAGAGAAGGAAAAAAGGAATACACAAAAATCATAGCCCTATCAAGTCTCTTTAAGACTCTAGTGGACTCATCTCAAAAATTGGACCATGTATGCCAAACCCCATCTAGACGATAGTTAGCATTGGGACCAAAAAGACCTATCTTATTCTACATGTATAACCAGGCCTCTCTTTCACTAGCTGCCCATCAAAAAGGTAGAAGTCCTTCCTTGTTAGTGGCCAACTCAACCATGTTGAAGTCCCCACAAAAAACCCAAGTTGTAGATGGCAAGTGATTTTCCAACCAACACCAAAGGTGTCAACACTCAACATCATCATTAGGGTCATAAATGTTAACAATACGAAAAGAATGATTCTGAAAAGACAAAATAATCCAAACCATCATGTGCAGAGGATTAGATCCATACAAAATAACAAAATAAAGTAAATGAGGAGAGAGAAGAGTAATAAATCCACCTCAGCTAGCCTCATGATTGGAAGCAAATATGACATTCTCTGACCAAATAAACCTACAAGATGAGATAAGAAGAAACCCAACAAATTTAACTTCTTGAAGACAAAGCACATCAAGATTACCAAGTTGGCGCTTGGTGTCATGAAGAAAATATTTTCTAGGGAGGTTTGTTAGCCTCTACGCATTCTATGAGAGGTATATCATGGTAAACTAGCTTGCATGTCATCCTCATCTCCAAGAGAGGAGAAGTTGTTGTGCAAAAATGTGGGAGCATCAATTAGGATTCATCAAAAGAGATAACCCTCTAAATCTTCTCCCCATTGTCAAGATACTTATCATGGCCCTCTAGGTTGCAAGACTAGTGTAGGGTTTGTTGTGCAATCATCAATGTTGCTTGTAGTGCTTGAACCCATAAAGGATGAGGATCAAGAGTATGAACACCCACTATCCCCTACACTCTAGGGTTTGACACAAGTGGTAGAGGAAGCAAAGGAACTGGAGGCTCTGGTTGAACTAGGCTTAACCTAAGTCTACCATTATCCATAGGCAAAGAGCTCACTTTAGCCATAGCTGAACCCTTTGCTTTTTTCACCACCACAGTGCATTCATCTTTCTTAGTAGTCATAGCTAGCTTGGCTTCTCAAATGGGTGGACAATTGCAGTCCAACAAAGGACAATCCCTAATCTTGTGCTTAGCGCACTAGCACCGATAATAGGTATTCAGAAGGTTTAGGTAAAGCACCTTCTAAGTAAAGGTGGTACCACTAATTTGGATATCCATAGAGTCTTTGAGGTCCCTAGATAGGTCGACCTTAACACAAACCCTATGCTAGGGCTGAGCATTGAAAAACTTGTCTGGTTCAAGGAAACAACTTTGTTGATGGTTTGCGCAATGGCTAACAAAAAAAACCAACATGGGATAGGCAGTCCAGGGAACTCCACCCAAATAGGAACCTTAAGCTTGCTACCATCATAAACACCAAAATCATGTGACCAACATTGAAAAACCAAGAGGGAGGACCTAATAGTCTAGGGACCTCGAACAAACATATGTTCAACTTGGCCTAGGGTGTGAAAGTGAAAGGAAAAAACCCTCTCTAAGGATTTGAATGCCTTCAAGGCGAACATCATGAGGTCTCCAAATCTTGGAAATCCCTTCTTGCAACATGCTTTCAAAAGGAGTGTGACAAACGAAATACCCAATTGGGGTTTGTTGATCTAACCAAGTGCATTCACTATCAAACTCCTTGACATTCAAAACAATATTAGGATAGGAATTACATCATGGAACACTTTGGGGATGAACTTGCATTGTCATTTGTTCGACGACTCCATTCTCTCCAATAGTAGAAACTCCAACATTGACATCAATTGCGGAGTCAGAGAAGGCTGAGGCCATTATAAATCAATACTAATCTTGCAGTAAATGCGGTATGATAGGTGGCAAACTAGCAAGAGTTCATACAAAAGCCGTACAAACCCTAGTAGAGCACATTTTTTCTTTCAAAAAAATGTTTGCTACTACATCAATTTGTCAAAGTTTGGAAGACGTCTATTTTGTCAAAGTTCAATTGTTAGAATTATAATGTCATAATGCATTTATTGACTTCTAAAACTAATAAATCTTTTTAAATAATATATTTAAAGACCATGCTCTTACCTTATAACTCCATTCCGCCTATGAAACCATAATTCTTTAAAATATAAATACTAAATATAAAGCATAGTTAAAATAATTATCATTTTATGAATTAAATAATATCTATATTACTATTGATAAATGTTGTTATACAATCAAAATAAAATAGATTAAGTGAAAATCAAACTACTATTAAAATCTATATGATGAACAAGATAGTAGAAATTATCAATTCTTATAAATCAAATTTAAGAAATTCACCAATGACTAGTAATATTATCAGCACTTGAAATTTGAGATATGAATTATCATAACTCGAATTCAAAATATTCAATAAATGTTAATATAAATATATAAAATACCTTTTAATCTTTTAAAGATTTCAACTTACAATTTCTTGGAAAGAAAATGTTTTAAAAAATTATTCATGTTTTGTTTCTTTTTAAACTTATTTAAGTGCAAACATAAATCTTATAAATGTAAATAAATGTTTTATATGTAAATACTAATTGATCTCACAAAAATGATTTATGTAGTGATTACTCACTAGAATGTCTAAGAGGAAATTGGACTTCCTCCATTATATAATACATTCTTGTGATTTGTATGTTTTCTAAGTTTAGTGTTTAAACATCTATTTCTTTATATTGTTCTTTATAGTCCTTTATATTGTCCTAACTCCATTAAACATAGGTCAATGTGTTTGAATAAAAAGTTATACAGATATATCTTACCACAAACAAAAAATAAATTATAAGTTTGGTGTATACATTAGCACCAATTATCTATTAAAAAACAATTAAGAACCAATAAATAAATAAATAAATAAACAAAATATTCAAACATAACCATAATTAATTCCCAAAAAAATTCAATACACTCTTCCTTGAATTCGACATCTCGACCGATGTGAATCTCGTCATTATTCATATATTCATTACCCCAAATATTTTGAAAACATTTTCAGTTGATTTTAATTTCATCAAACATAAAATAAGCAAACAAAGTTAATTGAATATCACAAATTGTAGCCAAATAGAAAAACTCTGTTCAGAAAGAGTTTAATTAACCAGTACACGATTCAAATTTCCAAACTACTATAATTGCAGTGCAGATGTCGGAGTGACCAAGAAAGTCCATCTCCACGCATTTAACGCTTCCTCTTTCAAGCTTTATATTAAAAGAAAAGACTCAAAACTGGCTTTGTCACTGGTAAACCGTTCTTTCTGCACCGACAAGAAGAAAAAACAATAATTAAAACACAGGCTTGCTACACTTAGCAGCTGAATACAAATTTATTCACAATTTAGGGTTCATTTTAAGGGGAAATGGTTGTCTAGTTTCTAGGAGTTAGGTGCTTGACTCTAGAATATAAAGTATCTTTATAAAAAAAATTAATAGACAGGGAAAAAGGAGATATTTCTTTTATATAATACCAAGATGGGAGTTAATCATCAAGCCAATCCAAACTGAACTGAACTTCCACAATATCAACTCTAAGCTCTGGGATGGTAATTCCTTTGGCCTTCAACCACTGTTTCCCAATCTTTTCATCGCATATGACATGTTTCAGGGAAATTAGTCCACAAACACTTTTGGGCAGCCTCTTCAAACGAGAGCACTCTTTCATATCTAACTCAGTTAAGTTCTTCAGCTGCCCTATTTCGTCTGGAAGTTCTTTGAGACCCACACACACTGAAATGTCCAGATATTCCAACCACCTAAGATTTCCAATTGATGATGGAAGCTCTTTTAGGCTTGCTAGTGCTGACAACCTTAACACTCTTAGAGACCTCAGATTTCCAAGCTCATATGGTAATTTCTGAACCTGATGGCAGTTGGTAATGGAGCACATTTGAGCAGAAGGCATATAGAATATATTTGGGGGCAACTCCTCTAAATCACTGCAATGGTCCATGTTTAAATCATGCAGATTGGTAACATTGAATGTGGATGGGTTTTTGAGCCCTTCACATAAGCTCAAGGAAAGCTTCTCCAAGTTCTGCAGCGCTTTGCTCTGTTTTAGAACAGCTGGTGCAATCACTTTCTCCAGGCGGACACTTTTGAGGTGTGTGTGTGAAGATAACGTTTCTAGACCTTTCACAGTTGCCCTCTTTGTGCCATAGTTGTATACCATGAGAAATTTCAATTTCTTCATGGATTTCAGAAATGAAGGCAGGTAATATTCACTTGCAGTAAAGAGTAATACCAGAGCCTCTGCTTCCGGGAAATTCATCTCGTACCACTGGTTTTCTCCCATGGGCCCTGCATGTACAAATCAGAAAATGAAACTCAATTAGACATTAAAATATATGGCTACAAATAATAGTTATTTTTTAAGGACAACCCATAAGACAATTGAAGTTTCATTGTCCTACTATTTATTATTATGTCGGTCATATCCACAATTCACTCACAACATTTTGTAATTTAAATTTAAACAATTAAAATCTTAACTGGTGAGATTCCTCTGAGAGATTTTGAAACTCACCTGTGTGAATAGAAACTACCTGAGCACCAAACTGTGCATCAGAAAACGCCCATGACCCTGGCAAGTTAAGCTCCTTTCTGGGCATAAGCAATCTCTTCCTGTGGACTACATCGCCCTGGCATCCCAAATACAAGGCCAAATCTCTAATTCCATCGTGCTGAAATAAGTAGAGCTCAGAGACACTTCCATGGGAAATTGCAGCTTCGTTCCTGATATTTTCAACAACCATGTCAAGAATGTTCAAAGAAATGGTAACAGAATTTGTGTACATGAAAAAGATAGACAGTTACCCTGGACTACTGGTCAAACTCAGCAGATTTCGACTTGCAAGTTCCAACAGGATGGCAAATGCATCTTGCCATTCCATATTCCGAGCATAAACCCAAATATCTAGCAGAGCATCGGCACATATCTTTGAGTCCTCTGGAAATGCCCCCAAGTCTATGAAACATTCCCTCACCACATCATCTAACAAATCAACACTCGTCTCCAAGCATTTAAAAAGCCCTTCTTTGTGATAAGTTGATATGATTTCCCCTTTGGACAGTTTATTCTTTGCAATCTCCCAGACCACAGGTGGCTCACCATGCAAAGAGCTTGCAATCACCTTAAGAGCTAATGGCAGACCCTTACATTTTCCTTGCACCTGTTACTCATAAATATGGAAAACAAATTCAGGAAAACTAGTTTATCAACATAATCACACATACCATTTACATCATATGTTTGCATATAACTATCTGAACTTCTGATCTGGGTGCTTGATACTATGTTACTTGGGAATCCCATAGTACAAATTACTTCTAAATGATCATTTGAATATTTTATTCTTGCAAGCTTAGACCTTATTTCCTCCTGTCTAATCTACCAAAAAGTCAGAGGATTAATATTGCTATTGTAAAAATTTCAGATATAAAAAATAAAAATAAAACTAATGCATATTTAAAAGTATGATTGATTTCGGCCAGCTCTTATAAAACAATGAAGAGACCAGAGAAGAATACACACCTCTTTCACTAGATTTGCATCTGCGGTGCATGGAAGTGATGTCTGTCCGAAAGCCCAGAAGCAGAAAAGTGACAGAGCATCTTCCTGGCCCAGTAATGGCAATTGATACACTTCTGTAGAAGGATTTTTCTGTAGGATGGAACTGTCTCTAGTTGTGATCAGGGTTTTGTATCCTGGGCCTTCAAATAGCAAATTTTCTAGGCTTACTCTGTCCCAGACATCATCCAGAATCACAAGAGTTGGCTTCACTTGTTTCACAAGCTGATGTTTCAACTTCAAATGTGCATCTTCCACATTATGAAATTCAGGTTCCTTCTTCCCAGTTATCTTCTCCCACATGGTCTCTAGAATGCTCTTTAGATTTGGGGACCGTGAAACTGTGATGAAAAATATGTTGCTTCCAAAATAATCTGATATATACAATAAACCAAATCTAGGATTCAGTAATTTCTTTTACATTCAAGATAATTAAACTTTGACAGACTGAAACCAGTAATTAGTACATAGAGCGAGAGGTAAATACAGTACTAAATGAGATTTACAGTCTTGTGTGAACAAAACAGAGAATAATAACTACTACATAGAACTGTAAACCAGACAGATATATTTATAATCTACTGTAGGAAATCGAAATAAACATTCGTGGTCAACTATATTAAAATTTCAACAACTCATTTCAGAACATACATCACTAAAAAGAATCTTTTTGCTCATGACTATGAGGATGCTAGAATTTCGTCTAATCTCCACATACAAGGGTAACAAAAAGCACCCAAAATCTTGGAATATGTTGGGAGAAATAGCTTAGAAATTTCTGATAGTACCTTTCAAATGAAAACTTAAAACAAAACAAAAACCTTATCCAAATTGAGGGGAATCCCCAACAAAACAAAAACATTATCCAAATTGAGGGGAAACCCATTTCATCTTAATGTAAACATAAAACAACAGAAAAGCAGTAACCATTTTGAGGGGAAGCCCATTTTACCTTTAATCCGAGAATCGTTACAGAGAGCCAGAGCCAAAGTGGTTTTGCCACCTCCTCCCATACACTGTACTCCTACAACAGATATTCCATTGTCGACCAAAAGTTCCTTCAAATCCCCAGTGGATTTCTCCAGACCAAGGAAAATTTGAGATTTTACATAACCATTTTCATGATTATACCTTTCAAAATCTCCTAGAGTCTCGATATTAGAGTCAATGACATCATCTAAAACCATTTGTTGAAGCGTCATGGTATTTCCGGAAGGGTCATTTGTTAGCATGGAAGCTTGTTTGAACATGAAATCATTCAGGCCCCAGCTTATATCTGCAGCCTTGGATGGGTGATTATTTTCCAGTTCTGCTAAAAGAACTCTGGTGTCAAGCAATATCTGGGCAGGAATTAACCCCAGGAAGCTATTAATATTCTTTTCAAGCTTCAAAATCTGTGAAGCGTACCTATAATTAAGAGGCAGGTTGAAAAGACTAATATTTTCGCATTTTTTCACGAGTTCCGCACCTCTTACAAGTGTACTGTAAAACTCGTGCAAAATGGGATTTTGCTTATCCTTGGGCAATTTGAGATCAGATATATAAATTTCCTGAATGGCCGGGGTTAGACACTTCAGCTGAGAAGCAACTCTAATGCTTAGACTCTTACAATTGAAAATCTCCATTGCGTATATATCTACGAGCAAAATGAAAAAGCGGGGTTCTACACACAAATTAGCTTTCTCTGTTCTGCAGTTTGAAACCTGCTGAACTGCGTACTCAAACAGTGGTGGCAAAAAGAGTTGAATAAATTCAACTTTCAGTAAATAGAAAGAAGGCAGCACTGTTCACAGCTGCACTACGTAGAGAAGAATGAAGATTGATATGTTTTTTCAAAAGATGACTTTGTGACTTATACCATAGGCATGATATTTCAGACCGAATGAGTGGTAACTCTTACGGGAGCGTTATATATAGACGGAGGAATTTTCTGTATAGGTCAAGCAATTAATTGAAAATTTTATGAACAGGGTTCTGGGCAGTTTCTTTCTTCGAGGGGGGACCAAGGTCCAAGTTTGTGGATCGCCATGGACATAAAAATTAAAACGAATGTGATGTAAAATAAACTTTCCTACGTTTATACACTAGCACTTATAGTCTCCAGGTTTAAGGGTTACATCGATACTTTCGTCACAATCTTGATTCTAATCTTAATTTACAACTTACAAACTTAAGTAAATAATTTATTCTTATAGATTCACATTTTTTATAGACAATAAACTTAACAAAGACATAAGAACATTCCAAGAACATTTCTATTTATTCATAGCCAAGACAGAATAATAGAAACACAGTACAATATATATAGAAGCACATTGAAAATAACAAGATAGGCATAGATAGTTTTCCAAGATTTGATGGTTCCACAGTCCTTAGTATTTCGAAAAAAGAGCTTTCAGAAATGAATTTGAACTTTAAGATCAACATTTTGAACTAGTGAATCTCAAAGCTTTCCCACAAAAGCAAAATTTAAGGTTCTAAGTGAGTAATGTGGTTGGTTATCATTCACGAAAATAAGGATAGGCAAACAGGATACTTTTAAATGACATATGACATAATGAGAGTGTGCTAAATATTGATCATGGCAGCAATTTCTAGTCCAAGCATTTATACAAACTTTATCAACAATGGAAAACCAGAATAATAGAGAGGCTACAATTATTACTAGAAAGACAATCAACTGAATAGACAAGGAATTGAAGTTGTGAGTTATGCCAAGCATGGAGAGGCTTATTAGTACAAATATTTTTAGCTTTCTAAGGCTGATTTCCATTGATCTTAAGGATTGTTTGATCTTGCCCTGTATCCAGTCTCTTACAAACAATAAGGATTGGATCAAATATATAACATTTTCAAGAATTCAGGACATGCTAAATCCAAGTTTCTTGAAGAATACATCAAGCTCTGCTTATTATTGTAGATGAGCATATTGTATAGTCTGATTTAATAATCTTATACAGACATAGTTTGCAACTCTTTTTGATGAATAGTCCTATTCTATTAAAAAATTACTTAGAATACAATTCACAAAAAAGGGGTCGGGGGATACAAGATCACCCCGCGAGAGAGTCAAGCGGCCTAAACCAGAACTAAACACATGGCAACAACTGAAAAAACCAACTATTCATAAAAAAAAACATATATAGCAACCTCAGGCTGCCAAAGTAGTGGTAGCTGAGAGGGGAGGATCATCTTTGTCATTGAAACCACAATCATTTCTGGGATTGGGGGGCGGGCTAGGCACAGACCAACCGTCATCAAGAGCAATAGCAGCAGGGGGATCAGTGGTAGCCTCTGCATCTTTGACCTCAGGCCACGGAGGAGAAATCGCCAGCGCCAAGCGGGGCCATTTGCCAACATTATCTCAACGAGCGCCAGGAGGAGGAGGTGAGGACCAGCTAGAGCCACCATGGGGTGGGGAGGCAGAGCGGTGCCTCTAGCTACCATCCCCACCACTGGGAGAGTGGTGGCAGGAGGCCTGTGAGCACAGAGTGTGCGAGTGGCGGCCTGAGGAGTGGCATCGCTGCCGACGGCCATGAGGCGTCAAGCTGTCTGTCGAGGCATCTAGAGGTACTCGAGCCACAATGCAAGGGGCATTGCCCCAATGGTTGAGCAGCTCCTACAGGTGAGCAACTTCCAGGGCAACTTTGTTAACTTGCACCTGTATCTGCATAATAACATTGTTAGAAATACAAGCTTTAGTGTACATTGCAATGTTAACATCCAAAAAGCTATGTGTGAATAAAACAACATTTCTATCTTTCCACAGAGTAAATAAAATTTCCATCCTGAATGTATGCCAGATCTGGGAGTACTTTCTGGGAATTCTAGGGGAATCACCTAGCAAGATCATATGCCATGAAAATGGTTCGAGCCTAAAGGGCTTGAAAAAATCATGAATCTGGTGCTAGTAATTCTGCGCACATTTACAAAACCAGAAAATATGCAGAAAGGACTTAGGTTGACCATAGAAGGGGCATCTGGGATCAGGAACCCCTATGTGCTTGAGCCAAGGCCCCAAGGGAAGACCTTGGAAGGAAAGGCACCAAGAAAAGTGGGCAATCTTGGGCTCAGTAATAGTGCACCAGATGGTATCGAAGCATTTTCACCATTGAGAAAGGGAAGATTGCAAATGCCATCTCTTGTTGAGAGTGTCTACCATCGGAAGATGGGGCGAAAGCCATTGGTATCCCTTATTGGGCTTGTAGTTGGCAAAAGGAGTGTCAGGATACCACTTCCAGTCATGCCACCAAGGATGACTAGATTGAATTCTAACCTTGTGCACCAAATGAAAAAGGATGGAGGAAAGCAAAAGGTCAAAAGCCTGTCGATCTGCACGAACAAGGTAGTACTGAACCTGCATGTCTTCCGAGGTCCTGAAACTCATAGTGAATCTGAAAAAAAGATCTTTGACAGTTCTGATGCCACGTTTGAAAAAATGAAGAGCACTGGCACCTTGGGTCTTAGCAAGAGGGTTACCTTGAATGGCAAACAGGGGAGACCACCAAATATTCTGTTGATTCAAGGAGAGACCATTACGAAAGTCATCCCCAGCCCAATGAAGCCAGGGCTTGATAGCCTCCCAAGCTTTCCAGATGCTCTTCATAACAAATGAGCCCTGTATGACAACACGATCACGCATGATGAGAAGGGTTTGAAAACCAATCCCCTTCCATGCAGGTCTGTTGACAAGGAAGCCAGAAGAAATGCAATGGCGAACCAGAATCTTCCAAGCTTTGTCTCCAGTAATAGCTTGAATGATCCACTTGGCACAAAGCACAAGGCCTTTTTTATGAGTGGAAAGTAGACCGAGGCCACCAGATTCTTTAGGGAGGCAACAAAATTCCCAAGCGACTCTGTGAAATCTATGATGATCGAAACTAGAAGCCCAGAGGAAATCTCTGAGTAGGCATTCTAGCTTAAGATAGGACGCTTTGGAAGGAGCCCAACAAGAAGAATAATAAACATGGGTGGCCGCTAGAATCTTAGAACAAATCTGGAATTTATGAGCAAGAGAGAGTGGCTTGGTAATCCAGTAATCAAGCTTTTTCGCAATCTTAGCAAGGACAACATTCCAAAGCTCCAGAGGGGAAGCCTGAAAGGCAAAAGGGATGCAAAGAAAATGAAAAATTTCACCGTGAGTGACCCATTTCCACTCAAACTGGCTGAGCTAGGGTGGAGCTAGCGAAAAAGACTAGCGATAGCAGAGGATTTTATGCCATTGAATGGCAGAGCCAGAGGCTTGACAAAAAGTCTTCAGACAAGATAGTGCATTGTTGATGCTTTCCTCCTCTTCAAGAAGAGTAAGGAAGGAATCATTAGCAAAATGACCATTGACAAGCTGGGAAGTAGAATCAGGCAAGTTAATGCCACAAACCAAGCCTGAGGAAATAGAATGAGCAAGCATGTACCCAAACCCTTCAACAACAAGAACATAAAGCGTTGGAGCGAAAGGGCAACCTTGCCTGATGGAGTGAAAGAGCCCAAAGGCCTCAGACTGCAAATTATTAATGGTAATGCAAGCATTAGCATCACCAAAAAGCATCCCCACAAATTGAATAAAGTTGGGACCAAATCCCAAGGCCTGGAGCATAGCTAGGATGAAGGGTCATTCGATGCGGTCATATGCTTTGGCAAAATCTATCTTCAGAAAGATAGCATTTCGTTCTGACTTGTGAGCCCATTCTATCCCTTCCCAGTTAGCAATAATGTTATCAAGAATGTATCTAGATTTGATGAAGCCAGTTTGCTCAGGCTACACAATTAGAGGCAGCATGTGCCTGATTTTGAGAGAGAGTGCCTTGGCAATTATCTTATAAGCCACATTTAGAAGGGTGATGGGCCTCCAATTGCATATGTCCTCCGGATCACCAGCCTAAGGTATGAATTTAGTATTTCCTTTATTTATAATGGCTCCTAAGCTTTTAGAATGATATGCTTCAAGATAGACTCTATGCAGATCAAGGCCAATTTGCTCCCAGAGGTGCTTGTAAAACTCATAGGGAAATCCATCACACCTAGGGGACTTTTCATCTGCCATAGAAAAGGTAGCCTCTTTAAGATCACTGAGGGAAAGAAGTTGCTCACAGAAAGTACACTGCTCCCCCACAAGGTGGTTGGGAGTAATAGAGATGCATTTTCGGAGAGCATCTTGTTGGGCAACCAAATTTTCCTGTGAAGCAAAGATGTTCTCATAATGAAGAACGAATGCTTATATTTTGCAACTTGAATGAGGTAACTGATTGAAAGAACTCACCTAAACTCCTAATAGTTTCAGCTTTGTATAAGTCATGATGCAAAAGTATGAGGTCTCAAAGAAGTCCCTAACTATTGTACACTCTACCCAAACCAAAGGTGACTTTGCAGGCAACTTATTTGATTTCGCAACATTTCTCAAAGAGGAGTTTACATTAATAGAAATACAGATCAAAAGATGATGCTAGACAAACTCACATCAGATTGTCAATCAATCGCATATGTTATGTGAGTTGAATCTAGATTCACTTGACAATTATCAAGCATGTTTTTTATTTTTGAAAATAAGATAAAAAAATTCTTACCTTTTTAACTCAGAATCAAGAGGTTTTTTGGCTTTGAAATGTGATAGGAGACCAAGCTTTTTCAAGGCCTTGGATATTTTTTTCAAGCTAGGTTTTCTTAGAGGCATTTTTCCTTCAGAAAATTTCAATGCTTGATGACAACAAACCTATGAGGCTTCCTGCAAGTCTTCTGCATCACAATCCATAATTTTTTGGAGATCTCCACCATGGTCCTTCCTTGTAGATAGTGATCCCTGGCTTGCATCATTGTATTTTTCCAAAAGGAGATCCATTTCTACCACCCCTACAAGCATAACTGGTGATGTCAAAACTTGAGGTCTCTTTAAGTATGTGATTGGTTCTAAAATATTATTTCTTAGCTTGCCAACCAGTAGATTTTGGTGCTCATTCTTGTGCTTAGGGGTTCGTATAGAGGATTGAAGTTGAGATTGCTCTTGCTAATCTCCATTGTAGTTATTACCATGTATTTTTGGTCCATCTTTTCTATTCTTTTCCTTCTCCCCAAAATCATCATGTGCTTCCTAAAGTTCATCCATGCATCTAATCTCATCTTTCAAAGCCCCAATATACGTGTGAACTGTGAAGAAACCATCACCCAAAATTAGCTCCAATTAGATGATAGCTATGAATCTCATAGCATTTTGAGTTGAAGCTGCATATACCATATAAATCTTAGAGTGGTCTCAATGTTAATCTCCTCACCTAGCTGTTATTGGTCGAAGATGACAAGAACCACATATGTAGAATGGCCTGGTCAAGTAGCTCAATGGCATTCATCCTTCCCAAACAGAGTGGGCATCTACAAGCAGCACGGTGGCAGGATTTTCCATGGACAACAGACGCCATGAAAACACCTCAAAACACATTCCCAATCATTTCTTCGCACCACATTTTTTTACAATTTGAATGAGACATTTCCTAGTCGAGGATCTCGTAGTAAATAGCCTATCGGCTAATTAATAAAAAAAAAGAATTATAGTTGTAGAAAGAAACTTTCCTACATTTTATACACCAATAAATTAATAAAAAAGAGTAGTATAGTTGTAGAAAGAAGTTTCGGATCTTTAAGAGTGAAAAAGATAACATAAGTATAAGAATTGAATAAATTAATTATGGTATTTTAAGTTTATATTAATACACATTTTAAAAAATATGATCTGATTATATTAATTATTAGAATTGTAAGTGGAGGTTTGAGTCAAGGTGTAGTGTTCACTTTAGAAGTTTGGAGTAGATCTCTCAATAGATCGAGTGTCCTTCATGGGGTTTAGGCCCTCCTAGTGTGATTAAGGGGTAATGTCCATCAATGAGTCCAAGGGCCATTTTTTCCAATAAGTACAAATGCTGCCTCCAAAATCTCGCATACCTTCAATATGAATCATTTGACAAAAAAAATACAATTTCCATTTAGGGTTGGATTTTCTTATTGGGGATGACATGGACTCAAAAGAGTCCTTGAGACAATGACAACGATAGTGGTAGTGCAACTAGACATCCATTAAAAATCTACATACCAGAAAAACTAAGTTTAAAACTTGAGTACAACACCAAGTCTAATGCTCAAATTGTTAGTATTCAAAATAAGCATCATGTAGATATCAACAATGCTAATAAAAATTGAGGTTCTTAGCAACTTAATTTGTTTAGTTCAACAGCATAAAATGTTTTTGTGTATATACAAGTTCTGAGACACAACTCTACTTTAATTCAAATGTTAATGATTTGAATTCAAGATTTGTGTGTAAAAATTGAAGTTCATTGGTGCTCTTGAAGTTTTGCTTCTATATTATGAAACAAGAATGGGGATATTATTTTAATAAAACATCATTCAAGGGAGATATAAACCTAAGCAAATGTAGCCCACATCATTATACTAGTTAACATATACCCCCTTCATCATTTCCCTTATATTCCTGGAAAGATGTTCCTTTAGAATATTTATCAACTCAAGCACAATTTCCAATTATTTTTGTCTAATAATTTGATGCAAGAGCATCCTAGACTTTCTTGCAATCTTGCATGTTGGAGTTGAGTGCCAATGATTTCCAATTTTCTATTGCTATCAAGTTGTTCAGTGTATGTCGAGTTACTATAGCTCTAGTGGATGTTGAGTTACTATAGCTCTAGTGTATGCCAAATTACTATAGTTCTAGTGGATGTCGAGTTACTATAGCTCTAGTGTATGCCGAGTTACTATAGCTATTAATGGATGCCGAGTGCTCATGTATGTGCCGAGTGCTAGTATTGGTTTTGGTTTTGTTCCTATCGAGTTGTCTGTGAGTCAATTTTTGGCATTTAATTTATGTATGGGTATTTAATTTAGTTTGTAATAAGCTACGCTAACTTGTGGATTAGTTGTGTATAAGTAAGGGGTGTTGTGGAGTTTCTAGGTAGTAGTTATCATTCTAACTTAGAGAAGGGGGTGAGGTACATATGTGAATTTTGAAGATCTAGGACTATGGCTTGAGAACCAGAGGATTGCTTGTGGACTTGAGGGTATAAGTGTGGATTCTTCTTAGTGTTCTTATCTAATTGTGAATCTGGACTAGCTAAGATTGGGATTGAGTTTGTAAGTTGGATCTTGTTGGATCTTGTAGAACTATTATTGTAATTGTTGTTTGTATTTGGCCCTAACCTAGAAGGCCTTACAACTAGGTATATTGCATGTGATTAGTTATTTCATGAATAAAGAGTTGTGATTTGGTATCATATCTTGTCTAGTTGTTTCTTTTTTCTATTACTTTTGTTGTGTGGTTAGTTGTTGGGGGTTTGGACATCTCCTTTGGTGATTATCTCGCCATGCACTGCATCAAATGGTATCAGAGTGAAGGCTATTCTTGTGTGTGTAGATAGATCACAGAAGTTGAGGCCATTTGCATCAGGATCTTGGGTTGGAGAAGGTTGATCTTGTGGTTGATTGATCTTCTAGATTAGTGGATTTGTTGCTTAGGGTTTGCTAAACTTTTGGAAGATGCCTCCAAGAAGATTGGACCCTACTGCAATACATGATCTTAGTGATGGTGTGGAAGAAAGGATCTCAAAGAAGATAAGAGAAGAGTTGAGATTTGAGATTGCATTGATGAAGAGTGGCATGATTGCTAAAATTTTGAGTGCTTTAGGTGGTCTACCCAGGCATGTGGGTACTAAAGGTAGTTATGAGGAAGTTGTTGAAGACTTTGAAGTTGTTAGATCTAGTGGTGGGGACAAAAATGATCATGTGGAGAGACCTATTGGAACTAGGGCTAGTTAGTTTGCTAGACCTGGATCTCAGTTGAAGCTAAAGCATAAGATGAAGGTTTCTATTTTTAGGTACTTTGACTCCTAAAGACTTGATTGATTGGATTGGTGAATTAGAAGACTACTTTGAGCTTGAGGATATTAAGGATTTACTCAGAGTGAGATTGGCACAAACTAAGCTGAAAGGACATGGTTCTCTTTGGTGGAAAGAATTGAAAAGAGATAGAGAAGAGGAAGGTGAAATGATGATCACTAGATGGAGGTTGATGGTGACTAAGTTGAAAGGTAAGTTCATTCTTGCTAATTATGAACCTGAGTTATTTAAAATGTTACAAAATCGAAATAGAAAGATATGTCCATGAAAGATTATACCGAGGAATTCTACAAGTTGACTATTCAAAAGATAGTCATAGAGAATTGTCAAAGAAAAAGGTAGCTCGATACATTAATGATTTGAGATTCAATATTCAGGATGAGGTTGGTATGTTGAATATTTCTTCAGTTGAGGATGCTTATTAGTATGCCCTAGAGGCAGAGGATAAGTTGAAGAGGAAAGGTCAAGGTAATGCTAGAGGGAAGGAGAAACAAGATAGCTTGGCACAAGCTAAACCAAGTACTAATGGTGAACTTCTGTTAGAGGGACAGGTGGAGGTAAGTTCAGAGGTAATTGTTTTAGATGTGAGAAAGAAGGGCATAGATATTTTGAATGTCCACTTAGTAGGACAACTACTATTGTGAATGAGGTTTTAGTTCAAGACAGTCAGCCAGAGCAAGGAGAAAGTTTGCTAGCTCGGAAAGTACTGGTTGGTAAGAGGACATTGGATCCTTGTTAGTGGACTATTTTGTTTAGGACTTGTTGTAAGTATGGTGGTAAAGTTTACAAGGTGATTGTAGATGGTGGTAGTATTGATAACCTTGTTGTTGAAGAGATGGTTTAGAAACTTGGTTTGAAGAGAGTGAGACATCCTTATCCTTATAGGTTTTGTTGGTTGCAAGTGGAACATGCTTTGGAGGTGAGGGAGCAATGCCTTATTGATTTCCAGATTGGGCAGTATAAGGATCAAGTGTTGTGTGATATTGTGGACATGAAAATTTGTCATGTGTTGCTTGGTAGACCTTGGTAGTATGATTGTAGGATTGTGCATGATTGTTGCAAGAATGTGTTTACTATTGAGAAAGGTGGTAGAAAGTTTTTCCTGATTCTTTTGTAGAATGAAGAGCTCGATAGGAGGAACCTAAGTATTGGTAGCTGAGTTGAGTTGGTAGATTATGGGAAGGTTGGAGATCAGTGTGGAAAGTAGAGCTATAGCACACCTAAGATGGATGTGAAGAAGTAGAAGAAGAACAAGGGAAAGGGTGTACAAGTTGAAGATTTGGAGGATATGTATCTGAAGAACTAGTTTGGGATTTATGTGCTAAATCCAAAAAGATGTTCTTCTAGTTACTAGAACATCTTTTTGAACCTGAGATGCCTAATGTACGAGCATCCTAGACTTTCTTGTAATCCTACATGTTGGAGCCGAGTGCCAGTGGTTTCCAATTTTTTGTTACAACCGAGATATTTAGTGTATGTCGAGTTACTGTAGCTGTAGTGGATGTCAAGTTACTATAGCTCTAGTGTATGCCTAGTTACTATAGTTCTAGTGGATGTCAAGTTACTGTAGCTTTAGTGGATGTCGAGTTACTATAGCTCTAGTGTATGCTAAGTTACTATAGATCTAGTAAATGATGAGTTATAGTAGCTCCTAGTGGATGTCGAGTGTTCCTCTCTGTGTCGAGTGCCAGTATTGGTTTTGGTTCTATTCATGCCAAGTTGATTGTGAGCCAACTTTTGGTATTTAATTTACGTATGGGTATTTAATTTAGTGTTGTAGCTAAATTGTGGCTTGGCCTATATTTAATGTAAGGGATTTAATTTAGTTTGTAATAAGTTGGGCCGACTTGTGGCCTAGTTGGGTATAAGTAATGGGTTTTGTGGAGTTTTCAGGTAGTAGTTATCATTCTAGCGTAGAGAAGGGGATGAAGTAAAGATGTGAATTTTGAAGAGCTAGGGATGCGACTTAAGAACCAGAGGATTGCTTGGTGGACATGAGGGTACAAGTGTGGATTCTTCTGGGTGTTCTTATCCAGTTGTGAATCTAGACTAGCTGAGGTTGGGATTGAGTTTGTAAGTTGGATCTTGTAGAACTGTTATTGTAATTATTGTTTGTATTTGACCCTAACCTGGAAGGCCTTACAACCAAGCATATTGCATGTAACAAGTTATTTCATGAATAAAGAGTTGTGATTTGGTATCTGAACTTGTCTAGTTGTTGCTTTGTTGTATTGTTTCTACTATGTGGTTAGTTACTAGGGGTTTGGACATCACCTTTGGGGATTCCCCTGCCTTGCATTGCATCATAATTATCAAATCTAACTAGAGGTCTAGATGTCTACTTGTCTTATTACACTCCTTTTTCTCAATGTGAATATGAAGTTCACTTTATCTACAAGAGAGTTCTAATCCAAATGAATTTCTTAGATAGTTGAATAACATATTGAGATTTGAATAATGAAGTATGAGGGTGCAGGTTGAAGTTCTTTTGTTTTAGCTCAGGATTGTGGTCTTATGTTCAAAGTTCACAATTCTTGACATTGTTGCAAATAAGAATCTTGAGGCTTTATGAATATTGGTATTATTTTGCAATGCACATATAGTTTGAGCTAAATGCTATGCATTCAATTGATGGTGATGTTAGATAAAATCTATAAGTTTTAGGCTAATGAAAAGAACACCAAGACATCTCCCATGTATTTTTAGACATTAAGATTATTCTCAATCCCATAAAATAAATGTGATATAAATGAATGATTATGCATAAATATATATTTGATACCACCTCGCACAACATATTGGCTTGACTCCTAATGACCTCCAACCATGCATGTTATCTGTTTTGTAACAATCCTTATTATTCATGATTGCAGAATGGCAGTTCTATGTTGACTTATGACTAAAAACACCTTTATATGGTATTAGATGATCAATAGGAACATATAAAAACAATACTTGCCAAGGAACATAGAATTATACATTGTATAAAAATCATTCCATGTAATGATTTGTTTGTCCATCTTATATTTATGAGTGCCTATTATCCATCCAATAACAGTTATAATCGTGCTATTTTGCATTAGAAATAAAATTATTTTGATTGTTATATTGAGTGTGTGCTAGATAAGATAGATAAGATTGGTTTCTAATAGGTATTTTAATTTACCCCAATTGATAATCGGTAGTTAATTTAACCCAATTGATCCAACAACACAAAGCAAAAAATACCATCAATGTATAATTTTAGCTTTTGAACTAAAGTTATTCCATATCTATGTTGTGTGTAATTTGAAAAAATCTCATTATTATTGAACTATCAATTTTTGTCCTAATTTATATTTTGAACAATCTTTTACTAAATTTATTTATCATATTATTTGTAATTTTTTTATATTTTTTGGAGGAAAAAATATTCTTCTTATACAATTTTGATTTCTAATACTTTCTCTATAACTTTTTCTTCTTAATCTTAATTTAAATATATACTTAAAATTTATAACTATAAAAGATATGTTTCTAAAATTGAACATATGTTAAATAAATAATTTATTTATCTATAATACACTAATTTAAAAAGAATTAAAAAGAATTTCATTACACTTAACACAACATAGTAATATTGTTGCTTTGATATTCTACATTTTGGACACCAAAAACATTAGACTATCACATTAATATTTTTAATATTATTTCTTTTTCTTTTAGTTTTTTTAATAATTTTTAAACTATATTTGTAAGAAGAGTGAAAGAAAAGTGCAACCGTACAAAAAGACCTTAAGAATTAAATATAGGTCACTTAATGAGGGAGAAGAATGGGATTATAATCTTTGTCTTTTTATCATCCTTGGGCGTTAGCAGGGGACTTCAATTCAGTTTTAAGTCTGGAAGAGAAGCATGGTGGTTTGGCTAGATTGGGGCCTTCTTCTGCTCTTCTTCGGCAACACATATCTCTATTGAATCTCTCTGATGTTAAGCCTTCTAATGGCCTCTATACCTGGAATAATCGCAGGACTGGCGTTGTTGCTATCTCAGAATGTCTGGATAGATTTCTTGTTTCTTGCTTCTGGCTTAGTGGCACCCTTACTATCTCTTCAAAAATCCTTGATTGGAGGGGTTCAGATCATTGGCCAATCAAATTTTCCGCTATAGGGGCTTATGTTCTGAAGCATCCTCCTTTTAAGTTCTAGTTGATGTGGCTTTGTGACTCCTCTCTTCATGATTTTGCTTTTTGTTGGTGGAAAGATGGTGCTCCTGCATATGGTACTGCAATGTTCTCATCTTCTAAAAGGCTTCAATATGTTAAAAGGCAACTCAAGATATGGAATAGGGAATGCTTTGGAAACCTTCACTTTATGAAGAGGCTTGCTCAAGAAAATCTTGATGTCATCACAAGGGAGATTAGAGATCGAGGTTTCTCAGAGGATCTTGGCCAGGCTTAATCCCTTGCTTCTAGAGCTCTAGAAGAATGGGAACTTCGAGAGGAAATTTTTTGGAAGCAAAAGGCTCGAGTTGATTGGCTCTAGGAAGGTGATTGAAACACTGCCTTTTTCCATAAAACAGTGCAATCTCGCTGGAATCAGAGCACTATCTCTTCTTTGTTTAATTCTCCAGGTATCCAACTGAATTCCTTGCCAGCTTTGTTCTAGGAGGCTATTTCGTACTTCTCTACCCTCTTCTCTGAGGACTCTCCTCCTGCTGATAATGAAGAAAATATTATTTTGTCCTGTATTCCTTCCCTTATCACTCAGGAAATGAATGATTATCTCATGTGTCCTATCTCTTTGGAAGAGCTGGAGGAGGTGGTCTTTGGCATGCCTAAGGGGAAGGCTCTTGGTCCTGATGGCTTTCCAGTTGAATTCTTTCAGGAATTTTGGGACATCATTAATCATGATTTTTTGGAGGTGGTTAAAGAATCCTATGCTAGCAAGCAGATGCTTCGAGCTTTGAACTCTACATTCTTGACTCTTATTCCTAAGAGAGAGGGTGCTAATCAATTGGAGTTTTTTAGACCAATTTCCTTATGTAATGTGGTTTACAAAGTTATTACTAAGCTGATTGCTGAGAGGCTGAAAAGGTGGCTTCCCATTATTATCTCAGAAGAACAAGGTGGTTTTGTTGCTGGCAGACAAATTTTGGATGGGGTGGTTATTGCTACTGAGGCTATTCACTCTATGGCTACTTCAAGGGAGAGAGCCATGTTTGCTAAGCTAGATATGGCTAAGGCCTACGATAGAGTTAAATGGAGCTTCCTAAGGAGTATTCCTCTTTCTTTTGGATTTAGCTCTGACTGGGTGAGTTGGATTATGAGTCGTGTTACTTCTGCCTCTTTTTTTGTTCTTATTAATGGTCAACCTTCACAACTATTTGGTGCTTCTAGAAGCCTCCGCCAGGGTGACCCTCTCTCCCCATATCTATTCATCATCATGGCTGAAGGCTTGGGTTGATTCATTAAGCATCAGGTGTCCCAGAATTCTATTCAAGGCTGGCGGTGGGGTAATGGGTTACCTTCTCTTTCCCATCTTCAATTTGTTGATGATTCTGCTCTTGCCGGTCTTGCTAGGATCAAGGAAGCTAAAGCCTTTCGACATGCTTTGGACGTTTATTTGGTAGCTTCAGGCCAGAAAGTTAATGAGCACAAATCTTTCATTTACTTTTTTAACGCTCCTGATTCTATTCAGCATAGGATTTTTGGTATCCTACGATTTCAGATAGGTTCACTTCCTTTGAATTATCTTGGCATTCCTATTGCTATTTCCAAGCAGCCACATCTCTTCTGGCAAAATTTGATTACCAAGCTTCAAGATAAGGTAAATCATTGGACTCATAGATGACTTTCTACTGCTGCTTGGGTTACTCTTCTTCAAGCTGTTATCCAAGCTCGTCCTACTTATAGAAGCATGGTTCATGCTGCACCTATTTACTTTCTCAAGGAGTTTGATGCTCTTTCTTGCCAATTCCTTTGGAGTGGTAATTTGCATAGTACTAAACGGAGCTTGGTTAATTGGGCAACTGTTTGTAGACCTAAAAAGGAGGGTGGTCTTGGTCTTCGATCTGCTCTATTGAGTAGTCAAGCTTTGGCTGCTAAACTTTATTTGTGATGGTGCTCTGGACAACATCAACTTTGGGCTCGTATTATCACTCATAAATATTTTCATGGTGCTGATCCTTGCTCTATCTCTTCACTTCCTCTTGAAGGTCGCGGCTCAATGGTTTGGCATACTTTGAAGACAGGTGCGATGTTGGTGAAGAGGGGTCTGTTCTGGATATGTAAAGGAGGTTCTCAGGCTTTGTTTTGGTCTGATGCTTGGGATGGATTTCCTTCCATTTTATCCATATACCCTCATCTTCAGCCTCTTTGTGACTCTTTTCTTGCCACTGGATGGGATAAAGTGACTCATTACAAGACTCCTTATCAATTGGGACCTGTTGTTGGTTACAGATGGAAGCATTCCTCTAATTGGCCTCCTAGAGGTACAGACATGGATCGTCAGGAGCTTTCTCAAATTCTGGCCTCTAGAGAGTGTTCTTCTTTGCTTGGTCCAGATGTTTTGGCTTGGGGCGGTACCTTGTCTGGTAAATATCATGTCTCTGCTGGGTATCAAGAGATAACTAGACAATTACTTCACCAAGATGAATGAGCGTTGGCTAGAGGATGTGGAGAAGCGTTGGCTGCCAGCTGGGCTAGGGTTTTTCCCCTAGCCTGTTCTTGGTGTTTGATCTTTATTATTTTTCTGTTCTGTTTGGATTGCTAGCTACTGGACATAATTTGCGTCAGTGTTTTTGGAGATCTTATGCAGTCAATTTTGGATTGGGGTTTTATTGTTTGCATGGCAGGGCCTGGGATTTCTTCTCCGTTGGTGAGAACAGATGGTTCTTCTCCAACTATGCATGCAATGCGATCTGAATCTATTTAGGGGAGAGCTCCAAAGCTGAAAAAAGTTAATGGTTGTTTTCTGCGTAGCCATGATCACCCTGTTCTGGTTATTCCTCCAATGGCTGTAATGGAGGACATTGATTATTTGACTAAGCATGCTTTGATATGCAAATTTCCTGGAATCCGAATTTCCCTATCCGCTCTTGAGGCATGGATCCGCTGCTCTTGGCAGGTGGAAGGCAATATGGAGATTATGTTGGCAGGGAATAGTTAATTTTTTGTTGTATTCTCTTGCATGTCCGATCGTGATCGTGTTTTTGAAGGAGGCCCTTATTTCTACAACCATGTGGGGTTATTTGTCAAACCTTGGCATTTAGGTTTTAATTATGTTGAGGATCTCCCTTCAACAGTGCCAGTTTGGGTTCGCTTGCCTCATCTTCCCTTGGAATTTTGGCGTGAAGACATCCTTCGACAAATTGCTACTTTTTTGGGGAAGCCGGTTGCGATCGCACATCAATCCCTCGATAAAAAGGTTATTTCTTATGCTAGAATTTGTGTTGAAATTAATTTGAATAACCCATTACCTGATTCTTTGGAAATTTTTCTGGGGGATTCTTCTTGGGTGCAGCAGTTAGATTATGAATCCCTCCCTTTCTGTTGCCGGATTTGTCATGAGTATGGTCATTTACTATGGCAGTGCCCCCGTAACTCGAGTTTCAAAGGAGTGGATCATTCTACAGCTGGCAATGCTGGTGGTTTGGCAGATACTACAGGGAAAGGATAATCTCAAATGGTTAATACTACTAAGGGGATGAATCCACAAGATGCTACAGGTAAGGGTAAGGCTCAAATGTAGGATAAGGATGGATTTACCCCTGTTCGCTGTCGAGCTAAGGGACGTGGTCAAAAGAGGCCTTTGAAAGAAAGATTATCTGATTCAGGTTTTAACCGCTTTGAGGTGATGGATAGTATAGTTCTAGAGGAGGGTATTCCTCCTCCTATCTCTTCTGATCCAGTTTGCCCAGATGAGAGATTTGTTCCTAATGATGCTTGTGGGGCATCTCAAGTTGTAGTATATCAGAACTGTGAGGTTCCTGTAGCTCCTGTGACAGAGGCTCTGGTGACTCCTGTAATGTTGGAAGATAATGATGTTGTTTTGGCTGACTTGGTTAAGGATGTGCTACCATCAGGTAAGGGCAAGGGATCTCCTCTCCCCTTGGGGTTGCTGCCTCGACCCTTTAAGTGGGCTTCTTCTACTCCCCCTCTAAGGAGTGGGCGCAAAACAGACCAAGAGAAGATTAAATTCACAGGAGATATATTGATTGAGTCTGGTTCAATGAAACCTTTGGATTCTCATTTTCCCAATTCTACCCAATGATGATTATTCTCTCATGGAATGTAAGGGGGTTGAATAGCATCCCTGGACAAAAGGCTATTCATAACTTGGTGGTTGATCATAGTCCTGATATTGTTTGTATCCAAGAGACTAAGCTCTCTGTGGAGTCTATGGTCCAACATGCCTCTAGTATTTGGTCTCGTGGCCAATGCCACTGTGTTGGGGCAATAGGTAGTGCTAGTGGTTTAGCTATATTTTGGGATCCTCAAAAAATTTCTCCTCTTGGCTGGATGTCTTCTCGCTCAGCTCTCTCTATGGTAACTTCTGCTCTAGACTCAGGAGAGGTAATCATGGTTACTAATGTGTATGTACCTGTTGATCTTGTGGGAAAGGAGGAACTTTGGGAACATATTCAATATTTTAGAAATTGTCATCCTTATCATCCTTGGGTGTTAGCAGGGAACTTCAATTCAATTTTAAGTCTGGAAGAGAAGCATGGTGGTTTGGCTAGATTGGGGCCTTCTTCTGCTCTTCTTCGGCAACACATATCTCTTTTGCATCTCTCTGATGTTAAGCCTTCTAATGGCCTCTATACCTAGAATAATCGCAAGACTAGTGTTGCTGCTATCTCAGAACGTCTGGATAGATTTCTTGTTTCGTGCTTCTGGCTTAGTGGCACCCTTACTATCTCTTCAAAAATCCTGGATTGGAGGGGTTCAGATCATTGGCCAATCAAATTTTCCACTATAGGGGCTTATGTTCCGAAGCATCCTCCTTTTAAGTTCTAGTTGATGTGGCTTTGTGACTCCTCTCTTCATGATTTTTTTTTTGTTGGTGGAAAGATGGTGCTCCTACATATGGTACTGCAATGTTCTTATTTTCTAAAAGGCTTCAATATGTTAAAAGGTAGCTCAAGATATGGAATAGGGAATGCTTTGGGAACCTTCACTTTATGAAGAGGCTTGCTCAAGAAAATCTTGATGTCATCACAAGGGAGATTAGAGATCGAGGTTTCTCAGAGGATCTTGGCCAGGCTGAATCCCTTGCTTCTAGAGCTCTAGAAGAATGGGAACTTCGAGAGGAAATTTTTTGGAAGCAAAAGGCTCGAGTTGATTGGCTCCAGGAAGGTGATCAAAACACTTCCTTTTTCCATAAAACAGTGCAATCTCGCTGGAATCAAAGCACTATCTCTTCTTTGGTTAATTCTCCAGGTATCCAACTGAATTCCTTGCCAGCTTTGTTCTAGGAGGCTATTTCGTACTTCTCTACCCTCTTCTCTGAGGACTCCCCTCCTGCTGATAATGAAGAAAATATTATTTTGTCCTGTATTCCTTCCCTTATCACTCAGGAAATGAATGATTATCTCATGTGTCCTATCTCTTTGGAAGAGCTGGAGGAGGTGGTCTTTGGCATGCCTAAGGGGAAGGCTATTGGTCCTGATGGCTTTCTATTTGAATTCTTTCAGGAATTTTGGGACATCATTAATCATGATTTTTTGGAGGTGGTTAAAGAATCCTATGCTAGCAAGCAGATGCTTCGAGCTTTGAACTCTACATTCTTGACTCTTATTCCTAAGAGAGAGGGTGCTAATCAATTGGAGTTTTTTAGACCAATTTCCTTATGTAATGTGGTTTACAAAGTTATTACTAAGCTGATTGCTGAGAGGCTGAAAAGGTGGCTTCCCATTATTATCTCAGAAGAACAAGGTGGTTTTGTTGCTGGCAGAAAAATTTTGGATGGGGTGGTTATTGCTACTGAGGCTATTCACTATATGGCTACTTCAAGGGAGAGAGCCATGTTTGTTAAGCTGGATATGGCTAAGGCCTACGATAGAGTTAAATGGAGCTTCCTAAGGAGTATTCTTCTTTCTTTTGGATTTAGCTCTGACTGGGTGAGTTGGATTATGAGTCGTGTTACTTCTGCCTCTTTTTCTGTTCTTATTAATGGTCAACCTTCACAACGATTTGGTGCTTCTAGAGGTCTCTGCCAGGGTGACCCTCTCTCCCCATATCTATTCATCATCATGGCTAAAGGCTTGGGCAGATTCATTAAGCATCAGGTGTCCCAGAATTCTATTCAAGGCTAGCGGTGGGGTAATGGCTTACCTTCTCTTTCCCATCTTCAATTTGTTGATGATTCTGTTCTTGCCGATCTTGCTAGGATCAAGGAAGCTGAAGCCTTTCGAAATGCTTTGGACGTTTATTTGGCAGCTTCAGGCCAAAAAGTTAATGAGCACAAATCTTTCATTTACTTTTTTAACACTCCTGATTCTATTTAGCACAGGATTGTTGGTATCCTACGGTTTCAGATAAGTTCACTTCCTTTGACTTATCTTTGCATTCCTATTGTTGTTTCTAGGCAGCCACATCTCTTCTGGAAAAATTTGATTACCAAGCTTCAAGATAAGGTAAATCATTGGACTCATAGATGGCTTTCTACTGCTACCTGGGTTACTCTTCTTCAAGCTGTTATCCAAGCTCTTCCTACTTATAGAAGCATGGTTCATGCTGCACCTATTTACTTTCTCAAGGAGTTTGATGCTCTTTCTCGATAATTCCTTTGGACTGGTAATTTGCGTAGTACTAAATGGAGCTTGGTTAATTGGGCAATTATTTGTAGGCCTAAAAAGGAGGGTGGTCTTGGTCTTGGATCTGCTCTATTGAGTAGTCAAGCTTTGGCTGCTAAACTTTATTGGCGATGGTGCTCTGGACAACATCAACTTTGGGCTCGTATTATCACTCATAAATATTTTCATGGTGCTGATCCTTGCTCTGTTTCTGCACTTCCTCTTGAAGGTCATGGCTCAATGGTTTGGCATACTTTGAAGACAGGTGCGATGTTGGTTAAGAGGGGTCTGTTCTGGATATGTTCTTTCATGCTTTGGCATATCTGGTTGGAGAGGAATCATCACATATTCCAAGATGTTCAGCTTGGTGTTTTGCTTCTTTGGTGGAAAATATCACATTCTCTTCATGAAACTTTTCTTTTGAAGTGTGAGCTTGATGGGGGTATGGATCCGATTGATCTTGCTATCTATAATCACCTCAATTTTCATCTGCAGGATGGGGTTGCAGCTCATAGGTTTCCTTCTATGTCCAGGCAGCTTCACCATCAGAGGAAGGGTCACGTTAATCGGGATGGGCGCTAGACTCCTCCTCCCTGTGGAGTTCTGAAAATTAACACTGATGGTTCTTCCCATGGGAATCCTGGTTTGGCTGGTATTGGCAGAGTGGCTCGTTGTAGTTCTGGGGATGTTAATTTTTTCTTCTTAGTTCATAAGGGTGATTATACTAACAATCTCATGGAATCTCAGGCTATTTTATATGCTGTGGAACAGTGTTGCTTGCGGGGATGGAGTAAGATTATTTGTGAGTCTGATTCCCAGGTGGTGGTGAACATGATTTCTTCGCAAGAGCTTGAGGATGTTAGTTGGTAGCTAGCCACTATTGTTAAGCAGATTCTTTTCTTCTCTTCCTCTTTTCAGTTCATTAGGTTCATGTATATTCCTCATGAATGGAATAGAACTGCTAATTGTTTAGCCAAATGGGCTTCTAGTCATGATCCGGGTTGGAATATTAGGGATAGGGTGCAACTGTCCTTTGAGATGGTGCAAGAATTTGATGATCTTGTTGCTCAGGATCGAGCTCCTTGTTGAGCTCTCCTTGTTCTATTCCTTTCTGTCTTAATAAATTTTTACCCCTCTTTTTGTAAGAAACACAAAATAGTATCCTTACAGGGAAAAAAGAAAATTAATCTTCTGTCCATTCAAATTTGTCGCATAACTTGCCACTACACGCAGTGTAAAGATAATTGGTATAATGTTAATTTGAAAGCTAATGTGATATGACTGTTCCACTTCTCATGAAAGTTTGTATACTAATATAAAGATAAATGTGTCCAATTGTGCACTGTATTGAGTAGTAATATATAATGAATAATAGAAGAATTTCCTTCACATTTCCAACAACCTTCAACCCATTTAAATGTATGCGTAGTTATGCCATTGCAAAATGACATATGCATTCAAACTACAACTATTTTTCATACAATGATGTTATCACAAATTCATGTATGAAAACAATTTTTAAAAAGAACATATTATCTATTTTATGTACGTCATGTAACATTAACAAGAAAAAATTTACTAGCTCAAATATATGCATTTGCTAGATTACAGTCGGGAAGATGAAGAGTCTACTGACTTCCATCCTGACAGAATATGTCATTAGGAAAACACGATGTCCATGATTTCCAATTCAGTGACAAAGAGTAGAGATTTGTTCATCCTAGCTACCAAATATGTTTTTATGTGGACAGATTATCAACAACCAGATCATTTTGTAATTGTCTCAGAGCTTCTTTCTGACTTACAAAAAATTGTGTCACACTTCAAACCTACCATCAGGGAAAAGATGTGCGTAATTTACAATTTAGTTCCAAATAATATATGTCTATTAATCCAAGCTATCAATTATTACAAGCAATCAATATTTTTCTATATTTTATATTCTTAGAAGTTGCTTTATAACTATCCTGGACAGACCAGTGAAAGTGAAGGAGGAGGATGGGGTGGGGAAGCTTCTGAAGAGCAGAAGAATGGTGACCAAAAGAAGGCAGAGGGTACCTAGTGTTGTGTTTTATTTCTGTTTTTATGTTTATGTTTCTGAACTTTTCACCTCATGGAGTTTTCTGGACTATGTCAATTAATTAGACCAATAGTGGCGATGTCTGATGGTTTTTTATTCAGTTTCTTATGCATAGTAGTCTAAGGACTGTGGCTAATGACAATTCAGCTCTGAACATGTTATGATTTTTTATGTTTAAAGTTGATATAGGATAGATAATGGAAGGTAACCTCCAGCTGAACTATCAGCCTTTTTGTACTCCAGGGTCAGCCCTGCATCTTTTTGGTTGCTATCAACTACTCAAAAAATAGTATCTCATCTTACTCGAAGTGTTTGATACAGAATATGTCTGCAACTCTTATTAGTGTCCATTTATGAGACTTTCTTCTAATAGATACCAATCTTTCTAAAAATTGAACTACAATTGTTTTAACAAAAAAATTGAAAGGAATTTAATTTCTTATTTTTATTATGTATTTTTTCCATATCAATGATTTGAATAAAAATAAAAATAATTGAAAAATAAACACTCCATAAGAATTAGAAATTTAAATCACATTATTATTATGAATTATAGGAATCTTATATCTTTAAGAAAAACTAATTCTAATTATTTATTATATATTTAGATTATATATAAAATCATAAATTTTAACATGAAAAATGAAAATTGATTTATAATTAGACTAAGGTATATTTATAACAGAAAATTAATTAGTTTTAATGCCACTGATGAAAATTATCATCATTTATTGGAAGGCCTAAAATTAACCATCTACATTCATTTTTTTTCATGTTCTTAAATTGAAGACTACTGTCTTCATTTTCCATAAAAATGAATGATATGAATTAATAGGCAACTAATAGAATCCTTTAATACAAATGACATTGTAGAATCATATTATTTAAAAAACAAATGCTACTACTAGCTAAGCACTTGCCTTTTGTTGTAATTAATTATATTTTTAATCTTACATATAAATTTACCATTTGGTAGCTATTATTATAAGACTTATTTTGATATTTTAAGAAATTATAGCAGATATGTTAAATTTTAAGTACGAAAATATAATATTAATCCTAAAAAGTATTTATTGATCTTTAAACTATATTTCTAATTTTAATTAAAAATATTTCAACAATATTATTTAATAACCTCAAATCTAGTTTAGTGTTCTATATTTTTTAATTATATATCATCATTAATACATTATATGATATAGTATTATATTATACCATATTATAGTATCATGTTTTATATAGTAATAATTCTTTACATAAAAAATATATTATAATATTGTATTATATTATAATTTTTAATGTTATATCCTACCATGCATCATGAATAGTATTTGGAAAATTATATATCATCATTAATACATTATATGATATACAATAGATTATAATATTGTATTATATCATAATTTATATTGTTATATCCTAATATTATTAATATGCAACATGAATAGCATTTGACAAATTATTACAACAACTTCATAAGCCCAATAAAAATGCCTCAAAGTTTGTATTTTTATAGTGCTTCCATAAAAAGCATGTACAAGAGGCTAAATATTTTAGCCAATGAGATGGCTAAAAATTAGTTTTGCTCGTTTCTAAACATAAAAAAAATGCTTCTACACTATACAATATGTTAATTTTATTAAAAATCATAAAAATAATTGATTTCCATTGGTGGAAGTAAAGAGTTTTAATCAACAATTAAGTTGGAGAACTCAAAGAGTGATACAATAATACTTAGCCCGTAAGACAATAATAATGAGGAGGAATACAGGGGCATAAAAACTAATTGTGAATAATTTTAAAAGTTTCTTTAAAGCATTAAAGCACTAAGAGAACAACAAATATCACATTAGGGATGACATTTCTATGGCATTAGATTGATTTTAACTAATATAAATACTTAACAATTAATTTATTATAAAATCTATATTCATAAAGTTTCCTTAAGATCTACCATTTCACCATGTAGCGCTCAACTTATATGATTATGTTATTTATTTGCATTCCCAACAAATGTTTCAATAATGCCATTTATTTTTAATTTAGTAGTACAATGTAAATCTACTATATTTTCTAATTAATTACTATTATTAACTATTAAAAGTAAAACTTTCAATATATTATACTTATTTATTAATTGTGTGAAACCATATTATTTTGAGACATTTAATTGTTCTCATAATTCTTTGTGAGGCCTTGCCCCGACCCTTCGTAGCCTTAGTTGTTACTTTATCATTTTGATACTCACTACTCGAGATGTCGAGACATTATCTGATGCTTAGAACATATCATATTATTTCATGTTGTGTGATGTTATTATCAGATATTTGATGTTCGTCGTTTAATGTTTTATGTATATGTATGTCAATGAATTAAGTAAAAGGTAGGATTAACATTTTGGTTTAAGATATTTTAAATGGTTAAGAATTGAATAGGATGAGAGAAACCCTGATTTTTGTTATAGATGGATGTTTTAATTTATGTGATTCTTGATACGTATATACATATGTACATGTGATTTTTGGGACTACTGATGTGTGCAATGAGTGTGCAGATATTTTAGCTAAGAAAACCAACGGAGGAATAGAACTATTCTCTATGTGCTAAATTTGGAAACCTTGTTGTTCATAATTCAAGTATTGTATTGTGAGATGTACGTATGTATCTTTCTGCTTTCAGTGAATGTTAGTGTTCATAATTATGTTCTTTTAGTGTTGCTTGACACTCATAAATTGTTTATGTTCTTTAGTGTGGTAATTTGGGTTAGTTGTGTAACCTTTGGACCTAAGTCAGATTAAGTTAGTATCTTTTGCTAATCTGGTTCTTAATCGAGTTTAGTCACCCTTAATCCGAATTAGTGCTTATCTATTTTGTTAGAGTTGTTAGTTGGTCCTATTTTATTCCTAGCTTTTGTTTGGCTCTAAACCTATTCCTAAGGCTTTAAAACATGGAATATTTATACCCAAGGGGTATGGGTATGGGTTGGGGGTCTTTTCTAACCCCTAAGCCCCTTTTGTTGACTTTTGAGGCCACTCAAAAAGTCTCTTTTTGCTTTTGTGCGAAAATTGACTATGGCTACCATGAGTTTCATTACCTCACCTCCATTTAGTGTTTAACCATAGTGAGGGTTGAGTTAGGAGCTTCTAGATTTGTAAGTGGGTGGGAGAAGTTATTGATCCTTTTGGTGGTTGAGTTTGAGGCTTATTTAGAGGCCCTTCTTGGATTAGTTGAGGTTGTTACCCAATCTCTTCATTTAGAGAGGAGTCTTGGAAGATTGGAGCAAGGAAGGGGAAAGCTCTACTCAAACTTGTTCATTGCCATTACCTTTTTGTGAAGGTAGGAATTGTCATCTCCCTTGTTCAGATTTCATTCTTGTTTCATGCTTATGCTACCTTCTTGTTGTTTGCATTTTTGTATGTTTGTGGGTATGTTGGGAAGATTTGAAAACTATGTTATTTTGGATGATTTCTTTTCATGTTTATGTTTGAAATTTTGAGATTTTTTGCATGGGTGTTTTGGTATTACTCACCCTTGGATAGGGAAAAAGTGACCAATTTTGAGAAAGGTCTGTTTAGTTGGACTCCAACCAATGTAGAGTCTCTTCTCAGGATGAGAAGAGGGAGAAAGGGTAGGGTGTTATGGGCCCCTACCTGTCAGCATAAACCTTGTATGATTATGGTATGTTGAAATGGAAGAACAGAAGTTCTTGGTTTATGGCCCCGATTGGGCATCTGTTTGGTGTTGTGCTTGACTTCTCCTGGTTGGAAGAATCCACCTTTCCCTAGTGTTGATTCATTGTGAATAATATAGTGATAACCTTGTGTGAATATGCATGGTTGTATTGTTGTTGGTCATGCTTGTTGTCACGTGATCAGAATTTTGTTCCATCCACTGTTCTAGAAATGTGTTGCAAAAATTGCTATGAATCCCTTGATGAGGGTCATGAAGAAAATTCAATTATTATTGTAGAAATTTGGGATTGATATCCTATGTAAATTGGTATTTCAAACTTTGTTGGATTAGCAACGAAGCCGGGTTTTCTTCCCGATTCTTTCCTTGCTGAGCCTTTGAATTAGGTTTGCCAATAAAATTGGTGTTAAGTATTATTGTTTAGCATGTGATTCAATCATAATTTTAAATTAGATGGATGCACATCAAAATTAGGATGGAATTGATGATGTTCAATTTGACAAAATTTCAAGTTTTCATATATGTGGAAAATGAAAATTATGACCATGGATGTAGATTCAATTTGCATAATTATTTGAATCAAACAATTATTACATTATTGCATAAAATGGAAAATTCAATTTTTGGGTATATTAAGTTGTAACAATCCTTTAAATTTTGCTTTTAAAAAAAAATTACACCTTGAAAAAGAAATACATTCCTTTGAAATCCATACTCAGAGAAAAAATATGATAAAAAAAAAATGCACTCCCAAGAGCAATTTGCTCACTGGAATTTGTATGGGAGACCATTTAAATCTGAAATGGACAACAGAGAATATTCCTTTAGTTATCCTTTTTATTTTAATTTTTAAAATAAAACAACATAGTGGAAATCATAGATATACTTGATAAATTTACAAAGAAAAATTCAGAAAATATATATATAAAACATCATATACCTTAAATATCTAATTCTTACCTATAAAAAAATTTTGTCATCAATTCTTGCCCTTCCTCCTTGGACATTAGATTTGAGGATAGATTTTAAAATGTATTAAATTTTTGCTAAGGCAAACTGTCATCACATGGGATGACGTCACCTTGGTCCCTCCCTTTAATTTTGTTCACCATGGAATGGAATAAAATTTGTTTTGAAAACTTTGCATAAGTTTGGGGTCACGTCTCCTTTGAAATCCTTGGCATGTGCATGTATGGCTTAGTTCTTGCCTGCGCTTGCTTCCGCCTAGGGCATAGCACTGTCCCAAGGACAACACTTGGGAAGCACTCCTTGGGAAGTGCTTGCCCAACGAGGCAAGTGGGCATAGGGGGGATTAGGGTAGAGTAGAGTGTAGGGATGGTTGGTAGGTAGGTTTGGTTAGTTAGTTAGGTTAGTTTATATCGATAGTTTTTCTTTTATAAAGTTATTTATTAATAGTTCTAGTTTGTAAGTTGTTTTTGGTAGCTAGTTTAATTAAGTTAAATTTTATGTTTTTTAAAAAAAAATTTAGCATGTTAGTTTTGTGATAAGTTATTTTGTTAGGTTAGGTTTAAGTGTAGTTTAGTAATAGTTTTTAAAATTAAGTTTTAGAGCTGTTATTAATTTTGTTATTTTTTAAAGCTATTTGTTTAAAATTTATTATATAATTAGTAGTGTTAGTTTATTAACATATTTTAATTAGTTAGTTTTAAATGGCATGATGTTATGGGTATATTTTGATGATTAACTATTAGTTATTTTATATCAAATTTAGTTAGTTTTAGAATTAAGTTAATTTAGTATCAAATTTACATTAAATGTAATATAGTTTGGATTTTAGATTTAGTTACTTATTAGTAAAGGAAATTTTAAATTTAGTAAGATTAGATAGTTAATTTTTATGTTAAGATAGTCAAAATGTTTTGAGTTAATAAATTTTAGACATATAAATTCAGTTTTAATTTTTAGTTAATTGTTTTTCTTAAAAGTGACTTTACAATATCGGTTAGATTGTCAATCGATAATTGTCTAAGAGATTAGATTAAAAATTAGAGCATTTTTATTATTAATTTTTAAAAAAATAAAAAATATTTGTGTGTTCTTGCCCATGTAGTTTAGGCATGACATTCTTATATATGTCCACTTGGTCAAATTTAACTACCACATTTTGGTGTAAAACAATTTTTATGTCTATTGCAAACTATTCTAGAGAGTGTTGTTCTATTGAATCTATCATTAAATTTATAAAACATCCACTATATATGAAATTCTATGTTCTTGTAAAATATATAATGATGTAAACCATTCTCATATTAATCTTTCTTCAAAATTTAATAAATGGGTATATGGAATTGAATTTGAAAGTTAACTAATCTTTTAATTAATTGTGTGGTCCAATCGAGGTCACACAAATATTACTTGTAAGACCAATAAGAATGCTCAAATCATTAAGCAGAAATCAATGGATGGAATTTCTTCTATATTGTTGTTTTCTACTAGTATAATTGATAAAAAAATGGATAGTAATGAAAATATCCTTCACAAATTCTTCCACATTCCAAAGCTATAGAAATGAGACTATATTGGTAGTTTTCTTTATTTCCATAAGAAAACATGTTTGGATGAGATGGTTTATAAGAAGGGAGACAACAAGGTCATCACTCATATGCTAAATGAACCTTTTTTGGTTCCATTCTCTTAAGAAAATTACTTTCAAGAGGGACCCTGACCTACAATGATTAATCAAAAATATTGGATCACTTATTTAATCCTTTAGCATAGCTCTTATTATGGTTAGTTTATTATTGCATTTTTTTAAAATCTTTTAGTACTACTTGTTTTTCTCTTTTTGTTGTTATTTTTGGAAGTTCTTCTTTTCTTGTCAGGTTATACTTAATGTTACATGTGTGGAGTTTAGTTTCATACTTTCTACTTTATGTTTCTTAAAATTCTATTGTAGATAATTATCTACTTTATATCAATACATGGTGAAAAAACCCTATTAGGGTTTGTTAAATATTCCTAATGTTAAATATTTCAAAATTTTTGGTAGTAGATGCTATATACTAAAAGATAATAGGAATGGAAAAATGCAAAAGGTGATGAAGGCACATTCCTAGGTTACTCCACAAAAATAAAATTTTATAAGTGTTTGAATTTGAACACTAATAAAGTTGTGGAAAGTGCAAATGTGAGAGTTGATAAGTTTGCAAAAATGGGTGATACTTCATGTAATGAAGAACATGAAGACTATAGTACATTCATCTATATGTGAATGATGATGCTCATAGCACTCAAAATGAATAGACAAGTCAAGATGCAAGTTCCCATCATACAAGAAATGATGGAATGCATATACAATTTGCTTTAAAATAGAGATTAGGTGTCAAGAAATAGATTGAAGATGCTGAGTCATAGACAAGAAATGTCAATCATCAGATAGTGAATGTGGAGCATTTAGAATCTAAATTAGAACCAGAACAAGGAAGAGGAAATGATCCTGAGATTATTTTTCAGATGAACCTAAAGAAGAACCAAGAAGGAAACTACTCGTGTTAGCAAAATATGTGAGAAGACATCATAAACCTGAACAAATCATTGGAGATGTCGAATCTAGTGTTATGACAAGAATAATGCTCAAAAGTTCAACACATGCTTACTATGTGAGTTTTAGCCCAAGACAGTAAAAGATGCGTTAGACAATGAAGATTGGATTCAAGCAATGCATGAAGAAATTGACTAGATTGAGAAGAACAATACTTGGAACTTAGTGCCAATACCTAATGACAAAAATGTCATTGGGACAAAGTGGGTTTTTAGGAACAAGCTCAATGAAAATGGTGAAGTAATAAGATACAAGGCAAGATTGGTATGCAAGGGTTATGCAAACAAGAAGATGAAGTTGATTATGGAGAAGTTACTTTTTATCCTATAAGCAGACTTGAAGGGGTCATAATTTTACATGCATACTTAGCCTACAAAAAATTCAAGGTATCTCAAATGGATGTCAAAATTGCATTTTTAAATGTATACTAGAGAAAGATGTATAGATTGAACAACATGAAGGATTTGTATATCTAGACAAAAGGAACATGGTATGTAAACCGAAAAAAGTTTTTTTATGGATTGAAGCAAGCCCCAAGAGCATGGTATGAAAGACTACATAACTATTTAGTGAAAATTAGTTTTGAAAGGATAAGTGATAACAATAACCTATATTTGAAGAATGGTAAGAACAATGAAGTACTATTATCTAAAATATTTGTTGATGATACCATATTTGGTGGAAAAAATAGAATTATGGAAATCATTTGTTGATGAAATGAAAAAGGAATTTGAAATGTCCATGCTTGGTGAAATCAAATTCTTTGTTGGATTACAAGTATGTCAAATGAAGTTTGGTATTTTTGTTTCACAATCCAAATGCATCAAGGAAACATTAAAGACTTTTGGTATGGAAGATTCAAGGTTAGTGAGCACACCTATGTCTACATGACATAAGATTTCTAAGAATGATGATTCTACTAATGTAAACCAGGCCCTATACAGATCCATGATAGGGAAATCACAATAGGTTGTTCACAGTAGGTGAGATGTTGCTTTGGCAGTTGGGATAGTTAGATTTTTAGAAAATCCTAAAGATAATCACATTATGGCTACAAAAAGGATATTGAGGTATCTAAAGAGTATAGAGTACTATGGATTATATTACAAATGAAGTGATAGATTTGAACTAAAGGTTTTCAATGGCTTGGTTTGGGCTAGAAATATTGATGACAGAAAAAGGCACTAGTGGAGGTGCGTTCTTTCTAGGAAAGAGATTGGTGTCATGGGCAAACAAGAAGCCATATTGTATTTCCCAATCAATAGCTAAAGCCAAGTATGTGGAAGCTATAGTGAATTGTTCAAACATAATGTGGATTAAGAATTTATTGAAAGGTATGCAAGAAGATATTACAGATTGAGTAGTTATCTATTTTGATAACACAAGTCCTATCAACATTTCAAAGAATCCAGTGATGCACACTAAGACAAAGGACATTCCTAGATCAAGTATCACTACTTGAGAGAAGCAGTTAAAGACAAAGAAGTGAATCTAGAATATGTGAATACAAAGGAACAAATTGCTGACATATTCACAAAGCCATTAACCAAAGATGTTCATGAATATCTTAGAGTTAAACTAGGGATGATTCCCCTACCTAAGGCTACTTAGGAAGACAAGGTGCATTGCACCACATGTGCTAATCAGAACATTCTACACAATGGTGCAATACAACTCTACTTTGGGACATGGCTAAGGTAGTATATTTTAGTATAGAATAAATAGATCAGTCATAGACAAATAAAAAATTACAACCTAACATGCAACATCTACATAATTCATATTTATAAAGAATTTGATGCTAAAATAGCTACACATCTTAGGAATTATTGTCAAAGAGGGAGAGATTATTAAGAAGTCAAATATCTATGGAGGGAAGAGTATTAAGCGAGAGATTACTGAGAAAAGAGGGAAATATAAACCCAAGAGGGAGAATGACACAAATTTATAGAAGGAGTTTGCATGGACAAAAATAAAAATGAAACTAAGGATATAGGTCACTCATGAAAGTGAAATGTTTTGGATTCTATGATAACTTAGCTACTACTAGTAATCAAATGTTTGAGATGTAATCATCAATGCCAAAGAAGGAGATTGTTGGAAGATTACAATTGGAACAATTATTGTTTTTTCATTGATGTTAAATATATGGATGAGACATATAGCTACCTAATCTAATTGTCATATTTATATGATGAAGATGATTTGAGAAATTACTCATAACTATAGCACCTAGAGGAAAGGTTGAAGTTATAAAAAGGAAGTTAAAATGGACATTTGATTAGATAGGTTTTGATTAAAAAAAGTAATTATTTATGTCAAATGAGCTAAGCCAAGCTGAGCTACACTTAGTGTTGAGAAAATCTAGTGTTGACTAAGAATTAGTATCAATTGAGAAAGTTAGTTGATGCCAAGCTAGAAAGCTTTGTAATGATCGAGTATTATAATTTAGAGACTATAGAGTGACAATAAAGAATAAATTCAAATAAATTGTAAGATCAAGCTAACTTGGGAGATGTAAAATGTGTTGAAGATAAGATTTATGAGTTGGATCATTAAATTCAAGAAGGAGATTAGGTATATACCTAACATATAGATTCAAGGGAATTTTCTAGAGGATTATTAAGAAGATGGATAGATACATTGAATTGAGCTAAATCTCATCATATACTCTAAAATCTATGGTGGATGTAGAAAATGGTAAAGCACTATTTTTTATTTAAAAAGATACATATCCAAACATTTAGTGCCTAGCTTTTGTGTGTGTGTGCGCGCGCGCGCGTGCATGCGCAAGATTGTGTGCAAAAAGAGTCATATATAGAATGGTTAATCAAAAACACACTAGTGTGTGAATAAAAAGTTAAAGGAGAAAGTTGTAGATGTGATGCAATCATTGATTAGAGAATTATAGCAAAAGGCCGAAGTGTTGATGAGAAGAGAAGATTGATTTCTTAAAGGGTGTCCAAGTAGATCAAGATCAGAGATGGCAATGGAAGGCTTATTAGTGAACTAGCATAAGGACCAAAAATAGATCCAAACTTGCAATAGTGAGTTGTAATCATATAGATCAAAACCTACTATTTTCTTTCTTACCATTGTAAATAGTTTGTATTGAAATCTTTTTAATAGAGGTTGACCTAATAGTCATTTGAAGACTTAACAATCTCTATAAATCCTTTAACTAGGTGACATTGTAAATGGAATGATCTAAGTCCTTTTACAAGGCCACTCCTAATAGGGTGATTAAATCCTTTTGCTAGGGTACATTTAATAGTGTGAATTGTAACCTTTAACAGGGTTGGCTCTTAAAAGATCTCACTTCAAAAGAGTGAAAAATAGTGACATGTTACTGGTAGTTTTTCCCAAATTGGATTTCCACATTATATCCTACTATCATATATGTGATGAGTGTTTTATGAATGTTTACATTTGATAATTTTTTTGTTATGCAATGCAAGTTAAAGTTTAT
The DNA here is from genome assembly GCA_028749045.1 of Cupressus sempervirens. NCBI lineage: Eukaryota > Viridiplantae > Streptophyta > Pinopsida > Cupressales > Cupressaceae > Cupressus > Cupressus sempervirens. Next base: position 211,246,949 of record CM053786.1, on the reverse strand, counting down.
GATAGTTTCAAACTAGAGATAGAGCAACGAAAGGATACATATAACAATGAAGTGTTTGATGTTCAGTTGTTCATGTGGTACATATAGATGTTGAGTAATTGTTCACCCCCCCCCTCAGTTATTCTAAACATTTCTAACACCAATACTTTTCTCTTTTACTTGGTCAAGCCTATGCATTTGGTCTTTCTTTGATCACTTCTTCTAGGCTTCAATACAATTGTCTTCTCCACTTAGGTTATGATTAAACAATCATATTATATTGTCAAAGTCTAACTAATCAAGTTCCCATTAAAGTTCCTCATAACTCAACCTTTCCTCTAGGTCCTTTTTTAATGTCCTTCTTCTCAAATACTCTTCATCAATCATCTTAATATGGAACTCTACTCATATAGAAATTATCCTACCAATAACATTTTTCAACATGAATAAAAATATAAGAAATGTCTCAATTGTAGTTTCCAATAGTAGCTTCCTTAAAAGTTTGTAACTCCATACACTCGTTCAAAGGTACCAAGACCATGATTTAATGGGCTTAGGAGCTAAAGGAATCATATGCTAGGGACCTACCACCCTTTGACCCCTAGCTCTATCTTAGATAGAGCCTTCTCCTCTACCCTAGAGATAAAACATATCAAATTAATCCATCTTTAATCTTATGATAAACTCTCAATATAAATTTCTTAAGAAATATAGATATGCCTCCCAATTCTTACAAGGTGGTTGCTCAAAGATCATATACCACTTATCCCAAAATGCATTTGTATCCTAGTGTGATTACACCAATGGAAGAAATCCTATTTGAATCAATAAGTAGGGTATCATTATTTTATGCTCAATTAAATGATAACATGTCATCCTTATTTGTTCCCTTTCTTTTTGCCTCATCATATGACAACCCATTAACATAATATATATGACATATATCCTTAAATGAACCCCATTTTGTAACATGCCTAGAAACCTCGATGGCATTTTTGTCTATTGATTCTAGGGTTCTAGTGAGGAATAGAAGTGGTGATAAAGAGAAGATGACCTCAAACTATTAACCATAATAGAAATTTAAGTAGTATCTTGTGATTGTTGATTTATAAGATCCTCTTGTGTGGCCTATAATTTTTTTGCTAGAGGAGGAGAATGGATCAGGGACTGATTATGGAGGTTGTTGAAGAGTGGCATTTTGAGGGTTTGATTATGATGGTATGTCAAGAGGAGGTTATTGTTGTTGTCTGTTTAGTCATTGATTTTTTTTTTGAGAATTTGACATAAAAGTTATAAAAAACCCTATTTAAATTATTTTTAAAAACATATATATATATATATATATATATATTCTTATCTCTTCAATGACACAACATTGTGAGAATTTACTATAAATTCTTCTTCGAAATTTAAATTTGGGATGAAGAAAATTGGGTTATGTCATTTTTAGAATATATTTAACCATTGTTCACCATTTTTAAAATTAAACCTAAGTATGGCCTATTGAAAAACAAAAAAAACATATAGTTTGATAAAGCTCATGTAAGTATGGCCTACTAGAAAAAATAATGTAGTTTTAATTCCTTTCCATCTGTAACTGCCAAGTATTTTCCAAGAGAAACTAGATTCTTACTAATTTCATTTTTGCTATCAAGATTTAGGCAGCTATGCAGTTTTTACAAACCACCACATTTAGGGAAAAATCTTTTCAAAAACATAGTGTTATAATAAATATACCCATCATCTTTTTAAAATAGTACATTACCAATAAATTCTCTTAGTGACCTAGGAAGTACTTGTAGACCACATTCTTGTAAAACATCGTTAGATAGAAAAGAACAACATATTTACAATAAATATCATAATGCATAGAAAAATCAACATGGTTGACCTAAAACTACAACTATTGCATGTATGATTTATCTTAACATAGAATAGTTTTTCATCTCAAAAAACCTTAGGCTGATTTTAATTTGAGGAAAATTTTGAAAAAACATATCATAAAATTTTGTTTGACTCATATCCAAAAAAATGTTTTGTATGTGTCTCGTAGTTTCTAGTTTTGATCCACCTTTTGAAAACAATCTTTTTGTTTTGTAAAGCCTTTGTGTTGTCATGCCAAAAATTTTCAATTAATGTTCATAGTGCATAAACAAAAATCCTATCCTTGTGTCGGAGTCTACACTAAATGACCAAAGAGAATTATTGTTAGAATCCTCAATTTTATCTTTCCTCGCCATGGATTTCTATAATGTTGTTATACTTATCCGTAATGACTTACTTTTTTCTTATTTTATGAGATTTTATCATTTTTGTTCCCATTATGGTTCATGTGATGACACATTGAGTAGTTAGCATCTTTAGTGCATGAATTTCAATCAATGGATTTCCATGCATCAAAGGGATTTCTCACAATGGTAATTTTAATACTATTTTAAGTTGATCTTAACTCCAAAATTTTGATTGTGTCTCTAAATTTCATATTTTTAATCATTTCAACAACAAGTTGCATTTCCACTTGATTTAATTTATCAGAATAGTTATGCCAAACCTTCCAACAATTAGGGTATTTTTTAGTGGCTAATATTCGCTAATTGGCTAATTTTAGGAAAATTTGGCTAATAATTTAGTTGTTAAAAATATTTAAAATTGCCACAATTTTATTAAATTTAGTTATAAAAAATATTTAAATAGTTAAAGATTCGCCAATTAATAATAGAAATTATTTTTATTTTTCAAAATAATGTAAGATTCGCCAATATTTGTATATCTCTTTTTCGAGGGGGGTTTCTTAAAGTTTACCTTGCCAACAATTCTTCAAAAATTCTTTTCGCCATTTTATCATACATTGGATTCAAAATATTTTCATCAATGTCAATTAGAAATGTTGGTTTTCTACAAATTATCCTAGGAGATGTTAATGTAGTTGCACAATCAATATTATTACTACTTGCATTATGTGTATTTGTTACATCAGATTGAGATTATGCATTAGGTATTTTTTGTCATAATTATTTCAATTGACATATGTTTAATATTTTTGTTTATCAAATTAGATGCATTTTTCATGTCAATATCAATTTATGCATGCTCTTAATTTTTATTTTCTACATTATGTCCATTCATTATGTGAATTTGAATTGTTACATTTTCATCAATTACATTGTTTGCATTTGATGATGTACCTATCTCCTCACACACTCCCTTTTTTGTTCCTTTTCTGCCTCTTGTTTTTCAATCATTCCTCTCCAATTCTTCTCCATTATGACATGGTTCTTGTCCTATGAACCAATATCATGATCAAAATACACAATCAATTATAAAGAAACAATACTTTTCTCATTATTTAATACTTTTAAGTAAAATGATAGAGTGAGAAACAAGATCTAAACTTAAAATTTTAATATCTAATGACAAGTTTAAAAGATAAAATGACTTGAAGTCACAAAAAAGAAAGGAAAAATCAATCATTTCCAAGAAATTTTGACAAATGATATATAAACCTATCACAGATGAAAATGTGATACAAAATTAGGACCTCCAAGGAGATAAAATAATATTTTCTAGGTTATTCAAAATGTTATATTTTCATATTTTTCAATAACCCGATCAAGTTCTGAATAACTTGATTGGTTCTTAAATAACCCATTTGGGTTTTGTACAACTTTATTGAGTTCTAATTACCTAAATGTAACATCCATATTATCTCACACCTTGATGAGGTTTTATGAAACCCAATAGAGTTATGTAGTACTAGGAACCAAAGAGGTGGTAGAGAGAGAGAGAGAGAGAGAGAGAGAGAGAGAGAGAGAGAGAGAGAGAGAGAGATTTGGACAACATTAACATTAATATTGTAAACTTTAATTTTTTTCACAATTTGCTTCACAATCGTCATAGAAATAAGTCTACCTGTTTTAAATAACTTTTGATATACTTACCAAATTCAAAAAAAAATTGCATATTATTTCTCTACACTTCATTTTGCACACTTAAAAAAAATCATTGTTGATTATTTTAATTCAAGTTATGCCCAGTGCATGAACAAGTATCAAGTATCAAATCTTTTACATGTGACCACTTCAAAAATTCATAAAAACTAAACAATCAAAAAATAATTACTAAACAATACACAACTTCTAGATATCACTCTTAACTATCATCCTACTAGAGGGATTTCTAAAATAATAAATATAATCATATCTTTTTATGTAGTGCACAAAAATAGCTATGTTTTATTTTTCTTTGAATATTAGGAATAGCTTTTAGTGGACACAAGGTTTGACCCACGTATTCTTATCCATTAAAAAAAAACTCCAGTAGCATAGAAAGTACAAATTTAGAGTACTAAAATTTTTAGTTTTTACACATTTTGTCATTTTAAGTGGGTTTCCCTCAAATGACTCATCGAAGTTCAATTTTATGTGATTTTTAGAAAAAATGATGTCCACTTATACCCCCTTTTTATCACCATCTTGGTGCAACTACCTCCAAGTTTTTCTTAACTATGCCCCTCTTTAAATCTTTCATTTGTCTATGATTCCTAAGGCTTTTTTGAATGATTTGGACAAGGAGAAGAAACAATATTTTTAGGATTATATACTAATTTGAAAATTCACAAAGATGTGGAGTGAAAATTAAGAGACCCACACTCTTGGATTGTTGAGAAGTAGAAGAAATAGATAGTTTGTAAATTTTGGATTTACCTATATATCTAGTGATTCTTTAATTTTGAAATTTTCACTTAAAAGCATAATAAATTTATTATATAGAAAAGACCGTTGCCCTTAGAAGGTAATTTATTATGTATGAAATCATAATTCTTTAGCATTTTATCCATGCAAATAAATCTTTTCTATAACTAATTTTTTGTGCACCTACCATATAGTTCTTTTCCATTTTGAGAACTATGTTTACTTCATTTTGTCTTGAATATATTGGGTAAATATCATTGCAACTCTAAAGAGGCTCTAGATTTTCAAAATACCACTCATGCTCAAATATGTGTTAAAATGAAATTGTCCAACCTAGTGCAATATTGTTGAAAATTAGTAAATGCTAGAAGAAAGTGGCATATAATAAAAAACAACCTTTAAATGTAGAAGACACTTCTCAATGGATCACCTTACATCCTAATCTCAAAATTAATTTAATATGGAAAATTTAAAATCTCTTGGAAAACCTTCTATTTGGTTTGGGGTCGGGTCTCAAAATTATATCATTCCTCCTACCTCTAAAGAGTTAAATCAAATTGACACTCCTCTTGATGATGTATTACAATTTTCTAATTACCCTTTCAAAGGATTACTTTCCTTATTCTTCTATCATCAACTATGACATTGTTCCCATTAAGTGGAATCTCAAATTTGACAAATGATAAATTCCATTTTAGCTTTCTCTCTATAGCCATTGGTGAGAAATTGATTTTATCCATATATAAAGAGTTAGCATCGAAATGATTCTAGATAGAGACAAGTAAACATGAAAACATCCCTGTCATTATAAATTAAATTCTAGGTTATCCAAGTAAGGAGAATAAGCATAGACCATTTTTTTTTCATCGAGAAGGTAGGGAGATCTACAATATTAGTGCCTACAATTATTGGTATGCACTTATGGTTTCCTTTATAGAAGTACGAGCATTTTTATTATAAGTGGAAATCGTAACAATTATGATTTGAGCAATAAGGCATCATATGTAATTCCTAACTAGGGACTATCTTGTTTCTCCCATATTTATTTATGATAGATTTTATATATATATAAAAGTTGCACTTTTCCAACCAAGAGTAACTTATCCTTTATTTTTACCTCTCTTTTTTAGTATTAACTTTTTAATTAGATTTCAAACTTCACAATTATCTCATTACTTTAAAATTACATAAATTATTTTTACGAAAGAAAACTCATCTTAAAAATAATCAAATAATTAAATCAAATTAATTAATTAATCTAGGATAATTAACTCTCGTTATAATTAAATTTCTAATATAAAAAATTCACAACATCTTCAACCCTTGTCCACTTAATCGTAGCCCTTGAATGCATCTAGATTGATGATGATCTATACTTCTCAATATATGACAACTACTCAAATACATCTAAGCTTGAAAAGTCACTTCATATACACTCTAATTGTTTATGTATGTCAAAGATATGTCATTTCCCAAGCTACCCTTCTCCTTACATATGTCATAAAAATGTATATTTCACATTCCTCACAATTTATGCTTCCACATGTACAAGCACACCAAATTCTTACACCCTCATCCTCCATGTGATATTTTTTACAATTCTAATATCTCAATTTATACCATCTTATTCAATCAATCCTAGACATCCACTGATTATTGAATCTTGTCAATTGAATTTCCTCATGAAAATTCTAGAGAAATGTTTCAATCACTTATGCTACTATTTTATCTATAAAATTTGCACAAGTAACATTTTGTTCTTTGTTCAATCGACCATATGCCACCACACAACAACATTAAAAGGATAAAATCAAGTAGAGAATGATGCCTCTACTTTAGTTCAATTTGTGAGATGAGAAGGTAAATGACAAGTTGAATCTTTTTCCTTCTCATTTATTTATCTATTCTATGCTTTTATTCTTTCGACATCTTCAAACATCACCAAAAAATTAAAAATTAATCAATAAACTATACTACATAGACACTTTGAGAGTCATGCACATTATTCTAATGAATGGATTGGTTCATCTTAGACATTCATATTTCATCATTTACTTGAGATTTTAGTACGTATATCATTTTACATTTTATATTTGAAAATTATATTTTAATTATTAATTCTAGATTTAGCTTTGATTTACTAAATATTTCCAGATTAATCGCACTTTCATTTATTACATATATATAATTAGCCTTAATTAACCCAAATAAATTGACTAATTTGTATTTCTTTTAAAGATGATTTAATGAGGTTTGCCAATAGAACCTTCACTCCTTATATTAATGGAGTTTTAACTATCACCCCACTAATGAGAACACCACTTGTCTTATAATACTTCCAACAAGCTTTTTCCTTTCTTACAATTCAAGCTAACTGGATTTATCAGTCTCCTATCCTTCGTGTTTTTCCTTTAGTATCTCCACTAATTCTCCTCATCATGTATAATTCTTTGTCCCACATTACTTTTTTGTGAACAAACCTACTTCTCAAATGTGTCCTACAAGAATTGTGTTCCATTTTCTTCATATATCCATCCACTCTCTCTTATATTCTTGCAATTGAAATACTGAACATTTTTTCTTTCTACCTTAAATTCTTTCAATGCACTCTAACTTGAGCATTTCACCTTCTTCTCACTACATACCTTCTCCTACACGTCATGTACTCCTCTTTTCCTTTATTTTTCTCTAATATCCTTCTATAATACTCTAGCATAGGCCATCACCATCATCTATAAAATTGCCATACGTCTATCTATTATAATTGAATTGTTATTTTAACGTACCTACCAACATTATGATAATCACTTGAAAATATTTAAACTTTAATATATAGTATAAAGACCAAATGATTCTACGGCTTTCTTCACAACTTCTTTAAACTACATTTGAACAATGATAGGTTACTTGGTAATCTAATAATATAATGTGACAAATACTCTTCTCAAAATTGAACTCGTTAATATAGACATAAATCTTTCCAAATATTTTAAATATAAAAAAATGAAAAAATAGTACGTAACCTAACCTCTTTCTTGAATCTTTCTTGTATAATTTTTAACGTGCTCCATCATTGTCACGTAAAAACTGTGAAACCCACCAAATTAAGTGGCTTGCCACTTTTATCATCCCCACCAACGGTAAGATATTCACATAAAAAGGATTTCAAACCTTAATCTTCAAAATAGAAACACATGATCCTACCAATCACAACGATTTCTCCATAATTTATGATTTATGCTGGAAAAGATTATGGACGAAATCATCTGAACTAACTGATAATCTTTTCCAGCATAAATCATAAATAATGGACTGTTCTTAGAAAAGAAGTTGACGTCAGATATTTTACATAGTGGAATTATAATGTCAGAGACCACCTTGGAACAGATAAAATTATTCTATCCAGAGCGAGTCTGTTTCTTCGCGGATCCATCGCTGCTTCGTTAGAAGCAATTGCACTTTTTTTTTATGCCCCTTTTAATCTTTAGTAGGGTTCATTCTTAATAAAGATTAACTTTTCTTGTAAGCAAAGTCCATAGTTTATGACGAAAATACTAGGTTTTTGTGCACCTAAACATTTGAAATCTTAGAAATTTCCACAACTCCGTGTTACTATAAACGCTGCTATAATGACATAAAGAGAACTATACTCAAGATCGACATGGACTCCAATGTAAATTTAATTGTCTCTCATTACTGTATAGTAGATTTTTGGTGAGCAGTCATTTTTCACTAACAAACCTGACCTCAGCACAGAATGTAGTGGAGGACATTTGATTTGTCTGATACTGACACAACTCTTGTAGAGTCTTTATAATGTCAAGTTGTTTTCTGGCTTTGCTCGTGTCGAAACGTCATTGGAATGGAGGGAAGAGTAAAGTTAAAGTAAAAGTAAAGCGTGTAACGTGTATTGCACGGCATTCTCAATTTCTCACGTATTTCTCAACTTGTTTACCACTATCGTACGACACTGTGATGTATTGTTGGACTTTTCCAAATGGAGTCGTCACTCAGAACTTTCTTTACGCTGTTCTTATTTTCCACGAAAACGTAGACTTCTAGTCAGGAAAACGAGTCAGTACGCATTGCCGTCCAAACCTTCCCAACTAATGCTATATATTTTTTCAGTTATTGTCACAAAAATGTATTAATAGTGGATCACAAATGTTTTGATAGTTGATCTATTTTATTTTTTTGGTTGCCGATTTGTCCATTTGCTGTAGGTGTGTGAATTTAACCTGGACAGCTATGGGTAGTTTCCCCTAATATTAATTGTATCTTGAACAAGGCCAGATTTATTTGTTATATCTTTATTTTAATTTTATTATTACATAATCTTAATATCTCAAAGCCAACTTTATTTAATAGGAACCACTCGATGCATTTGAATTTTAAAAGGACCAATAAGAGATTTATGTTTTTCTAAAATTTTATAATTTTAATCTCTTTTACAAATTTGAACAATACTATAATTTGTTAAAACTTCTATTGATAAGAAATAAAGAAATGAAAATAAATAAAATTTTCCTCACAAAAAATCAATAAATTTAGACATTAGAAGTATGTGCAATATTTATGAAAGCAACAAATATGTATTATGAGAGCATTAAATTGGTATTAGTGAGTGTCTTTCTTGTTTTAACTTTGTTACTAGCCATAAGTTGTTAGTATCAAATAGTTTGGACAATCTAACAATGTAGCTAGTGGACTATGGAATTTGTAGAGATCTTACTATTTTGGGTAATTATTCTATTGCTTGTCTCACCTCTTTGTTCTTAAAAAGAAACATGTAAGTGTTATCTTTGAAACCCCCATCTGGTTAAACATGCTATTGTTGTATGGTTAAACATGCATTGTTGTATGGCTCAAGTGATATTAATCTAGACAAGTTGTTTGTCTATTTATAGTATCTAAAATTCTCATAATTCTAGCCTTCATAATCTCTTCTAAAATAATCGGAAAGGGCTTCCCTTGTTTCTTCGTTCATTGCTCTTAGACTCCTCAGTAACCTACAAAAGCTAGATTTATTCAAGATCAAAAAGATTTTGGATTTTGAAAAATCATAATAACACTAAACCAACCAACTTCAACTTAGGGAAGACATGAGATCAAGTCCATCTGAGGAATTCAGTGTAAGAAATGTGAATGCATTGTGACTTCAAATAGATGTATAATCTTGGAATGTCCAACCAGCCTCATCATAGAGATTTATATTTTGATTTTCTTAGTCATGTTGACTTTCATAACCTTCTCTTTTCCAATGGCCTTAATTGCCACAAGGTTACCTGCCTTTGTATGTTTTGCATAATAGACCTTCCCACTTGTGCTTTGGGCCAACAATTTCCTTAGTTCATATTTGTCCATTAACACACGGGTTCAATTCATCTACATTGTTTCCCTAACCTCAGTTTAGAAGGCTTTGAAGATGACTAAAAGGATTATATCTATTGCATAGAAAACATAGGATAAAAAAAGTTGAAAGACCAAAATGGGTTTGCCAGATTTGTACAATGTTTGTTATAATCAGACATTCTGCCAAAAACTTATTTTCTTAATGTTATTTCAGTTTTGGGTCTTTTTTGTAAGTATAATTTCTTTTATTTTATGATCGATAATCAAAGAGATATCATTAAGAACTTGTCACAAATTGGGAATTTCATATATCTAGATCATTCTTGTGCCATATCAGATCAATAACTATATTTTTATATTCATTTTATTGATTTTGTGTTGTAAATATTTTCATAATGATTATGTCTAAATTATAGTCATGCAAATGAATAGGAGGACTAGATGTTGTTGACACTTTGACTAATCTGGTGACCTTTAGGGCATCTTAGTCTCAACAACTCTATCTAATGAACATACAAGTGGAGTAATAGAAAAATACTCTAAGAGAAATTCAGATACCCAAATTACTCATAACTGATTGAGATGATTATTTAAGTGACGATTTTACCCAAGTTTTGAAGTGGTCAGTTCTATATATTCATTTATAGTTTCTCATAAATTAATCCTTAGTAGTTGAGAATTTTTGCCAATTATAACTTGCCAAAAGTATAACAAACAAGAATGGTGGCTTGGGGTTAAGGAAAGTCAAAAATATTAATAAGGCCCTCAATTGTAAAATGGCTTGGAAGAAGATGATGGAGGAAGAAGACACGTGCACCACTATGAGAACTACGTATATGCAAGGGGGGAGCTTTAAGGAGAAATTTAAAGATAGGAATCTCATGCAAGATTTCAAAATTTGGAACAATATTCTTAATGCAAAACTTTGTTTCAAAAGCGTCAAAAATGGCAACTTGGAAATGGACAAAATATCAAATTCTAGAAGGACAATTGGAATACTACGACCCCACTAGACCTTGCATATAATCATAGTCTATGTAATAGGGTGACACATAGGCTAGGAGATAAAGTGGAGGGCTACATTAGCAATGGGATGTGGATTAATTTGTGTCAATTTTTTAACCACAATGAGGGGTTGAAAATTAGTGTATGGGAGCTGGCTAACAATCTGAAGCACATGAGAGTTCAATAATCTAACATTGAGGACATAATTCTATGGGCCTCCATGACCTCTAGAGGTTTCTCCACAAAGTTGGCCTATGATCTTACTAAAATATTTTCCTAGATCTAACCTAGAATGCGGCAAAATTTGGGACCCATACCTCACTCCTAAAATAAACTTCTTTTGGTGGACCCTCTAACATGGTGTAGGAGGACCTAAACCACTTTAGGAATACAAGGAAAACCAGAGGGCTCCAAACATGAAGATGAATCATCCATATCATCATGGAATCAACTATACAATCTTGAAACCCATCATGGCATTAAAAATGAAAAATTATGTAAATCTATAATGGGCACCCTGGAAATGCCGAAAAAATGAACCAACTACTGAAATAGATTTTTTATGCAAACTGAAGATTGAATCGATGTTGAAATTATATTAGTTCTCAAAATGATAAAATCAAGTACAGAGCAATGTATTGCAAAGACCAAACCCCAAGGGAATGACATCTAGAATGTTACAAGAGAGGATGAACGTCCTCTATTGCCAAGAAAGATATGTGACCCATACATCCAAGCTCTTATCAAATGTCATTCACAAAATCCCCATACAATCATCCCAGGCTCAACAATGACTCTCCCACCTCTATTTATATTTTTCCTACACCCTTCTAGAAGGAAATCAAATATTAATTAATTGCAAGTAATAGAAGCTTCCCCCTTCCAATAATTAATGCACTCTCTAGAAACTCCTCCCTTGCAATACAATAATTAATTGTACTTCTAGAAAATTAAATTGCTAGAGGTTTCCCCCTTTCCAATAATTAATACACACTCTAGAAGATTCTCCCTTGTAATACAATAATTAATTTAATTAATTAAATATAAAGTCACCTTTTAATTTTTAATTTATTTAATGACTTTATAAGAAATTAATTTAACTGCTAAAGTGGGAACATTACAAAATCCTAGGTCCCGAAGGCCCAAAATGAGGCTAAATGGTCATATGGATGTAATAGGGATCATAATAGGATAGGTTAGTCCTTATGAATTCTTAATAAGATCATCTAAGTCATTTGGAATGGTTGGATTAGTCAAAATAATCTTTAAAGCCAAAATTTGTAATGTTGTAAATTCAGAGTTTTGAATTACAACAGTTAGTTGGATTTAGAAGGGAAAAGTAATTGCATAGTGTTTTAGGCTTTTAATCATCCCTATAAAAACCAAGGTTGGTTAGGAAAGTTATTTAGAAGGTTATATATTATGGAGAATCAATTAGTATGGATGTAGAAGTAATTTGTATGGACTGCACACAAAATTAAGAAGGAAAATCTCCATTTTTTCAAGTTTTCGTGAGTTGGTTCATTGATTTGGGTGTTGTTTGAAAGATTGTGGATATTGGTTGAATCAAGAATATAATTATATGTTTTTACATTCCATTTCATATGTGGTTTGAAGGATTCATAAGTTTTACATTCAATTTGTGATGACTGCCATAACACTATTCATATTTCCTTGATAGTTTTGTTAGTTCTTTTTGTGGAAAGGTCATTCCATGAATGCAAGGCTTGGTTCTCATGGAATGACTCTATCTAGACATTTATTATAGTCTACTAACCTAGTAACATGCATTTGTAAAGGAGGAGATAAGTTGCTTGGTGATTACCATGCTGATTTGAAGGTTTTGGCATTAAAATTGCTAGGTACACTACAACAATAGAATTTTGGCCTTAAGGAGGGGCTATTTTTATGTTGGATTATAGTTATACATATTAAATAAAATGTTTTCCATCCTTTAGTTCTTGGAGAAAGCGTTCGAAGAGTGTAGATTAAGAAAGCCCTAGTTCTTGAGGGTTTGGAGGCACAAAATGGGGCTTTTGTATTTTTAGGGAATATAAATCAAAATTGGTTGTAGATTCCTCTAATTTAATCCATTTTATGAGACTTTTGAGAGTCTTGAGGTATGGAAGTGAGTTTGACTCAAAGTTACTTTGTAAATCCATCATTTTGGAGGCTGAAATTATTGATCAAGTGTTGAAACCAGGACTTTTCTCCAAAGTAACCCTATCTTTCTTTATGATATGTTGAACTACTCAATAAAGGATATTTGAAAAGGTAAGTTGTTTTCTTGGTGTTTTGTAAGTCTCAGGAGTTATGCATTTTGGAAGCTTGCTAGAGACCTAATTGGTGTTGGAAATAATCTAGACTAACAAGGTTACTGAGAGGGGAGGTGTGAATCAGTAACCCTAAAACTTTAATTCAATTTTGTATGATAACACATTCACCATTCATCCATCTAATCTACTGTATGCATGAAAACATTTATAACACATGAACACACTGATTTGGTAACCCAGAAACCTTCCAATTAGAAAGTAAAACTGGGGTGGGGATGATGCCCACAAAAATTCAATACTGTAGTATAAAGTTAGCTGGTTAAGGCTTACAATGATCACTTCTGATGATTTTCCTTGTTAGGATCAAGTAGGATTGCTAGATCCACCTTGTTAGAGGATTTACAAACATATAATGAAGTATGCACTCTGCTAGGAGATTTACAAAAGACTGCTAAGTCTACCCTATTAAAAGATTTAAAAACTAGTTCACCTGTTAGGATGAAGCAGTGGATCTGGTTACAACTGATTGCTGATAAGATCCCTTGTGCTCTGATCACCTGATGTGATGGATATAGCTTTTCTGCATCAATTGTTGACCTTACTATATTCCTCTATTCTGCTAGTGACTCTCTTTTCCTCTTTTTAAAATATTGTAATATAACACCAAAAATAATCAATATTTCATTATTTCAAATGATATATATCATTCCAATATTTACACTGGCAAGGTCAGCCAATCACAAGTGAGCAAGCATTACTGAGTCGGCCAGATAGTAGAAAACTCGAGTTCCTCAAACTAACTTGATGACCTTCTGATACTCGGCAACCATTACAATACACTACATTGTCATGCACTCGGTAAGAGTAGAGGCACGGTCCATACTAATCATTCTAAGTAGCTTGGAACTCGGTAACCATTGGTGACTCGGTGAATATTGTGTCACTTGGTAAAAACTGAAACCATTGATAACCTTCTTCACTTGGTAAACACTAATTCCTTCATTTACCTTGTTTACTCGATAAACACTAATTCCTTCATTTACCTTTTTTACTCAGTAAACACTAATTCCTTCATTTACCTTGTTTACACAGTAAACATTGATTTCTTTGATTGCCTTGATTACTCGGTAAACACTAAGTTCTTTGTTTACCTTGATCACTCCGTAAACACTAATTTCTACTAATGACTCGATGAGCACTGACTGCTTGGTAAACACTGCGAAGCTCGGTAACCACTAACTACTTGGAGAACACTGTTATACTCAGTAACCATTATGAATTTGGTAAATACTGCTAAACTGCCCATATGCTCGATTTCCAAAGGAATACTCGGTATCAACTGTAGACTGAGTGATGAGCTCGATAATCATTTAGAATTGAATAAGTGTTGTAACTAATGACAAATATATCATAATTCCAACAATTGGTAGGGCTACTAGGCCTAACTTTTGCAGTTTCTAGTTTATGATCACAGTGAGTTTGTGGAAGGGAAACACTAGTTGAATAATCTTATAATTTATGTTTTAAGACCATTCAAACTACCTTGGATCATTGCATAGGTCTTGAACAATCATTTAATGGTGTTGGAGGCATTAAATGTCATCTCATTTCATTAAAACTTGAGGATTTTTGCATTTTCCTTACTCTTGCTGATTTGGTCTTTCATCCTACCATAACCCTCTACATCAAGTAGTATTAGAGCTTTAGTTAGTAGGTCTTTGAGTAGGGAGAAGGACTAGTTTGAAAACATGCCTCCTAAGGGAAAAATAGCTAGGGAGATGGAAGAGTTGAGACAAGAATTGGAAAGGGAAAGAAGAGAGAGAAAGGAATTCGAAGCATTCAAGGAAAGGGAAAAGAGATAGTTAAGAAGAGAAAGATTGCAAATGATTGCAAGGATTGAAGCATTGGAGAAGGATAGACATGAACATAGAAGGGAAGCATGTTGGGATTAAAGATAGAGTAGCTGAGAGGGGGGTGAATCAGTTACTCACAAAAATTATTCCACAAATCCCTTAGATTTCTTAAAGATCTAGTTACTACTGATACTCAGTAAACAAATGTTGTAACTTGGTAAATTAAACTATTACTTATCTTCAAGCATTCATGCATGTAACTAAAAGAAAAATGAACACAAGAGACACCAGATTTAATGTGGAAACCCAATATGGGAAAAACCACCAAGTAACTAGTCACCAATTTTTCACTCTTCTGAAGTGAGCCCCGTTAGGAGCCAATCCTGTTAAAGGTTACAATACATACTGTTAGGTGTGACCCTATTAAAGGATTTAATCACCCTGTTAGGAGTGGCCTTGCTAGAGGTATTTAGAACAATTCAATTCAACTATCACCTTGTTAGAGGATTTACAAAATGGCTATTAAACCAACTCTGTTAAGAGATTTGAAATCACTACTACAATGGTTAGAAAGCAACAATGAATTGACCTGAACAAGATGCAACTAAATTTGCTGACTACAAGTCTCTGTTCAACATCATTAGATCCTCCTCGATCAAATATAGCTTTTCTAGTCCTCAATGATCTCTGATCATCCTTCAAATTTGCTTCCACAATAATCATTCTTCATATCCCGTTAATTCCACATCACATTTTTAGAATTCACAACTTGACCTCTTAATTATACCATTCAGATTGTCAAGTCAGCCCATTTACATGTTACATTTACCAATAAACCATACATTAGTTGGCTACAAATATTACTCTAAACAAATAAACGTTATTTCATAAAATAATGAAATCCTTTACTGGCCGACCTTGCTCAGTAAATATTGCTACCAAAAATTTCCTAAGTTAACCTTCTCGACTCAGTTAACATTGCAATATCCTTAAAATCCATTGACTGTCGAGTTTACTCGGTAAGAATTGAATACCTTCATGAGAGCTTGGTAAGAACTGCTTCTACCACATTTCCTTTGATGACCGAGTGAGCTCGGTAAGAACTGCTTCTACCACATTTCCTTTGATGACTGAGTGAACTCGGTAAGAATTGTTTACTCGGTAGATACTGCAAGTTTTCTTTACTAACCTTCTGGGATTGGTAGATTTTGTCCTTTTTCTTTACTGACCATCTGAGCTCGGTGGACTTTGTCCTTCGACTTGCTAACCTTCTGAGCTCGGTAGACTCTGTCCTTTGCCTTGCTGACCTTCTGAGCTCGGTAGACACTGTCCTTTGCCTTGCTGACCTTCTAAGCTTGGTAGACTCTATCTGATGACTGATATGACATTTGTGTGACATCAAATACAACACACAATTGAACAATTATATCCAACAAAGAAATCCATGAAGAAGAATATGGAGAGAACAATGGTGAAGAAGGAAACCATAATGCAAGACAAGAGCAAGAGGATCATGAAGCAACAGATGATCATGATGAAAGAATATTTTTGAAATTGATAAAGGCAGTACAAGGTACTAGACTGAAGATAGGTGTAGACTTATCCATCTCTCATGGAAAGATGGAGAGTGGAGAAGTGCTTGGATGGATAGAGGCACTTGAAAACTATTTTGATCTAGAAGACATAGAAGAGGAAAAGAAGGTGAAAGTGGAAAAGGAAAAGTTAAGGGGGACAACCCTTACTTGGTGGAAAATTTTACAAAATGAGAGTGGTTAGTTACCTGAACAAGATTTAAAATTGGGATAGGATGAAGACGATGGTAAGAAGTAAGTTTTTAGCATCAAATTTGGCTATACAAATGAAGATGAGAAGGAATAATTTGAAGTAGAGAGACATGGATGTCTTGTCCTACATTGAGTTGTTTCATACCCTAAGCATAAAGGGGAGGAGTAGAAGAAGAAGATGAAAAATTTGCAAGGTATATGGGTGGACTAAATTTCAACATTCAAGATGAGATTGGTCTAAACATTCCTAGGATCCTTGGGGAATGTTTCCAATTAGCAATCAGAGTAGAGGAGAAGTCAAAAAGAAAGAATGAGAGCCAAAATAATAGAGGAGGATCTTTCATGCAAGGAAGGCGTGGAAGAAATCATTTTGATAATACAAGCAAACAAGATAAGGTCAAAGGGTCTACATCTAAGACAATAGGAGGTTCTAGAGTAGGAAGATTTGGAGGTGGAAGAGGAAGTGGAGTCTTCACAAGGAGATGTTTCCATTGCAATGAAGTTGGCCATCAATTGTTTAGGTATCTTAAATGGATTGATTTAGATAAGGGTAAAAAAAGGATAATAAACTTAATAGGGGAGGATGAAAAGAGAGAACCTATCATGATACTATATAAGGAAGGAGAATGTCTTCTTATGAGGAATGAAGGATTAGCATTACCGTCAGCACAAGAAGGTATATTTAGATCTAGATGCTTGGTAAAAGGTGAAGTATGTACTTTTATCATTGATTTAGGGGCTCATAGTAATCTGGTTTCAATTGATATAGTTTCTAAGTTGGGGTTGGCATTAGTAGAACATTTCAATCCTTACAGTGTCACTTAGCTAAACCAAGAGTTTAATGTCAAGGTTAGTCAGAGGGCTCTTGTCAATTTCTCAATTTATCCATATCAAGATCAAGTTTGGTGTGATGTCATGTCAATGAATTGCGGGCATATGATATTGGATAGGCCTTGGAAAATTTCTAGGAGAACCTTACATGATGGTTACTCTAACACATACATTGTGCATAAAGGAAAGGAGAAGTATAAGTTACAACCATCCACTTGCAGAAGTCAAGAAGCCATAATTATGTGTTTTGGGGGTAAGATACCATTGCAAGGTCAACATCGACACAAGAAGGATGTTGGTTGCAAAATGAATCAAAATCTTGGCACAGACTATCATAAAAATTAGAATATCTTAGGAATTTTGAAGACAAGATTTGAAGGTTAGAAGTATATAAAAGTGGGCAATATCCATTTTCCTATCCTTGGGCATAGAGATACTATTTAGGAGAAGAAGTTATAGATGTTTGGAGCGAAGAATAAATGACACAAAGATCAGGCAAGGACACAAACAACAATTGTAGTTGATACACACTCCTTTGGTCTAGTAAACATCAGACATAACCATGTTGATTTTTATTCTAATAAGTTGTATGTAGCTTAGAGGAAGAGGTTTGTGACTTTGGGATATTTCATGCAGCCATCAAAACAACAATACCATGGAAGGCATCACCAATTTGGCAATTCTCATTCTTGGGACAAGAATCTTTTTAAAGGTGGGGAATATAGTGTAGGAGCACCTAAGCTAATCCAAGTATACAAGGAAAAATAGAGGGCTACAAACATGAAGATGAATCATCCATATCACGGTGGAATCATCTATGTAATCTTGAAACCCATCATGGCCTTAAAAATACAAAATTATGTAACTCTTAGGTCCTGAAGGCCGAAAATGAGGCTAAATGGTTATATCAATGTAATAGAGATCATAATAAGATATTCTAATCTTTAGGGATTCTTAATAATATCATTTAAGTAATTTGGAATGGTTGGATTAGTCAAAATACTCTTAAAAGCCAAAATTTGTAATGTTGTAAATTCAAATTTTTGAATTACAACGGTTAGTTGGATTTAGGAGGGAAAAGTATTTTCATAGTGTTTTATGCTTTTAATCATCCCTATATTGAGAAATTTTGGTTAGGAAAGTTATTTATAAGGTTATATATTGTGGAGAATCCATTAGTATAGATATAGAAGTAATTTGTATAGATTGCACACAGAATTAAGAAGGAAAATCTCCATTTTTTCAAGTTTTCATGAGTTGGTTCATTGATTTGGGTGTTTTTCGAAAGCCAATGGATCTTGGATGAATCAAGAATATCATTATATGTTTGTACATTCCATTTTATACTTGGTTTGAAGGATTCATAAGTTTTACATTCATTTTGTGCTAATTGCCATAACACTGTTCATATTTCCTTGACATTTTTGTTAGTTCTTTTTGTGGAAAGGTCATTCCATGAATGCAAGACCTAGTTATCATGGAATGAATTTCTCTAGAAATTTATTATAGTCTAATAACTCAATAACAAGCATTTTTTAAGGAGGAGCTAATTTTCTTAGTAATTCCAATGCTGATTTGAAGGTTTGTGCATTGAAATTGCTAGCTACACTACAATAGTAGCAGTTTGGCCTTAACGAGGAGCTACTTTTATGTTGGATTATAGTTATACATATTTAATACAAGGTGTTCCATCCTTTAGTTCTTCAAGAAAGCATTGGAAGAGTGTAGATTGAGAAAGCCCTAGTTCTTGAGGGTTTGGAGGCATAAATTGGGGCTTTTGTATTTTTAGGGGCTATAAATCCAAATTGGTTATAGATTCCTCTAATTCAATCCATTTTATGAGAATTTTGAGAGTCCTAAGGTCTAGAAGTGAGTTTGACTCATAGTTTTGTAAATCCATCATTTTGGAGGCTTGAATTGCTGATCAAGCATTAAAACTAGGACTATTTTCCAAAGTAACCCTATTTCCCTTTTTGATATGTTGAGGTACTCAATAAAGGGTATTTGAAAAGGTAACTTACATTTTCTTGGTGTTTTGGAAGTCTTAGGAGTTGTGCATTTTAGAAGCTTGTTGGAGACCAAATTGGTAGGGCTACTAGGCCTAACTTGTGCAATTTCTAGTTTATGATCATAGTGAGTTTGTGGAAGGAAAAAACCAATTGAGTCATCTTATATTTAATTTTTTAAGGCTATTCAAACTACCTTAGATCATTGTATAGGTCTTGAACAATCATTTAGGTGTTGGAGGCATTAAAGATCATCTCTTTTCATTGAAACTTGTGGATTTTTGCATTTTCCTTACTCTTTTTGATTGGGCCTTTCATTCCACCATAACCCTTTGCATCAAGTGGTATCAGAGCTTTAGTTAGTAGGTCTTGAGTAGGGGGAATGACTAGTTTGAAAACATGCCTCCTAAGGGACAAATGGCTAGGGAGATTGAAGAGTTGAGACAAGAATTAGAAAGGGAAAGAAGAGAGAAAAGGGAATTAGAAAAATCCAAGGAAAGGAAAGAGACAGTTAAGAACCTTTTATAGTGATTTGACAAGGTTGATGGTACTAAAATGGTGGCTCGGTCCAACACTAAATGGGCTCCTCCCCTGCCTAGATGGGGTTGTCAGATGAGAGAGACAGGTGGGTCAAGGTATTCTAAGTGACCATAAAGGTAAATATTTGGCAGCCTTTATGGGACCTATAAAATAGCACATGCTTAATCAGGCAGAGGGCATAACACTCCTCTTGGGACTCAACATTACTTTGTCTATGAGGACAACTAAGATTGATGTTGAGGGTGACTCCAAAGTCATCATTTAGGCTATCCAAAGAAGGGGCAATGTTGGGTGGAGAGTTAGCTCTATTCTTGAGGACTCCACTACCTAGCTATTTAGATTCTAGATGCACACACGCACGCGCACGCACGCGCGCGCGCGCGCACACACACACACACACACACACACACACACACACACACACACACACACACACACACACACACACACACACACACACACACACACACAGAGGCGGGGAAATGTGGTTGTGAAATCCATGGCTACCACTAGGCTTTATATGGAATGGTTAAGATGTTGGAGGGAGGTAAATTATCTTCCAAAAGACATAAGGAACCTTGTAAGGAGGAAGGAAGATAGGGGTACTAGTTAACCATATATACTGCCAGTTTGTGGGTTACATGGAAAAGGAAAATGGGTACTAAGGGCAACCCTTTCCTTATTTCTAGTTTTTTTTTTTTGAAAAGATACTTGGCATATCTTAATTATGAGCTAGAAACAAAAAATTGAGCTTGATTCAACTATGTATAGACATCCATTTTTAATGATTTCACATCATTACATAATTTTTTTTGTTTAATTATATTTTCAATGCACTAAAAAAAGGTCTTTAATAACATTAGCAAGTTGAGTACCATGCCCTTCCAAACAGTAAGCCTTCGCACATGTCTATGAAAAGTCAAAATTCTTAACTAGATGGTATACTCGTCTCCATAATTATTGCACTAAAAAGAAAGGATACAACCACATTAAAAAGGGCTTTTGAATTTCATTCCTTCTACTCTGCACAAATTCAACTTTCATTCTTTGCATTTCCCTAAATATTCTAATTTGGAGACTATTAGTGGGAACAAACTTTGTATTAAGCCCAACCTAATTGATATTGCCTTCAAGAATAGTGCATAGGCCATACTCATGTGCAAGGAGGGATTGTTGTTAGAGTTTATAGAGTGTATGACTAGTGGGCATGATGAAAGTATTTTGACATAGTTTCTTTCATCCTAGAATGATGGAAGGGTTACAGTGTGAGACCTAACCTTTGAAATAAATGAGGATTTCATAGATAAAGCCACAAGCCTTGCTATGGAAGGGAGAAAATGAAAGAAAAGAAGAAAGATGTTAGATTACAAAGAACTGAATCAATTCTTCAATCCTCTAGAGGAATTAGTCAAGAAGCAAGGAGGGTTTAATAGAGAAGATCTGCCAAGTGTCTCTAAGGATGTCTGCCACATCATAATAAAATATTTAAACCTTGAAGGTAAGTTTATGGTACATATTACTTTTACTCCTTTCTTTCCTTACCCATTTGCACCATAAAGTCCTTATTTACATTCCTTTTTACCTTCATCATTCCATTGAAAGTAATATTGAAGCTAACTATAAAGGTGAGGAAAATGTGATTTTGCATCAATAGTTGTTTAGATTGTATAATTTCCATTGTGCTTTATGCCCTCCAATTATTTATCCCATTTTTTACTCATTTTTCCACTCTCCCTAGTTCCCATGAAGGTGGTCCTTCTCAGCTTGGCAAAAGAAGGGACAAAACTGAGTTGTTTTCTCCACCCAACCCTAGTGAAAAACTTGGTGAGCTTATTGGACCTCCTAAAAAAAGTAAGAAATAGGTATATAGCATGGATTCGTATGATAATATTGAAACCCCAAGGGATTGTAGGTCTAATAGGATTGCTAAAGAGAAATGCAAGAAATCTTTGAAAAATAATAAATGATTGGACTTTGATAATTCATTAGCTAAATTTGGAGGAATTGTCTTCCCATTCCTTGACTTCCCCCTTAATATCAAGAACACCCCCTTTCCCTCCCCCTTTGATACCTAGATAAAAATAACCTATCACCAACCCCACTCTCCACCGTACTGTTATGCATACATTCCTTTCATGGAGGTTGCAAATGACATTGTTGGCTTGATTTCTAGAGGGTTTCTATTGAAGATGAAAGAGAAGAAGGAAGTGAAACTATATGAGATGAAAAGGAGGTTGGTAGTTTTAAATGGAAGATTCAGGATTTAAACAAATTTTTCATCAAAGTTATGCATGGTTTTCCTATGACATTGTGTGTGTTGCACGAGAGGATTTCTAGGTCCAAGCCTAAGATTGAAGAAGACTATAAGGATATGTTTCAATTCTTTAAAGAAGAATGGACTTCCATGCTACTTTCTAAGAGGTTGGGAGGAAATTAAGTTTGTTAGTCTTATGGTTTTCTAATGTTTTATGGTTAATAGTTGGGATGGATTTAGACCTTTTTATTACCCGCCTTGCATTGTGTATATACTTGTTTTTATTATTATGCTAGAAGACTTTGTTTTGAATTCTTTAGATCTGAACTATTCAATTTTTGTTTTTGATAGAGATAAACTGTAGGTTGCTGTTTATACCAAAAATGTACTAGTGCTATTAATGTTCTATTAATGCACTAGTTGTGTTCCATGGGCCAACACCCTCTTGTTTCTTTTAATGATAAAATATAAACAACCCTATTCTAGTTGATCCATTCACTTTTTAGGGCATCTTAGTTGAACCATTCATGTTTTAAAATTTATTTATTTATTTATAGTATAGTTACCAATAAACTTAGTAAAAAAGCTCCAAACTAATGAGCTTTCACTTCCTTGGGAGTTTCAACTTTAGATAGCTTAATTGCAATTACCTTGGGAGCTTCAACATTGGATAGTTTCATTGAACTATGAGTGCATTCCTTGTGTTCTATATTAGCTTCAAATGTTGTCTTTACCCTAAAATTTATTTTTGCAAATTTAAACTACTATTTTATCAATTGGTCATTAAATTTATTAGTTGTCCTCTATTATAGAGTGATTACTTGTCTTTCTTCTAGCAATAAATTGGATTGTAGAACAAATTGCTAGCAAGAGATGGCTACAAGGGTGAAAATATTTAGATGAAATAGTTCTAATTGATTTTGTGTTTGGCTGTCTTTGAGGCAAAACTTGAAACATACATTTTGTCCATTATTATATTAATTTTTAATCTTTGGTATGCCACTAGATTTTACTAACATGTCTTTGAAGACATCCACAACTAAAAAAGAAAGATTCCATTTGTAATTTACTATTGGGGTGTTGCAATCCAAAGTTTTGGGCCTGTTAAAACTTTATTCAAAGAGCATGTCATTTAGTAATGGAAATTGAGTTGATTTATGTCACAAGGTCAAATAATTTGACAACATAGTCTTCACGTCACAATACTTTTAGGTGTGAATGTGAAGCTTAGCTTCATGTCAAGAAATGTCACAATATGTATAGCAAGTACATATTTTTACGATAAGTAACATTTTGTATGTGATGAAGATAAAGTCCTATATTGCTGGTTTATTTAGTGTCTTAGATAAATCATTGGTGAAAGTAGCATTTTTTTATAGTTGTGAAGCCTTAAGAAAATGTGTTTGATGAAGTTTAATTACACAAATTTTAAGCTTTGATCACTTGTGAAAATTGAGGACACTAATAAGAGTTTTACTTTAGTCCATTGCTTCCTAAATTTATGGTCCTTCAAAGCACAACCCAACTTGTCCTACCAATATTAGATATTGACCAATCTTTAGATGTTGTTATCATAGTAGCAGATACAATTAGTTGGTATAATATTCAACCTCTTATTTACTACTAAAAACAAAAGTGGGAATTGACTATGAAAGTAAACAAAGAGGTATTTCATATAATTTGTTTTAGTAAAGTTGTTCAAGCTTGGAAATGTTTAACATTAAGCCAATTTAGGATTACATTAATATGATAATTACCTAAAAAAACTCATCGATATCTTGGACCACTAGCCGCTTGGTTCACTACATGATAAAAACAAAAGTTTAAAATATGGAATAATGATACTTCTAGTATACTTGGAGAGTTTTCAAACATTTATTTCAAATAGGCTTGTAGCACGTCCATATTTAGTAAAATCTCCACGTGACATAATCTTCATCTTATATGCCATACCAAGTTCAACTTGGGACTACCACGTGGTCTAGTCTAGTTAATTAACTCTCACTTACAAACCAAATTTATTTCTCTCCCACGTTTTATAATTCAGTAATCTAATTCTGTTAGTTTAATTGATGAAATGAAAATAAGATCTGATAAAATCAGGTTCCATCCACTTCAGATGAGTCGTTCCTTAATGTGCACCCGTACATGATATCAATTATAGATATATATTTTTATAAATTACTATATAAATCATTTCAAAAGCAATATTGATACCCTCCTCTCACAAGATGAAGCTTAACAATATGTAAAGTGAAACGAAGCAACAAATTCTTAATCATCGTCACCAAAAGGAAGGGTGCAAAGGGGCCAACTAATGTCATTACTTTAAAGTAGAAAATTATTGAAACCACCTCATAAAAGAAAATTCTATTAAATGCTTCTATAAATATAACAATATTAAATGAAGAGATTTAAAATAGATCCGTGAGCTAAATTTTAGTGTATGTTTTTCTATAGCATCAAATAGCTTTTCATAATTTTACAGTTTGGAAATTTGACAATGTAATTGTTTTCACATTCTTCTAGAGCCTTAAGTAATTCATAGTTTTTTACAAATCCATAAGAGTTCTATCTTCTTTTCATTCGATAGACACCATTTATCCTATGATAGTTCAAATTACCATTTGTTTATCAAGTAGACTCACTTGCCTCGGGATCTCAAAATAATGGGCTATTTATCTTTTATACTAGTCATAAAGTGACTTTCTATCGGTTCATAAGATCAACCAAGGATAACAGTAATATTGAAATTGTTTGCATCTATGTACATGCTAGAAAGGAACTACTTCAATAGTGAACATTCGTTGGCCTTTGGTACATTCACAAGGTTTTAAGTCGTAGGAGGAGTATAAAAAAAAATTACTATTCTATAACTCAATTTAAATTATATGTAATTTAAATCCAAGACAACACATTGTATAAATATAATTTAAAATTTGTCTTTTCTTTAGACAGTAGAATAAATATCCAATGGACCCTAAAACATGATTATTGTTGTGATTAGAAATAATTACAAAATAACATAGAATTAAAAAAAAAAGATGTTGGATACTTTATTTATGTATTTGAAGCTATCATTAGTTTCTCATCCAAATGCTATAAGTTGATATGGCTGATTTGGTATTTTTGTGACTTAATTAATGTATCTTAAATGGACTTTTAATAAACACATATTTTCAATTTTAGTTTGCATTCTGTAATTGAGTACTTACATTTGTTTGGCTTGCCTAATAATGCTACATTTCTTCATCATTGTAACTATCATCACACCACTTAAATATTCAAGTTTCTTCTTTTATTGAGTTGGATCTCATCTCTTATGAGAAAAATTAAAATCATCCCATCATTGTGATTTTAATTGTTCAACTTACATGAGAACACAATTTCTCTACAGTTCAAAATAGTGCATGGCTTATGAAAATAAAATATTGATGCTTCCTTACATAAAAGTCTTCTAGCTTTTTTGCATCTTCCAAATTTCTTGTGAGTAGATGAATACACTATGTTTTTCTCTAGGTTGAGAGGTATACTCTATACATCGTAAAAATGTATTTATATTAATAGTATGTCACATTTACTTCTATAGGCATTTTCTTGTATTTTTAATGAAGTTTATTTTAATATGTTTATGTTTTAGTCCAAGGGGTTTAGCTTAGTTGGTTGAAGCAATGAGTTCTCATTGTAGACACCCTAGTTCAAATCCCAAGAGGGACATCTATGTGGAATTCTAAGTTGTGAATCTTTGCCTTCCAATTGTTGTTTCTAGTGTGATAGCTTGAATAATTTGTAATTGATGTGCTTGAGCAACACCTGATATGTAAATGATTTGAATAGAAAATATATTTATATTTTATTTTAAAACATTTTCAAACTTCTTTTTTCTTGTACATTAGATTTTAGGAATGAATTTTTTCTCCTCCAACTATCCCTTCCTACACATGTTGGAGATATTCATTTTTTGGTATACCATTAAAGTTCATTAGCGTTAATAATTTCAAATAGTGAACTACTCTAAATTAAACTTGTGACATGAAAGCATATAAATAGCTATAATTTTTGCGGTTTTAGAATTTACCATATCAACATGAAGAACTTCTTCTCACAAAATCTTGTGCTGAAGAATGCTAAGGTTCTTGAAACATTGTTTTATATTTTTAATAGCTAATCCATCTATCCCCCCCCCCCCCTAAATGGGACTTTTTAGTGCCTAACCCTTGTTTACTTTTCATGTTATATTGCTAAATTATTTTAGGCCATCTTTATGGTTATCTTTTTATGATTAGCAATACTTGGGTACCAGATTTGATTGGATTTTATTTCATTCTTAATTTATATATTTGATGAGCTACTTGATACTAAATTATTTCATCTGTTCATGTTTATTCTTTCAATGGTGATGATACATGTATGTTCATATAGTGATTTTAGTTATCTCATGATGATAGATAGATCGATGATTTATATGCAGTTTCTATGGATACTTACCTCATACTTGCATGTATATGATGTAGATATATCTTTTACTTTATGTTTGACATTTTTGATGTCATTAAGGGAGGGAATCATAGTCACTTGCTAGTTAGGATCTACAGAATGCACCACTACCTACCATTTCCTATTTATGTATGTGTGTGTGCGTGCGCGCGCGCGCGTATGTGTGCATGCGTGCGCACATGTGTTTACATGCTCGACTTTTATGCAGATTATAGGTATTAGGCATCGACATCCCTAAATTTCTAGGATGAGTATGCCCTATCATAGTATCTTGATGGTAAAGAGCAGAGATATTTCTTGAGTCTAAATCCTAACCCTAAACCTATTGTCCTAGAAAGTAGGACATGTATATGAGTTATTTACCCTTCTAAATTTGTCAAGTGACATGAATTCAAGATTTTTACCCTTGAGTTTGATTTAGTACTTTATCTTTAAAATGAATTTTCTTATTTATATTTGTGGGTTTGTTGTGATTTTCAATTAGAATTAAATAAAATTAAAAGAGGATTAAATAATTTAAATTAACAAAAAAATTATAAAGTTAAAAATCAATTTTTAATTTTTAATTTTATTATTATTGGTAAATGGCATAAGCCTTTTGATTATATTAATTTAATAAAATACATCAGAGTATCTCCATTCAAACAAGCACTAGTAGAAAAGAATGGTGAAGAAAACCTCTAGTCTTGCCCGAGAGTGTAGTTCTTTATTATTATATTATTAAAAGGGGCATACCCTAGTTACCAAATTTCAATTTTATTTTTTAAATACAATATAAATGATTAGATTCCTTCTCTTAATTTTATAGGTTTCAATGATCACTATCATGATCATCTTTACTATTCAGTGGCTAGGATGTCGGTGATAGATTTGTCTTGATCTTTAATTACTTGCAAAAGACTCTTCTTTTGCTAATATGGATTAAGAGGTTACACCTTGCTTACCTACTGATCAGTGATGTAACTCAAAAATGTCATTAGTACTATTAGTTAAAAATATTGAACTAGACATCCCTGAATTCCTAGCAGGATATCATTATGTTTTTGTCATTTAGCTATATGGAAAAGATTTCTATTATTAGAAGTAAATTTTATGTTTATTCTTACTCAACCTATAACATAATATCCACCCATGCTACTTACTTAATCCTAACAATCTCTAGATTAGTGTCTGAAGACTTTGTTAGTTATTCTGAATCACTCTTAAAATAGTTTTTTTTTAGAAGCCTTATTCTTTAATCTAAGACTATCTAAAACTATGGCTTCAACATTATGATCAATAGCTCCTAATTTGAGAATAGGACCTCTGCTCGAACAAAACCGATTATTAATGCTAGTTCAATTAGCATTTAATATGAATTTATTTTTTTAGATTTGAGTCTATTTGTTCCTATACTTAATAGAGTATGCTTAAACTTGATTCTAATTCCCAGTTAAACCCTTTCTAAGAGGGATACATCACTAGGTACTGCTCAATGTAGATCCTAGGATTAGTATAATTCATGATACGTCTCTCATATTCTAGCATCTGATAAACTTTGCAACTAAAAAGTTAGTACAATGAAAAAAAGACCTGAAATCTAGAGAGTTCATAATGAATAATAATTGTCTTTAACAATTTCATCACTTTTTAATTATATTTAATTAATTGAAAAATAAATTAAATATAAGAATTAAATTTAAAAGATTTAATTAAAGTTCCAGATTTGGCATAATTATATTTATTTAATTTAATAATAATTTATTTAGGAGTTTCATTTTAATAATAAACTCTAAATATTATTATTAGTTAAATTAATAGATATACTATTAAATATGTCTTGTGATTTAATAAAAGAGAGAGAAAACAAATTAAATAAAGTTTATTTTAATAAAAAATGCAAAAAGTTGCACATGAAATTAAAATAATAAAGAAAAGTGTTGGTGTGTTTGTAAAATTGAAATCGTAAAGGAGAAAGCTCTTTATCAAGAAAGAAGAGCTTATTTCTCAACACACCGGTTTGGAGGAGCAAATTTTGAGAAAGACAATTTTCAAGAAGATGGGACTTCTTACAATCTTCGAGCATTTGTTTGGTTAGCATCAGATCGAGGTAGGAATATTTTTTTGAGTTTATCAAAGTAGTTTTCCTCAAATCTTTCCTTTGTTTTCTTAGTCCTTGTGTGATAATTTTGATTAAGATATGGTTTTGTTTGAAACCCTAATTTGTGTGATTACTATTCTTTGATATGGAAATATCTATAAACAAAAATCAAATTTGAAACCCTCATGTTGAGAAACTATGTTTGGTTATCAACTTAGATGGGGTTTGTTTTTATTGGAAAATTTAGATTTGTTTTGAATGAGAATCAAATTGGGAAAACTAGTCTTTATATATTTAAAAAAAAAAGCCTGCTAGAAAATATTTGCATATCAAACCTTTGCTATGTTTCATAAAAATAATATAGTTTATAGATGGGGTGCATTTGCTATTGTTTAAAGCAATTTTTTTTAATCTAAAAAAAAAAGAGAGAGAGGAGGGGTTCTAACCTCTCCCCTCTCGGTTGCAATGGCATGCAAACTGCAATAGCAACAGACACTACCAAGGCAACAAGTGTTGCTAAGGTAGCGAGCATTGTCAAAGTAGTTGGTCAGTATAAGACCTCCCCCTTTTTGGGGTTTGTGATATGAAATCACATCAACTTTGTTATGTTTTAAAAAAAAAAGTAATAATAATAAAAAATTATTATATTATTTATTTTAATGGTTATTATTACTGATAAATATATATATATATATATATATATATATATATATATATAATTCTATTAGTAATTTAATAATAATAACTATTAATGAGTTAATAATTATTAATCAAATTTTAATAATAATACTTAATTATAAGACATTGTTAAACAATGTATTGTTTTAAAATTTGAATAGACATTATATATATATATATATATATATATATATATATATATATATATATATATATATATATATATATATATATATATATATATATATGGTTATTTAAGAGAAAATTTCTATTTAAAATTAAGGGTGTTATTTAAAAAAAATGGATTTAGCTAATATGAAATTGATATCTACAGTGAGGAAGTTTTATTACTTTTGAGAGCTTGAAAACTTAAGCAAATGTGACAATTGCAGGAAAAAAAAAAAAAAAACTTGAACCCATTGTAACTTAAACTTTTATGTTTTCAAACCAAGTGAACTATGAAACTATATTTGAAAATAGTTGATGTAATGTATGGTTTATTTTATTGGGGTTGGGTTTGATTTAGTATGTTGACCAGCTTTGGATGTTTACGAGAGGCCTATGAGTTATTGTTTTATGATGTGACATGAGATATCATGGTTATATGTTTTGATCTTTGAGTTATGGATCAATGGTTATATTGTGATTTTCAAGTGCTTGTATAGGAATAATGTGGTCATTGTGACCTTATGGGATTTTCTGCTATGAGCTTAGGGTTAGTTATCTTTATGCATGTTGAGAAGTGGCTTGCAATGGAGGCTGGAGCCCTAAAGAGAATACTTGGGTAACCCATTGTAGGTTGTGTTAATAAGTGATAACATTTCATTAAATGGGTTTAAAATGAGCTAGTAAGAGTTAGCGGTTTTCCTCGCCCATGACTCTAGTGCTTATACAAGATAGGATGGGAGTAGAGAGGATGCTTTATTATGACCTTGCCTCATTAGTATGCTTTGTTTGTATGAAAGGATACTAATGCCACATAGAGTCACTAGGGGGATGGAGTCCAAAGAGGCTGCTAGGGTAGCCTTAGAGTTGGCTCATGTGATGACAGTTTCCCACTTACATAGTAGATTTCCTACGTGTCTTTTTTGCCTCTAGGTTTAGATGTTACTTGTGTCTTGGTACCTTTGAAATAGATTGTTACCATGTTTTCCTTGACCTAGATATTGGTTATGACTTTTGGATTGATATATGCATGGGACTTGAGATTATCTCCTCATTAAGGTGGGAGTGGACCATTTAGGTTCCACAAGGTCAGATGGTAGTGTTTCTTATACCATTGAGATCTCACAGCTCAATGTCATTTCTTGAGGTACTTGTGTAGTTGTTCCTTTCATTTGGATCTTCTGTTTATGTTCAATGGTTATTTTTCGATGTACTATACTTGATTATATGGAGATCTTAAGAGATATTATATTTATTCATGATGTATATTCTTTGACCTTTTCATACCCTATGATTTTGACAATGGATGATTATGCATTCTAGTTAGGCGAAGTGGCATCTTATGTAATTGTATATTATTTCATTGATTTTGTACTTGTGGTTATTCTATGATTTGGATTTTGGTTATGTATCAGAATTAATATTAATAAAATTTATGTATGTGATTCAACATCATGGAACCCTTAAGAGATGTAATTTGTTTATGGATTATTTGTATGCATGTGAGTTATTTCTTCTGCTATGTTATCTCTTGTTGTTTTAATACTTAAAAAAATAATGTTTGGAAAACTTAGTGACATATTAGGTTCATTTCTTTTTGGTTCCCTAGAGGGCATTACAAACTTTGTACTGTGACAACGATTAATTCCAAATTGTCATCCACATTTTCAGTATTTTTTTAAAATCAATTTTAGGTTGTGATCTAGATTCTACTATTATTATCATTATGCAAGGCCAACGGGCACTAGATCATACTTCTAAGAACCAATTCATCTTCACAAATTAAATTCTTTGTGTGGTATCTATGTACAACTTAACTCAAAACTTCAACTTAAGACCCACCGCACTAAAGAAAATAACTTTATTTCTTGCACCCCTTGTTAGATAATGTTTTCTTCTTTTTTCTAAGTCTTTGTAAACTTCCAAATACTCATGGAATAATTTTCATTGATAATGGTTTTCGATGTACAATTTAGAGTTTTCATGTGCATGGGTATTTTACAATTTAAAAAGTTCACATTGATAATAATTTTAAATAATACTAACAATTGTATTTTAGTAAATAAGAGATGTTGAATAGGTATATAATAAAAATAAGATATATTTTGGATTTTATGTATACATTTTTCAAGTGTATGAAGTCAATTGGTAGACCATATAGGAAATAATGTAATTTATATAGGAAAGGTCTTAGTGGAGATTTGGTTACCTTAAATCAACTCCACACCTACTTAGAAATATCCAAACACAAGATAATAAAAATCAGAGAGAATTCTAAAAACTTCAAAATGCAAGAAATAAAGAGTGTGAGTAATTATTGAGCTTGTTGAGTCTCTTATATCACATGATGAAAGTTTAAGGGGATCCTTTGTGTATTTGAATGAGAATACTTTCTCCTCTCATTAAAAAATTTGAAATAATGAAGGAGTAAGTAAGAATTCTAAAAGTTGTAAAGGCCAAGGAAGGGATTAGAATAAGAATAATAATTTTTTAGGAGGAAACAAAAGAGAAAATGGTGGTTATGGATGAAGAGGCAAATAAATGTTTGATAAAAGAAGCACCCAATGCTACTATTGTAGTATGTATGAACATTTGGAGAATGATTACATATTAAAATTAGATTATAAGAATATGCTCAATTAAATGAAGAACATTCCTCAAGTAACTTAATTCTTTCTTTTGGAAAAGTTCAGAGTGATATCAATGATGTTTGGTATTTGGAGTTAGGGTTTTTGAACATTTCTAGTAATAAATATTTTGTTTTTCTAAAATGTAAAAGGATCCATGAATGTCTAACCAAAGAAAGAGTGCTCACGATATTTTCTAAACTCCAAAGTTCAAGGAAAATCTACTATATATGTTAAAATCTTATGTGAAAAGAATTATAGATTGATATTTTAAAATAAGAATTGTATTATCTATGATAAGACTCAAGGAAATAGAGTGCTTATAAATGTATCTATGTCAAAGAATAAGATCTTCCTTTCAAAGTTCAGTAAAAATAGAAACCATCTCATTAATTTATGGCTTATGAGGAAAAAAGTTGGTTGTTGCACCTTAAGTATGGACATTTAAATTTTTATTGGTCAACAATTTTTACAAAAAAACCTTTTGTTCATGGGTTGCCTAAGGTTGTAGATAATATAAATATTTGTGAAGGATGTAAAAAAAAAAAGCACACTCAAGAAATATTTCTAAAAGGAAATGCATGGAGGGAACTTTAGCCACTTTAGCTTGTTCATTTAGAAATATGTACACCTATGAAAACATAGAGTTTGGGTAATTTAATATATTTTATCAATCTTAGCAATAATAAATCATAAATATTTTGGGTGTATTTTTTGAAGGTGTGTGATTAAGATCTTGATACATTCAAGATTTTTAAAGCCCACATTGAGAATGAAAAAGAGTGAAAAAAAAATGTTAAAGGATAGATTGTGGAGGAGAATATTGTTCAAGATATTTTAAAATTTATTGTGAGATGGACAACATAAAAAGAGAACTCACCATCATATAAACACATCAACAAAATAGAGTCGTTGAAAGGAATAACCATATACTAATGGAAGTGATATAGAGTATGTGGACAACTTATACCATCTTAAAATGGAAGAAACCATCTTTTAAGACCTTTTAGCACCCATGCCATAGTGACTTCATGAACCATTGATAGATTTGTGCTCATTGTACTATTTCTCCTATTTTCTTCTACTTTTTCCAATTCTATCTATACTTCCTCTGGACCTCTAGGAGATATTTCTTAGCCCTTCCCTAGGAATAGATTAACCAATTATGGGAAGAGGGTGATGAATTTGACCTCTTTCCCATGGACTTAGGGGCACAATGCTCAAATTGTCATGGGGTTCCAATTATTTAACATCTTTTCCTATTTGGCTTCTATTGATTTCCCACCTAAAACCTAGTATATAAAGAGGCTTCGATTTTTAACATGAAAAACTATATATGGGTTTTTCTAGGCTTTCTATTTCATTTAGGGACACACAAACATAATTTAAGAAATAGGTCTGGATCTGTACTTTTTACAAAAAAGTACACTTTGTTAATTCCATATCTTAATTGGGTTGATTGCATAAATTTGACATCTAGATTTACTTTACATATATTACTTAACCAATTAGTTCAATCTTGCATTTACATTCACATATTAGACACAACAGAAAATGTATTTCCTTGGATCATATTCCTTTCCATAATTCTTGTTCACTATTGGCGTCCATTACTTTACTTGGGTCTTTCTAATCTAATTTTAATTTAAAAAGAGATCATGCTTAAATGTTCTCCTTCACCCCATGAACTTAATGATTTTTTTGTGAAAAGTGCAAGCCTAGGTGAACTTGATAATTCCCCCCTTCTTTTGTATTTTAGATTTAGATCCTTTCATCTCCCTTATTTCCTTATTTTCATTGGGTGTTTACTTTCTTTTAGCAAACATGACCTCTTTCCCCTTTCATATTGATTTTGGAGTTAGATTTAGCTAAATTTTTCTTAGAGCTTTACTTTTATGCTTGTTACATTGACATTTATGTGGTTAGATCTCATTCGAGTAACCTTTTGTAATATCCCTTTTTATAAACTTAATTACACTAAGTCCAAATGATAGAATTCTTGTTAGGAAAAACCATAGGCTCATGATATCTTTTGATCATGATCCCTCTTTCCTTCCTAGGAACCATGATGACACTAATATTTTTCCTCAAGATCTTAATCCTACCATAGAGTATAACTATTCTCATTCATCTGATGATGGAGATGAATCCTTAAGAGTCTCTCCTTTCCAAGGTGATATGATCTCTCATTATTTTGGTAAATTGGAAAATTAGCTTGTGTAAGAGAACCAAATCCCTAGTAGTGTTGTCTATATTGAGGATATTAAGAAGCTCATTAATCATGATGATATAACATCTCTATCTTGAATTTTATATCTCAATTTATTAATACTCATACTAAGTCTTTGACATGATGTTCCTAAGAGTTAGAATACACTACTCCTTCCTCAATTGTTGAACCTTTAATTCATATTTCTACCACTCTTCCTAGAATTCCTAGCTATGCACTACCTCTTATGATGACTTCTACATAGGTTTCCCCTCTGTTATGTTTTGTCTTCCTATCCTTTCACTTCTTGTAAGTGTTATCCCTAATTATACCCATTTTCCATTTCTTCATATAATGTGGTTCCTTTCACATATTCTAATTGCCTTGCCATTTCTTCTAATCCTACACAAACATCTTTGCATTTTCCTTTAGCTTCTTATAACCTTCCTAACACGTCCAACTTGTCTATGCCTACTATTATGTCTTCCAATCCTACCAATAGTAGCTTAGAGAAAAGTTTCACCACTTTACAACAACACGTGGCTCAATTAACTCAATCTAAGTGCAACATTCTATCAAGTGATATTGTTAATCTTATTTTCTTAGATATCATTTGTGTTGTTATACCACAACATATTGAGATACATTATCTTGAGACTTATAATGGTAATTTGATTTCGTGATTCATGTTGGGACTTTCCAAACTATATGTAATAATTTTTCTCATGACTATTGATGAGACATATTAATGTCTCAAATTTGATATAGTTTTTATATAGTTTGAACTTACTCTTTGGGCCTTATGAAAAGCATTTCCAAAACATTTGTTTTAAATACCTTTTAAACTTATGCTGGATAAAGCTAAAACTTATTAAACCTATGGATAATGTGTATGACATACTTTGCTTAATATTATACATAGAATGCAATACTTCATATAAATATTTTAAGCTATGGTCTAATATTTGAATAAGAGTAGGACTTTTATCATGTATGTGTATTTTGGATGTTTCTAGCTTTTAGGAAATGGAGAAGTGACACAAAGATTGGTGATTACTGCATTAAAGGAAGAAGATGATGAAGATTGATCATGGAAAAGGTAGTGTAGATTAATTAATATGGATAAGCCATCCCTATAGAGGAGTTCTTGTTCTAGAAAATCTAGGAAGATTGACTTGCTATATTTCTTGCAAGTTGTTATTCTATTGCTTAGTAATAAATGGACTATGTCATGGTTGATCTTCTGCCTTCTTTTCTAGCGATGTTTGTTCAAGACTTTTATGTTATGTTTTTAATAAGTATCTAATCCTCTATATAATGGATTTGGATTGTCTTAGTAAGAAAATAATGAAGAAATAGACAACACTGGTTTAAGATTCAAAAGTGTGTTTTCTGTTCTTCATGAATTATTCAGTTGATGTAACTAAAAAATGATTTTAATGAAAGAGTGAATTTGGAATACTTCTTGCATTAGTAGATTAGCAGAAGCCAAACAAGGGGGCCCACTTGGGAGCTAGAATAGATTTAGGTAGAGTAGATTCATTCCTTGCAATTTCCTATTTTAAGATGGATTTACTATATTAGTCTTGCAACATTGTTACTATGAAAGTTCCTACAATACTTGCAGAAAATGATCATAGTGGATGTTTTGAGTTGTTAACTAGTTTAGATTCATTTTCCAAAGCTTTCCTTAGTTATCTATTGTTAGTCCAAGTGTTTTTACTATTCTGTATCAGTAGTATAGATTCCTTTCATGCATTTTACCTTCCTACAACATAGGTGTTAAGACTCTTAAAAGAACTTAGTGCACATACTATGCTGACCCATTTGAAGTCCTACATCCTTGGGTTGACAATTCAAGTGTATTTCATGATGGAATAGATACTCTTCAGAATAGACATAGTATCCTTGAGAGGAATAATGGTGTGATTATCTCTGTCTATTATGGAACCATACATTTTTTGTGCCATTGCCAAGGATGGTGTCAAACTAGGAACCTTCACGAGTCCTTCATTTTTAGATTAGTTTGTTAGCTAGAAACCACAAAGTTGTGGGCTTGATTAACAAGTCATCAATTCAATTGCATGCATTGAAGAGGAATACAATGGGATGAATATGGAAGATTTCTTCTATAGGAGTCTATTAATTTGAATGAAGAAATTGAAGAAGAAGTTGAGTTTCCTTTTGAGGATGGAAGCCCTAATTTTCCTGTAGGATCTTCCTCTAGAGAAGAACCTTTGGACACAAGTGATCTCTAGCCTTTTGCTAAAATTTTGGCCAGCTTTCTTGATAGTTTTGGTCCAAATCCACCTATTGTTAACAGTCCCATAGCCAAAATTCCTTTTCAATAGCAACCCCATAATCAAATACCTCTAGTAATGGCACAACCTACTTTTCCATTTCCTCTCTCAAGCCCCATAACCAATGCTAATCTAAAAAATATAAGTGTAGCTACTCTTCCAAAGTTCTATGGCCTTGAAACTGAGGATATTGATACTTTCTTGTTTTAGTATGACATACTCTATCATAGCTTTGAATTTAACATTAATGCCCATAAGCTCAAGTGGTTTCTAGAAAAACTAAAAGAATCAGCCTTACAATGGTTCATGGGCTTAGGAGCCCATGCAATAGGTACCTGGGATGAAATGGAAACTCTGTTTCTAGATAAATACCAATATTATTGCAAGGTGAATGATTCAAGAAGAGATAATATCTTTATAATATCACAAAAGGAGGATGAAACATTGGAAGACTATATTTCACATTTCTTGTATACACTGCATAAGAACCCTCAGCATGTACTAGCAGAGGATTCACAAAAGCTAGTCTTCTTGAGAGGGGTGAACAATAATTATCTAGAAGCATTAGACTTGATGGCTGGTAGTATATCAATCCTCTTGGGATGACCTCAAGA
The DNA here is from genome assembly GCA_028749045.1 of Cupressus sempervirens. Lineage (NCBI taxonomy): Eukaryota > Viridiplantae > Streptophyta > Pinopsida > Cupressales > Cupressaceae > Cupressus > Cupressus sempervirens. Next base: position 211,209,208 of record CM053786.1, on the reverse strand, counting down.
AAATTGATCTTAACTACTCAAGGTCAACTATGAAGAAAGACAAAGGACATCAATCCATAGCCAATAAAGGGATCAGTCAAGGTATTTCAAAGCTCAAGATATCTAATCTACTCTTAGATTTCAAGAAGGAAATCATAAATGATGATAGTACACATCTTGACACAATGACTACAAGAAGAAGCATGCAAAAGCTGAGGTGTAGTTAGCTGAGTATTGTCCACACTACAAAAAGCAGAAGAAAGATTGCCAATGCAAATTGGTCACTAGCATGGAGAGCCAACATCTTCCAACTAAGTACACCAAGATAGATGGAGAGGATGAGTAATTATTCTTCATTGCTCAATGTTGGCCATGGGCCCAACAACAAGGTATGCCTCAAGACCCTTTACAAAATTCAAATCCATATGGTAATCAATGGAAAAGTCGTAATGTCCAGGGTCATCCACAATGTATGAAACCTAATTGGAATAATTCTTGGGAAAATAATCCACAACAACATCAACACCAGTAGCCCCAAAACCAATGGTAACCACCCCAAGGGAATTGGTAGTCTACAAATCAATGGAGAGGACCTTGGTAATGGCCTAATATTGTTGGATACCCACCTTTACCACCTCTAGCAAATCCACCTACACTAATGCCACCACCTACAAATTTTGGACATTAAAAGAAGACTCATTTTCCTACACAACCTCATCCAAATCCAAATAACCAACAACCATGACAACCCATGTGTTCTACTAATGCTCAAGAATACTCTGCTTATGCTTTAAATGTTGTAGATATACATTTGAGATCTAGTACAAATCTACCAGTGTCTAAGCTACCTCTCATAACTGACATATTAGATACTCTTGTAGCATTAGTACCAACAACTTCTTAGCCTCAAATAGTTGATCCGACAAGTGTAACTATTTCAGCTCAAATCCAAATAGTAGTTGCACCTCCTTTTCCACAAAAACTCATACAAAGTAAACTTGCACAAATAGATGAACAATTCTTTGACATCATTGATCAGTTAAAGGACATTCATGTCCAAATACCTTTATTCCAAGCTATTATAGATGTTCCTATTTATGGAAAAACCATTAGAGAAGCTTGTCTGAAAAAGCTTGGGAGAAAGAAAAAAGACCCAACCACAATCCATGTTATAGGAAAATTGGCTGATATTATGTTAGGAAAATTGGTTATTGCTAAATATTCTGATCTAGGAAGTCCAGTTGTGAATGTGATTGTAAATGGTGAACCTATTAAAAATGCTTTAATTGATCTTGGTGTTGCTATAAATATGATGACCAAGGATACTATGAAAAAGATGAATATCGAAGGATTAAGGGCTACCCCAACAATATTGCAACTTGCAAATAGTTCTACTCTCACTACTAATGGGATGATAGAAGACATTGTAGTAGCCTTAGAATCTCTAGAGTACCCTGCAAATTTCTTGATTCTATCCCCAAAAGTCAATTTATCTGGTTACCCTATCATTTTAGGATAATGCAAATATAAGTTGTAGGTCAGGAAGTATGACCATATCCAATGAACAAGCAACAAAGAAATTTGACTTGTATCCTCGAACACAATCGCTACTAGATTTAAGAAAATCTATATGGCCAAATTTAGGGGATGGAGAGGAAGAGATGAAATCTATAGCACAACTTATGATGTTACATAGATAGTGTTTTCTAAAGCTGTAGGAGGAAGATTCAATAATTCAGAGTATTCAAGTAATAATACTTGTGTGGTAGAAATGGATGTATCTAATAGTTCTATGTTGGAATTAACTACATATGAGGAATGTAATGAGAGTTTCTTTTGGCACAAAGAGCTAGACATTATCCATCAACTTTTACCATGTGAAGTTGATACAAGTCAATTCTTTGGAGCTTCTACAGTTGATCTCACAACTACTGTTAAGTTATCAAAGGGTCATAATCTCCATGTCAATCCCAAATTGCCTTCTAAATAGATGAAACTGTTAACATAGCTTCTTCAAAAACATGAAAAGGCTTTTGCATGGGACTATGGGGATATGAAAGGGTTAAGTCCTACATGAAGTACTAATAGAATATACATCAATGAAGGGTGTCTGCCACTCTATCAACCCTAGAGAAGAATTAATCCAACCCTCAGAGAAATAGTTAAAACTAAATTGTAAAAGTTCCTTGATGTTGGTTTTATATACCCTATATCTGATAGTAGATGGGTCTCACATCTAGTTATAGTACCTAAAAAGGGAGGGAAATGGTGGATTTGTGTTGATTACAGAGAATTGAATAAGACAACCAAGAAGGATCACTTTCCTTTACCCTTTATTGATCAAGTTCTAGATACTCTAGCTGGTAAGAAATATTTTTCTTTTCTTGATGGGTATAGTTGTTATAATCAAATAAGTATAGCTCTAGAAGATTAGGATAAAACCACATTTACATGCCCATGGGGTACTTTTACATGTTTTGTCTTGCCATTTGGCTTGTGTAATGCCCTTGCAACATTTCAAAGAGCTGTAATCAACATTTTTGCTGATATATCACATGAGTGCATGGAAATATACATGGATGATTTCACAAGATTTGGAGTCACCCTTGTGGAAGCCCTAATGAATTTTAAAAGGGTTCTTTTTTGATGCAAGGAACATAATATATCACTCTATAGTGAGAAATATTTTATGCTCATATAGGAAGGAGTGGTGCTTGGTCATTTCATATCAGTTGTAGGGATACAAGTGGACCCGGCTAAGATAGAGGTAATTCTAACAATGCCCATACCTACAAAACCAAAGGATGTAAAATATTTTTTAAATCATGCTGGCTATTATAGGAATTTCATAAATTATTTCAGTAAAATAGCTAGTCCTTTGTATACACTATTGATTAAAGAAGCTAAATTCATTTGGACACCCGAATGTAATGAAGTCTTCCTATAGCTTCAAAACTCCTCACCACAACACTAGTTCTGAAAGGACCAGATTGGTCAATTCCATTTCGTATTCATAGTGATGCATCAGACCATGTTGTAGGTGTTGTATTAGGACAAAAACCTGCTAACCTTGAAAATGTAATCTATTATATTAATAAGAGCCTCCATGGTCCTGAACTCAATTACATAGTGACTGAGAAAGAACTCTTAGCTATAATCTATGCATTGAACAAATTTAGACATTATGTAATTGGATATCTTATTTTTATTTACATTGACCACTCAGCTGTAAAGTACTCAGTGAACAAACCTATTGTAACTGGTAGATTGGTAAAATGGCTCTTGTTGTTGCAGGAGTTTGATATTAAATCATTTTTGATAAGCCAGGCAAGTCCAATGTAGTTGATGATTATTTGTCCAGACTGCACATTATTGATAAAGATCCGACTCCAATTGAAGATATCTTTCTAGATGAGCACTGGTTCCACATAGCAACTCATGCACCATGGTATGCAGACATAACAAATTATCTTGCTGCAAATAGAATGCCCCCACACTTCTCTCACAAGGACAGGAGGAAGCTAGTAGAGAAAAGTTTTCATTATTCCTAGATAGATAACAATCTCTTCTATGTTGGACCAAATCATGTCATGAGGTGATATTTCAAAGTGGATAAGATATATGAAATACTACATGCCTATCATGATGAACCATGTGGAGACCATTTTGCAAGAAAAAGACCAACACTAAAGGTATTTACAACTAGATATTATTGGCCAACATTACATAAGAACGCAGTAACTTATACAACCAACTGTGACAAATGCCATAGGATGGGCCGCCCAACCAAAATAGATGAGATGCCACTCAATCTTTAGATTTTTGTAACACCCTTTGATAAGTGGGGCATGGAATTCATAGGTCCAATTAACCTACCATCAAATGGAAAATCCTACATCTTAGTATGCATGGATTATGTAACTATATGGGTGGAAGTTAGAGAAATGAAAAATGCAAGAGATGAGAAAGTAGCTAAATTCTTATATGAGGAAATATTTACATGCTACAGAGTTCCTAGAGAACTTGCCATAGATCAAGGTGTCTAGTTCACATCAAACTTGATCATTGAGGTTATGAAAGAATACAACATAAGGCATCAAAAATCCAGTCCTTATCACCCTCAAGAAAATGGGCAAGCAAAGGTCACCAATAGAGAAATTGAGGCCATTCTAACTAAGACAGTGCAAATACATAGAAAGGATTGGACCAATTGATTAACTGAAGTTGTTTGGGCATATCGAACCACATGGAAGACAACAACTAGATTCACTTCATTTGAACTTGTGTAAGGAAAAGCAACAATTTTTCCTATTGAATTTGTGCATAAAACACTATGCATTGCTTTGGAATTGATGAACAATCTTCCTGCAACACAAGAAGAGAGACTTCTCCACTTGAACTCACTGGATGAAATGAGAAAGACAAATTTAGAATGAATAGAGATCATTCAACAACAGTGAAAGAAGTTGCATGATGCACATATCCATAATAAAAAATTCCAAGTGGGAGATTAGGATCTCCTATAAGATTCTTGCTTCAAAGAGAATCTAGGGAAGTTTCAGACTCGGTGGTTAGGGCCTTATAAAATTCAATATGTATTCGACAATGGAGCAATCTAATTGACAACCATTGATCTTATCAAGTTCAAGTTACTTGTAAATAGGTTGTGCCTCTATCATAGACCACAACTCAAAGATGAGTTCCTATAGTAATTCCAACAAACCAGTTTACCAGCTCATACAAACATAGTTTTGGCAATAGAGGGTGAAAACCTTCTTTCTATAGCCGTACCATCAAAAACTTTGAAGGAAATCTCATAATAAAAACTCATTTAATATGAGGTCCATTCTTTCATTCATTTTTCTTGTTCTTCATATCAACTCATCTCATTTATTAATCTACCATCCACTCACACTCCATGTCACCCACAAATTCTATTTTTATTGCTTTCAATAAACCATACCATCAGCACCTTTTTTGTGGTCACCAGACTTTGCCACCTCATCAATTTGCATGCAAATGCAAGCTCTCAAAATTTTTAGGTACAACAATTTTTACTCTTTATTCATTTTTAGTGCATAGGTTTTGATATTTATATATAATAATGCATTAAATGTATCATATAAGCCTTAAGCCAGTTTATCATTGCTATGCCAACATTTTTAAAGTGTGGACACTTGTCAAATTTTAGCAGGGGGATGAGAAAGTGTATTAATTTCAAAATGTCCTCTCCACATTAACCTAGTCATATCAATGTTATAGGCAGTACTTTTGTGGCAGTATGATCTTTTCTTTAATTTTTAAAATCTTTTTGTAGCTACTGTACCTTTTCATTGCAATTTTGGGAAAGATATCCTATGTTTGACAGGATTGAAAGGACTATGAGTTATTACAACAACACTTTTAGTTAAACCTTGATGTCCTTCATAATTAATTGCATTATCATTTTATATGCCAAACATAATGGAGTCTTGTTAAGAGAATGTGGTAATGACATTTCTTTGAAAGATCAATTTGAAATTATGAGAAGAGGGAATTTGCAGAAGTGAAAAAGGGGTAAAACTTGATAGGGTGGTGAGAGTGTAGAAAATTGAAGCTAGACATTTTGAAGATTGGAGGATAGTTACAAAGATATGAGCTGGTCATTTATAGTATTTTACTTGCAGACATTGAACCAGTCTGACAATTTCATGCTTATGGATGGCTTGGCTACTTCCTACAATGTACTAAGCTCAATGAAGAAGTAGCAATGGAGTTTATGATGATATTTGATGAAGGGGAAGCTATAATGTGGGGATTAAAAGTGATTGCTACTAAGGGATGGATAGCAGAAGTCATAGGATTGCCTACTAATGGGGAACAGTATCTAAATGAGCATGATGCTAGGTCATCATGGGCATAGTTCTCTCAATCGGGTGACCCTTTACTAGACATTTCAATGCAAGGGTGTAAAATTCTCTCTCTCCTATAGCTCCATATCTTGAATTGGAAACCCATATCATCAGGTATTTGACATGCGAAGGTAGGTTTTCAAACTTGCATACTCATCATTTTAAGCTACTCAATTGTATAAGACATAACATTCAAGTTAATGTCCCCAATTTCCTTTATAATATGTTGTGTATTAGTGTTGAAAAAACTCAAAAATGAAATATAAATTCTATTTCTCATCATGCCCTCATCAAACTTTTAGTTGAAAAGTCTCTTAAGGATTCCTCCCTTGTATCATGGGTAGAATTTGTTAAATTTAAAACCTTGTAGCCTCAAGCCAACCCCGTTGAGCCTATTTTAGAGGATGATATACCTAGTTCTTCTAGAGACAAAGAAAAGCATAAGGTTGGTAAATCAAGCCCTAATCTTGGAAAGGAAGCCCGAAACCCCTCTACTAAAGTAACAAAGAGAAAAAGGTATGTTTGCACAACAACCACTCCTGCAGCATCTACCCCAACCACACCTAAACCAAAATGGACCCACAAAATAGTAGAAGTTAAAGACGTTCCTATGTATGCAAGGTCAAATATCCCCAATTTCCACTAAAAACCTAAATGCCTCATTTTCAAAATCTCATGTAGAATCAATGGTTGATAATATTCTAGATGACTCTGTTGTACAGTTGTAACCCCAAGATGTGGAAACACATGAAAATGAGCTTGTCAATTAGATATCAAAAGAGAATCAAGAAATGTGTAAGTCAAACTATGTTGTTGTCCTAGAAAAAGCCCCTAAAAATGATCAATCTACTTTCCCACCAGTCCTAGTATATTCTAATGTTTCTCTCATACCTTATAAATCCTCTTGGTACACCCAACATTTCTAGTAAGTTTCCAAAGAACAAAAGATGAAATATATGGCTCAAGCATTGCCTTCATATATAATTCAATTGATATTATTTGGTTTGTACAATCATTTCATTTTTCAAAAGGCCTTGTGGAGGCAAGAAAGAGACCAAATAGAGAACACAATATTTGATAGAGATGAGGAAATCAAATCATTGAAAGAGAAACTTGAGAAACAAAAACAACAAATGAATAAGGCTTTAATATTAGTTGACCAGGTAATGGCCTTTAGACCACAACCAAGGGTGTATACCATTTTTTTGAGGGAGCATTTTTTGTTATTTCAATTGATGATGGAAATAAAAGATATAATACTGAGTGGAACTCTCTACTTTACATAGGGGTTGTTCACCTTAGAGCTTTAATGTCCTGGATGCACAATGAGATAAATTATGATAGATAGTTAAATGCCTATAGAGATCTTGAGAAATTTGAACCATTATCACTATGGACTAAATCCCATAAACCTTATGACCTTTTAAGAGATTGGTTTAGATTAACTTGTGGTAGACCAAAACCAGAGATTAGGGAAAAAGTATTTGTAGAAAGGGAAAAGGTTTATAGAGAATACCAAACATTTCCAAACTTTACATAGCAAAGTGAAATTGTAGGGCTTAGAAATTGATGGAATCGATTGCCAGAAGCTTTTAAAAAGGTTGAAACACATGGCTCTATCAATTATGAGGTAGATGTTAATAGGGTGGCTAAATATATACAAATGGCAAGACAAATTAGAAAAGAGTTATGGATGCCATTAACTTTTCAGCCTCCTACCCTTCTTTGGCCTCTATATGAAAATGATGCTACCAGAATAGACCCATTGGTTGAAGAACACTTGGGTGGATATTGGTGATGCACCAGAGGATTTTTCTACACTTTAAGAAGTGGGAAGTAGGGGAAGACTATAGTGGGAGATTTTAGAGCCATGACAAAGAAGTACAATTCTTGAAGAAAAGTATTTGAAAAGTGGGGGACAGATGATCAAACATATTTATGTCTCAAATTTGATATAGTTTTTATAGTTTGAACTTACTCTTTGGGCCTTGTGAGAAACATTTCTAAAACATTTGTTTTAAATATCTTTTGAACTTATGCCAAATATAGCTAGAACTTATTAAACCTATGTATAGTGTATATAACATATGTTGCTTAATATTATTCATAGAATGTAGTATTTCATATAAATATTTTAAGCTATGTTCTAATATTTGAATAAGAGTAGGAATGTTATTGTGCATGCATTCTAGATGTATCTAAGTTTTACAAAATGAAGAAGTGACACAAAGAGTGGTGATTACTACATTAAAGGAAGAAGATGATGAAGACTGATCATGGAAAAGGAAGTATAGATCAATTCTTATGGATAAGTCATGCTTGCAGAGGACTTATTGTTGTAGAAAATCTAGGAAGAGTGACTTGCTATATTTGTTGCAAGTTGTTATTCTATTGTGTAGTAATAAATGTACTATGTCATGGTTGATCTTCTGCCTTCTTTTCTAGTGATGTTTGTTCAAGAATTTTATGTTATGTTTTCAATAAGTATCCAATCCTCTATGTAATGAATTTGGATTGTCTTAGTAAGCAAGTAATGAAGAAATAAACAATGTTGGTTTAAGAGTCAAAAGTGTATTTTATGTTCTTCATGAATTATTCAGTTGATGTAACTAAAGAATGATTTTAATGAAAGAGTGATTTTGGAATACTTCTTGCATTAGCAGATTAGCAGAAGCCAGCCAAGGGGGCCCACTTGGAAGGTGGAATAGATTTAGGTAGAGTAGATTAATTCTTTTTAATTTCTTGTTTTCAAATAGATTTACTATATTAGTCCTGCAACAATTGTGGAAAATGATCATAGTGGATGTTTTGAGTTGTTAACTAGTTTAGATTCATTTTCCAAAGCTTTCCTTGGCTTTCTAGTTGTTAGTCCAAGTGTGTTTATTGTTCTATATTAGTAGTATATTGTTCTAATTGGGTTGACAATTCAAATGTATTTCATGATGGAATGGATAGTCTTCAGAATAGACATAGTATCCTTGAGAGGAATAATGGTGTGATTATCTTCATCTATTATGGAACCATACAACTATAGGCTCATGGCTAAGTTTTTCACTTGTACTTTAAGGGATAGATCCTTCCAATAGTATTTCCCTTTACCCCCTTATTCTATTGATTGCCTTCAAACACTTTCCAACACTTCCATCCAAAAATTTCAAAATAATATTGGTCTTGAAACTTCTTTAACTGATTTAATGCATTGCATACAAAATGTTACATAAAAAGTTGGTGACTTTATTGGTGGAGTTAAATACTTGTATGCTCAAATATATTATCTTATGCATGATCATGAGATTCAATGCATATTGATTTATGATTAAAAAGATAATATAGGAATAAGATCCTTCTTAATAAGTATGCCTCCTTTTTGACGTCTCTAAGTAGTACTTCACCATTATTAGTAACAAGTGATCTAGCTTGAGAGCTCTACTGCAATGGCTCCTATTACTAGTGATAAGGGTGACATCAAAGTTGCTAATCAAAATAAAATTTCCAAGCCTAATCACATCATCAAAAATAAAGTCAACCTACATAGTTACTAATCACATGGCTACTCCTTCCAAATTTATAAATACTTTTTCCTCTTTGTATCATCTTAATACTAGGCACACTCCTTTTTTTGAACATTTAGCCACTATGATGCCTAAATTGATTCATCCTAATATTCTTAAACTTCCTACTATCTTTCTTGTAGACACTAGAAAACCAATTCCCATGCCATTTGGTTCAAATTATTTTTGTCAATACCATTGCTAGCTAGTTCATGACACTCAAAAGTGTTATGTTTTAAAAAATTCTAATAAAGACCTTATTGATTCCAATGTTATATCTATTGATGATGAGGTTAACATTACGAAAAATATTTGTTCACCTACAAATTAGAATTTGAAAATCTACAATGATTTTTTCCCTTCACATTCAATGAATTTCATTAATCAACATTCTTCCCCTATCAGTAATGCTAGTTATATTGATAAGGTATAATATGATAATCATGTGGTTAATCACATAATGTTGGAATTATTTAGAATAACTAAGAGGGGTGGGGGGGGGGGGGGGGTGTGAATTAGTTATCCAAGGTCCAAATGTAAAAATAATACTTTTCATAGGTTAGTGAACCCATAAAACATTTATACGTATGCATACATCCATAAGATTATGCAATCACTTAAAACTTGTAGGTTACTGTCAAATTAATTTGTAGAAATGAAAAGTATAAAAACTCAATTATTTACGTGGAAACCCAATTTGGGAAAAACCACTAGTAACATGCTACTTCTTTTCACTCTTTTGAAGTGATGCCCTATGAAAGGCCAACCCGGTTAAAAGCTACAATACATACTATTAAATGTGACCCAGTTAAGGGATTTCAATCACCCTATTAGAAGTGAGCCTTGTTAGAGGACTTTAGGCCATTCACTTGGAATGCTACCCTATTAAAGGATTTACAAATGACTATTAAGTCAACCTTAATCCAAAGGATTTAACCTAGACTGATACAATTATTAGAGAGTAACAATAATGCTTGATTTAATACAACTTACAACTTCATTTGCAAATTACATATCATAATATAGTCCTTCATTCTGCTTGACTTTCACTCATTATAGCTTTGATAGCTTGTTCACTCCTCAAGCATTTATCTCCTTAATCCTTCTTTCTTAACATGCCATTGCTGACACTTCTCTTAGGTCACTTGATGAAACAAAACCCTTTGATTCCTTGTCTCCCTTAGGTTCTCACACATGAAAATATTGCTTCATGACTAGATATTCCTATAAATAGGAAATTAAGATATTTTTCATTCATTCTCCATTGTCCAATTTAGGGTTTAGATGGGTTAGGTAGGATACAATGTATCTACACCATATTTCATGTCTATTCTAGAAACTTTCTCTAGAATCCACTTTGAATTCACCTCAAAATGGTTTACATCAAGTTTTGTGCCACTAGATCATCAACCTTATCCTCCTCATCGCTCACAAGTTTCAAGAAAAAAAACTTTTCAACTTATATTTGGTGAATCCATGATCTTTGACATAATGCAGTAGCTCAGCATTATCGATCTTTTGATGCCAGACAGACACTATGTTACTCGACATCCATTATAAAATCACTCAGCATCAACTAAAGTTTACTGATGCTCAGCATCAACTAAAATTTACTTGGAATCCACTATCTTTCTTGGAATCCACTATAATTTACTTTCACATAGCTCTAACCAACTTTCTACTCATCTAGTACTTACTTTGCTCAGCACCTACTATCCACTCAATCAATCTTGCAGAAAAACTTTGTATCACATGTTCTTCTAATCTTTCTTCATGTAGCCAACATTTATAACCTTAAGTAGATTATCAATGCATCATGTTATTATTGTATTAAGTGATCCTTGTACTTCATTACATAAGCATAACTCAACCTTTCCTCTAGGTGCTATTGTTATCTCTTATTGATCAAATCCTCTTCATCAATTAACTAAGTGATAGTACTTGAATCTTATAAGGGATTGTCTTACCAACAAATAGTAGGTTTGACATCAATGACAAAATAATGATTGAAACACATAGTCTTCTTCAACAATCTTTCTAATCAATGATCTTTTTAATCAGATTTCAACAATCTCCCTCTTTGGCATCAATGGAAAACCAAACTAATCAACCAAGTCAATTGAATGATGAACATCTTGTTCAACCAAACTAACTAGGTTAAAATAGTAAGACAAAACCAAAAAGAAAAGTTGTATCAAAATTTCTCCCTCTATCAGCAACTTCCATCTTCCCAATATGTTACAAAACTCTTTCTTATAGCTAGCTCTAAGTTACTCTATCTTTAACATGAGAAATTGTCTGATCTCCCTCTAAGATCATTAATACTCTCAACTTTTACAACTTTCTCCCTCTCTAATCAGTACATTAGTTTATGACTTTCTCCCTCTTATCTCTTGCACCTGATCAGTAATACTCTTCTTTTGATTTTGATTAGTTAATTTACTTTCTCCCTCTTTTACAACAATTCCAAAGACATATACACTTGTCATCTTCGATACATGTAGATATAAGCTTTTACAATTCCTTTAGTTTCTCCATTTTCTCCCTCTATAACATTATTTGTGATTGATTTGGAAATTTTAGCTCTATGATTACTGTAGGAAGTTCCTAAAGTAAGATCCACTACATCAATTTGTATTATACGAACATCAAATTATTTTATGCAAGGCACTCCTCTTGTTACTTAAAGAGCCTTTGATAGGGGTATCACTCCTAGTTTACCTCTTAGATACTCATAAGCATTCTTAGGTAATGCTTTTATGAAGATATCAACAATTTTCTCTTTTGTGCTAACATATTTCATCTTCACCTCTTTATCTTGAACTAATTCTCTTACATAATGATACTTGATAACAATGTGCTTTGTCTTTGTATGCATTACTATATTCTTTGATATATTGATAGAACTTGTATTATCTCAATAAAGTGTCACTGGATCTGCGATTTCTTCCTTCATTCCTTTGAGTAGCTATTTGATCCATACAATGTTTGTGCAATTGATAGTAGCAACAACATATTTTCCTTCAGCAGTAGATTGGGAAGCATAGCTCTATTTCTTACTAGTCCATGTAACTAGTCTTTTGCCTAAGAAAAATTCTCCTCCATTGGCAATCTTTCTATCATTAATGTTTCCAACCTAATCAACATTAGTGTAGGCTCTCAATTCAAACTTTTCATTTTTCTTGTAGTATAGACCAAACTCTTCCATTCCTTTCAAGTGTCTCATTATTCTCTTCATAGCCATTAAGTGATTTTCTCTGGGATTAGCAAATAATTTTGCAACTATCCCTATAGATAATGCAATATTAGGTCTATTATGTACTACATATTGCAATTTTCCAATCATAGACCTATATAATGTTTGTTTCACCTTAGCCAAATAATCATTCTTTGACAACTTGTGTCCTATCACCATAGATGTACTTACTGGTATGGAAGCATCTAGTCCAAATGTCTTCAATATTTCTCTAACATACTTTGACTAAGTGATGTATATATGATATTTCATCTGATATACTTGCAATCCCACAAAAAATTTGATCTTTCCAAACATAGACATTTTAAAGTCTTACTTCATTTGATTTGCAAAATCCTTACATAAAGCATCTTGTCCTCCAAATATGATATCATCAACAAATATTTCAGACAATAGAATACCTTTTCCTTTCTTTTTCTTCATGTACAAATTGTTGTTATCATTAGTCATTTCAAATCCAATCTTCACATGATAAGTATGAAATATCTGATACCATGCTCTTGGTGCTTGCTTTAGACCATGTTCTTATTGTTAGCATCAACAAATCCTTTTGGTTGTTCTATGTAGACTTCCTCTTCTAGTATGTCATTTAGAAATGTAGATTGAACATTCATCTGATAAACTTTGAAACCTTTGTATGTAGAGTAAGCAAGTAGAGTTCTTACTCCTTCCATTCTTGCAATAGGGGTAAATGTTTCTCCATAGTCAATTCCTTCTTCTTGTTCATATTCCTTGCAAACTAATCTTGCTTTGTTTCTTATGACTTCACCATTTTCATCTAGCTTGTTTCTAGATACCCACTTGGTTCCAATCACATTTTTGTCTTTTGGTTTAGGAACTAGACTCCATGTTTTGTTCTTCTTTATTTGTTCAATCTCTTCTTCCATGGCCTTGTACCAACCATCATCTTCTAATGCATCTTTTACTATTTTAGGTTCCTTTATTCTTAACAAACATGATTCACTTCTCAATCTATTTCTTTTCATTCACCTAGCATCTTTGTTTCCTTTAGCTTTAGAATGACTATGTACATTTTTGTTAGGTATTTCAGCATCTCTTTCATATCTGTTAATCTTAGAATCAGTATGTGTATCCACTTTATTCTATAACTCAATATTTGAATGTAACTTGGTTCTTGGGTGTGACTTGGCATTCACAAGGTGTGACTCAATAGTCACTAAAACTTGCTATTGGTTTCCAACTTGACTTGCAACATCTTCTTCAACATGCATTCCTTCATAAAAGTATACAAATGATTTGTATTCTTCTAGTTTTTTTTATAGGTTCAGCCTCATGTACTTCTATAAATTCATCAAAATTCACATTTTCACTTTCCACAATTTTGTTGGTGTTAGTATTTAAACACTTGTAAGCTTTACTTCTTGTGGAGTAACCAAGGAATACACCTTCTTCACTTTTTGTATCAAGCTTTCCATTTCTAACATCATTAAGAATGTAACATTTACTTCCAAATACTTTAAAGTATTTCACATTGGGTGAGTGTCCATACCATAATTCAAAAGGTGTTGAATGAGTACCTTTCTTGACTTGCACATGATTTAAAGTGTATACAACAATACTTATAACTTCTGTCATATATTTCAGAGCAACATTCTACTCCATCATGAGTGTTCTAGTACAATCCATTATAGACTTGTTTCTTCTTTGAGCTATTTGATTTTGTGGAGGGTTCCTAGGTGAAAATGTCTATCTTTTGATTCCTTTTTCATTACAAAACATCTCAAACTCATTGGATGTGAATTCTCCTCTATTTGATGTAAAAAATTTCAGACTCTTACCTATCTCTTTCTCAAATCTTTCGAAGTACCACTTAAACATTTGAAAAGCATCAAATTTTTGTTTTAGTAACATGACAATCATCATTCTAGAATAATCATCAACAAGTAACATAATGTAATTATCTCCTTTGTAGCTTTGCACATCAATTGGTCCAAAAAAGTTAGTATGAACAATCTCAAGTATTTCTTTAGAGGCATAAGCTTTACTCTTAAAGCTTGACTTTGTCATTTTGTCTAACTGACATTGTTTACACATTGTATTGTTAGGATTTTTCAATTTGGGAAAACCTCTAACTTTCTTCATGTTATTGATACTAACCAAGCTATCAAAATTAACATTACATAACTTGTTGTGCCATAGCCATACATCATCAAATCTTACAACAAGAAAAGTAGCATCCTCTATGTCAAGATAGAATAGATTACTTCTTGTTTGGTCACCTTTTCCAATCAACTTTCTATCAATATCATATATCTTAGCAATCTTGTTTTCAAATTCAACCTTACATCCCAAATTGTTCAGTTGTGATACACTCAACAAGTTATAATTTAATCCTTCAACATAGTAAGCATTATCACATGAAATCTTTTCTATGAGTTTAATAGAACCTTTTCCTTTTATCAAACATGATACATCATTACCAGATCTTATACTATTTCCTTCATAACAAATTAAGGTAATGAACTTACTTTTGTCTCTAGTCATATGATGTGAGCATCCACTATCAATGATCCATCTATCATTTTTGTTCACACAAGTCACAAGTGCAGTTAGCTCATCTTAATTAGATTCATCCTTCATTGCAACATACTCTACATCATCATGTTCATTAGATTTATTATTTGTTTCCTCTTCCACAATGTAGCATGACTTCTTGCCTTTATCTTTGTAATCTTTGCTATCATCTTCTCTTCTATTTTTGTACTTGCAACCACCTGTTTAGTTCTTCTTCTATGTACATCTAGTAGTAATATGACCAACCTCATTGCAATTTTAACAAATGATAGGTAACTTACCTTTGAACTTGTCTTTTCCTCTATGAAATATTTTTGCTAATAGTGCTTCCAATTGTTCAACATATTCCTCATCTGTATCACTATCACTAGACACATATTTTATCTTTCTCCTCTTCCTCTTCTTGGGCTCATCAGAGTTACTTAATAACAACTTAGCTTTGAAAGTAGATTCAAGACTTTCAAGTTTGTAATTATCAAAGTTAGATAGCTCAAAAGTAGCAAGTTTACCTACTAGACCTTCAAGGGTTAGATTATTCCTTGGAATACATCTCAATTCTTGAATTGCAAAAACTCTAATAGCATACATAGGTAATAGTGTTCTCAAGACTTTACTTAACATAGTATCATCATCTATCTGTCTAGTACCACCTTTTATTGTAGTAACATCTTCTTTTATCCTAGCAACATATTGAGCAATATTCTCACCTTCTTCCATTCTCATATCATCAAACATATCTCTGAGACTCTCAAACTTGGCTCTTTGAACATTTCTGTCTCCTCCATAGATATTGTGTAGGGCATCCCACATTTTCTTTGTAGTGTCACATCCTTTGATATCATAAAATTCAACATAGCTTAGGGTAGAGGAATCTCTAACATTACCTGATTGTGTTCTTTCTTCTTCTTCTTCATATCTTCACCAGTTAGGGCTCCTACTAGATCAACACATTCCACTGAAATGGTAGATTGTGCATGATCTCCAAGTCCTACAAGGTGCAGCTTCATCAAAAATTTCCATGTAGGAAAGTTATCTTTGTTAAGCTTGGGTACGTCTCTTTTCAACATCTTGATCTTTGTGCTTCTAGTACATTCAAACTAGTCCTCTTAAGTAGATGGCTTTGATACCAATTGTTGAAATTCTTTAGAATATTTTTTTTTTTTTTGCGGGGGGGGGGGGGGGGGGGTTGGCGAATTAGTTATCCAAGGTCTAGATGTACAAATACAACTTACAACTTTTCATAGGTTAGTGAAACTATAAAACATTTATACTTATTCATACATCCATAAGATTATGTAATCACTTAAAATTTGTAGGTTATTGTCAAATCAATTTGTAAAAATGTAAAGTATAAAACTCAAAAAATTCATCAATGCACTTAACAAAATGATTTACGTGGAAACCCAATTTGGAAAAAATCACCAGTAGCATGCTACTCCTTTTCACTCTTTTGAAGTGATGCCCTATGAAAGGCTAGCCCTGTTAAAGGTTACAATACACACTATTAAATGTGACCTAGTTAAGGGATTTCAATCACCATGTTAGAAGTGAGCCTTGTTAGAGGAATTTAGGCCATTAACTTAGAATTCCACCTTATTAAAGGCTTTAAAAATGACTATTAAGTCAATCTCAATCAAAAGGATTTATCCTAAACTGATACAATTCTTAGAGAGAAATAGTAAGCCTTGACCTGATACAACTTACAACTTCATTTATAGATTACATATCTCTGTTTAGTCCTCTATTCTACTTGACTTTCACTCATAGCAGCTTTGATAGCTTGTTCACCCTTCAAACATTCATCTCCTTAATCCTTCTTGCTTAACATGCCATTGTAGACACTTCTCTTAGGTCACTTGATGAAGAAAAACCCTCTGATTCCTTGTCTTCCTTAGGTTCTTACACATGACAATATTGCTTCATGAATAGAAATTCCTATAAATAGAAAATTAATATATTTTTTGTTCATTCTCCATCGTCCAATTTAGGGTTTAGATAGATTAGGTAGGATACAATGTATCTACCCCATATTTCATATCTATTCTAGAAACTTCCTCTAGAATCCACTTTGAATTTTCCTCATAATGGTTTACATCAAGTTCTATGCTACCAACTTATCAACCTTATGTTCCTCCTAGTTCACAAGTTTCAAGAAAACAAACTTGTCAACTTATATTTGGTGAATCCACGATCTTTAACATAATGGAGTAGCTTTGTATTATCAATCTTCTAATGCTTGACCCACCCTATGTTATTTCAACATCCATTGTAAAATCACTCAGCATCAACTAAAGTTTATTGATGCTCGACATCAACTAAACTTTACTTGGCATCCACTATCTCACTTAGCATCCACTAGAATTTATTTTCACTTGGCTCCAACTAAATTTTTGCTTGACTTGTACTAACTTTTCTCGGGACCTACTATCAACTTAGTCAAGCTTGGTAGATAAACTTTGTATCACATGTTCTTCTAATATTTCTTAGTTTAGCCAACATTTGTTACCTTAAGTAGATTATCAATGCATCATGTTACCACTGTCTTAACTGATCCTTGTACTTCATTGCATAAGCATAAATCAACCTTTCCTCTAGGTGCTATTTTTATCTCTTATTAATCAAATCCTCTTCATCAATAAACTAGATGGTAGTGCTTGAATCTTATAAGAAATTGTCTTACTAGGAAATAGCAGCTTTGACATCAGTGACAAAATAATGATTGAAACACATAGTCTTCTTGAACAATCTTTCTAGTCAATGATCTTTTCAAACAGATTTCAACAACATTCACCTCCTATTACCTTTAGCCAATCCGATATGTTCAAAGAACCTAATGATCTTATTTTTATTACTCCTACGGATTCTCATATGCCTTGTTGTGGTATTTTTGTTGACCCTTATTCCTCTATGAATGTCATCACTAAAGAGCATAATTTTAACATAGGGCTGTAGAAAGATACTAGTGATACATCTATTATGTGGATTCAAACTTGAAATAGTTTCACATATTTCCCTCAAGGTTCTATCAATCTTCTTATCACTCTTTCTAGTAGAGTTACTCATACTACCTTTATTTTGATTTCTACTTCTGATCAATTTCATGCTAAGCTTTGTATTTGATGAATCTCTTCTATGTAACATATAGCTTCTCCAATTAATAAGTGCATCAAATTTTCCTATAATGGAGAAGTTGTCACCATTAACCATTCTCTTTATAAACCTTCACATACTTGATATTATGTTAAGATTTATTTTTATTGGCCATATCTCTCTCAAAAACCACTAAAGCATCCTAATCATCTTTATTGATCCTATTAAAGATATAAGTAGAAAATATTATTGAGATTGGTCTTCCTAATATTGATCTATTTGTTTCTATCTTACCTACTACACTTATTCCTCTAAATACTTTGTTTGAACCTATATTACCTATCCAATTTATCTCCCTGACTACTATTTCTTATCCTATAGTTGTGTTGGAATTCTTTAGAATAATTGAGAGGGGGGTGAATTATTTTTCCAAGGTCTAGATGCACAATTAAAACTTTTTACAACTTAGTGAACCCATATCTATAAAACATTTTCATCATGCATACATCGATTAGATCATACAATCATTTAAACTTGTAGATTACTGTTAAATCAACATTACAAAAATGTAACCATGAAACATAACATATTCAATAACAAATTTGACATAATTATTTAACATGGAAACCAAATTTGGGAAAAACCAACAATAACATGCTACTCATACTCACTCTTTTGAAGTGATTCCTTGTGAAAGGCTAACCTTGTTAAAAGTTACAATGAACAATATTAAATGTGACATGGTTAAAGGATTTCAATCATCATGTTAAGAGTGAGTCTTGTTATAGGAATTTAGATCATTCACTTGGAATGTCATCCGCTTAAAGGATTTACAAATGACTATTAGGTCAACTTTAATCCAAAGGATTTACCCTAGACTAGTATAATGATTAGAAAGTAATGGTAAGGCTTGATCTGATAACAGCTTACAACTCACTTGTAGATTCCAGATCTCTAATTCAGTCCTCTATTCTACTTGGATTTCACACACTTAAGCTCTGATAGCTTGTTCACCCTTCAAGCATCAATTTTATTAATCCTTCTTGCTTTGCTTTCCAATGTAGTCTCTTCTCGTAGGTCACTCAATAAAGGAATACCCTAGACTCCTTTTCTTCCTTAGGTTCTCACACATGACAACCTTTTCTTGAAACCAATCATCTCTATACATAGAAAATTAAGATCTTTTTTCATTCATTCTCCTTCATCCATTTTAGGGTTAGGTTGGATTAGGTAGGACTCAATGAATCTAGCCGTCATTTAATTTCATTCCCTTCTAGTAAATTCTCCTTCAATCCTCTTTGAATTTGTCTCAAAATGGTTCATCTTGAATTTTGTGGCACCAACTCATCAAGCTTATCTTCCACATGGTTCACACAATCCAATAAATCAAACTTTCCAGCCCAAATTCATTGAACTCATAGTATTTCTCATAATGTTGACACTTGGCATTAACTTTCTTCTAATGCTCAACACATAATGAATTGCTCGACATCCACTATCAAAACACTTAGCATGAAATAAAGTTTATTGTTGCTCGACATCAACTAAACTTTTCTTGGCTTACACTATATTACTTGGCTTATATTGAAATTGTCTTTTTGCGGCTCCAACTAATTTTTTTCTTGGCTTACACTAACTTTTCTCAGCACTTACTATGCAGATTGTTAAGCTTGGCAGACATGCTTTGTTTAACTTGTTATTCTGAAATTAATTAGTGTACCCATCCTTTGCAACCTTAAGTAGTTTATCAATGTACTATACTATCACTATCTTAACTAATCCTTGTACTCCTTTTCCATATCATAACTCAACCTTTCATCTTGGTGCTATTGTTACTGCATTTGATCAAATCCTCTTCATCAATCAAACAAATGATAGTACTCAAATAAGCTAAGGAATTGTCTTACCAATAAGTAGAAGGTTTGACATTAGTGACAAAACAATGATTGAAACACATGTCATACTTGTATCAATCTGTTTTCAACAAGTTGTTCATTTTTTTGAACTTATAGTAGTTGATCCTAATCCTTCAAGTTTGTCTCATGAAACTATTACTAATGAACATGCTCATAGGTAGCATAAGAATTGTCAAGCTAAGGCCAACTCTCATGCTCTTTCTTCTCAAAGTTCATGTTTATCTCAACCTTTACCTTACTTTTATCAGCCCATGCTTGAACCGTCAAGGAATATATTAATCAAGGTAATATGAAAATGGACAAACATGATGTTATATGGGTATTTTAGATCCTATTACTCTTTCTATGGAACATACTCTTGATGTTGATTCTAATGCATATTTTAATTTTTTCTCTAAAAAGTAGTATGGAAATAAATTGAAACCAAAGTTAAAAGTTCAACAAATTAATTCAATAAAAACATATATGAAAAGGCCTACAAACTATAAGAAAATGAACTAAAAGAGATGTACACCTTGTCCTCCAAAAGTATTCAAATGTATAGATGACTAGTCCAAGATGAATGTGTTTTCAAAAATGTTTCTTCAAGCTTAAAATATAGATTCAACAATGGATGATGAGTATAATTTTGAGCATAGTATTGGAACTTTGGTACCTTTTGGCTCTCAAAATACTATAATAACTTTAAACTAGATTGTGGATAAATTGTGGAGGATGCAAGGTCAAATTTATAGGTCAATCTTGAAAGAAATGGTTGACCAATATGAAAAAAAAAAAAGATACTATGAAGGAGGGCTAGGATGCAAGAAGAGGTGAGTGCATGGATTGTACTTTTTGAAATCCTTAGCCTTACATTTTTCAATTATCACAAGGAAAATGAGTGTGAGGGGACAATAATTTTGGAGGGATAGTTATGTAAAAGAGGTGTGAGATTGAATTTAGTGTGCTCAGATGGAAGTAGGGGATGTGGCATGAGAGTGGACTTAGGGTTGAGTCAAGAAGTCTTAATCTCTACTTAAAATTGTAGAAGTGACTTATGAAGGTGACTAGGCTTACATAAGAGGGTGTTGAGGTTGCGATAAGAGGGTGATGTGGCTTAGATAAGATGGAGATGTGGATGGAAAGTATCTTAGGGAAATGAAAATAAATGGATTAATTAAATAAGTTCAATTATTTAATTAAATAATCTTATTATGGGTGCATGTGTTGGATTAGGTTAGACCAATGGGCTAAGGATGGGTTGAGGGCTAGTTGAGGTTTGATGATTTATTTAATTAAATTAATTAATCAAATTGGATACTTTGAATTAAATTATATTGTTTGTACACTTATTTAGTTTAATAGAGGAATATATAATTAATTAATAATTTAGACTATTGGTTTTTATTTGATTATTAATTGACTATAGCCAATTGATTAAATAGGCGATAACATAATAAATCAAATATTTAATATTTGATGCCTTAAGGGATGACTAAATAAGATTACTTAATTGTGTAATTATATTTAGGTGCCTATGTTTAGTAGTGATGATGAATACATTGATATGTATTATGATTTTACTAACATTATTTCCATGTAGATTAGACTCACATCTAGTGACAATAAAAATGACTCCCATCAAAGTGGTTTCTTGGATCTCATTGTGGTTCCCATTGCATTAGATGTTGTTCCTCTCGTGATTCACCATCTTTCCCCTAACATTTCAAACAAAGATGGGGTGCGGAGGAAGGGGGTCACATGGAAATCTTGAAGTGGACTTCTCTACCATGATAGGTTTTTGTGTTTTCATGTTGTGTTTCCCATGTGTTGTGCTTCTTGTTATATGTTTTGTAAAGATTGCTTTAGAAAATTCTTGTAGCTCTATTACTGCAAGAGAATAAAGTAATTAAATGTGTCATATGAAAATTTCTATTTGTATCTCTTCTCTTCTATATGTTTTTACAAGTTATATTGTATATGTGATAGTGTTCTTACGTGCACCCTTGCATAGTATTCTTAGGTTCTTAGAAAATTTTAGTTCAAATTCTATTTGGTATCTGTGTTGCTATCCAACCACGACTCTTCTTTGTTACTCTTATTCTTTGTTCCTCCATTGTTTTGTAGTTATAATTCCTTTGGGGAATTATGAAATTTTACACTAGATATAATATTACATATTATAATATGTTTATACTAAACCCATGGTTAGTATATCCCTTTGTACTCCTTTTATTCCATATTTTTATTCCCTTGATGTGTTCTTTCTTGTGGTCATCTCATAATGGAAACATTCTTCATGGATGCATTTATATTTTTGTTTAATCTATTTCTCCTATTAGTTAGTTTATAATTTCTTTAATATGGGGGGATTTATTCCTCTTGATAGCCCTTATTTTCACGGCGCTAAAGTTTTGGAGTTTTATTGTGAAAATACCTTGAAATGTGTTGTATGGTTAGGGTTTGTTCTATATTGTTGTCAATTTTTTGGTGAAAACCCTAACCTAATAAATTTTTCCCTAGCCTAGCTTGGAATTTTTTCCCTAAGAAGGATATTGTAATATCCTATGGATTATTTGTTTACCTTGTCATGGAAAAATTTCTTAAATCTAGGATCAATTTTAACCTTTACCCTATGTATTGTGTTCAAGTTCAGGTGGAAGATTGTATGTCTTTTTCATATTTTCCATCTTACATTACAATATTATGATTGAGATTTTAGTATCTAGTTGCAAGCCAAAATTTGCCCTCTTTTGATGTTACAAAGTAAAGGTTAGTGGAGGTTCTTAAAGGAAAAGTGTTGATGTTCGAATCTTACATTATCCCATATAATCATAGCATCAAGGGTGTGTCTTTTGAAGTTTTTGATATTACAATCACACCATATCATTTCATCATAAGTGTCTTATGGTAAATGGAAAGTGATATAGTGTTATGATAGGCTGAAAGGTGTATGAGCATAAAGGCTCAAAAGGGAACTCTCAACCATACAAAGGAAGGAGGATCATGAGATGATGAGGTTTTGAAGGGTTACAATCTTACAATAAATGAAACATTGCATAAGCGTGAGTGTTCCTAGAGAGAATTTTGAATCTACAAAAATGAGGGGATCATAATATCATAAGCAAGGAAATGTTAAATGATACACTAATGTAAAGTGGGGCCCCTTTCCTTTTGGATTTAAATCATTGTAAGATCATGCATGTTCTTAACCATTGATCAGATAGAGATCAATGCTTGTTGCATTCCCACATTTCACAAGTGTCCAAATTTTAACTAAAGAGGGGAAGTGACAAGATGACACATGGAAATTAAATCTTCCAAAAATATGAAGAGCAATAGATTTTGAAATCCTAGGAGAAAATAGTGAAGGTTTTCAAAGCCATAAAATATAGGTGAGCGTATGGTCATAAGGGATAACATAAAGTGAATCCAAGAGTCTCCATAGTTACCATAAATGAGAGATAACAACCAGCATATGATTGAGAGGTAAAAGAAATGGTTAAGAGATAACTTCAAAAGCTATAAAGAGGCTTAGTTAACTACAATCAAGAGATTGTAAAGAAAGAGAAGGTGAGATTTGATGTTATCGAAAGGCTATAATCATATGGACTATGATACAATTTTGGTGATGCTACAAAATGGTTTATAAAATTCTAATCATAAGTTTGCAACTCCAAAATAGACATAGCTTTCAGTGTTTTGATCTTATGATAAGTTGTGGCTCGTAAGATAATAAGAAATTGAAGAGGCCTTTTCAAAGATAAGAAACATGATAAAGTGTAAGATTGTAATTGTGAAGAAGATATTTTAGATGATGCCCTGATGTTGCAATAAACTCTGGATCATGAGATTATAGAAGATTTGAAGGGAATCCTAAATCATGGGATAAGTAAGTGATTGTAAGATCATAAAAGCTAAATTCTTTGCTAAAGATGATACAAAGGGTTTCAATTTTAAATTGAGTTGCAAGATTGTAAGAATCCTAAAATAAGACATGAAAACACATTTTCCTTTTTCTGAGCTAGAAAATGATAAAGAACTCTCAACCAATGAAATTTCAACAAAGAATAAAGAATGCAAAACTAGATAGTTATGTCAATGCTCCATTAAGGTAATATAAAACACTGAGTTTAAAGCTCATGTATGTAGGAATTCAATGCATAGTGTTAGTTAATGAAGTACACACAACATAAACAAATTATTAAAATAGTAAGAGGTTATTATTTGCAAAAAGAAAAGATTTCCAGCAGTTGCAAAGTTTTCAGTGTGAAGGATTCATAGTTTTTAGTGTTAATTGTAGAGTTTTAGGATTTTAACTTACAACCAAGATGTCTAATAAAGAAGTTGATGAGACGTAAGCCACTAATATGGAAATTACAAAGACTTATACTTCCAAAGGATGGAAGACTACTAGGAAGAGATAACTAGTTGAATGGATCAGGTTGTTTCCAGGATCCTTGAATGCCATCTCTATGAATCAACATGATTTCCATGACCCTTATGCATTTTGTAGGGATTCTATTTTCCTTGGTGTTAATGGTTATGAGTTGTTCAGGTATTTCTATCACAATGGAATGGATAAAATACCTATTTGCAATCCCTAGAAGAAATATCTGGCAAAACTCATTTTTCTAGAAGTATTCATAGATGTTGATTTGGTAAATGCTTTGATTAAATCATATAATCCAGCTATCAAATAATTTCATAGACATAATGGAACCATTCTATGCACACTAGATCGTGCTTCTTTCATAGCAGCTTTTGGACTAGGTGGTACAATGAGAAAACCAATAGACTTGATTGAACTTCAAAGGAAGTTTGAAAGAAATACTAAGGCTTACACTAGGAAAACTATGTTACAACACATTCCCATGGACCTAAAGAAGGTAGAATATTATTCGAGGAAAGTAGACAAGAAGATGCCCTTGGACAAGTTAAAAAATTATTGTGTGAAGATAGTGAATGGTATCCACAAAGTTGTAGGCAAAGATGGATTTGATATGGTGTATAGGATAGAGTACATTGTGGCCAAAGATGTACATGATTCATATCATGGTGGATAGTATGATTATGTAGATTATATTCCTATGAATATAAAAGAAAATATTGGGCTAGCACAGAGTGGATAGATGGGGAATTTCAAATTCTAGCACTATTCATTGCTGATGCATTTAATTTTATAGAAGAATGTGGGATATATTAGCCCAGATTTCATTGATCACACCTCTGATGCTAATGGAGAGTTGCCAATTCAACTATGGATGTGGGTATGTGATAGTTCTTATCACTACTATGATTATTTTTCATTTTAAAACAATTTTACCTCTATAATCATGAAAATGCTAGATCCTAGTTTCTTTAGCACTCTAGAGACACTAATTTTTTTTATTAAGACCAGCCCTTCTACCTAAAAATAAGAGGATAGACTACAATTGGGGAGAAATATTTTTGTTCCCAATATTTTCCCTCATGAGAGTCTATGGTTTCCCTTAACCTCCACATATATTGCCAATACATATCCCTCCTAGACTAGCCATCATTTAATTCAAATGGTAGTTGATGATTGTAAACAAAGAATACCTAGGGCTTAAAGTGCATAAAGGAAATTTTTTGTAGATGCTTTAGAATAGGAGACTTTTCAATTGTAAAAGAATCTTCAGATCAAATGCATTATTTCCTCCATCACTTTAATTTGTCAACTAATCCCTATAGAATCTATGACCTAGACAATTGGATGAAGAACACCTTGAAAGAAATTATAAATACGTGTTTCCAAGTACAAAAGAATTACCCCATGAGGACCTAATTCCTAACATTGTAGCCTAGGTAAAATTGCTAATAAGTTGGAAAAATTTGATGATATTTTAAGGGTAGAAAGGGAGATGAAGAAAGAAGACCCAAATTTCAAGTGTTTTTATATGGATATCCCTCATCCATAGAGAATAAGTAAAATGGTCAATGATCTTGTTGAGATCATGGCATAAATACTTGAAGGGACAATTGGAGAAGAGGAAAGGTTAAATCCTAATAGCCTTGAGCCAGATGTAAATATGGAAATTGAAGAGGATGAACCTGCTGAAGCATCACGGGTTACCAAGGGTAAAAAAAGGTAGAAGGTAGTCCATATATTTGAAAAGATGAAGTAGAGTACATTGTAGATTCTACCTAGAAGAAACCAATTTTTTTTTGATATGAGGTAGAGTTATATACAGGATAGGGTCAATGTAGTAGAGAACTCTCTATCTGACTTAGAATTGATAGTAGCAAGATTGGATGACAGGATCATCCAAGCTCATAAATTTATAGAGGATGATGGCTTCATCAATTCCACTGAGTTTAAAAGCTTCCTCTACAAAAAAAAAATAGAGTGGACTAGTTTTGAAAATGAAGCTTGGAGAATTAGATGACAAGAAGCAAGAATTGGTTGAAAAGCTCTATGCCTATGATAAAAAGAGTGAGGTGATGACTCCTAAAGAGGCTAGAGATCTAGTACATAGAAGTGATATGTTTCTAATGCATGGTTGGGATTTGGAACAAGATTTCATGCTTGATCAAATAAGAAGACAAGAGAATGCTATCTTTTATGAAACATTTAGAGCTGGTGAACTTCAAAGGGGATCAAGATTTAACATTGATTTGAAGTCTCTAGCAGTGTGGAACATGTCTCCTACAACTAATAAGCCTAAATTAATGGATGTAAAAAGAAAAAATCAAGGAAATATGATAGTATGGACCATGCAGGGTACCTTAGGTGTGGAAATCTCCAAGGCAATGCAACATTTCTCATTCATGAATGAGGCCAAAGTGGAGGAGATAGAGACAAGAATGGCTAGATCATTCCATGACTATATAGATTTCAAAAAACCCTATGAGGAAGAGATTAGGAAGAGCCATGTCTATAAATAGGGGATAGATGAATTGGAAGTGAAAGCTCAAGGGTTAGAGGAAGAAGTTATATCTTTGAAAGAGCAACTAACTAATGTAGAGAAAAATAGGGTATAGGGCATCCATGAATAACCAACAATGGTCATAGTGGAAATTTCCACTCAAACTATAGAAGTAGAGAAGGAAGAAGTAAAGCCCAGAAGGATTAGCATTAATGCTTCATCTCCATAGAAAGGTGGTGAGGTAAGGACAACTGACTTGAAAAGCATGATAGGCCATAAAGTAGAAACTCTTAAAAATATATCTATATAGGCTCATGCTCTTTTTATCTCTTTACAAAATGCTAAGCATGTTTTTAATGAAGTACTTGCACAACTATCACCAAATTTTAATCTATGGGGGGCATATGTAAAATTCTTAGAGAGGCTAATCATGTTGATGGCAAAGAAGCCAGACCTTCTTGATAAAATCATCATAGTAAAAGAAGGCCTAGAAACAATGAGAGAACTAATAGGCTTCTTTTTAGGCAAGTTGCAAATTAAACAAGGTAAGATAAAAATCTTATCATAGGCGATTGAGCCATGCATTCCTCCAATTTTGGATGCTGATAGTAAACTAAAGGACTAGAAAGAATGGTCAGATTGTTTCAGTACAATGCTAACTCAAGTAGGCACAACATCAATTTTTGAAGATGATAGTGATATCCATTTTAATAACTTTATTGATTCATTAGTCAAGATTGAAATAGACTTGAATAAAATTTCATTAGAATCAAGGGCTATACCAGATGCTAGGTGGAATAAGGAAACAAAGGACTTAGATGAAGTTAAAGGCACTGAATGACCCACAAAAAAGGAGATATACATTTGGGAAGTAGTTTGAGAAATCAAGGCTCTCCCAATAGGAAGCAGTTGAAGTGATACAAACAAGGTGGCAAAAGAGACAAACGAAAGGCAAGGAAAGTGACATATCACTAAAGACAAATAGAATTTAGTGAAGATGGCTACAAAAAGTGGCACATGCCAATATTGCAACTACATCTTAATTTTGATTAAAGTATATAGAATGTTTATAATGTAACATTATAGAAATATATTTTTATTTTCTTTCCAATAGAATTTTGACATTTGTCCTCCCATCTGAAGCTTGTTGCAATATTTCCTATAAAAGGATTTTCAAGATGTGGAGTGATTACCTGAAGTTTGTATAATTTTTAGTGTTTGTGCTATTTTGTAGTTGGTCTAGTTTTTGTGTCAATTGTATATTGTTCCAAATTTGCAATCTAAGAATACAATTGAATCTTGAATGGTAGATTTGGCATGTCTTGAGTTATTCTTGAGTTCACACCAATAATGTATTATTTTCAAATATTATTAATACAAAGAGGGAGTTTTGAATATATGTGTCTCTAAATTATATCTCCATTATCAAATGCTAATTATTTTGGGATTGAATGAGAAAAGTTCATGCAATTTAATGTAGCTGGGGTAGGTTGTATGTCAGTTTATTGTTTCTTTTAATTCAAAGAATTAAGTAAATGCTTCCATAAATTGACAGGGTTTCTAGTCATATGAGAGGGATATCATAAGAATGAATTGTAGGGTTATCAGTTGATGAACTTAATTGCAATTAAATTAAATAGGTAAATTATTTAGTGGTGTGACTCTATATAGAAATGGACAAAGAATTGATCATGAGTTGTAATACAAATTGATGCAATTCTCTAGTTACACTAAGCCCATACAAACTAAAACCAATATTTACTTTTCTATAATGAAGAATTAAACTAGTGGTCAGTGCTTATTTGTAATAGTTTTCCTCTGAGTTATAGCTAGCTACTATAATCAGGGAGTTAATTGCAAATCAAAGAAGAATGTTGACCATTTCCTTCTATAGGGGATAGATCTGAAAAGAAGAGTGTGAGTGAATGAGTTTTGAGGAAGAATATCAAAATAACCAATCATTTCCATCCCTAAGGTGCACCTACCTTGGCCCTATAGAGTCTAAAGTGTAGAAAACCCTTATGAGCTTTGTTGAAGTTGGTCTGGATCTGTTAGAATCTGAAAAGATTAATAACCCAGAAAACTAGTGCAAAGAGTAAATATCTAAACTATGAATGCAAATGATACAAAATCAAAATAGCATCATAGAGTTAGTCTCCAAGAGAGTAATGCAAATGCTGGAAGCAAAATAGCATTAAGAGGACGCAAAAACAAGAGATACAAATACAAGCCAGGTAGCATGCTTATATAGGCAAGGAAGAGAGAGGAGGTGGCAACACCAACCAATGAGGAGCAACCATCTATCGGACTAAAGATAGCAAAGTATCTTCTCAAGATAGCTAATGGATGCTCACATGTAGGAAGGTGACACCTCACAACCATTCAGCTAATAAGACATGCTTTATTAACCTAGGCGATATTATTAAAAGTGTAGGAAAAACCTAGAAAAATAGGAAAAAATAAAAAACTACACTAACACCCCCCCATAAGCGAATCTTAGGTGGATGTAGAAATGGGTCCCGGCAACGAGGCCATGTTAGGTACCCAAGTACAATGCAAGAAGATGCAACCTCTGAAAGTGGGGAAAGAGAGAAAACCACAAGGGAAAAACCCTCCCCCAAAAAGAGGTAAGAACCTAGTGAAGAACTGAAGAAGTCTCCCACTAGGGAAATTGTCCCCTAAAATAGGAACAAGGAGTGATCATGAAGAAGCAGCATCACTGAAGCATGAAGAACCACAAAACTCTGTCAAAATGATGATCTGTAGAACCCCCATGGAAATAGAAGGCATGAACCATCAACCAAAGGAACCTCCATGGAAATAGAAGGCACGAACCATCAACCAAAGAAGCATAGAACAACAATATAACCTCCCCTTAAGGTAGGTGAGGTGACAGGCAGCTGAAAAGATGGGCCAAAAATCTCCTACAACACAGGAGCCAAACTCATCGAGAGTGAGGTACAAACACAAATAAAAGCATGTGTCATCGACACTACATGAGGAATTAGAGAAAGAGAGCCTATAAATGGCAAAAAACTATCCCCCCCATGGCACTTTATATAATAGTGCGAGTACAACGAATCACAATGATGAAAAGGATCCCAAAACGCAAGAGTGGCACTTTATTTCAGTGCGTTGCATAAAGATGCTTACAGTGAATATCAACAATGATCAGAAAAAACATAAGGCTGAAACAAAAAAAATTAAAGCCCAAAATGAAGCAACTGAAGCAACAAAATCGATCTCCGGAGCTGAAACAAACAGAATATCCACCAGAATGCTAAAATGCAAAAGACTAAATAGGATGTGTCTGGAACAGAATCTGGAACAACAACCAGCATCACTGGAAAGAGCACAGAAAGAGCTTTCCAACGATATAAAGAAGTCCAAAATTGGAGATCGAAAGCTCAAGATACGCCTCTCGGAGTGCAAAATAGAACATCCGACTTCGACTGCCATAACAGGCAACCAAACTGAATCAAAACTCAAAAACACCTGTACCGACATCTCCGTCTCGGAACCAGCTTTCCGGCACTTTTTTTTGGATCAGAAAAATACCTCCATATGCAAAATTTATGGCCAAAAAACCACAAGTAGGTCTTGATTTCAATGCATTACAAACCCTCATGTAGAGCATATGTTAAAAGTGAAACTTGGGCACAATAATCAAGGAAACGAATAGCACCACTGCGATCTACTCAAAAAATTATGCACTTTCAAAAAAAGAATCGCCTCCATATGAGGTCGTATGAGAAAGTTATGATCCTCCGAAGTTTCCAAAACAAGAACTGTGCACAATCACGACTGAGAATCTGCAATTTCTGAAGAATTCATGCATGAAAATCAAAAAATAACTCCAATAGTGGATAGAGCACAAAAAAATAGCCAAGTTCATAACAAGAATCATCAAAATCGGAGTCCGTATGAGCAAGAACGAGACATTTGAAAACTGCATTCAAATCTGCGATTGCCAACGGAGAGGGGTATGGCTGTAGCTTTGCATGCTCGATTCTAAAAAATATACAGCTTGCATGCAAAATCTAAAAGATACCCAGA
Organism: Cupressus sempervirens; assembly: GCA_028749045.1. Lineage (NCBI taxonomy): Eukaryota > Viridiplantae > Streptophyta > Pinopsida > Cupressales > Cupressaceae > Cupressus > Cupressus sempervirens. Next base: position 211,178,065 of record CM053786.1, on the reverse strand, counting down.
TGGTTTTTTGGGGCTGCAAACAAAACCCAGAAAGCGTTTTTCTTCCAGATGAACAGAAGATGTTGCTGTAGTGTAAATCAGACGCCTTTAACAGAAAAAAACGGCTCCAAAAATCAAAAAACGACCCCAGCAACCAAAATTTGACATGCAAATGCTGGATCAGCTTCTCAAGTCCATCAATGGCATGCTGGAACTTGCAAAACTGATTGAAAACTCCAAATATGCAAGCTGGTTGTCAGATTTGAGATTGAAACCCCAGAGAAAAACTGTTTTTGTCAAAACTTTTCTTATTCTCAAGATCATCCAAAGATGCAAGAGAAGAGCATACTTCGTTTTTCAAAAAACTAAAATAAAGTTTATTTGCCCCCCCTGAATCTCTCAAATAAGGAAACTAAAATCTACTCTTGCACATAGAAAAGCTCTGATACCATGTTAGAATCTGAAAAGATTAATAACCCAGAAAACTAGTGCAAAGAGTAAATATCTAAACTATGAATGCAAATGATACAAAATCAAAATAGCATCATAGAGTTAGTCTCCAAGAGAGTAATGCAAATGCTGGAAGCAAAATAGCATTAAGAGGACGCAAAAACAAGAGATACAAATACAAGCCAGGTAGCATGCTTATATAGGCAAGGAAGAGAGAGGAGGTGGAAACACCAACCAATGAGGAGCAACCATCTATCGGACTAAAGATAGCAAAGTATCTTCCCAAGATAGCTAATGGATGCTCACATGTAGGAAGGTGACACCTCACAACCATTCACCTAATAAGACATGCTTTATTAACCTAAGCGAGATTATTAAAAGTGTAGGAAAAACCTAGCAAAATAGGAAAAAATAAAAAACTACACTAACAGGATCTAGGATTAATCCTATTGAATATGGATCTAGCTAGTCCTTAGGCTTGTTTTTTTATCTTCTCCTTCCTGGTATTGGATTTAGAACAATATGGTAGTTTTAAAACACCAATGCCTCTCACTTTTGAACACCAGTACTTTGATAATTTAATCTACCTTACCGAGATACCAATAATTTGTAGGGGCTTGATCTTTATTGTTTTCTTTGGATCTATTTCTAGACTACTAATGGTTTGGGAGACCTAATACTTTGATTTGATGCTTCTTTGGATTATTGAAAATACTAGAAGCATGATCTTGTTTTTGATCCCTTAAGGACACACACATCCTTATACCTAGATCATTTTTTAATTCTTCTTTTTGGGACTGTTACCTCTGGTTTTACCGCCAAGGATTTAGATTCAAACGCATGACTTATTCAATGGTTAGTCTCGGAGTAAGTGTTTTAATGTTACAACCTACAAGTTCTTGCCATCAGATCTAAGCAGACCAACGGTTGGCACCATCGGGCTATAAAGAAAATGCACGATATTTATGATAGTGCGATGATGCCCTGAGGACACGTTACAGAGGTGGGTCTAGTGTTTGGCGGGTCAAAAAAGTTCCATGGTGCCTTGTCCGCTATGTCGCTATTGCATATCAGCCGAAAATCTCCATAGCGACATAGCGCTTGGCAGAAATAGTCATGGCAACAAGTTTCAATGACCGATGTGATCAAGTGTTTCGGCGATGAATCAGGAGAAACCACGTGTGCCAGGTCAGAGTTCCTGTCGGCACAGCTAACACAGTTGGGGCTTACGTTCACCACCGTCGGATCAACTCAGATCAACGGTAAGAGCCATCACACTATGGAGGAGTTGCGCGAGGGTTATGACAGTGACATCACGCCCTAGTGATGTGTGTCAGGTGGGGCCATGTCTCAAAGCGATGCCAGGTGTATCGACATGTAGGGTAAAAGCATGAGGTATGACGAGTCCTCATGATCATCAGATTTGGTCGCATCAACGGATGGCACCATCTCGCTATGGTGAAGATGTGCAAATTTTATCATAGTGACATGGCGACCATCCGCCACGTGGATCGACATGGGCCAGGTCTCACCAAGGATTGCCAGGTGTCATTCAGGGTCTGGTTGCAAGTCGCAGAGTATGGTAGGTCAAAGGTTTTGTGGCGATGGGTAGACAGGTTCACGGCCCGGAGGTTTCAAAAACACGGCGAGGCGCTATGGTGCCAAAGGAAAACAAATGCATTTTTCAATGGCGACATAGCACCCAAACGGAAAGTTCACCGTGGCGAGGAAGGATCAGGCAGATGGGTCCCGTCGGTACTCTGCAACATAATTTTTCAGCCTGGCAACAAGATAGCGAATCAAATGGGGACACATGTAAATCTCAAGGCACACTGTTAGGGGGCGCTATATCGCTATGGAAATTTGGTCTCAATTTCTACATAGCGACATGGCACCTAGCTGACACATGGTCGCTCTGCAGATTAGGTCTTGGGTTGCCAGCTGATGTTTCATCGAACCAAATAGGGAAGTGCCATGTGTGTATGAGTCAGTGCACAATGTACAATAGGCCTAGTAGTCTTAGAAGGAATGGAAAGTCTTCACGATCATCGGATCCGCAAGGATCTAAGACTGGCACTGTCTCGCTATCGAGAACTGCCTAGGAGTTAACATCGGTGACATAGCGCCTATGTGCCATGTGTCTTGGCAGGGCCACATTCCATGCTGCCAGTGCAATCAGATTTAAGTGACCAACAGACCAACGAGGAGACGTCATGTATCAACGGGCCCGGCGAATCACGAGAAAAGGAGGGTCGCAGGAGGGAGAGTTTTGTGACTGTCGGATTAGAAAGGATCGACGGCAGGCGCTATCTTGCCATGGCAAAGCTGCGGGTTTTTTAGCATAGCGACTTGGCACCCCTTTGCCACATGTTGGTGGGGTCAAGTCTCACCAAGATGCGTCACTGAGGTGGTGCCAAACAGGATGGGCCCAATCGCAGATTGGAGGGTCCGCGGCGAATCAAGAATTGCCACATATGCCAGGTCAGGGCACAGACATGTCGTGGGACCAGTTCCTTGATGCAACCAGCACGTTGCAAAGGTGGGTTCTACACCGTTAGATCTACAGAGACTAGCGGTAGGTGCTATCTCGCCATGGAGAAACTGCATGAATTTTATGATGGCGACATAGCGGCCATGCGCCACGTGTCCTGGTGGAACCATGTTTCATACAGTTGGCGCAGTAAGGACTAAGCGATCGTCGGACCAATGGGGAAGTGCCACATGTTCCATGGGCCCAGTTATTTACAAGGGAAGAGGTTACAGAATGACGAGTCTCCATGATCATTGGATCGAGGCCGATCGATGGTAGGCGCCATCGCACTATGGCGGAGATGTGCGAGGGTTACATTGGCGACACAGCGCCTTGTCAACACGCGTCCTGTCGGTGCAGTCTAGGATGGCAGTTGGCGGCTAGTGTAACCGTCACAGTCATGATAATATTTAGGGTGGCGCGGTTGGTCGAATGAAGGGTGGTCGACCGCGGGAGGACCTCCAGGTGGCGAAATAAAGAAATGCAATTGGCCCACGCGGCCTAGTTGACGCATAGGGAGCTTGGTTGACCTTTTGACCTCGATGGATTCATGAACCAGGAGGTGAGGATAATCGATTTTGCCATGCGATCTAATCTCCATGATCAATCTCAACCTGCCAGAGTAAATGTAAAACACAGAATAACACTCCATCCATCCGGTCGATCCATCTACCATGTCAGGGAATGTTGTGGCACCGTTCCTATCTTCTCCAGGCTCTTTCTCAGAGGGATATCAGATTTATTGGTATGCAAGCCATGTTCAATCAGATCTTTGATTGGATTCTCAGGATGGAAATTTAATGCCAGTAGGTGAGAAGTGAATGTAATGCAAAAATCTTCAGTTATGCCTAATCTATAAAGGCAATTTGGTGATCTATTTTTAGGGTCGACTCTTCCTGATTTTCACTACTACTACTTGGAGACTTGTAGTGTAAAAATCCCTTTGTCTCTGAGTTAGATAAGCATCCTGTATCATCTCTTTCAGCCATCAACATGTATGTGCATCATTTTGCCTCTCATTGATGTATTGTTGGGATCAGTCGTCTGCATACTGTATCTATCTTTGGCCTATTGAATAATATACAAGCGATATCTTCTTTTCCTGGTGTTATTCAGTTGGTTTCCTGATCTATATGTGGTCGTTGATCGATATAAGTCTGAATGAACGTATGACTTTGGATGTTACTCTAGTTCTGTAGTGCATATATGGGCAGAAATGAGTCTGAACACTCTATTTTGGTGCATCATTGCCTTAGATTAGACTAGGTAGATTTGTTGTCATGCTCTCTTTCTCCTTTTTCTTTTGAGAATAGATAGGTACGCCCTGACAGTAAGAGGAAGCCGGCCTTCTCCGGAGACTCAACCTCATAGTTCAAGTCCCACAGCTTGGAGGTTGTTTCCATGTTTCACTAGGTTGTCCTCATGCATAGGCCTTGGACAAGGGTGCAAACCTAAGTGAAAACAATTTTTGGCACGCCCGGTGGGACACACATCAGAAGATTTCCAGTCTACCAGTGTCAAGAAGAAAGAATTCTAGAGATAAATGCTGAAGAAGTAGTGCTGGCTTCAGTTTTCAAGCCTTCAAGAGGCTGGTTCTTCAAGTACTTGGCAACTCCAAACATCAAAAAGTCTGGTTCTAGACCAAGTTTGCAGTAATTCATGCCCAAGACTGAAACAAGGGCATCTTCTAGAGGTAAATTTCAATATCAAGAGCTTTCTCTTTCAAATCCTAGGAGAGGAAGGACTAGAACTTCATTATCACTAGTTAGGCGTAGAATAATAGTTCAAATACCTGTAAGATCTATCTCTACTCCCCCTACTGTTCGAACTCAGCCTAGATTGCCATCAACACTCATCAATAGAACACTTGTTTATATGGCATAGCCAAGAGTTCATGCTTTTGCCACCTTTAATGGTAGAAGTCCTCTGTTGTTAGCCCAAAGACATGATATACCAGTATCTGCACTAAAAAGTATACCTAATTTTACTGGTGAAACTTCTATTTCCCCTCTAGAGCATATCCAAGAAGTAGCGAATGTCTGCAATATTCATGTTATTATAGAAGATGATGTTGCCGTCAGACTTCTAGCCTCATCTTTAAAAGGAAAAGCATTACAGTGGTATAGAGGCTTAGCTCATGGTTCCATAACTGATTGGGATGGACTAGGAGCAGGATTATGCAAACATTTTGAGGATAAGAGTGACCATTTGTCACTACTAGAGCAGCTGACTACAATAAAAAGAGCCCCCCATGAATGTATGACTGATTTTAATTATAGATTCCAAAAGACATGGGATAGAATACCTACTATAGTGAAACCTACCCTTGGTAACGCCTTCTTGCATTACCTTAGAGCTTTCAACAGTGACATTGCCACCACAATCCAAACTATAGGAGGAGATACATTACCGAATGCTTATGAGACAACTATAAAAGCTAAGAATATCCTAATACAAGGTGGGAAGTTGGCTCCAAGGCCTCCTATGCGTTTCTTTTCTGATGTTCCCAACTACCAGCCAGAAATAGTCCCTATTCCTACAATTTCTATGTCACAAGCCCTTACTCCAGTTCCCCAAGCTTCCACATCCTCAAACGGAAGAGAGGAACTCAAGGAAATGCTCCAAGGTCTAGTGCTGAATATAGATAAAAGAGAGAGGACTCTAGATAAAAAATTGCAAGAGCAGGGGAAGGAGTTGAAGGACTAAGGGAAGAGATTAGAGGATATTTTTTCTCTAATACAAAAAATGAGTAACAAGGTGGTGGCCTTAGAAAGGAAGCAAGCCCAAAGTGGCCCCCCCAATTACAACATCAGGCTCTAAGTGGTGGTAGGCCTCCTAATCATTGGAATAGCTCTTTTGATCAGAATAGGAAAAATAGTCATGCTGCTGCTTCAAGCTCAAATCAGAGTAGAGCTTTAGTTCCTCAAAATAACTTAGCCCAAGATCAAGACTTCTGTCCTTCATGTAACTATTCTTATACCTACTACCTATGTCAGAAAGCAGAATCTTATTTGGCCCTAACTATCCAGGAGTCTGCAGTAAAGCAATCAAACAAGGAAGATCATCCCAAGGAGGCCTCATATGTTCAGAGGCAAGGTGATTTCTCTTTTATGAATCACCAGATGGAGGAGCATTGTAATGTAAACCAGGATTTCGTTGCTCATAACACAAGAAGCAAGAGGAGAGCTATGGAACATACTTCCCCCCTTTCTCCTGAGCAGGCCTCAACTTTGAGTGTTATACCTCATACACAAAAAGAAAATGAGCAGACAAACACTTCACAATAGCAAAGGCAAGGTCCAAGAAAGGAGGATGCAAGTGATCCCTATGTTGCTTCATCTAGGCCTCTCATGGGTATAGTTCCCAAAGTTTCTGCCAAAATTCCTAATGCACCCTTGAGTGTGGTAGAGAAAATGAAGAAAACCAATGTAAGCATTTCCATGTGGGATGCAGTTGCCACCATACCAATGCAGAAAAGGATGCTGCAGCAAGAATTGGAAAAGATTGAGCCCAAAGATCAGTCATCTACCATGGAGGGTGACACTAGTTTAGTACAACCATCAGGTGACATGGAGAAAAATACAAAGGTTAGACCTCCTCCATTCTATGTTTCTCTGATTATAGGGGGCAAGTTAGTCCATAATTGCATGATAGATTTAGGGGCTAGCAGCTCAGTAATGCCTAGGTGTGTTGCTGATGCTTTAGGAATGAAATATGAGCCCATTATTAGGGATGTGTTACAACTAGATGGGAGTACTGTCAAAACTATAGGCATCCTTAGGAATGTGGAAATGGCCCTACATGTATGCCTTGGTTGTACTGTGATTCAAGACATATCTGTATCTGAAGTCAAGCCCTATTTTTCCATCTGTCTTTCAAGAGACTTCACTACCCAAATAGGTGGATTCATATCTACTGATTGGTCTTATATGTCATTTAAGACCAGATATGGGGCCAATGCTTCAATTAGAGCAGAACCTCAATCCCTTCATCACACTGAACCCTACACTCCCAACTTCATTAATATGAATTGCCCCATTTTGGAGATGGATGAGAATGACATAGTAAATGAGCCTGCCACCTCCATAGTAGAGATTCCTGATTTCTTCTTAGATGAGTGGGAAAATACATGTCAATTTGAGCCTATGTCGGAAACTCTTGAGATGGGCCTTAGTACATATTGCATAATAGAGAAGGAGGCTCAAGTTCCTGATCTTGTTGGAGCTAATGATGACATGAGTGGAATATGGAATATGTACTTTGATGGCTCAAGGAATAGAAATGGAGTAGGGGCCGATGTTATGTTGATCTCTCCTACACAAATAAGACACTACTTCTCTTTTAGGCTCCAATTCGGTTGTACCAATAATGTGGCCGAGTATGAATCTTTGATCCAAGGTCTCCTACTTGCCCAAAAGAGGGGAATTCAAGCCTTGAAAGTATATGGAGACAGTGAGTTAGTAGTGAACCAAGTGAGAAATCAGAATATCACCAAAAATGGCCTACTCAAGTCTTACAAACGTAGAGTCTGGGATTTGCTTGAGGGTTTCCAAGCATTTAACATCCAAAGCATTCCTAGGAAAGAAAACAAATATGCTGATAGACTTGCAGCAGTGGGTGAATCTTATGATGTGCCAGGGAATCTCGAGGAAGAGAGGAAGCAACAAATAAGGGTGGTAGTAAGGCCTGCTATTACTGATAATAACACTCATTGGCAGATGTTTGAGTCTGATGAGCAGATTACGAGTTTCTTGTAGAATGAAGCAGAATTTTCAGAAAGAAACCAGTTAAGACTACAAGATCAGTATGGTGATCAGATCATTCACCTCAGTTCCAACAAGTTGCCCAAGGGTCTCATTACCTTGGAGAGTGTCTTTAATCCTAATGATCAGACAAGAGACAAAGGAATAAATCTAGCTGCAGAAAAGGATGATCATGCTCCTATTACTATTGTTGATGGAAAATCTCTTAACATGGGGAAGGTATGTTCTGAGGCTGAGCAAGAAAATTTCATTCATCTATGTCAGGAATTTAATGATGTGTTCACTTGGACATATGATGACTTAAAGGGGTTTGACCCTAGTTTGTTTCAGCATACCATAGATTTAGTTGATAGGGTCAAACTAGTAAGGCAAAAACAGAGGCCAGTGAATCCCAAGATTGAACCCTTAATGAGGAAGGAACTATCCAAGTTGATTGAAGCTAACATAATGTTTCCTATCAAACACTCATCATGGGTGGCTAACCTTGTCCCTGTAAGGAAGAAGAATGGAGAAATTAGATTGTGTGTGGACTCTAGGGATCTTAATCAGGCTTCCCTTAAGGATCGCCATCCTCTCCCTTCTATGGAGAAAATTCTGTCCAAGGTCAGTGGGTCAAGGAGGTTCTCTTTTCTTGATGGATTTTCTGGTTATAACCAAGTGTTGGTTAAAAAATCTAACAGATATAAGACAACATTTACTACTAAATGGGGCACCTATGCTTATTGCAAGATGCCATTTGGACTAACAAATGCAGGTGCCACATTCCAAAAGGCAATGGAGGTAGCTTTCAAAAGGTTAATCGACAAGTTTGTCTTAGTATACCTTGATGATATAACTGTATATTCCAAGAATGTAAAAGATCACCTTGATCATTTGAGACTGGTATTTCTAAGATGTAGAAAGTTTGGGGTTTCCCTCAACCCATCCAAGTGTGTCTTTGCTACAAGCCAAGGAAAATTACTGGGACACATTGTATCTAGGGATGGGTTGACCATTGATCCAGAAAGTACAAAAGCAATACTTTCCCTTCCTCTCCCTAAACACAAGAAAGGGCTGCAAAGTTTCCTTGGTAGGATAAATTTTGTAAGAAGGTTTATTCCTAATCTTGCCACCATGGTGAAACCCCTCACAGCCATGCTTAAGAAAGATATGGTCTTCTCATGGACCAAGGAGAGTTTTGAAGAAATTAAGGCAGCCATAGCCTCAGCCCCCACTCTCATGAACCCAAATTTTGAGAAAGATTTCATCCTCTACACTTTAGGTGGTGAGTCAAGTGTTTCTGCTATCTTGACTCAGACAAATGACAAGAATGAGGAGCAGCCCATAGCCTTCTTTAGTGAAGGACTCAAGGAGTATGAAGATAAGTATAGCTTTGTTGAGAAGCAAGCCCTTGCAGTCATTAGAGCTTTGAAGAAATTTAGACACCTCTTATCCCACAATAGGATCCATTTTTTGGTGCCCCATGCGAGTGTAAAAGATTTCTTGTTAAGCAAGGACATCGGTGAAAAGAGAGCTGGATGGATCACTAGGGTAATGGAATATGATGTTGATATTCAAATTACCGAGTTGGTAAGAGGGAGAGGATTATGCAAGGAAATGTTATCAGGTCAGGATTCAGATGAAGGGACTGCTATGGTAATTACAGAGCAGCAGGAGGAAAGAAATGTTAATGCCCCAAGGAGCTGGATGGATGACATGAGGAACTTTTAATTAGGGAATGGATACCCTCAGTGATTGGACAGAACTAAAAGAAGACAATATAGACTGCAATCCATTCCCTATGTTGTAAATGATGATATCCTATTCATGAGGGATTTTAATGGGACCCTATTGAGATGTATTGAAGAAGATCAGGTTGAGAGGATGATTAAAGAACTTCATGATGGCCCTGATGGTGGCCACTTCTCTGTAAGGACAACTGCCATGAAGATCATGAGGGCTAGATATTACTAGCCATCTCTATTCTGTGATTGTTATAGGTATGTGAGAAAATGTGAGAAATGTGCCTTTTTCTTAGGTAAACAAAGACTTGCGGCTCTTCCTCTTCACCCCATTCAGGTTGATTAGCCCTTCACCCAGTAGGGGTTGGATTTCATAGGCCCCATTAATCCTCCATCTAGCATAGGTCATAAATGGATCTTGGCTGCTACCAATTATTTCACTAGGTGGACAGAGGCAGTTGCCTTGAAGGATGCTATAGAGCCATCAATTGTTGAATTCCTTGATGGAATTGTATCTAGGTTTGGAGCTCCTTCCACTATCATCTCAGATAATGCCAAATCTTTTGTTGGAACCCAAATTTGTGCATGGGAAATGAGTCACAATATCTATTTGAGCACATCATTGAACTACTATCCTCAAGGTAATGGTTTGGCTGAATCCTCTAATAAGAATCTGATCAGAATGATAAGGAGAGTGATAGAAGACAATCAGAGGGTCTGGTATAAAAAATTGAGGACTGCTCTGTGGGCTGATAGGATAACACCCAAGAGATCTATTGGGAATTCACCTTTTGTGCTGGTATATGGTAGGGAGGCTAGACTTCCAATCTCATTGGAATTCCCATCCTTGGAGTTGGCTCATCAGCTAGAATTGGTTGAAAATAGTCCCATGTCAGTGAGAATGGCAGAGTTGATTGAACTGGAAGAAAAGAGAAACAAAGCTATGCAAACCCTGGAGATACACCAGTAGCAGATGAAGAAGAGTTTTGATAAGAAGGCAAGGGCCAAAATCTTTAGAGAAGGAGATTTAGTTCTCAAGTGGGACTCAGACAGAGCAAAACCAAGAAGGCACTCTAAATTTGATCCACTATGGAGTGGCCCTTATCTGATCTCCAGTTGCAAACAGGCCAATGCGTTCCAGCTAAGTAGGCCAAATGGTGAAGTTCTGCCCATTCCAGTCAATGGGATCCATTTGAAGCCCTATTTTTGAAAGTTGTGAATCCATGTACATAGTTAGTTTAGTTGCTTCTTGTTGTTCCTGTTTTACAATAAGTGCGCGTGCACATGGCTCACTTCTTGAGTCGCCAGTTCTCAAAGTTTTGACAAGTCTCAGGTCGCTAAGGAGGTCCTATTTTTGTTTCTAAGTCGCAGGGATAGAGCCAGAGTTCAAGGGTTTGTTTTTTTTAATGTTTTGATTTCCACATTAAGGGTTAGAGTTTCTTGCAGCTCTCGATTCTATACCTTCCAGGCCCTCTTTTTCGACTCCGTGGCCCAATGGATCATTCTCAGGAACTGGTCATGCATTGAGCAGGCTCATGCCCCCTACGAGTCGCCAGAAGTGTTACCTCTAGTTTTACCACCAAGGATTTAGATTCAAATGCATGGCTTATTCAACGGTTAGTCTTAGAGTAAGTGTTTTAATGTTACAACCTGCAAGTTTTGGCCATCGGATCTAAACATACCAACGGTTGGCGCCATCGCGCTATAAAGAAAATGCATGATATTTATGATAGCATGATGACACCATGAGGACACGTTGCAGAGGTGGGTCCAGCGTTCGGCGGGTCAGAAAAGTTCCACGGTGCCTTGTCCACTATGTCGCTATTGCATATCAGCCAAAAATCTCCATAGCGACATAGCACCCGGCGGAAATAGTCACGGCAACAAGTTTCAACAACCGACATGATCAAGTGTTCCGATGACGAATCAGGAGAAATCATGTGTGCTAGGTCAGAGTTCCTGTCAGCACGGCTAACACAGTCGAGGCTTATGTTCACCACCATCGGTCAGCTCGAATCAACGGCAAGCACCATCGCGCTATGGAGGAGTTCCGCGAGGGTTATGAAAATGACATCGCGCCTTGGTGATGCATGTTAGGTGGGGCCATGTCTCAAAGTGATGCCAGGTGTATCGACATGGAGGGCGAAAGCATGAGGTACGACGAGTCCTCACGATCGTCGAATTTGGTCGCATCAATGGATGGCACCATCTCGCTATGGCAAAGATGTGTGGATTTTATCATAACGACATGGCGACCATCTTCCATTTGGATCGACATGGGCCATGTCTCACCAAGGATTGCCAGGTGTCATTCAGGGTCCAGTCGCAGGTCGCAGAGTACGGCAGGTCAGAGGTTTCGTGGTGGCAGGCAGACAGGTTCACGGCCTGGAGGTTTCAAAAACACGGCAAGGCGCTATGGCGCCAACAGAAAACTAATGCATTTTCCAATGGCAACATAGCACCCAAACGAAAAGTTCACCGTGGCGAGGAAGGATCAGGCATATGGGTTCCGTCGGTACTCTGCAACGCAATTTGTTAGCCTGACATCAAGATAGTGAATCAAATGGGGACACATGTAAATCTCAAGGCACGCTATCAGTGGGCGCTATGGGAATTTGGTCTTGATTTCTACATAGCGACATGGCGCCTAGCTGACACATGGTCGCTCTGCGGATTAGGTCTTGGGTTGCCAGCTGATGTTTCATTGAACCAAATAGGGAAGTGCCATGTGTGTATGAGTCAGTGCACATTGTACAATAGGCCCAGTAGTCTCAGAAGGAATGGTGAGTCTTCATAATCATCGGATCTGTAGGGATCTACGACTAATGCTGTCTCACTATCAAGAACTGCCCAGGAGTTAACATCGGCCACATAGCGCCTATGTGCCACGTGTCTTGGCAGGGCCACATTCCATACTGCCAGTGCAGTCAGATTTAAGTGACCAAAAGACCAATGAGGAGACGCCACGTATCAACGGGCCTGACAAATCACAAGAAAAGGAGGGTCGCAGGAGGGAGAGTTTTGTGACTGTCTGATTGGAAAGGATCGACGGCAGGTGCCATCTCGCCATGGCGAAGCTGTGGGTTTTTTAGCATAGCGACTTGGCACCCCTTTTCCACATGTCGGTGGGGTCAAGTCTCGCCAGGATGTGTCACTAAGGTTGTGCCAAACAAGATGGGCCCAGTCGCAGATTGGAGGGTCCCGACAAATCAGGAATTGCCACATATGCCAAGTCAGGGCACGGACATGTCATGGGACCAATTCCTTGACGCAACCAGCATGTTGCAGAGATGGGTTCTATACTATCATATCTACAGAGATTAGCGGCAGGTGCTATCTCGCCATGGAGAAACCGCGTGAATTTTATGATGGCGACATAGCACCCATGCGCCACATGCCCTGGTGGAACCATGTTTCATACAGCTGGCGCAGTAAGGACTAAGCGATCGTCGGACCAATGGGGAAGTGCCACATGTGCCGCAGGCCCAGTGATTTACAAGGGAAGAGGTTGCAGAATGACGAGTCTCCATGATCATTCGATCGAGGCTGATCAACGGTAGGCACCATCGCGCTATGGCAAAGATGTGCGAGGGTTACATTGGCGACACAGTGCCTTGTCGACACGTGTCTTATCGATTTAGTCTAGGATGGCAGTTGGCAGCTAGTGTAACCGTCATAGTCATGATAATATTCAGGGTGGCGCGATTAGTCCAATGAAGGGTGGTCAACCGCGGGAGAACCTCCAGGTGACGAAATAAAGAAATGCAATTGGCCCGCACGACCTAGTTGATGCATAGGGAACCCAGTTGACCTTTTGACCTTGACAGATTCATGAACCAGGAGGTGAGGATAATCAATTTTGTCGTGCGATCTGATCTCCATGATCAATCTTGACCTACCAGAGTAAATGTAAAACACAAAATAACACTCCATCCATCCGGTCGATCCATCTACCATGTCAGGGAATGTTGTGGCACTGTTCCTGTCTTCTCCAGTCTCTTTCTTAGAGGGATATCAGATTTCTTGGTATGCAGGCCATGTTCAATCAAATCTTTGATTGGATTCTTAGGATGGAAAGTTAATGCCAGTAGGTGAGAAGTGAATGTAATGCAAAAATCTTCAGTTATGCCTAATCTATAAAGGCAATTTGGTGATTTGTTCTTAGGGTCGACTCTTCCTGATTTTCTCTGCTACTGCTTGTCGACTTGCAGTGTAAAAATCCCTTTGTCTCTCAGTTAGATAAGCATCCTGTATCATCTCTTTCAGCCATCAACGTGTATGTGCATCATTTTGCCTCTCATTGATGTATTGTTGAGATCTGTGGTTTGCATACTGTATCTATCTTTGGCCTATTGAATAATATACAAGCAAAATCTTCTTTTCTTGGTGTTATTCGGTTGGTTTCCTGATCTATATGTGGTCGTTGATCAATATAAGTTTGAATGAATGTATGACTTTGGATGTTACTCTAGTTTTGTAGTGCATATATGGGCAGAAATGAGTCTGAACACTCTGTTTTGGTGCATCACCGCCTTAGATTAGACTAGGTAGATTTTCTGTCATGTTCTCTTTCTCCTTTTTCTTCTGAGAATAGATAGGTGTGCCCTGACAGTAAGAGGAAGCCGGCCTTCTCTGGAGACTCAACTTCGCAGTTCAAGTCCCACAGCTTGGAGGTTGTTTCCATGTTTCACTAGGTTGTCCTTGCGCATAGGCCTTGGACAAGGGTGCAAACCTAAGTGACAACAGGGACATGTAGCTAGCTTGAAGATGGATATTTTTTATTGATTTAATAACATCCCACACACACTTTCTAGACCACTAAATTAATTTTTTATGAGTTTACTAGCATGCAACATATGCTTTATAGAACATTCAATGCCATCTCCTACTATAGAACACATTTTTCTTTTTAGTTATCTTGTGTGGTTTACAACACCCCTTTCCATAAAGACATATCTCTTATTGGGATTTTTTATATGATGAAGAATCTAGTCTCTTGGGGTCTTGATGGTTTATTATTCTCCTTAGTCATAGTAAGGTCAACTCTTTTCTTTCAATCAACTTTACTATGAGTTTGAGGAAAATCATACTCCAACTAAAGAGTGGGATACATATCATAAGACCTCTTAGAACCCATACCATAGTTAGTTAATTAAACATGAATGTAACCATTCTCAATATGCTCTTTCTCTAATTTTCTTCTTCTTTTCTCAATTGCATTTGCACTTCCTTCAAGAGCTCTGAGAGCTCTTTTTGTGATCCAGGTGGATCTTAAAGACCTCAAAAATTCAACCCACTCAAAATCTCCCAAACTTGGCATCAATGTATAGAGCACAACAAAATATTCTAGACACAAATTGAAGGGTTTCAAAAGGAGTCTATTTGCTTGAGATATCTTTGGTCAAAGGTTTGGTCAATCAAAAAATAAAAGGGCTAAAGAAAAGGTAAATAGATAAAGTCACTAAATAGGGTCAAATATTTATCTCATTATGAAGAGTTCATTGAGAGCTTTCCAATAGTGTTCATTTTGTCAAAATCCAAGATCATATGTGGAAGATATTAGAGCAATACTTTTATGTCAAAAAAAGGAGCTCCCTATTTTCATGGACCCCTATTTTTTTGGGTCTATATTTCCTAAAAAATTGGCCTTAAATATGTTTTAAAAAAAATATGTCATTTTCCATGGATTATGAACAAACCCCTGTAAAATAGCAAGTTCTCTTGAAATATATCTCCCCTATAATTAAGGATGTAAGTCCTTAAAATATTATGGCTATTTCTAAGGAGAGCCAAAAAAATATATTTAAACAAATACCCTACAAATTTTAGACCCCCAAAATAGTGAATGGTTAATTAGTTTTAGGATCATGGGTTAAATTATTTGGCTTATAATTATTTAACCCAAAAGGAGGTTATTTAGTTGTTTGGATTTAATTTTGAACAAGTGAAGATTATAATGTAAGCCCGAAATTATAAGGGCCATTATTTTTAAGGATTGCAATGAATTTGGAATACTTGGAGATATTTTGTTATTTTAAAATGGAAAAATAGTTATTTGGTTTTAAACTAAATATGGCTATTTTCTTGTATAAATGGGGAGATATTCTTTGTAAATGAACAATTAAGCGTGGGAGGAAAGTTGAAGTATTTTTTTTTCATGTAATTTAAGGAGAGTTGGAGAGAATTCTCGTGAAATTCTTATTCTTTGTAAAAACTCTTGGAGAGTTTATTTTTTTTATAGGAAAGGTTTTTGAGTGAGAATTGTTGGGAGTTGTATGAGCTAAGTGGTCTCCTATGAGAGAAATGGAGAGATAAAAATTTAGTGACTTCTTTGTGAGAATTTTTATGGCTTTCAAGTTGCTTGTAAGGCTTGATGCCTATGTATCCTTGTGTGGGATACAGTTGCAAATTTATTACTAAGCATTGTAAAAGGTGACGAAGGAGCTAGGCATGAACATGTTGCTAGCAAGTTCCTATCATCGTAGTGTGGAAGTAGAAAGAAGATTGCAACTCCATGGAAGAAAATAGTGATGTATGATTCTTGCATCATAATAATGGCATTGATCTTGAAATTTTGTAGATTCAGAGAAGTAGCCAAAGTTTGGTGAACTCCAAAATCAAAGCCTTTGTCTCTTATTCTTTCTTATGCATGTTTTCCTACTTAGTTTTTTTTTCTATATTTCTATTTATTATGCGCTTAGTTCACAAGAAACATTATTTATGATCTTTATATTAAATCTACATCCTAGCGAATCTAAAAAATTGCAAGTGATTTACAGCAATGAGTTTACAGATCAGGTTTGGTATCAGAGCTAGTCTGACAAGTTGCAAGTTGTGAGATACTTGGAGAAAATTCAAGCAAAGTGAGGCAAGATGGCTTCATGTAAGGAAAATCAGTTTCCTTTTGTATTTGATGCAAAATTTTGCAAGGCCTTTATGGAGATAAAATACAAGGTTGATGAGATGTATGAGGTATGGAAGTTTGAAAAATTAGGCTTCTTGAAGGAAGTTAAAGATATAGAATCAATGAAATCTTATCATTCTTCTTATTGTCATCCTTTTTCTCATGGTGATTCTCATAAAAAATCTCAAAGTGTTGGGTTGAGGTTGTTAACCAAGATGGGAAACAAAAAAAAGGGCCTTGGAATTCCTGAACAATGTATGGTTGAGCTTGTGAAGGTGAAAGCTAGACTTCTCTACGCAAGATTGGGGGTTGGTGAAGGAGAATGCTCCCATGTAGTGGGCACAGAAAATTATCTGAAAGAAGAATCATCTCAAGAGAAATTTGTGATAGGCAATGTAACATCATCTTTAGCTAGTGGTGACACATGTAAGATGTCCAAGAGAAGAATGAACAAAGATTCTTCTCGACATGAATGCACCAAGGGTGAGCATGAAAGATATAGAAATCCTAGTAAATCTAATATTTCTTTTGATTTTAAAACTATTGGCAATTTAAAAATATTATGGTTTAGAGAACCATGAATATTTTATGGATTGAATAACAATAGTGTTTCCAAGCATTGGAAAAGGATGGTTTTGTATAGGAAGGTCAAGTTAATGAGTAAAGAGAATGGTAAGAAAGGATGGATGTTGAGAATACCTTGTGCTTATAACAAAAAAGGTGGACATCAAAAAGATTATTGTCAGAAGCTTCATCTAGAGCTTTTTCTAAAGAAGGAGAAGAAGAAGACTACAGTTAATTCTCTATTGGTGAATACTAGAGTAGTGAAGAGGCTCATGCATGTGAGAAAAAACACTTCACTCATGTTTGCTAAAGTGGAAAAAGTAGGCAATTTGAGGCATAAAAATGATGTAGTTTCTTGTAAGCCTAAGTATTATGTGTTTTAGGGCTCATCAACACCACACCATGAGCATTTATCATGGAAACCTATTAAGAGGATCATGAGTATTGTTAGCTTATTGACACTATCATCTTTGTATTTTTTTAGTGATGCTAATGCATTTTACATGAATAGTAGTTGGGGTAATGAATATAGAAAGATGTGGGAAAATGCAAACGGGTAGCAATGTGATTGTAGTTTTCATAATTATTGCACAACGTTTTGGTGAAGCAAGTGCACAAATAAGGGGAATAGATACTGGACAAGTGGGAAAGTGTTACTCACACTTAGTTCTTATTAAGAAACTTTTGGAGGTCCAAAAGTTCCTTTAGTGTAGAGGAATAATCTAGGTAGATCTTGAAGACCTAAAAAATTCAACCCACTCAAAATCTGCCAAACTTGGCATCAACATATAGAGCACAGAAAAATATTGTTGACACAACTTGAAGGGTGTCAAAAGGAGTCTATTTGCTTGAAATATGTTTGGTCAAAGGTTTAGTCAATTGATAAATTAAAGGGTTCAAGAAAAGATTAAAAAGATAAAGTCACTAAAAGGGTCAAATATTTATCTCATTATGAAGAGTTCATTGAGAGTTTTCCAACTGTGTTCATTTCATCAAAAGTAGAGATAATATGTGGAAGCTATTAGAGAAATACTTTTACCTCAAAAAAAAAAGGAGCTCCCTATTCTCATGGACCCCTATTTTTGTGGGTCTATATTTCCTAACAAATTGACCTTAAACATTTTTTAAAACAAAATATGTTGTTTACCATGGATTATGAATAAGCTCCTATAAAATAGCAAGCTCTCTTGAAATATATCTCCGCTATAATTAAGGATGTAAGCCCATAAAATTTTATGGCTATTTCTAAGGAGAGCCAATTTTTTTTTTAAAGAAATACCCTACAAATTTTAGCCCCCCAAAATAGTGAATGGTTAATTAGTTTTGGGATCGTGGTTTAAATTGTTTGGCTTATAATAATTTAAGCCGAAAAGAGGTTATTTATTTATTTGGATTTAATTTTGAAAAAGTAAAGATTATAATGTAAGCCCAAAATTCTAAGGGCCATTATTTTTAAGGATAGTTATGAATTTGGGATATTTGGGGATATTGTATTATTTTAAAATGGAAAAATGCTTATTTGGTTTTAAACTAAATACGGCTATTTTCTTGTATAAAAGGGGAGATGTTATTTTTAAACGAACAATTATGCCTGGGAGGAAATTTGAAGTATTTCTTTTCATGTAATTTAAGGAGATTTGGAGAGAATTCTCACGTATTCTCATTCTTTGTAAAAACTCTTAGAGAGTTTAGTTTTCTCTTAGCAAAGGGTTTTGAGTGAGAATTGTTGGGAGTTTTATGAGCTAAGTGGTCTCCTATGAGATAAATGGAGAGATAAAAACTTAGTGACTTCTTCATGAGAATTTTCATGGCTTTCTAGTCATTTGTAAGGCTTGATGCTTGTGTATCCTTGTGTGGGATAGAGTTACAAATTTGTTACTTAGCATTGTAAAAAGTGATGAAGGAGCTATGTATGAACATGTTACTAGAAAGTTCCTATCATTGCAGTGTGGAAGTAGAAAAAATAATGCAAATCCGTGGAAGACCATAGTGATTTATGAGTTTTGCATCATAATAATAATATTGATCTTGTAAGTTTGCAAATCCGAAGACATAGCTAGAGTCTAGTGAACTTTGAAATCAAATCCTTTGTCTCTTGTTCTTTCTTATGCATGGTTTTTTTACTTAGTTTTTTTCCACATTTATAAGTATTATATGCTCAGTTCATAAGCAATGCCAGTTATGATCTTTATATTATATCTACATCCTAGTGAATCTTAAATTTTTAAGTGATTCATAACAAGGAGTTTATAGATCATTTTGGGGCATTCCCTATGAAGAAGTTGACCCAATGGACCTATTGAAGAATAGGTCAACCTTAGGTTGACCTAATCCCTATGGATTTAAGGGTGCTAGGCCTGAAGTATCTTGAGCTTTTGAATATTTAATACCTTTTCCTAGTTGGTTAATATTATTGTCTCACCTTAAAAATAGTATATAAGGAGGCTTGTGATATTCATTATTATGTAAACCATATTTTAATACATTCTATACATCAATAGATTCAATAGTTTAAGGCAATTGAGACATTTAGGCATACATGAAATTAAGTCTTCTTTAAAGAATTCAAGGATCCTTTGTGAAAATTTCCTCTTCAAAATCTGGAATTTAATCGGCCATCAAGGGAGGAGAGCTACATTGAGACATTGATTAACTTCTTCATTGATGCACACTTATGTACATGGACCCATTATGTGGGTTTGGTAGAGACATTGCAATTGTGGAGATATCCTACATTCTATATACTGAATTCAATATCTACAATATATAGCAAGGAAATGTCCCTATTGATAAATAATTTTTAAAGAAAGGTGAATATTTACATTTATATTTCAATTCAAGGTTTATTCCTTGATGCATGAGCATATTGGGTTCTTTAGCAATGTTGCATCGACAAAAAATATTTCCTATTATTTGTTCCTATCTGATGTTTGAGTAATTTTGCCTTTGGTGTTTGTTGTATTTATTTCCATTCAATTGTGTACCTAATAAGGATATAACAAGGATCACTCTCCTATATTCATAGAACTTCTTTGATCTTGTTGAAGAGTTATCCTTTCTCTTTTCTTGTAGTGTGTTCATTCTTGACATGTTGAGTAACATGTGGTTATTTTCTTCCATGACATTTTTGTGATATCAAGGCTTTCCACAAACTTGGCAATCTCTTCTTAGATCACATGTGGACCTATCTTTAATCATTCATATTTTAGTTTTCATAATTGTTTAGTTGTTGATTTCCCTTTTTACGTAGGATCTATATTTTGTAATATATTGCCTAATAGGTTGACCTATGGTTTTATTGGCTATATATTTGAGAAAAAGGATTAGAATAGGTTGAATAAAATTAGATGAAAGGAAAATAATAATAAAATTCCTTTATAAGCTTGAGATTCTAATATCATTGATTGTAATTGAATATTGTTAGAGTAAGTCATAAATTTAATTTAATTTATTAAATAACCTTTACTCCCTTCTTTAGATTTCACTTTATGCACTTTTAATTTTCATTTAATAATTAATTAGTAATTATTAAATGATATTTACCTCTCAAGGTTTCCCTTTTAGGTTTTCAATCTCCTTATATAAGGATTGATCTTTTGTAATTATGTTAAATCTTTTTCATTTCTAAGAATACAATTTGTATATTTTCAGAGCAAAACCCTTGCCTCTTCTTCTATTTTTCTTCTCTGTGATAAGCTCTTGCATGTAGATATTCTTTGGACTTTATGGAATTTTATTTCTCAAATCCTTTATGGTATGAGAGCTAGATCTAGTGTACCTTGTTTAGTATTTGGAGAAAAAGAAGAATTTGACAAAATTGATTCTTGTGTTTTTCGTGTAAATTTTTATGAAAATAGGGGTGTTTTTTATTTTTAGAGCACTTTAAGTCTTAAAAAACCTCATGATTTGATTTAGAAGACATCAAAACCCCCATTGTCATATAAAGTTTGTCGATTTTGGAAAACATTGATCTAGGAGGCAAATATCTTTTGCCTAATAGGGTTGTACGACCTCTACAAGCAATCCAAGATTTTTTTTTGCAAAAATTGTAAATTTTTGCATTTTCAGCTTACAGAAGGTTAAAAAGACTACTAGTGGTCACTAAAACTACTAGTGGTCCCTAAAACAACTAGTGGTCCCGACAATTGCCACGGTGACCTGCAGTGGTCATCCAGATGGTTGCAGCTATCTTCTGGCCAACGACTTGCACTCTGCTATGACTCTGTCTACTTGTCACCACTGCGACTCAACCACTGGGAAACCATCATCATTCAACCACTTGGTTGCCACTCCTCCTCCTAGATCCACCCCACATGCCCATGGTCATGCTGGGGCTTAGGGCTATTTGTTTTAGCTCCCAAACATTTTTTTAAGGGCTTTCCTATTTTTTTGCTAATATCGAGACCCTATCTCTCTTTTTGCAATGTCAGAGCATATGAGGGTCTATTTTGGATGCAAAAGAAGTTCTGGAAAGATGGTTTAGAGATGGAGATGATAGAGCAGGTATTTTTTGAATTTTTTTCCATTTTGGTACCTTTTTTTGCACTTGAAGTCCATTGATATCTTTTATCTTCCTTAGGGCATAACTTGTTCATTATAGCTCCATTTTTCAATGATCTAGAAAAGGCATTAGAAAGATATTCTTAAGAACTTTCTAGATTATCATCATTACACTAGTATTTTATCACATGTATTTGTGATTCATATATGGATTTTTTTCTCCTCTCATTTATGCATCCCTACTAGTAGATGGGGTTCAATTTTTTTAATAGTTGGCAGTGTTTTGTATTATTGTTTTTGTTATTTAGACTAGTAAACCATAAATATTTTTAAAAATAATTCAATACCTTCTAAAATAATGGTTGAAACATATTCTTGTGTAGAACGTCTGACCCCTAATAACTATCACACTTGGAAGACCTTGATGACATGACTTCTCCAATCAAAAGAGTTGCGTTCTTGTTTAGATGCAGTGTAGTGATTTTTATAGAGGTCTTTTTAAGGTAATACATTATAGGAAAAAGATGGATGAGGCAATGAAACCGATCAAATTATAGGTATTCAACAATCTACAGTTTGATCTTAATGGGTCCAATACCCCTCTAGCTCTATGGACCAAGCTTGAAGGCTTGTTTAGTATTGTGAATGAGTTTAGGGGACTTTAGATTGAGGCAGAGATTACCTCTTTTCTATTGGATTCCTTTCCTACCATTGATGACTTCTTGATGAATTTCAATCAATAGAGATCTTTATTGTAGGATTGTGGAAAGATGAAGATTGACACTGAGTGGATTTATATGATTCTCTCTAAGCTTCGTGGAAACTTTTAGATTTTTTCTTCGATATTCTATTCCACTAAATATGCTTTGGGTAATGGATATTTTATGCCCACTTTTGAGGTCTTTTGTGATCACTTGACTAGAGAGCACTCTAAGTTTACATAGTTGGATACTATCAATGGTTCAAAAACAAAGGCATTGGTTTCTCAGACATCTACAGGAAAGTTGAAGAAGAAAATAAAGAAAAATTTAGATTCAATAAGTAGTGAGAGTTCCTCCAAGCCTACTCCTAAATCAAATGCTCAAAAATCCTCTCAGAAGAGTAAATCTTCTAAGTCTGGTGAGTCTCCCTTCAAGATTAAGAAGTACACACATGGTCCTTGTAGTTTTAGTGCCAAGGAAGGTCATCTAGTTTTTAGGTGTTGGAAAAATCTTGAGGCTTTAGAGGAGGTCATGCAACATAATAGTATTACTTTTCCAAATCCACCACCTCATTCAGGGAAAGAACATTCTCTTTGTGAATGAGCTTTTTTTTTCTATAGCTACTTTGATTCTTGATTCCAGAGCTTCACATCATATGACACACTCACCTAATTTGGTTGCCTCTCTTGCTTAGAGTATTACTACATAGATTGTAGCTGGTGATTCTACACAAGTTTTAGTTAGCAGTTTAGGAACTATCTCTTTAGAAGGTGGTTCATTACAGGATACTCTCTTGGTTCCTACCATTTTTACAAAGCTCCTATCTATGTTTTTTATTTATAATTTAGGCTCTCGAAATATAGTTTAATTTTGACCACATGAAGTATTTATTCAAGACCTATATGATCTTGATTTGGTTGTTCCTATTGGGATTTTTGATCTACATTCTCATTTATATTAGTTTGATGGCTTTGAGAGCTCTAATTTCATAAGTGTTTCTCTAATTTCTCATATAGACATAGTGATCATAATTTGGCATGAGAATTTTGGCCATGCCAACTATAGATATCTACAATAGATGAGCACACAGGAGCTAGTGATTGGGTTACCTCACATCTCTTGTACTAATAGTGTGTGTTAATGTTGTACACTTGGAAAATAGCATAGAGTTCCATTTCGAGTAGGTAGACATTTCGAGTAGGTAGATCCACATGTGCTAAGACACCATTGGAGTTGATACACAATAATCTTATGTCATTTCCCACTCCATATTTTTTAGGTGCTCAATATGTGGTCACCTTCATAGATGACTTATCTAGACATACATGGGTGTACTTTTTAAAGTACAAGTTTGATGTCACTGATTCATTTCAAATATTTAAGACATTTGTGGAGAAGAAATTTGGTCTTTTTGTCAAGCATACATGCACTGAAAATTGGGGGGAATATGTGAATGAATCTTTTAGAGATTTTTGCAAAGTGCATGGTTTACAACATTAGTTCATAGTTCCCCACACCCCTTAACAACATGGGGTTGCATAGAGAAAGAAAATGACATTACAGGAGATGGCCAATTGTATGATTTAGTCCTGAGCTACGAGTTCTTCATTTTGGGCTGAAGCTATCAATTTTTCCAACTATATTCATAATTTGATGCCTCACAAGGAATTGTGATACTTGACTCTGAGGAGGCTTGGACTCATTTCAAGTCTGATGTTTTTACTTTCCACATTTTTGGTCTTGAAGCTTGGGCATTTATTCCATATGCTCATCAGAAAGCCATGGAGAAGAAGAGACAACCACTCATCTTTGTTGGATACTAAGAGAATGTGAAGGTGTATATGTTGTTTGATCATGATTTTAGAAATATTTTGTTTCAATGAGATGTTTAGTTTATGTGTGTTATCCTCAAATGGACCCACCATGACCAAGTTCTTCCTCACTACCTAGTACTTTCTCTACTCCTCTACATGATTATTCATCCTTTAATGAAGATCTTGAAAATGATCCCCCTTCACCACCTCCACCAGTTGTTCAGTGAGTGCCCAAATGGGCTCATGATATTGTTGATCCAAGAAGACCTCTAGAAGGTGATATTATAGATGCTCATTGCACTCATGCTTAGACTATAGGTACTAGTCTCTTGAGTCATGCCATTTCAGATGATCCACATAGTTTTTCATAGGTAACAAGACACTTAGAGGTGGATAGGGATATGGATGAGGAGTAGTCTTCTTTGATGAAGAACCACAAATAGGATCTTTTTCCTCTTTTGAAATGAAGCAAGTTGCTTTGGTGTAGGTGGGTGTATCATACCAATTATGCTATAAATGGTTCTATTGATAGGTACAAGGCACATCTTGTTGCAAACGGTTTTTAATAGGTTGATGGTATTAAGTAATCTAAGACCTTTGCCCCTATTGCTAAGATGAATTCTATTCACCTTGTACTCTCTCTTGTAGCTTCAAAGGGATAAATAGTTTATTAGATGGATGTGAAGATTGCAATTTTTGATGGAGACCTCCATGAGGAGATCTATATGGAGAAGCCTCATAGTTTTGTACAGGAATCTTCATTAGTATGCAAGCTTTGGAGGTCTTTATATGGTCTTAAATAGGCCCCTAGGGCTTAGTATCAGAAGATGGGTTCTTTCTTGCTTAATTCACAATTCACTCAGTGCCATTCTGATCCTATAGTTTACATTCAATATCATGGGGCTGAATTATTGATACTTGTGCTTTATTAGATAATCTTATCATTATAATTAGCTTAGTCTCCATGATACAAAGTGTTCAACAAGCCTTGAGAGAGTAGTTCAAGATGATACACCTTGGACTTCTGCACATTTTTTAGGCCTACATGTTGTTCAGTCTTCAGATGGGATAGCCATACTCCAACAGAAGTATTCTCTTGATATGATTTAGAGATTCAACATGATTTATTGAAACCCTACTCACACACATTTTTAGTCAGGTGTTGTTTTATGTACCACTTGCACTACTCCTATAGTGGATTTCACTTTATATAGACAAATTGTTGGTAGTTTGATGTACCTAACACACACACACACACACACACACACACACACACACACACACACACACACACACACACACACACACACACACATCTTGATATTTCCTTTGCAATTAGAATTGTCTCTTGATTCTCCCATGATCCACATGAGAGTCATTAGAAAGCTTCCAAACATGTCTTAAGGTACATTTGGGGTACAACATGTTATGACATTCACCATACATCAAGGGATCCTCACATTGTTGGTTACACAAACTCAACTTGGGTTGGTGATATTGATGATCACAAGTCTACTTATGGATTTGTCTTCTATCTTGGTTCTAGTCCTATGACATGGTCTTGCAATAAGAAACATGCTAACACATTATCTTATACACAGGTAGAGTATAGGGCAATTGTATTGGCTAGTCAAGAAGTTTTGTGGCTTTGATAGTTAATGGCAGAGTTTGGAGTTCCTCCTAATAGCCCCACCTTTCTATGGTGTGACAATCAGAGTGCTATATAGGGTATGTGCAGGATAATGGTCAACCAAACTATACCCTTAAGTGATAATGAAAAATCATAAAATTAGGGTTATGACAACTTGACATGCAATTTTAAACTTGCTATGAACTTTCTATCAAAAAGATATGAGAAAAGAATCTCTAGGAAATTGAATTTAGTTTGTAAACTACTAGGCCTTATCTGAAAAATAAAATAAAATAAATTGGTCAAGTTTTTTAATTTTAATGCAATAGTACAAAATGTTTAGGGGAAAAAAATAAGTAGATGTATGTCTAACCACCTTAATCAAAATCAAATGATAAATTTTTATATAAGATTCTAGATATAAGAAGTAGACTCATGCTTAGATGTGACACATATTTTGGGTATTTTTATCCTAAATAAATAATTACTTATGATTTTTCTACTATAGTATTTTTAGAATAAAAAAATCTCATGTATGACAACCTTAACTAATTCAAAACCTTAAAAATGTTTTTTTTTTTTTTTGTTTCCTTATATTAGAAGAAGCATAGAATGTGATGTATCTTTTGGATTTCAAAAATGTTGTACCATTTGAAAGTTATAGTTGTTTTTCAATTAGTATGTCAATCAACACTTTATACATAACTCCATTAGAAACTAAGTGATAATTACGTACTGAACTTGTAATTTGACCAACATTATGTTTATGGAAAGACAAGAACATTCTTAAGAAGGCCTTTTCATTTCATCAAATTTGGGTAGAAAAAAAGTCATCAGATACATGTTTGAAGTAAAAAACACACAAGAACAAGCCAAAAACATGTTTTTGGGACATTTTTAAAGTTGGCCATGTAGGTTTTGTATCCAAAGATATACTAGGCCTTATAAAGATATTAATTTTTTGGTTTGGTATTAGGATGGGTGGGAAAAAAGATGGAAAATATTTTGAAATACTTTGAGGTATTTCAGAACTACATATTTTTTTGATTGCCACTTTTTGGCACACCATGATCCTGCACATACTTTACACATTTCCCACAACCTAGTTGAGCATCAATGGACCAAGCACATTGAGCTTCACATGCATTTCATTAGGCCTCTGATTCAAGATAGGACTTTGAGCTTGGAGTACATTCCTACTACTAAGCAAGTTGTCGACATCTTCACTATACCTTTTGCATCCCCACGGTATCTTCACTATGGTCTATGATTGGGGTAGGAAGTTTTCCTTGGGAGGTCTTAGTGATGAGTCCTTCATTCCTTTGTTTCTTGACATCTCTTTTTGGAGTAGAGTTTTTCCACTAGGTTTTCTCTATTTCTCCATTTCATAGAGATTTGGTTGTGATCGGGTACTATTATCACAAAAGCTTGCACCCTTGTCCAAATTTTTTACTTGAGGAGAACCTTGTGAAACATGGAAACAACCTCCAAGCTAAGGGACTTGAACTATGAGGTTGAGTCTCTGGAGAAGGTTAGCTTCCTCTATTATCTTGATGCACTTAAACTACTCTTGAAGAGAAAAGGGAGAAGGAATACATGAAAGTAACTACCTAATCTATTCTAAGGAGGTGATGTGCCAAAATAGGGTGTCCAGACCAATCTCTACCCATATATGCACAATACAATTATCATGACAATCCAAAGATATATAGATTAAAACTTGCTTTAATCTATTAGACACATATAGATCAGACAACCAAATGAGTGACACAAGAAAAAAATCTTCACTTCTTATCATTCATAGGCAAAAAGTGATATATAAATGTACGTTATAGATATCCATAGTACATCAAAGAGAGGTAGAAAAAACTTGCATGATAAATCGATGGCTAAAGGATATAAGATATGATGTCATACAACTCATAGGCAAAGAGAGAATTTATAGTGGTATGCTAGGGCAATACTAGAGAAATAGAGAAGATCTAACCCTACGAAAGATTACAAAATATGCTTTTATAATGTAAGAATACCATAGATAACTTCTACCCTAAGATAAAAATCAACAACTAAATTCAAAATTGTAGAGAACAATTATTGCAAAAATTGGAAAAGATTTGATCATAGCATAAATCTTGCTGCAAGAAGATCACTTGATCACCAAACAATCTCTGAGAGGACATAAATGTCCATTAATCTTCAAACTAAGTAGACGGATCAATAGGTAGTGATGGAGTGTTTTTTTGCCCTTATTAGGCTTGGGGAATGATGAAAGTGGTTGCAAGAGATTAAAAAGGTCAGATCTATCATCAAAGATCTACTTCCTCTATCATCAACTTGCCAAATCAGATAGAAAAGCATAGGTCAAATATCGCTCTGTACCCTTCCTACTACTTGATTAGTCAAGAACTTGTCTTTTTCTAGGTTGGTGGGTGAAGCCCCTTATACATTTTGGTTAACGTCAAAACTCACGATCCTACAAGCATCGACTATGCTCAAAACCCTTCATGTCATCCTGTATTCATAACCTTGACCTCTACGATCTTATGATCACCTATAGTTTGTGGCATCGATCCCATCCCTTATTTTCTTTATGATCATTCAATAACAACAAGTACTATGATCTCATGACATAATGATGGCATGATAAAACCCCTAGCATAAGTTTGTAGTACCATTATTCTCCCTTGTGATGTCATGGACATGGTTGATTTGACCTTTACTATCTTACGATTGTAATCCATTATGTTATCGATAACTATGGCAATAACCCTTGTGATCCTACAATTGTGGTTTAAATGTCTTTTTTCCTAACATTAGGAGGCATCCTTTCTTGTGCTTGTGACCTTATGACTCTAAGATCATAAGACCAACCTTCC
Source organism: Cupressus sempervirens (assembly GCA_028749045.1). Classification (NCBI taxonomy): domain Eukaryota; kingdom Viridiplantae; phylum Streptophyta; class Pinopsida; order Cupressales; family Cupressaceae; genus Cupressus; species Cupressus sempervirens. The sequence goes on along the minus strand of CM053786.1, from coordinate 211,149,633 downwards.
GCTTTGTAGCATTGGCAACTTGGGAAGTCAACCTTGTGATCCTATGATCATTGACTTTCATGGCATCAAAACACATATCATTTTGGCTCATTATTCTATGAGGTCTCAAATACCATGAAAACCTAACACTATGCTAATCCTCTACTTGGTGTCCTTTAAAGACATCCTCAAAACACCTATGATCTCATGATTTTTTACTATCATTACATCGGGCAAGACATTTCTTTGGCTTATGTTCCCTTAACTTTCTACAATGTCACGACAATCTGACCAATAGGAGCCTCGTAGTATATTATCACTACTTGATTCACCTGATGATCTTTCAATACATGAGCTATCATAAGACTAGGACCATACCATTTTATTACAGCTTTGAGATTTGAAATATAATATGAAATTGAATCTTGTGACCACTAAGTGGGTTTAAATATTTTTAATTCAATTCTTGGTGGGAGGGTATTTTTGGCCAATATTTCTGGTGACTCAAGGGGGATGCAAGCCTACTTGGCACACAACCAATGACCATTAAAAGATCCATTGGGATATGGAGTTTCAAAAACCATGAAAATCCATCAAATTAATCACTTTTTCGATATTCTAAGCCACAAAACATGCCCTTCTACCTCTGCAACTTTGCAAAAATGGAAACAAAAAACTCACCACAACAAAACATATGCTCAAAAATTGTTGGAAAATATGAAAATATAGAAAGAAACTAGTCCAAATATGTACAAGAACATCATCTTTTTTTCATAAATAAGGCTTGAGATATATTCCATTGACTAGAATAGGCAAAATTTAACCATTAGGTTTGCTTAACTAGAAAGCATTGGCCTATTTATAACTGATAATCACATAGGGACCACTCCATAGGGCATCAAATTGTGAGTGTCTCCCTACTTTTTCTCTATCTACATCCCATTTTAGAACAAGATCACTTTCTTTGAAATTTTTGACCTTAGCTTTTTTATCAAAGTTCTTCTTTATCTATTTTTAATATGTCTCTAAGGTCTATGTGATCTAATTTCTTCTTTCCTCTAGCTCCATCAACTTTTCCATTCTTATAGACATATCAACATTTTTAATTAGTTCTAACTGATGAGCTAGCTCTAGGGATGGAAACTCTAATGAAATAGGAAGTCTAGCTTCCCTTCCATACATTAACATGAATGGATAATTTCCAATAGCCCTTTTAGGTGTTATTCTGCTAGCTCACATGGGTGGCCTTAATTTTTGCTGCAACACACTCAATTATCCTCAATAGTCCTCTTGATGATTCTAATCAAATTCTTATTGGAGGACTCATCCAAACCATTACCTTGAGGGTAGTAATTGGAAGATGTGCTCAAGTAAATGCCATGATCAATTACCCATGCACAAATATGAGTTCCTACAAATGATTTTGCATTGTCTAAAATTATAGTGAAAGGAGCACCAAAACTGGTAACAATTCCATTAAGGAATTCCACTATTGAAGCTTATATATAATCCTTCAAGGCTACTACCTCTGTCCACCTTGTAAAGTAATATTTTGTAGCCAAAATACACCTATGATGAGAGCTAGAAGGTGGATTGATGGGACACATAAAATCTAATCCCCACTAAGAAAAGGGCTAATCAACCTAGATGGGATGAAGTGGAAGGGTTGCAAGTCTTTGTTTACCTAAGAAGAAAGCACACTTCTCGCACTTCCTTACATGTCTATGGTAGTCATACAAAAAGGATGGACAATAGTAATTGACTCTCCCAATCTTCACTGCAGTGGTTCTTGCTGAAAAGTCACCACCATTAGGAGCATCATGAAGCTACTTAATCATTCTCTTTGCTTGGTCTGCATCAATAAATCTTAGCAAAGCTCCATTGAAATCCTTCCCACAGAAAACACCATCAACTATAGTATAGGAGATAGACTACAATCTAAATTATCTCCCTTTAGCTTTATTGAAACCTGAAGGATATCCATTCCCAGCTAAGAAGGTCTTCATGTCATCTGTCAAACTCTTTGGATTTATCATATCTCACCTCCTGTTATTCTTTTAACACCAATGAAATTCTTCATTTGTTGCTTCTTGAGATGAGGTCATGCACAACCCTCTCCCTCTTACCACTTTGGTAACCTATATATCTACATCATAATCCATCACCTTAGTGATCCAACCTACTCTTTTCTTGTTGATATCTGTTCTCAATAGGAAATACTTAACACTTGTGTGAGGGACCAATAAGTGGATCTTGTTATGAGATAGAAGGTGTCTAAATTTCTTCAAATCTGTTATGGTTTGCAAGGGCTTTCTTTTCCACATAGTTGTACATTTTTTCATACTCCTTCAGCCCTTCACTAAAGAAATCAATAAGCAGTTCTTCATTCTTGTCTTTCAATTGAGTTAAAACAATAGAAATACTTTACTCACCTCCTAAGGTTTAAAGAATGAAATCCTTATCAAAATTTAGATTGATGAGAGTAGGGGTTGAAGCTATGGATTTTTTGATCTCTTCAAAACTTTCTTTTCCTTCCTTGGTCCATGAAATGACCATATTCTTTTTAAGAATAGTTGTAAGAGGTTTCACCATAGTAGCTAAGTTAGGAATAAATTTCCTCACAAAATTGATTCTACGAAGAAAACTTTGCAGACCCTTTTATGACTAGGAAGGGAAAGAGAAAGTATTGCCTTTTTTCTTTCTAGATCAATGGTTAAACCATCCTTGGATACAATGTGTCCTAACAACTTCCATTTATTAGAGGAAAAGTCACATTTTCTTGGATTCAAAGATACTCCATACTCTCTATATCTTATAAATACTTGTCTAAGATGACAAAAATGTTCTGGTACATTGTTTGAATACACTATGATATCATCAAGGTAGACCAACATGAACCTTGCAATCATGTTTTTTAAGTCCATCTCCATCATCTTTTGAAATGTGGTACCTACATTTGTTAGTCCAAAAGACATTTTAGTATAGGTATAGGTGCCCCATTTGGTAGTGAAAGTAGTCTTATATCTATCAGCCTCTTTGACTAACACTTGGTTATAATTTGAGAATCCATCCAAGAAAGAGAATCTCTCTGAACCACTAACCTTAGACAATATCTATTCCATGGAAGGAAGGGGATGATTATCTTTAAGGGAGGCTTGGTTGAGATCCCTAAATTCCACACATAGTCTAGTTTCTCCATTCTTTTTTCTAATAGGGACAAGGTTTGCTACACAAGAAGAATACCTAATAGGGAAAATGATATTGGCCTCTATCAATTTGGATAGATCTTTTCTCATTAATGGCTCAATCTTGGGATTCACTGGCCTCTATTCTTTCCTAATAGGCTTGATATTATCAACTAAAACTATAGTATGTTGAAATAGATTGGGGTCAAAACCCTTTAAATCATCATATGTCCAAGAAAATAACTCATTAAATTCTTGACATAGATGAACAAAATTTTCTTATTCAATTTTAAAACATATCTCCCCCATGTTTACCATCCTTCAATCAACAACTACAACTCACCTATGATTATCTTTATTTGTAGCAAGGTTTATACCTCTATCCCTTGTTTTTTCATTAGAATTGAAGACACTCTCTAAGGTAATGAGACCCTTAGGAAACTTATTGGAGCTAAGGTTGATGATTTGATCACCATAATGATCATGTGATCTTGACTGACTTCTATACGAGAACTTTACTTCATTCTCCAAGAAACTTACAATTTGTGAATCAAATTCAAAGACCTACCAATTGATATTGTTATCAAGGATAGTGGGTTTAACCACCACTTTAATCTTCTATCTCTTCTCATCTTCAAGGCTCATTAGCACATCATAAGATGCACCCACTACTGTAAGTCTATCAACATGTCTATTCTCTTTCCTAGGGATTCTTTGAATATTAAATGCTTCAAAGTTTTCAAGAAAATCCCATACTCTATGTTTAGAAGACTTGAGCAAACCATCCTTGGTGATATTTTGATTTCTCACTTGATTACCCACCAGCTCACTATCTCCATATACACTTAATGCTTGAATTGCTCTTTTTTGGGCAAGTAGAAGACCTTTAATTAATGCCTCATACTTAGTCACATTATTTCTATAACTGAATTAAAGCCTAAATGAAAAGTAGTACCTTTCCAATGTAGGAGAAACCAACATCACACTAGTCCTTGATCCATTTCTATTCCTGGATCCATCAAAGTACATGCTCCATATTTTGCTAGTATCTTCTTTGATTTTTATTAGGTTGTGAATAAGAGTATCCTTTTTTGATATATAATAATTACCAAGCCCTATCTCCAAGGTTTTTGACATAGTATCAAACTGATATGCATTAGCCCATTCATCTAAGAGGAAATCAAGTATTCTGCTAGAGAAGTAGCAGGCTCATTTGTTGTGTCATTCTCATCTATCTCTAGGATGGTATAGTTCATATTGATGAGATTAGGAGTGTAGGGTTCAATATGATGGAGGGCCAATGGTTTTTCTTTGATTGAAGCTTTGGTTCCATACTTTCTTCTAGAACTCATGTATGACTAGTTAGAGGATATGTAATTACCTATATGGGTAGTGAAATCTCTTAAAAGACAAATGGAAAAGTGTGGTTTAACCTCAAAAATTGATATATCTTTAACTATAGTGCAACCAAGGCATGCATGTAAGGCCATTTCAACATTCCAAAGGATTCCTATAATTTTGATAGTTCTACCATCTATCTGCAATACATCCTTAACAATGGGTTCATATTTTGCCTCGATGATATCAACAACACATTTGGGCATTACTAAACCACTAGCCCCTGAATCAATCATGCAATCATGGACTAGCTTATTTTCTATAATTAGAGAAACATAAAATGGAAGAGTTCTAACCTTTTTACTTTTTTTATACCTCTTTTTAAGGTTGTACCAAAATCACAACATTCTCCATGCTAGGTAGCTAATCCTTGAGTTCAATGCTTTCCAACTCTTGCTACAATAGCCTCTTTTGAGATGGTATAGTAGCAAAAACATCTCACATAGAAATATTTACATTGGTCTTCCTCATTTGATCTACCATACTAAAAGATGCATTAGATGCCTTAGTAGAAACCCTAGATGTAGAAGGTTGAGATGGAACAACTTGAGGGTCATTCACATCTCCTTTACTATCATTTTTCCATTTCTATTGAGAAGTATTAGTAGGCTTCTTAGCATTGTATTTCTGGGCAATTGTTTGTACATGAGGCACTGCACATGATGTTGAAGCCTAATTAGGAGGAGGATTAATATCTTCCACAACTCTTCTCTTACTCTTGGTATTGTAAGCACATGAATCTTGGTTTACATTATAATGCTCCTCCACTAGATAGTTCATGAAAGAACAACCATCATGCTTAAAAGTATCAACATGTTGATTAGCATTGTATTGCTAGGAAACTACTCACTCTAGTATAATTAATGCCAAGTAAGATTCTACCTTCTAACACATGGAATATCCATAGGAGTAGTTACAAGAAGGGCATAAATCTTGATCTTGGGCAAGATTGTTCTAAGGGACTAAAGCGTTATTTAGGTTGGTGTTTGATGTTTGGGGGTGGTTGATAAGTCTAATCTTCATGTAGGGGACATGATTCTAGATTGGGGGTCTACCATGAATGGGACCATGACTCTAGAATTGGAGAGGCCTATTATTTTGAGCTTGCTAGCTCTTCATAGTCACCAACTTGTTGCCCAATTTTTGCACTATTACACTGTTGTCCTCAATCTTATTTTCTTGATCTTGCATCCTCCTATACACATTTTGCATTAGTGTTTTCATCATGGACTCAATCCTATCAACTCCACTAAAGGATGTGGAGGCTATTGGTACCACAACAAGAGGGTGACTTGCAAATTAAGTATGAATAGGGGTTATAACAGGCTGATGATTGGGCATTTCAAGGAAGAAAGGCATTAGGGGCCTAAGAGATAACTCCCCTCCTTGTATCAAAATATTTTATGCTCTTATGGCAATCTCATAAGGGTTTGGTATAGTGTCTCCTCCCATAGATTGTAGAGTTGTGTTAATATCACTATTGAAGGCTTTGAGATAATACAAGAATGCATTACCAGGAGAGGGCTTCACTATAGTAGATATTCTATCCCATGTCTTCTAAAATCTATAATTAAAATCAATCTGACATTGATGGGGTGCCCTTTTGATAGTTGTCAATTGTTGTAAAATTGATAGGTCATCACTTTTATCCTCAAAATGCTTGCATAGGGCTGGTCCTAACCGACCCCAAATAATACTAGAGTTATGAGGAAAACCTCTATATAATTGTAGCACTTTCCTCTTCAAAGATGAAGTTTTCATCCTAACAAAAAAATCATCCTTAGTGATGCTATGAATATTGTAGATGCTAGACACCTCTTGAATATGCTCAATAGGGGAAATAAAGGTTTCACCAGTAAAATTAAGTATACTTTTGAGAGCTAATACTAGTATGCCATATCTTTGAGCTTATAGGAGGGTACTTCCACCATTAAAGGTGGCAAAAGCATGAGCTCTAGCCATGTAAGAAAGTAATCTATTAATATGATTAGATGGTATTGTAGGATGAGATTTGACAATAGGACAAGTGGAGATGGATCTTACAGGGTTATGTGTTACGGCCGCACTCCTAACTAGTGATAGAGATGCCTAGCCTTATTTCTTGGATTAGAAAAAGAAAGCTCCTAGTATTGAAAATTACCTCTAGAAGATGCCCTTGTTTGTGTCTTGGGCCTAAATGACAAAATTTTTTGTCTTGAAACCAAATTGTGATTGATTCTTGGAGTCACCAAGTACATTAAACAAATGAGCCTCTTGAAGGGTTTAATACTAAAGGTAATACTATCTCCTTGGCATGAACATGTAATCCTTCTTTGATGCCAATGAACTTAGAATATTTAATATGAGCCTCGCACTAGGCATGCCAAAAATTGTTATCACAAAAGCTTGCACCCTTGTCCAAAGTTGTTACCTAAGGACAACCTTGTGAAACATGGAAACAACCTCAAAACTATGGGACTTGAACTATGAGGTTGATTCTCCATAGATGGCCACCTTCCTTTGCTATTAGCATGCAATTAAAATACTCTTGAGGAGAAAAGGGAGAAGGAATACATGAAAGTAATTGCCTAATCTATTTTAAGGATGTGATGCACCAAAATAGGGTGTTCAAACCAATCTTTGGCCATATATTCATAGTATAATTATCATGAAAATCCAAAGATATACAGATTCATACATGCTTTAATCTATTAGCCACAAACATATTTGACAACCAAATGAGTGACACGAGGAAAAAAAAATCACTTTTATCATTAATAGGCCAAAAGAGATACATAAATGTAGGTTATAGATATCCTTAGTACATTGAAGAGATGTAGACAAAGCATGCACAATACATCAATGGTTGAAGGAAGATATAGGATGTCATATAACTTAGAGGAAAAGAGGGAATATATAGAAGTATGCTAGAGAAATACAAAAGAAACATAGAATATCCAATCCTAAGAAAGATTATAAAATCTAATAATATAGTGCAATCATAACTTAGATAGCTTCTACCCTAAGATAGAAATCAACAAGTACATTCAAAATTGTAGAGAATAATTACTACAAAAATTGGAAAAGATTTGATCATAGCACAAATGTGGATTCAAGAAGATCACTTTTACACCAAAAAATCTCTAAGAGGACAGGAATGACAACCATTAATCTTCTATATAGATGGATCAATAGGTAGTGATGTAGTATTTTTTTGCATTTATCAGGCCTAGGGAACAATGAAAGTGGTTGTAGGGGATCAAAAGATCAAATCTATCATCAAAGAGTTGCTTCCTCTATCATCAACTTGCCAAATTAGATAGAAACACACTAGTCAACCATATTGACTATTGCTCTATACACTTCCTGCTACCTGATTGGTCAAGAACTCCACTTTTTCCAGCTTGGTGGGTGAAGCCCCTTATACATTTTGGTCAACACTAAAACTCATGATCCTACAAGCATGTACTATGATCAAAAACCTTCATGTCATCTTTTGTTCATAACCCTGACCTCTATGATCTAATGATCACCTATACTTTGTAGTATCGAGTCCATCCCTCATTCTCTTTACAATCCTTCAACAACAAGTCCTATGATCTTATGAAAGAATGATGGCATGATACCACCCCTGGCATGTGGTCGTAGTGCTATTATTATCCATTTTCAATGTCATAGACATGGTTCATTTAACCTTCATAATCCTACAATCACAATCCATCTTGATATTGATAGTTATGGAAATAACACTTGTGATCCTATGATTGTAGTTTAACTATCTTTTGTCATGGCATTGAGAGACATCCTTGCTTATGCTTCAGACCTTATGACTCTAAGATCATACAACCAACCTTCCCCTTCATAGCATCAAAAACTTGGGAAGTCAACCCCATGATTCTACAATTTTTGACTTTCATGGCATCAGAACACATATCCTTTTTACTCAGGATCCTAGAAGGTCACTGATATCATGATAACTTGATGCTATGCAAATCCTCTACTTCATGTCCTTGGAAGACATCTTCATGACACCTATAATCTCATGATCATTTATTGTTGTAAAATTGGGGAAGACCTTTCTATGGCTTACAATCCCTCAACTATCTGCGATGTGATAACAACCCAACCAACACGAGTGTCATAGCATCTTATCATTGCTTGATTTGCTCGATGATCTTCTGATACATGAGCTATCATAAGATTTGGACCATACCATTCTATCACAGCTTTGGGATTTTAAATATAATATGAAATTGAATCTTATGACCATTTGGTGGGTTTAAATATTTTAAATTCAATCCTTATCAGGAGGGCACATTTGGCAAACAGGTACCTCATCAAGCCTTGTTGTTCGAACCCAAATTTTTTCTTAGCATTTTATTGTAGTTTCCTTGCTCTTTTTGCATTGTTCATAGTTACATTTTTCTCATCTTAAGGGGTGGGGGGGGGGGGGGGGGTGTTGTTAGAGTAAAGCATTGATTTAATCTAATTTATTAAATTAAGTTTACTCCCTTCTTAAGATTTCACTTTATGCACTTTAAATTTTCATTTAATAATTAATTAGTAATTATTAAATGACATTTATCTCTTAGTGTTTCCCTTTTAGGTTTTCAATATCCTTCTAAAAGGATTGATCTTTTATAATTATCTTATATCCTTTTCATATATGAGAATACAATTTTGATATTTTTAGAGCAAAACCCTTGCCTCTTCTTGTTTTTTTCTTGTCTACGAGAGGTTTTTGCATGTAGTTATTCTTTGGGATTTCTAGATTTGTATTGATCAAATCCTTCAAACATATATGTCTACAACCATGTATGCCTTATTCCTAACACATGTAAAGAGCATTGTGTGAATAAATATACATTGGATTCTATATAATTTGATGTCTCTTTCATACTATGTTTCCTTCCATATGCAACTATAAAAAGGATAACTGGGAGTGTTCCTCCCCTTGGACCTCCTAATGGTTGAAGATATGAAAAATAGTCCCAAGAGATTTCTAAAAAACTTGGGTCAAACTAGTTATATATAGGGTCCCAATAAGGTGGTGACTTCATGGAATGACATCTACATATTTTACTCTAGGTCAACATATTCCTATATCTTTGGCTAGAAAAAACATTTCTAGGTTTCTCTTGTTTTTTTTTTGTTTCAATTAGGGGTCCGTGCAATAGATTCCATAATTAGGTCTAGATGTACATATTTTAAAGAAATATTATACTTCTATCTACACATTTCAAGGTGCATACTCTATCTTTCATTTAAATTTATAGGTTTGGCATAATTTCATATCTTGTTTGGTATGGCTGCATACATTTGACATCTAGATCTACATTAAATATCATACTTAGTCAATTACTTCAATCTTGCATTTACATATCACAGACATGACAAAGAGTATTTCCTTAGAGCATCGTATTACTTTTCACAATTCGAAATCACTATTGACATCCCTTCCTTTACTTGGGTCTTGCAAATCTAATTCAAATTGAAATTTCTCCTTCTCCCCACACACATATTTAATGATTTTGCATGAAAAGTGGAAGCCTAGGTCCTATTTTACTCTCTTGCATTTTCTATCAAAATAAAACAAAAGGTTTGATCAACTCTTACTATGGATATGTAGTTGGTATAGCTATCTACATTCTCAATAGTGGTCCTACACATGTGCTTAACAAGATGACTTGATATGAAGTTTGGAATGAGAAAAGGGTCCAATATTGATCACTCCAATTTTTGTGGTTGTTTAGAAACATGCTTGTATATAATCCACAAATTCTAGAGTTAGATGGAAAAAATGAATTGTACATTTTTTGGTTATAGCAAGGAAAGTAAATCATGCATAAATTATACAGTCATCACACTAAGAAGCTTACTATGTTAATAGTTATGGTTTTTAATGAATGAGATTTGTATGGTCATCAAAAGGGACATGTTGAGAAGCCAAAATTTATTTTGAAATCTATCTTTATTCATAGTGATCATGATGAGACCACAAATAATTGTATTTTATGGTGATACAACTACACCAAGCAACCTTTCATCTATTTCTTCAAAATCAATTAAAAGTCCAACCTTAACATTGAGGCTAGCATGAAATATTGAAACTTTGAGTGATATTTGTCAAAGTAAGTTATTAGTCAAGAACATGAAAAAATATAGAGAATAAGATGAAAAATATTTATTTAATTTCCAAGGATTTTTTTTAACCATCATGTTTTGATTAGGTCTGCACTAGTGAGGTATTGGATGCAAGTAATTAAAGAGGAGATGAGTTGAAGTCACATGAATGATACTTGGTACCTTATAGAGATTATACATAACAAAAGCATATTGGTATGCAATTTGTGCATAAGAGAAAGTTTAATAGTGATCTAAGTGTTGAATGACATAAGGCAAGGCTAGTTTCCAATTTCTTCACATAGATGTACGAGATTTAATATGAAGAGAGACTTACATTGGTAGTAAGGAAAGAATTGGAGAATAAATCATGTGAACAGATAAAGGGATACTTAGAAGAAGAAGTGTGTATGCAATAGAAACAAGGTTTTTAATTATAAAGAATAAAGGACAATATTCACAAATCAAAGATGGACTTATATGGTCTTAAGAAAGAACCAAGAGTATGGTATACAAGGATTGGTGGATATTTTTAGGAGAATTCCTTCAAAGGAAAGTAAGACTGAAATTTCCCTATAGCACAAACAAGAAGAATATGATATTCTTATCATAAGTTTATGGTAGGTTTAAGATCTATTGTATATGGGTAGTAGTTATAAAACAAAAATGTTAAAATGAATGCTAATGGTATTCCTTTGGGGGGGTATTCTAAGCTTTGGAGAACATGTAACATGATTGACATGTTTCATTCATGACTATGTTTGTCATTCATGAAAAAATAGTGTGCTTCTATGAAGATTGGAAAAGTAGCATACATAGATCATGGTCCTAAGGAAATAATTTTTATGTCTAGGTGAGGCATGGTTAAGGACATGTTCTAGAGTATGTCTTGATGAAGAGATTAGGTGTGCATTACGTAAGTAAAAAAATTGAAGGAGATATATTTGATTTATAGAGAGAATTATAGAGATTGGGTACCTAATAAGCAAATACTAGTGAATGGATTGTAACACCTAACAAATATATAATCTAGTTAAGAAAAGTTATAAAATAATAAAAGATAGTCTAATGATGATGGCAATGAGTGCGCAAGTCCTAGAGATACATGTGTGAGAATTATCTTATTATGGTTCTATTATAATTGATTGGGAAAGCCTCAAGGATAACTCAATGATTTTTTTTTAGGACATGGTATAAAGGAAAATATTTTCCTTGGTTGTAAATTGTGAGTAGTATGTGAGTTGTGTGTTGAAGAAGTGTGAAGTGTGCAAACAAGAGAAGAGTGTTTTTTAAATGTGAGTACGTGATCCAAGGAATTATTGGCTATGAAAGTGGTAATATGGTATCAAGATTAGAAGGAGCATAAGTTTATTCAAAAAGATAGAAGAAGAGGAATTACAAGTACAATTCATTTTTATTATTCTACAAGGAATAATATAGAGATCATTTGGATAGTGGGTTCATTGGTCTTGCCCCTAAACCTATTTAGATAGTGGGTCCACTTTCCTTCTACAACTCCTGAGAAGGAATATTCATATTAGTATATCATCTTGTGGGTACCATCCCCACCAAGATTTTTCCCCTGATCAAGGGTTTCCCTAGTTAACAAATCTTGTGTTATTGTGTATGAATATCTTGTTATGATTGTTGGTTATATTGCTCATGTGGTTAAGGTTTAATAAGGTTGATAATTTTCATAATAGTCGGACAATTGACTCAACCCCTCCTTAGTTATAAATTAGTGGACTTTATATTCTAATAGTTGGTATTAGAGCTTTAGGTCCTTGAATAAAAATCTTAATAGCCTTGGGAGATCAATGGAAAGTTGCTTTAGAAAAGATAGTCCTAAGTTTTATTAGGTTAAATATGATAGCTCAAAAGAAAAGATGAAGAATCATTTTATATGTATGGGTCTGAGATATTGGATCTTGACAAAGAGTGATAAATATATTGTGAAAGAAGAGAAGTAGAAAGAGATTTTTTCATGTGAAAAATGCGAGCCAGAGAAGCCTTACTAAGAACCCTTCCAAAGAATGAATATAGTCAGGTAAAATTACTAGAAACATCTCATAAGATTTGGAAATATTTAGAATTTACTTTTGAAGGAGATAAACATACAAAAAGAGTAAGATTAGAGAATTGGATATGCTTGTTTCAAGATGATAAGATTTTGGAAGATGAATTTGTGAGAAGCTATGTTCATAGAATATATGAGATTGTTGTCAGAATCAAATCATGTTGTGGATCCAAGGAAGAAGATAAGATTGTATGGAAGATTCTAAAGACTTTTAAATAACCATTAAAGAAAAAAACATAGAAGATTGAGCTTTTGATACCTTGTACTGAGAAATTTTCCATGCAAACTTTGCCTAGAAGTTTGGAGAATTGACAAGAGTGGAGACAACTTTCAGTTCCTTAAGTGTTCGTCCATGGTTGTTTAGAAGTGAAATAATCCATGGAGATTATGCTAGCAATAATATAACCAAATCATAAGAGGACAAACCAATTGAAGAAGCTATAGCCCTTCTTGTATGGAAAGAACTAGATGGTAAGAGAATTTTTAAATGTTGTAGTTGTAATGAATTTAGTCATTATGCCTAAGTGTCTTAAAAGAGACAAAAAGGATATGAGAAATTTTAAGTCTAGAAAACCTAGAGATTGATTATATGCAAATTAAGATGAAGAATTAGAAGAAAGAGTTTAGAGTGAGAGTGATGATGAACTAGGATTTGTATCCATTAAACAAGATGGTCTTGATAAAGAAATTAGAGAAGAAAAGGCTCCATATTCTCAAGTTGAAAAGAAATATGATTGGATTATAGATAGTGGATGTTCAAATCATATGAATAGTAATATGAACAAGTTTTTTAAATTTAGAAATCATGATGGAGATATTGTTAGAGTTGGTAACAATGCATCTTGTCACATCATAGGGATATGATCTATTATTGTTGATGGAAAAACTAACACTGATGATGTTTACTTTGTTGATGGTTTAAAGGATAACTTGTTGAGTGTTGGAGAGTTGGTGGATAAGGGTTATTAGCTACAGTTCACAAAGAAGACTTGTACTATCAAAGACAAAGATGGAAAGATGATAGGGATACGTACAAAATCCAAAGCTAATGTATTTTAGTTGAATCCTAATAAGATGACATGTTTGGTTGCAAAGGTGGATAAAAAATGGTTATACCATAGAAGGTTTTTTCATATAAATTTTGATAATATTGTGAAGGCTAGTAGTAAATTTGTAGTTAGATATTTGCCTAAGATCATGAAGCCTACTAATGTTGTTCACAAAGAGTGTATCATGGCTAAGAAGACGAAGCTATCATTTCCTAGCAAGAAGTTTACTACTACAAAGAAGATGGATATTGTTCATACATATTTGAGTGGCACTACCAGAACAAGAGGATTATATGGAGAAAGGTAACTTATGATTTTTGTTGATTATTTCACTAGAATGATGTGGTTAACATTTATTAAAGAGAATTTGAAGCATTTGAGAAGTTCAATATATTTAAGAATAGAGTTGAGAATTAATCTAGTGTGAAGATTAAATGTTTGAGATCAGATAGAAGTGGAGAGTTTACTTCTAGAGATTTTAACATGTTTTGTGAAGAAAATGGAATTAAGAGACAGTTATCTTTGCCTAAGACTCCTAAGCAGAATGGGAGAGCATAAAGGAGAAATAGATCACTATCAGAGGAAGCAAGATGAATGATGTATCTAAGGATTTTTGGAGAGAATTAGTGAATGCAATAGTAGACACCATGAATAGAGAACGAATCAATAAAGGTATGAATAAATCTCAAGAACTATGGTCTAGTCATACACCTTCAGTAAAGTATTTCAAATTTTTTTGAAGCAAGTGTCACATAAAGAGAGATTATGATGTTGATATGTTTTATCCAAGAAGTGATGAAGGTATGTTCCTTGGGAATTGATTGAAAACAAAATGTAGAAGTTGATGAAAGCCAACTTCACTGTGCACTAAGATCACTTGCTTGCAAATAACCTATTGAAGAGAAATCAAAGAAGGAAGGAAAAAGAGCTTGGAGCAACTCAAAAAAGTGAGAAAATATATTACAACAATGAGAAACAAATTTTTTTGTACAATATGATATGAAAATACAATAGGAGAGCCTATTTATAAAGGCCTCTAGGAAGCTTGTAGGACAAGCTAGAAAAAGCTAGGAGAGAAGGTTGACAACTAAGCATATGTCCACAAAAGGTGGATTATCCTCCATGTAGGTAAGAAGATAAGTATGACTAACTAGAAACAAACTTCTGTGTTGTCAACAACTCCTAGACTACTACTAATAAATAAAAACATTTATCTAAGTAAACTTAGTAAAGCATAAATAATAGTCATTTACTCTAACACTCCCCCTAAGCGCAACTTAGGAAAATGTACTTAATCTTACAAAAGCTAAGATGAAATGCAGAATGGGTCCTAGCAACAAGGCCATGTTAGGTACCCATGTACAAATGCAAAGAAATGCAATACAATATCTATGGAGATAACTAAAAGCCTAGTGAAGGACTAAAGAAGCCTCCAACTAGAGGAATGTCTGAGAAAATAAGAACAAAGAGAAGATCATGAAGAATATCACTAAAGCATGAAGAAGCCACAAAATCTATTAGGAAGAAATTGCTGATCTAAACAACCTACATGGAAATAGAAGGCTGCAAACTGAGAGTGTCTATATGGTAGGTGATCCATCTCACCAAAATGTATACGTAGCTAGCCACTACAATCACCTAGTATATAGGATCAAATACTGAATACATAGTTCACTCCAACAAACCACCAAACCAAGGAGGCATTAGAAATAATAGAAGAAACCCCCCTTAATGTAGATAGGGTGAGGTGATAGGCAACTAAGAAAGTGGCCCAAAACTCCTTTGCAAAAAGAATCAAGAACAATGAGAGAGAGGAAGAGGTGCAAACACCTATAAAGGCTCATGTCACTAACGCATCATGGGGATAATCTCATGGAAGGGACACTCACTTGAAAAAGGAAGAGGGCACAAAATGGCATATAATTAACCTTTCCATGGCACTTTATAATACAATGTGAGTATAATTGTCTAAAAATAATGTTCAAGATCCTGAAATGCAAGAGTAACACTTTATCTCAGTGCATTTGCATAAAGATGCTTACAAATGATATGGAAAATGATCACAAAGGGAAAAATGTTAATACAATAGATAGTACAACTCAAAAGAAAAGATCCCATGCCATGAAAATGATTCTCGGACCTGGAACACCCAAGATATCCACCATATTGTAGAAAAGCAAAAAAACATGGTATGAAGAGCATATAGTAGAATCTAAAAGAAATTATAGAATTTCTAAAAAGTAGATAGAACTAGCTTTCCAAATATATAATATTTTCAAAAAATGGAGATGGGATGCACAAGATAAGCTCACTAGAGTGAAAAATAGAACTTCCAACTTTTATTGCAAAAATAGGCAGCAAAATTGCATTAAAACCACAAAATACATACACAAATATCTCTATCTCATAACCATCTTTTTCGCACTTCTTTTAGATTAGCAAAAATACCTTTTTATGCTCAAGTTATAACCAAAAAACTATGATTAGGTCAAAAAGGGACTTGAAGAGGATGTAGGAGTGCTAATCTAGTGCTGATGTCATGCTAACATCACCATGTTACAAATCAAATTTCATAGCCAAGCAGTCATCATCACAAAAAAGGACTGCTATTTGGCTACCACATGGTAATGCCACATGGCATCCATGTGGTAGTATGGATGGCATGGAACGACCATGTGGTAGGTGCCAACATGGCACCCATGATATGTGGCATGTCCAGAGAGGTGCCAATTGTCTGGGGGCTACAGAGCTATGATTGGGAGAGCAACACTAGCAGTGATGGCCATAGGGGTGGCAAGCTCTAGTGGTACCACTTGGAGGGCAAGGGGCCAGTGACACAGTGGTGGCCACAGAGTGGCAGTTGCACTATGACTGTGCTATTGACAGTGGCAATGCTACAGTGGTGCAGTGCTGGCCGTCATGCAATGACATCTGATAATAATTTTTTTATTTTTTTGAAAAAACTCGTCCATATGGCCTTCTAGGGTAAAAACAATTTCCTCCCAGAGCAAATTTGTCCAAAATGGAAAATTTTTATATGGATCCTCATTGTAACGAGCCTTCTAAGCATAATGGTAGCATCCGTTTAAGCCCAAAGGGCCCTAAAAAATTGTTCTTCCTCCCAATTGAAAAAAAAATCATCAACAAACTAGGGTTTATGTCTCCAAATTGTGGCTTCAAAAATCCTTTGAATTAGGAAGCAGTAGGGAGGCTCTGATATCATTTAGAAGTTGATGAAAGCCAACTTCACAGTGTGTCAAGATCACCTACATGAAAATAACCTGCTGAAGAGAAACTAAAGAAGGAAGGAACAAGAGCTTGGAGCAACTCAACAAAGTGAGAAAATATATTGTAACAATGAGAAATGAAAATTTTTGTACAATATGATATAAAAATGATATGAAAATACAATAGGGGAGCCTATTTATAAAGGCCTCTTGAAAGCTCGTAGAACAAGTTAGAAAGAGCTAGGAAATAAGGTTGACAACTAAGAATATGTTGACAAAGGGTGGATTATCCTCCATGTAGGTGAGAAGATAAGTATGACTAAGTAGGAAAAAACTCCCATGTTGTCGACAACTCCTAGATTACAACTAATAAATAAATGCATTTAACTAAGTAAACTTAAGTAAATTTTAAATAATAATTATTTACTCTAACCAAAAAGCTTATAAATTATTTAATCATATAACTAAGAAAATTGGTGAGTGTATGAATGTGAAAGTTGATGGAAAATTTTGAATTAAGAAGAAAATGATGGATTATGATTTTGATGAGGAAGAAGACAATCGTAGAATTTTTAGAGAAAATGTGGAAGTATTCTTTGAGACTAATAATGACTTGCCAAATGACGTGCAAATTATTGAGAAAAGAGGTGAACGGAGATCTAAACCAAGAGAAGAGATAATGACATAGTGCAAGATAAGAGAATCTCCAAAGGAGATGTTCTGACTCCCAAAAAATAACCACATGATGGGAGATAAACAAAAATGCAAGATTTGAAGCCAAGTCACAATAATTTATTCATAGATATAACTCATTACATGCAATGTGTCAAGCTGTAATGCCTTCTTGGTTATGGTCAATTACAAACCAAGTAATAGTTCTGTAAGATCCTTGAAGATCCAATCCAATGCCTAGCTAGTCCAGATCCACACTCTGGTAGAAACCTCAAGGAAGATCGAATTCATACACACAAGCCCACCAAGAAATCTCCTTGTTTCCCAAGCCTCAACTACTATCCTTTCTCAAAATTCACTCCTTTACCACCTCCTCTTCTCCAAGATGGATGAATAATGACTATAGACTTCACCATAACCCCTACTTATATCAATCTAAGCCACAAGTCAACCCATAATGCTAAAAACTAAATAAACCTAACATTAAATGCTTGAAGAGCTATAAGTTGGCCTCTAATAGAAATTAAATGTGAAAAGGCTTTAAAGGCTTATAGTACTTATTAAATACATAAAAATTAATTATGCCAGACCCAAATAGGTCCACTTAAGCCCACTAAAATCTCTTAATCATTGAGTATAGCCAACTACCCTAGGATGCTCTTGCATTAGACTCCCTAGGTGTCAAAATATGTTCTCAATAGCTGGAAGAATATCTTTAAGGATTGAACACATAAATCTCAAAATGGTTCTTCACATACATGTCCTCAAAGTCTTCAAATCATACATGCTTTCCCTTTCACCTCTTTTACTTCTTTACCCCCATCCTCGATGTTCCATAGGTTTTCTACCCACACTTATTGCTAACTCTTTCTAAATCTACCAACTCAACTCAGCTGCCAATACTCAGGTTCCTTCTACTAACCTTTTCATTTTGCAAAAGAATCAAGGAATTCTTCCAACAACCTTTTACAATTGTAAACACATTCTTGACACAATCATGCACAATCTTGCAATCATATTGCTAAGGTCTACCAAGAAACACATGGCAACTGTTCATGTCAACAATATCACACAACACTTGATCCTTATACTGCCCAATCTAGAGATCAAAAAGACATCGCTCCTTCACTTCCAAGGAATGCTCACCTTGCAACAAACCAATCCTATAAGGATAACGATTTATCACTCTCTTCAAACCAAGTTTTTGAAGCATCTCCTCAGAAACAAGGTTATCATTACTACCACCATCCATAATCACATTATAGACTTTACCACCAAACTTACAACAAGTCACTAAAAAACTAGTCCTTTGACAAGAATCCAGTGTCCTTTAACCAACAAATGTAAGGAAACTTGGCAATACCATTTCCACATAACTCATAATAGATCTAAAATAAACACAGAATTAAAATCCACATGCAAGAGAATAGAAAACATACCCACAAAATTGTGACACAAGATATACCCTGGGAAACCCTCATTGAGGGAAAAAACCCAGCCTCCAAAAGCATCCATCATCATGTATTATTCAGCAAAAATTACCATTGCCATACAACCATGGAAGCCTTCATGGCCATAGCCACAACCGAGCAAACTATGTGAACAAGCATGAATCCACACATCCCATGCCATGTTTTCAACCTTCACAAATGCTCCCTTGGCTAACCTGTCAAGCCTTGTCCCTCTCGACTCTTGCCTTTTGTCTTCTTCTTGTCTCTCTCTCTCTCTCTCACAACAACTACCCTTGTGGCTGCTTATATAGTAGCAAGTCCCACAAAACCACCAAGTGGTATTACATAAACCATGTGCTAAAACCATGTGCTATCTAACCCATTGACCCCACATTTAATATTGGGCATTTAATTCTTTTCCCCAATATTAAATAATTACATGAAATATTTTCACAATGTTACAATACAACAAATCAAGAATATTCCATGGAAATCTTTACATGTTGCACGTCCATCTAGGTACAACATTACATAATAAAAATAAAATAATAAAATAACAATATTATGCAATGTGTACAACAGCCATTATCTCAACAATCTCTCACTTGTTGTATACATTGCATAGGGTCAATCCGTAGCCACATAAATGAACAAGGGAACAATCCCTCCCAGCACATCCACCATCATGGATCAAAATACACCAAGTGCTCCATCCTAGTACCCGCAACAAAATCAAAGTATCCAGCATCTCGAACATGAATGATCTCACCTCCTATTATGCCATTGCCACTGGACATACATAGAAGCCATCCAAAGAGAAAGCCACCCAACCTGTGGCATTAGAAGATCATAAAATCATGTACCAACTAAAAAATTCTGAGCACCAATAACCTGATCCAAAGGTAATCACATGTATCCGTAGTTGTCAAAATATCCATAGCTGAAATAGCACCCACAGCAAAGTGCCAAACCCATCCAACTATCCATACCTCAAAGGTATAACAAGTGAATCTCATATCACCGACATATCCAATCTATAACTTGCAATCACAAGCCTCAAGAGCAATACTTGCCACATATATACCAAGAAGCTCCCACTGCAAAAGATAATGTCAAATCTATAACCAATCCACTCAACACATCTCAAAGAAGTGAATCCATGTAGTATCAAGGACATCCACAATACATAAACTGATATCCTCCAAGAACAATTCTCATAACAAGTCTCCAATGCTCTCCCAAGTTCTCCACAACCAATAGAGGAAAGAGAAAGAAATAACCATGTCATCTCTCACATGAAATACATGAGCACAGACCAGTGATCACAATCTCTAACCAATCTCAAATCCAATGTAGGCAAAACTAAACATCCAGCAAGATAACCAAGACCAGAGAAACCATGCAAATCATAACCTGTATCATGTCCTTCTACACACACCTCTAGATGTAAACTGTGCAAGTATGATCTCGTCCATAAAACTCCAACAAAAAGCCTCAACAACACCCAAACCATACCATATAACTCATCATGGATGTAAGCCTCTCACAAGAAGATCAAACTCAATAAAACCATTCCTAAACCAAGGAATAACCATTCCTAATCCAAGGAATATGCCCAATATAAAACCATCTCCCAAACTCAACCAACATAACAACATATGCACATGGAGATAACCAATGCTAAACCATCTCTCAAATGAACCCTCTAGAACTAACTCATGTACCATAGCTCAAGATCCATATCCATGAAAGATAAGCATAAATATAATGCAGTTGAGAGAAAAAAATGGGCTATACCTCTCAAGTAGCAAACCACTGAGTAGACCAAGAGTGGGGAATGAGAATGCTCATCAAGATACCCAAGTCTCCAACCAAGACTCATCTAAGAACAATCTCCTCTCAAGTCCATATCAGGTGACTGCCCCTCGGACTTCCTGTTGAAACCATCAACTGTCCCAACAAATACTTCTCTAATCTAAGAGAAATCAGCATCACCACTGTCTCTAAGTATCCATGAGCACCTGTAACCAATCAATCCATGCCAACTCCAATGCAACATAGGAATATCATGAAGTATCCAACTTATGATCAATGTACTCAATACCAAGAAACCAAACCAAGATCAATGTCAAAGTTCCAACCATGGCCTCAGGAACATAAACATGACAACATGATCTTACCATCTCAACTAAAGAGATAGCATGCTCCATATGAACACACCATAATATGTCACAACTCTAAATGCGTATCAAGAGTATACCATGACATAATAATGAAACCATCCTCATACCAAGGATAACATGCCAAATAAAAGCATAAACCACACCTTTGCCAAGAACTCTGTAAGTCCTTAAGATGCAACCATCTCCACACACCATGAAGAAAAAACCATCTCCACATACTAGAAAGAACCATCTCCACATACCATGAAGATAACCAAGAACTCCATGAGTCCTCAAGATCTAACCATCTTCAAACACCATGAAGATAACAAGTGCACCATGCAAATGTCAAAGACGCTTCTGCAGCAACAGGATCTAAGAAAAACCTCCAACATCTGCAAACACTCAATAAATATATCAATGCCAACAACTCCCACTCAACTATGGTACCAAGTCACCTATGGCATCATAAAATCCATCCTCTCCAAACCAAGAAGATATAAACCAAACCAGGAACTAATCCTGCACTGTCACCCCATCACTGTCACAAGCTCCCACTAAACCATGTATCCAAGCTATCCATGACATCATGATGAAAAAATCCATCCTCTAACCATGAGAATCAACCAAGGCATTAAACCATCAAAGAACTCAAAGTGCACATCATGAGCTCCTCAAAAGAAAACTAAATAACTATGATCCTCAACCAAGAAGATATACCACCATAACTGAATCAGAAAATCCAAGCTAATAAACATCAAGGATGTACCTGTATATCCAATCATGTCATGCCAAAAACCATGACACCATGATCACATCCATGAACCGAGCATCAAGCTCTCAATATGTCCAACCTGTCAGCATAGTCAACCACAATCCTCCACCATGACTGTACCTGGTAACAACATCTCATCCCTTCTACATGAAGAAAATAGTAAATCATGTGACTTAGGGCATAGACAACCCAAATCTAAGCCACTAATCTAAATATGCATCAATAATGAAAGATCAATGGGCAAAGACAACCCATAACCAAGCTATAAATGCAACCTGTAAGCATAGACCGCTTACAACACTGCACAACTTGTAGATCCAACAAGTCATCATGCATATCCAAACCAAACACTGATAACCATATCATCATGAGACCAATCTAAAATATGAACTGAGTATACAATGACATCAAATCTTAAATCTTCAATGCCATAAACTCACAATGTTACCATAGTCAAAATATACCTATAAGCTGTTCAGATAAATATATCACCAAATAAATCATGCAAAACTTGCACCAAATCTAAACCAATTTGTAGATCTCTCCAAGAGCTTTCCGTTGACTACTCGAAGTCCAAAATCTGACTCCGTATGCCCCAGTTATGCCCTAATCCATGCTCAAAATAAATGACATCTGACTTTAGGGCTCTTAAAACCTGACAAAATTTCAAAATCATAGAACCAAACCTACACCATGTTGTAGTGCTCTGAATTAGCTTTCCAACGCCTGTAAGAACTCTGAAATCTAATATTCTGAGAGAAAGTTATGGCCGTTTTACTAAGACAGTCTTTTTACCATTTTCAGTACGATTTTTCATTTTTTATTTTTTTTTCAGTGACGAAAATTCCGACGGGATTAAATTTGACGGCCATCATGAGCTGAAACTGAAAAACTCTTTCATTTCCTCTGAACATGGCCAAACTAGGGCACATTATATATCAAAATTTATGGAAATGTCGACCCGGATCCAATGGTGAGGTCTGTTTTTACCTAGGAGGTCATTTTTGCAAGCTACTCCCCAAAACCCTCATTTAAAATGAAACATCCGAAAAATATTTTGTCCAACAATTTCCCATGCCCAAATATTTTAACATCCCATCATAACAGCAAATCCAAAACCCTCAGATTTGCAATAAATCATTCATATATCGTGCCCTTTCTATTATCCTCTCATGCATTCCCATGGATTCAATCTAGGGTTACAATAATAAAACCATAGCCCTGATACCATTTGTAAGGAAACTTGGCAATACCGTTTCCACATAACCCATAATAGATCTAAAATAAATACAGAATTAAAATCCACATGCAAGAGAATATAAAACATACCCACAAAATTGTGACACAAGATATACCCTGGGAAATCCTCATTGAGGGAAAAAACCCAGCCTCCAAAAGCATCCATCATCATGTATTATTCAGCAAAAATTACCATTGCCATACAACCATGGAAGCCTTCATGGCCATAGCCACAACCGAGCAAACTATGTGAACAAGCATGAATCCACACATCAAATGCCATGTTTTCAACCTTCACAAATGCTCCCTTGGCTAACCTGTCAAGCCTTGTCCCTCTCGACTCTTGCCTTTTGTCTTCTTCTTGTCTCTCTCTCTCTCTCTCTCTCACAACAACTACCCTTGTGGCTGCTTATATAGGAGCAAGTCCCACAAAACCACCAAGTGGTATTACATAAACCATGTGCTAAAACCATGTGCTATCTAACCCATTGACCCCACATTTAATATTGGGCATTTAATTCTTTTCCCCAACATTAAATAATTACATGAAATATTTTCACAATGTTACAATACAACTCATCAAGAATATTCCATGGAAATCTTTACATGTTGCACGTCCATCTAGGTACAACATTACATAATAAAAATAAAATAATAAAATAACAATATTATGCAATGTGTGCAACAACCATTATCTCAACAACAAATACTCATCAAGTCAATAAAATCTCCCCTTGCTTAGGTTCATGGTCTTAAACCTCATTCATGGCATCAACTCTTCTATCACCATCCTTCTAAAAACACTCATAAGAATTATGTCCTTCCTCATGAAATTTGAAACAAGTGCCTATAAAATCACCTATACTTGAACTTATTTTCTGCTCAATAGGTTTTGGTTCATCTTCTACACTTGGTTTAGCCTTTGCTAAGTAGTCCTACTTCTCCTTACCTTGAGAACTACCTTGATTCTTCCTTGACTTAAGAAATATTTAGCATACCAACCTCATCCTAAATATTGAATCTCAAACCATTAATGTATCATGCTACCTTCTCCTTTGACAATTCTCTATGCCTAGACCAAATAGTCAACTTGTAGAACTCCTCAGTGTAATCTTTCATAGTCATATCCTTCTGCTTTAGATTCTACAAGCTCTTAAAAAACTCAAGTTCATAATCAACAAGAATAAACTTAGCCTTCAACTTAGTCACCATCAATCTCCATCTAGTGATCTTCATTTCACATTCTTCCTCTTTGTCTCTTTGTAGTTTTTTCCACCAAAGAGTAGCATGTCCCTTCAACTTAGTTTGTGCCAACCTTAATCTAAGTTGATCCTCAATATCCTCAAACTCAAAGTAGTCTTCCAAATCACCAATCTAATTGATTAGTTCTTTAGGACTCAAAGTACCTAAGAAATTAGAAACCTCCATCTTATGCATCAACTTCAACTAAGATCCGGGTCTAGCAAACTAACCAAGCCTATTTCCCACAGGTCTCTCCACACAATTAGTTCTAGCCCCACCACTCAATCCAAAAAATTCAAATTCTTCAACAACGTCCTTATAACCATCTTGAATACCAATATGGAAAGGTACACCACTTATAGAACTTATGATCTCATCGATCATATCACTCTTCATCAACACCATCTTAGATCT
Source organism: Cupressus sempervirens (assembly GCA_028749045.1). Lineage (NCBI taxonomy): Eukaryota > Viridiplantae > Streptophyta > Pinopsida > Cupressales > Cupressaceae > Cupressus > Cupressus sempervirens. Next base: position 211,124,661 of record CM053786.1, on the reverse strand, counting down.
GAAAGTGACTTTAACCTCCTTTGTTTTAGATCTAAAATCTGATTTAACTATTACTAAGATAATTTCTTCCACAACATCACTAAGATCATCAATTTCCTTAGGGTCCAATCTTCTAAAAGGCATCTTCCAAGATTTTTGAAAACCCTAATCAATCCACTTCATAAAATTTTAGTACAAACAACCTCAACTTTGGTGCTCGGTCTACACACTCAGGAACAACCTTTGCTCTGATAGCACTTGATGCAATGCAAGATAGGAGTATCCCTAAAGGATATGTCCTAGCCCCCAAAAAATAACCACATAATGGAAGATAAAAAACAATGTAAGATTTGAAGCCAAGTCACAATAATTTATTTATAGATATAACTAATTACATGCAATGTATCGGGTTGTAATGCCTTCTCGATTACGACCAGATACAAAGTAAGTAATAGTTCTGCAAGATCCCTTAAGATACAATCCAAACTCTACCTAGTCTAGATCCACACTCTAGTAGAAGCCTCAAGGAAGATCCAACTAGTACCCACAAGCCCACCAAGCAATCTCCGTTTTTCCCAAGCCTAAACTACTAGCCTTTCTCAAAATTTTCTCCTCTAACACCTCGTCTTCTTCAAGATGGATGAATAATGACTAATGACTTCACTACAACCCCTACTTATACCAATCTAAGTCACAAGTTAGCCTAGAATGGTAAAAATTAAATAAACCTAATATAAAATACTTGAAGAGCCACAAGTTAGCCTCCAACAAAAATTAAATGTCAAATGCCTTTAAAGGCTAACAATACTTATTAAATACATCGAAATTAGTTACCCAAGACCCAAATAGGTCCTCTCAACCCTACCAAAATCTCTTAATAATGTAAGATAGCCAACTACCTTGGGATACTCCTACATTAGATAAGAGTTGAGATAGAAAATCCTACATGTAACATGAACCTAATAAAGAAGTACCCTAGAGAGTAGATAATTGGAAGCAAAGACAAAATAGTAATGACAAAAAATGAAGTAAATGAGGAATTGTGTTTGATTTCTCAAGTTTAACCTAAGAATCCTAATGAGGCATGAAAAGATGATCATTGGATTCAAGCAATGAAAGAAGAGCTAGATCAAATTGTGAAAATTGAGACCTGGGAATTGGTTTTGAGACCTAAAGATAAGATTGTTATAAGAACCAAATGGGTATTCAAAAAAAGATGAATTAACAAGGAAAAGTTGTCAAAAATAAAGCTAGATTGGTATGAAAAGGTTGTTCACAATAAGAAGGAATAGATTATGAGGAAATATATGCCCTTTTAGCTAGAATGGAAGTAGTGAGAATGTTTTTGGCATATGCAACAAATAAGAAAATCAAAGTGTATCAAATGGATGCCAAATTAGGATTTCTAAATGGAGAACTTCAAGAAGAGGTTTATATTGAGAAACCTAAAGGTTTCTCTTTGATAGAAGACAAGGATATTGTATGAAGGTTGAGGAAAGCTCTATATGGTTTAAAGAAACCACCTAGAACTTGGTATGGAAGGTTGGACAAATATTTGTCAAAGCTTGGATTTTCTAAAGATATGATAGATAATAACTTGTATTTGAAATAAATTGATAATGGTTTGTTTATAATAGTAATTTTTTTGATAACATAATCCTTGGAGGAAATGATTAAGAAATTGATAAGTTTTCTGAAGAAATGAAGAATGAATTTGAGATGAGCATGATTGTTCAGATGAAATTTTTGTAGGTTCTTAGATTGTGCATAAACAATGATGAGGTTTTCATATCACAAGCTAAGTATCTGAAAGACTTGTTGAAAATATTTGGCTTGGAAAGTTGTAAGTGTGTTGGCACACCAATAATAATTGGTCACAAGTTATCTAGCTAAGACAAGACACCTACAATTGAGCAGAATAAGTAGAAATCAGTAATTGGAAGTTTTTAATATCTAACTCATACCAGACTAGATATAGAAAATGTAATTGCGATTGTAGATAGATTTCAAGCTAATCCCAAGGAGCATCATTATGCAGCACTAAAGAAGATATTTTAAGGAAACATTTGATTTTGGGATATGGTATGACAAATCAAGTGATTTCACTTTGTGTGCTTATACTGATATGGATTGGGTAGGCAATATGTATGATAGACAAAGTGCCAGTGGTGGAACATTTTTTCTTGGAGGAAGATTTGTTTGTTGGGTAAGAAAGAAAAAAAATTGTATTTCATAGAGTATAGTTGAAGTAGACTATGTAGCACTAGCAAAAAATTCTAATCAACTCATGTGGATGAAGAAGATGTTGAAGAATATTGGGATAGAATTTTTAGAACCTATTATCATATATTGTGATAACATAAGTATGCTAAATATGTTTAAGAATCCTATATTGTATTCTAATACTAAGAATACATCTATTAATTATCATTTTTATATCACAATTCACACCCCATTTCTGCTAGAAATGAGGACTCTCTAGTAAATGTTTTTGTCTACTAGACTCCTAGTCCAAAGTCTACATCATTTCTAAATTTCCAAGAGCCTAGGTTTTCCCCAGTATATGGCTAGGAATTCTAGAGGATCAGAGTTTGGAGAAAAGATGACATTTTTGAACTAACATGTGCTTAAGAGTGCACTAGAACTCATGTGTGCATTGCACAAGTGCATAATGCATCTCCTTCTAGAGATGCACACATGGGAATGCGTGCACCTTTGGAGGGTGCACACCTATGAAGGTGCATACCCACAAAATGCATGCTAGGGTTGAGAATAAAACCCTAGATCCCCTTCTCACTCTTCATTTTCTTTTGCTCCCTCTATTGTTTGTACCCCATCTACCTTTCAACTTGTGTAACTTTACTTGATCTCCCATTGTACACAACAAAGGTTATTACCTACATGAAGGTATGTACATGCACAGCTCCACAAGGTGCACATGTGTGCACCATCCCAAAATCTTTGCAAGCCCAAAGCCAAAGTTAAAATGTAAAAATGAAACCTAAGACACTAAGACAATAGGAAGGTGCACACCTTCCCTCACACTTAAAGCACTTAAAACAACCAAGCTACAGGATTCCAAAAGAACTAAGGAAGTGTGCACATGTGCACATCCTTAAGGTGCACATGTGTACACTTTTTTGTGCTCACTAAAGCTAAAAGCTTAAGTCACCCCCTTGACTTTTCATATGTATTGTGCATGTGCACACCTTACCTAGGTACACACATGCACATAACGACACACCAAAGTCCAAGTAAGGGCTAAACAAGTGCACTTGTGCTCTTGTGCACTTGTAAGGATGCAAGATGTGTTGAAGTACACAGTAGGAAATTTTGGTGGGATTTGACTATGTTGATTGCATTCTAACTAATTTTTTTCTTGTTTTGGAGTTAATTAGGATTTATTTCAGGTTAAATTTTAGCTTTTTGAACTAATGTTTCCTTTGTTGTGCAGATAAGATGATGTCATCATCCTCTTCAATGGTAGAAAATATAGCCCCAAAAATAGTATTATTCAAGTAGCAAGGTGTACCAAGGAAATCCTAGTTTCAAGATGGGCACGCTAAGTTTAGAGACACAAAACTTGAGCACATAGAATGGAACGTGTTCCTTATGATTTGTAACAAACCTAAAGAATGATTTGTAATGGTCTCAACACTTATCTAGTCGAGCCTTGTTAAAATGACATCACATCCAACATCCATGCATTTCTCAAAAGTTAAAATGACTCTTGCATAAAACTATGTGAGCAAAGAGAAGATTTTTAAGAGTGTTATAGGATAGATAGTGCTAGAGCTCTAACCAAGAAACATTGATAAGGTATTCCATCTTCCTAGGGTAGACCAATATTTGAACATTACATGTAAAAAAGTAGACAGATGATATCATGAGAATGAAAAAGAGGCCAGAGAAATAATTCAACCATAACAAGATGCACATATACAATTACAAAAGATTTGTTAACTAGTGAAACCCTCGATCAGAAGAAACAATTACAAAAGATATATATATTCCTTATTAGAGGATGAACCTTGTTAGGAGTCTAAAAACACATTCAGTACATAAGAGTCCTTGCTAGGAGACTTTGAGTCCTAGATAGGAGATTCCAACCATGTTAGGAGTTGTGCCAACCTTTTTAGGAGTTGCAAAAGGTAGAAGGACCCATTGTCCAAATAGCTTTTGGAGAAAGACCACTGAACTGCAGTGTCCAACTAATCTCTCAACTATTCCTTGTAGAATAATTGTTCATACTATGCTTTATCAACTTTCCTTTATCATTTCAGCATGACCAATGACTATCAGACCTTGTAGACTAGGTCACGAACCTTAGATCCAAATACCAAACCTTGGATCTCAAAATAAAACCTTAGCAACAAAGTTTTCTTCAACTTCATTCTCCTCTACTTTTCTTCACAATCATTTTTTTTTCTCCTTTTTGCTCTTCTTGCTTACTACATTCTTCCATACATAACAAAAGAAAATGTCCTTCCTTTATACTGATTCCACAAAACAATTTCCTTGAGTTGGCTATTACACCTTCTAAATTAATTAGTATAGGACATCATTAAGAAGACATTTTACTTAGCGATATAATTGATTAGTTGCTTTGTAGCTTGAATAAATCTCCATACATGCAATATCATGATGAGTGAGCTTAGCCATGTCATAGAATGTGTCTTTTACATGCCTTTAACCTTGCTTCTCAAAACAACAACTCTACTAAGAGATATAACAAGTTTAGTAGAACATGCTTTTGTAAAATCAATCTCATAGTAGTATTTACCAAAACTTGCATAACTTCTTTTAGATTTGACATATTTGAAACCTAAGATTAGTTTCATATGCTAGACACTTAGTAGTGTCTCTCATTAACCTCACTAGTAAAAATACTCAATGGTCTGTCTGTACCAACTTGATTTTTACTACTATTCTTCTGTTAGATACATCAAAAAAATTCTTTGTTGAAATCAATGACAAACACAGTCATGAATGTAACATATGATCAAAATAATGATCTAATCATTTTTCTATAATACTTGCCAATAAAAATATCATCACCATTCATGCTTCCAAAAATCTACCCCTTTGTCATTGATGACAATATAGATGAAAAACATCTGGTTCCAAGAATACTAATTGTCAAAGATTGTTGTCCTTTCATTTCAATCCTCTTCATCAATCGTTAATATACCTCAATTTTCTCTATATCAAAATATTTTTCATGTTGTAATCTCTCCGTCATCGATATCAATGTCAAAGGTTTCAACAACCATCTATCACTACAATAACTATCTCTGAACTGCTCAAGTATCCAAAGGCACTGTTCAAAGCAAAACCTATCAAGATTCCTAGATGACTTTTTCCATCATAGATACTCTCCCATAAAACAAGCATCAAAATTCAATCTAGAAAAATAATTGTGCTTTGTATCACTAGATTGATGCACTCTTGCATCATCTAGTCTGATGTAGGTAGGGGCATAACCCCTAGCATACCTCACAAATACTCAAAAGTATCTTTGGGAAAAGGCTTGGTCAAAATATTTGTAATCTATGCTTTGGTGCTTACATACTCCAATTTGATCTCCTTTTCAACAACTTTCTCTCTCAACATGTGATATTTAATAGAAGTGTGCTTAGTATTAGAATGCAACACTAGATTATTAGACATATTCACTATGCTTGTGTTATCACAATGTATGACAATAGGTTCACTAGATTCTATCCTTATATCATTCAACATCTACTTCATCTAAACAACTTGATTACAATTGTTTTCTACTACAATATATTTTGCCTCTACTATACTTTGTGAGATACAATTCTATTTCTTACTTAACCAAGAGACGAATCTTCCTCCAAGAAAAAATACTCTAACACTAGTTCTCTTGTTGTCATCCATATGGCCTATCTAATCAACATCAGTATAAGTATATAAAGTAAAACCATTAGATCCATCATACCACAATCTGAACTTTGATATTTCCTTCAAATATCTAAATATCCTTTTAACTGCTGCATAATGTGCTTCTCTAGGGTTAGCTTAAAATTTTGCAACAATTTCAATTGCATTATCTATATCTAGCCTTGTGTGAGTTAGATATTGCAATCCTCCAATCATAGTTCTATACTTCTACTCAATAATAGGCGTCTCATCCTTAATAGATAACTTGTGTCCAAGTATCATAGGTTTTCCAACTAGTTTACATGTTTCCAAGCCAAACCTTTTCAATCAATCTTTGAAATAATTAGTCTAACAAATAAAGATTCCTTCTTTATCCTACACAATCCTTAATCCTAGGAAGCATTTCATTTCCCCTATCATACTTATTTCAAATTCCTTCTTCATTTCTTCTACAAACTTGTCATTTACATTATCATCTCCTCCAAATATGACATCATAAAAAAATATTACCAAAGTCATCAATCCATCATCTATTTCTTTCTAGTATAGATTACTTTCTCCCATAACTTTTCTAAATCAAAATTTTGTCAAATGCTTGTCCAACCTTGCATACTAGGTTTTGAGTGCTTTTTTAAAGCCATACAATGCTTTCTTCAATTTTCATACCATGTCCTTTTCATCTGTTAAAGGGAAACCTTCAAGTTTCTCTATGTATACCTCTTCTTCAAGTTCTCCATTCAAAAATGTTGACTTGACATTCATCTGATACAAATTGAATTTTTTATATGTTGCATAGGCTAAGAATAACCTTACTGCTTCAATTTGTGCCATAGAAGCATAGTTTTCTTAATAGTCTATTCCTTCTTGCTGTGAGTAACATTTAGATACCAATCTTGCTTTGTTCCTTACAAATTCACCTTGTTCATTCATCTTGTTCCTAAATACCCATTTTATTCCTATCATATTCTTGTCTACTGATCCGAGGCCCAATTCCCATGTTTCATTCTTCACTATCTGAAGCAATTCTTCTTTCATATCTTACTTCCAATAGTCATCTTTGTATGCATTGTCTATATTCTTTGGTTCTACTTTAGACATTAGACATATTTATTGATTGATTCTACTTCTTGTCATCACACCTTTATCTCTAATGCTGATAATTTTCTTTGGTGGATGATTCTTTATCATATTTTGACCAGAAGTAGGAGTTTTTATCTCATCTCTTAGCTCAGTTCTAGTTTCCAAACTTCATTCCTATATTTTCTCATCTTCATTCTACAAATCACTATTAGTCTCAAAGAATACTTCATCATTCCTTGGTTTAGTAATAACAACATTCTCATCACTATAATTGTTGTTAATTATTCTTTCTTGTAACTTGAATTTCTCATCAACTCTTACACTTGCACTTTCAACAATGGTCTTAGTTCTTAGATTATAACATTGATAATCTTTTCTTTACAATGAATAACCAATAAACATACCTTCATCACTTCTAGAATCAAATTTACTAACATCATCATCTCTTTTGATATAGCATTTCCTGCCAAAATTTTAAAATACCTAATTGTAGGTGAGTGACCAAACCATAGTTCATAAGGGGTCTTCTTTCCGTCCTTCCTAACCTACAATTTGTTCATAGTGTAAACCTCTATATTCACAAATTCTCTCTAAAATATCTTGGATACATCATTCTCAACTAAAATTACTCTTGTTACTTCTATTACTAACCCATTTCTTCTCTCTATAATGCCATTTTGTTTAGGAGTCTTCAACTCAACTCTTTCTTCTGCTCTAGGATTGAATCTTTTCTCATTAATTTGATTCCCATTCTACAAATCATTGCTAGTGATAACTTCCAAATTTTTGTGGTTAGCCTTTGCATCAACAATAGTTACCAAAGTTATCTCTTCTACTACTTCCTTTTCCTTAACCAATTCAAGCTCACTATCTTTATCACAATCATTCAATAATCTTTCCATACTTGCTTTAAATTATTCATCTTCATTATAAAGTGAACTCTTTCTACTTTTCCTTACTCTTTTAGGGCATGTCAATGAAACTAACCAAAATCATTACATGTCCAACAAGAAAAAAATTCCATACCTATGGCTCTCTTTACATGAGGAGATCAATACCTTCCTAAATCTTCATCCAAAAACTCACTGCTCAAATCTATACACAATTCTAATTTTTTACCAAGAAGCTCCATCTTCTAGGTGTGGAAATTTCCTCCATTAAACTTAGGACTATTTTTTTTGAAATAACTTACCATTGATCTCCCAAAGGTCTTAAGCTTATCCTTCAAGGACTTGATGCTCTGATACTGATTGTTAGAAATAATTGTCCACCAATATAATTGAGAAGCAGGGGGGGGTGGTGGGTGAACCAATTATCCAGTTAAATTTTTTATTAACATTAATTAATCTTAACCATGTAACCAAAGTAAAAAAAAACTATTACAAGATGCACATGCACAATTATATCAGATTTGTTAACTACAGAAACCCTTGATTAGAGGAAAAACCCTGGTGGGAATGATGCCCATAAAGATAAATTGATATATATATATATATATATATATATATATATATATATATATATATATATATATATATATATATATATATATATATATATATATATATATATATATATATATATATATTCCTTGTTAAAGGATGGACCCTATTAGGATTCAAAAAATACATTTAGTACATAAGAGTCCCTATTAGGAGTTGTAGAAGGAAGAAGGACCCACTGTCCATATAGCTTCTAGAGAAAGACCACTGAACTTCACTGTCCCACTAATCTCTAAACTATTTCTTGCAAAATAATTGTTCATACTATGATTTATCCTCTCTCCTTTTTCCTATCAACTAGAAAAATCACTGTCAGACCTTGTAGACTAGGTCATAGACCCCGGATCCAAATACTAAACATTGGCAATGATGTTTTGTCCAACTTTTCTCTACTCTGTTTATCTTTGCAATTATATATTTCCTTCTCCTTTTTGTTGTTCTTGCTTACTAAATTCTTCCATACATAACAAAGGAAAATGTCCTTCCTTTACACCAAGCCCAAAAAAAAAAATCGATTGAGTTAGCTATTACACCTTCTCAATTAATTATTCTAGGACCTCTTTAAGAACATGTTTTACATAGTGATAACAACAATTAGTCACCTTGTCACTTGAATAACTTTCAGTACATGTAATATTATGACAAGTGAGATTAGCGACATCATATCCAGCATGTCTTCTACATACATTTAACCTTGGTTCTCAGAATAACAACTCTACTAAGAGATATAACAATTTTACTAGAACATGCTTCTGTAAACTCTATCTTAGAAAAATCTTCAACAAAAATTGCATAACTTCTTCTAGACTTAATATATTTTGTACCCAAGGTTAGCTACATATGCTAGACACCTAGTAGTATCTCCCATTAACATTTCTAGTAAGGATACTCAATGATCTATCTATAACAACTTGATCTTTACCAATTTTCTTCTGTCAGATACCACATAAAACTGCTATGTTTACGTCAATGACAAATGTAGTCATGAATATAACATATCATAAAAATAATGATGTAATCATGTTTCTATAATACTCTGTGATAGGAATATGATCAGGATTCATGCTTCCAACATTACTATTCTTATTGATAAACTACACGAGAAACTTGTAGCCATCAAAGTCAATCCATGATTCTCTATGACATCATATAAGGTGTACTTACTAGTGGAAACAACCATAGACTACCTAGACCTCTACAAGAAAGGGAGTATTTAGGATGCTAATGTTTCTCCCTATGTGGTATATCCACAATTGGTGAAAAAGAAACTTTCAAAGAAAAGTCTGTAATACAGGGTGGTGAATGATGGTTTCATCTTCGCAATCATCAAATTCATAGATGGTGATTATGAAAAAAGGATGCTAGTAGAAGCAAAAAATAAGATCACCATTACTAATGCCTACTACATTTAATTCAAAGCATTCACCTATCTTAGGGTAGTAAATACTCTAGAAAACCTAAAGAAGCTCCCAAGATATACATCTAATAGGCTAATGTTTTTGGAGATTACATACCAGCTCACTACTATATATGATAGAGTGAGAAGACAACATAAGAAGACATGGGTTGAGCCCATCACAATTGGTACTTTTGAGGTGAAAAAAAACTAGGCTATTTTGACTTTTGATTCTAAGTGAGATCAATATCCCTTGGAAGAGTACAACTCCCCTCACCCCTACTTTGACAACATTGGGATGGTACAACAGCTAGTAGGGAATAAATTTGTACATTAGGATACATTGGAAGATCACTAGATGAATGCAATACATGACTATGATATCCAAATAAGGGTTTATTGTAGGATGACTATATCTGGCAAAAAATGTGTTGAAGATAAAAAATCCTTCTAAAGGTTGTCGAAGAGAACACTAAAGGTATCTTGGATCCTTTATACAATAGGGACAAGATCTATGACTGACTAATAATGAATGCAGAAATTGGAAGGGATGAAAATGTAGATATAGATAATTGAGATAGGCATATAGTATAGTTGACCAAGGAATGGATCAAGAAACCTATAAGAATTGATCTAGTTCCTTAGGCTATTCTCCTACAAGCCACTATATGACTAGTCAAAAGAAAAGGTACGTTACTCATAGTGCCAACATTCGCTTCTTAATCCCTAGTAAGGTTAGAAAAGGTACACCAACATTAGAGGGAGGTTGAGTAATTTAGGGCTGATTAGGCCACCAACAAGAGGAAAAGAGTACCTTTGAAGGATAGAACAAAACTAGATCAAGTGCAAGCGCCTCATCCTAAACAAGTAGAGCTTGAACAAATAAAGCCTCAAGCTAAGTTGGAAGCTTAGTAACTTGCACAAGAGCCACAAGCACCTCCACAACTAGATTAGGTAGAGTAAGGGAAGGAAGAAGAAGAACAATTAGAGGAGTAGAGGGTACCACTAGTGACAAGACAAGAGAAAGAATCCTCCCCCTCAGCTCTAAAAAGGGAAAGAATTGAATCAACTATGATAGGAAATTGATAAGGAGACTAAAGAAGAAAAGAATTCCATCAACACAAGTACTTGGGACCATCCTAAAAGAAGAGGATGAAGAAAAAGGGGAAATTTTTTAAAATTTTCCGCTTAAGCCAAAGAACCCTCTTGACTACGGCTATAGAGGAAGAGAGGATAAGAAGCTCCATAGTGACACCCCTATTTTCTCTAAGGGAGCCTATTGAGGTCGCAGCCTTAGAGGATGAATAACAAAGATGGATAGAATATATGGAGGGTCAAGAAACTAATGTCGTCAAACTCTTAGACTTTAACTTCATGCCAGTGGGCACTGAGATGGTGGGAGAGAAACTAATAGAAACTTTGATGAGTGAACCCTCAAGAAAGGACATGAATCAATTGCTACCTCTACCTCAAGGACCTCTAGGCATACCACCATCACCATCTCAAGATTTGAAATTTTTGGATAAAGGTTCAGTGACTCCACTTCTCGAGCCCTCGTAACATGTAGAACAAGTGATAGAGGAAGTGGGGCCTTAGCAACTGCATGTTGATGAAGTATCTAAGGAAGGGAAAATATTTGGACAACCTAAACCATTTCCTCAATATAAAAAGGTTAGGACCATAGCCCAACTAGATACAAAGACTCCAACTATAGATCTTTCTCAATGAGAAAAGACTCCAGAGAGGACTGATAAGGGGAAGTACCCTAAAGTAGAAACAACTTCTTCAATGAAATTCATGTCTCCGATGGGCACGACATCAGTATGGTTAAAGAGGGAGTTCATGTTTCACTAGAAAAGGAAGTTGGGCCTAATAGTTGGGGAGGGAATGAAGGAATTCATGAAAAGAATCAAGAGGCTTGAGCCACCTAGAGGTGATGCATGAATGTTGGCCTTCATAATGAATAACCAAAATTAGGAATTACTTGCACATATAGCCATTCCTCCTCCACATGTTGATACTAAAGATATGAATTCTAAAAATTACCAAATTAAGGAGATGATGTTGGGAAGGCCCATGGTAGACATCACAATAGTGATGATCACTATGAGCATGAAGGAGGTGTTTAGGCCCATGGACTAGGATGAGTTTGAATTAATAACACTATAGAAACAAAAAAAGCTATTAAGAGGCTATTTGCATGAAATTGTGGGCCCAATAGACCTAGACAATCAATAGATTACTCTTGCTACAAAATTTATAGGAAAGATAGGGGAACAACACAATTAGACCCATTTTTTGAAGCGTGTCATACAAGGAAATTTAGATTTGTTACACCACATCTAGTTGAGTGCAGACAAGTTGGTTTCCATAGTGAAGCAATATTTTGGGTTATTGGATTAAGTACATGCTTGGGCAAAAGATTTCCAGGCCTTGACATCAATAAAAGATCAAAGGTATTGTATGCTAATGGAGGTATATAACATTGAGAAGCTAGACAAGCTTGATGACTAGATTGAGAAGATATCAATCAACTATAAAGTAATGGAGGGTCTACATGTAGAAATCCAAAGGATCAAGGATCAAATTCAAGAGCAAATTTTAGAAGTAGAAAGGTACTACAATGTCACTTGCCTTGATATTTTTGAAGATGAGGATAAGACCAAGCTTATAATGATACAATTAGTAGTCCAACAATTATAATGAACATTTGAGGATGCTTCATTAGATGAAGACATAAGACAAACATTTAAGACTGAAGAGGTATTATTGAATCTAGACACAAAGCTTGAACAATTTGTAGCAAGTAGGATTAAAGTCTCTAGTTACTAGAAATTAGGAAAGGATATATATGGGGCTTTAGATTTTCTAGAAGCTACCCAAGTGGTGGAGATTATAGATAAGTTCAAGAACAAGAATCTAGACATCATTTTCATATAAAGGGGAAGATAAACCATATGCTAGAAATTCAATTTTGACACTTGGAAGAAATTTTGATTTTTTGGAACCTATCACCAAGATGCATAGGTGCACTTTTCATAGAGGTGTGCTAGTAGTTTTGAAGAAGAAGTGCACCAATAGGTAACGGACAATTCCTAATTTAGAACCTTCCATGCATTGAAAATACATTTTGACGGTAGTTCAACTCTAAGAAATGCCTAGAAAAGGTTGAGCTTATAATTTTAAAGCTTCTAGAGACTTCCAAATCATCTCAAGGGTTCCCTCTTCTTATCTTCTCATTCTTTTGTGCCATGTAAAGGCTCATGCACCCATTAATTTATAAAAAAAGGGTGGAGAGCTACTTAGCACCATTTAGAGAATCAATTTATATATAATTAGATTTATTTTTGATTAGGAAAATAGGTTTTGATGGGTGCCTAAAACCCTTTACAAATCAAAAGATATTTAATGAAGCCCATGCCAAATAAAAGAATAACTCAAGGTGAAATGGGTCACCATACAAAAGGTGAGCATGGTGGCATCACAGTAGCCACAAAAATAGGTTTTGACTGGGCTCCTAAAACCCTATGATGAAAAGGGGAAAATATGTCCCCAACTATGACCCACTACAAAAATTAATAGGCCAAAAGAGCCAAGGGACACTGCAAAGAACTATAGACCTAAAGAGCCAAGAGAGACAAAAAAGGATAGTCACATCAGGCTTTCCCTTTTGATCCCTTGTTTTGAGAATGTAATGCCATATAAAAAGAGGGAATAGAGGGCTTGACCTTTTTTCCTTTTACTGTGGTCCATCCATTCTCCACCAAACTAGCAACACCATAGCCAATCCCGTAAAACTAGGGAAAAGACCATAGCCAGAACATCAACAACTTGAGAAGGAGCCATAGAAGGATCTTTCATCAAAACACAAAAAGTGGAGGGCTTGAACATTTTTTCTTTCATTATGGTTCTTCCAACTTCCACAAAACTAGTAGCCTTCTGCCACTGTAAATCAACAACACTACAGCTAGACCCTGAAACCCCTAAATACATGCAAAAAAGCATAGTAGAGGAATTTATAGAAGAAACTTGAGATGGAACATCAACCTAAGAAGGAGCCACAAGAGGAGCTTCTATCAAATCACTAGAAATCAGGACAACAAAATTCATAGATTGACTGGCTACAACCATAGAAGGAACGAAAGGAGAATCCTCCATCAAATCACTATAAATTGGGATAGTAGAATCTAGAGATAGACTAGCTACAACCATATAAGAACCCAAAGGAGGATCCCCCATCAATTCACTAGGATTAGATGGACTATCAGAGATAGCAACTGAGTTAGATTTATTTTATTACATTTTAGCATGAGTTATATTTTAAGAGTTCTTACTCTTAGCACAAAAGGAGGAGATAATTTCTTATAAATACATGGATCTAATATGTACTCCTAGCCCTTATTTTGATGCAATAATGTATTCTATTGGTGCTCTCATTCTAAGTGTAGTTATTCTTTCCAAAGTGTGTTATTTTTGTGAATACATGTTCATGAATAATAATAGTGCCAATAGTTTTATTATTTTGTTATGATTGTGCAATCTTTTAGTTTTGGTGTTTTTTATGTGTTAACAAATTCCACTAACCAAATGAATTGGAAAAAGGATCTCCCATTTTTCTTGCATAGCTCCCTGTCTTGCATGAGCATACTTTCTATGGCCTTGCGACTTGATGAGAAGTGAAACATATTTTGGTTATTATTGAATTCCCGTTGAAGATTGCATTAGATGAATTGTGGAAGCACTACCTTTATTTTCATTAGTTTTTTACCCAATCTTTTTGATGATTTAACTCACAAACATGTTGTTACCATGGTTTATGTCCATTAGGAATTTATGTTTGAAGTTATTTTCTTTAATCTATTGTTACCTTATCTTTTTTATTTTCTTTTCTCTAACTTGGTTGAAATAGGAATTCATATTAGCTACATTGATAAATTATATTCATCATAAAATAGAAAATACAAAAAGATATATTTTTTTATAGTAGAAAATCAAATATATTTCCCAAAATCAGTATGAAATGGAAAATGCTTCATGAAGATACACATTTATCTTCAATTGAGTAGATTTTAGTATGTCATAAAATCTCCCAAAACCTTGGAGTTGATCCTCAATTAGATTTTCAAGAGGGGAATTTGAAAGATTTCTTGTCATTCAACATTGTGCAAAATGAAAACACAACAAGTATCATATTTGAGAGAGAAGGTTGTAGAGAAAGAGATCATATTGGAGTATGTTAGTACTGAAGATGAGATTGTAGATATCTTTACAAAGCCCTTGCCTAAAGATACATTTGAGTACTTGAAAGGTATGCTTAGGGTTATGCCCCTACCAATTTTAAAGTAGATGATGTAGAGATTGCATCAGTCTAGTGGTACAAAGCACTATTGTTTTATTAGACTGAATGTTGATGCTTCCTATATGGAGGAGTATCTGAGTTTAGCAGAGTCATCTAGGACTCTTGGTAACTATCTCTGAGTAGTGTGTTTGGACACTTGAGCTAGTTGGAGATTTGGGGGAGATGATTTACATAATGAATCCTTTCTCATGGATGTCAATGGGGAGAGAAGTATGCATGAAAAACTTCTCCCAAGTATCAATGGGGGATAGTAGAAGTGTGCATGGAAAAACATCTCCTAAGTATGTATGGGGGAGAAGCTCCTATTAGAGTTTCAAAAATACCAAGAAAAAATGTACCTGATACCAAGATTTTGAGGATAATTCTTGTGTAATTGTTAGCTACCTCCTATATTCAACATAAGGAAACTTCAGATCTGGATCGAACATTAATAGAATCTCAGGGATTGTCTACTCTTTAGGCTTTGCAAAACCTAGGTGGGTGCATCTTAAGGATGAAATGATTAGATATTTTAAATTTCTTTACAATTCACTCACTCACTAATATTCTATTTTCATATTCACCTTTTACAATAGATAGTGGTAAAAATTCTTCTTGGATTTAAAAATAATTCTAGATTACAAGAGCTAACTATAACGCCTAGAGATCTATTGCAAACAAGTGACGAGCAACATTTAAAGACGTAGTGTAAAACTTGTCTTCATCACAATCTTCATTATTTGAGAATACTTGTTGATGATGTATTTGAAAAAAACTTCTTTGATCAGCAATATCATTTTCAAGCTCTTCTAAATCATAATCCTCATAATCATCACATAGGTTCCCCATGTTGTAACTTATATCCTCCTTTTTTTGTTCTTCTCCATCCTTATTTTGCACATGTTTATTTATAGTGAAAGATTAGGATACTCCACAATAATTAGGGGAATGAGGTGAATGGTATATCATGTACCATGGTACATCATCTCTCATACTGATAGAATTTCTTTGCAAAGGGTCAAGGGTACATTTGTCCTTAGTAATCAGCATAGGGTTAGGGATAGGCTTGCCATCTTTCCAATGAGTAGTATAAGAGTAATTTTGCAATCTAGGTTGCCTATTATGATGATTATTTAATTGAGGATTATCACCACTATTCTATTTATTAGGACTACATGTTGGCTGATTCATGTTTTTTAGTAGATGTAATACTTGACCCATGGTATCCTCCTCAATCTTCTCATCTATAGTAGGCTTATCACTTTCTTTTTTGTTGTTCCTAGGGTTGAACAATTTGGGATCACCTCTTCTTCCTAGCTTACTAGAGGCCTTTCAATTGTTTTCAATATTTACTACCATCTTGTAAGCATCTCTTAGTGTTTTAGGATAGTTGGGTGAACCCAAAATACTAGGTACCACTTTTGGGGGATGAAGGAAATCGTGAAATGATGAAAAATTTGCATTTAGAATTTTACATATGTTCACTCGAACTTACTAACAATGTTCGTGTGAACATAAATTAATTATATTTTTGTGCAAACATATTGACTTTTAATAAGGTACGTTCATGTGAACATACCTTGTTAATATGTTCATGCAAACATTTTTTGCAACGGCAATTTTGTGATGAAAATTCCACTTTTCTGTTCGAGATCTTGGTAAATTTGCCCTTTTTTATGTTCGTGTGAACACACATTACTATACATGTTCATGTGAACATGTTAAATTAAATTTTTGGCTACCGAATTATTTTCTCATATGTTCTTGTGAACATGTGTTAGCATGAATATATTAGACAAGTTCACTTGAACATGGTGTTTGTGTGAACATGTCAAATTACAAATTTTTGGTGTTGTTTTCTGGAGAAAAAATGAAATTGGCTCTTTTGACCCCTAAAATTGAGATTGAATGATCTCCTACTATAAAATAAAAAATGCCAATTTGTGCTACTCGGAGCAAGCTTTACAACAACTATAATTTTAATACATATTATATTCATTAAGACTTTCAAATATGAGTTTAACTCATTATAGGTTCATTACCGATTCAACATCAACCGACTTTGACACCTCGGGAAAATTAGTAAATTAGGTCAATTTTTTTTTGTAAAATATGTAGGAACTAGCTTATTGAGATACCTTTCTATTCAAAAAAAAAAAAATGGTTTCTGATAAATCGACTTCAAATTATCTGTGTCAAATGGAACATATATCTCAATTACGATTCGTGTCAGTTCAAAACTTCATAAACTATACAATATTCAACCAAAATGAATCAAACCAAATGCATCCTCTGGATATTGATGTTACAAATCTAATGCTGCAAGAATTACATCATTATTATTTCTAGAAAAAAAGTAGTGTGTCAAACAGACTATCACTCTTTAAAAATGTTGAATTTTATTATGTACCACTTTTCGAAGCAGATGGAAAAATTGACCTAAATAAATTTTTTTTTCAGATTAAAAAATATGGTTACAAAGTAGGAACAAAGTACTCAAAATCATTAGTTTATGTCATCTTGAAATTACTTATAGTTTTCAAGATATAGTTAGTTGAACATGACATTTGTTGCAAAAATATTGATTTCAATGTTAAAATTGGTCAAAAAGTGGAACCCATTATTGTGGGATCACTGAGTTGTCCCTTAATATATGTGCAATCTTGCTATAAAAAGCATTGAAATAGGTAGTGAGGCACACATCACCATTGAGTCTCATCACATAGAACAACTTATACTTCCCTAGAATTGAAAGAGGTATCCATAGCATTCCAATATCCCAACCTATGATTCATTTCTTTTATCATGTCGTGTCCACAATGCATATCCCCTACTAAAGACAAATTCTTATCATGGTTTATACTTTCTTCCTGTAATGGGGTACTAAACATTCCTCCTAACAGTCTTGTGGTTTCTAATTTAAAATCTAATGAAGAAGATTATCTCTCTACCATAGGCTGGTATTAAGAGTGCATTGACACATTACCTCTAGGTTTCCAAGTGGTACTTGGATCTATATTCTTTTTGATTTGGTGTTTCCTACCCATCTAAGGTAGATCAAAATATAATGGTCCTTTGGGATGGGCTCTTGTAAAGGCTCGTGTAGTTTTTCCATAGTTAGCCATTTGTAAAGTCACTTGTAAGTAAGCACTAACTTCTAAACCTTGACTGAGTCACCACACTAAGAAGGGAAAATATATAATATGAAATAGATTTGGAAAATGAGAAAAATGTCATGGGAAAAGATAAAATAGATCTAACACAAAAAGTGCCAATTAGAACATTTTTTTTGATTGCAACTCATTTATTGGTAGGTAAGATAGTTCGCAAAGATAGTATACATTGGTGTGCTCCTGTGGTATTGGGAAATTTGTAAAGTTTTAAGGTTTTTTCACAAAAAATGTCCAATATAATGCATGGAATATGTGATAGAAACTGAAGAAAGGCGTAAAGCAACAAACTAGAGACTACAATATGTTTTAAACAACAACAAGTGTTGGACAACTCCCCAGTAGAGTCACTATTTTGCTGGAGTTTCAAAACTACCAAGAAACAAACTACCTAATACTAGGATTTTGAGGATAATTCTTGGTCTAAGGGTTAGCTACCTCCTATATTAAACCTAAGAAAACTTTAGATCTGAATCCAACATTAACAAAATCTTATGGATTCTCTACTCTTTAGGCTCTGCAAAACCTAGGTAGGTGCACCTTAAGGATTAGATGATTGGATATTTGAAATTTATTTAACATTTACTCACTCAATAATATTATATTTTCATATTCACCCTTTATAATAGATAACAGTCACAATTCTTCTTGGATTTACAAATATTTCCATTTTACACTAGCTAACTATAACACTTAGAGATCTATTGCAAATAAGTAATGACCAACATTTAAGCTATTCATGTGATAAAGTAAAGATTGATTTGATTTATATTTTTTTTCTATGTAACCCCATGAACTCAATAGTTTGCATCCTAATTAATGACTAGTGCCTTATCCATTGATAAAGAGAAAATCACACTAGTAGAACTTGATCTATTCAATTGCCTTACAATTGAAATTATGAGTAGTTAACTCTAAATTCTCTTCTTATGAATATCCTCCCATAAACCTAGAAGACCTATCTATTTAATGAAAGCATTTATTTAATTCCTTAAATTAAGAGTAATCAATGAACATACATATAACCCATACAAGCTAAATTGAAATGAAAGAACATTAACCATTCATTTGCATGCTTCCAGACAAATCAAATAGGACACAAAATTCAAAGAGATAAATGTTTGCAAAGCCTTCCTTTGTATTTATTTTCCATGAAAATAATACATTACTGGTATCAAGCTCAAAATAACTCAAAATTAGATATCTAATCCTTCCATGTTCTAATTATTCTTAGATATGTAAAGACGAATACATCATAAAATGCACACAGAGACTACTAGACCGACTACAAAAATATCCTAACACTCAAATTATATAGAAATTAGACCCTTTATCTAGCCTTTGGATCTCATTTATATAGCATGAGATGCAAAAAGTTTTAGGACTAGAGAAGAAGGACAATTTTCCTCAAGACAAAAGAAAATAGAAGGACAAAAGGTTGTTGTCACAAAAAGATAAAAACTTGTGCTTCCTTTTCTTTCTTGCAACAAAATGTCTCTATCATGAATCTTCTTGTGGTGGGGGCATTTTTGTTGTAGCTTCTTGTTGTTGAGGGGCTTTGTGTTATGATTTGATTGGATTTATTTATTGTTCCTCTAACTATGGGACCATTTGACTTATATGTGGTGAATCAGGTTCTAATATCTAAAAATTGATAATGACTCATTGTTCTCCCTCTAGATCATTATATTGAACTATCAAATCAATAGTCACAACTAGTTGCTATCTTGTTAAGTCATTAGTTTGAACCTACATATCTATCATTGTAGTTGGTTGTTCCTCTTTCCTTTCTTTAGTTTAAATTGGTGCATCAATTATCTATAACTCATCCAGGTCCACACCATCTTCATTAGTTTCTTCATATAGAAACTGATTTTCTTCAATAAGGTTGGATATCCACTTGTTGAAAAGTGTATCATTTGGCCAATTGAAATTCAATATCTCTCACTATTTCTTCAGGACGTCTCGTCCTAATTTCTCAATTTCATCAAAATCACTTTTGAAAGAGTCAAAGAAAATCTGAACCTTCACAACTTCCTTAGTTGTCTTGGCAAACTATATGTGATCTTTTTAATTTAAAAATTTATTTAATCTAATGCACATCAAATTATCTAGTTCCTTCACCCATTCTTCTTTATCTTTCAATTTGTCTATATCCTTAACTGCATGAGGGAAAGACCAAAAATTTCCCCAAGATATTTTGGAAAACAATTTATAATTCTTCTCTATAGTACAACCCTCTTATTATAAAACTCACATAGGTCATTAGTCATATAAAATATTTTTTCTACTTGTTCACAAGAAAGACTAATAAATGAACAACATAAAATAGTAATGTCATTGTCCCTACTATTCCATTTGTTTACAATTGTCTTTAGAGTGGCCTCATTAATTTTTATATAATTCCACACATCCATCAATTTATGCAATTGCCCATATAATACATGCCATCCTATCCTGTTTACTAGATACATAATTGTGTCTATTATTTTGTTTTCATTTTGAACACCCAACTCCATATGCATTGACCATAACTTAGTCTTTTCTTCTTTAAATTCTTCAGTCATGTACAATCTAGGTTCTTATGCGGTAGTTAGCATTTCTATAATTGGATTTCTATTGAAAGGTGCAACTAGAGGATGGGGAGGATAGGTAATCCTTGGATGACTAGATTATTTTCCTACTTTTAGTTATCTTAATTATTTTTCCCTTTGAAAAGTCATTTCTTCCATCTAGTTTATTCTCCTCCGTCTTTCTTCATATGCCTCTAACACTCTCTCAAATTTATTATTCAATTCTAAGAATTTATTATTTTCTTTGGTAGCAACTAATACTCTAAAATCTTCTATTTCCTTGCTCATCCTAGTAATTTTGCCACTATCCACCTCATCTGCTCTGTAGACCATAAGACTGCCTATATGCTCAAAATCTAAAACTTCCTAAATTTTTGCTTTATCTATTTTTTGAATTGAACATATTACCAAGGCTTGATGTTAATCACTATACTTTAACCACTTATGGGCTTGTAAGACTTCTTCTTCAGTCATAAACTGGGTATCTTTTGACTTCCTTGCTATGTCAAGGATCATTGCAATATCAATGTCCCACTCAAGTAATATCAAAATTCTTGAATCCTTAAACAACTGCCAAAACCCCTTTAGGGGTTATATGTGAAAATTATGCTATAAGGTCAGCTTTCACCTATTCTTCAATTTTAGAGCCCTACCTATTAGGTCACTCTGTTTTAAACATTTTGCATTTTTTCTCAAAATTGTTAATGTTTCTTCTCCATAAAAACTGATTGAAATCTCTTGATTTAAAAAACCTTTCAGCATCTAAGAACTTTTTAAATGCCTCCTCTACTATAGGATCAATCTCTTTTCTTCTAAAATATCCTACAATGAGGGCTAATTTAGGCATACGGGGCTCTTGTAGGACTCCTTCCTCTATATTTGTTGTGGTGATTACAATGTCATTCTCCCCTCCCATTTGTTTCAATTGTAACTTTAATTACTTTTCATCATCTATATAGGGTGGAGTTTGGGTGGGAGAATATTCTTTAATTCTAGAAGAGGAACCATGTTGTAGTTTTTGTCTCTTTGCAACAGGTTCAACAGGTGGGCTCTCACAAAGTTGTCTCTTATAAAGAGGTAGAGGGTGTACACTCTTTTCCACCACATACCTAGGTCTTCTTTTCAATGTGTATTGGCCTAGTGTTATGATTACCCTATTAGCCAATCTAGTCTCTACCTCAGCTACCTTGTCTAGAAGTTTGGGTTAGGATTGTTTTCTTTTCATTTAAGGTTTGCATAAAACTAGAAAAATTTATGATAAGAATATCTATCCTAATACCCAAATATTTCTTATCAGAAAGGGGGTTATATTTTGGTTCAAAAGCATTAATAAACTCAAGAATCCTACTATATACTTTCCATTTTTCTTTTCTAACTTCTTGTTCGTGCTAAACAAATTCATTCCTAATTATATCCTTTGGAAAGTATACAAAATGTTCATGGGATCTAGCCTTGGTCCTTCCTTTGAATATATCATAAAAACCTTTAGGATCTATAAAATAGTAATGTGGTTATGTCATCTGATATTTATCCAAAAAAATTATAAGTGCTTCCATCCCCCTTTAGTGATTACAAAGTTATGAACAATAGTGAAACCTGGGAATATTGTACCTCTTGATTAGCCTACTAGCTCTACCTCTTCAAGTCCTCCTATCTACCATAGGAGTTCTACAATTCCAACTTTTAAGAGCACCTGGTAAGGTAGAACATGGGGCTTGCCTTGAATACCATATATTTTGAAAATAGTTGGGACTTCATTTGGGATAATTTCTCCCCAATTTTGACTTATGCTCAATCCTTTTCCATAATTCTTTGGTCTAATAAGTTCTAATAATGATTGAGGTATTCTAAGACTATCTCTAGCTAGTAAAAGCCTCATCTTAGAGTCAAAATATTTGATAATTCTTATAAAGTTAGCATACGTGAACTCCCACATCTTATTAGCACTCCACAGTTGGACTAGTGATCTCTTTCCATCCCTCTTAGTTTCCAACTTCATTTATTTAGAAAAAGAAGAGTGGCCTTTATACAAACATATATACATGAGCACTATAATACTAGTAGAAAGGCTTTTCTACTTTAGCCTTAATTATAACTATTAACCCATTATGAATCTCCTCCACTAAGTAGGTGGCAAAATCAAAGATTGATCTCATACCATATTGTAATATTTGAGCCATGATGAAAAGAATAGACCCTTGGATGTGATCTTGTTAATCCATTCCAAGTATCTTACAAAGAGAGAAATATAGTGCTTGTGCTTTGGGATTAAAGTATTTTTTCAACAATGGGTCTAGAATATTTGATGTAAGTAAGGGTAATTTTCCTATCTTGAAAAAATATTCTTGTAATGATCCCTTCCTTAAATACACCTTCTAAGCCTCATACCTAGTTTGTAGGTCTTCAAAATTAATTGGTTTATGTAATACTTGATTAGGGTTTAAAGGAAAAACTTCCCTAATTAGCATGGGTGTAACCTTAAATAAATTTTCCCTAGCATGATTCTTGACTAATCTAGATATATGATCGTATCTTTTTGTAATCAAAATCAAGAGCTCGTCATCAAAAAATACCCCAGCAATTACTAACTTGCCAATGTCAAATTGCCAGACATTGTTGAAAGTGGTATCCAAATTTCTTTTTGAGAACCATTTTTTGAACAACTCCAAACCCTTGGTAGATGTCTATGAATCCCTTAACCACTTGTCTTTTTCATACAAACCCTCACCAATTTGCAACCTAGGGTTTTTTGGAACAATTCCCTCCCTTTCACTTTTTCATTTGTGGACTAAGGTAATTGCTCTAAAAAATCATCATACACATTTCTCTATTGATAACTTTCCTTCCTTGAAATATCTTGTTTGTGAATGCATCCTTAACACTTATATAAAAATAGTCTTAGAGAAAAAAGCCTTAAATGATTAAAGGATATCTATACTCACCTACACAATGCCTATAATTTCTAAATTCAATACTTCACTACTTGAAAAAGAAACAATTTGCTAGATTCTTGTTTTTCTCTTAATATTTTATTGCTCAAAATTTGATAATTGATCAAAATTCAGGTTTTATACAATATTCCCTCTAGATGAATTAGCATTGATCAGCATTAAACTCTACAACATTCATATTTTTAGACACGTTATAACTTTGAAATTTGGTCATAGATCTTTTATGATCGGATGGTTCAGTTTTAAACTTAAATGTCTGCACCATCCTTTTGGGAATATGCCACATTTCATTCTATTTCTTTCTCTCTTTGGCGAAAAAGTATGCAACTTTATTATGCAAGAAAGTGAAAATTGTTGATCTAATGTTCAATAAAAAATTCAAAATCTATCTACAATTTCAAGCAAAGTGTGGCCCCCACGGACATATGGCAACTTTTCATATTCTCGCTTTAGGTAAATATTATGCAATTTAATTTTGCAAGAATATGACAATTGTAGATGTACACATGATCAATGGTACCTATGAGATCATAAACCCATTATCCAATTCAACAATTTCAACCAATCAGAACCTTTCAGTTTGTTGACTCATTCTATCACATTTCAACTTGTGACTTAAGGTTGATTCAGGTCCCACCATGCTCCATGTGTCAAAAGCTAAAATTATTGCTTTGGTTAAAATTTATGAAATTCCATAAAGAGAGAATGTGATGGCCTTTGATCTTGATTTGATCAATGGCTCCAATAAATATACTCCCTTTTATAATTCAGAGAGGGACCTACTAGGACATGTGTCACTTGGTCGCTTCCTTGCTTTGTTTAAAGAATTCTCACCTTTCTTTTGTAAGAAAGAGACAATCATTAATCTTCTAAGATCCAATGATTATAAGCATGATTGACCTTGGGTTAGGGTATCAGAGACAAAACACAAGGAAAACTGACTGAAAGCCAACCAAGGCTAAGAAGAGACTTATGTGCCTAGGTAAATTTTTTCAAAGGAATAAGATAAAAGGGAATAGGAAAAATTTATAATAAAAGTCATTTTTCAAAGTACTTAGGCTTTAGTAGGGTTTGTGACATATATTTGAAAATTTGAAACAAAGTAAATGACATATCCAACATAGGGCACAAAAGAAAATATGGAAATAGAAAATTTAGGGGTTTTATCTAGGGAAAACATAGTTTAAAACACATAAATCCTAATTTTTTTGGTCAAACTAGATTTTCCCTATAAATTTGCACAAATTTTTTGAAGGTGAAAAACGAGGCCAATAGATCTTCTAATGGGGGAGAGGTTGATGTATAGGGAGAGATTAAGATCTCATATGAGGGAGAAGCAATGAGATATTTAATTTGAACAATCCATGCCAATCGTAAAGAAAGAGATTTAGAATAGAGCACATTTTTAGATGATTTCATATTTGATTGATGAAGAGGATTTGAAAAGATCAATAGTACAGTAACAACAACAAAGTGTTATTTTGGTAATTTTGGAACTTTTATGTGTTTCATCTATGTTTCCATCAATGCCAAAAGGGGCGATTGTTAGCATGAATACTGATGATATTCCTTTGGGGGAGTATCCTAAGAATTGGAGAACATGTAGCATGATTGACAGGTTGCATTCATGGTTGTGTTTTTCATTGATAACAACATGTTGTGGTTCTATGAAGACTGGTAGAGTAGCAAACTGAGATTTTGGTTGTACAAAAAAAGGTTTTAAGTCCAAGTAAAGCATGGCTAAGGACATGTTCTACATTGTGTCCTAAGAATTATAGAAGATATGCTCGATTTGCTAAGAGCAGTACAAAGATAGAGTACCTGATAAGAATTTTATGATGAATGGATTGTATTGCCTAACATAGATAGAATTTGGTTATGAAAATTTATGTTATGAAAAGTTACACAGTAAGAGATGATAGTTTGATGATGTTGTCAATGTGTGCACAAGTCCTGGAATTACACGTGTGAGAAGTTGTAAAGATTGTGAGTCGACAATGTTGTCTAATTGAGAAATAATTAATTATCTTATTGTGGTCCTATTATAATTTATTGGGAAAGAATCAAGGAAAACTTATGGCATAAAGTAAAGTATTTTCCTT
Source organism: Cupressus sempervirens (assembly GCA_028749045.1). NCBI lineage: Eukaryota > Viridiplantae > Streptophyta > Pinopsida > Cupressales > Cupressaceae > Cupressus > Cupressus sempervirens. The sequence continues at coordinate 211,098,666 of CM053786.1, read as the reverse complement.
GTTTGTAAAGTGTGAGTGGCATGTAAATGTTAGAATATATAGTCCACTGATATAACTAAGTCAGGAGGTGAATCAGTTATCCAACTATTATCACAATTATCAACTTTAAACAAACTTAACCATATAAGAAATATAAAACAAAACCACAACAAGATACTGATACACAATAACACTAGATATGTTAACTAGGGAAACTCTTGATCAAAGGGAAAATACCAATGGGGATGGTACCCACAAGATGATGCGCTAATATAAATATTCCTTTTTATAGGATAGACCCTTTTAGGAATCTATTACAAAATTCAATACATATCAATCCCTTTTAGGAGATTCCAACCCTATTAGGAGTTGTGCCAACCCTATTACGATTTGTGGAAGATAGTTGGACCTACTACCTAAATAGCTTGAAGGTTAAGACCAATAGACCCACTATCCAAATGATATTTGTATTATTCCTTGAGAAATAATAGAAATGAAATGTACTTCCTTTCTCTATCTTTGTCCTATCAACAAGAATTTTGCTCCTTTAGATCTTGTAACCAAACCATACAATTCACATCCAATAATCCCTTGGATCACTTACTCATATTCATTAAGCACTTTGTTCCTTTTCATATTTCACACTTCTTAACAATGATCACACTTGATACAACACTAATACTTTACAAACAAGGGAAAAAAATTTCCTTTACACCATATCTTCATAATAATTCCTTGATATGGCCTTGAGGCTTTTCCAATTAATTATAATAAGATAATTACTAATTACAATTAAAATAACATTGTTAGCTCATAGACTATAGAAAATTTCATATGTGTGATACTAGGGCTTGCACACTTGTTGATGTCACCATGTGACTATCCTGTTTTACTATGTGACTATGCACATCTTCATTGCATTTAGATGTAAGATAGAAAAAAAAAATAGAATATTATTCTCTAATACTATGTTTATGTACTACCCTTAGTAAATTAGGTAGAAGTTTTTTATCCTTTTGACTTAGACTCTGTACACTTAACCATATCATTAGGACATAGTCTGGAACATGTCCTTAATTGTACATCACCAAAAAATCAAATCATTGACTATACCAATAAGATATCTAACTTTTTTTATCCTAGACTTTGTAGAAACAATGCTATGTTGACATCAATGACAAACATAGTCATGAATTCAACATGTCAATACTCTTCAATGCTTCGTATACTCCCTCAATGTAGTATCTTCAACACTCATGATCTCCCCCTTTGGTATTGATGGAAACATAGATGAAAAAACATGTAAGTTCCAAGAAGATTGAACTAGTACTCTATTGCTATTGTAGCCATCTTCTCAAATCCTCTTCATCAATTTGAAATCCTTTGGATTCTAGAACTAGCATCAACTGTCCACAATCTAAAAAGTTTCAACACAATAGGTGCATATTCTTCTTCTAGATCAATGTCAATTATTCACTTTAGACTAAATAATTCACAATACATCATGTGCATATCCCTTCTTCCTTACACAAATCCTTCTAAATCTCCCTCAAGAGATATTTCTCCCTCATACATACTTATGAGTTCTTCTCGCCCATTTCTTAGGAGATTTTTTTCATGTATATTCTCTCCCACATTGGCATTAATGTTAAAGGTCTCAATATTACATACCAATTGTTATATATACTTCACTCCAACTCTTCAAATAGCTTAAGTGTCCAAAGGCACTATTCAATACTAAATACTAAAAACCAAGAGTCCTTAATGACTCAGCTCTCAACAGATGCTCCCACATACAGGAAGCATAAGTGTTCAATCCAGTCTAAGAATAGTGCTTTGTACCACTGGACTGATGCACTCTTGACATCATCTACTCAGAAGTAGGTAGGGGCATAACTGTAAGCATACCTCTCAGGTACTCAAATGTATCTTTAGGAAAGGTTTCATAAACATATCTACAATCTAATCTTTAGTACTCACATTCTCCAATATGATCTCCTATTCTGATGCCTTTTCTCTTAAGACATAATACTTAATAGATATATGCTTCATCTTATAATGAAATACAAGATTCTTAAACATACTCAATGTACTTGCATTATCACAATAAATGATAACAAGTTCTATAAAAAAAATCTGAATATCCTTCAACATCTACTTCATCCACATAACTTGATTGCAATTATTTGCTACTACAACATACTCTTTCTTAGCTCTACTCTATGAAATAAAATCTTGTTTCTTTTTCATCCAAGAAACCAATGTTGGCATTATGATACATTTTTGTCATTAGTTACAACACTTATTGGATTCTGAATGCTTATCGAGCTCTCACCGGACATTCCTTTATAAGCCAAGCTTTACCTAGTTCTCAGTGTTTACCGAGTGATCGAGGTGAACAAAGAACTCAGTGTTTACCGAGTGATCGAGGTGAACAAAGCAGTCAGTGTTTACCGAGTGATTCGAGGTAAAGAAAGGAATCAGTTTCGACCGAGTGAAGATGTACCTAGTATTGACCGAAAACTTCGTGATAACCAAGCTCCTGAGGTTATCAAGGAAATTAATTTTACCGAGCTCAGACAGTTATCAAGGAAACTAACTATCACCGAGTCACAAGGTTCTATCGAATGTTTCCTTTGATCACTGAGCTACAGTTCAGATAGAAGTGTTCACCGAGTGACATCTCTTCTACCGAGTCTCCAGTGGTTACCGAGTTCAGAACTACTCGAAGTATTTAGTATGGACTGTGCCTTCACTTCTACCGAGTGCATGATGATGCTGAGTAACGCAGTGGACACCGAGTATCAGAAGGACACCGAGTCAGTTCAGTGAACCCGAGTTTTTACCTTGGGCCGACTTTGTATAGAGATTTGCACTTGTTTTTTTGGCCAACCTTGCATGTATTATTTATTTGGATGGTATATATATGCAATGTATTGTATCATTCAAATGTAATGGTAATGAATGAAAATGTGAAAGTGTGAAAGAAATACATGCATGCGACAGTATGTGTGCTGAGTTGTGAAGGTATTCAGCAAGGTCAAGTTTTGGAGCAGAAAAGTTTTATCTATCACATCAAGGTGAATCAGAGCATAGCGGATCTTATCAGCAATCAGTTGTAATCAGATCCACTGTTTCATTCTAATAGGTGAATCAATTTTTGTAAATCCTTTAACAAGGTAGACTTAACAGTCTTTTGTAAATCTCCTAACAAAGTGCATACTTTATTGTATGTTTGTAAATCCTCTAACAAGGTGGATCTAGCAATCCTTTGTGCTCCTAACAAGGCAAATCACCAGAAGTGGTCATTGTAAGCCTTAACCGGCCAAATTCATACTGCAATAACGAAGCTTTGTGGGTTTCATCCCCACCCCAGTTTTACTTTCTATTTGGAAGGTTTCTGGGTCACCAAATCTGTGTGTTCAAGTGTTGCAAATGATTTTGTTTCATGCTTACAGTAGGTTACTTGGATGAATGGTGAATATATCAGTATGCAATTTTATTGTTTGAAATTTTAAAAGTTACTGATTCACCCCTCCCCTCTCAATAACTTGTCATACCTTGAATATTTCCAACAATTGGTATCAGAGCAATAAGGTTCTCAAGATAAAAATTTCACAGCTTGAGCAAAGATCAAGGACAATGGAGATATTCAGACTTGACAAATCTATTGAGAATGAAAAGCTAGATCTAAAAATGGCCATGGCTCAACTCAATGAAGCAAAAGAGCATCTTTCACAATCCTTGAAAAGAAAAAAAGAACTTGCAAGGCAAATGAATGACCATTAGTATGTTGAAGAAAAGATTGAAGATCTCTCACCATCAAGTAGTTCAGATGAAGTTGACAAAGCAATCAAAGAACTTTTAGAAAAGAATGGATCTCTGCAGGAAGAAGTAAGAAAGCTCAAAAGGGAACAAGAAATCTAGTCCATCAGGCTATGTGAAATCTTGGAGCAAAGGAACAAGGCAGCTGAAGACTTAGAGGTAAGGAATAATCAATCCTCTCAGCTTGAAAATCTTGTAACTCAATTATCTAATGCAAATGAAGAAATTATGAATCTAAGATCTAAGAATGAGAATTTGAGAAATGACTTAATTACTGAAAGGCAAATCAATGCAAGCTTACAAAGTGATCTAATCTTTGAAAAACAAGTCAATGAGAGAATGGTAAAATCTCAAAAGGACATGGATCAATTGAATCTACAAAATGAAGAAAACTTTCATAAACAAAATGGTAAAGCAGGCCTTGGATACAAGGAAGAAGGTGAATCCTCCAAACAGGGTACTCAAAAGAATCAAAGACCTACTTGCAGCCACTGTGGTAAGTTAGTTCATACATCTAACAGATGTTGGAGCAATGGAAAAGGAAAATTTAATGGAAAGTGCTACAATTGCAATCAGCATGGACACAAAGCCAATGAATGGAAAGAGAAACTGAAATTTGAAGGTAAATGTCACAAATGCCAAAAGCAAGGTCATAAGGCATCAAAATGCAAATCCAAATCATTTAATCCAGCTAAACAACTTGTCAAAGCAATATTTGGTTGGGACTACAACACTTGGTGCAGATGTCATTATTGTGGAGAATATGGTCATACTGACATAAACTGTGCAAGGCATCACCTAAGAAAAAGGGATACCACTGTAAGATGTTATACATGTACAGAACTTGGTCATATATCTAAAAATTGCATGAACATAAAGAAAGTCAAGGATGAGAAGAAAATCAAAGTAGACAATATTTGGAAGCAAATGAAGCAGCAATGGATTCCTAAGTCTACCGAGCTAGATAATTCAAGTGATGGAATGGTCACTCAAGAAGTGAGTGACTCTACCGTTTCCAATTAATACTCATCAGGATAAGACCAGGACTGTATCTACAAAGCAATACCCTAAGCAGTCCTAGAATGAAAATATGATCAAATCAGTATTTAGGATACATCAGGATCATGGTCGGTACATGACCTTACCGAGCTCAGTCGGGTGCAATAAGGCTTCTTTCACCAAGTTGCACTTACCGAGCATGGTTGGATCTTCTCTTACCGAGTTAAGGTCGGTTTAACCTATTTTCTTTTGGTCACCGAGTTGCAAAGTTTAAGCCAAGCTAGTGGATGATAGTCTGTCGATTGCAGCTACCTCTGTACTGAACATTAATGGCAAATTTTTCATCAAAAGGGCAGATTTCGACCTCATTTTTCACCGCAAATTCGAGATTTACATAGAAAAAAAAAGGCTTTCAAGCGAGTTCAAGCGATTTGAAGAGATTTTCCAGTGAAGTATTCTTACAAAACCTTTTCACTCACCGAGCAGCAATAGCATCCGCAAGCACCAGCAGCAGCAAGGCGAAGAAGGGTTTCGAAATTCTTGTGAAGGGAACGGAATGGAAGGCACCTACGTTCAAGCTCGTTCTTGCCATCGCTGAATCGCTCGATCCCAATGGAGCTCAATCACAGATTCCACCCAAGGTACTCCTCATGAATGACATTCGCACTCATTTTAAGTGTGCTATTCAAGAAATAGGGACATTGGACATGGATAATGCCCTAGCGGAGTTATGTGTAAATGGTTCTCTCAAAATTGAGCACAAGCATTTGGAAACTAAAGGTTTGACTCACATCGCGCATATGCCTAGAAACTTCCAAACCAAATGGATTAGGTATATCTTGAGTTGAGTGCATAATGGTCAGTTGTGGTTGGAACAACCCATTTTGATAACCAAGAAGATGATTCACAAAATCACGGGTCTCCCGATGCTCAGCAAAGCCAAAACCACCAAAACCATAGGACGAGATGAGTTACAGAGGCAAACCCTAGCTGAGTGAGATGGTAGAGGTTTGAAGGTTAACACTATAATAGATCTGGAACTAAGATTTGGCATACATATTATTGCATATAAGTTATATAGTTCCAGCAGGTTAAATAGTGTACCGTGTGAAGCTGTGGATTTGGCCCTGAAAATTGTAAAGAAGAATCTTGAGTTTGATCTGTTAGAAGTAATGTTGAAGTAGTTAAACAAGAACATGGACAGTATAAGGACATCGAAGAATAACCCCTGTAAATTTGGATCTCTGTTAATATGTTTACTATTTTATGTACAAAAATTCTTTCCATCAAAGGGAACCGTAGAATGGAGAAAAGATGTCCCAATTTTGTATCAGATTAATGAGTTTATAGCAGAGATGGGAGAAAATTTTGATAGTATCATGGATAACTATTTTGAAGACTTTAAGGAGAGGATGAATAACTGATTCAAAATTCCTCCTAGGCTTGTTGAAGAATATAAAGATGACGTATGTTTTATGGTTGACTGTGACAAAGTGTACATACAGGCAGTTAGACCCCGAGTTGCATGGGTGAAACCTCTTCCATATGAGGTAAATATTGATGAAACAAGGGATATCATTGAAGCACTGGTAAATGAGCCAGTAGACCCAAGGCAATGGATTTTTGGTACTTATGATGAAGCAAAGGCCAGAATTGAACTGGAAATCAAAATTCCACAGGCCATCATCAAAGGTAAGAGGAAAATGGCCAAAATGAAAACTGCAATGGGTCCTCTTATGCTCACCGAGGGAAAAGGTGAAGATAAAGAAAGTGAAGAAGAAGAAGAAGGAGAAGAAGAATCAGAAGAAGAGCAACCGGCAAAGAAGAAAGGCAAGGTAATCATTACCAAGCCCAAGAAGCAGCCTACTGCAGTATTTACTCGGTGGACAAGAAAAGGTATTCAGGAACCTGTATTGGTCAAGCCTGCACCTACATTTGAGCAAAGGCTCAAATCATTGGAAGAAGGAGCTGGCATCACAAATTTCAAGGCATTGAAATTTGAGACAAGGACTGATGCAAAGAAAATGCAGATTGAGGAACTAGTACTTAGCAAAATGGGAAAATGGAAATACTCCCCGGACCAGATTGCTCCTCATATCTCTAAAGAACTACTGGAGAGAGTACAGTCAAGATGGGAGTTAGCCACCAAGATGGTAAAAGATATATATGAGCAATCCCTGAAGAATCTTTAGCCTAGTCTCACTGGAGCAGAGGTAAAATCTGAATTGAAAACCTATGAAGGTAAAATGATGATCAGATTCCACACTTGTTTGATTTTGATCAAAGATATAGAGCATGTTGTAAATGATGCTACAAACATGTAGAAAAACATCTATCATCTACATAAGCCCAGTGTAGACCCAGTAGAAATAAAGGATGATGACAGCAACAGCAGAAGTGATGAATTAGATAGCGCTCCATCCATCACAGTTACACCAGGAGAGTTGCATGCAATGATGGAAGAGAAAGAGGAAGAAGACAAAGAGGAAGAAGCTGAAGAGGAAGATAAGGAGGATGATCTGGTAAAAATTGCAGCAGTAGTTATTGCATCCCTTCCTCACTCCCCAGGTAAACCTGTGACATCATCAAGGTTGGAGTCAGCTTCAGTAGGTTCATCTACACCAGATTTACCATCTACACCTGCCATATCTCAGCTCCAGGTGTCATCAGTGGAAGTGACTACCACTTCATCTACCGAGCTGCATCCCTCTTCGTCTACCGAGCTGCACCCCTCTTCATCTACCGAGTTGGCCTCCTCGACTCCATCATCATCAATTGGTATTGCTGTGAGTTCTCCAATTTTGACTACTCCAATTTGTTCTACAATTTTGTTGCCATCTACTTTAGGCACAGTGAGCTTAGATACTATATTACCGAGTGTATCACCATTTTTGGCCAATACTCAAATTTTTGACCCTGTACATACTCCTATTGGCACTCAACCCTCAAGCATCCCAGTTTTTACTGCTAGTCCTTCTATCTCTACTGTTGTGTCTATTCCAAAGGTAAAACTAGTCATCTCAGAAGTCAAACAAAAGCAACCATTAAGACTTATGATCACTGGAAAGGAAATTCCTGAAGACATTGACTTGGACACAGAGATAGTAATTCCAAAGATTGACTTTGATAATGCTAGCATTGAAGAAATGAGGTATGCTAGTCAACTTATTGAGAAAAAGGCTACTCAGATGCAGTTAAGATCGAAAAGGGATAAGGAATATAGGATAATTGAGGATGCCCAGAACATAATTACTGAGGCTATAGGTGTTGATGTTGATACTTCTCAACACATTTTGATTCAATTGGAAGAGGCAGTTAATAAATTCAATGAAGATGCCTCCGAAAAAGAAAAGCTGATTGAGCGTGCATCAAAGAAATTTGATAATAAGGTGTTGGGGCACATTGCCTAGAACATTGCAATAAATCAAGTTGCATTAACCTCAGTTTTGGCAGATATGGAAAATTCTTTTAATAATGTAACATCTCTTTTTGCTAAGCTTTGTGATGTTACCGAGTACACTAAGGGAATAAGAGAGAAACTAAATAAAATTGATGAGGATCTGAAGGTGAGTGCACAGAACTTGAAGCTTGACCCCAGTTCAAGCTCATCTCATCACTTCAAGATCAAATTTTTGACCATGTGATTGAACTTTCAGCTGAAGTTCAAGTAGCTCTTTCCACCTGCAAAATTTGGCAAGAGAACTGGGATAAGACTCTCCAGCTTATTCTTCAGGTACATTCAAAGTTCATCTCTCATTTTGGTGTTTCTATATAAGTATATATATTCTTTTATTCTTTGGCATTATTGTCAAAAAGAGGGAGATTATTGTTGGATATGTATACTATGGGTGAATAAGTGTTTTCGGAAAAATTGTACAAAGGAAGAGATATACAACTCATGTAAATACTGTATGTACATTCTATGGGGGAGTTGTATATAACGAAGCTATGTATATTCAGAATCAGTCATGAGCATGTCAAATAAATTTTGTCTCATAAGTGTTTTAGTCACTAATGCCAAAGGGGGAGATTGTTTGAATTATGATACATTTTTGTCATTAGTTACAACACTTATTGGATTCTGAATGCTTACCAAGCTCCCACCGGACATTCCTTTGTAAGCCAAGCTTTTCCTAGTTCTCAGTGTTTACCGAGTGATCAAGGTGAACAAAGAAGTCACTGTTTACTGATTGATCGAGGTGAACAAAGCAGTCAGTGTTTACCGAGTGATTCGAGGTAAAGAAAGGAATCAGTTTTGACCGAGTGAAGATGTACTTAGTATTGACCAAGAACTTCATGATAACCGAGCTCTTGAGGTTATCAAGGAAATTAATTTTACCGAGCTCAGACGGTTATCAAGGAAACTAACTATCACCGAGTCACAAGGTTCTATCGAATGTTTCCTTTGATCACCGAGCTACAGTTCAGATAGAAGTGTTCACCGAGTGACATCTCTTCTACCGAGTCTCCAGTGGTTACCGAGTTCAGAACTACTCGAAGTGTTTAGTATGGACCATGCCTTCACTTCTACCGAGTGCATGACCATGCCGAGTAACGCAGTGGACGCCGAGTATCAAAAGGACACCGAGTCAGTTCAGTGAACCCGAGTTTTTACCTTGGGCCAACTTTGTATAGAGATTTGCACTTGTTGTTTTGGCCGACCTTGCATGTATTGTTTATTTGGATGGTATATATATGCAATGTATTGTATCATTCAAATGTAATGGTAATGAATGAAAATGTGAAAGTGTGAAAGAAATACATGCGTGCGAAAGTATGTGTGCTGAGTTGTGAAGGTATTCAGCAAGGTCAAGTTTTGGAGCAGAAAAGTTTTATCTATCACATCAAGGTGAATCAGAGCATAGCGGATCTTATCAGCAATCAGTTGTAATCAGATCCACTGTTTCATTATGACAGGTGAATCAATTTTTGTAAATCCTTTAACAAGGTAGACTTAACAGTCTTTTGTAAATCTCCTAACAGAGTGCATACTTTATTGTATGTTTGTAAATCCTCTAACAAGGTGGATCTAGCAATCCTTTGTGCTCCTAACAGGGTAGATCACCAGAAGTGGTCATTGTAAGCCTTAATCGGCCAACTTCATACTGCAGTAACGAAGCTTTGTGGGTTTCATCCCCACCCTAGTTTTACTTTCTATTTGGAAGGTTTCTGGGTCACCAAATCTGTGTGTTCAAGTGTTGCAAATGATTTTGTTTCATGCTTACAGTAGGTTACTTGGATGAATGGTGAATATATCAGTATGCAGTTTTATTGTTTGAAATTTTAAAAGTTACTGATTCACCCCTCCCCTCTTAGTAACTTGTCATATCTTGAATATTTCCAACAACCAATACCACTATTGCTCTTTTTTTCATCCATATTGATTGCTTAATCTGCATCAGTATATGCAAAAAAAGTGAAATCACTTAATCTATCATAGAAAATTAAATAATCAGATGTTCCTTTCAAATATTTTAATATCCTCTTTACTCCCACATAATGATACTCTTTAGCATCATCTTGAAATCTAGTTACAATCCAAAATACATTTTCTATATTTGGTCTGGTGTGAGTCAAATATTGCAATCATCTAATCATGGATCTATACTTCTTTTTCTCAACTGAAGGTGTCTCATCCTTGCTAGATAACTTGTAAACAATTATCATAGGTGTACCAATAGACTTACAAATTTCTAAAAAAAACCTTTTCAACAAGTCTTTCAAGCACTTAGATTGTGAAATGAAAATACAACCACTATTCTGCACAATCTACAATCCTAGGAAAAACTTCATTTCTCTTATCATGTTTGTTTCAAATTCATTTTTCATTTCTTTAATAAAATTTTCACTTTCTTCATCATTAACCCCAAATAATATGTCATCAAAAAATATTACAAAGATAAATAAAACATCATCAACTTCTATCAAATATAAATTACCATCTTTCGTACACTTAACAAATCTAAGCTTTGTCAAATACTTCTCCAACCTTGTGTACCAAGTTCTAGGAACTTGCTTCAAACCATATAAAGCATTCTTCAATTTTCATACTATCTCTTTCTCATCTATTAGAGGAAATCCATCAGGTTGCTCAATGTAGACTTCTTCTTCAAGTTCTATATCTAGAAAAGATGACTTAACATCCATCTAATATACTTTAAACTTCTTACTCCCTGCATAAGACAAGAACATTCTTACTACTTCCATTTTGGCTACAAGCGCATATGTCTCCTCATAATATATTCCTTCTTTTAGTGAGTAACCTTTGCAAACAAGTATGGCCTTGTTTCTCACAACTTCTCTATGTTTTTTCATCTTATTCTTGAATACCCATTTGGTTCCTATCATATTCTTGTCTTTAGGTCTAGGAACTAACTCCGATGTCTCACTCTACTCAATATGATCCAATTCTTCCTTTATTTATTGAATCCAATGATCATCCTTACATGCTTCATTTGTGCTCTTAAGATCAACTTGATAAATCAGACACAATTCCTCATTTACTATATTCCTTGTCATTACACCTTTATCTTTGCTTCCAATTATCTACTCTGGATGGTGATTCTTTGTGAGATTCCTTTTAGAGGTAGGATTTGACATGTCAACTCTTATCTCATCATTTTTCAAATCATTATTAGTCTCCAAGAAAACTTCAGCATTTTTTCTAACAATTCCCAAATTATCTTCTACTACATTTGAATTATAATCTACCATCTTTTCTTTAGTACCAAACTTTTCATTAATACTAGTTACCAAGGTTGTCTCTTCTAATACATCCTTTTTCTTACCCAATCCACTCTTATCATCACAATAATTCAATAATTTCTCTAAACTTTCTTTAAATTCATCATAATGATTAAGTGAACTCTTTATAGACTTTCTTACTCTCTTAGGAAATTTCAATGAAAAATGACCTAATTCTTTATGTTGTTGTTTAAAAACTTCAAAGAAAAATAGTACCCAATACCAAGATGAAGAGGACAAATCCTAGTCTTATGGTTAGCTATCTCCTATATTAAACTAGGATTTCTTTAGATCTAGACCTAACTTTAATAGAATCAAAGGGATTATGTACTCTTTAGGTTTTGCAAAACCAAGGTGAGTGTAGTTAAGGGATAAAAAGGCTTAGTACTTGATATTATCTTCACATTTCACTCACTCATTGATATTCTTGTGCACTTATCCCCTATAGCATCTATTGGTCACAAATCTTCTCAAATTTATAAATAATTTGAGGTTACAACAACTAACTACAATGTACATAGAGATTGAATGCAAACAAGTGTTGACCAAAAATTAAATTCTTCATACATGAAAGTAAAATGGATTTGATTTTTAAAGTTTTTCTTGATGCAACCCCATTATTTCTTTAACATGCAACTTAATAAATGATAAGTTCCCTACCATTGACATTTAGAGTCTACCCAACAATTGGGACCTAATTAACAGTCTTACAATCAATTTTATCAACAATTAACCCTAAACCCCATTCTTACGAATATCCTTCTTGTATGACTGGAAATCCTATCAATTTAATGAAGCATTTATTTAATTCCTTGAATTAAAAGCAACAATAAATTAATATACAACCTATCCTTGTTTCATTAAATTGCATAAACCTTGCTCATGCAATCTCAACATAACCACAAAATAATAATGGATACAGAATTTAGAGAAAATAGATATGGTAGAACATTCATTTTGTATTAATTTTCCTTCAAAATCATATAGTACTGATGTAAACTCATAATAATTCAAGACAAGACAACATGATCCTTAAATGTAATTGTATTCTTAGATTAGCAGAGAAAGATAAATCACAAAGTTAACACATAATCCTGTCCATTATTTTATTGTCATACTAGACACCCAACTCCACATGCATTGATCACATTTTATTCTTTTCTTGTTCAAATTCTTTAATTTTATATACTTGGGGTCCTTGTGGGGAACTTGGCATTTCTATAAGTAGAATTATGTTGAAAGGTGCAACTAGAGGATGAGGAGAATAGGTAATCCTTGGTTGACTAGATTCCTCTCCTACTTTTCTTTTTCCCAATTGTTTTAACATTTGATTCATCATTCTTTCCATCTAATGTATTCTATTACCTCTTTCTTCATATGCTTTTAGAATCTTTTCAAATTTAGCATTCAACTCTAGGAACTTAGTTTTGTCCTTAGCTACAACCACAACTCCAAAGTTTACCATTTCTTTAGTCATCCAAGAGACCTTTTCATTATCCACCTCATCCACTCTGTAAACCATGAGAGTATTGGAAGCATGGATCCTGATGATACTTCTATGGGGTTGTATTATAGAGACATGATTAGATCATTGTCATGATGATATGTTACATTCATGACTATGTTTGTCATTGATGTCAACATAGCATTTTTCTATGGTATCTGACAGAAGAACAGGAGAAAGATCAAGTTGGTATAGACAGATCATTGAGTACTCTCACTATCAAGGTTAAAGAGAGATTATGCTAAGTGTCTAGTATATGCAGCTAACCTCAAAAGTATAAGATATTAAATGTTGAAGAAGTTATGAAAATTTCCGTGGAGAATGTTCTAAGATAGAGTTTACAGAAGTATATTTTGGTAAACTTGTCATATCTCTTAGCAAAGTTTGTATTCTGAGAATCTGAAGTTAAAGATGTGTAGAATACATTCTAGAGATGACATATCTAAGCTCACTCATCATAATGTTACATGTATAGAAAAGTATTCAAGTTACAAGGTAAAAGATTAATGTTATCACTAAGTGTAATGTGTTCTTAATGAGGTCCTATAGTAATTAATTGAGAAGGTATAATAGTTGACTTAGGGAATTGTTTTATGGATTCAATATAAAGGAAGGACATTTTCCTTTATCATGCATGGATGCAAGTGAATTATTGTAAGTAGTACAAAGAGTGGAATGTGAATATAAGAAAAGTACAGTGAAGTTGGTGAAAACTTTGTTACAAAGGTTTTATTATGAGATCTAAAGATTGATATTTGGATCTGAGGTTCATGACCTGGTCTGGTTGATAGGACAAAGCAAAGAAGTTAAACTATAGTGTAGATAATTATTCTACAAGGAGTAGTTGAAATATCATTGGATAGTGAGTTTAGTGGTCTTTCCCTAGAAGCTATTTGGAGAGTGAGTCCTTTTGTCTTCCATATCTTCTAACAGGGTTGACATAACTCCTAACATGGTTGGAATCTCCTAACATGGATTCAAAGTCTCCTAATAAGGACTCATATGTACTAAATATTGTAATAGATTCCTAACAGGTTCCATACTCTAACAAGGAATATTTATATTAGTACATCATTTTGTTGGCATTATTCCCACTGTGGTTTTCCCTCTTATCAAGGGTTTCCCTAGTTAACATATCCAATGTAATTATGCATGTGAATCATGTTATGGTTATTGTTTACTTTGGTTGCATGGTTAATATTATTTAAGCTTGATAAATATTTTAGTTGCATGAATTATTCATCCACACCCCCCTCTTAGTTATCCTGGTAGACTATTATTTCTAACACATAGTTGACAGGAAACAACATAGTTGGATAACTCATTCACCCCCCCTCCCACTCTCAAATATCTTGTTATGGTTGTTTTTTACTTTGACTGAATGGTTAAGATTATTTAGGGATGATAAATGTTTAGATTCTTAAATAATTGATTCACACCACCCCCTACCCCCCACAACTTTGGGAGATCCATGGCAAACGTATTTAAAGAGGATAGTCCTAAATTAGATAAAGGAAGTTTTGACACCCCGATGATGGAAGTTCTTTGTGAGTTATCAAATTTGTGTAAAGAATATGAGCACAAACAAAGAAGACATGAAGATAAAGGAAGGTATTGATTTGTTTATGAAGAAAGATCTTGAAGGTATGAAAACTTTTGTTTGTTGGATATGTAAAGAGATTGGTCATTTTTCAACTAGATGTCCCAAGAGTTTAAGGAAAACTAGAAAGTGTTCACTTTGTGATGAAGATGAAGCAAGTATAGAAAGATTCTTAAATGACTATGATGTTGAAAATATTGAGCCTAAATTGGTTAATGAAGAAAAAGTAGTAGAAGATATAGAATTGGAGATTATTGTTGAAAGTGAAAATGTAAGAGTTGATGAGAAATTCAGGATAAAAGAAAGAATAGTTGATTATAGTTTAATGATGAGAATGTTGTTACTAAACCAAGGAATGATGAAGTATTCTTTAAGACCAACAATTATTTGTACAATGAAGGAGAGAAAAGGCTTGAAAAAAGCTCAAAACCTTCAATAGAGCTAAGAGTTGAGATAACTACTTCTACTTATGGTAAGAATAGGACAAACAATCATCCACTAGAGTATATCATTTGAAGAAGAGATAAAGGTGTGATGACAAGAAGCAAAATCAATGAAAAAATATGTTTGATATATCAAGTTGAACCAAAGAATGCAGATGAAGCATGTATAGATGACTATTGGAAGCAAGCTATGAAAGAATAATTAGATTAGATAGTGAAGAATGAGCCATGGGAACTGGCCCCTAGACCAATAGACAAGAATGTGATAGGAACAAAATGGGTATTCAGGATCAAGATGAATGAACAAGGTGAAGTTGTAAGGAACAAAGAAAGATTGGAATGTAAAGGTTAATCACATCAATAAGGAACAGACTATGATGAAACCTATTAATCTGTGGCAAGAATAGAAGTAGTAACGTTATTCTTAGCCTATGTAGCACATAATAAATTCAAGGTTTATCAAATTGATGTCAACTCAACATTTCTAAATGGAAAAATTGAAGAAGAGGCATACATAGAACAACCTGAAGGTTTTCCTTTAAGAAAGGACAAGGACATAATATGACAATTGAAGAAATCATTGTATGGCTTGAAGAAAGCACCCAAAACTTGGTATGCAAGGTTGGACAAGCATTTGACAAAGCTTGGATTTAGTAAAGGTATAATAGATAGTAATCTATAATAGAAAGAAATAGATGATGGATTGATGATTTTGGTAATATTTGTTGATGAAATAATATTTGGAGGAGATGATGATGAAAGTGACAAGTTTGTAGAAGAAATGAAGAATGAATTTGAAATGAGTATGATAGGAGAGATGAAATACTTCCTAGGATTACAAATTGTACAAGGAAAAGAAGGAATCTTTATTTCTCAAACCAAGTGTTTGAAAGATATACTAAAAAGGTTTGGTTTGGAAATATGTAAACTAGTTGGAATACCTATGGTAAGTAGACACAAGTTATCTTCAAAGGATGAGACACCTACTATTGGGCAGAAAAAGTACAAATCTATGATTAGTGGGTTGCAATATCTAACTCACACAAGTTAAGATATAGAAAACGTAGTTGCAATTATTTCAATTTAGCTGATCCTAGAGAAGCACATTATGTAGTACTTAAAATGATATTTAGATACCTAAAAGGAACTCTAGAGTTTCGATTATGGTATGATAGATCTAATGATTTCATATTATATGCTTATATTGATGCTTATTGGGTAGGAAGTATGGATGACAAAAATAGAAAAGGTGGTGGAGCCTTCTTTCTTGTAGGAAGATTAGTTTCTTGGATAAGCAAGAAGAAAAATATGTTGCAGCAACTAACAATTGTAATGAAGTTGTTTGGATGAAGTAGATGCTAAAGGATATAAGTATAGAATTTAGTGAACCTATTGTCATACATTGTGATAATGCAAGCATAGTAAATATGTCAAACAATCTTGTGTTGCATTCTAAGACTAAGAACATTTCTATCAAGTATCACATATTGAGAGAGAAAGTTGTAGAAAAAGAAATATAATTGGAGTATGTAAGCACCAAAGAGCACATTGCAAATATTTTCACCAAACCTCTTCCCAAAGAGAATTTTGAGTATTTGCAAGGTATGATAGGTGTTATGCCCTTTCCTACATCATGGTAGATGATGCAAGAGTGCATCAATCCAATGTAACAAAGCACTATTGTTTTTCTAGACCGAATG
This sequence comes from Cupressus sempervirens, assembly GCA_028749045.1. NCBI lineage: Eukaryota > Viridiplantae > Streptophyta > Pinopsida > Cupressales > Cupressaceae > Cupressus > Cupressus sempervirens. Next base: position 211,081,872 of record CM053786.1, on the reverse strand, counting down.
TTGATTTTATGGTTGGTATTTTTGGATCTAGATCTTTTTCATCTATGTTGCCATCAATGCCAAAGGGGAAAATTGTTGGAAGCATTAATGGGAATATTGTCAAAACATGATTAGGTAATTATCATGATGATATGTTACATTCATGACTATGTTTGTCATTGATCTCAACATAGAAGTTTTCTATGGTATCTGACAGAAGAACAACAAAAAGATCAAGTTGGTAGAAAAATATTGTTTAATACTTTCACTAGAAAGGTTAAAGGGAGATTATAATAAGTTTCTAGTATATGAATATAACTTTAGAAGCATAATATATTAAGTGTAGAAGAGGTTATGCAAGTTTCAATGAAGATTGTTCTATGATAGAGTTTACAGAAGCATGTTTTGGTAAACTTGTTATATCTCTTAGTAGAGTTATTATTCTGAGAATCCAAAGTTAAAGATATGTAGAAGAAATTTTAGATATGATGTACCTAAGCTCGTTCATCATAATGTTACATGTATAGAAAGTTATTCAAGTTACAAGGTGAAAGATTAATGTTATTGCTAAGAGTAATGTGTTCATAATGATGTCCTATAATAATTAATCAAAAGGTGTAACAATCAACTTAGAGAATTATTTTATGGATTTTGTATAAAAGAAGGACATTTTCCTTTATCATGCATGGATGCAAGTGAATCATTGTAAGTATTATAGTGAGAAATATGTGAAGATAATTAGACCAAAGCGAAGTTGGTAATAACTTTGTTGCCAAGATTTTATTGTGAGATCCAAAGTTTGATATTTCGATCTAAGGTTTGTGAGTTGGTGCACAAGGTCTAATGGAGATTGGTTTGGTTGACAAGATAGAGGAGAGAAGTTAAAGTATAGTAAAAAAAATTATTCTACAAGGAATAGTTGAAAGATTAGTTGGACGGTGAGGTTTTGTGGTCTTTCTCCAGAAGCTGTTTGAAAAGTGGGCCCTTCTCTCTTCCACAACTCCTAACATGATTGGAATTTCCTAATAGGGATTTAAAGTCTTGTAACAGGGACTCATATGTACTAAATGTTATAATAGACTCCTAACAGGGTCCATTCTCTAACATGGAATATTTATATTAGTACATCATCTTGGGGGCATCATTTCCACTAGGGTTTTCCCTCTGATCAAGGGTGTTCCTAGTTAACATATCTGGTGTAATTGTGTATGTGCATATTAGTATGGTTGTTGTTTACTTTGATTAAATGGCTAAGATTATTTAAGGATGATAAATGTTTTGATTAATGGATATCTAATTCACCCCCACCCCCTTAGTTATCTTGGTGGACTATTGTTTCTAATAGAGACTTCCTATGTGTTTAGAATCTAAAACCTCTTAAATCCTAGCCTTGTCTCTTTTTTGGATGGACCACATCACCTAGGACTAATGGTCATCACTATACTTTAACCCTTTATGGGCTTGTGAAAATTCTTCCTTAGTCTTAAGCTAGGCATACTTTGATTTCCTTATTGTGTCAGAAATCATTGCATTGGCAATGTCCCACTTAGGTAAAATAAAACCCCTTAGTCCTTTAATAGCTACCTACCCACTTCAGGGGTTATTTGTTCAAATTCTTCCAGAAGGTCATCTTTGACTCATTCCTCAATTTCAAAGTCTTTCCTACTAGGTTGCTTTGTTTTATTCATTTTAAAAGCATTTTACCTCAAAATCATTAATATTCCTTCTCCATAAAAATTGAGTGAATGCCTTTGACTTCACAAAACTTTCATCTTCTAGGAATTTTTTAGAAGCCTATTCCACTATAGGATCTATTTCTTTACCTTTGAAATCTCCCATAGTGAGAGCTAATGTTGGAATAGGGGGCTCTTCAAGAACTCCTTCTTCTATGTCTATTGTGGTTATAATAATTTCATTCTCACCACCCATTTTCTTTAACTACTCTCTTAGAGAATCTTCATCAGTTATATGGAGTGGAGTTTGGGAATGAGAATATTCTTCAACCCTTGAAAAAGACTATTGTTCTACTTTCTACCTTTTCATAGAAGGCTTAGTAGGTGGAATTTCAAAAAGTGGTCTTTTATGAAGAGGTATAGGAAATACACTCTTTGCTATCACATACTCAATTCTTCTTTGTAATGTATATTGGCCTTGGTTTATAATTAATCTACTAGCCAATCTATTTTATACATTAGTGGCCTTCTCTAGATAGGTTTGGGTCAAAATCTCCTTCTTTTCATTTAAAGTTTGCATGAACCCAACAAAATTATCCATAAGCATATCTATCTTTTCACCCCATAATTTTTTATCAGCAAGTGGATCATAATTTGGCTAAAAAGCATTTATGAAATCAAGATCCTTGCTATAAACTTTTCGTTTCTCCTTTCTAACCTCTTGTTCCTGTGACGAAAACTTATTTCTAAATATATCCTTAGGAAAATAAATAATGTGCTTATATACTTTGACATTGGTTCTTTCCCTAAATATTTCAAAAAATTCCTCTAGGTTTATAAAGTGAGAATGTGATTGGATCATCTGGTATTTGTCTAAAAAAATTCGTATATGTCTCCATCCCTTCTTGACATTTTTTTTTATGAATGATAGTAAGTTGATGAAAGAATGTACCTTTGGATTTGCCCAAAAATTCTCTTTCTTCTAGCAATCCTATCTGCCATAAAAGTTCAACAATCCCTACCTTTAATTGCACTTGGTATGGCAGTACATGTGGTTTCCCTAGGAAACCATATACTCTGAATACTATGTAGACTACATATGGGATGATATCTCCCTAATTATGACTTACCTTAAATCCTTTGGTCTAATTACTTCTAATAATGATTCACGTATTCTAGGACTATCTCTAGCCAATAAAATCCTCATCTTAGAGGCAAAATATCTGTGAAATCTCACAAAACTAGCATCTATGACCTCCCATGTCATATCAACACTCCATAATTGGAATGGTAATCTGTCTCCATCATTCTCCAATTGCAACTTCATTTCCTTAGAGAAGAATGGTTTATGATGGAGTACTAGTAGAATGATTTGTCAAATTTAGCCTTAGCTATACTCATTAATCCATTATGAATTTCTTCTACTAAGAAAGTAGAAAAATAAAAAATATAACTAATGGCAAACTGAAGTGTTTGAGAAATAATAAGAATAATGGGTCATATTCATCCATTCCCAAAATTATGCAAAGAGAGAAGTAAAATGCTTGAGCCCTAAGATTGAAAATTTCTCTTAGTAATGGTTCTGGGGTAGAAACAGTTACTAATTGCAGTGAACCTATCTTGATAAAATTCTCTTGTAATGGTCCTCCTCTTAGGTATACCCTCTGTCCATCATACCTTGCCTGCAAGCCTTCCATACTAGTCCTCTCATGTATTACATAGTTAGGGTTTAATTTATAAACCTCCCTAATTAACTCTAGTTAAACCCTAAACAGATTATTGCTAGCATGATTATTAAATATCCTTGTTCTTTGACATTATGGCAAGTAGGTTGTCATCAAAGAAAACACTTGGGACAATTAACTTACCAATGTTGAATTCTCACACATTTTTCAGAAGGGTGTTGAGTTTTCATTCTGAAAAAACCTTATGAAACAACTCTAAACCCCCAACAAATGTCTCAACATCCCTTAACCATTTTAATTTTTCATAAAAACCCTCATTAATCAATAACCTAGGGTTCTTTGGTATCAATTATTTTCCCCTAGAAAGTTTATTTATGGATTATGGCACTTGTTCTAAAAAATCATCATGTACATCCCTTTTTAGGTAATCCACTTTGCCTAAGAAATCCCTTCGTGGAGGCATATTAAAATATTATCTTATTGTGACTATGATTTCTCAATTAACCAGAAGTTTTGAAAATTACTTGATTTTCTTTTTGGTTTCATTGAAAAATTCACTGGCAACAATTTTGCACCTCTTAGAAAATTCACTTTGAGGTTTGAATATTTCCACTCTTTGAGAATTTTGTAACCTTGGTTCTCAAAAAATTTATGCAAATTTTGGTCTCACGCAAAGTCCAATTGATCAAAATTAATGCTTCTAACAGTCATTATTCAAGTTGCACCATGAAATTTGAAACCCAACCATTGATCTTCATCAAATTTAATGATTAAGATTTAAAACAAAAAGGTTGCATTACCCTTTTTGAAAATGGCTACATGTCACAAAGTTTCTTCCCCACTTTCTCTAAAGTTTGAGAAATTTCATAATGTGGGAAAGTTCTCATCATGGATCTCCAAAGGATCGACAATCATGAAAATTTTACATCATTAATCTATTTTCCTTAAGACTTCAAGCCCACTTAGCTAGCTCATTATGCACCTCTACATACATGGAATACACCTTATCAAATCAAAAGAAGATATCTGGCACATAATACACCTTAGCATTACTTGGCAACCTTTTGAAACAACTAATCCCATATAGCCATGTGTTGCAAAGTCACTTCCCCACTTTCTCTAAATTTTGAGCAATTCCATAATGTGGGGAAGTACTTGTCATTATTCTTCAAATGTTCAATAGTTCCACAGGATTCTCTTCTATTTTAGTCCAATAATCACCTAGATCTAATGATATACCACTAATTTTCCATATCATTTTAACAACCCTCTAGCTACTCTAACATCTTTCCTTTTTTGCAGCCCATTAAAGAGGTTACTTTATAAATTCCATGTGTCATCCATGCGCTTCCCCACTTTCTCTAAAACTCAAGCAACTTCATAATGTGGGGAAGTGCCTATTGTCAAAATTCCCAAGATCTGACACATAAGAAAGTTTCTTGGTCTTATAGTTCTTCATGAGGTTGAATGGGGCCTACAAGGACAGGTGTCATGATTTCGCTTCCCCATTTTCTCTAAAGTTTGGCCACTTTCATAATGTGGGAAAGCCCATATTATTGATCTTGTCTTTAATCAATGGGAACTAAATCATATCAAGGTTAAAATTTTCCAAAAGAAGAATGTGCCAATTAACTTAAAGTAAAACCATGGTTAAAGGAATTAGTATTGAGGTAAAATATTTTAAAAAGACTTATGTAGAAATTTTGAAATAAAGATTTTCTAAGGGCATTTAGGGATCACAAAACTTCCCACATATTTTTAAAATTGAACCAATGAAACCCTATTTCGAAAACATAGTGCACAAAACATATTAAGATAACATGAAATTAGAGGTTTTATCTAGGGAAAACAAAATCTAACACATACAACCACTAAGTTCAATGAGTTATCCATATTTTCACTATAAAATACACATATTTTTTGAATTTGAAAAACTAGGCCAACACTTTACATGTCCAACAAATGAATTTTTTTATACTTTCTAGTTCACTTTTCATAAGAAGATCAATACCTTCCTCGATCTTCTTTTCTTCTTCGCATATGGATGTATCTTTTCTTCCATTATTTTGTATGCAACAAAAGGATTCTAGATTAGAAAAGTCAATTTCCAAAACTTTACACATAATGGATAACTCACCAAGAAGCTCTATCTTCTATGAGATTAAATTTCCTCCATCAAATTCAAGACTAATCTTTCCTACCATGATCTCCCAAAGCTATTAAGCTTATCCTTCAAGGACCTAAGGCTTTGATACCAATTGTTAGAAAATATATTCCACTAATATAACTTGGGGGGGGCGGGAGGGTGGTTGAACTAGTTATCCAACTATTATAACAATTATCAACCTTAAACAAAGTTAATCATAAAATAAATATAAATTGAGTCGACAAAAAGATACTCATACACAATAACACCAGATATGTTAACTAGGGAAACCCCTGATTAGAGAGAAAACCCTAGTGGGGATGGTACCCACAAGATGATGTGCTAATATTAATATTAACTGTTAGAGGATGGACCCTTTTAGGAGTCTATGACAACATTGAATACATATCAGTCACTACTAGGAGACTTTGAATCCCTGTTAAGAGATTCGAACCCTGTTAGGAGTTGTGCCAACCCTATGAGGAGTTGTGGAAGACAACTGGACCCACTACTCAAAAAACTTCAAGTTTAAGACCAATGAACCCATTGTCCAAATGATCTCTTTATTATTTCTTTCAAAATAATAGAAATTAAATGTACTTCCTTCCTCTATCTTTGTCTTATCAATCAGACTTCTTCTCCTTCAAATATTGTAACCAGATTACACAATTCACATCTAATAATCCCTTGGATTACTTACTCGCATTTAGTGAGCACTCTATTCCTTTTCACACTTCACACTTCACACTTATCCATAATAATCACACTTGATACAACATTGATATATTACAAACAATAAAAAAAAACTTTCCTTTATACCATATCTTCATAATAATTCTTTGCTCAGTTGGCCTTGAGGATTTCCAAATTAATTATAATAAGATAATTAATTAGTTACAATTACAATAGCAGTGTCTACTCACAGTCTATAAAAAGATTCACACATGCGATACTAGGTCTTGCCCAGTTTCTGACATCACCATATGACTATCCTCTGTAACTTTGTGACTGCATACTGCTTCATTGCATCTAAGATGTAAGATAGAAAACAAACATTAAAACACTATGCTCCAATACTTTGTTTAAGTACCACTCTCAGTAAATCAGGTACAAGCACCATACACTTTAAACTTATTCTCTACCAACATAACTACATCATCAAGACATAGTCTGAACATGTCCTTAATTGCACATCACTATACAATTAAATCATTTTCATTACTAGTGAGATCTTTGATTTTTGTTCTCCCAGTCTTTATGAAAATAATTCTTTGTTGACATCAATGACAAACACAATCATAAATGCAACATGTCAATACTCTCCAATGTTGGAATTCTTCAGAATAACTGAAAGGGTGTGGGGGTGAATAAGTTATCCAAGGTCTAGATTTACAATTAATTTTTTTCAAAACTTAGTGAACCTATATCCATAAATCATTTTCATCATGTATGCATCCATTAGATTACATAATTACTTAAACTTGTAGGTTACCATCAAATCAACTTTGTAGAAATCTAAGCATGAAACATAACATATTAAATAATATATTTTACACAATGATTTAATGTAGAAACCCAATTTGGAAAAAATCACCAGTAACTTATTACTCATTATAACTCTTCTGACGTGATTCCCTATGAAAAGCCAATCTTGTTAAAGGTTACACTACAAACTATTAAATGTGACTTGGTTAAAGAATTTCAATCACCTTGTTAGGAGCAAGCCTTGTTAGAGGACTTTAGATCATTCGCTTGGAATGTCACTTGGTTAAAGGATTCACAAATGATTGTTAAGTCAACCTTAATCCATAGGATTTACCCTAGATTGGTATAATGATTAGAAAGCAATAGTAAGGCTTGATATGATGAAATCTTACAACTTCATTTGTAGATTATAGGTGTCTATTTATAATCCTCCATTTTGGTTGGCTTTCACACTTCAGCTCTAACATGAGCTTGTTCACCCTTCAAGCATCCATACCCTTAAGCCTTCTTGCTTTGCTTGCCAATACAATCTATTCTCTTAGGTCATTGAATGAAGTAATACCCTAGACTCCTTGTCTTCCTTAGGTTCTCGCATAACAACCTTCAATTCTCACTAGCCATTTCTATAAATAGAAAATTAAGAAAATTAAGATTTTTTTTCATTCATTCTCCATTGTCCATCTTATGGTTCGGTTGAATTAATTAGGATTCAATGAATCTACCAATCATTTTATTTCATTCCCTTCTAGAAACTTTTCCTTTAATTCTCTTTGAATTGGCCTCAAAACCATTCAAATTGAATTATGGGCCATTGGCTCATCAAGCTTATCTTCCACATAGTTCACACAATCCAAAAAATCTAACTTTTTGACTCAGATTCATCAAATTCACAATCTTTCTCATAATGTTGACACTCGGCATTAACTTACTTCTAATGGTTGACACATATTATGTTGCTCAACATCCACTATCAAAACACTTGGTATGAACTAAAGTTTATTGGTGCTCGGCATCAACTAAACTTTACTCAGCTTATAGTATATCACTCAACTTACACTAAAATTAACTTTTCTCAACTTGAACTAATTTTTTTCTTGGCTTACACTAACTTTACTTGGCACCTATTTTATAGATAGTTAAGCTTGGTACACATACATCATTTAACTTGTTCTTCTAAACTTAATTATTTTATCAATCCTTAGCAACCTTAAGTATATTATCAATGCACTATAATATGACTGTCCTAACTAATCCTTGTACCCCTTTTCCATATCATAACTCAATTTTTCTCTAGGCTATATTGTTACCTCATTTTATCAAATCCTCTTCATCAATCAAACAAGTGATAGTACTCAAATCATCGAAGCAATTGTCTTACTAGAAAGTAGTAGATTTGACATCTGTGACAAAACAATGATTGAAATACATAATCATACTTATATCAATATTTTTTCAACATCCAATGCTTAGGATACTCCCCCATTGTATTATCATTATCATTCATGCTAATATTGAATTATGTTTTGAAGAAGTGTGAATTGTGTGAACAAGAGTAGAATATTGTGTAAATGTTAGGAAGTGATCTAAGGGATCATTGGATGTGAAGTTGGTGATTTGGTATCAAGATTAGAAGGAGCAAAAGTCTGGTTGATAGGATAGATGAAGAGGAAGTACAAGTACAATTGATTTATATTATTCTGCAAGGAATAATATAGAGATCATTTAGATAGTGGGTTCATTGGTCTTGCCCCTAAAGTTATTTGGACAGTGAGTCCATCTCCTTTCTACAACTCCCAACAAGGTTGGAACAACTCCTAATAGGGTTTGATTCTCCTAATAGAGATTCAAAGTCTCCTAACATGTACTAATATGTCCTAAATGTTTTTATTTACTCCTTACAAGGTCCATCTTCTAACAAGGAATATTTATATTAGTACATGATCTTGTGGGTACTATCCCCATTGGGGTTTTCCCTCTAATCAATGGCTTATCTAGTTAACATAGCTGGTGTTATTGTGTATGCATATCTTGTTATGGTTGCTGATTATATTGCTCATATGGTTCAAGTTTAATAAGGTTGATAATTGTTATAATACTTGGATAACTGATTCACCCCCACACTGCCACCCCCCACTCCCCCAGTTGTATTGATGTACTTTATATTTTAATAGAAAGATGAATTTAAATTTTCTGTAATGAGAGAACTAGGTCTTATAATTTTTTTTCTTGGAATGGAGGTTTATAAAGGTAAAAGTATAATATTTATTTTTCATTTACAAAGTATGGAATGCCATGGATAATTATGATCTTTCCTCCACTTAAAGTTCTCATAGATTTGTGTTGTGTAGATTTTTCAAGACAACTTATAACATTATTGTTAGAAGTTTGATATGTCTATTCAATTCCACACAACACCTAATATTACATATTCAATTTCACTCACTTCAAGGTACGTGGACAATTCATAAATGATACATATGAAGATGACTTAGAGAGTATTGAGGTATATGAATGCAACTCAAAATTTTGGTATTCCTTAGTAACATTCTAAAAAGAAAATATTATTGAATTTAGTGATTCATAAATTGACAAGGTAACTCTGATGATCATAAGTCTGCATCTATTAATTATTTTATATTTTGGTTTGGGGTCTAATTATAATGATTTTTGAAAAAGGAGAGTGTTATTTCCTCTTATCCATAGAAGTAGAGTATGTATAATTCACTTTGCTAGGCACACAAGCTCATTTTCCAAGAAAGGTTTAGATGAAATTAGAGAGAAAAAATATCAACCTACATCGATTTTGTGAAACTTTAAGTACCTTGGAGTTAGCAAAGAATCTTGTTCATCATATTAGAAGAATTTTAATTTAAAATATCATTCATTTGAGATATAGTGAAAAATAAATAGCTTGAATTAGAATACATCAATACTCTTAAGATTAGCTAGAATATATCAAGTTAAAAAGGGTTGTTACAAAAGTTTAATTTATGGAAGTTCGCAAAAAAATCACGAGTCCTCTTTGGATGAAGAGGACACATGCAGATAATGGATGCTTTGAAGGTCATACAACTTTAGTTCCACCATTAATCTTGCATGCACCTTCAACCAACTATTTAAATATATTGATTAAATTAAAGAGTTTATCAATTTATAATTGAGATAACTCATGAATAAATTACTTCAGTGACATCAATGCATGATTAATGGGTGTGTGATCAAATATAGATTTCATTAGTTAAATAGTAGTCTTATTTTAGTCACTTTGTTTATACTATAATATACAGACATGAATTATTATAAAAACAACATTTTCATGTTATATTGGCTTTATTTAACTCTTTAAAATTTGTTCAAGTAAAATAAACTACTATTAAAGTGTATCTTTCACCATCATGGATCTATTTGTCCAACAAGGTTTTGCAAGTGTAATCATAAAAAACATAGAACCTTAAATAATAAACAAAGAGTTCTCTATTATAGAATTAGATTATTATTAAAATTTATTTTATCATACTTATTCTTGATTAAATACTATTATTATTGATTTTCTATTTAAATTTGTCACATACTCTTTTGGTTACAAGTGTTGGAAAAATATATTTATATTATAGTATGGTTGTTATTAATGGAAATAATACATGATGTATATGGCCACTTATCACATTTTGATAATATGAAAGGTTACATTGAAAAATTGACAAATATAAAGGAATAGGGACCATGCAGAGGTCAAAATATAAGAATTGATATAGACATATTCTTTCATGTTTTGAGTTGTGCAACTAGGATAAAGATTCTAGAGGAAATATGCTACTTATTATCTAATTACAACAATTGATTATGTATGCTAATCAACTAATGGTGTCCAAAGTGCCAAAAAGTAGTATTCAAGTATTCAATTGTTAAGAGGGAAATGCTAATCAAGCATATAAAACCATAAGTTTACTACATAACTACACTTACACAACTCAAAGATGAAGTAAAGGAAATTGATCCATTCAATCCAATTATAAAGGAATGGATCTAGAAATATTAGTGTTAAGCAAGTGAGAAAGGAGTGCCAATACAAGCTATGTCTAGTGGGGTAGAATATGGGAAAAGATACATAAAGTCCTTGAGATCCTTGTGAGATAATGAGAGGTAGGGATAGATATGTAAATTAAATAAGTAGATATGAATAAATTAAAATTATCTTAGATTAAATAATATTTTACATCCTATTTTCTACTTCTTGTGCTTCTTAAAATTGATAAATAACACTAGATCTAGGCCTAAAATGCTAGAATATGTGAAAGCTTAAAATGATTCAGTGATTTGAAAAAGTTGACTTCATCTACAAGGGTGACCACATGCAACCTTGAATTTGAGGGTGACTTGATGTGACTTTTAATTTGAGGGTGATCTATTTGATCCTATAAAACACTTTGCAACTTTAATTTTGATTTCACTTTTTTTGAGAAAGCAATAAAGGGTATCTAAATCTGCAACATGTTTGACATTTCAAGATCTACAACCTGCAATATAAAAAGATTTTTTATTGTTGATTGGTGGGCAAGGGGGGTTCCCTTTGCGAAACTCCATTTTGGGAATTAACTTTGAATTGAAACAATTGAATTGAATAAATGTAAAGAAAATTTACAAATGCACCTTACAATCCTATGTATTCTTAAATAAAATGTGGTATCATTACTTCATCAATTGATTTGAATCAAGAAGAAGATTTAAAAAAGGACCTTCAATGTATTGAAGGTGATCTTGAAGATAAAATCCTTCAATTTATTGAGTACTTCAATACATGATCCTAAATGGAGGTATTACTTGAAGTATTGATAATTTGAATGCTTGAGTTCTAGTACACATGAGAGTGTGAGCTGTAGATTTGATGGATTAGAAATTGAGAAAATGGAGGGGTTTATAAAGGGCTCAAAATTGACTAACTACCATGTGGCAACCCACCAAGGACTTAATAGCCATAAACTACCTAGACAGTAGATCTAAGTAGTAGACCAACAATTGGGCCCAAATAGGGATGCATGACATCCTTTATTGGTCCATAAGGGGTGCACTACATTCTCAATTGGATAGGGGGACACTGAATCCCTATCAACTAGGGCTCAAAACCTCTAAGATTCCTTTGGGATTTTAAAATAGGTCCTGGATCCCAAATATTAGGTACATAATCAAAGATATAGCCATTTTAGTTAGAATAAGAGATTTTGAGTGATTAGATGAAGGAAAGGAAGGACCAAGGTGGTTTTATCCTACCTTGAGATTTATGCAATGACATTAGAGGCTCTAAAGTGGATCGAATAGGTCTTACCCCATTTCCAGCTAGGAGAAAGAAGGGGAAATAAAAGTAGATGATGATCTCACATTAAATTGGTGCTAAAGCATCATTAAACTAAAATGCTTTTAATTTAAGATAGTACATTTAGCCTCCTTGGACTTGATCCAAACTCTTGGTAAAATACAACACAAGGAATAAGATAATCTTATCATAATTAGGGAAACAAAGAATCCATCAAGTCCCAAATGGATGGAGTCTCTACTAATTCCAAGATAAGAGAGAAATCACTAACTAAAATATGGAGAGAGAGAAGGGGTGTGATTAATTATCCAATGAGGAATATATATCTCATTGTGAATCATGTAAAAATAAAATTAAAAGATTCTCACTTCCTAAAGTGAAGGTGTCCATAGATAATCTATCCTTTATGATTGTGCATAATCCTTAAAGGGATGAAGTAGAAATACATATATTTAAGGATAACTTGGGAAGAATACTAAGAATCTATTGCTGAAGTACCCTAAGCCATACTCATAATATTTTTTTACTACCTTATGATTTAAAGTAGAATAAGAAGAGTGTATGCTCCCATGTTGAAGTCATTGATAACACTTTAAAATGAGAAATGGGTCTAAATGAGTATATGTACATCTACTAAGACATGTTTCCACTATGAAATGCCTCAAAGAGAAGATAAATGAAGGAAAATAAGCACATAACATATATAGAAATCATAAAGGAATTGACTAACTTTGTGGTTAGTATGATCATATGATAACATCTAATTATTATATAAACTATGAAATATCATCATTGCCTAAAGGAAGTATAAATAAAACACAATGGATGAAATACATGTAAGAGTTACAAAGAAGAGCCATTTCAAATTGCCATCATGGAGACCAAAAATAATTGGTTCTACCATGTCACAAATCCATGAATAAAATACAAGAATAAAAGTACAAACATAACATATAAAAACATATTGAAGAAGTAGGATATAAATAGAAAAATGATATGAAATTTTAATTCATTTACTATGTTATTCCAATAGAGAAAAAAAAGGTCATTTAAAGAAATATAAACAAATATATAGAAAAGATAGTAGGGGGGAATCAAATCACAATAGGAAAACATACAAAAGGATAATATGATAGAGAACTCACTCAAAGTGCATCATTATCCTTCCCTATCTCAATAAATAGTATGTAGATAAGGTTGACACTATCTAAGAGAAGAAACATCCAACACAATTGGAACAATATATAAATCTAAAGAAGGATCTTCTTAAGAGTCATTATGCTCCAAATCAGATGTCAGCATTAGCTGCATAGAAAACATGTTAAGAAAATCAACATCAATATCGATAAGCTCATTCTCATAATCATCTAATGTATATTCTTTATCAAGATTAATAGGAATATAATCCAAAATATGAATATCACATTTATCTATCTCATTATTATGATTAACTTACTCTATAGAGTTTGGATAATGAGAAGCATGCATATGAGCTTTAGCGTAAGCCTCATGATTCATTGGATATTAACAAGAATGTAAATTATTGTAATGCTTGTGAAAAATTTTTTGAGAAGAAGAATGTTCAATAACTATGGGTTCCTTATTATCAATAGATTGGTTACCAAGAGGAACAATAGTAGGTTGAGAACTAGAAGGAACCACATTAAGAGGAAGAACCACACTAGGAGATGGAGCTACACTAGAAGGAAGAATCACACTTGAAGGAGGAATCCTAGTAGAAGGAGTAACCAGACTAGAAGGGTTAGTAGATTCTAGAGGTGGTTGATCATTATAAATATAATAATTAGAAGAAATAGGTGTAGAAAGTGTAAGAAAAAGAACATGAGAGGTATCCATAGGCATAATTGATGCAGTAATCTTTTGACATCTATGAGCTTGATAAGATTGAAAAAGATAATTAGGATAAGTTGGAGGTGTAGAAGGAATAGAAGGAAAAAATAAATAAATGGTAGCATTATGTAGAGGCATAGAATGATTATAAAGACTATGATTGATAATCTTAATCTCACCATCATAAGGAAATTTAATAAACTAGTAAATATAAGAAGAAATAACTTGCATGAAAGTAAACCAAGTTAAAAAAAGCTTCACTTGGAGCTTATCAAAATTAGGAATGACAAAAAAGGTTTTATTCACCACTTTACCACTTAACTAAATAAGTAAAGAAATGGAACCTTAAGGAGGATACAATAAACCATTACAAGTTTGAATCATAGAAATCATGATTTATCTTATTAGAATATAAATGGCCCTTGTTGATAACATTAACTATAGAAGTAGTATCAACAAGAAACCCATAAGAAAGACACATAGATTTATGAGTAGCAATATAAAGAGGACCTCCAGGAGCCTTGAATATGTCTAAATCAATAAATAAAATAGAAAGGGCTCTAGAAAAATTATGATTAGTTTTAGGTATAGTTTGATCTTTAGATGTAGATGGAACTTTCTACTTAAATGGAGGTGGAGGTTGAACTATATATTCCATAATTTTAATTGTACAATAATTTTCTTCTGTAAAAGTGTCATAAGAAACAATAAGAGAGGGAGAAGAAGAAAAAGAAGGTTCAAAAATGGTGTTAGTAGTGTGTTGAGTTAAAGGATTCATATACATTTGAAGGTTTTGATTAGGAGGTGCTATAGATTTCTTTTTATTAGCATTTCTCTCACTAGATAATGCACTAGAATTTATCAAATCCTATATCTTATGTTTTACTATATAGAATGCCTCATCATCATGGCCACATTGATGATGATATTGACAAATTAAAGGCTTTATATCCAAAGTGTGGACTTGATGTAGTAGAGGGAAGAAGTGGTCTAATGGGAGAGAATGTAATAATATTATCACTAACCAACCTTCCTATAATAGAATGCAAAGATTTAGAGAGAGGAGTAAACTTACAATTTATCCAAAAAATAGAGGAAGAAGAAGTGACACCTCAAGATATGGAATCTAGTTGTTCATATATTATATTTGTGGCTTTTTTAATTTTTAAATATTTGTTAAGGTTTTATAATTTTTATGATTAGGTGTGACATCACTCATATAAAAAGGTACAAGAGCCATTGGAGTAGGGCTCTTAAACTACTCATAACTGATAGTGATAAAGTGTTGCACAAAGTTGTGAGAAGGAAGTAAACTTGGTAAGTATTAATCTTATATTTATTGTCCTTTTATAAATTAACAATAAAAATATGTTGAATATTAAGGTCAGCCACAAGATAGGAAATCTGAGCATGCAAGTGTTTAAATCTACTAGTAAAATCAATCACTTTTTCCTTGGAACCATTTTTACAATGCATCAAATAAACCAAATATATTGAAGGACCAATGATATTCTAAAATTACTGGATAATAGAATTAGCAAGTTCATTAAAGGAATTAGTGGAAAAGATGCTAAAGAAAAATACCATTGAAAAATCTTTTTCACAAAAGATTTGACAAAAAAACTTACCTAAAATCTTTGATCATGAGCATAATCACTACATAGAAATTGGAAAATTTTAAATTTTTTTAAAGGATTAACTTTACCATTATAAGTATCAATATGAGGCATATCAAATTTTTAAGGATTAATGGTATTGATAATGTCACAAAACAAAAGACTACCCACATTACATGTAGGTACATCAAACTTAGATTGTGTAAAGGAAGAAAGTTATTATTTCAAAGAAGAGATAATTTTAACTAGACTAATGATAGTAGAATCATTAGAGAAAATAGATGGTACACACATTTGATACACTAGGAAGTGTGTATGAATTATATTCAATAGAATGTGCTATATGTGGGAAACTAGGAACCATAGTAGGAGGATTAGGATAAGTGAAAGTAACACTATTGTATGAAGGTTGTGAAGTAGGCAAAAAAGAAGGTGGAAAACTCATAGGAAAAGAAGAAATAGGAAGAATACTAATAGGAGAATTACATGGTTGAACATAAGTAGCCACAATATAGGAAACATAATTAGAAATAATAGAGATGGGTACAAAAATAGGAAAGCCAAATTCAAGCGTAGTAATTGGTGGATTCATTCCTATTTCAGATTTTTCTTGAGGAATATTTTTAACATGAGAATGAAGAAGGTGAGTAAGAGGAATCAAAAGCTTAACACCATGTTCACCATTATGGATAACTTTCTTAAGAGCATAAAAATAAGAAACAATATAAGTATTGTGAAGCAATAGTATCAGTATTGTTATTCTTTTTAAAAAGCCAATCGTGTATTTTATTAATCTTGTTTGCAATTTTATTAACTTGGTTAGGAGGAACCATGGTCCATAGAAGGATTGGAACCAAGAGAAACCATAGGATTAGTAGGGTTCCTAAATAAAGGAAAAGAGGAATATAGATCAAAATGAGCCATGAGTCTATGACTTCTCCTAATGGAAATACTATAATTATGACTTAATGTGATAAATTTCATACACTAAACAAGGCGAGAAGACACAAAAAAAGTCAAATAAAAAAAACAAAATATGGTCTAATAAATATAACACATGTAAAGATAGATCAGAAGATAACACAATGAAATTTAATGATCTAACTCCCCAATTAAAGGAGGAAAATGAGGCAAGATAAAGTTTCTCAAAAACTAATGCATTTTGATCCCACTAAAAGTTATTAAAGGGGAAAATAGATAAGTAGCACCTATGGGTTGAAAGGTGTGAGGGATATTGGTGAGAGGAGAAGGAAGGGAGAAGGAGATGGACCATTTTTCCTCATCTATGTTCTAAATAAGGCCTTAAATCCACCAATAAGAGGATAGCTAGAAAAAGTATACTAGGATGAAATAAAGTTATAGGTCCATTTGGTAATACAAAAACTAATAATATTGGAAGCTTGAAATGGGGAAAATAGAGGAGGGGAAATTCTCCTCACAATAAGAATGATGAAAGTATTTATTTATCATGAAGAGACTAAAAACCCAATAATTCCAAAGGAAATCTACTAGCCCCTATAGTCAAATGAAAGCTAGGGAGTAGAGAATCCAATTATTAGGTATATACATAGGAACAATGATCTAGTTTTTCTTCAATAATCTTCAGGGGAGAGTAAGAGTGGGGTGTAGGGAATATCTAGACATTTATATAAAATTCCTAGAGTATATTAAGCCATAGAGAAATCAAGTACCCATTAATTATAATTATTTCAAGTTAATACCTAACAATGCCTTAGAAATATAATATTCCAAGTAAATATAGTGGGTCATTTCCATATTTAAGCATTCCTAAAAGAATAATATTTAGTGCTAATAAATTCATCTTTAAGAAAATAGAAAAATAGTTAAATACCACAAAAACATTTTGAAGCTTTACAAAATTCTTTCATTAGTTTAGAAACAATAAGAGCCTACATACATTGAATAACCCCCTTTACTCTTCATTTGGTAATGAGTTAACCTCATAATCACTATTATCAACTTGGGAAGAAATAAAAAACCACTCTAGATAAAGCCACTTTGGCATATCACATATATACATAATACTTAGAAGGAACCAGCAGTTCATCTTGATAGAAGGAGTCTACGTGTTGAACTCCTCAACATCCAAAATAATAAGGATTGGTTAAACTTAAACAACCATATACATCACTCCAAAGTCACTAGATTTGGGGATGCAAATATTTACATCAATGTTGTCTAGAATGAATCCTAGTTTAGCTACTAGGTGGACCTTAAAGAGGATACCACAAAGCTCAAGGTTAGCTCTTTTGCAACCCGCTATATGGAGAATGGTGGCCAAAAACATCACTATAATCTCAACATTGAATTCTAGTTTATCATTCAACAATGAGAATTACTTCCCTACAATTTTTGTCATAGCTTGAAAATTCAAGCTTTGAGTTGAATTCATCATCAATTGAAGTCTCCTATTTGAAATCCATGCCTGGAATTGTGATATATGATTGCAATAATTTATCCTAGTATTGGTATCTAATGTGAATAATGCATTCAAATTAAGCATAAGAGAGGAAATATAAATATAAATCCACACATAAAATGTGGAGGCTACCTTGCTTGGCTTTGAAGAGATAAGTGTGGAGGAGAGATAGGGTTGGTAAAAATTATAACACTTTGCACACTTCAACATACCACATTTGGCAAGAATCATAAATTCATCTTTCCCAAAATCTGAGAATGCATCTGGAATCAATACATAGAGTAGGAATCATAAATTCATCTTTACCAAAATTTGAGAATGCATCTAGAATCAATATGTCATAATTAGGGAGGATAATGGAAAGGATGGGATATTATAGTGGCTTGAATGAAGGGGATAAGTCTAGGGGGATATTTAAGTTACCACTAATAGTTTTAAAAGGGGAAGGGTTTTATACAAGTTAATAGGATATTATAGATGTGGGTTCTATATGGTCCCAAATTGGTTAGGGAGTTTGCTACAGAGTTCCCAAAGAAAAATCATCAAGTTGAGCTAAGGCTCTATCTAATGTGGAATTAAGAGGCTAGTTAGGGGATGATTTTTTCCTAAGAGAATTTAGAATGATTTTGGGATCGACTTATATACACATATTATCGATATTTATACATTTACATACATTTAAACCTTCAATTAAGGCCTTGACCTCTTCCACATTATTTTTAGTGGGGCTTATTAGTTTGGTAAATTAGCCCTACACCTTACCATTCCAAATATTGATGAAGAAACCTATTCCTATTTGTCTTGAATTGCTTATTGAGGATCTATCAAAATTTAGTTTAAACTAGGATGGGGGTGGAGGAATCTATTAGAAATATATAATTCGGGGGAGGGGGGGGTGAACCAATATTCTACTAAATTTTTCCAAAAGATTTAAATATTAATAATTACTTTATAACTTGCATATGAAATTAAACCAACAATGCTAAACAATAAATATAACCATACACATAGAGAACACACAACACCATTATTTGTTAACTAGGGAAACCCTGTTGGGGATGATACACACTAGATGATTCACTAAACAAAAGGATCATGTTAAGGATATTGATCCTATTAGGAGTCTATGAATTACATATAGTGTCTTGAGTCCTTGTTAGAGGACTAGGCCTTGTTAGAAGCCTCAACCCTATTAGGAGTTGGTGGATCAAATATAATCTATGCAAGAAGAGCCCACTATCCTAATATGCAATTATACAATTTAGTTCTTCACAAGAATAGATATACATACAATACTTTTTGTCTACTATATTTCACACTTTCTTTGATCATACATCCAATTTAGTTTACATATCATCTCATTGACTTCACATCAATCACAAATATCACATACATCATACATATGTCTCACACTTATCATCACAAGATAAGATCTTTACCTATACCTCTCATATTCATAATTCACTACTTAGTTATCATTCATGCTTTCACATGCTTGGAATAATGTAAAATAACTTATGGAATAATAACCACATAGTTAGCTCATCATGACTTAGTAATTATTTTGTCACCAAAATAATTCCTCAAGTTGTACAATCCTATTCTCTAGTATGCTTTGTTCTACTTTGTTTAATACCCATGCTAATATTTCAAACATAACTCATGTCATACTATCTGTACAAACCTAAACACTAGTATATGTCATCATGACAATATCATAAAACTTTCCTCAACTACATATAAGCTAACTCTTAATGAGTCATTCATACACATCACATTTTCTCTTTGTGTTGTTGCAAACTATCTAACACTTACACAATTTTCTATCTTTAAATGCATAAATAGAATATTGAATATGTGTTTTAATAAATTAAAACAATAAAAATATCTATATGTCCATATTGCTAATATAATCCTCATACAACCTTGCCTTATTTTTTTTGGAGTTGGACACTACATGGGAGAGTTAGTGTGAACCATGTTTTTCATTAGGGAGTCCCAATCTATGAAATGACCTTCATACTATGTATTGGTGTTTTCCACAATGCTATACTCAATCTTATTTTATAATGAATAAATGTTCATTTTAGTTTCAAGAAAGATTCTACTATTGTGCTCTTTCCAAAGTTTCCATATTAAAGTTTCTCAAGCTACCCTCCAGAGAGTATCATTGGAATTTCTATTGGACTTAATTTAGCATAATTTTAGATGGTCCAATAAATTATTCTAGAAATAAAATTTTCAATGGATCTTATTACAAAGTTATATCTAGGAGAGTTGAGCATAAGAGTATTGAAGAAAAATATAATCCATTGATTCTTCTTGATTGTTGCATAGGAAACATTGGGGTGGACTTTCAAAACCTATCATCCTGAACAAGTCTACGGTGAGAAATTAACTCTATGTTGTATTCCATAGGAATATTCATCCTCTAGGTAAACAAGATATGTTCCAACATAGGTCTAAGGGTAGATTTGTAGAATTCAATGCATTTGGGATTAGACTTTCTTATAATCTTCTTTGACACTATATAATACAAATTCAACCCCTGTCCAAACAAGAAATCCTTTTTATTTATGAGAAAGAAACTATTGCTCCTTTATCGGACCTTCAAGAAGTTTTTTATCATCAATAGAGATGGGAGCATCATCTATTGATTTCTAATTCTATCATATGGTAGGATCATTTTTGGGATAGGTGATATAATCAATAAGGGAGGTTCCCCAAGTTGTTGAGAGGATGTTGTAGATATTAGGATGAACTAGAAATTTGTATGAGGGGTAATATTTCCATGAATCCTCCCAAAAGATAGTAGAGTGTCCATTACTAATGTCTTAAAATTAGTATTGGCTAATCAAATGCTTATTATCTAGCATGAAGTTGTAGACTCTAGATCCACTTGGGAGAGAGTTGGTTCCTAAAACTCTAAATAGGGTCAATAGAAGTAAGATATTTATGATAAACTAACCTTGTCCACATCCACCTTGATTCTTTGAAAAGCCTCCAAACAAGTTTAGTTGTGAAGGATTTTATTTTTCATAAGAGCTTTTTTAAATCCAAGACCCATGTATTCAAATGGTTTGCAGATGTTGTCCCATTTGATGAAAGAAAAAATATTTTGTTGGGATATCCCTTCCCAAAAGATGGTTTTAATATTATATTCAAGTTTTCAACTTCCTTTAGATGTTAGAAGGAAAAAAGACATTTGGTAGGAAGTAAGGGCATAAATTATATTTTTTTATCATGGTTTTTCATTGTGCATTAAATAGCCATCTATAATTCATGTTGTCCATCTTATTATTCAAAATTGAGATAATTTGGGTATGGCCAAATATTTCAATGGAAAGTTCCTTTTGTGAATCTTAAAATATCTCAAATCCTATCTTCTAGCCTATGATTCAAATTGGTGAAGAAGACTTGCAATTCATTAGCTTTAATAAGTTGAATTAATGCATACATATATATATTAACATATTATTTTAAATATTTGTCTTCACTAATAGAGAAGTGTGTACTCATGATAGTATCATCTACAAGCTATTGGTGAGTGATATTTGGGGCACTATTTGTTACTTTAATGTCTTGGAGTAGATCCTAGTCTTGTGAGGCTTTTTTTAGTCTTCTAAATTCTTCAACCATTATACCAAATAAAAAAGGGATTTTTTTTCTCCTTTCCTATATCCTTTTGGGGTACCATTGATGAGCATAGATATTTTGGGGGAAGAGATATAGCTGAAAATAAGATGGATCCATTGCATTATCAAATTCCTCCATGCATTTGCAAAGGAATATTGGTGCAAGGAGGGATATGAATAGCTAGGGCCAAAGGTACACCTAACTCTTCAACCACCTTGTTGAACAAACACAATGGAAGAAAAAACATAGAACAACACCAAGGAGAGAGAAAAAAACACTTTTATTGAATCATCAAGTTATTAACACAGATACCAAGATGTAAGGCCTTTTAGGTTACATACAGATACAAATATAACTTCAAGGTCTACAATTATGCTTCAAATTTGCAATACCAGAGACATCTTCATTGATTCTCTAATTCCTCTCTACTTTTCCAAAACTAAACCAAATATCGCTACTTATAGTTTCTAAAATGGGTTACAGAATATTCTAGAACATTACATAATAGAAAGGCCAACCTCAAAATGGTCAACACTCATCGCTAGACAAGATCCTATCACTAAATACAAAATTCAAATTACAAGAGTTGGCTCTAGCTAAGAACAAAAAAAAAGACAACTTGGTCAAAGAAGGACCCAAGCATTAGCAACAACAGGTTCACATAGCACATGAAGGAACACTCAGTTAGGACTGAACAACTTGGTTAACACTATAGGAATTTGGTAAGCACTACAAGAATCAACAAAAAGGTAGAATCAAAAGGCAACCTAGGATGCTTCTACATCAAAAAACTAGGGCTGAAATAAATGATTCTTCTTAATCATGCAAGTATCACAACTTGAGTTGAATCCAACTCAAATTGAGAAATCCATGTAGCATCTTGAACTGGTCTATTCTTCCACTTCACCAAATAGTCATAGTAATATTTTCCTCTTGTGCTCTTACCAACTCTCTTATCTAATACCTATTCCACCTCTTCAATTTGCTTCTTAGGATACCACAACTTATTCATCTAACTCCTATTACTTATACAAATCAGCAACATTGAATACATGAGATATATCCATGTCATCAGGTAACTCAAATTCATAAGCATTATCACTATCAAACTTTCTCAAGATCTTACAAGGTCCAAACTTTTTCATCTTCGATGTACTATATGTTCTAGTAGGAAATCTACCTATCTTCAAATGAACTATCACCTTATCACCAACCTCAAAAACATGATGCCTTCTAGACTTATCAGCATTCTTATTATACTTTTGATTACTTTGTTCCAAATTCAACTTCAATGCTTCATGGAAAGACTTCATAAAATAAGAAAATTTTTCTCCTTCATCACTTATCTTCTATCCACTAGAAACATCCCTCAAATTTGATATTCCTCTTGGTTGCATTCTAATAACAATCTCAAAAGGTGTTTTCGCTATATTCCTATTCACAAAATTATTATATGCAAACTTAATTTTTGCCAATATGAACTCCCAATTACTTCGCTTATCTCAAATTAAACATCTCAAAAAATTACCCAAGATTATACACACAACCTCTATCTATCCATCTGTCTATAGATGAAATGTGGAACATAAATTCAACTTGGCATCCATCTTCTTCCACAAAGTCCTCCAAAAATAACCAAGAAACTTCCTTTCTCTTTCAAAAATAGTACCTTTTGTTAATCCATGCAATCTAAAAATCTCTTTGTAGAAGATCTCAATAACATGCACAACATTTGATGTCTTCTTCCATGGTATTAAATTTTTCATCTTAGAAAATCCATCCACAGGAACAAATACTGAATCATACCCTCTTTTTGTCTTAGGTAATCCAAGAAAAAATCCATATTGATGTCACTCCAAGGTTTCTTAGGAATAGAAATAGTTGTATAAAAATTAGTATTCTAACTTACTCCTTTTGCAACTTGACAAATTCCACAGCTCCTTACAAACTTCTATAGATCCTTATACATTTGTTACCAATAATAATTTTCCTTCAACAAACTTAATTTCTTATCAATTCCAAAATGTCCAACCAATCCACCACAATTCTTTTCTTTAATCAAATTAACTCTCATATAAATTCTTGGTATACACAACTGAAATCCTTTGAACAACATACCTTCTTGAGTGAAATAATCATCATACTTACTCATGTGATCTGATAGATTTTGTTCTCTACACTCTCTCTACACTTCAAAAATATCAAGGCTAGTATCCTACAACTCTTTTATCTCATCAAAACCAAGAACATCAACCTTCATCTTCATTAACAAAGAAAGTCTTATACACAATCCATCAACAACTCGATTAGTAACTCTATTCTTATGTTTGATCACAAATGTGAAACTCTGCAAGTACTTGACCCACTTCATATATCTTTGATTCAATTTATGTTGACTTCCCAAATACTATAAAGCCTTGTGGTTAGTATACAACACAAACTCCTTAGGAATCAAATAATTTCCCCACTTCTTCAAGGCTTTCAAAATAGAATAAAAAATCTTGTTTATACACAAAATACTTCCTTTTAGCATCATTCAACTTCTCACTAAAGAAAGTAATAGGTTTACCTTCTTGATTCAACACAACTCCTATTGCACTACCACTTGCATCACATTCAACTTGATACAGCTTATTAAAATCAGGCAAAGCCAATATAGGTAACTCAACAAGGTTTTGTTTCAAAATTTCAAAAATCTTATAAGCTCCATGTGTCTACTTGATTTTGTTTTTATGACCTCTCATTGTCTTAGTCATAGCATTTCAAATATAACTGAAATTCTTTATTGACTTCATGTAGAAACTAGACAAACCATGAAATGATCTTACCACATCCACATTCTTACGTGTAGGCCATTCCAAAGTTCATTTAACCTTCTCAAGATCTATTCATAGACCATCAACTAAAATCACAAATCCCAAATACACAATCAACTCTTGCATAAAGAAACACTCTTTCAAGTTAATCATCAACTTCTCCTCTTTCAATCTCTACAATACATGTCTAACATGCTCAAGATATTCTTCCTTAGTCTTACTAAATATTAAAATATCATCCAAATAAACAATCAAAAAATTACCCAAGAAGCTCTTAAGAACTTCATTCATCAACCTCATAAAAGTACTAGGTGCATTAGTCAAACCAAAAGGCATTACCAACTATTCATACACACCATCTTTTTTCTTGAAAGTATTCTTCCATTCATTACCTTCTCTAATTCTGATATGATGATAACCACTATTCAAATCAATCCTAGAAAAATATATTTCTCCATTAAAACAATCCATTATGTCATCCATCCTCGACATAAGAAACCTATATTTCACAATGATCCTTTTAATAGCTCTGAAATCAGTATGCATCTCCATTCTTTTTTGGTTCTAGTACAATAGGTACAAAACATGGACTCAAGCTTTCTCTAATCAAACCTTTCTACAATAATTCACCCACTTATCTGTTAAGGTCTTCATTCTCTATAGGTGTCAATCTATATGGTTCTTTATTTAGAAAACTACCTCTAAGAATTAGAAACATACAATGACTTATGCTTCTTCATGGTGGTAAATCATCAAGCATATCCTCAGCAATAATCTCTTTATACTCATTTAGCACACTTGAAATTTCTACTCATACTCAATTAATACTATCAAATTTTGTTGTCACTCAGTCATTACTAGCTTCTGATGTTCAATCATTAACATCTTTTATTGCTCGGTCATTACTACAAAAACTTGGTCCTCTAGGAATTATATCAAAATAATCTTGGTTTCGTGTCATTTCCTTTTCAAATTTATTTCCATTAACCATACAAATTCTCATAGTAGTACAATTTATCTCATCATGAGACTCAATCAAAGGCAACAATAGTTAATGGGTTAAAGTACAAAATTGTGTCACCTTTCAAGCTGACTTATCATAATGACTGAATTTGAGTATTTCTATCTTAAATTTATTCTAGCTAAGTTATATGTGGTCTCAAATTTTTCAATTGGAAATGTCTATTAAATGCACTTTTTATACTAGTTTGTATCCAATTACTGAAGAAATCAAATTATTTTAGAAAAGTGGTGTTTCAGTAAATCTTACTACCTTTTATGATATTTTTTCAATAACATATAAACTCAATATTACAGAGCTCTGAGTCAAGAATATTCTCATGTTGAGTTTATAGTGTTTTAATTAGATATAGTATATTCAAATTAAAAATTCCACAAACATGTATTTTAACACTTGGAAAGATGTTGGTATTAAGAAAGAAAAAATATTAAATCATATCAAAAACACCTATGGCATTCTAGAGGAGAGAGTCCTCTTCTAGAATGTATAATTTTTCTCTTGGTTAGAATAGATTTGTTTCGAAAAATGTGGTGGGAGATGAAAACTATTGATTTCAGGTGAGTTGAAATTTCAATCCTTATAAAAGAGAAAATATAGTTCAAAAACTAATTTTTATTTTTGATTGTTCTAGATATATATCTTAGCTATAACATAGTCTGAGATCAAAAGTAAATATGTTTATTTACATATAGTTTTGTGGTGAGAACTAGACCTCTAATTTTTAGTGCTTTTCAACACCTAAAAAATTATCTATAAAAATTAGGAAAATATATCAATTCTTATTCCAAATAATTATTAAAAACTATAATCCTAAGATTTATCCATTTATACACATTTTATTAGTTTACTTTATATCCAAAATAAAAATAATAATACCAATTTTATGTCATTGAAGGTGAACAATTATTCTTTTTCTAACCATTTTCTTTACAAAAGGGTGACACAGGATTGTCCTTTTACCCTAATTTCTTCTATTCACCCAAAGTTTATATTAATTCAATTTTCCATAATTGATAGCATATCTATCATATTGCTAATGTCTAGCCAACAAAATATGACAACAATCCATAGACATAATATCACACAAAACCTCATCAAAGTAATTACCAATCTTGAACTTCACAACATATTTTGCACTTACTAATATCTTATGCTCATCCTTCATCCATGAAAAAGGATAGGGTTTAGGATGTCTTAGCCTTTGTAATTGCAACTTTTTAACTAGCTCCTCTGATGCTAAATGTGTTGAACTTCCATTGGCAATGATCACTTCGTAAAAAAATTCAGCCATCTTACATCTGGTCTTGAAAAGACTTCTCCTTGGTATAGGTTCCTCATTAATTCCCTTATTACACAAAATTCTTCTTACCATCAAATTTTCTCCATCCTTAGGGCCACTTGGTTCATGCCTCTCTGGAATCTACCACCTCTACCTCTTTGTTCATGCTTCCTTGTCAAGATCTCCTCAACTTTCAATTCATATTTCTATGCTTCTTCCACACTTTCCAATTTCACAAAACTTACATCATCTTGAAATCTATATCTCAATCCATTTAGATACCTTGTAACTTTCTCAACCTCATCATCCACATGTCCAGATTTGATGTCCAATCTATAGAATTCCTTAGTATACTCTTTCATAGTCATGTCCCTTTGTCTCAATTTTTACATCTTTCTAACCAAGAAAACTTGGCAATCAAAAAGAAGGAACTCCTTCTTCACCTTGTTCACAATTTTCAGCAAATTCCTAATCTTCTCATTTCCTCTCCTTTCTCTATTAGTTTGCAAATGCTCCCACCATAGTAAGGCATGACCTTTCAACCTAGTGACTACAATTTTCACCTTTATATTATCAAGAGTGCATTCAAATTGAAAGAACTTCACCATATAAAAGATCCAATCGAACACAACATTGGTGTCCAAATTTCCATCATAAGGAACAAATTCTAGAACAAGATTTGAATTTTCCTTAGACAATACTCTCAACAATATTTTCTCATATTTATCTTCTTCATGTTGTGGACTAGGGTTTTGTGTTATTGCTTCACCATCACTCACATCATCAAGATGTGCTCCTCTCCTTTGGGCTATCTCTACAACATGTAATTTGGTTGCAATTTATCTCAATGTATCCAATATGGTATTGTCAACATTTACTCTACCTCAAACCATCTTTACAATCAGGTTGTTACAAAATTGTAACCCTCTACAAGTTATGGGTCAAATCATTAGATATTCCACCCTAAAACCAATTTCAAATTAGGTTTCTACACAATCCAATCTCCACAAGGACAAACTTGGGACTTTCTTTTATTGTAGTTAGTTCAAGGAGGGATATGAACAACTAGGGCCAAAGGAAGACCTAACTATCCAACTACCTTGCTAAGTAAATATAACAAAAGAAAATGCATAGGGAATAACATGAAGGGAGAGAGAGAGAGAGAGAGAGAGAGAGAGAGAGAGAGAGAGAGAGAGAGAGAGAGAGAGAGAGAGAGAGAGAGATAGAGAGAGTATTATTGATTCATCAAGTAATCAACATACATGACACCTATAAGGCCTTTTGGGTTACAACCAGATACAAATATAACTTCAAGGTCTAAAGTTCTACTTCAAATTCACAATCCTAGAGACATCTTCTCTAATTCTCTAAGTCCTATCCACTTCTCTGAAACTAAAACAAATACCTCTACTTATACTTTCCAAAATGACTTATAGAAGATTCTAGATCATTACATAATAGAAAGGCTGACCTCAAAATGGTCAATGCTTATCCCTAGAGAAGATCCTATGACTAAATATACAATCCAAATTAAACACAAGAGTTGGCTCCAACTAATAACCAAAATATAGACAACTTGGTCAAAGAAAGACCTAAGCATCAACAACAACATGTTCACTCAGCACATGAAGGAATACTTAGTCAAGACTAAACTACTTAGTTAACACTATTGAAACTCGGTCAGCACTACCAAAATGAACAAAAGAGTAGGATCACAAGGAAACCTAGGATGCTCATACATCAAATATCAAATTGACTTTATCATATGCTTTCTCTATATCAATTTTGACTAAATACATGTAGTTTTTATTTCTATTGAACATAATGGATGAGTTTATAAATAATGGTGATCCCATCCATAATAGACTTACTAGGATGAAACTAGTCTATTCCTAAAAAGTGATGGGGATGAGAGTCTTAAGACTATTGGCCAGAGATTTTGTAAGGATCTTATAAACTGTATTGCATAGTAAAATTGGTATAAAATCATCTAATTGGATTGATTTACTTCTTTTTGGAATAAGAGTGTGGAGAGCATGGTTAATTTCTCTAAAAAGAATGTTTGAATTCCTTGTTCCCTTAATAGATCCCCCTAATTTGTTTAATATGATGCACCAACAATTTTTGAAAAAAAAAGCAGCATGGAAATCATTAGGACCAAGGGACTTATGTTGATCTCTAAGCCCAAGTTTTCTATTAGTGTCTAACACTTAGTCATTTCCTAGACAACGTTGGATAGTCATTATTAGGACTAAGTCATCCAAAGACGGCCGAGCTATAGAGGACTTGTTTATATTTCTTTACATTCCAAAAATGTTAATGATTTCTAGGTACCTAAGTAGACACCAAGAGATCATACATGTTGACTAAAATAGTAGAGATTGAGCATTGGTAAAGTCAATATAAAGCAAGCATATAGAAGCCAATTTTTGGCATATGAGTTTGTAATGATACAAACACTTGTGTAAATCATTCTAGCCAACTTCTACGTGATATTTAATGATTGTAGAGATAGTTAAGGAGAAGATAATGTATTTTGGTAGAAGTTATTAATCCAAAAAAAAAAAAAAGGTTAGCCAATCAAAAAATAAGAAGGGTAAAATGACAAAAGGATGAAATATGGATTGTTGATTAAGATCTAGAACCTTCTATGATTGTCTATTTAAGGAAGGTTCTAAGCCTAAACCATAATTTATGATGAATGTTGATGCAAAGGAGTGAATCAACTAAGAACAAAGCAAGGAAGGCTAAGTCTAAAAGACGAGAAGAAAAAGCAACCTAGTAGTGAAGGATAGAACAAAGATATTAGAAAAGGAGATCAATTTGAGATATTGAAGAGAGGAGATCTATAAACAACATAAAGAGAAAACCAAAGGACTTATTTAAATCACCTAATAGGTCCTTACTTTGTTGTAAGTGTAAAATCCTTTAATCAAGGTAAGACTTAATATTCTTGAAAGATTTTGATAGAGAAAACCCCTCATAGTATAGATCATTAGAAGTGATCAAATTGTAGCCCTAATAGAAAAACATTTTTGTTATAGCACTATATATTTGTGTGTTTCATCCCCACCTCATTTTTACCTTCATATTGAAGTGTTTTTGGGTTACCAAAATCCTTGTGTTATGATTTTATGTTTTCATGGATATTATGCTTAGATAGATTTCATTTCAGCACTACAGTTTATGTTTATATGGTATTAGATCTAAAATATGAGATAGATTAGGAGTGAATTCAGTAAATGTTTTTAATAGTGAATTTTCTTTTATCCTATTTCAACACCCTTCCCCCCTCTTAGTATCCTGCTCCCCATTAAAATTTCCAACAATTGTTATTAGAGCTTATCAATTCTCTTGAAAGAAGTCTAATAGCTTGAGAGTACAAATCTTGGAAATGGAGGAGTACAAAATGCAAAAAATTATTAAGAACTTGACGATTGAAATCTAGATCATACTACAAAAGCTTGAAGAAGCAAAAGATGAGTTTAGTCAACCCTTAAAGAAAAGGATAGATATGGTCATTCACTAGAATGAAACACTACACAAGGAAGTGGATTTAAAAGGATTTTTTATCAGTAAAAATAGTGATGATAGTGATGCAACAATAGCATATCTACTAGAGAAGAAGAACATTCTAAATAAAGAAATCAAAGAATTAAGAAAAGAATAAGAAAGTCAATCAGTAAGACTATGTGAAGTGACTAAATGAAAGAAGAAGGCTAAAGAAGATAAGATTATAGCTAAAGATGAAAAAAAAAAATAGCTACGAAACTTAAAGAAATATTGTTTGATGTGTAGAAGCTTACAAACAATTAGTTGGACATGATGAATCAATTGTTACTTGCAAATTGGAAGTTAAATAGAAAGGACACATGGATCAAAAATATGAGATCATAGAGGGACCAACTAAGGAATGAATTGAGATATAAGAAAGAACTTCTCAAAATAATTAACAAACCAAGTGAAACTATCAGATACTTTGAAGAACTAATGAGATCACCAATGTCATCCAATAGTACTTCTATTCTAGGACATATCAAGTACTCTTCATCTATTGAAGTATGAGAATCATCCAAGAGTGGAAAAAAAGGTCATGAAAAATCCAAAGGCAAACCTACATGTCATCATTATGGTAAGCATGGTAAGCATGGATACGCTACTAACATTTACAAACGAAAAATTGGTATGAAAAACCTCAAACCTAAGTTTACTAGTAACTATTTAAATTGCAAGAAACAAGAACACCAAGAACATGAATGTAGGTCAAAGACAAGTGATTCAACTACTGCACCTTGATTTGGAGGAAATTGTTATTATAACACATGATATAATTGTCATTATTGTGGAGAGTATGGAAATATTTTTTTAAATTTTATTAAGACACACTTCAAAGGTAAGTATAAGAAATGGTTGAATGGAAATCTAGTTTGTTTTAGTTGTCTTAAAGTTGGACATGTTAGTAATAATTGTAGGACTTGAGTACCCGCACCAAATAGGGAAACAAACAAACAAAAAGGAAACATTGAGATGAGTAAATCATGAAAAGAGATAGTAGAAGCTGGAAGTAGTGGAGAAAGAAAAGATTAAATCACCTAGTATAATGGATCAAATGATCACACCACATCATGTATCATCTTAAAATTGAAGCACTTCCATGTTAAGAATATTTAACCCTCAATGTAAGTGGTTTGGGGTCATTTTGAGTGCCTTGAATGGGTTTTTGCATGGATCTAGTATTTTTTCCCTATTCTTCTTCTCTCTCTCTCTCTCTCTCTCTCTCTCTCTCTCTCTCTCTCTCTCTCTCTCTCTCTCTCCATTTCTAGCCTATTTCTGACAACTTTCTTTGTGAAACTAAGGAATTTGACTTTTTAGGTCAAGGATGAGCTTTTAGGTCAACATTAACCTCAACCTTCACCTAAGTCAAGGATGATCTTGGCCTTGACCTAGGGAAGGGTTGACCTTGTCCCTGAGACTAGGTCCAATTTTCAATTTTTGAAGCTTTTGGGTTATCAGGCTTTGGAATTATCGCTTTGAGTTTGGTTATTTTAGGTTTTAGAATGGTAGATTATTACATAAAATTTAATATAGGTTTATTTCTAGGGGTTAAGGTTAACTGGGATTTAATGAAAACATTCAAAGTGGGGTAATTAGAATTGTAGGAATGGAAACAATGGCAAAACTATGATTTTCACAAATGGAATGGAGCTGGGAAAGTATGCAGATGGATTTTTCAAGACTTGTGAAATGGAAAACTTAAATAATTTTAAAAGTATAAAATATTCATCCAATCCATTTGGCTCAAACAATCATGAATTCAGAGTTATGACATCTCGAATAGGGGTACCGATCAATCTGCAGTTTATCAGACCATTAAAACATTACAAATTGCATATGGAATTGCATTTAAAAACTTATCAAATGGATTTTTCATAAGCTGAAACCTAAGATATAATAATTGTTTGTCCTCTAGAATTCATTGCAAAAGGAATTTTCTCATTTTGGTGAATTGGGTCAAGGTTAGAACTGGTCAAATAGGGCCTCCCAAAATTTTGAACAATTTACATCAGCATGACAACAATAAACAACTGACTTTGAAGGATTCAAAACCTAGTCAAAACATATCAAAATGAATAGAAATATAAAAGATGGGTTCTTTGATATGTGTAATGAACACTCCCAAACTAGCAAATTATGAAACATTATTGGTTACAAGATAGTGAAATGCAAACTAGGCTTCTTGTCATTGTTTGACATTTAGGAAAAAAATTAGATATGAACATTGCTTGTAAAAACTTCACAGAATGACCCAAAAAGGAAATTTATCTTCATGGGATGCATGGATATAATAAATGAAATGTGTTATAAAAATAAAACACCTCTTTGTCCTTAAAAGGACATCTAAGTACACATGCATAAAAACACACTTATATGGGCTCAAAATCTTGGAATGACATTCAAATCGGGAAGACAATTTCGAGTCCCATCAAGGTAGACTTATATTCTTTTGGATTATGTGAAGGATTTGATATATGATACATCATTTCTTAATCTTCCAAATTTGAATCTTATTATTCCTAATTTGATGCCTAATTCTCCATTTGTTAATCCTTGTTCTTTCCATAGTTATGATGGACTTCAAGCTATAGTTAAGGATATAGATGTGCAAGACTTCTTTGATTTACCATCTTCTTTTATCCATGATGATATTAAAGGAGTGGGTATAGAAACTTCTTCAAAATATATTATTCCATCTTATTCAACCTCATGAGCATGATAAAAAATCACCTCCTATAGAAGCTTTACATGATATGTATACTATAGGATTTAAATGCGATAACTAAACAAGGTTATAAAGGTTTAGGGATTGGAGTTAATGAGAATGGTATTAAGTATCCTATTTGTATACCCTCCAAATTGGATTTGCATGGTGTGGGTTGCTAGAAATCTTAAGTTAAGGAAGGTGATGTTAATCATCATCCTTCTCTTCATAAAATTCTCCGTAAACCTACTTTAGATAACTCTGATATTCATCAAGAGGTGGCTAAATAGGTGTTTATTGAATTAATGAATTCCAAAAAAGAAATCATAAAATCTATACTGAAAGCTACCGTATCCAAGTACAAATGTCATTTTCATTATCATAATATGCACTTACTTGCTGATTGTAGACATTCCAAATTGTATGTTGGTGAAGGAGCTGCTTTAGGAATTATACCTTTCTTGTGTAGTTTTACAATTTCTTCATGATTTTAATATAAGGGATTCCCCTCCAGCTAGTATAATATAAATCACTTCTCCTATTGTATTTGCATTTGGGGGCAAGAGGTGTATTTTCATCTAGTCTCCTAGGATCCATTAGGTCTTTTATTAGGCTTAATTGGTATTCTTTCTTCCTCATTTTCTATGATTCTATATTTTGTTTATACTCATTCATCAAATCTATTCAAGATATCTTTTCTAAGACATTTTTTTTTTCAAAGGATGTCCCTTGTCTTTCTCCTTGGGGGGGAAGGTTCTTTCTTCTTTATCTCTAATTAGGGAACTGCTTTCCTTAGCTTAGTAGTATTTGTTTATATTTCAAAATTAATTCTTCATATTGTCAGATGTTTTGAATATGGATAATATTTTTATATGAGAGGTTTTTTTCTTAGATCATCACCTGTCCTTTATGTTGCAAATTATGCTCTTTATAAACTCTTATCCTTTATTTGGTGTTAGAGTTCTTTTGCTCAATCTAAAGATTCCTTTTCCATTTCTTTATGGGAGTCTTGGTGATTAAATCTTTGTTCCCATTTGAGTTATCTTTGAAAGATGATATTATATATAAAAGCATTCCTCTATGGTAGTAGTCTTGTTGACAAGATCCCTTTCTTTGAGGATCCTTTTTCCATTAGTGACATATCCTTTTCATGATTATCTATATTCTATCATGTATGGGTCAATATCCCTTACTAGGAATATGGTATACATTGTTGTTAATTAGAATATCTTCTTGCCTTGTGAAGTTAGTATCCTCTTCCTCTTCCTTGTCATGTCTCATAGACAGCCACGATAAGGAGGGGGCATATATAGGGTATCCCTTTTACTATAGTTTTAAATTTATTTATATGCTAAATCTTGGAAGGTACCACGCATAAGTTGCCAAATCCTAAAGAGACACACATTTTTCATTTATTTTTATATGCTAAATCCTTTAAAGGTAATGAATATTAGTTGCTAAATCCTAAAGAGATACAGATTGCTAAATCCTCTAAAGCTAACACACATAAGTTTGCAAAATCTTGAAGAGATACACATTTTTCAAATTTTCAATATGTTAAATCTTTTGAAGGTAACACACGTAAGTGGCTAAATCCTAAGGAGTCTTGCATTTCATATTCATAGGGATACAAGAAGGTGGATCTATGGATATTCCAAAAGCCCTCAGAAGACCCATTACAATTGCAAGCACAGTTTGTTGGATGAACTGTTAGGTTTGGCTACATGTTGGGCTCTCCCTCTCCCTTGGTAATTCATAGTAAGGTGGGTATCTTATTGGTCGAGGTAATCACTTCTTCTATTTCTTTCTTTTCATTTTCCTATTAGTAGGACTATATCATGAAGTTATGTTATTTACAGTGTTGCTCTTGTCTTTCTTATGTAATCATTTATGTTTTTATGATAGTTTTCCAAATATGATATTAGTATGAGAAATATTTCTTAGTGAGGTTTCTTGTGCTAGTTGATTTGGGTTTGTTTATTACTAACCATTATTTTGTGTTGTTTCAAATTTTCTTTTTGTTTTGGCACCCTCGTACATGTATGTTGAGTTAGATTCTTTAGCTTGGAGACTTGTGTCCTTAGTTAAGTGTTATTTTATCTCATAGAAAATCCACTAGGTTTTCTTCTTTCTTCTCCTTTACCAATAATTTGGATTGAGTTCATACTCTTGCTAAAGTGGGGGCTAAATGTATCATCTTAAAATGGAAGCACTTCCATGTTAAGAGTGTTTATCCCTCTAAGTAAGTAATTTGGCATCATGTCAAGTGCCTTGAATGGATTTTTGCATGGATCTAATAGTTTTCCCCCTATTCTTCTTCTCCCTCTTTCTATTTCTAGCCTATTTCTGACAACTTTCTCTATGAAACTAAGGACTTTGACTTTTAGGGTCAAGGAAAACCTTTTAGGTCAAGGTTAACCTTGACCTTGACCTAAGTTAAGGATGACCTCAACCCTGACCAAGGGTATGACTCACCTAGACCCTAAACTAGGTCAAGGATGACCTCAACCTTGATCTAGGGAAGGGTCAAACTCATCCATGACCCCAAGTCCAATTTTCAATTTTTGGAGTTTTGGTTTATTGGGCTTTGGATAGTTTCATTTTCTTGCTTCTAAGTTGGTTGTTTCAAGTTTTAGAATGGTAGATTCCTAAATTACATTTAATATAGGTCCATTTCTAGGGCTCAACATTAATTGGGATTTAATTCTCCCATGTCAGCCTTCTCAAGGAGTTTGTCACCTAGATCTCTATTTATGTAACCCCTTTTCCCTCATTTTCACATCCATGATTCATAAGTGCCTCCATGATCTATGAGCAATTACCTATTTTTCATTAGGAGATATTATCAAGCATTATATCATTCAAGAATTCAAGTTTTCCATTGAAGATCAAGGATTGAAGCATTTAAGCCTTTAAAATAATTTGGTTCAAGTATTCAAGATTCATCATGTTGGTGTGATCTTCCTTCAAGATCTATTTTTTCTTCTATCAAGGTGGATTCCATGCATACAATAATGGATGTTTTGATTTACATTTGTTAATGTTATGTTCAAGATTTCATATCAATATAATTTTTTACATTTCAAATAAAATTGCATATCTATTGAATATCATAGCTTCATTGTTAGATTTACTTCTACTACATTTTAGCATTTCTTATTTCAATTCCATTATTACGGTTGATTCTAAATAGGGGTTTGACTAAGGAAAAACCCTCATCCAAACAACAAAACCATTTGTCTAGTAGATACAGGTATGGAATAGAAAATTAAAGAGTATATTTGGATACCTTTACATTGAACTTGTAGGATCTACTAACAGAAATCTCATTAGAGTAGTGCAGGTCAAGGTTGACTTTTTAGGGTATAATTGTGCCCTGGGGTAAGATTGTGCCCCACTATTTGGGTCAAGGTCAACCTCATCTAAAAAGGAAAAAAAATTCTATCTTTTCCTCATCTTGACATTTCTAGTCTGAAACAAGTTGCAAAGATCCCTGAAACTATACACAGATACCAAAAATTAGAATTTTCCAAAATTATTCTACTTCATGGTTAGTATTTTTCTTTCATCTCTCTAATTATTTAAGCATGTACTTCTTAAATAGGAAGATCATAGGTTCTTTTTTCTCCTTATTCTCCATTACATGATCCATTTGTACATTGATCACATTCTTGTGGTTAATCAATTTGGATCATCCCTATTAGAAATTAGGGTTGATGATAGGACCTATTTCTCCCTATTCATTTTGGTGAACTTGACACACTTACCCCCTATCTTTTGTGGAATTAGGTTCCCTATTGTGATTTTTGGTGTTAAATTTCATATTTGTTAGGTCTTTTCTTACATTAACATTAGATCTAGGTTATGCTCTTGCATTTTAAATTCCAAAATACAAAAAAAACTATATATTCAAAAAAATCCAAAAGCTTTTCTTACATTTTATTTACTATGAAGATTATGAAGATGCTTTGCTGTGTGGTTATGTTTCAAGTTATTACCCTTCTTTTAGCATCACTTTACCATAATTATGATGTGTATGAGATTATTATTCATTTTATTATGTTTATCATCTTTCTTTTTATTCTTGCTTATGCTTTTGTGAATGTAACTAATACTAGTTTCCCTATATTCAAAACTTTCATTAAGGATTCATGTAGTATGTTGGTGTTTTAAAATGTCACATTTCAAAAATCCTAATGAGAATAGAATACATCTAGGGGTAGTTACTTCCCATCTACAATATACCCATTCAGACACTAGGGCCAATTATAAGGCTAGAACCTTCTCCTACTTCACTCTTTACAAAACCTAGGAGGTTCTAGCTTAAATTCACTTATATGGTACCAGTGTCAAAGCATACACTTAAATCTAACAAAGTAGATAAAACCCTTATTTATCCTATACTTATGCAATAACAAAGATGTGTTGTAGATAATTGCAAATCCTATGAAATCCACAAGCTGAGTGAGGGCATCCTTTGAACCATTAAATAGAAAGGGAAATGAATGATTATAAATTAAGATTTTCATTAGATCCCCAATATGCAACAATAAGAAACATCTTGATCCTGTAGCTGATTAGTGCCTTATCTATTGGGCAGTTTTGTAAATCACACACATACATCTATGATACTAGTGACATATTCCATACATCAAGATATCAGATCTATACTATGACTTTTTGAATCAGACATTAGTGTTCATAATGGCCTCATTCTCATGAAATATCCTTCTCAAGTAACCAACAACCATGTCAAATATATCAAGCATTTACTTAGTTCTTTGTTCCAACAACAAAAAATACAAGACATACAACCTTAAGGGGCTACAAAAGGGTTTATGTTATTTGTACCTAAAGTTCCAAATGTTGCAAATTATTGAGATATAATACAAGAATCAGAATGAAACTAATTTTGCTACTCATTGTATTGGTTTCTTTAAAACTATGCATTCAAGATGCATGTAAATAACTCATAACCACTAAATAGACTAGAACTATCTATATTAGCTTCATTATTGCTATTCATAGAAAGCTAAAGAATGGTGGAATCATAGCTCTAGATCTAGCCTTGTGGTATCACAAAAACACTAGAACCAATATTAGAGAAAGAGAAAAGAAGAGACTAAATTGAAAGGATGCAATCCTGGATAAAATTAGATGTTGCCATTTGTCCACTTGGAAAAACTCCATATGTTAATGAGGAACATGACATCATGGTCAAGTTTTTTTATTAGTGACTCACACTTAATCAAATGGTTAGTAGATATCGATCTTATCTTGCATTTTACTGTGTTAACCGAGTAATTTAGGTTCTACCAATTCTATAGTTGCTACTAAGCTCCAAAATTAGTACTTAGTTCACACCAAGCAGTATCTACCAAGTTGATAGGTAACAATGCAAATCAAGCTTCATAGCATTTATCAAGTTGTATAGTGTCAACCATGATTTCTAGTGCTTATTGTGTTTGCAACATTAGTGATGTGAATCAAGTGTTGATCGAGCCAAGAAGTGTCACCCAAGTGATTCAATTTATATTGGGCTCATAGTGCTAGTGTTGATCAAGTCTTGTAGCATCAACCAAGTGATTCAATTTGTATGTTGAGTTCAACAGTGTTCACCAAGTCATGAGTGTTGACCAAGTTTAGACTACTTGGATGTGATTAGTAAGAATCGAGCTTCTATGTCTACCATTAGAATTTGAGTACCAGTAGTTGAGCCAACTATGTATTTTGGTGAAACTTGTATTATAGCAGACTTTGATGAATTTTAATTTGGATTGGTATATATATAATGTACTGTATTACATCCAAAAGAAGATTTATGAAATGTGTAAGATATAATAAAATCATAAGTGAAAATTAAGAAGGCTACAATTAGTAAAAGGAGAAACAAAGATTTATCTATCACAAAAAGGTGATCATTACCTTCCAAAGGAATCTCAACCAACAAATCAAAGTTGTAGATTAGAGATCAGCCTTTGGTTCATCCTAATAGGTGGAACAATTAAATCCTTTCATAAGGTAGACTTAATAGTCTTTTGCAAATCTCTTTACTCAGTGTATACTTCATTGTATGTTTTGTAAATCCTTTAGCAAGGTGGACCCAACGATCCTTATTGCTCCTAACAAGGCAGATCATTAGAAGTGATCAATTGTAAGTCTTAATTGACCAACTTTATACTACAGTACTAAAGCTTGTGGGTATCATCCCCACCCTAGTTTTACTTTCTATTTGGAAGGTTTCTGGGTCACTATATCTTGAGTCAAAGTGTTATAAATTTTTAATGCTTTTAGTTTTTCATGTATGCAATTAGATCAAAATATATATGAAGGATTAATTGGTGAAATAAGAATAAGTTTTATTGATTCCTAATTCACCCCTTCCCTCTTAGTACCCTAGTCTATCCTATATTTTCAACAAAACATCTCTCTCTCTCTCTCTCTCTCTCTCTCTCTCTCTCTCTCTCTCTCTCTATAAGTACAAATGAAATATTTTCTTTGTTGTTTGTTGAAAGCATGAAAAATATGTTAAGAATGATTGAGAAGATGCAACTAAAAAAATATCAAATCTGATTTTACAAGGGAAAAAATACCTATTAGATGACTTCTAGAGGGAAAAGGAAACTCTCAAAGTCATTTCCCACCAAATTCTAAAGCCAAAAAGCTTTCACATCTTCCTCCCAACTAATTTTGATTCTCAATGATGAATTTTGCTCCTTCTACTGAGAATACCCAAGAAATCACAAAATGACTTATGTCATGTACTGGTGAATACTTGTGCAATTTCTAACCCCATATTTAGAAAGTTCATCTTTTCTCAATTCCAATGATACATTTCATTACATACTGTTGGAAATCTAATTGAAAAGTTCATTGATGAAGAACAAAGAGGGAGATTGTTGCAAAGAAAGAAGATTGTTGTTAAAAGAATGTTTTCAATCATTGTTTTGTCATTGATGTCAAACTTGCTATTTGTAAGAATGACATTTTCTTATAAGATCCAAGTACTATCACTTAGTTGATTGATGAAGAGGATTTGATGAACAAGATGTAATAAGAGAACCTAACAGAAAGGTTGAGTTATGATATTGTAATGATGTGTAAGGATCAGTTAAGACAATGGTTAAAAGATGTATTAATAACTTACTCAAAGATACAGAGGTTGGTCACACTTAGAAACATTGGAAAAATAAGTTGTAAAAAGGTTGATTGCAAAGCTTTAACTAAGATCATTAGTGGGTTCTGAGAAAGGTATTTGAAGCCAAGAAAATTTTTCGTTGGAGCCGAGTAATCTTCAAGTGCCAAGTGAAGTTCAAGTGTCGAGCATTAGAAAATCTTAGTTGGTGTTGAGTGATCTTTAGGTGTTGAGCATCAAGAAAAATACAGTTGATGCCAAGTAAAATAGTATGCACCAAGCACTAGAATTTTAGTAGTGCCAAGTTGTTGCATTATTCCAAATGATGTAGATTTTCCAAATCTGAGCCAACAAAGTGGTTACCTTGAATTTTGTGAACTAGTTCAAAGATAAGGATGATGAGTTGGTGGCACAAAATTCTATGTAAACCATTTTTAGGTGAATTAAAAAAGATTATTCAAGAGGTGTCTAGAGGAAATAAAATATGTGTTAGATGCAATGAATCGTACCTAATCTATACAAATTAAAATTAAAGGATGGAAGAATCGAGTGGGAAAAGAACTCCAAGACTTATATTTAAGGATTCATAGACCAAGAGGCAAATGTTGCTGATACTGTTGTTGTTGAAGTGCCAAAACTATGAAGTGGTTAGAAGGGTGTCAAGGAGAAGACATTTAGGAGAAAGAAGAGCACATAGGCTCTACTTTTACAAGTGGTCATGAAGAGATGATTGCATTGGTACATTGAGCATGGAAACTCAAGGAGACTAAGCTTGAAATGAGGTCAAGCTGATAAGAGTTGCAAAGATTAAAGGCTAGGCAATGGTATGAGCTGAGAAGTGATCTAATATCTACAAGATAAGTTGTATGTTGTAGTCAAGTCAAAGGTTTTGTAATACTCTCTAGAAATTGTGTTGGATATGAAAATCCTATGGAATTAGGTTGGTTTAATAGCCATATGTAAATCCTTTAATAGGGTGGAATTTCAAGTGAATGTTCTGAAGTCCTCTAACCAGGCCCACTTCTAATAGGGTAGTTAAATCTTCTAACAAGGTCACATCTAACAGTGTGTTGTAAGCCTTTAACAAGCCAAGCCTTTCATAGGGCAGCAATTTAGAAGAGTGAGAATTGAGTAGCATGTTACTAGTGGTTTTTTGCAAATTGAGTTTCCACGTAAATCACTATGTTATGTGTTGATTTCTTATGTGTTATTCTTGCATGTAGATTTACAATAACTTGCTAGTTAGAAAAGTTAAAGCTTGGATAAATGAATGATTGAATGGGCTCACTATACTTAGTGGAAAGTTTAAATAGAACATTTGGACCTTGAATAACTGATTCACTACCCCCCTCTCAGTTATTCTAAAGTATTTCTAACAATTGGTATCGGAGCCATCTGCTGATTTAGTTTTAAGGTACTAGAAGTAGGAAGATCAAGATGTCCAAGAGAGAAGTTTCCAAGCTCAACAAAGACAACTTTTTCGCATGGCAGAGTCTAATGAAATTGCACCTTGGATCAATAGGTGACTATGCACAAACCTCAATTGGAATATAACATGTAAATCCAACAGGACCTCTTACTGTAGATGATTTGAGAAAAAGGAAGGAGCACAATCAAGCAATGCTAGAAATTGCCTTTACACTTAGTTATGCAGAATATGATGACATCAAAGATTGTGACACTATATTCAAGATGTGAAAACCATTATTAGATATCTATAGAGAAGATTAGAATGTCTAGAGAGAAAAAAGAGAAAGTCTAAGAGGAAAGTTTGATGACATAAAAATGGAGGAAGGTGAAAATGCCACTCAATATGCTATAAGAATAAAAGAAGTAGTAAGTGCAATAAGAAGTCTAGGTGGTCAATTGGAAGAAGAAACTATTATCAAGAAAAACTTAAGAAATCTACTCCCTATCTATGCTATTAGATTTTTAGCCATCCAAGCGCTAAGGTGTGTACAAGGAAACAGACTAACATTTGAAGGAATAGTGGGAAGACTTACTGCATTTGAATTGTCAAATTTTGATAACTATAGACCTGAGAACCTTGAATCTTCTTTCAAAGCCAAGATGACAATAAAAGACACTAAGGAGGAGACATCAAGCAAGAAGAGAAGAAAAGGACAACATGCATCCAATGATAGCAGTGCAGATGAAGAAGATGTGGAACTGTTAGAAGCACTACTGGTTAGGAGATTTCATAGAGGCAAAGGTAAATTCAAAGGTAAGCTCCCTATCATATGTTTCAATTGCAATGAAGTAGTTCATATTGTTACAAGATGTACACAGAATAAGAACTACAAAGAAGGAAACATGTATAGGAATAAGACAGATGATGATAGCAAAGACTACAAGGAAAAAAACTAAAAATGTTACATTGTTGAAGAACATTCTGATGAAAATGATGGCAAAGTAGTCTATGTGGCCATGAAGGATGAATTAGATGAAGATGAAGATGAAGCAACAACATTGGTTACCTATGTGAACAAGAATAACAAGTGGATCATAGATAGTGGATGCTCACATCACATGATAGGAGATAAAAGTGAGTTCATTAATTTTACTCAATATGATGGAAATAGTGTTATATTTGGTAATGATGCTCCATGTCAAATCAAAAGAAAAGGCTCTATTAAACTCACAGAGAAAATCTCATGTGATAATTGTTGAGATAATGGGTGTTGCACACATTGCATAATATTCTTATATTTTATTTTGTTATGTAATGTTGTGCCTAAATGGACATGCAACATGTAAAAATTCTCATGGAATATTCTTGATGAGTTGTATTGTAACATTGTGAAAATATTTCATGTAATTATTTAATATTGGGGGAAAAGAATTAAATGCCCAATATTAAATGTGAGGTCAGTGGGTTAGGTAGCACATGGTTTTAGCACATGGTTTATGTAATACCACTTGGTGGTTTTGTGGGACTTGCTACTATATAAGCAGCCACAAGGGTAGTTGTTGTAGAGAGAGAAAGAGAGTGACAAGGAGAAAACAAAAGGCAAGAGTCGAGTGGGACAAGGCTTGACAGGTTAGCCAAGGGAGCATTTGTGAAGGTTGAAAGCATGGCATGGGATGTGTGGATTCATGCTTGTTCACATAGTTTGCTCGGTTGTGGCTATGGCCATGAAGGCTTCCATGGTTGTATGGCAATGGTATTTTTTTCTGAATAATACATGATGATGGATGCTTTTGGAGGCTGGGTTTTTCCCTCAATGAGGGTTTCCCAGGGTATATCTTGTGTCACATTTTGTGGGTATGTTTTCTATTCTCTTGCATGTGGATTTTAATTCTGTGTTTATTTTAGATTTATTATGGGTTATGTGGAAACGGTTATATTCTTCATTTCCAAGTTTCCTTACAAGTGGTATCAAAGCTATGGTTGTGTTGTTTGTAACCCTAGATTGAATCCATGGGAATGCATGAGAGGATAAAAGAAAGGGTCAAGATATATGAATGATTTATTGTAGATCTGAGGGTTTTGGATTTGCTGTTATGATGGGATGTTAAAAAGATTTGGGCATGTGAAATTGTTGGGAAAAAATATTTTTTCGGATGTTTCATTTAAATGAGGGTTTTGGGGGGTAGCTTGCAGAAATGACCTCTTGGGTAAAAACAGACCTCAGCATTGGATCCGGGTCGACATTTCCATAAATTTTGATATATAATATGCCCTAGTTTAGCCATGTTCAGAGGAAATGAAAGAGTTTTTTAGTTTCAGCCCATGATGGCTGTCAAATTTAATCCTGTCAGAATTTTCGTCACTGAAAAAAATTAAAAATGAAAAATTGTACTGAAAATGGTAAAAAGACTGTTTTAGTAAAACGGCCATAACTTTCTCTCAGAATATCGAATTTCAGATTTCTTACAGGAGTTGGAAATCTAATTCAGAGCACTACAACATGGTGTAGGTTTGGTTCTACGATTTTAAAATTTTGTCAAATTTTAAGAGCCCTAAAGTCAGATGTTGTTTATTTTGAGCACGAATTGGGGCATAACTTGGGCATACAGAGTCAGATTTTGGACTTCGAGTAGTCAACAGAAAGCTCTTAGAGAGCTCTACACATTGGTTTAGATTTGGTGCAGGTTTGGCATGATTTATTTGGTGATATATTTATCTGAACAGTTTATGGTATATATTTTGACTATGGTAACATTGTGAGTTTATGGCATTGGAAGATTTAAAATTTGATGTCCTTGTATACTCAATTCATATTTTAGATTGGTCTCATGATGATATGGTTATCAATGTTTAGTTTGGATATGCATGATGACTTGTTGGGTCTACAAGTTGTGTAGTGTTGTAAGCGGTCTATACTTACAGGTTGCATTTATAGCTTGATTATGGGTTGTCCTTGCCCATTGATCTTTCATTATTGATGCATATTCAGATTGGTGGCTTGGATTTGGGTTGTCTATGCCCTAAGTCACATGATTTTATCCTCATGTAGAAGGGATGAGATGTTGTTACCAGGTATGGTCATGGTGGAGGATTGTGGTTGACTATTTTATGCTGACAGGTTGGACACTTTGAGAGCCAGATGCTCGATTCATGGATGTGATCAT
Source organism: Cupressus sempervirens (assembly GCA_028749045.1). Taxonomy (NCBI): domain Eukaryota; kingdom Viridiplantae; phylum Streptophyta; class Pinopsida; order Cupressales; family Cupressaceae; genus Cupressus; species Cupressus sempervirens. Next base: position 211,036,965 of record CM053786.1, on the reverse strand, counting down.
GGTGCCATGGATTTTGGCATGACATGATTGGTTATACAGGTACATCCTTGATGTTCAGTAGCTTGGATTTTCTGATTTGGTTATGGTGGTATATCTTCTTGGTTGAGGATCATGGTTATTTGGTTTTCTTTTGAGGAACTCATGATGTGCACTTTGAGTTCTTTGATGGTTTGATGCCTTGGTTGATTCTCATGGTTAGAGGATGGTTTTTTCATCATTATGTCATGGATAGATTGGATACATGGTTTAGTGGGAGCTTGTGACAGTGATGGGGTGACAGTGCAGGATTAGTTCCTGGTTTGATTTGGATCTTCATATAGAAGATGAATTTTATGATGCCATAGGTGACTTGGTACCACGGTTGAGTGGGAGTTTTTTTGGCATTGATATATTTATTGAGTGTTTGCAGATGTTGGAGGTTTGTCTTAGATCCTATTGCTGCAGAAGCATCTTTGACATTTGCATGGTGCACTTGTTATCTTCATGGTGTGTGAGGATGGATAGATCTTAAGGACTCATGGGGTTCTTGGTTATCTTCATGGTGTGTGGAGATGGTTCTTCCTAGTATGTGGAGATGGTTTTCTTCATGGTGTGTGGAGATGGTTGCATCTTGAGGAATGATAGGGTTCTTGGTAAAGGTGTGGTTTATGCTTTTATTTGGCATGTCATCCTTGGTGTGAGGATGGTTTCATTATTATGTCATGGTATACTCTTGATACACGTTTAGAGTTGTGACATGTTATGGTGTGTTCATATGGAGCATGTTATCTCTTTAGTTGAGATGGTAAGATCATGTTGTCATGTTTATGTTCCTGAGGCCATGGTTGGAACTTTGACATTGATCTTGGTTTAGTTTCTTGGTATTGAGTACACTAATCATAAGCTGGATACTTCATGATATTGTTATGTTACATTTGGAGTTGGCATGGATTGATTGGTTACAGGTGCTCATGGATACTTAGAGATAGTGGTGATGCTAATTTCTCTTGGATTAGAGAAGTATTTGTTGGGATGGTTGATGGTTTCAGCAGGAAGTCCGAGGGGTAGTCACCTGATATAGACTTGAGAGGAGATTTATCTTAGATGAGTCTTGGTTGGAGACTTGGGTATCTTGATGAGCATTCTCATTCCCCACTCTTGGTCTACTTGGCGGTTTGCTACTTGAGAGGTATAGCCCATTGTTTCTCTCAGTTGCATTATATTTATGTTTGTCTTTCATGGATATGGATCTTGAGCTACGGTACATGAGTTAGTTCTAGAGGGTTCATTTAAGAGATGGTTTTAGCATTGGTTATCTCCATGTGCATACGTTGTTATGCTGGTTAAGTTTGGGAGATGGTTTTATATTGGGCATTTTCCTTGGATTAGGAATGGGTTTATTGAGTTTGATCTTCTTGTGAGAGGCTTACATCCATGATGAGTTATATGGTATGGTTTGGGTGTTGTTGAGGCTTCTTGTTGGAGTTTAATGGAGGGGATCATACTTGCACAGTTTACATCTAGAGGTGTGTGTAGAAGGACATGATACAGGTTATGATTTGCATGGTTTCTCTAGTCTTGGTTATCTTCCTGGATGTTTAGTTTACTTACATTGTATTTGAGATTGGTTAAAGATTTTGATCACTGGTTTGTGCTCATGTATGTCATGTGAGAGATGACGTGGTTATTTCTTTATCTCTTTCCTCTATTGGTTGTGGAGAATTTGGGAGACTATTGGAGACTTTTTATGAGAGTTGTTCTTGCAGGATATTAGTTTATGTATTGTGGATGTCCTTGATACTACATGGATTCACTTCTTTGAGATGTTGTGAGTGGATTGGTTATAGATTTGACATTATCTTTTGTAGTGAGAGCTTCTTGGTATATATGTGGCAGGTATTTCTCTTGAGGCTTGTGATTGCAGGTTATAGATTGGATATGTCGGTGATATGAGATTCACTTGTTATACCTTTGAAGTATGGATAGTTGGATGGGTTTGGCACTTGCTGTGGGTGCTATTTTAGCTATAGATATTTTGACAACTATAGATACATGTGATTACCTTTGGATAAGGCTTTTGTGCTTGGAATTTTAGTTGGTACAGGATTTTATGATCTTCTAATGCAACAAGTTGGGTGGTTTTCTCTCTGGATGGCTTCTATGTATGTCCAGTGGCAGTGGCATAATAGGAGGTGAGATCATTCATATTCGAGATGCTGGAAACTTTGATTTTGTTGCGGGTACCAGGATGGAGCACTTGGTGTATTTTGATCTATGATGGTGGATGTGCTTGGAGGGATTGTTCCCTTGTTCATTTATGTGGCTATGGATTGACCCTATGCAATGTATACAACAAGTGGGAGATTGTTGAGATAATGGGTGTTGCACACATTGCATAATATTGTTATATTTTATTTTGTTATGTAATGTTGTGCCTAGATGGACGTGCAACATGTAAAAATTCTCATGAAATATTCTTGATGAGTTGTATCATAACATTGTAAAAATATTTCATGTAATTATTTAATATTGGGGGAAAAGAATTAAATGCCCAATATTAAATGTGGGGTCAGTAGGTTAGGTAGCACATGGTTTTAGCACATGGTTTATGTAATACCACTTGGTGGTTTTGTGGGACTTGCTACTATATAAGCAGCCGCAAGGGTAGTTTTTGTAGAGAGAGAAAGAGAGTGACAAGGAGAAAACAAAAGGCAAGAGTCGAGTAGGACAAGGCTTGACAGGTTAGCCAAGGGAGCATTTGTGAAGGTTGAAAGCATGGCATGGGATGTGTGGATTCATGCTTGTTCACATAGTTTTCTCGGTTGTGGCTATGGCCATGAAGGCTTCCATGGTTGTATGGCAATGGTATTTTTTGCTGAATAATACATGATGATGGATGCTTTTGGAGGTTGGGTTTTTCCCTCAATGAGGGTTTCCCAGAGTATATCTTGTGTCACATTTTGTGGGTATGTTGTCTATTCTCTTGCATGTGGATTTTAATTCCGTGTTTATTTCAGATTTATTATGGGTTATGTGGAAACGGTTATATTCTTTGTTGCCAAGTTTCCTTACAATAATGCATACTATGTTGAAGGATTGAACTACAACCTGTTGAGTGTATCATAGTTAGGCAATGTAGGTTACAAAGTGGAATTTGGAAACAAAACTACCAAGATCTATGACACTGATGGAAATTTGATAGAAAAAAGTGAACAAACTAGGAGTAATCTATTTTACCTAGATATGGAAAATGCAACATGTCTTGTTGTTAGACTTGATGATGTGTGGTTGTGGCATAAAAGGCTATGTCATGTTAACTTTGATAATATGATCAACATTAGCAAAAAGAACAAAGTTAGAGAGTTGCCCAAATTGAAGAAACCTAAAAACATAATGTGCAAACAATGTCAACTAGGAAAGATAACTAAGTCAAGTTTCAAATGCAAAACACACACTTCCAAAGAAGTACTAGAGTTAGTCAATACAAACTTATGTGGTCCAATAAAAGTGAAAAGCTACCTAGGAGATAGATACATAATGCTATTTGTAGATGACTATTCCAAGATGATAACTACTATGTTTTTAAAGAAAAAATTTGATGCATTTCAAATGTTTAAGTGGTATTTGGCCATAGTTGAGAAGGAAACATGAAAGAACCTAAAGTGCCTTAGGTCAGATAGAGGAGGTTAGTTCACATCAAAAGAGTTTAAAATATTCTACAATGAAAAAGGTATCAAAAGGAAAATATAAGCACCAAGAACTCCACCAGAGAATGGTATTGCTAAATGAAAGAATAGGTTAGTGATTGACTATGCTAGAACCTTAATTATGGAAAAAAATGTTGAACTAAAGTACTAGAGAGAAGTTGTAACTACTACAATCTACACACTGAATAGAGTTCAAGTCAAGATACAAGTGCAACACTTTTTGAATTATGGTATGGTCACTCACCTAATGTTAAAAATTTCAAAGTATTTGGTTGTAAATGCTATATTCTTAAAGATACTAGAAATGGAAAGTTTGATACAAAAAGTGATGAAGGCATATAAGTGTTTGAGCACTAACACTAACAAGATTGTGGAGAGTGCAAATGTAAATTTTGATGAGCATGCAGAAGTTGAGGTTGATGAAACCAAGAAAATAGAGGATTATAGATCCTTTGTATACTTCTATGAAGGAATGACTATTGAAGACAATGCTACAGATGAAGTTGGAAATCAGTAATAAATTTCAATGTCTGCCGAGTCACAGCTAGTGAATGTCGAGATGCATTCTAAAGCCAAGCTAGAAAATGTAGAAATTGCACATTTTGATTCTAAAAATAGTACACATGAAAGGAATGATGAAGTGATAGTTAAAGAAGAACAAAATGACTCTGAAGCTGAAGGATCAAATATGAAAAAGAAGGACAGAACCAAGATTAGCCAAGTATGTGAGAAGACATCACCTTGCTAAAAAAATCATTGGTGACAAGGATGCTAGACCAATGACAAGGAACAGATTGAGGAATGAATCATATCTATTGAGCAAGGTTGAACCTAAAAAAATGAAAGATTCACTACAAGATGATGAGTGGTATAACACCATTGAAGAGGAGATAGATTAGATTGAGAAGAACAATACATGAACTCTAGTTCCTAGACCAGTTAATAAGAGTGTGATTGGTACCAAATGGGTGTTCAAAAACAAACTTGATGAGAATGGTGGGATAACAAGAAACAAAGCTAGACTACTTTGCAAAGGCTATTCACAAGAGGGAGGACTAGATTATGGGGAAACATTTTCCCATGTTGCAAGAATGAAAGGAGTAAGAACGTTACTTGCATATGTTGCATACAAAGGTTTCGAAGTGTACCAAATGAATGTTAAGTCTAGTTTTCTAAATGGTATGTTGGAAGAGGAATTCTACATAGAATAACTAGAGGGATTTGTAGATGATAAGAACAAGGACATGATTTGCAAACTGCACAAGGCACTTTATGGATTGAAGCAAGCACCTAGAGCATGGTATGAGAGACTACACAAATATCTTGTGAAGATAGGATTTGAAAGAACAGATGAAAACAACAACTTGTACATCAAAGCTGAAAAAGGTAAAGACATTTTGACATTAGAAATATTTGTTGATGATATAATATTTGGAGGAAAAGATTGTCTATGCAATGATTTTGCTGATCAAATGAAACATGAATTTGAGATGTCAATGTTTGGAGAAATCAAATTCTTTGTTGGATTACAAGTACATCAATTGAAACATGGCATATTTGTGACCCAATCCAAATATATCAAGGAGATACTCAAGACATTTTGGTTAGAAGACTCAAAACTTGTTAGCACACCAATGGCAACAGGACATAAGCTATCCAAGAATGACGAGTCTTCTAAAGTAGATTAGACATTATATAGATCAATGATTGGAAAGTTGCAATATGTTATAGTTAGTAGACCAGACATTGCATTAGCTTTTGGAATAGTGGCAAGATTTTTTGCAAATCCAAGAGAAAATCACTTAATGGTAGTAAAGAGAATACTAAGGTACCTAAAAGGAACTGATGACTTTGGTTTGTACTACAAGTGCAAAATTTGAACTAGAGCCTACACTGATGTAGATTGGGGAGGTAACATTGATGATAGAAAGAGCACCAGTGGAGGAGAACTTTTCTTAGAAAAAAGGTTTATTACATGGACTAGCAAAAACCAAAGTTGTACAACACAGTCCACTGCTGAAGCTAAATATGTTGTTGCTACTATAAATTGCACCAATATTGTATAGATCAAAAATTTTTTGCAAGGTATGAAAGAAGAGGTAATTGAGCCTATGATAATTTATTGAGATAATACAAGTGCTATCAACATATCAAAGAACCTTGTAATGCATGCTAAAACCAAGCATATTTTTATCAAGTATCACCATGTAAGAGAGTTGGTGGAAGAAAAACAAGTGAAGATGGAATATGTTAGCTCAAAGGAATAGATTGCTAACATCTTCAAAAAAGCACTACTTAAAAATGCTTTTGAATATCTTAGAGTTAAGTTAGGCATGATACCCCCAATCAAGGCTACTTGAAGCAAAAGCAAGAATGCCCTACATCAAATTAGATGATTGTTGAAAATTTTACACATTGATGCACAGGATGTTTACTTTAGGATTCATGCCTAAAGTAGTAGAAGTGTTGAAGTTCCAAATCATTCACAAGCAAAGTGACAAAGGGAGAAATATAATGAACCTACAAAAGCTATACTTGCATATCAAGATGCTAATATGTCTTTGGAATTGTTGTCAAAGAGGGAGAAGTTGTGAGAAACTGATCAACAACATGTGGTTGAATTGAAGAAATAGGGAGAAGTTGATAGAAATAATTAAAGGTTAATCAAAATAGAAGGAGATGAGCAATATAGAGGTAGAAAAACAAAGAACAAGGATATAACAACCAAGAGGGAGAAGCATAAATGAAGCAATCAGAATAGTAGAAAGAGATTTGAAGTCACAATTTACTTTTTGGCATTTGATTTACTATTCTAACCTAATTAGCTTGTGGTTGAATAGTTCAATTTGATGCTTGATCAGTTTAGTTTGCCATCAATGCCAAAGAGGGAGATTGTTGCAAAGAAGCAAGATTGTTGTTAAAAGAATGTTTTCAATTATTTTTTTGTCATTGATGTCAAACCTACTATTTGTAGGAATGACATTTTCTTATAGTATCCAAGTACTATCACTTAGTTGATTGATGAAGAGGATTTGATCAACAAGATGTAACAAGAGAACCTAAGGGAAAGGTTGATTTATGGTGTTGTAGTGAAGTGCAAGGATTAGTTAAGACAATGGTTAAATGATGTATTGATAACTTACTCAAAGATACAATGTTTGGTCACACTTAGAAACATTGGAGAAATAAGTTGTAACAAGGCTTAAACTAAGATCATTAGTGGGTGCTAAGCAAGTTAGTTGAAGCCAAGAAAATTCTAGTTGGAGTTGAGTGACAGGAAATTCTAATGTGTGCCGAATAATCTTTAAGTGCCAAGTGAAGTTCAAGTGTCGAACATCAGAAAATCTTAGTTGCTGTTGAGTGATCTTCAGGTGCCGAGCATCAGGAAAAATATAGTTGATGGCGATTAATATAGTATGTATTGAGCACTTGTATTTCAATAGTGCCAAGTTGCTACATTATTCCAAATGACAAAGGTTTTCCAAATTTGAGCTAACAAAGTGATTACCTTGAATTTTGTGAACTAGTTGGAAGATAAGGATGATGAGTTGGTGGCACAGAATTCTATGTAAACCATTTTTAGGTGCATTAAAGAGGATTATTCAAGATGTTTCTATACAAAACAAAATATGGGATAGAAGTAATGAATCCTACCTAATCCATACAAATTGAAGTTAAATGATGGAAGAATTGACTAGAAAAAGAACTCCAAGACTTATATTTGAGTAGTCATAGACCAAGAGGAAATTTCTATTGATACTGTTGCTGTTGAAGTGCCAAAACTATAAAGTGGTTAGAAGGGTGTCAAGGAGAAGACATCTAGGAGAAGGAAGAGCAAAGAAGCTCTACTTCTACAAGTAGTCTTGAAGAGATGATTGCACTGGTACATTGAGCATGGAGGCTCAAGGAGACTAATCTTGAAAGGAGGTCAAGCTAACAAGAGTTGTAGAGATTAAAGGTCAGATAATGGTATGAGCTAAGAAGTGATCTAAGATCTGAAAGATAAGTTGTACATTGTAGTCAGGTCAAAGATTTTCTAATAATATCTAGTAGCTGTATTAGATATGAAAATCCTATGGACTTAGGTTGGTTTAATAGCCATATGTAAATCTTTTAACAAGGTGGCATTCCAAGTAAATATTCTAAAGTCCTCTAACCAAGCCCACTTCTAATAGGGTGGTTAAGTCCTCTAACAAGGTCACATCTAATAGTGTGTTGTAAGCCTTTAATAGGAGAGGCCTTTCACAAGGCATCACTTCAAAAGAGTGAGAATTGAGTAGCATGTTACTGGTGGTTTTTGCCAAATTGGGTTTCCATGTAAATCACTATGTTATGTGTTATGCTTGCATGTTTATTTACAGTAACTTGTTGTTTACACAAGTTAAAGCTTAGATGAATGAATGATTGAATGGGTTCACTATACTTAGTGGAAAGTTTGAATAGGGCATTTCAACCTTGAATAACTGATTGACCACCCCACCCCCCCTGCCCCCTCAATTATTCTAAAGTATTTCTAACACATACTTCTTATAAAAATTTCCCCTCTGGTGCTCATTTGAAAATTTGAGCCCTATTTTATGTTCAAAAATTAAAATTTAAAAATTTGTATAGTCAAAACTATAGAATATCTTGAAAATCATTTAAATTTTTCAATCCATCGATTACACGTTGAAAATTTTGAATGGAAAATAATAAAAATATAATTTTCCTTAATCTCATATTTAATCCCTTTATCTAATTCTAGATCAACCCTAGTTGACTGCTAATCAGGTGCGATGTGGTAGATTTTCATTGGTAAAACTCATGCTGCATCATCACAACCTCACCATTGCCCTATCAATGCCCTTGCCACTTGTTAGCTCCTTACTTTTTCATGGGATTAACTTCTTATTCATCCTTAACCCTTGCAAACTAGTAAAACAAGGCATTTTACAACTTCAAAACTCCTTGGCCTTAACTATAGTTAAGCCAAGTGACCATGCAAAATAAACCATTTCATGTCTTCGGGGCAATTTTTCAATCTAACATTTACTACTTGTGAAGTGGAGAGGTAGTTAGTTTTCACCTTGTTGTGGCATCATGTAGTTACTACCTAACTATTTAGATTGTGCTACGAAGTTGTGATCTCATTCCATGTGTCCATGGTGACATCATCCTTGTGCCTGCAGTTTGGGCTCCTCCAGTTTTCGTCAAAATATGGTTGACTTTGTCATTATTATGTCATATTTCACCAAATAGCTGTCAACATTTGGGGCCCCATGTAAGGCTGGGCTTCCAAAATTGCTTATGTCTTTGAGGCACTATGAATGGTTAGTGACATGGTATTAAAAAAATAAAATGCTCGCTTATCTAGTTGATTTGGGATATTTGATTTCAACTAAAAAAAATTATGTGCCTTTAGCCAACACAATGGCACATTTCCTATTTTCCCTTGAGAGAAAAATTCACATTGTTCTTTTTCAAATGTATATGGAAGCTAGGTGGCTCAATCAGATTTGATTTGGATGGAAATGGAGCTTTGGATCTCTCTGAATTCCCAGAAGATGCACAGGGACTCAAGATGCACAAGTAGTTGGATATTCTTTTCACAACTCCTATACTATGATATGGATATGCATATGAATCTTGATATGGATCTTGAACCTAAGGAGGATGAGATGCCTATGAGAAAAAATCGATAACTAGATGTGCATGGACTCCCTTTCAAAGAACTAGTTTGGTTTCAAAAAAAACAATGGATACTTTGCTACAGGAGAACTGGGTCATTTCAAATATCGAAAGTTGTATTGCTGATATGGATGTAGTTTCTCTAGTTCATAGTCAAGAATTTCTTTGATCGAAATTACCCTACATTGATTTCATTTTGTTACAATCACATACCGCTTCTCCCTGTATGGCTTATGTGACATCTTTATGAATTTAGAAGAGGCCACAATGAAGAGGAGTTGATTTTTTACTTCTCTATGGGGATCAATCTTCAAGGAAATTACCTTACACAAGCCCTTTTCAATGACAAGTATGCTCTCAACAATTCCTTCAAATTGAAATGACATCTCCCATCCCTTGGCATCTTCTTTTCATCTTCTCTTGCCATGGAGCTTTTCTAGACATCTGAAACTAGTCCTCCCCTATTGTGGACATTCTGCTTTTCCTCTCACTAAAATTATCTATTGCAAGTTTCAATTCACACCATGAAAACCTCCTCCCCAGTTTCACATCCTATGCAATCAAGAGAGTTTTTTTACAACACTGCTATTGATTGGAATGATTGGTTAAAAGTCAAGGAGAAAAACAATGTTCAACTAGTATATCATAGGGAAACATCTCACTTCACCATGCTATGATGTTGATCATTTCATCATTCATTTTGGGAAAGTCCCTTAAGTTTAATCATGTCAAAGCCTTTATACTCTAATTTCCCATCTTCATTTTCTTTTTGAAGTTCTTGCATTGAATATAAAACTTCCTCCTTGTAATAAGGGGTTATGATATTGGTCAAGATTGTTACATGCTTTCAAAAGAATAGAATAGTAAACCTTTTGATTTTCTTCTTTCTCTCTTTATTTTTCCTCGTCAATGTAAGTAACATGTAAAAAAGGATATGTCACCCTAAGGTTTAAAATATCATTTGTATGAGGATCATTGGATCTTTTTTGTATACCATATAGTTTTGTAAGCATGAATGGTAATGATATTTATATGGGGGATTATTGTAGAAACATGATTAGATCATTATCATGATGACATGTTACATTTATGAGTATACTTTTCATTGATGTCAACATAGTATTTTTCTGTGGTATCGAACAAAAGAACAGTTGTAAAGATCAAGTTGGTATGGACAGGTTGTTGAGTATTTTCACTAGCAAGGTTAAAGAGAGATACTACTAAGTGTCTAGTGTATGTAGCTAACCTAGTGTGCAAAAGATAGTAAGTCTAGAAGAAGTTATGTAACCTTTGGTGAAGACTATTAAGATATAGAGTTTACAGAAGCATGTTTTAGTAAACTTGTTATATCTCTTAGCAAAGTTGTTATTTTGAGAATCAAGGTTAGAGGTGTATAGAAGAAATGTTGGAGATGGCATGGCTAAGTTTTCTCATCATAATATTACATGTATGAAAAGTTATTCAAGTTACAAGGTGATTAATTGATGTAATCACTAAGGAAAATGTGTTCTTAATGAGGTCCTATAATAATTAATTGAGAAGGTGTAATATCCAACTCTAGGGAATTATTTTATGGACTCGGTATAAAGGAAGGAGATTTTCCTTTGCTATGTATGGAAGCATGTAGTAAGAAAGAAGAGAGAAAAGTAGAAGAAAAGATATAATTACAAAGATAAGTAGCCTAGAGAAAACTTGGAGAGAACTTCATTGCTGAGGTTTTATTTTGAGATCTGAGGTTTGATATTTGGATCTAAGGTTTATGACTCAGTCTATAAGATTTGACAATGATTGGTATGGGTGATTAGATAGATGAAAGAGGATAAAGAATAGTATGAATAATTGTTCTACAATAAATAGTTGAGAGATTAGTTGGATAGTGAAGTTCAGTGGTCTTTCCCTAGAAGTTGTTTGGACAGTGGGTCCTTCTACCTTCTACAACTCCTAAAAGAGATTCACAATCTCCTAATAGGGAATCTTATCTACTGAATGTGTCCATAGACTCCTAAAAAGGTACATCCTCTAACAAGGAATATATATCAATATATCTTTGTGGGCATCATTCCCATTGGGGTTTTCCCTCAGATCAAGTGTTTCCCTAGTTAGCAAATCTGGTGTAATTATGTATGTGCATCTTGTTATGGTTGTTTTTTTCTTTGGTTGCATGGTTAAGATTATTTATGGTTGATAAATGTTTTAGTTGGATAACTAATTCACCCAACCCCCCACCCCCCTGATGCCTCTTAGTTATCTTGGTGGACTATTATTTCTAAGAATTGGTATCAGAGTATTAGATCTTAGAAGATAAAGTTTCACAAATCTGGGAGATCCATGGCTAACATATTTAGAAAGGATAGTTCAAAGTTTGATGAAACAAATTATGATAGTTGGAAAGAAAAGATTAAGACACTTTTGTTGTGTATGGGTCAAGGATATTGGATCTTGACAAAATTAGAAAAGACAATTATTGTTGAAAGTGATCTAGAAACTTGTACCAAGAATCAGAGAGAAATTTTTATGTGCAACATGAGAGCTTGAGAAAAACTATTGTCTGCACTTCCTGAAGTAGACTACAACTAGGTAAAAACATTTGATAATTCTCATAAGATTTGGAAATCTTTGAAAAACATTTTTGTAGGTGATGTACATTCTAAGAAAATTTGGCTACAAAACTAGATTTGTGCATTTCAAGATGCTAAAATGATCGAAGATGCATCTATAAGAACATATGTAGGAAAAATATTAGAAATTACTATATGTATCATATCTTAAGGAGGAACCAAGGAAGATGATGAAGTGATCTAGAATATATTGAAGAGTTTAACACCACCATTTAAGTAGGTATCTCAAATGATATAGTTGTTGATCCCTTGTGCCAAAGATTTCACCAAGAAAACATTACATGGGAGACTTGAAGTAGTTGAGAATGAGCTTAGATAGCCTAGAGAGTTCTATAAAATAGAGACAACTTTCAATTCCCTAAACATTCTATCTAATACATCAAGGAACACAAGTTCTAGATGAGATTTTGCTAGCAATAGTGGATCTAATGAGGATAGAAAGATAGGAGTAGCCCTTCTTGTAAGAAGAGTAGAAGATGGTAAGAAAATATTGAAATATTGGACTTGTAATGAGTTTGGTCATTATGTATCTAAGTGTCCTAAAAGAGATAAAAAGTGTAAAGGAAAGTTCAAACCCAGAAGAGATAGAGATTGTTTGTATGCCAACGAAGAAGATGATTCTAATGAAAAAGTAGTAAGTACCAATGATGATGAAATAGGACTTGTGGCTATTAAAGAAGAAAGTCTACAGAAAATGGCTTTGATATCATAGGTTGAAAATAAATCTGAATGGATAATTGGCAGTGGTTGTTCACATCATATGACTGGTGAATGAACAAGCTTGTTGATTTCAAAAGTTATGATGGAGGCATTGTTAGATTTTGGAACAATGCAACTTTCCATGTTAAAGGTCTTAGATCTATAGCTCTTGATGGTAAGACTAACACTGAGGATGTATACTTTGTTGATCGTTTGAAACATAATCTTTTGAGTGTTGGACAAATATTAGATAAAGGTTATCAATTGCAGCTCACAGGGAAGACATGCATGATCAGAGACAAAGACAGAAACATAATTGGAATAGGAACTAGATCTAGAGGTAATGTATTTTAGTTTAATCCCACTGAAATGACATGTTTGTTTGCAAAGGTAGATGATAGTTGGTTATGGCATAAGAGATTTTTTCATATCAACTTTGACAACATTGTGAAAATTAGTAATATGTTTGTAGTCAAAGGTTTGCCTAAGATCGTAAAACCTACTAACACAAATTTGCAAGGAGTGTGTATTGGGAAAGCATAACAGAGCTTCTTTTCCTAGCAAGAAATTTACTACTACAACAAAGTTGGAGATTTTACACATAGTTCTTAGTGGTCCTACAAATACTAAAGGATTCTATGGTGAAAGATACTTTATGATTATTTTTTATGACATTTCTAGAATAATGTGGGTTGCATTTCTTAAAGAAAAATCTAAGGCATTTGACAAGTTCAAGATATTCAATAATAGAGTTGAGAACAAATCAGGTATTAAGATTAAAAATTTAAGATTAGATAGAGGAGGAGAGTTTACTTCAAATGAGTTTAATATCTTTTGTGAAGCTAATGGAATCAAAAGACAACTTTTAGTTCTCAGAACCCCTGAACAAAATGGGATTGTAGAAGAAAAAATAGGTCAATAATAGAAGCAACAAGAGCTATGTTAGTTGAGATTGATGTATCCAAGATATTCTGGTGAGAAGCTATGAATACAATAGTTTATACTATGAATAGAGTGCAGGTCAGGAAAGACACAAACAAGACCCCTTATGAACTATGGTTTGGTCACTCATCTACAGTTAATTATTTCAGAATTTTTGGCAAAAAATATTATAACAAAAGAGATGATGATGTTGGTAAATTTGATACTAGAAGTGATGAAGGTATGTTTCTTGTTTATTCATTGAAAGGTAGAGCTTATAGATGTTATAATCTAAGAACTAAGATGATTCTGGAAAGTGCAAGTGTAAGAGTTGATGATAAATTCAAGATACAAGAAAGAATAGTTGACTATAATTTTGATGATGAGAGTGCTCTTATTAGTGAAAATAATGGTGAAGTATTCTTTGAGAATAATAATTATTTGAAGAATAGAGAAGAGCTAAAGTAGGAATAAAGTTTGGAACCTAGAACAAATCCAAGAGTTGAGATAAAAACTTTTACTTTAGGTAAGAATATGACAAAGAATCATCCACCAAAGAAGATCATTGACAACAAAGATAAAGGTGTGATGACAATAAGTAGAATCAATGAAGAACCATGTTTGATATCTCAAGTACAACCAAAGAATGTAGATGAGACATGCAGAGATGACTATTGGGAGCAAGCAATGGTAGAAGAATTTGATCAAATAGCGAAGAATGAGACATTAGAATTGGTCCCTAGATTAGTAGAGAAGAACATGATTGGAAGAAAATGGGCATTCAAGAACAAGATGAATGAATAAGGTGAAGTTGTAAGGAACAAAGCAAGATTGGTATGTAAAGGTTACTGACAACAAGAAGGAATAGACTATGATGAAACCTATGCTCTTGTTGCAAGAATTGGAGTAAAGTTATTCTTAGCCTATGTAGCACATAAGAAATTCAAAGTGTATCATATAGATGTCAAGTCAACATTTCTGAATAGAGAACTTGAAGAAGAAGTATGCATAGAATAGACTAAAGGTTTTCCATTAATAGTTGACAAGGACATGGTATGCAAATTGAAGAAAGTATTGTATGGCTTAAAACAAGCACCTAGAACCTGGTATGCAAGGTTGGACAAGCATTTGACAAAACTTGGATTTAGAAAATGTATGGCAGACAATAATCTATACTTGAATGAAATAGATGATGGATTGATGATTTTGGTAATATTTGTTGATGATATCATAGTTTGAGGAGGTGATAGTGAAAGTGACAAGTTTGGAGAAGAAATGAAGAAGGAATTTGAAATGAGCATGATAGGGGAAATGAAATACTTCCTAGGATTACAGATTGTGCTTGATAAAGAAGGAATCTTTATTTTGTAGACAAATTATTTGAAAGATCTATTGAAAAGGTTTGGTTTGGAAACATATAAACCAATTGGAACACCTATGATAACTAGACACAAGTTATCTATAAAGGGTGAGACACCTACTATTGAGCAGAACAAGTACATATCTATGATTGGAGGATTGCAATATCTAACTCACACAAGGCCAGATATAGAAAATGTAGTTGGAATTGTTGCAAGATTTCAAGCTAGCCCCAAAGAAGCACATTATGTAGTAATTAAGAGGATATTTAGATATCTAAAGGGAACACTAGAGTTTGGATTATGGTATGAAAGATCTAATGATTTCACTTTATATGCTTATATTGATGCTAATTGGGGAGGCAATAAGGATGATAGAAAGAATGCCAGTGGTGGAGCATTTTTTTGGGAGGAAGATTGGTTTCTTGGTTAAGAAAGAAGCATAACTGTATCTCACAAAGTACAACAAAGGTAGAATATATTGTAGTAGCAAACAATTGTAATCAAATTTTTTGGATGAAGCAGATGTTGAAGGATATAAGGATAGAATTTAGTGAACCTATTGTCATACATTGTGATAACACAAGCACAGTGAATGTGTCTAAGAATCCATTGTTACATTCTAAGACTAAGAACATTTCCATCAAATATCACATGTTGAGAGAGAAAGTTGCAGAAAAGGAAATCAGATTAAAGTATGTAAGCACCAAATAGAAGATTGCATATATTTTTATGAAGCCTGTTCCCAAAGAGACTTTTTAGTATTTGCAAGGTATGCTAGGGGTTATGACCTGACCTACATTATAGTAGTTGATGCAAGAGTGCATTAGTCTAATCGTAAAGAGTAATACTGTTTGTCTAGACTAAATGTTGATGCTTCTTGTATAAAGGACTCTGTTTGATGGAAAAAATCATCTAGGACTCTTGATAGATTTTTTTTGAACAATTTCTTTGGAAACTTGAGTAGGTTAGAGATAGTTGTTACAGAGATAGACAAGATACAATGATAGATGGTTGTTAAAACCTTTGACATTGATGTCAATGGGGGAGAGATTACAACATGAAAAACATTTTGATACAGAGAACATTGAGGTATATCAATAGGGGAAAAGTGTGTGAACACAGAAGCTAGTATGAGTGATGGAGAGGATTTGGAAATAAATGATAACAGTCTTTAACAATTGGTATTTTTGGAACTAGATGTTATTCATTTATGTTGCCATCAATGCCAAATGGTAAGATTGTTGCAAGTATGAATGTTGATGATATTCCTATGGGGGAGTATTGTAGAAACATTATTAGATTATTATCAAGATGATATGTTACATTCATGACTGTGTTTGTCATTGATGTCAACATAGTAGTTTTCTATGGTATCTAACAAAAGAATATCATTAAAGATCAAGTTGGTATGGACATATTGTTGTGTATTTTCACTAGTATCGTTAAAGAGAGATACTACTAAGTTTCTAGTATATGTAGCTAACCTAGGGTGAAAAAGATAGTAAGTCTAGAAGAAGTTATGCAAGTTCTGGTGAAGACTGTTCAAAGAGAGAATTTACAAAAGCATGTTCTAGTAAAATTGTTATATCTCTTAGTAGATTTGTTATACTGAGAAGAAAGGTTAAAAGTGTGTAGAAGACATGTTGGATATGGTGTGGCTAAGCTCGCTTGTCCTAATATTACATGAAAAGTTATTCAAGTTACAAGGCAACATATTAATGTTATTGCTATGTAAAACATGTTCTTAGTAGGGTCCTCTAATAATTAATTTAGAAGGTGTAATAGTTGACTCAAGGGAATTATTTTATTGACTTGGTATAAAGGAAGGACGTTTTCCTTTGTTATGTATCGAAGCATGTAGTAAGGAAAAAGAGCAAAAAGGAGAAGAAAATATAAAATTACGAAGATAAGCAGAGCAGAGAGAAGTTGGATAAAACTTCATTGTTGATGTTTTATTTTGAGATGCAAGGTTTGATATTTGGATCCAAGGTTCATGACATGGTCTACAAGGTCTAACGAAGATTGGTCTAGTTGATAGGATAGAGGAAAGAAGATAAAGTACAATATAAACAATTATTCTACAAGGAATAGTTGAGAGATCAGTTGGACAGTGAAGTTTAGTGGTCTTTCCTGAGAAGTTGTTTGGATAGTGGGTCCTTCTACCTTCTACAATTCCTAACAGGGTTGGAATCTCCTAACAAGGACTCTTATGTACTAAATGTGTTCATAGACTCCTAATAGGGTCCATCCTCTCTCTCTCTCTCTCTCTCTCTCTCTCTCTCTCTCTCTCTCTCTCTCTCTCTCTATCTATCTATCTATATATATATATATATATATATATATATATATATATATATATATATATATATATATATATATATATATATATATATATATATATATATATATTAGTATATCTTTGTGGGCATCATTCCCACTGGGGTTTTCCCTCTGATCAAGGGTTTCCCTAGTTAACAAATTTGGTGTAATTGTGTATGTGCATCTTGTTATGGTTGCATGGTTAAGGTTATTTAAGTTTGATAAATTAAAGTTATTTTAAAACTCAAGACACGTTTAGGATTCTACAATATTTATATTGATTTGATGGAATCGCTTAGGCCCCAAAGTGGGTCCGACTAAGAAAATTTCAAAATGAAATGCCCAACCTTTCAATTGATCAACTAAGCCTTCTATATTGATTAAAATCTAATTTGATAGCTAATTTATCATTTAACACTAATTCTACCTATTTCTACAACTCGTCAATTTCATGTCAAGGGGTCTTTTGACTGGCTTTAAAAAATGACAGAAACACTTGACTAAGATTTGAAATTAGACATGTTGATTCTCTATTTTGCATCCTCTTATCTTCTCAGATCTCACCTCATGTAGACTTTAGAGTTAAAATATATTGACCATCAAAGTTACTCCATCAAAACTACCTACAAGAAAACATGTCAGAAAACCATAAAATGCATTTGACTTTGGCTTCAAAAATAGGTCAAAGTAACACTTGGGGGAACAAAAATTGAGGTTATGGTTCATTTTCATGAGTAGAGCATAATTATATGATTTGGTTTCATGATGAATAATAGGGTGCAATTGGAAAACATTCAAAGTGGAGTACTTGGATTTGCAAGGCCGGAAACAATGGCAAAACTATGATTTTCTCAAATGGAAGAGACCTAAAAAAGTGTTAAAATAGATTCATCAAGAATTGAAAATTGGAACACTTAAAGAGTTTTCAGAGTAGAACATAGTGGTACAATCAATTTTGTTCAAACGATCATAGATTCCAAGTTGTGACACCCCAAACATGGGTAGCAACCAATCTGCATTTTATTGGACCTTTAAAACTTTACAAATTGCATATGGAATCACGTTCAAAAACCAATCAAAAAAATTCATCATAAGATCAATCATAAAAATTAATAAGTGTCTAACCTCTAGAATGAAATAAAAAAGGAATTTTCTTATTTTGGTCAACTAGGTGAAAGTTAAAATAGGTCAAATAGGGCCTCCAAGAATTCTAAATAATATACATCAACATGACAATAATAAACAACCGACTTTGAAGGATTCAAAACATATCAAAGTGACTTGAAAAATGAAAAATAGGTTCTTTGATATGCATGCTAAACATTACCAAAGTAGTGAGTTATAAAACATTATTGCGTGTGAGATATTCAAATTCAAACTAGGCTTCCTGTCATTGTTTGACACTTGGGAAAAAATGTAGATCTGAACATTGCTCAAAACAAAACTTCACAGAATGACTTGGAATGGAAATTAATGTTCATAGGATGCATGGATATGCTAAATGCAAGGTGTTAGAAACATTAAACACCTCTTAGGCCTTAAAATGACATCTAAGTACACATGCATAAAAATGCACTTATAGGGGCTCAAAAGCTTGGAATGGTATTCAAATTGAGAAGACAATTTTGAGACCCATCATGTTAGACTTATTATTCTTTTGGATTATGTGATGGATTTGGTAGATGATACATCATCTCTTAATCATCCTAATTTGAATCTCATTATTCCTAATCTAATACCTAATTCTCCATGTATTAATCCTTGTTCTTCCCATACTTATGATGGACTTCAAGCTATAGTTTAGGATAACGATGTGCAAGACTTCTTTGATTTACCTTCTCCATTGATTCATGAAGATATTAAAGGAATGAGTAAATAAACTTCTTCAAAACCTATTATTCCATCTTATACAACATTTACTTATGAGCATGATAAACAATCACCTCTTATGGAAGCTTTACATGATATGTATACTACAAAATATAATATGATAACTAAACAAGGTTATAAAGGTTTAGAGCTTGGAGTTAATGAGCATGGTATTAATTATCTTGTTCTTATAGCTTTTAAATTAGATTTGCATGGTGTTTGTTTTTCAAAATCTCAAGTTAAGGAAGGTGATCTTAATCATCATCCTCCTCTTCATAAACTTCTCCCTACACCTACTTTTGATAACTCTGACATCCGTCATGAGGTTGCTAAAAAGGTGTATATTGAATTCATGAATTCCAAAAAGGAAATATTTGAACCTATACTAAAATATGAATTATCCAAGTACAAATGTCATTTTTATTCTTGTAATATGAACTTACTAATTGTAGACATTTTTAATTGTATGTTTATGAATGAGCTATTTTAGGAATTATATCTCACTCTTGTGCAGTTTTACAATTTCTTCATAATTTTGATATAGAGAGTCCCCTCAAGCTGATATAATATAGATCTCTTCTCCTCTTATTTTTATACTAGGGGTAAGAGTTGTATTTTGAAACAGTCTCCTAGCATCCATTAGGTCTTTTATTAGGCTTAAGTGGTATTCTTTCTTCCTCATTTTCTATGATTTTGTTTTCTGTTTATACTCATTCATCAAATCTATTCAAGATATCTATTCTAAGACATTTGTTTTCCAAAGGATGTCCCTTTTCTTCCTCCCTAGTAGGCAAGGTTCTTTCTTCTTTATCTCTAACTAGGGAATTTTTTTCCTTAGCTTAGTGGTATTTGTTTATATTTCAAAATTGTTTTTTCTTATTGATAGATGTTTTGACTATGGATAATCTTTTTATATGAGAGGTTTTTGTCTAGGTCATCACCTCTCCTTTATGTTGCAAATTATATTCTTTCTAAAATCTTTTCCTACTTTGTTGTTAGAGTATTTTTCCTCAATCCAAAGATTCCTTTTTCATCTCTTTATGGGAGGCCTGGTGATTGAATCTTTGTTCCAATTTGGTTTATCTTTGAAAGATGATATTATATATAAAATCATTCCTCTATGATGGTAGCCTTCATGATAAGATCTCTTTCTTTGAGGATCCATTTTAAATCAAGGACATATCTGTAATCACCTAAAAATAGTCATCTAGACTATTAGCCCCCTTCTCAGCATTTTGGCTAAATTAATTTAATCATTTATCTAGATCAAATTTCTAATAATCAATTTATTTGATTATAACCTATAGTTTGACTATGCTATCCTAAGTTCATTATTTGATTAAAAGAACATGTCCCCTTTTAATTAAATAAAACACCCCATTCTTCTAACCCACTTAAAGTGCACAGATAAAGTCCTTTTTCTATTTTTACAATTAAAAGAAAAGGATTGTGAGACTTTTATCTTATATGACGAGTCAACTTATATTCTATTGGTTGACTTGTGTGCACATGGATCACACCTATTTTTGAATTCTACCGTTGATCATCCACCATCTTCATCTTGATCTCTATTGTCTGTACAACTTTAAAAGGGAGAGAGCTTTCCCCCTCAAAGGATCCATCCATCTTTTGAATATTGTTATGCTGTAGGTTTTCTAATAGGTTTCCTTGGAGCTTTGTGGAGAACTTCTCATTTCTTGTCTCATTCTCTCATTACCATTGTACACTAGTTTAAATTCATACATACATGCTAGTTTATTTATTTTCTTGTAATGATCTATCTCACATAGTTTAAATAATGGTATTGTAACACTCTCATTCATATTCTAGCATAGCTACATCCTGCATTTCCATTCTAGTTTAGTCTTCCATCTTGCATTGCATACTTGAGGGATTCCTTGAAGATATTTGCACTCTTGCTCTTGTCTCAAAGAACCTCCCGTTGCATGGTTTACTAGCAAGAAGCACATTTCTAAGGCTTGGTTGAGAGCCTTCATGCTTGAATACTAGCTTCTTGCATTCCGTGGATAGGGAGCTCTAAGTCGACATCTAAGTATTCCAACTCATGGAATTGTTTGGATAGAATGGTTTAGAGTGTGACACGTTTCTAGTGTACAATATCCTTTTCATGATTATCTAAATTCTTTGATATATGGGTCAAAATCCCTCACTAAAAATATGGTATACATTGTTGTTAAATAGGTTATCTTCTTGCCTTGTGAAGTCGGTATTGTCTTTCTCTTCCTTATCATGTCTTGTAGACAACCACAATAAGGAGAGGGGCATATATAGGGTCTCTCTTGTACTATTTTAAAAAAATATATTTATATGCTAAATCTTATAAGGTAACAAAAATAAGTTTCTAAATCCTAAAGAGACACACATTTTTTATTTATTTTTATATACTAAATCCTCCAAAGTCAACACACATTAGTTGCTAATGTTAGTTTGTGGTGACTGATTAGGAAAGTACTATACATACTTCATAAATTATTTGGGGCTAGAGGCATCACCCAAAAAAAATATTTTTGGGCCCTCTTTTATCAGGATTTTGTGCTAACATGTAATTATTAATTATAACCCTAAAGTGAACAAAATACTTGTATAAAAGGGCTTAGTGTTAGGGATTCTTTTATAAGGTGATACAAAAATTGGTTCTTGTGGAGGTATTGAGTGATAAGGGATTATAGATTGTAATCAGGTTGTAAATGTATGCACCCTAAAATGATTGCCTAGACTATGGGCCTCCATTATTCAATTTATCAATTTCTTGAATCAATGGTTTGCAATATTTTATTGAATCAATTTCCTTGATAAAATTTGATTATTTCAATACTTTTTAAGGTTCATCATTTTATCCTAAGTCTTATTTAATTAAAAGAAAACCTCTCTTTTAATTAAATAATTCATCCACATTTAATTAATTAAGAGAAAAACCCCTCTTTTAATTTAATTAAATATTTTCTATTTAATTAAAAGAACTTTCTCCTTTTTAATTAAATTCTCACTTAAATATCTCTTTGTGATGGAAAAGAAAATTAAATAAATAAAAATTAAACCCAATTGAAAAAGGAAAGAAAATAAATAAAAAATTAAATAAATCATTTTTAAAAAATTTCTCTACACTCAAATGCACATATCTCTAAGTGGGACTTATCTTTATCCTCTTTCCACTTTCTTCTCAACCACTCATCTTTTCTCATTGGTGGAATTTTGTCTCACATGGGTCAAACTCTATTATCCCATATTGGTTGTGAGAAGCCTCTCACCTCCATATTTTCCTTTATAAGGGAGAGCCCTCTCATCATTTTGGACAACCACAAATCACCCATGATTATACATCCACAATTATGCTATTGTTATGTTGTAGGTTTGGAGAGTGATTTTTGAAGGAGTTTGAATACTAAAGCTTTTTGTGGAGAACTTCTATCTTCTTATTTTCTTCTCTCATGCATCCATGGCTTCCATCATGAGGTTTCACCCTTGCATTTTCATATTATCTTATAGTCATATTAATTTTAATAGATTAGTGTTGCACTTGTTATTACATTTCCCTTCTTGCATTGTTATCATATAGATTAGTTTTCATTTTCATTTGTGTGTATATTTTTGGATTCTTGAATCTCTTTTTTCATGGTGTACTTGCATGGGCACAAATTAGGTCAAGCTAAGGACTTCCATTACAAACCCTTGCACTTCATGAATGGAGAGCTATGAGTCACCATTCGAGACCTCATTTTTTAGTAATTTTGGATATAATGACCCATAGAAGTGTGCTCACATTTTAGGCATACAGTTTTTCTGCCCACCATGGGGCTACCCACATTTGCTTGTTGGTTTTTGTGCAGATCTGTTTGGAGACCAAAAAAACCATAGATTTGAGAGATTTTATCATATCTTTCAAATAGCTAAATATTTTATTCTGAAATTTGTTTCACAAGGTGGTGATATATCAGAAAAGCTTCGGTCCAAATTTTTTATTTTTTTGAAGTATATTTTATTTTTTATGATTTTTCCTTGATTTTTCATGAAAAATCATTTTTGGGAATAAATTCACATATTTTTAAGAAAAATTTATAGTTTTGAAAATCTCTCAGAATTTTAAATAGAGTTGGTTCTTTGTGTTTTGATTTTGGAGATCAAATTAGGGGTCAATAATTTGATTTATAAAAATTGGTCTGTTTTGATAAAATGACTCCCTAGGGCACAAATTAAAAGTTTTTTTTGAAAATTATGACATTTTTGAAAAACTCTGTGATTTTTGGTAGGGGTCACTTTTTTTGCATTTTGGGTTTTGGATCCAAATTCATATCATGTAGTTCCAATCTTTATGACTAGGTCAAAAATCAATTGAAAAAAGAGCATTTGATGAATAGCTTGCATTTAATTTTTACAATGAATCAATGCATGATCTGGGATTTCATTTGGGTTGCTTGCTGATTATTATCACTCTTAAAAATTAGATTTTTAGATCTAACCCTAGTTTTGCATGAGTTGGACATATATTGCATATCTTGTGTTTGCTTGTTTTGTTTGTTGATTTGTTCGTTATGAGCAAGCATTCAAGTGTAAATGAAAGGTACAAAAAAGAAAAGATGTATTGCAAGGATTACCAGGTATTTTGTTTGATCTCTAAAACATTTAGATTTGTAACTAAAATAAACATCTCATGTGTTTGGCTTGAATGCTTTTGCATGTTTTCATAGATTCACACTTCATTTGGTTCTCTAAAATTGGATCTAGATTTGATTTCATGCATTTTTTTTTCGCATAGTAATTAGGCCCTATGAACACTATTCAAGAGATCTTGAGAGATTGAGCTTCATTCACTTGCTTTACATGTGAAGCACCTCTTGATGACAGATCCCCTTGTAGGTAGGGAAGAATATTTGTTATTGTTTTGCTATTCTGCTTCGATTTTTCCTCAACATCCATTAGTCTTTTCTCTTTTGAGATTGGTGGTGTTTGTTGTTGGATTTTCTAAATAGTTGGTGAGGTGATTTTAAATTAGTGTGTCAAAGAATCGTGTTTGCTATGTTTGGGTAAAGTGAAGAGGCTAGAGGAGTATGCTCTATTCCCTTTTGGGCACATTAAAAACTTGGAACCATTAAATACAAACCAAGTCCCCATGCGGTACAACTTTTTGAGTCTTCCTTGATTAGAGAGGGTTAAACCAGAGTGGAAATTCCCTTTATTGGGTCAACCACATGGATGGTACCTTAAGTGGTAATAGCCATTTTTGGCATGGTAGTAGCAACTGCTATATAAATGTCCTGATGGGGGAATCCTCACAGGTGTAGTGTTTTGTTGGGCTATCAAATCTCCTCAATATCTCTGACTGATTAAATTCTTGAAATATGTCAAAACCCTAGTGCATCAGGATTGGATTTTTCCTAGTTTAGATTGCAAAAGCTGGAGATTTGAACATTACTAAGAGCCATAGTGTTGCCAAATTTTCTTTTCTAAGACTATGTGCATGATTGAAAAATATTTTGAGAACATACAAAGCAATGGTTCTAGGGATGAGATTGATACTACAACACTATTCTTGTTCATGTGCAAGGTTGCTTTGTCCCTTGCTCATTGTTTGAAGACATTTTCTTGAAATCCCTAATCACTATCTTGTGTGCTTGGTTCATGATTAAAAATCTATTAATACATCTAGTTGGATATTTAAAATGAACAAAATTTGAGCTTCCGAGTCAAGACTTTATGATCAAATTTCTTTGTTGTCCTATTATTTCCAATCTTCCTAGGTTGGTCCAGTTCAGATTAGGGTACTTACCACATTTTTAGAAGTCTCTTTGAAATTTGGGTTATTGTGCTTTGACCTCTTGAATTAGTAATCATTGATTTCACAAGAGACCTTGTTTGAAGTTGGTGAGTTGGGTACCATCCTTGTTGAGAAAGATATACCTTTGGATCTTTTAATATTACACTTGAAGAGTCTTAGTAATCTCTTGTCCATCTACTTTCATCAAAATTCAATTTTAATTATTTATAATTTGGGTAAATCATCCTCCTAGTCCATATGTCCTAGGGTATTCAACCAAATTTGTGGGCACCTCTGTGGTAGTGTTGATTTATGCCTATTGCAATATTTTATCTTATCATTTCTTTTTTGAACAAGTGAGTGCTTTTACTATCCTAGTCTGGTACCAATGTTTCTTAGGGTTATCCTATCAACTAGTACCCTTTCTTTCATGTTGGTTACAAGTGCTATTACATGTTGCTTAATATTGAAATGAACTCAAATGGTATCAAAATTCAAAAAATGACTCTTGGTCTTCTTTCTTCCTCATCTTCCATGTCTTTCTAGTCTTCCATTTCCATTCTTCCTCTTCTTCATGTGCTCTTGATTCTTTTCCTCCTATTATTATATAGTCTACCTTCTTCTATCCACCCTTTCTCTTCTTCCATACTTGAGTCTTCTTCTTCTAGAACCATGGATCTTGGATATCTTTTTAGGGATCCTCATTTGAGCTTAGATGAAATCCACCTCCTTATTGAATTTGAAAAGTGTTATTACTACAATAGATACATGGATGCTAACCTTATGGAAAAAATGATTGAAAAAGGGAAGAAATTAGATTTTCTTGCTAGGAACATACACAAGGTCAGATCACAATATCCTTCTTCTAATTATTTTCATGATTATTCTAAATATCATTCACATTCTTCATCTTCTATGTCTTATTATGATTCTTCTAAATATCATTCACATTCTTTATATTGCAAGTCTTACCATGATTCTCCTAAATATCATTCATGTAGGTCTTCAACTGCCTCTTCTTCATGATATCATTCTTCTTCTACTTCTAACAAGAGCCATATTCCTCTTATTGAGACATATGATAATGAAAAACATGAAAAGTCTTGTGATATGCCTATCTATAATGACTATAGTGACAATGATTATGATGATGATGACTATTATATTCCTACGCATCCTAAAAATACTTCCAGTCCTATGTTTATGCTTAAAGTGGATGAGTCACAAAGAGATATTGATGGGAATCCATATGACTCTAATCTTGAAAACAACATTGACAAATTTTTTGAACAATACCTAAATGATAAATCTGCATTTTGTGAGGAAGAGAAAACATTTTTTTCAGCTAAACTAAAACATCAATGCCATAAGAGTTTCTCTTCTCAAAACCCTCATGCTAAAAATAAATATTACACTCTTGAGCAAGATCATGTTAATGTTGAATCTTTGTCCCGTGATGGTCCCCTTCCATCTTATACTTCCTCCACTATTCATACATCCCCTAAAGATTTTGAGTCTCTCAAATCTTCTACCAATCTTTCATCCAAAAAAGATCCTAATGCTTTTCATCCGGTTCCCTATAGTTATCCTCAAAGGCTACCTCTTAAAGAAACTCAAGCTAACCTTCACTTGGATGAAAATACTTTTCATAATGCTAAACCTAAAGAGCCTAAGCCTTCATGTGCTATAATGCCTCCTTTAGCTAGTCCTTCATCATCTATTCCAAAGTCTTCCATACAATTCCAACATGCTTCCTTCTCCTTAGGAGTGGTTTCATGTCAAGAGAACTCTAAAAATGATAAAGAAAAGAATACAAAGAACTTGATCAAGATCAAGAACCCTCTATGTCATCTAATTATATTCACAATGTCTCCAATCCATTTCATGGTTCTTTTGATCCTCTCTACCCTTCCTCATTCATTCCATCATGTCTTATGTCTTCTCCTAAGCAAGATCAAGCTACTACTTACATCTCTAAGCTTATTGACAATCAAAATGACCTTAATACAATTGTGCCTTCCAAAGATGATACTTCCATTAAGGTTATTAAAAATGGTGTTGTTAGTTCTAATGTTGAGCCTATTGAAAATCAAGAGAAAATCTTTACACTTATGTTATCCAAAGATCCTTGTCAAGATCAAAGTCTTCCATCTTCTTGTTCTAACACTCCAAGTTCCCTTCCACTTTCTACTCTTCTTGAGTCTTCTCAAGCTACAAGTACTCCTATCAAAGAAGTTGCTCCTATTCAATATGTTCATGATCCTATTGAAAATCTTGATGCTCACTCTAAAGATGCTGATGTCCTTGATTGTCATATAAATGTTGACAAACTTATTGATTACCCTTTTGCATCTTCCAAATCTATCCTCTGACCTCCCCCACTAATACTAAATGCTTCACATCTTCCTTCCATCTTGGGTCCTTATGTCCCTTCATTTCCCCCTCCTTACTCTCCTAAATCATCATCTATCTTGGGTCCTTATGTCCCTCCCTCTCCTATCTTTCCTCAAGATCAACATAGATGCATAGCCCTAAATCCTTTCTATTAACCCACTCACCTAAATCATTCATATCATCCTTCTTCTTCCAAAAGTCCTAAATATTTTGGAAGTAACCTAAATGTTCAATACAAGGAAAAAAAGAAATTCAAGAATACATATAAAAAAGAAGACCACCATGTCTCCTCTAATCTACATGGGGGCATAAAGTCAAAAGAGATATCTAAGAAAAAAAACATAAGACAAGTATGGGTTCCAAAATCCATCATTGAAGATATTATCTCTACATCATCAAAAAGAAATGAAAAGAGGCCTATGGTTATACTGATTCCAAATTCTCTCTTGAGAAAGTCTAATGTTGAACAACAATTGAAGTTGACATTCAAGCTTCCAAAGAATTCCACTTCATCTTCTTCCAAAAGCATTCTGCCATTCCATGCGCCTAAACCACAACCTCTTCTATCCACTTGCCAAATTCCTCCACATATTCATTCATTCACATTTTCTGCATCCTCTCACTACCCTTCAAGGTGTGTGTTGATGTTGATCTTTCCTTCATTTCCATCTTCCAATTTCACTTGCTTTGCATAAAGCCGTATCCTCCATTTTTTGTCTTCCATCTTCCTTTCCCTATCAACATCTTTGAGCATATGATTTCAAATCCTTTATATTTCATGGTTTAAAATTTCAAGGAGAATTGCCTAAAAAGCTTGACTTTTTCCAAAAAAAAATTCAAAACAATTGAAAAAAATTTTTTTTTTGAAAATGTACCTTGTTGAAAACTTGGTAATTAGGCAGCTTGGTAGCAAAAGTAAAGAGAAATCAATTCATTCTATGGTGAAAACCACTCCCTTGTGGTGCCTTGGATAAGTACCATGATGAAAACTTGACAATCAGGCATCATGTGTAGTTCTTCTACATCTTTCATTCATTCCATCTTCTCTCTTTGATCTTGACAATGTTGACCTATAGAAAAACATTTGGCTATCTTGTGAGCTATCTTATGATGATCTTTTTTTATTCTTTTCATGTTTATCCTTCATATCTATTTTCCTCCATTCATTCTAGTCTTTCTCTATCCTTTTCCCATTTATCCATTTGGCTCTGATCTAATAAAAAAGAGTAAAATATGATGCTATGAAACCTCTTGATATGTATACTCCTCTAGATTGCATCTTTTCCACTTTTAAATTATGCTTTCATAAATTATCCTATTTTGGCCTTTCATTTATTGTCCAATTGTGCTTTACATGAAAATTTTTCCCTAGCTTGGGTACTTTTGAGGAGTTTTTCCTTGAGGATTTCTTCCCTTTATTCTCCTTCATTCTCGTGTCTTTCATTTCTTCCACCACCTTGCTAATCACTCATCTTCCACCTTGTTAGATATCGAGACAGCATGATGTGATCTTGCTTGAGAGTTTGATGCTTGTTCTATCTAGAGGCATCTTTGTACATATTTATTGATCCTAAAAAAATCCAAAAGAATTGATATATTTCAAAAAAATACAAAAAAAATCATATATTTCAAAAATCCTAAAAAAATGATATAATGTGAAAATTCTAAAAATTGGAAAATGTCCTAAAAAAATGATCATCTTAGTAATAAGTTCTTTGATGTATCTCAAAAAAAATTATATATTCCAAAAATCCAAAAAAAATTAAAAAATTAAAAGAAAGAAAAAAAAGTGCCTTGGTGAAAACATAGAAATAGGTGCCTTGGTAGCAAAAATTTAAAAAAATATAGAAAGTCCTGAAAATTAAAAAATTAAAAATTAAATAAAATCTAAGAGGTGAAAACCTAGAAATGGGTGCTACTTGAGGCCTTTGCACCCCTGTTTCTTCGTGTGTGTCCTCGAAACTTAGCCTTTCTGCACCATACCTTGTCCTTGTTGCCTTGGTCTGCAATTGGTCTTTGTCTAGGGGGCATAACTATGTTCACTTTGGTCTCCTTTTTGCATTAGTATTTTAGACACCTCACAAATGGTATTTTTCAACACTACCCCAATTGTATTTTTTTAATACAGCTGTGGACATTGAGTGTTTTTCAACACTTATTGGTTTGGTCTTAGCCAGTTTTGTCATGTGATCTTCCCTTCTTGCAAGCATTTCATCCTTATCCTCAAAACTCAATATCAGTTAACACACTTCAATTTTTAAACAAAAACACTTAATGCTTGACTTATTTCATGATCTTTTCTTTGTGTGTTGACTATTATTGATTTTTGTTGAGTGTCCTTGTCTAATAAGTCTCTCCGCGATGCATAGCTAGAGGACTTGGGGCATGGGGCATGTTTTTATTTGTTTTTTGCTTGTGGGTGTGGTCCTAAACTCTAGAGTGTTTCTTTTTGTCCCCTTGAAACACTTAGGAGATTTGAGGCATCATCCTTGACTATTTTTGCACAACCATTCTTCTGGTCATCTTGACATCTATGCCTTGATGTGAGCATAGTTTTGCTACATTAAATTGGATAAGCTAACATTGAATTCATCTTGATCTTTATGTCTTTTATGCTTATGTTAGAATCTTTCTACATTCCAATCTAATATAAATCACATTGATATCTTCATAGTTACATTTGTAACTAGTGATGATTGGGTGATTTTTTGATGTCTGTTAATAATGGCCCAATGATGAAAAAAAGTTCTTTACATTCTCTAATGAATGATGAACATAAAAATCCTATATTATAGTTGCCCTTTTGCATGTACACCATTTCATTTTCATATAGGTTGCATTATTAGACTCCATGTTAGTTTGTATTTTTAGGCTGCATTATGAGTTTGAGAGGGTTTTCCTTCATATTTCTTGTGGACTTTCAATCAACTATGGTCACATTTTGATCTTCATTTTCTTATCTTATTTTTTGATCTCAATTAAAATTTATATCTTAAATAGTTCATTGATTTTGGAGCATTCTCTTTCTTATGGAACATTTTATATTCTTCTTTCTATTTCTTTCCATATCCTCCTAACTTCTATCATCCATTTATTTTTACCCCACTTCTTTTCTTCTAAATCACCTTTGGGGCATAATATTTCATGCTTTTTGATCTACCTTGGTTCTTTGATTCTTATATCTTTCATCTTACATCAAGAACCTTATCTTTTGTTTGATTTGATCAATTTATCAATTTGTTATTTCTCCCCTATCTCATTTCGATTTTGATCACGAGGGGGCAATACTTATCAACTTCAATCCTTGATTCAATTTTATCAATTTTATCCTTGGCTTGTTTAAGTCAAAATTTATTTTTATTCTTTGTCTTGATGTGTTCTCGAATTGACCACACATATGGGTTGTTTTGTGATCTCAAATTGATCTCACACTTCAATTTCTTTCTTTGAGTACATGTGCTCCCAAATCGATCACACATTAGTCAAAGAGGGGCAAATGTACGCACCCTAAAATGGTCACCAAGACTATGGGTCCTCATTATTTAATTTATCAATTTCTTGAATCAATATTTTGCAATATTTTATTGAATCAATTCAAATCAATTTCTTTGATCAAATTCGATTATTTCAATATTTTTTAAGGTTGATCATTTTATCCTAAGTCTTATTTAATTAAAAGAAAACCTCTCTTTTAATTAAATCATTCATTCACATTTAATTAATTAAGAGAAAAACCCCTCTTTTAATTTAATTAAATATTTCCTGTTTAATTAAAAGAATTTTCTCCCTTTTAATTAAATTCTCACTTAAATATCTCTTTGTGATGGAAAAGGAAATAAAATAAATAAAAATTAAACCCACTTGAAAAAAGAAAGAAAATAAATAAATAAATAAATCTGTTTTCAAATTTTCTCTATACTTAAATGCACATATCTCTAAGTGGGACTTATCTTTATCCTCTTTCCACTTTCTTCTCAACCACTCCTCTTTTCTGATTGGTGGAATTTTGTCTCACATGGGTCAAACTCTATTATCCCATATTGGTTGTGAGAAGCTTCTCACCTCCATATTTTCCTTTATAAGGGAGAGCCCTCTCCTCATTTTAGATAACCACAAATCACCCATGATTATACATCCACAATTCATCAGCAATACATCCATAATTCATCAACAATTATGCTATTGTTGTGCTGGAAGATTGGATAGTGATTTTTGAAGAATTAGTTTGAATACTAAAGCTTGTTGTGGAGAAATTCTATCTTCTTGTCTTCTTCTCTTATGCATCCGTGGCTTCCATCATGAGGTTTCACCCTTGCATTTTCATATTATCTTAGAATCATATTTATTTTCATAGATTAGTATTGCACTTGTTATTACATTCCCCTTCTTGCATTGTTATCATATAGATTAGTTTTCATTTTAATTTGCATGTATATTTTTGGATTCTTGAATCTCTTGTTTCATGGTGTACTTGCATGGGCACAAACTAGGTCAAGTTGAGGACCTCCATTGTAAACCCTTGCTCTCCATGAATAGAGAGCTATGAGTCACCATTCGAGATCTCATTTTTGAGTAATCTTGGATATAATGACTCATAGAAGTGTGCCCACATTTTAGGAATACAGTAATCACTAGATCGCATAATATTGGACTTGGTATTTGGTGGATGTAGCCTAGGGTTTTGGTGAACCATGTTAAATCTTGGTGTCTTGTGTTCTTTTCTGTATGATCTATTATTTTTTGATACTGGTTATATTTGCATGTAATTATTGTTTCTGTCTATGGTTTAATCCTAACAGCTAAATCCTGAAGAGATATGAATCGCTAAATCCTCTAAAGTTAAAGAACATAACATGATAAATCATAAAGAGATACACATTTTTCAAATTTTCAATATGCTAAATCTTCCAAAGGTAATGCACATAATTTTCTAAATCTTGAGAATACATCCATTTCATATTCATAGTGATACAAGAAGATGGATATATGGATATTCTAGAAGTGTTAGAGGATACATTACAATTGCAAGCATAGTTTGTTGGGTGAACTATCAAGTCTGGCTACCTGTTGGGCTCTCTCTCTCCCTTTGTGATTCATGGTAAGGTGAGCATTTTCTTGGGTGAGGCAATCACTTCTTCTTGTTTTGTCTTTTCATTTTCATGTTAGTAGTACTAAATCATGAAGCTATGTTATTTATAGTGTTTCTCTTTTCATTCTTATGTAATCATTTATGTTTTTGTGACAGCTTTGTAAATATGATATTAGTATGAGAAATATTTCTTAGCGAGGTTTCTTGTGTTAGTTTATTTGGGTTTGTTTATTACTATCCCTTCTTTTGTGTTGCTTTTGTTTTTGTTTTTGTTTTTGCACCCTTGTGTGTGTATGTTGAGTTAGAATTCTTAGCTTGGAGGCTTGTGTTCTTAGTTAACTGTTATTTTATCTCGTGGAAAAACTATTGGGATCTCTTCTTTCTTCTATTTTACCAAGAGTTTGCATTGAGTTTATAATTTTGCTAAAGTGGGGGCTAAATGTATCGTCTTAAAATGGAAGCACTTCCATGTTAAGAGTGTTTAGCCCTTCGAGTTCATAGTTTGGGGTCATGTTAATTGCCTTGAAAGGGTTTTTGCATGGATCTCATAGTTTCCCCCTATTTTCCTTCTTTCTCTCCATTTCCAACCTATTTCTGACAACTTTCTCTATGAAATTGAGGACTTTGACTTTTTGGGTCAAGGATGACCTTTTAGGTTAAGGTTGACCTTGAACTTGACCTAGGTCACGCATGATCTTGACTCTGACCAAGGTTAGGGTCAACCTCATCCTTGACCCTAGGTCCAATTTTCAATTTTAGGAGGTTTCAAGTTATCGAGCTTTGGAAACTTTTATTTTCCCTCCTTTGGGTCAGCTATTTTAGGTTTTGGAATGGTAGATTCATAAATTACATTTAATCTAGATCCATTTCTAGTGGTTAAGGTTAATTGGAGTTTAATTACCCCATGTCAACCTTCTCTAGGATTTTTTTTCCTAGATCTCTATTTAAGGAATCCTTCTTCCCTCATTTTGACATCCATGATTCATAAGCACATCCATGATCTATGAGAGATTACCTACTTTTCATAAGGAGATATTATCAAGCATTCTATAATTCAAGAATTCAATTTTTCCATTAAAGATCAATAATTGAATCATTCAATCCTTTGAAGTGATTTGGTTCAAGTATTCAAGATTCATCATTCAAACCCTCGATATAGCCATCATGGTGGTGTGATCTTCCTTCAAGATCCTTTGTTCATTTTCAAGATCTATTCATTCTTCTATCAAGGTGGATTCTAAGCATACAATCATGGAGGTTTTGATTTACATTTGTTAATGTTATGTTCAAGTTTTCATATCAATATACTTGTTTACATTTTAAATATAATTGCATATCTATTGAATATCATAGCTTCATTGTTAGATTTACTTCTACTACTTACTAGCATTTCTTATTTCAATACCATTATTAAGGTTGATTCCAAACTAGGGTTTGACCAAGGTAAATCCCTCATCTAAACAAAAAAAAACCCAATTTTCTTGTGGATACAAGTGTAGAACAACAAATTGAAGGGCATATTTAGATACCCTTTTCGTCCAACTTGCGAGATCTCTGAACAAAAATTTTGTTAGAGAAGTGCAAGTCAAGGTTGACTTTCAGGGTACAATTGTCCCCCAAGGTAAGATTATGCCTACTATCAAGCTTAGGGTTGACCTCCCTTAAAAATTAAAATTATTTTCTAGGTTTTCTCCATATCAACATTTCTAGTCCAAAACAGGTTCCAAAGATCCCTAAAACTAGACACAAACACTAGAAATCAGTATTATCCAAAATTATTGTACTTCAAGGTTTGTCTTTGTCTTTTATTGATCTCAAAATTTTAGAACATACTACTCAAATAGGAAGATTATAGGACCTCTTTTCTCTTTATTCTCCATTACACAATCCACTTATGCATTTATCACTTTCTTGTGCTTAATCAATTTGGATCATCCCTATTAGAAATTAGGGTTGAGGATAGGACCTATTTCCCCCATTCACATCCAAATAAAGAAAAAATGTATGTAAGGGATTGCATACTTAAATGTTATATCATACATCAGTTCCTAACAAGAAGAGTGATTAAAAGTCCATATCAACATGAATCAAGATGCATTAGGAAAAAATTGAGAGAATTATTGGGAAATGGAATAATTTACACTATCAAGTATTGAGCATCAGTAATATAGTCTATATTGATTGAGCATCACAATATAGATTGAGCACTTACATCGACTAAGTTGGTGTACTAGCTGAAAAATGGTATTGATTGAGCAAGGTCATAGCGACCAAGTATTTAAATAAAAAGAAGAGAAAAAACAACTTTAGAAGGTTGACAGAGCTATTATGCATCTATGAGAGAACAAAAGAATTTATTACAGGTCCCTAAATGGGAAATATTAAAGGTATATATCAAATTTTGGTACTAATATTCATTTTAGCAAGTGATTTTTAGTGCATAAGTGATTTGAGAGTGATTAAGGTGATTTGAGTGATATACCAAAAGAATCACATCATGCCATTGGAAAATTTGGAAGATCACAGTAAGTAAAGTTTTCAATATTGTGCTAAGTTATTTAAGATTTTTTTCAAAACTCTAGTTTAGAACTTTTGCATCTATTTTTGCTAGGAATTGTGAGGAATGACTAGTGTCATCCACCAAAGTTCAAGGAATATTTGAACATTGCATTGACTAGTGATGAATTTGGTGCACTGTCATCAATTCCACCAAGGGTATTAATGGTTGATGATCTATAATCATGTTATATGTGTAAGGGGAAAAAATTAGGGATTGTGAACTTCATATAGATTATAATAAATTGTGTGAAAATAGAGTATTAAGAGATGAACATAAGATTATTTTGAAAAAAGGGTTGGCCCGTGCCCTAGCTTTTCCAAGCATTTTGAAGGTCAAATGGATAAATATTGTGTTGAGATAAGTTCATGATATGAAGACCTATAAATATTAACAAGGCAATGATTCAATGGTTTTCTAGCTTTTCTACCTTGGATAGACCAAAGATGATGAGAAGTGCC
Organism: Cupressus sempervirens; assembly: GCA_028749045.1. Classification (NCBI taxonomy): domain Eukaryota; kingdom Viridiplantae; phylum Streptophyta; class Pinopsida; order Cupressales; family Cupressaceae; genus Cupressus; species Cupressus sempervirens. The sequence continues at coordinate 211,001,551 of CM053786.1, read as the reverse complement.
ACAAGGGATTTTGTTGAACAACAAATGAAGGAAAAATTGAATGGTTGTGGTATGTCAATTGATGGGATTCATGACCTAGTCATTGAATTTGCAGTATGTGTGATTGCAAACAAGCTCTATTAGTTGAGTTGATTAAATAGTGTACCTTGCATTGCAGTGGACCTTAGATACAATTTTTTTAACAAGGATCTGTTGGCCTAAAATTCTGTATAATAGGCTTCGTCTTGCCCAGATAAAATTTTAGGTTTTGATCCTTTAGATGGTGATTAGGTTTCCAACTAATTGCGTATTTTTATTGGGCTAGTCCTTTCTTCCCTTTAAAATTTTCCTTAGCACAAGATTTATTTTTTTTTTAAAAAGGGAGGGAAGGAAGATTAAGCAAATGATTTCATTCACCTATGTTACCGCACCGTCAGATTTCTTTTAAATCTACGGTTGTCGCTAGCTCTCCATGAGGAGATGCGAGAGAATTAAGTATAGCGAGTTGGTGACGTTATGACACGTGTATGTGGTCATCAAGAGTAATAAAGATGTCATCCAAATTACTCCATCAGGTTGCTAAGTCGCTATTAGAATATACAAGCAAGTTGTCGGTAGGGACATAGCGAGGACGAAATCAGTGCTAAAGGCGGTTGTTTTTCATGACCAGAAATGATCAGAAAATTTCTTTACAGACTGTGCTACTTTTTTCGGTGCCTTTTTTCCAGTGTTTCATTGCATCGCTAGCCGGATATTGTTATGTTTTTCTGGTAGCGACATAATGACTGACCCAACGGTCAAAAAAACATGACAGAACCTGAGATAAAGTATGATTAAAATATTTATGTGCATGCTAGCGCATTCCACCAGCTTAGCAATAGATGTACCATGGACCCACTTCCCAGGAATATAAAACAAGATTTTTTGACCGTAAGATTGGGCCAAGATCGAGGGTTGTCATTAGCTCGCTATGAAGAAATGCTCAGAAGTTAAGCATAGCCAGTTAGTGATGTGATGGCCCACCATTGATTCTTTGAAAAGTCATTTCAAATGTATCCCACATGATTAATATAAGATCAAAGGCTATTGCTAGCTCGCCATGGGAAGATGCTTGAGAGATAAGCATAGTGAGTTAGCGATGTGATGACACGTGTACGTGGTCATCCATGAGCCCAGTCTAAAGCACCAGCATTGAAGGAAAGGTGCAGGTGGAGCTATCCCATTTGTTTGATTGCAAATATGTTAAGTAAGGAAATGAGCCAGCTTAGTTGTCATTACCAGATCGCAAGTTGTTCTAAGAATTGACGACACTTTTTTTTTTTTTTTTTAAAGGAGAAGGGTGGTAACATTCTATCCTGCACATTTATGATGAACGAAGATTTTGTGTCTAAGAAAAAGGCAGAGTATAATATCTAAGATTTTATTTTATTATTAACTATAGTCCACTCCAGCAAAGATTTTATTTTCTTTGAGTATAGGCACTTGTTGATCATGTCGTGATTAAGCATTGGTGAAGACACAAAGATAGTTTCATATCTATTTGAAAGCATTTGTAGAAGTTCAAAAGAGGATAACTTTGGCGAAATCAATTAAGTATTTGATCATAACTTCTATAATATTCGAATTATTACAATCAAGATGCCTCCTAAGAAATCATTCTTTGGGCAAGTTAATTATATGAATAGGAATGTCCATGATGATTTCTTAGAGTTACTCCCAGGATCCACTACAGAGTCTGCACAAGTCAAAAGATTAATTTCATTGAATCTTAGGTTTAAAATTTCCAATGGCTTGTATGACAAGGGGAATTGGGTAAGGGATGCAGTAACCAATCAAACTGGCCTTATTTTGTTTAAAGAATGGTTTTCAGAGATGAATCTATTTGCCCCTCATGCTAATATATGGAATTTTGACTTGGGAAAGTTAGTAGTTCCTAGTGTTTTCATTGACTACGACTTGCTACAAGATATTGCCAAAAACCATGACCAAGCCATTAGGGTTGTGAGAAGAAGTGATGGTATGCCTCTAGTATCAATTAACCCTGAAGAAATTAGAAAGGTTTTTCACTTAGAACCATTATCAGATTTCCATGTACCAATCAATTTGTTGGAATTGGAAAAGGAATAGAAAGCGAAAAAGGATATAATTAGGGGAGGTGTATTGAGGGAACACATTGGTACCATAGGAACTCTACCAGTAATAACTGCCGCCTCTAAAGAACCTTTTAAGAAGAGCCTTTTCACTTCCCGAGCTGTAGAGATATACAAGACCCTGTGCCGTGTTCTTGGTGAAGATGAGCAAGATTTCATGCCCATTGACCTCATGTATATGATGATTCAAATTGCCTCTTTTGGTGTAGATGTCATTTTTTATTTTGCTTCCTTTCTAGCTGAAGAAATTCACATTGGCTTGGTTGGAATTGTGAGAGGTAAGGTGGAGAAAGCTTTTGGCCACTATTCCTTATTAATGCACATGTTCTTGTTCAAGGGGGTAACATATTTTGGTAATGAGATTAAATTAAACAGAGAAGAAAATGGGGAAACATTGCCGGTCCAGTTTGTGAGTGCAGATATGACTTGGGATGCAAATAAAGCCAGTTTTGTCAGATTTGATAGATATTTTGCCTCTAAATTGAGATGTATATTTTTGAGTGATAATCCTAGGATCCCTAAAGTATTAATCAATCTCATAAGACCTATGGATAGCCCCCATAATTTGAAAGTTTCACACAATTGGGGAGATATTATTCCATACCCTATTTCCACAGTTTTCAAAATTTATGGTTTTAAAGGGAGCCCTCATGTCCTAGCTTACCAAGTACCCCTAAAGATAGGGATGGAAGAAGTCTTATGGAAACTAGGAGGAGTAGAGGAAATGTTCTTGTCCAAGAGGCAACTAGGGTCATTTTTCCCTACTTGCACAGTGGCCCATCAGTTTGTGATTACTAAAGGAGGATGGCTCTTTTTGTAAAAAAATTTGGATTAGTATATGATGGCTGTCTCCCACCCTATTTTTGTGATTCTAAGGGATTTTTCAATCATACTCTAAGGCATAGGATCGAGCTAGGAACAGTAAAGCATGATTCATATTACCCAGAAGACATTATAAGAAATGAATTTTCTTTACAAGAATAGGAAACTAAAAAAGAAAAATGGAGAGTATACTCCCGAGTCCTAGAATTTATTCATTTTTTTGATCAAAATTATAGTCCTTTAGACAATGCTAATACAGAGGCTGACATAATAAATAAGCTCATAAATAACTTCTCTACAATAATGGAAACCATGAATGAGAAGAAACAATTCTTTATTAATTCTTCTCTTGATAAGGCCAGAGAAGTCATGAAGAGGTTAGCCTTCACTCCTAATATAGGGGTTGGTCAAATAATTGTATAGAAAAAACCTGGTTACACTATAATTCAGAATAAAAAGTTTGCTGTAGATAAGGGAAAACAAATAATGGGATGCACTAGTATAGTTTTAGAGGAGAGACCTGATGAGCCTAGCCTAAAGAGGTAGAGGATAATAAGAAAAGGGAGACCTCAAGCTGAGGAATATTCACCCAACGAATCTCCTTTGAGAATTAAAGAAGACTAGCTCACAGGTGAGCAAGTTGAAGAGATTGGATCATAAGGAGGTGTTTTTATTACCCAAGCAGAATTGGATGAAGGTAATCCTCACGAGCCTCCCCTCCCAAGTTTGGATTTGACAAGAGCTGATTATAGAGGCAGGGAATTGGACCCTATATTAGAACAAGCAAGTCATCAATTTTTTACTGATGACAATTTTGTAAAATCAAGAGCTTTTTAGCAATTTGCATGGACAACAAACATGAACATCTTTGAGGAGGGATGCAAAAGGATGAAGACAGAGCATCTAGAAATGGATGAAGCTTCCATATAGAACCAGATAAAAGAAGAAATGATGAAGGAATTCCAGAACATTACTCCTAAAGAAGGAAGGAAAATGGTAAAGACCTTTAACATACTATTGTTGCCAAATTGGGATATTGCAGATGCTTTAATTTTAAATTCTATTTCAAGAAAATTGGAATTGCAAGACCCAAATAAAAAGTATTTACAAGGAACTAAATTCATTGTGGATCAAGCTGGTTTGCTCAGTTGGTCATTGAAAAAAGGATCTAGAGCCACATCATCGCAACTAGATGAGTCTGGGTTGATGGGCATCATACTTGTAAGAAGGGTTGCTGACACATCCCATGTACAGGTAGCCTATTGGAATATGGAGTCGTCCCATTTTCTTTTGGCCACTACTAAGAAAGAGGAACATGTTATATTTGAGTTACAAAGCAAGTATGAGACAGCGGTGGAGGCATACAGAAAAGAGATAAAGAGGAGGATTGAGCTTGAAAACAAGCTATTGGAACAATCCACCAGGCCTACAATAACCTATCCTCATCCCCTAGTAGAACCTTTCAAGTCTACCCCCCTCATTGAAATGCCAGATACACCCCAAGGACCATGATATTATACTGCTGAGGAATTTGAAGAAAAAAAAGCTAAACTATGGGCCTTAAATATAGAGTTGGAGTCTAAATATGAAGATAAACTCAGAAAAGCTCTTACATATCTGGGAGACAGAGTTGAATGGCCATTAATCCATCAGCAATTGGTCAGGGTGATGAACATCTGGGAGGAATTAAAGGGAAATGATGAGGCTCTGAAGCCTATTGTGGACAACTGGGTAAGAAGAGAAAAGGAAGTAACCTTTTTGTGTTTATCTATTATAGATAATTCCCATTATCAGATTGAAAAAATCTTTGATATGGTTTCTGACCTTGCTAACTTTGATAATAAGAGGACACATTTACAGAAAATAGCAATAAATCATTTAGACAAATATAGGAGTCAAAATTTCAAATTATTTCCTCATGCCCTGGATAAGAAATATAATTTGAAAAGCAAAGAGGAATGGACAAAAGAACTTGATGATGCATTCTGTTTAAGAATGAATCGAGTAATAAATGAAACCAGGCATGCATGGTGGGCCACCACAATAGAGGAGATGGTGAAAGCCAAAATATTCTTTGATTCTTTAAAACAGGATTTCATTGATATTAATAATATGGCTGATTATGTAATAAAAAAATAGAAGGACATTTTGCATTTCAGCTGACCAAATGATGCATTATTTGATAGATGGATGGTAGAAATGGCTTCTAGTGAATAGTTGGATGCAGATGACACTGACAATGATAATGTGCAGGATGAGGGATTAAAAACCACTGATCATATCATTTTTGAAAACCAATCAGAAGAAGAAGACAAGAGAAACCAGTCACCTTTAGTTACAAAGTCGGGACCACAGGATGCTGATATGGCTAGAGAAGAAGATAGGATAGAAGTTGTTCCTACCACCCGAGATAAAGATGAGGAAAGCCTACTGGTGGAAGTTAATATGCCATCATCAGAACAAGTTTCATCATTGGCTAATTTGGCACTTACTTATACAGAGAAAAGAGATCAATAACCAATCAGCAACACAAAATTGTATAACAAAAGATGATTCACTTAAAAGAATGTTTTGATCCAGGACATCTTCTATTACCCACATTTTGTCTTTCTGTGACAGGTGTATGTAAATATTCTTTTGTAAAGGAAACTTGTCTTTTCTTTTAGCCTGAAGCTTGTTGCATCTATCACTATTTAAGTGAGATCCCAAGTCTAAAGAATGGTCTGAATTCTATTTTTCTAAAGTGATATACTTAGTCTGTCTTTGGTCCAAATTTTGAAAGCAAGTTTAAGATGTATTTTCTCTGTCAATTATCTGAGAATACATGAATATAGAATGAGTTGTGCTTCTTTCTAAAGGTCATTCTAAGTCTATTGTAAATGATATACCATTTTCAAAGAAGATGAATACAAATTATGAACTGTCCCCATATTATTCTTTCTGAATCTTGTCTCCTTTCAATTACTTGCTTGTCTTGATATTGTATAAGTAAAGGCTTGTGCAATTGAGTGCAATCTAGTTAGGTTGTATATCTATTTATCACTACTATTAATTGAATGAATTAAATTGAAGCTTCGATGAATGCGATAAGGTTTATTTAGTAGTGGAAAGGATTTTGAATGACGAATTCAGATAAGAATTACTGATAGAATTTGTTGTAAGGCAACAAACTAGATCTGAGAACTTGCTATAGACTCTGAACCCCAATGGATTAGGCACTGATCAAATTGATTCAGCTGAAGGAGAGATATATCATAAATGGTAATCAAAATGAAGCATTAAATCAAACTTTAGTTTTATTTCCTATAGATCTTCAAAGTTGGCTAGCACTTGTCTGCATGGAATGTTTTAGCTTCAGTTAGCCACTATTGTTAAAAACATCTGCAAATCTATAGAAGAATTCTTGGCCATATCTATTTTATGGGATGTGTTTACCAAGTTAGTATGAATTATGTATATGTTTGAGGATCTTGAAATGAGAATCAGAATGAAACTAAGAATAATCCTCATACAGTTGTTCCAATTTTGAATCATCCCTTGGTATACCCACCCTAGTTTTGCAGAGCCAAAAGAGTAGAAAACCATCTGTGGTTTTGTTGAAGTTGGGTCTAAATACCTTACATATGAAATTGTTAATAAGAATAGGCTAGTCTTTAGATTGTGTATGTACTGTCATTCTGGTATTAAGCATTTTTTTGCTTAGTAGTTTTAGTACATTTTAAAACACCAACAAAATGGAAACTCTGCTGGGGAGTTGTTCAACACATCTGTGAAAAGTACTACAATTTCTTTGGCCCTATTTTGTACATGTGTGTCATGTGATCTATGTTTTTCTTGTGGTTATAAGGGAATCTTTTAGTGTCAAACCTTGACAATTTAAAGAAGATAGAGCCCAAGTACCATTGCTACACACTCACGTATCCAGCCTATCCAAGTGTCTTATCTAACAAGCAAGAGTTGCAGTCTTACGACATTAGTGATTGGTCTGTCTGTGCTAGATATTTTTGTTCCTACTTGTGTATTGTTTTCCTTTAGTTAGAAAAAGTGTAATTATATATTTTCTTGAAATAGGGTGGCGACTCAGTCAAGGTTTTGAAGCTAGTGCTTATTGTAACAAAAGGTGAATATGGCTAACAAGATAAAAAACACAAGAGCTTACATGAGAGCCAATCCTGATGTAACAATGTATACTCATTTACCCCAAGGTGGTAGGAAGAACCAAAACAAGAAAAATAGATCCAAATCCCACTTGGAAACCTAGAGGTAATGCATCTGTCAATTCCCATTATCAACCAATAATAGGAAGAGTCTTCTTCACTTAGCTCTGAATCCAAAACTACAAGGCTCTTAGGAGGCATTTTCAGTACCCCATTACCAGATGAGAGAGTCTTTCAGGATAAAGATGTATCCAGTATAGGAATTGCTTCATTAAGACCAGATCCTGTAGCAGATATGAACTATAGGCTAGGATTTAGGAGTTCATCTGATAATCCTTTTAATCCCAGAACAACCCCATATATAGAACCAAATCTTATAGATCTAGATGACTTTGGTGATTCAGAGGCAACCTCAACAGATCCTAAAGAAGTGCACTCTAAAATAGAATTTTTGAAGAAATAGATTGCTAATGAAGAAGCTAAACACATTCATCTTGGAAAAGAGAAGGAGCAAGCCACGTTGGATGCCATAATAGAAATGGATGCTTTACTAAGAGGAATGGCTGCTTTGAAAGAGCAAAATAAAAAGTTAGAAGAGAATACCACAACTCTCCATAAGGATATTTTTGGAGATGTTGATAATCTGAGAGCTAAAGTTCAAGCACAAGAGAAATGCCTAAATCAAAGGCAAGAACCAGTTATTACTCAAGTCCAAGCCTATAAAACTATTCAAGTGGATCATATAGAGCCCACTGCAAAAGCTCCAGATAAAGGGAAAGGCAAAGCTATAGGAATCCAAATAAATGAGCCTCAAGCTATACCAAGCAAACCTATACAACCCTCCATGTCAAAATTAGATCTAGATCTTGAGAAGGCTCAAAAAGAGAGGGAAGATCTTTCAAAAGAACTTAAGAAGGTTGAGAATGAACCTCAAGCTACAGAAACTAGAAGAAAAATCCAATTCATAAAGTCTAATTTTGCATTGGCTTCATGGCCCAATTTGTCTATCCCACCTACAAATCCTGCACCAGTTAGTGGTCCAATAATCTCAACTCAGAGAGTACCCCAATCTGCTCATATCTCATCCTCCACTATTCACACCCAAGTCCCATTTGTCCCACCTCAGCAATCCCAAGCTACTCCTTTGAGTCAAGCTAATATAGCTAGCACCTCAAATGTTACTGGTTTCCAGAGGAAACCTGTATACTTGGAAAAGAATGGACAAATATCATTTGCTAGTATTCTTGGTGCTCCACATCCCATATCGTTTGATTTAAGAGATAAAGTGGTAAAGTTCTCTGGGAATAATGATGTTACTGGTGAAGAAAATTTGAGAATTTTCATTGATATATTGAATGATTATGAAGTTGAACATGAATATATGGTAATGAAATTGTTTGTGCATTCACTAACAAAGGATGCAAGGGATTAGTTTAGGAGGTTGCTTGATGACAGTATTACCTCATGGAGTGATTTGGAGAAATTGTTCAAGGAGCAATATGGAGACAACACTAATGCAGGATTCTTGTTGAATGAGTTCAAAAATATCAAGAAGAATCCAAATGAGTCCACATTTGGTTTTAATTTAAGATTCCGAAAAGGTATGTATAGAATTTTTCAAGTTATGAGGTTAAATGAATGTGTCTATCTCACAACATATTTCAATGCTTTTGATAGAAAAATGGCTTATCAATTAAGGGATAAGGATCCTAAAACTTTAACAGATGCCTATAAAATTGTAGTAAATATAGAGAATAATAGGAAGGCATATGGCAAACTAGGTAGGAGGGATGATCCTAAGCTTTTTAATCCTAAGAACAATAATAAAAGGGAGGGTGACATAACTTCTATAGGAAAGAAGCCCGAAGAACCTACTATAGGCCAGGTTTTAGAAATGCTCAAGAAGATGAATACCACTAATTTCAATAAGCCAAATGTTGTTGAAAGACCCCCTATGAATAACAAAAATTTCAATAGGTAGCTTAGAATGCAAAATTACCCTTACACCACTTAGTGGAAAGATGGTAAACCAGTTCCCAACCAGACCCACAATGTGAAGGATAAGGGTACTCCAGATCCCCTACAAAGGAACACTGTAAATATGAATGATGATGTACCATGGTGTAATATATGTCAATCACCTCATTCTATTGATTATTGTGTTGTTGCTCAGTCATTTACCCAAGCTCAAGGAGTGCAACCTGAAGAAGAAACTGAAGACAAAACCCATGATGACATAAGTTGCAACATGGTAAGCATATGTGATGACTTGATAGATTTTGATTCAGAAGATATCAAAAATGATATTACTAGCCAGAGAATTCCTTACCATTTACATCATCAGCAAGTACTTTTAGATGATGAAGGATATGGTACAGATGTAGTACATTTTCTAATGTAGGTCTCATGAGCTTAAGAATGCCCTCCAAGGAGGAAATTGATAGAATTACAGCAGAAATGATTTCACAAGTCATAGTAATTATAATTTGAGAAATAGAGTAATAAATAATGATGTAGGAAGGCCATCTAGTGTATTCATCAAAGACATCACTCATCAGATGAATGATCAAAACAAGAAAGTCAATGTAGATGTGCCTAAGATCAAGGAAAACAAGGGTAAGAAATGGGAACCAAAGAAGAAATTTTCAATTTCAAAGAAGTGAAGCAACAAAACCAATTATGAAACGAAAGAAATTAGAACCTGATGTTATCAAGCAAAATGTGGTGCCTACTGCTCAAAAGATTCTGACTCCAAGTACTATTATAAAACATATTGTTGTTGAACCTATTGATATGATATCCATGTTATCTCAAATTATTGTAAAAGTGCCCTTGTCAAAACCTTTTAGAATTGAAGAGCATAAGAATAAGGCTTTGTCATGGTTGGGTGGAATAGCAAACAATAATATTGTTGTAGATCAAACTGTGTCCCAACAAACCCCATTACTAATAGAGGATAGTGGTATCATATACCAGATTCCTCAAATATTTCTAGATGATTCCTCAGTGGATTCATCGAAGATATTGATCCTTTTTTCCTCAGTCTAATCATAAAACAGAAGACCTTAAAAAATTGCATGATGGACTTAGGAGCTTCCAACACAATAATGCCTTTCAAAGTAATGGAAGCCTTAGGTTTGAAGGTGGATAAGAAGTAGGGCAGATGTAGAGGGATGGATGCTAGGGTAGTCCCAGTCATAGGTACCATAAATGCCTTACCATTCAAACTGGCTGCATATCCTGAAGTAGAATTAACCATGTTTGTCCTTGTGGTAGATATACCTTCACACTATGGAATGTTACTCTCCAAAAAATGGAGTACTGCCATGGGGGGAAGCCTATAATGTGATCTCACTTATGCCACTTTTCATATAGGGGACAAAGCTATCAAGTTAAATAGGGAGCCAAGGGTTAACCACATTTTAGGAGAAGAAATTGACAAAGATACCACTTGTTTCCTAGATACTCGGATTAATGCTTTTAGGGCTGAATTAATTATTCAAGAAGTTCAAAACTTACCTGCTATCATTGAACATGAAGTTGAATGTTGCATGAATTCACCAAAATTATGGACAATGTTCTTTGATGGGGCCAGTTCTAAAGAGGGTGCAGGGGCAGGTGTAGTTTTTGTGTCCCCTAAAAATAACACTTTTAGGTATTCATTCACCTTGAAGTTTTCCTGTAGTAATAATATTGCAGAATATGAAGCATTGCTACTAGGACTCAAAGTTGCCATACATTATAGAATTAAGAAATTATGTGTCATAGGGGATTCTAAACTAATTATCTCTCAGATAAAAGGAACCTACTCATCCAAGAATAAGAGATTGAAACAATATAGAAATGCAGTCTAGGATCAGATAGAATTCTTTGATGCATTTAGGATCTCATGGAGAGATAGGACCCAAAATAAGATGGCTGATCTATTAGCAAATGTAGCAATCAAGCCAAAAGAGATATCATTTGTAGGAAGCTCCTAGATTGAGGTGCAAAATAGACCTTCCATACCTAACAACATTGCAATTTGGGAGGTCTTTGAAGATGACAAAGATATTACAATTTTTTTGTTAAATGAAGACAAGTACCACAGTCAGGAGATCGATTGCAGTGGACTGATTGAAACCATAAATAGGAAAGAAACCATTTTTGGTCAAGAGATAATGCAATTGAAAACAAATAAGATGCCGAAGGGGTTAGTAGTCTTGGAAAATATTTTTGATAACCAAGACAGAGTAAAATCAGGAGTAAATGACCCCAAACCTCAGGAGTTAGAAGAAATAAACTTGGGTACTAATGAAGTTCCTAAAAGGGTTTATATTGGCCAAAATCTGCCTATTAAAATCAGGAAAGCATTGATTGACCTACGTAGAAAATATAGACATGTTTTTTCTTGGTCATATGATGACCTTAAGGCTTATAGGGAGGATCTATTCCAGCATGTCATACCATTGAAGGAAAATGTAAAACCTTTCAGGCAAAAACAGAGACCAATCAATCCTACCCTTGTCCAGAAAATGCAAGAAGAACTGACAAAACTAAGAGATGGTGGAATAATCAAGCCAATCAGGCATTCCACTTGGGTTTCAAACTTGGTTCCTATTAGGAAGAAGAATGGAGATATTAGGCTATGTGTGGATTTTAGAAACTTAAATATTGCATCTCTAAAAGACAATTATGGCTTACCTAATATGGAAGCCATGTTGCAGCAAGTGACTGGCTCTAAATTAATGTCAATTATGGATGGGTTTTCTGGATATAATCAGCTTCTAGTAAAGGAAAGTGAATAGTTCAAGAAAGCCTTCACAATCCCATGGGGAACATATGTATATGTGAGGATGCCTTTTGGCCTGATTAATGCAGGAGCTACCTTCCAAAGAGCCATAGATGTAGCATTTCATGATTTCTTTAAACCCAAAGAAATGCATATTTGGGGTCACAGAGGGCAAACTATTAGGACATATAGTGTCTAAGGATGGGGTGAAAATAGACTCTAAGAGAGTAGCAGCTATTAACAAAGTCCCTAAGCCAAAAAATGTAAAAGGAATTCAATCCTTCTTTGGCCAAGTTAATTTCCTTAGGAGATTTGTTACAAATTTTGCTTAGATCAATAGAACTATCTCTAAGATGCTAACAAAGGGAGCCACTATAGATTAGAATGGTGAGCCTTCACAAGCATTCCAAGATATTAAAATTGCAATAAAAAATGCTCCAGTATTGAGAACCCCAGATTATTCAAAACCCATGCATATTTTTTATTTTGCATCCTTCCATATTGTGGCTGCAATCTTATTGCAAAAAAATCAAGAAGGATATGAGTAGCCTATTGCCTTCTTTAGTAAATCACTACAGCCTGCTGAACTTAAGTATGAAATAAATGAAAAGCAAGCATATGCTTTAGTAAAGGCTATAGAAGCTTTCAAATGTTACCTGATAGGTGTTACTATTATCTCTTTTGTACCTAGTGTTGCAGTCAAGGGTATATTTTCTCAATAGGAAGTATCAGGTAGGAAATGTAGATGGATCAATAGAATCCAGGAATTCAACATTGATATACAGATTAAAAAGTTAGTAAGGGGCCAAGGCTTGGCCAAGCTCATGGCTGAAGCTAATCTAGAGGCTAATCAGATAAATTTGGTAAATGACAATCTCAGAGCTGACTTGTGTGACATGGACCAGTGTGATTGGTACACCAATGTCATATATAACTTGCAACACATGGAAGCTCCTCCCCATTTGCCTAAAAATGAAAAGAGGAATACTAAATTGCAATCCATTAGGTATGTAATTGTCCAAAGCAACCTATGGTGGAGAAATTTTGAGGGAGTATTATTGAAATATGTTGATAAGGAAAAGGCAAAAGAGGTTTTGAAAGAAATTCATGCTGGAGTGTGTGGGGGGCACTATATGGCCAAAATTACTGCACATAAGATAATGAGGGTTGGATTCTGGTGGCCTTCCCTTTTCAAGGATGCTCAAGTTATGGTTAGGAAGTGTGATCCTTGTCAGAGGTTTTCTGGAAAGCTAAAGTTCTCAGGAAATACCCCATTGAAGCCAATGGAGATTCAAGCAGCTTTTCAACAACGGGGTCTAGACTTCATAGGAGAGATTTTCCCCAAGTCTAGCACTGGCTATTCTTGGATTCTGGTTGCTACTGACTACTTTACAAAATGGGTAGAGGCTATCCCCACAAGAAATGCAACAAGTAAAGTGGTCAATAATTTCCTATTGAATAATATTATTTCTAGATTTGGATGTCCACAAAGAATTGTAACAGATAATGCTATGTGCTTCAGATCTGAGGAGTTAATCAAGTTTTGTGATAAATATGGAATGACTAGGTCATCATCTGCTCCATATCATCCACAAGGGAATGCACAAGCTGAGTCCACAAATAAGAGCTTGTTGAAGGTCATTAAGAGAACCTTGGATGATAATAAAAAGGCATGGGATTCCAAGTTACAGCTAGCAATATGGGCTGGTAGAGTAACTGTGAAGAAAGCAATTGGTGTAGCTCCATTTGATTTAGTGTATGGGATTCAAGCTAGAATGCCTCAGAACAACTTGATGGGACTATACAATCACATCTAGTTCTATGATGAAGATACTACAAATGAAATGGAAGAAAGAATGGATGAATTGGTAGGACTAACCGAAACTAGAAGAGAAGCATCTTTAAAGAAATGCTTAGAAGTTAAGCATAGCAAGTTAGTGATGTGATGGCCCACCATTGATTCTTTGAAAAGTCATTTCAAATGTATGCCACATGATTAATATAAGATGAAAGGCTATCGCTAGCTCGCCATGGGAAGATGCTCGAGAGATAAGCATAGCGAGTTGGCGATGTGATGACATGTGTATGTGGTCATCCATGGGCCCAGTCTAAAGCACTAGCATTAAAGGAAAGGTGCAGGTGAAGCTATCCCATTGTTTTGATTGCAAATATGTTAAGTAAGGAAATGAGCTAGCTTAGTTGTCATTACCAGATCGCAAGTTTTTCTAAGAATTGACGGTGCTTTTTTTTTTTTAAAAAAGGAGAAGGGTGGTGACATTCTGTATCGCGCATTTATGATAAATAGAGATTTCACGTGTGAGAAAAAGTTAGAGTATAATATGTAAGATTTTATTTTATTATTCACTATAGTCCACTCCAGCAAAGATTTTATTTTCTTTGAGCATAGGCACCTGTTGATCATTTCATGATTAAGCATTGGTGAAGACGCAAAGACAGTTTCATATCTATTTGAAAGCAGTTGCAAAAGTTCAAAAGATGATAACTTTGGATGTCTCCCACCCCTATTTTTTTTATTCTAAGGGATTTTTGAATCAGACTTTGAGGCATAGGATCAAGCTAGGACCAGTAAAGCATGATTCATATTACCCAGAAGACATTATAAGAAATGAATTTTCTTTACAAGAATAGTAAACTAAAAAAGAAAAATGGAGAGTATACTCCTGGGTCATAGAATTTATTCATTGTTTTGATCAGAATTATAGTCCTTTAGACAATGCTAATACAGAGGCTGACAGAATAAATAAGCTCATAAATAACTTCTCTGCAATAATGGAAACCATGAATGATAAGAAACAATTATTTATTAATTCTTCTCCTAATAAGGCTAGAGAAGTCATGAAGAGGTTAGCCTTCACTCCTAATATAGGGGTTGGTCAAATAATTGTACAGAAAAAACTTGGTTACACTATAATTCAGAATAAAAAGGCTCCTGTAGATAAGGGAAAACAAATAATGGGATCCACCAGTATAGTCTTAGAGGAGAGAGCTGATGAGCCTAGCCGAAAGAGGCAGAGGATAATAAGAGAAGAGAGACCTCAAGTTGAGGAATATTCACCCAGCCAATCTCCTTTGAGAATTTTTAGAATACCAGGTCATAGGTGAGCAAGTTGAAGAGATTGGGTCACAAGAAGGTGTCTTTATTACCCAAGCAGAATTGGATGAGGGTAATCCCCCAGAGCCTCCCCTCCCAAGTTTGGATTTGACAAGAGCTGATTATAGAGGCAGGGAATTGGACCCTGTATTAGAAAAAGCAAGTCATCAATTTTTGATTGATGACAATTTTGTAAAATCAAGAGCATTTCAGCAATCTGAATGGAGAATAAACATGAACATCTTAGAGCAGAGATGCAAAAGGATGAAGACAGAGCATCCAAAAAAAATTATTCCTACTTGTGTATTGTTTTCCTTTAGTCAGCAAAAGTGTCATTATATATTTTCCAGAAATAGGGTGGTGACTAAGTCAAGGTTTTGAGGCTAGTGCTTATTGTAACAAAAGGTGAATATGGCTGACAAGAGAAAAAATAGAAGAGCTTACATGAGAGCCAATCCCGATGTATCAATGTATACTGATCTACCCCAAGGTGGTAGGAAGAACCAAAACAAGAAAAAGACAGATCCAAATACCACTTGGAAACCCAGAGGTAATGCATCTGTAAATTCCAATTATCAACCAGTAATAGGAAGAGAGTCTTCTTCGCTTAGCTCTAAATTCGAAAGTACAAGGCTCTTAGGAGGCATTTTCAGTACCCCATTACCAGATGAGAGAGTCTTTCAGGATAAAAATGTATCCACTATAGGAATTTCTTCATTAAGACCAGATCCTGTAGCAGATATGAACTATAGGCTAGGATTTAGGAGTTCATCTGATAATCCTTTTAATCCCAGAACAGCCCCATATGTAGAACCAAATCTTATAGATCTGGATGACCCTACTGATTCGGAGGCAACCTTAGCAGATCCTAAAGAAGTTCACTCTAAAATAGAATTTTTGAAGAAATGGATTGCTGAGGAAGAAGCTAAACGCATTCATCTTGAAAAAGAGAAGGAGCAAGCCACCTTGGATTCCATAATAGAAAGGGATGCTTTGCTAAGAAGAATAGCTGCTTTGAGAGAGCAAAATAAAAAGTTAGAAGAGAATACCACAACCCTTCATAAGGATATTTTTGGAGATGTTGATAATCTGAGAGCTAAAGTTCAAGCACAAGAGAAATGCCTAAATCAAAGGAAAGAACCAATTATTGCTCAAGTCCAAGCCTATAAACCTGTTCAAGTGGATCATATAGAGCCCACTACAAAAGCTCCAGATAAAGGGCAAGCCAAGGCTATAGGAATCCAAATAATTGAGCCTCAAGCTATACCAAGCAAACCTATACAACCCTCCATGTGAAAATTAGATATAGATCTTGAGAAGGCTCGAAAAGAGAGGGAAGATCTTGCAAAAGAACTTGAGAAGCTTGAGAATGAAGCTCAAGCTGCAGAAACTAGAAGAAAAATCCAATTCATAAAGTCTAATTCTGCATTGGCTTCATGGTCCAATTTTTCTATCCCACCTAAAAATCCTGCACCAGTTAGTGGCCAATAATCTCAACTCAAGGAGTGCCCCAATCTGCTCCTACCTCATCCTCCACTATTGGCACCCAAGTCCCATTTGTCCCACCTCAACAATACCAAGCTACTCCTCTGAGTCAAGCTAATATAGCTAGCACCTCAAATGTTCCTGGTTTCCAGAAGAAACTTGTATACCTAGAAAAGTATAGAAAAATATCATTTGTTGGTATTCTTGGTGCTCCACATCCCATATCATTTGATTTAAGAGATAAAGTGGTCAAGTTCTCTGGGAATAATGTTGTTACTGGTGAAGAACATTTGAGAATTTTCATTGATATATTGAATGATTATGAAGTCAAACAAGAAGATATGGTAATGAAATTCTTTGTGCATTCACTAACAGAGGATGCAAGGGATTGGTTTAGGAGGTTGCCTGATGACAGTATTACCTCATGGAGTGATTTGGAGAAATTGTTCAAGGAGCAATATAGAGACAACACTAATGCAAGATTCATGTTGAATGAGTTCAACAATATCAAGAAGAACCCAAATAAGTCCACATTTGATTTCAATGTAAGATTCCAAAAAGGTATGTACAGACTTTTTCAAGTTATGAGGTTAAATGAAGATGTCTATCTCACAACATATTTCAATGCTTTTGATAGCAAAATGGCTTATCAATTAAGGGATAAGGATCCTAAAACTTTAAGAGATGCCTATAAAATTGCAGTAATATAGAGAATAATAGGAAGGCATCTGGAAAACTAGGTAGGAATGATGATCCTAAGCTTTTTAATCCTAAGAACAATAATAAAAGGGAGGGTGACAAAACTCCTATAGGAAAGAAGCCCGAAGAACCTACTATAGGCCAGGTTTTAGAAATACTTAAGAAGATGAATTCCACTAATTTCAATAAGCCAAATGTTGCTAAAAGACCCCCTGTGAATAAAAAAAATTTCAATAAGCAGTCTACAATGCAAAATTACCCTTACACCACTCAGTGGAAAGATGGTAAACTGGTTCCCAACCAGACCCACAATGTGAAGGATAAGGGTACTCCAGATCCCGTACAAAGGAAAATTGTAAATATGAATGATGATGTACCATGGTGCATTATATGTCAATCACCTCTTTCTACTAATTATTGTACTATTGCTCAGTCATTTTCCCAAGCTCAAGGAGTGCAACCTGAAGGAGAAATTGAAGACAAAACCCATGATGACATAAGTTGCAACTTGGTAAGCATGTGTGATGACTTGATAGATTCTGATTCTGAAGAGCTCAAAAATGATATTACTAGCCAAAGAATTGCTTACCATCTACATCATCAGCAAGTGCTTTCAAATGATGAAGGATATGATATAGATAAGGTATGTAGTACATTTTTTGATGTAGGTCTCACAAGCTTAAGAATTCCCTCCAAGGAGGAAATTGACAGAATTACAGCAGAAATGATTTCACAAGTCCATAGTAATTATAATTTGAGAACTAAAGAAATAAATAATGATGTGGGAAGGCCATCTAGTGTATTCATGAAAGACATCACTCATAAGATGAATGATCAAAACAAGAAAGTCAATGTAGATGTGCCTAAGATCAAGGAAAACAAGGGTAAGAAATGGGAACCAAAGAAGAAGGTTCAATTTCAGATAAGTGAAGCAACAAAACTAGTTGTGCAACCAAAGAAATTAGAACCTAATGTTATCAAGAAAAATGTCGTTCCTTCTGCTCAAAAGATTCTGACTCCAGGTACTATTATAAAACATACTATTGTTGAACCTGCTGATATGATATCCATGTTACCTCAAATTACTTCTAAAGTGCCCTTGTCTGAACTTTTTAGAATTGAAGAGCATAAGAATAAGGCTTTGTCATGGTTGGGTGGAATAGCAAACAATAATATTGTTGTAGATCAAACTGTGTCCCAACAGACCCCATTAGTAATAGAGGATAGTGGTATCATATACCAGATTCCTCAAATGTTTCTAGATGATTCCTCAATGGCATTCATAGAAGATATTGATCATTTTTTCCTCAGTCTAATCATTAAAGGGAAGACCTTAAAAAATTGCATGATAGACTCAGGAGCTTCCAAGACAATAATGCCTTTCAAAGTAATGGAAGGCTTAGGTTTGAAAGTGGATACCAAGCAGGGCAGATGTAGAGGGATGGATGCTAGGGAAGTCCCAGTCATAGGTACCATAAATGCCTTACAATTCAAACTGGCTGCATATCCTGAAGTAGAATTAAACATGTCTGTCCTTGTGGTAGATATAGCTTCACACTATGGAATGTTACTCTCCAGAAAATGGAGTGCTACCATGGGGGGAAGCCTACAATGTGATCTCACTTATGCCACTTTTCATATAGGGGACAAAGCTATCAGGGTAAATAGGGAGCCAATGGTTAACCACATTTTAGGAGAAGAAATTGACAAAGATACCACTTGTTTCCTAGATACTGGGATTAATGCTTTTAGGACTGAATTAATTATTCAAGAAGTTGAGAACTTACCTACTATCATTGAGCATGAAGTTGAATGTTGCATGAATTCACCAAAATTATGGACAATGTTCTTTGATGGGGCCAGTTCTAAAGAGGGTGTAGGGGTAGGTGTAGTTTTTGTGTCCCCTGAAAATAACACTTTTAGGTATTCATTCACCTTGAAGTTTTCCTGCACTAATAATATTGCAAAATATGAAGCATTGCTGCTAGGACTCAAAGTTTCCATACATCATAGAAATAAGAAATTATGTGTCATAGGGGATTCTGAACTAATTATCTCTCAGATCAAAGGAACCTACTCATCCGAGAATAAGAGATTGAAACAATATAGAAATGCAGTCTGGGATCATATAGAATTATTTGATGCATTTGGGATCTCATGGAGAGATAGGACCCAAAATAAGATGGCTGATCTATTAGCAAATGTAGCAATCAAGCCAAGAGAGATATCATTTGCAGGAATCTCCCAGATTGAGGTGCAAAATAGACCTTCCATACCTAACAACATTGAAAATTGGCAGGTCTTTGAAGATGACAAAGATATTACGAATTTTTTGTTAAATGAAGACAAGTACCACGGTCAGGAGATCGATTGTAGTGGACTAATTGAAACCATAAATGGGAAGGAAACCATTTTTGAGCAGCCTATTGCCTTCTTCAGTAAATCACTATAGCCTAGTGAACTTAAGTATGAAATAAATTAAAAGCAAGCATATGCTTTAGTAAATGTTGTAAAAGCTTTCTGATGTTACCTGATAGGTGCTACTATTATCGCTTTTGTACCTAGTGCTGCAGTGAAGGATATAGTTTCTTAATAGGAAGTATCAGGCAGGAGATGTAGATGGATCAATAGAATCTAGGAATTCAACATTGATATACAGATAACAAAGTTAGTAAGGGGCCAAGGTTTGGCCAAACTCATGGCTGAAGCTAATCTAGAGGCTAATCTGATAAATCTGGTAAATGATAAACTCAGAGCTAACTTGTGTGAGATGGACCAGTGTGATTGGTACACCACTGTCATATATTACTTGCAACACATGGAAGCTCCTCCCCATTTGCCTTAAAATTAAAAGAGGAATACTAAATTGCAAGCCATCAGGTATGTAATTGTCCAAAGCAACCTATGGTGGAGAAATTTTGAGGGAGTATTATTGAAATGTGTTGATAAGGAAAAGGCAAAAGAGGTTTTGAAAGAAATTCATGCTGGAGTGTGGGCACTATATGGCCAAAATTACTACACATAAGATAATGAGGGTTGGATTTTGGTGGCCTTCCCTTTTCAAGGATGCTCAAGTTATGGTTAGGAAGTGTGATCCTTGTCAGAGGTTTGCTGGAAAGCTAAAGTTCTCAGGAAATACCCCATTGAAGCCAATGGAGATTCAAGCAGCTTTTCAACAACGGGGTCTAGACTTCATAGGAGAGATTTTCCCCAAGTCTAGCACTGGCTATTCTTGGATTCTGGTTGCTACTGACTACTTTACAAAATGGGTAGAGGCTATCCCCACAAGAAATGCAACAAGTAAAGTGGTCAATAATTTCCTATTGAATAATATTATTTCTAGATTTGGATGTCCACAAAGAATTGTAACAGATAATGCTATGTGCTTCAGATCTGAGGAGTTCATCAAGTTTTGTGATAAATATGGAATGACTAGGTCATCATCTACTCCATATCATCCACAAGGAAATGGAGAAGCTGAGTCCACAAATAAGAGCTTGTTGAAGGTCATTAAGAGAACCTTGGATGATAATAAAAAGGCATGGGATTCCAAGTTACAGTTGGCAATACGGGCTGATAGAGTAACTGTAAAGAAATCAATTGGTGTTGCTCCATTTGATTTAGTGTATGGGATTCAAGCCAGAATGCCTCAGAACAATGTGATGGGACCATACAATCACATCCAATTATATTATGAAGATACTACAGATGAAATGCAAGAAAGAATGGATGAATTGGTAGGACTAACCGAAACCAGAAGAGAAGCATCTTTAAAGAACCAAAAGTTGCAATTGCAAATCAAGACACTCTATGATAAAAGAACTGTAAGCAGAGAATTTGAAAATGGAGATTTAGTCTTAATGTGGAATGCTAGAATTGAAGATAAAGGAAAACATGGCAAATTTGATCCTATTTGGTTAGGCCCATATCTAATTGAAAATACTTGGGGTGAAGATTCTTATATACTCAAAGATGTATTTGATAGTATTCTTGAATTGCCAGTTCATGGATAGTTCTTGAAGAGGTATTTCTCTTGAAAAATACTTATTTTCTCCATGAACAGTATTTTTAGGGTTTCCTGTCATTTTGTTTTTTCTGTAGGTACTTGTAACTATCCCTGTGCAGTTTGGTTGTTTGTTTATGTGTGTTTCTTTGTGCTCTCTGAAGAAGTTGTCATTTTTGCACCAAGTATGTGGTCTACTCTCCCATAGATTTTGAATTTTTGCATAGAATCAAGTAGTCTATCATCCCTAGACAGAGCCACTGTTGGCCTGAAATTTTTTATAATAGGTTTCGTCTTGCCTAGATAAAATTTTAGGTTTTGATCCTTTAGTTGGTGATTAGGTTTCCAACTAAGTGCATGTTTTTATTGGGCTAGTCCTTTCTTCCTTTTTAAATTTTCCTCAATGCAAGATTTAAAAAAAAAAAAACTGAGGGAAGGAAGATTAAGCAAATGATTTTATTCACCTATGTTACCGCACTGTCGGATTTCTTTTAAATCTACGGTTGTTGCTAGCTCACCATGAGGAGATGCGAGAGAATTAAGCATAGAAAGTTGGCAACATTATGACACATTTACATGGTCATCAGGAGTAATAAATTTGGCATCCAATTTACTCCGGCAAGTTGCTAAGTCACTATCAAAATATATAAGCAAGTTGCCGATAGTGACATAGCGAGGACGAAATCAGTGCTAAAGGCAGTTGTTTTTTATGACCAAAAATAATTTGGAAATGCTCGAAAAATTTCTTTGTAGACTGTGCTACTTTTTTTGGCTCCTTTTTTCTGGTGGGTCATTGCATCGCTAGCCGGATATTATTATGTTTTGTCGGTAGCGACATAACGACTGACCAAACTGTCAAAAAAACATAGAAAAACTTGAGATAAATTATGATTAAAATATATATGTGCATGCCAGTGTGTTCTGCCAACTCAACAACAAATGTACCGTGGACCCACTTCCCAGGAATATAATACAAGGTTTTTTGACCGTAAGATCGGGCCAAGATCGAGGGTTGTCATTAGCTCACTATGAAGAAATGCTCAGAAGTTGAGCATAGCGAGTTAGCGACATGATGGCCCACCATTGATTCTTTGAAAATTCATTTCAAATGTATGCCACATGATTAATATAAGATCAAATTCTATCACTAGCTCACCACGGGAAGATGCTCGAGAGATAAGCATAGCGAGTTAGCGATGTGATGACACGTGTACGTGGTCATCCATGGGCCTAGTCTAAAGTGCCATCATTAAAGGAAAGGTGTAGGTGGAGCTATCCCATTGGTTTGATTGCAAATATGTTAAGTAAGGAAATGAGCCAACTTAGTTGTCATTACTAGATCGCAAGTTATTCTAAGAATTGGCGGCGCTTTTTTTTTTTTTAAAGGAGAAGGGTGGTGACATTCTGTCCCGTGCATTTATGATGAACGAAGATTTTGCGTGTGAGAAAAAGGCAGAGTATAATATGTAAGATTTTATTTTATTATTCACTACAGTCCACTCCAACAAAGATTTTATTTTCTCTGAGCATAGGCACTTGTTGATCATTTTGTGATTAAGCATTGGTGAAGATGCAAAGACAGTTTCATATCTGTTTGAAAGTAGTTGCAGAAGTTCAAAAGAGGATAACTTTGGCGAAATCAAGTAAGTATTTGATCATAACTTCTGTAATATTCCAATTATTACAATCAAGATGCCTCCTAAGAAATAATTCTCTAGGCAAGTTAATTATATGAATAGCAATGTCCATGATGATTTCTTAGAATTACTCCCAGGATCCACTATAGAGTCTGCACAAGTCAAAAGATTAATTTCATTGAATCCTAGCCTTAAAATTGCCAATGGCTTGTATGACAAGGGGACCTGGGTAAGGGATGCAGTAACCAATCAAACTGGCCTTGTTTTTTTTTTTTAAATGTTTTTCAGAGAGGAATATGTTTGCCCCTCACACTAATATATGGAATTTTGACTTGGGAAAGTTAGTAGTTCCTAGTGTTTTCATGGACTATGACTTGCTAGAAGATATTGCCAAAAACTATGACCAAGCCATTAGGGTTGTCAGAAGAAGTGATGGTTTGCCTCTAGTATCAATTAACCTTGAAGAAATTAGAGAGGTTTTTCACTTAAAACCATTATTAAATTTCCACATGCCAATCAATTTGTTCGAAGTGGAAAAGGAATACAAAGTGAAAAAGGATATAATTAGGGGAGGTGCATTGAGGGCACACATTGGTACCATAGGAACTCTACTAGTAATAACTGCGGCCTCTAAGGAACCTTTTAAGAAGAGCCTTTTCACTTCCCGGGCTGTAGAGATATATAGGACCCTGTGCCGTGTTCTTGGTGAAGATGAGTAGGATTTCATGCCCATTGACCTCATGTATATGATGATTCAAATTGCCTCTTTTGGTGTAGATGTCATTTTTTATTTTGCTTCCTTTCTAGCTGAAGAAATTCACATTGGCTTGGCTGGAATTGCAAGAGGTAAGGTGGAGAAAGCTTTTGGCCACTATTCCTTATTAATGCACATGTTCTTGTTCAAGGGGATAACATATTTTGGTAATGAGATGAAATTAAATAGAGAAGAAAATGGGGAAACATTGCTAGTCCAGTTGTGGAGTGCAGATATGACTTGGGATGCAAATAAACCCAATTTTGTCAGATTTGATAGATATTTTGCCTCTAAATTGAGATGTCTATTTTTGAGTGATAATCCCAGGATTCCTAAAGTATTAATGAATCTCATAAGACCTATGGATAGCCCCCATAATTTGAAAGTTTCACACAATTGGGGAGATATTATTCCATACCCTGTTTCCATAGTTTTCAGAATTTATGGTTTTAAAGGGAGCCCTCATGTCCTATCTTACCAGGTACCCCTAAAGATAGGGATGGAAAAATTCTTATGACAACTAGGAGGAGTAGAGGAAATGTTCTTGTCAAAGAGGCAACTAGGGTCATTTTTACCTACTTGCACAGTGGCCCATTAGTTTGTGATTACTTAAGGAGGATGGCTCTTTTTGTACAAAATTTTGGATCAGTATATGATGGCTGTCTCCCACCCCCATTTTTGTGATTCTAAGGGATTTTTCAATCAGACTCTAAGCCATAAGATCAAGCTAGGACCGCTAAAGCATGATTCATATTACCCAGAAGACATTATAAGAAATGAATTTTCTTTACAAGAACAGGAAACTAAAAAAGAAAAATGGAGAGTATACTCTCGGGTCCTAGAATTTATTCATTGTTTTGATCAGAATTATAGTCCTTTAGACAATGCTAATACAAAGGCTAATAGAATAAATAAGCTCATAAATAACTTCTCTACAATAATGGAAACCATGAATGAGAAGAAACAATTCTTTATTAATTCTTCTCCTGATAAGGCCAGAGAAGTCATGAAGAGGTTAGCCTTCACTTCTAATATAGGGGTTGGTCAAATAATTGTACAGAAAAAACTTGGTTACACTATAATTCAGAATAAAAAGGCTCCTGTAGATAAGGGAAAACAAATAATGGGATCCACCAGTATAGTTTTAGAGGAGGGACCTGATGAGCCTATCCCAAAGAGGCAGAGGATAATAAGAGAAGGGAGACCTCAAGCTAAGGAATATTCACCCACCCAATCTCCTTTGAGAATTGGAGAAGAGCAGCTCACAGGTGAGCAAGTTGAAGAGATTGGATCACAAGGAGGTGTTTTTATTACCCAAGCAGAATTGGATGAATGTAATCCTCCAAAGCCTCCCCTCCCAAGTTTGGATCTGACAAGAGCTGATTATAGAGGTAGGGAATTGGACCCTATATTAGAACAAGCAAGTCATCAATTTTTGACTGATGACAATTTTGTAAAATCAAGAGCTTTTCAGCAATTTGCATGGAGAGCAAACATGAACATCTTTGAGAAGAGATGCAAAAGGATGAAGATAGAGCATCCAGAAATGTATTAAGCTTCCATACAGAACCAGATAAAAGAAGAAATGATAAAGGATATCTAGAACATTACTCCTGAAGAAGGAAGGCAAATGGTAAAGACCTCTAACATACTATTGTTGCCAAATTGGGATATTGCAGATGCTTTAATTTTCAATTCTGTTTCAAGAAAATTGGAATTGCAAGACCCAAATAAAAAGGATTTCCAAGGAACTGCATTTATTGAGGATCAAGCTGCTTTGGTCAGTTGGTCATAGAAAAAAGGATCTAGAACCACATCATCACAACCAGATGAGTCTGGGTTGATGGGGAACATACTTGTAAGAAGGGTTGCTAACACATCCCATGTACAGAAAGCCTATTGGAATGTGGAGTCATCCCAATTTCTTTTGGCCACTGCTAAGAAAGAGGAACATGTTATGTTTGAGTTACAAAGCAAGTATGAGACAGTGGTGGAGGCCTACAACAAAGAGGTAAAGAGGAGGATGTATCTTGAAAACAAGCTATTGGAACAATCCATCAGGCCTAGAATAACCTATCCTCGTCCCCAAGTAGAACCTTTCAAGTCTACCCCCCTAATTGAAATCCTAGATACACCCCAGGGACCACGATATTATACTGCTGAGGAATTTGAAGAAGAAAAGGCTAAACTATGGGCCTTAAATATATAGTTGGAGTCTAAATATGAAGATAAACTTAGAAAAGCTCTTACATATCTGGGAGATAGAGTTGAATGGCCATTAATCCATCAGCAATTGGTCAGGGTGATGAACATCTGGGAGGAATTAAAAGAAAATGATGAGGCTTTGAAGCCTATTGTGGACAAGTGGGTAAGAAGAGAAAAGGAAGTAACCTTTTTGTGTTTATCTATTATAGATTATTCCTATGATCATATTGAAAAAATCTTTTATATGGTTTCTGACTTTGCTAACTTTGATAATAAGAGGACACATTTACAGAAAATAGCAATAAATCATTTAGACAAATATAGGAGTCAAAAATTCAAATTATTTCCTCATGCCCTGGATAAGAAATATAATTTGAAAAGCAAAGAGGAATGGATAGAAGAACTTGATGATGCATTCTGTTTAAGAATGAATCAAGTAATAAATGAAACCGGGCATGCATGACGGGCCACCACAATAGAGGAGATGGTGAAAGCCAAAATATTCTTTGATTCTTTAAAAAAGGATTTCATTGATATTAATAATATGGCTGATTATGTAATAAAAAAATAGAAGGACATTTTGCATTTTAGCTGCCCAGGTGATGCATTATTTGACAAATGGATGGCAGAAATGGCTTCTAGCAAACAATTGGATGCAAATGACACTGACAATGATAATGTGCAGGATGAGGGATTACAAACCACTAATCATATCATTTCTCAAAACCAATCAGAAGAAGAAGACAAGAGAAACCTGTCACTTTCAGTTACAAACCCGGGACCACAGGATGCTGATATGGCTAGAGAAGAAGACAAGATAGAAGTTGTTCCTGCCACCCAAGATAAAGATGAGGAAAGCCTACAAGTGGAAGTTAATATGCCATCATCAGAAGAAGTTTCATCATTGGATAATTTGGCACTTACTTATATAGAGAAAATAGATCAATAACCAATCAGCAACACAAAATCATATAACAAAAGCTGATTCACTTAAAAGAATGTTTTGATCTAGGACATCTTCTGTTACCTGCATTTTCTCTTTTTGTGACAGGTGTATTTAAATATTCTTTGTAAAGGACACCTATCTTTTCTTTTAGCCTGAAGCTTGTTGCATCTCACACTATTTAAGTGAGATCCCAAGGCTAAAGAATGGTCCAAATTCTATTTTTCTAAAGTGATATACTTAGTCTGTCTTTGGTCCAAATTTTGAAAGAAAGTTTAAGATGTATTTTCTCTATCAATTCTCTGAGAATACATGAATATAGAATGAGTTGTGCTTCTTTCTGAAGGTCATTTTGAGTCTATTGTAAAGGATATACCATTTTCAAAGAAGATGAATACAAATTATGAACTGTCCCCATATTATTCTTTCTAAATCTTGTCTCCTTTCAATTACTTAGTTGTCTTGATATTGTATAAGTAAAGGCTTGTGCAATTGAGTGCAATCTAGTTAGGTTGTATATCTATTTATCACTGTTGTTAATTCAATGGATTATATTGAAGCTTTGATGAATGTGATAAGGTTTCTTTAGTAGTGGAAAGGATTTTGAATGATGAATTCAGATAAGAATTACTGATAGAATTTTTTGTAAGGCAACAAACCAGATATGAGAACTTGCTATAGACTCTGAACCCCAATGGATTAGGCATTGATCAAATTGATTCAGCTAAAGGAGAGATATATCATAAATAGTTGTCAAAATGCAGCATTAAATCAAACTTTACTTTTATTTCCTGTAGATCTTCAAAGTTGGCCAGCACTTGTCTGCATGGAATGTTTTAGCTTCAGTTAGCCACTATTGTTAAAAACATCTGCGGATCTATAGAAGAATTCTTGGCCATATCTATTTTATGGGATGTGTTTACCAAGTTAGTAAGAATTATGTATATGTTTGAGGATCTTGAAATGAGAATCAGAATGAAACTAAGAATAATCCTCATATAGTTGTTCCAGTTTTGAATCATCCTTGGGTATACCCACCCTGGTTTCGCAGAGCCAAAAGAGTAGAAAACCATCTATGGTTTTGTTGAAGTTGGGTCCAAATACCTTACATATGCAATTGTTAATAGAATAGGCTAGTCTTTAGATTGTGTATGTACTGTCATTCTGGTATTAAGAATTTTGTCGCTTAGTAGTTTTAGTACATTTTAAAACACCAACAGGATCATAGTTATGATCTGGGTGAGCTAAAAGTGCAAAAATTATCTAAGAATATTGGAGTGATAAGGAATGCCAAGAATACTTAATGTAAGTTTAGTTCCCTACTTTTTTGTATATTTTTCTATGTACAAAATTAATTCCCCACCATTGGCACTATAGCATGGGATAGGATCAAACCATATATTGAGAAAGTAAGTGATTTGATCACTCAATTGGGATAAAATTTTGAGGCGATAATGAATAATTACTTTGAAGAATTCAAGAATAAGATAAAGAATAGGATGAGAATACCTAAGTCAGTGGTGGACAAATATTTTGATGATATATAGTTTATGGTAGATATAAATTTTATATATTCATAGGCTATAATACCAAGGGTTGCATGGTTGTGGCCAATACAATACAAAGTAAAGGATGATGAAGTTACAATAGTAGTGACTGCATTATTATCTAAAGAGATTGATATGAATGTCGAGTCATTCAGTACATATGAGACAACCAAGGTGAAAATGATGATAAAACCAAAAGTGCCCAAGATAGACAGGAAAATAAAGAAGATGATTAAAGATCTTGAGTGAAAAATTGCTGAAGGCCAACTTTAGGTAATTGAAGGTAAAGGAGGGGATGAGGAATCCAAAAAAGAATGTAAATCTAAAGACTCTCAAGGGAAAAGAGCTAGTTTTTTTTGAGCTCAAGGCAACAAAGTAAAAGAAAGTGTGGATTGTTATTCTTAAGATGAAAGAAGATCTAAAGAAATATGCAAAGAATGTATTTTTACCTCCAAAGCCAAAGCCTAGGAGAAGATTGTCACAAGATCAAAGGCATCTTAGTCTCTAGCTTAGTCTCTAGCTACCAAAACACCAAAGAAAAGCTTACTTAAGAGGTGGAGGAGAAAATTGGTAGTAATGTATAATTTTATAGAATATTTCCATGCTCTCCACAATAATGATAATTATACCATGTGTTGTAATCCCTATTGTAAAAGTTACCTTGCTAAGGTGCATATGCTTTCCTTTTAGATGTCCAGTTGGATTTAGCTTTGGATCTCCATTCTTGAGCTACATGTCCATATTTTTTGACAGATATAGAAATGGGTAAAAGCCAAGTGATTTTTAGTGGCTAATATTTGGAAATTGACTAATTTTAGAAAAAAAAAATTGATAGTAAATTGGCTATTAATTTAAGATTTAATGCAACCTAAATTGCCACATTTTTATTAAATTTAGATCTAAAATATTTTAAATCACTTAGTAATTTATTTTATTAAGAAAATTAAACTCAAAGATTCACCATAATATTTGATACATGATTAGATTTGATTCACCTAAATATTATATATTAGTAGAGAAATTAAAATTAATACACCAATAATTATTAGTTACTCTAGGGATATATCACCAATATTTATTTTTCACTATTGATTAAAAATATAATGTAATTATGCTCATAATTTCTATGAGATAAAACATGTTCAATTTTGATTTGTAATATTCCATGATGATTAGTGAGCTTCCTATTTTTATTAAGATTTGCCAATATTTTTTGCTCAAAATTTATGATTCCAAAATAATCACCAATGTAAATAATATTTAAAATAAAAAATTGATAGATTGGCCAATAAAAATAATTTGGTTTTTCAAAATAATGAAATATTCATCAATATTTAATATCTTTTTCTAGAGGGGGGTTTTTTAGAGTTACCCTAGTAAAAGCACAAACCTATGCCACCCTTTTGTAAAGGAAAAGGTTAACAAAATATAACAGTTCACATTCAATAACATAAAACTAGTATTATTATTTAGAATTTTAAAATAAAGTAAACTAATTAAATGTGTAGAAATGGAGGAAGTATAGGATTACAATTTTTAATAATTATTTGGAGTAAGAATTGATACATTTTCCTAAGTTTTATAGATAATTTTTTGGTTGCTAAAAAATGTTGAAAATTAGGGGACTAGTTCCCACCACAAAACTATATGGAAATAAACTTATTTTCCTTTGATCTCACACTATGTTATTGTAATGTCCCCAGTTTTTAATGTAATAATTGAATTAAATTAATTAATTAATTAGCCCCAAAATTTAAATAATATAATAAAAGAACCTTTAATTAGTTACTTAAATTAATCAATATGGGCCCAAGTTAATATTTGTATTTGTGGTTCCAATTGATTTAATATGTCTCAAACCTATTTTAATTTTGTGTTTCCGTTGGTAAGTGTTGATGTTGACTATCTTTGTACACCTTCAAAAAGGTCTCCCTAATGGGTATTTAAGCATGGTTTGCATGTAGTAGTTGCTATGCGATTTGGATTATTTTCTTTATACTGTGAATTCCTGTTAGAGTTCTCTATTGTTCGCCATTTCAAAAGTAAAAGATATTCCCTTCTTGGCTTTCTAGTTTCAGTGGGATTCAATCCTTACCCTATTCTACCATATGTAATAATTTTCTTAGATATAGCAAATTGAAGCACCATCTTTATCTGTGAGTATTAATTGGAGAATATCAGTATTCAATATCTATTCATGCTTGGCATTTACTTGATGGTGTTGTATTCTAATATTACTTGTATATGAGTTTGTATTCTCTTTCTAATACAACACCATGTGTATTGTTCCCTCCGTACTCCTCCCTCCATCCACCTCTCTTTGTACTCCTCCCTCCACTCCTCTGTACTTCTTCCTCCATCCCTCTATACTCCTTGTACTCCTCTTGGCATCTTCCCTCTTGCAACTTCCATCTTCCAACTTCCATCTTCTATCTGCCAACTTTCATCTTTCATCTTCCATCTCCATCTTCCATTTGTCATCTTCCATCTGTCATCTTCCATCTATCATCTACCATCTACCAACTTCCATCCACTAACTTCCATCTACCATCCTCCATCTCCCATACTTCCATCTTCCATCTACAAACTACCATTCAACATCTTCCAACACCATCTTCCATCCTCCCAAATTCTCATACAACATTCCATTCCTTTGTATGGACATATCCATTCCACCCTATGACATCCTGCTCCATCGTATAGATTAAAAGTTTCCCCCTTCAGACTTGGACAAATGGTAAGGTTCATAAAAGGAATATTATAGTGCTGTTAGAGCTGGTGATTTTGCTAGCCTGTTAGGAGAAAGGAGAACTTTGACTTGGATTACACTATGGCTTAGTTTCCATCTGATTGGAGGGCACATTTGTTAGTTGAATACTATAAGAATACTTTTACATGCCAACTATTGGATGGTCAAGTGTAGGATGATAGGTACAAGGTAGCTGGCGATGTCATTTACCACAAAGATAGAATCTATTTGGTACCTAAATTGAAGATGAAGGAAATGATTATGGAAGAAGGTACTTCCAAAAATAACATTAAACCGATGCTCAACGAACAACTTGATGGAACTTTGGGTTCTACCAGCAACCCTCTTAATAAGCAAGCTCTACTAGTAGTTTTTAAGTCTTATGGTGATATAGATTCGATCAAGGATTATTTGCAGGAGGTATCCTACAGTTGGATGATTATGAAATCTATTCCCCGATTGCAATCATTATGGATTAAATAGATGAATTTCATGTCTGGGATCTTAGTGACTCATGATGAAACAATATTTATATTACAGTGGCACAGTGGGGCTTAAATGAGGGTCTACTCATCTCAATTAAATTCAATTATGCACATGTGATCTTGAAGAAGCATGGAGTTTTCAACAATCTACATCTGTGCATGGTTTGGGATCGTAGAGTTTGTGTATTGCTTGAGGACAAGCAATCTTTGGCCAGCGAGGATTTGTATGTCCCTAATTTTTAATGAAATAATTAAATAAAATAAAATAATTAATTGGTCCCATAATTTAAATAATATAATAAAAGGACCTTTAATTAGTTTCTTTAATTAATTAATATGGGCCCAAGTTAATATTTGTATTTGTGGTTCCATTAGATTTAATATATCTGAGACCTATTTTAGTTTTTAGTTTCCCTTGGTAAGTGTTGACATCAACTATCTTTTTACACCCTCTAAAAGGTTTCTTCAATGGGTATTTAAGCACAGCTTGTAGATAGTAGTTGGTATGTGATTTGTATTATTTTCTTTGTACTACAAATTCCTATTGGAGTTCTCTATTATTTTCCATTTTGGAAGTGAAAAATCTTCCCTACTTGGCTTTCCAGTTTTGGTTGGATTCAACCCTCACCCTATTCCATCATCTGTAATACTTTTCTCGAATCTGGAAAATCAGAGAACCATCTTTGTTTATGAGTATTAATTGGAGAATATTAGTATTCAATATCTATTCATTCTTGGCATTTACTTAATGGTGTTATATTCTAATATTACTTGTATATGAGTTTTTATTCTCTTTCCAATACAACACCTTGCGTACTCTTCCCTTGTACTTCTCCCTTCATCCACTTCTCTCTATACTCCTCCCTCCACCCCTCTGTACTCCTTTCTCCATCCCTTCATACTTCTTGTACTCCTTCCACCATCTTCCCTCTTCCAACTTCCATCTACCACCTTACCTCCAACTCGCATCTTGCAAATTCCATCATCCAACTTCCATCTATCACCTTACTTCCAACTTTCATCTTGCAACTTCTATCTTCCAACTTCCATATTCTATCTACCATATTCCATCTACCATCTTCCATCTCCATCTTCCATCCACCATCTTCCATTCGTCATCTACCATCTACCATTCCATCCACCAACTTCCATCTACCACTTTCCATCTCCCAAACAACCATCCTCCATTTACAAACTTCCATTTTCCATCTTCCAACACCATCTTCAATCCTCCCAAATTTTTGTACGACATTCCATTCCTCTATATGGGCATATCTAGTCCACCCTATGACATCTTGTTCCACCATAAGGGTTAAACATTTCCCCATTTAGGCTTGGACAAACTATAAGGTTCAGAAAAGGAACAATATAGTTATAGATAACATATGTAGCTAGAATAATCAAAAATAAAAATTGGCTTTAGACCTACATTTTCTCTTTCTTCTTGATTCAAATTTCAACTGACCTGAAATCAATAGTTTTCATCTCTCGCCACATTTTTCAAAAAAAATCTATTCTAACCATAAGAAAATTTCTACATTTTGGAAGAGGACTCTCTCCTCTAGAACATCATATTTTTTTTTAAAAAAATTGATATCATTTAATATTTTTCTCCTTGTCAAAATTAACATATTTTTGAGTGTTAAAATGCATGCTTGTAGAAT
The DNA here is from genome assembly GCA_028749045.1 of Cupressus sempervirens. Taxonomy (NCBI): domain Eukaryota; kingdom Viridiplantae; phylum Streptophyta; class Pinopsida; order Cupressales; family Cupressaceae; genus Cupressus; species Cupressus sempervirens. Next base: position 210,968,389 of record CM053786.1, on the reverse strand, counting down.
TTTTTAATTAAAATATACTATATCTAATTAAAACACTATAAACTATATTCTTGACTTTGAACTCTATAAAGTTTTGTTTATATGTTATTGAAAAAATATCATAAAAAATAGTAAGAGTTATTGAAATGTTAGTTTTCTAAAATAATTTTATTTCTTTAGTAATTGGGTACAAGCTAGTACAAAAGATACATTTAAGAGACATTTCCAATTAGAAAAGTGTGAGACCATATATAACTTAGCCATAATGAGTTTATCTAGATCATGGGTTTGAACAAAATTTTTTTTTAGATAGAAATATTCAAATTCAATTGTTCTGATAAGTCAATCTGAAAGGTGACACAACTTTGTACTTTTACCAAAATATCCTTAAAATTTAGGTGAGGTAGATGGATCACTTGTCTTTGATTTACACTCACATGCATGTTGTCCTTGTTTCATTGAATTAAAACAACCTTAAGGGACTGCAAATACAACCTAAGCACTATGACAAAGACCATAAAACATTGAAAATTATCTGATAAAGGAGATAGGATTAAGGATGAAACTCAACCATTTGCTATTCTTTGTATTATTTCGTTGAAATTATACAGTCATATGCATGAAATGAAAACATAAAAACACCTAACAGATCTAGACTATCCCTATATATCTTTCTAATGCTATTCATACAAGAGAGAAGAATGTGATCACACTTAGAAAAATAGAATTCTGATCATTTCTTTAGCCCTAGGATCTCACTTATATAGTTTGAGATGCAACAAGCTTCAGGCTAAGAAAAAAAATGATAGGTGTCCTTTAAAAGGAGAAGATGCATATATTTTTCTGAAAAGAAAAACTTAGTAGGAAGTTATGCCAATCACACATCCTCTTAAGGGCTTCTGTCTATCATCTCCTTTCGTTGATTTTGCTCCAATGATGATTCTATCGTATATGTAACTGCTAAGCTTGTCCCTGACAAAATCAATTCTGATGATTGCATTCTATCCTCTACCCATGGGTTTTGTCAAGATAATTGGTTTATGAAAATCATCTTGACTTGTCACTCTTCACTGATAATGCTAGGCTTTAGAAATAACAAAAAAATTACCTAGTGTACAATCCCTGAGCAAAGAGACAATGCGGCTATTAAATATAACAAAATGGGTAACTTCTGATTAGCCAACCATGTCTACATCCAAAATTGGCATTCAACCAAATAATTTCATCCACTGATACAAAATGAAAAACAATAAAAAAAATCCAGAGGGACTATTCGCATGAAGCCCATGGGTATAAAGTCTTCTTCACATTCTCTAAAATCAATTCTATTCTTTGCTCCAATCATTATCATAGTAGCTCGGTCACAACCCATAAAAACACCTGGGATTACTAGTCTTCCTCAATCAAAACTCCATATACTAACATACGGGAGGAACAACTTCCTCTCAGCAAACCACCTTTCAAAAAAACTTGAACCAATTCAAGAAGAAGGAACACTACGGATCCAAATACACTTGTTAAGTAATTTCTTTGCTATCCACAACCCAGGATCTAATGAACTCTTTAGAACCATCCTTTGATTAAACCATACAAGACTAATTTTTTTTCAAAAACTATGGCATGAGAACTTACTTGGAGTTTTTTGTTCTTCATAACTCTGCAATTTATCTCTGACCCAATCACTTCACACTCGTGCAAAATTTATCTCAATCCTTGCAATAATAATCTTCATTCAGAAAAGATTTTAAAATCTTTATTCGTGCAAGGTGAGACTAGGAAAATCTTGCCTGTTATACTCTATTGTTAACTTCACATGCGAAACATTTCACATCTTATTAATGTGTAGAGTGCCACCACCTTCAGCATGTAAAACTTTGCTATCAATCTTAAAAATCACATGATTGTGGGGTACTGAGAAAGACAACTAGGTGTTGCACTTGACAAGTTGGCCCTATAATCTAATGAAAATTTCCCACGTACACAACTCTTTTATTTGTAGTGCTTCTATCTGGACACACTAACAACTGAAGACACATGTCAGCAAGTCGCTACTTCGCTATACATAAAGAACGAGCACCTTGCTATACTGAAGCAGTGACAACCATCAATCTAATCTTGATCTTGTAGATGATATGTTGCTTGTATTGCTTTAGAAGATGGTGGTGGGCCCTCATTTTCTATCTCGCTATATATATTGTTTCAGTAACTCTTTATGGTGACATAGCGATGGCCATTAATCTAAGATTACATCAAAGGTGGAAAAATTGCACCAAGAACCCTGAGGAATAGTAGGTCCTACACTCACTATGTTGACAAGGACTAAACATCATGTAATTATTTATAGTGAGATGGTGAGGATCATTGATTTAAACTTGATCTGGTGATTGGGATCTATCAAAATGCTTTTACGGGTCTAAGGCATTGCTTAGGTAGGAGAATCTGCACTGCTGACAATCAACAAAACTTTACTTTGAGCCTAGTCAGCCATCCATATTACCTCAAGTCCCATTGGCTATTGGTTTTCATAGTGCCTCGCTACTTCGCTAACAGTGAGAAGTAAGGTTTTTTTGATAGCAAGGTAGCGAGCTTTGATGACTTGGGTAGAAACTTGATGCTGTGAAATACAAAGACCCATCAAATTGTTATCATTCCTACCAACTATTTCTGACAACAATTACTGCTCGTTATGCCACATGGTCATACCATAGTTACTAATAAATTTTGAGGCCACAGTGCTTTTGATTTTGTGACACCTCGCCACTTTTCTAACGATGATATGGAAAACTTTTCTGATAGCGAGATAGTGAGACATCCAAAAAATCATCATTCCAGTGCTGATTTCTGATTGTCTTCAACTGGGTTCCTTTTCCTATTTTGATAGCATTTGTCAAGTGTTCGTGACTAAATGATTAGTTAGAAGATAATTTTTTGACTGTCGTGTCTTCATCTTGTGGTCTCATTTTACACTTTAAGGCACTCACTACCTTGCTATACATAAATAGTGCCCATATTTTCATAGCGAGGAAAAAAAAATGGTTGATCTACTTAGATCAGATGGTTGGGAAACTTGGGAGGAAAAGTAGCTAAGGGCGCGTAAGATATAAAGGGAACATAATATTTTCTCGATTTAAAAATTCAAACATCTCGCGCCTGACCATTTATGAATGGAAACAAACATAGGGTTTTCATAAAGCATTCAAAGGATTACAAATAGACAACTTATCCAAAAACCCTATTATCTATTAATGGGCACAAATCTAAAAAATTCTATTCCTGGACAGAGGACTTCCATCATGTGAAAATTCAAACCAATAGTGGCTCTGTCTGGGGATGCATGCCCATTGTGGGCATGGCAAGATTCCAGATCTCTAGGTGAAGTAGACCACACACTTGACTACAAAAACTTCCTCTCGAACAACTTTATTGAAAGTAGGCAAAACTACAACTACTATATAAATGGGATGGCTCTAGACCACCAAAAAGTTTAAGAACCTTTTACCTCTGTCATATACCTGATTCTCATTTATGTTCTCCTGAGGTAAACTAAAATTCTCATTTCCATTTGTTTTACCCAACACATCAGCACTTTCAATCATTTCATTAGGCAAAACAAAACTACTATCATTATCTTCATAGTGCATATAAAACTTAGACATGCTTTCTTCATCTTGCTCACTATGAAAATATGAATTAGAGTGATCATAGCAACTAAAAACAAACTAAAACTAATCACTATTTACAGAGTCATGGATTCCTTCAACTGGAAACACAAAAGCTTTATATTTTACTTCATTGACCAAGTTACATGAATCAGATGGTAACTCACCTTGTGCCTTCGAATATGAAGAAAATGGAAAATCTGATATATCCGCACTTGCAACATTAGTACACCATATATCAGATTGAATATATGCTTCATTTTCTTCATATTCCAACAAATGATTAGATCCCAAATCATAAGAATTATCATGAAATTGCATTCCTAGAATCTCTTGTTCCATATCTAATTCTTTCTCAAATAGCTCACTAGGATAAACCATTTCATTATTATTTCTTTCCTCATATGAGCTATCTAAATGTATCTCATCTTTGTGAAAACAAGAAAGCATTGAATCAGCAACAACTCTTATCCCTCTATTTTCAACATAACAGTCATCATTTATGCCATTACCATCACATACACCCCCCAAACCTGGCATAACACATTCTGAAACTACATCTTTCTCAACATCATACTTAGGGAAAATGACTTCACCACATGAATTTGCATAACATGTCAAAACACAAGAATCCTTAGATTGGTTAGCATACCTTTCAAAATTGTGAGCCAACAAATCAGAAATCTCATCAACACTTAGCAAGATTTCATCCCTATTTTTTTCTCCTTGGCTTAGATCATTATCCAGATAGCTTGACAAATTTTTAATAACAAACTTGTTAGTAATACATTCTAAAAAATCAAAAATCTGATCACCACATAATTCTTCTCCCTGTGACAACACCTGAACAACTGATATCTCAACACAAACACATTCATCATTAGAAGAAATATTATCATTACTACTACATTGTTCTTCTTCTATATACTCATCATCATAAGAAGATGAACTGACATTATGCATATTATCAGATTGCTGATTACTATCCTTTGATTCATAAAATTGAGACTCTTCATTTTCTATATCATTTTGAATAGACTCATTACACTCACTAACATTAGACTCAATAGCCTTTAACTCAAATTCAAATTCTATGATAATATCATGAAATTTAATAATCTCTTGGAATCTTTCCTTCTCTAGCCAATCAACTGAAGATGGTGTAAAAAAATTTAAGAGCAACATTGGCCATGAAGACTTCTCTAGTCTATAGGACTCATGGAGATCCATGACTGTGAATTTGAACTTCATGTAAATTTGCAATCCATCAAGACCCTTAACATCACCAATTCTACTTCTTAATATGACAACCAGATTATCATGATCTTCTCTTTCTAATCTAGCAATCTCTGGATGAAGATTTTCTAACTCATCATATTGATATCCAGACTTAGAATCCATCTCTTTAAAATTTAAATTAAAATCCTACCTCTGTTTCTTATTGCTGAAACACTGGATGGAGGCAACCATTTCTATCATTCAATTTTCATGAAATACACATACATGAAAATTGAAAATACCTTTATGTGTTGTTGTATAAAACCTTTGATCTGCTACCTTTCCTGGTGCTAACATGAAATCCTTCACACCACTAATCTAATCCCCAACAAAGTCCCCATCTTCTTGGTGTTTGAAAATGCTGGAGGGTTTTCAATTATCCCACTGAGAAATTGACATATCTAGGGGCAGCTAACTCCCATTTTCAACATTTCATTTCTGACAACATGCCAACCATAAGGCATGACCCTTCTACTTTAGGCTCTGCTAAACCTAGGTGGGTGGACCTAAGATTCAATTGATACCGTATCAGTGCAAAAACATATCCCTGAATCTATTAAGTAGATAAAAACCCTTATATCTCCTAAACGATTATGAAATGACATGGACTGATAGTAGCTAGGTGCAGATCTATGGATTTCAGAAGCTGAGTGAGGGTTAAACATTTAGGTCCTTCAACATGAAAGTGAAAAGAATGTTTGATTAATAATGTTGAATTCAAAAAAATCTTAGATATGCAGCAGTAAGAACTAATGATCCTATAAATTATTAGTGCCTTAACCATTGGGAAAATCCATGAGTCATAAACACACATATGGATATCTGATACCTATTTGTATCCACAGATATCTAATCTATCTAGTTAACTTGTAAATAGACATCTATGCTCAACTTTAATCCCATTCTTACATGATATCCTCATCAGTAAACTTGCAACCCTATTGATTCCCTGAAGCATTTACACAACCCCTTGGGTCATAAACAACAACGAATAACATACAACCTTAAGGGACTGCAAATACAACCTAAGCACTATGCCAAAGACTGTAAAACATTAAAAATTATCTGATAAAGGAGATAGGATTAAAGATGAAACTCAACCATCTACTATTCTTTGTATTATTTCCTTGAAATTATACAGTCGTATGCATGAAATGAAAACATAAAAACACCTAATAGATATGGACTATCTGTATATATCTTCCTAATAATTTTCATAGAAGAGAGAAGAATGTGGTCACACTTAGAAAATTAGAATTTCGACCCTTTCTTTAGCCCTAGGATCTCACTTATATAGTGTGAGATGCAACAAGCTTCATGCTAAGAAAAAAAATGATAGGTGTCCTTTAGAAGAAGAAGATGCATACATCTATCCATAAAGAAAAACTTAGCAAGAAGTTATGCCAATCACGCATCCTCTTGCAGGCTTCTGTCTATCATCTCCTTTCGTTGATTCTGCTCCAACAGTGATTCTGTCGTATATGTAACTGCTAAGCTTGTCCCTAACAAAATTAATTCTGATTATTGCATTCTATCCTCAACTCATGGGTTTTGTCAAGATAACTACTTTATGAAAATCATCTTGACTTCCCACTCTTCACTGATCATGCCAGGCTTTAGAAATAATGAAAAAATTACTTAGTGTGCAATCCTTGAGCAGAGAGACAATGTGGCTCTCAAATATAACAAAATCGGTAACTTATGATTAGCCAACCACATCTGCATCCAAAAATGGCTTTCAACAAAAAAATTTCATCCACTGATACAAAACAAAAAACACTAACAAAAAATCAGAGGGACTATTTGCATGTATCCCATGGGTATAAATTCTTCTTCACCTTCTCTAAAATCAATTCTATTCTTTGCTCCACTCATTACCTTAGTAGCTTGGTCACAACCCATAAAAACACCTAGGATTACTAGTCTTCTTCGATCAAAACTCCATATACTGACATGCAAGAGGAACAACTTCCTCTTAGCAAACCACCTTCCAAACAAACTTGAACAAATTCGAGAAGAAGGAACACTAGGGATCCAAATACTATTGTTAAGTAATCTCTCTGCTATCTAGAACCTGGGATCTAATGAACTCTTTAGAACCATCCTTTAATTAAACCATACAAGACTAAATTTTTTTTGGAAACTATGGCATGAGAACTTACTTGGATTTTTTTGTTCTTTGTAGCTCTACAATTTATCTTTGACCCAATCACTTCACACTCATGCCCAATTTATCTCAATCCTTTTAGTAATTATCTTTGTTCAAAAAAGATTTCAAAATCTTTATTCGTGCAAGGTGACACTGGGAAAATCCTGCCTTTTATACTCTGCTCTTAACTTCACATGCAAAACATTTCACATCTTATTAATGTGCAGAGTGCCACCACCTTTAGCATTTAAAACTTTTTTATCAGTCTTAAAAATCATATGATTGTGGGGTACTAAGAAAGAAAACTAGGTGTTGCACTTGACAAGTTGGCCCTCTAATCCAATGAAAATTTCCCACATACACAACTCTTTTATTTGCAGTGCTTCTATCTAGACGCACTAGCAACTGAGGACACATGTCAGCAGGTCACTACTTCACTATACATAATGAATAAGCACCTTGCTATAGCGAAGCAATGACAACCATTGATCTGATCTTGATCTTGCCGATGATATGTTGCTTGTATTGCTTTAGAAGATGGAAGTGGGCCCTCATTCGTAATCTCACTATACATATTGTTCAAGCAACTCTTTATGATGAGTATACAGAAGAAGAACTATGTAGAAGTAATGATAATATTTAATCTAATGTTGAATGTGTACAGTGTATAGAGATTGGGTAGCATACCTTTCAAAATTGTGAGCCAAAAAATCAAAAATCTCATCAACACTTAGCAAGATTTTGTCCCTAGTTTGTTCTCCCTTGCTTAGATCATTATTTGAACAACTTGAAAAATTTGTAATAACAAACTTGTTAGTAATACATTTTGAAAAATCAGAAATCTGATCACCACATAATTCTTCTCCCTAAGACAACACCTGAACAACCGACATCTCAACACAAACACATTCATCGTTAGAAGAAATACTATCATTACTACTACACTGTTCTTTATTTGGATAATCATCATAAAGAGTTGCTCGAATAATATGTATAGTGAGATAGTGAATGAGGGCCCACCACTATCTTCTAAAGAAATACAAGCAACATATCACTTGTAAGATCAAGATCAAATCGATGGTTGTCGATGCTTTGCTATAGCAAGGTGCTTGTTCTTTATGTATAGAAAAGTAATGACCTGCTGACACATGTCCTCAGTTGCCAGTGCATCCAAACAAAAGTGTCACAAATAAAAGAGCAATGTACGTGGGAAATTTTTGTCGGATTAGAGGGCCAACTTGTCAAGTGCAACACCTAGTTGTCTTTCTCAGTACCTCACAATCGTATGATTTTTAAGATTGATAGCAAAGTTTTAAATGTTGAAGGTGGTGGTACTCTGCACCTTAATAAGATGTGAAGTGTTTTTCATGTGAAGTTAACAACAGAGTATAACAAGTAGGATTTTCCCATTCTCAGCTTGCATGAATAAAGATTTTGAAATCTTTTCTGAATGAAGATAATTATTCCAAGGATTGAGATAAATCTGGCACAAGTGTGAAGTGATTGGGTCAAAGATAAATTACAGAGTTACGAAATACAAAAAAATCCAAGTAAGTTCTCATGCCATAGTTTTTGAAAAAAATTCAGTCTTGCATGGTTTAATCAAAGGATGGTTCTAAAGAGTTCATTAGATCTTGGTTTGTGGATAGCAAAGGGATTACTTAACAAGAGTATTTGGATCCCTAGTGTTCCTTCTTCCCGAATTGGTTCAAGTTTGTTTGAAAGGTGGTTTGATAAGAGGAAGTTGTTCCTCCCATATGTCAGTATATGGAGTTTTGATCGAGGAAGACTAGTAATCCCAGGTGTTTTTATGGGTTGTGACCAAGCTACTAAGGTAATGAGTGGAGCAAATAATATAATTGATTTTAGAGAAGGTGAAGAAGACTTTATACCCATGAGCTGCATGCGAATAGTCCCTCTGATTTTTTTTTAAATTTTTTTCATTTTGTATTAGTGGATGACAAATTTTGTTTGAAAGTTGGTTTTGGATGCAGATGTGGCTGGCTAATCAGAAGTTACCCATTTTGTTATATTTGACAACCACATTATCTCTCTACTCAAGGATTGCACACTAAGTAATTTTTTCGTTATTTTTGAAGCCTGGCGTGATCGGTGAAGAGTGGGAAGTCAAGATGATTTTTCATAAAGTAGTTATCTTGACAAAACCCACAGGTCAAGGATAGAATGCAATCATCAGAATTGATTTTGTTAGGGACAAGCTTAGCAGTTACATATACGACAGAATCACTGTTGGAGTAGAATCAACGAAAGGAGATGATAGATCGAAGCCCGCAAGAGGATGTGTGATTGACATAACTTCCTACTAAGTTTTTCTTTCTGGATAGATGTCAGAATTCTAATTTTCTAACTGTGACCACATTTTTCAGCAAATCTCTCTTGTATGAACAACATTAGGAAGATATATACAGATAGTCTAGATTTGTTAGGTGTTTTAATGTTTTCATTTCATGCATATGACTATATAATTTTAAAGAAATAATAAAAAGAATAGCAGATGGTTGAGTTTCATCTTTAATCCTGTCTCCTTTATTAGATAATTTTCATTGTTTTACAATCTTTGACATAGTACTTAGGTTGTAATTGTAGTCCCTTAATGTTGTATGTTATTCATTATTGCTTATGACCCAAGGGGTTATGTAAATGCTTCAGGGAATCAACAGGGTTGAAAGCTTACTGATGAGGATATCATGTAAGAATGGGATTAAATTTGAGCATAGATGCCTATTTACAAGTTAAATAGATAGATCAGATATCTAAATATAGAAAGAGGTATCAGATATCCATAAGTATGTTTATGACTCATGGATTTCCCCAATGGTTAAGGCACTGATCATTTACTGGATCATTAGTTCTTATTGCTACATACTTGAAGGTTTTATGAATTCAACATTATTAAATCAAACATGTTTTACCCTTTCATGTTGAAGTGGGCTAAAAGTTGAACCCTCACTCAACTTCTAAGATTCATAGAGCTACACCTAGCTACTATTGGTCCATGTCATTTCATAAGTCTTTAGGAGATATAAGGGTTTTTATCTGCTTAATAGATTCAAGAATATGTTTTTGCACTGGTACAGTATCAATTGAATCTTAGGTCCACCCGCCTAGGTTTAGCAGAGCCTGAAGTAGAAGAAGGGTCATGCCTTATAGTTGGCCTATTGTCAGAAATGGCATGTTGAAAATGGGAGTTAGCTACCCCTAGATATGTTAGTTTCTCAATGGGATAATTGAAAATCCTCTAGCATTTTCAAACACCAACATTTGTTATGTCCTACACTAGAAGTATCACTAGATGACCTTGGCGATCTCATCAGTTTTTCAAAGTTTTTGATTTCTTCACTTAGTTTATTCATTCTTTCCAAAAGTTACATCTTATATCTCAACTCCTTATTAGATCACGTTATGATCTTACATTTGTAATCTTCATGTCCTTTCAATTTAGATCTTGATTTGCATGTAACAATTGATTCATCATTTCTATCTGATTGTTTGTAAGCTCCTGCACAAAAAATGACCTTTCTTTAGGTTTGGTAGTCTTTTGTTCTTTGTCTTCTTCAAGAATAATTTTTTCTTCTTTAGATCTCTTCATTTATTTTTTTAGTCACTTCAAATAGCCTTACTGATTGGATTTCATGCTCTCTTTAATCTCATTACTTCTTCATTTAGAATATTGCTCTTCTCCAATAGGTTTTTTATTGTTACATTGCTTTCATTGGAATTCTTATGACTAATAAATCCTTTGGTATATATTTCCTTATATAGTGTATCATTCTACTAAATGACCATGTCTTTCCTTTTCTGTAAGGATTTCCTTAACTCTTCTTTTCCTACATTATGATCTATATTTCAATAATCTGATTCTCAATTATCTTTTCCAAATTATAAGCCTCCATCTCTAAGATCTAAACACTCAAGCTGTTAGATTTCATTTAAGAGAACTTAGCTCTAATACCAATTTTTGGAAGTTTATTGGGAAACAATATAATGAGAGGGGGGTGAATCTAGATCTATAAAATTTTCACTTCTTGAACAAATTAACTACTTTCACTCGTCATCCATTCCATATCTTAGATCTCATATCATATAATCATGAACTATAAAGCTAATATAAAATCTATCTAAGAATAACATCCATTAACATGAAAATGTAAACTGAAAATGCAAAGATTTTGGTAACCCAAAAACCCTCCAAGGTGAAGGTAAAACTAGTGTTGGAATGAGACCCAAAAATATTTACTACTACAACCAAAAAAATCACCTATTAGGGCTACAATTTGACCACTTTTGATGTTTCACTATTTGAGGGGTGTGCTCAATTAAAATAAATACAATACTCTTAAGTCTACCTTGATTAAATGATTTAAACTTATAATGAAGTAAGCACTCTATTAGGAGATTTAATAAATAAAACTAATCTTTTAAGATATTTTCCTTGATTCACTAGGCCTTCTCTCACAAATATAACTATGGATCTTCTCTCTTTAATGTCTAAATATGATCTTCTTATCTGATCTATTCTATTTTTTTCCTTTACTACGAGGTTGCTCTATTTTATCTCCTTATCAAACTTATCTTTCCTTTCTATGTCATTATCTTGGTCTCACATTCACACTCATCTCTACATCCATCATTATCGCGCAATTATTTCAAGTTGGATCCCTTCTTAAACATACTATTGTGCAAAGTTCTAGATCACAATCAATGATTTAGAAAGAATTCCTTTTGCATTTAACCCCTCTTTTTTTTTTATTGGTTAATCTACCCCTAGGGATTAATGCCTTCGGACAAAATATGTAATTTTCTCCTTAGTTGTCTCCAAAATACATAAATATAATATAGAAGTTGGCCAAAGTGATTTATATAAGTGTTTGTTTTATTACAAACACATATACCAAAACTAGTTTACTCAATTTTTTTTGTTCTAATGCTTGGTCATAACTAACATTCACGTTGTCTCTCAACTTCTATAGGCCTAGCATTTATGGACTCGCTCAGCATAAGTTATTTGTACATCACTCAATCTTCATAAGTTTTTCTTGGAATGTATATTAGCTTGGTCTCTATTGTCATGCTTGGCAACCTTTGACTTGTTCAACATATAGTGAAATATAAACAAGTCCTTGTAGCTTAGCCTTCTCTGGATTGTTCAGTCATAGTAATGACTAACCAACACTACTTAGAAAATGACTAAGTGTTGGACACTAATAGGAAGCAAGGCTTAGAAATCAACATATGTGTGTCCTCAAATGTTCAAAGAAAATCTCTAATAAAGAGCCCTAATCCTACTTAGGGTTTCTAACCTCTAATTTAATAAAAAGATACTAACAATTTTAAATAAAACTTAATTGATTGCTTTAAACCTTTGTCACATGTTTAAAACTTGTTAGGTAAAATATTCTTTTATTTTCTTTTTCTCTGCTTATTTTTTATACAAATTAGCACTTTTAAAAGTATAATTTATTATTTTAATTAATAATAATAATTAAAGCTCGTTATATAAATGCAACTCTAATTTAGCCATTAGTAATTAAATAATTACAATGAATCAATATTAAATTTTTAATATTTTAGTTCTTTTTATCTAATTATACACATTAGACGTTTAAATTAAATCTTTAAAAATCAAGCACATATTTAGTTAATTTCTAAATAATTAAATATTATCATATTTAATTTGTCTTTAATCCAATTTTTCAAATTAGACTTCTAAATTAAGTCTTTCAAATTAAAGAACATATTTAATTTATTAAATATTCTCATATTTTAATGTTTTATTTTTAATCAAATAATATTTAATAATTATCAAAATTATATGATTAATCCAAATTTTAGAATTAAATCGGTTACCAAATATATCACATAGTCAAATCCACATATTAAAACAAACTTTAGCAAAACTTGCCCAATTTCAAAATCAAACAACATACACAAAGATAAACTCAGTAGTTTGAAAAGGGTGGGTAGTGAAATACATGTCCTAGCAATTCAAAGAAGTGAGTGTCTAGTACCTAAAAACCTATACAAAAGACATGAGTGTACACACACACACACACACACAAAGGCTAAAAAAATAATAACTAATTGAGTGGTGCATTATGTATATCACAACTAGTAGGTGAATATGATTCCCTCCCTCAACCACATCAAGTACATCAGATATAAATGTAAAACAAATGTGCACACCATACATATGCAAGTATGGGATAAGTATAGTAGTAAAATACAAAATTCTAACAAGAATTTCTCATCAACATGAGGATACATAAATATTTTTTGAAAACATGCCATATACCATCATCATGAGGGTAATTTTATAAGTAACTTAGACCTATAAAAGCATCATAAATGTAACTATTAAATCACCACTAATGGATATAAATCAATTAATCTACATACCCAAATATTGCATTTCAAATATTCTTAAGAGTTTACAAGTTCATAGAAGGCCTCATATGACTTAAACAAGGAAATTTGCATTGATAGAAAAGGAAGGGTGTTACATTTAGTAAATAATTCAAGACTTTTGTAGTGTAGTCATTATTAAAAGTGACAAGGCAATTTAAAGCATTTGTAGGACCAAAAATATTAGAATTGATGAGCTCTAAGGGAGAATATTTATTCTCATGAATCGACTATACAAATTTTGTTTTATTTTGTTGTTGGTAAAAGAAATTCTCACATAACTCTAAATCAATTTATTTAAGCCTCAAAATTTGATATGTTTGAAGCATTACTCCAAGACCCTTCTTATTCATATGCCCAAGCCTCTATGTCATAATTCAACATTACTATCCTTGACATAAATTATTTCTCCCATTCCATGATTGCATTATAAAATGTTCATCTCAACTTCCTAGTTTATTTTCCTTAGTTGAAATCAATTGGCCTTTTATTACTTTCCAAAAATTTAAAGAAAAACTAAGATTACAACCCAGAGATTAAAGTTGACTCATAGAAATTAGATTTTATTAAAGAGTTGAAACATGCCTAATTGTTGATCTTAGATTGGTTTTAACAAGTGAGTGTCAACACACTTAAGCTATTTTCTTAGTTCATGTAAAATAGATAGTACATGTCAAGCACAACATGTATATTATAGAGCATGTCTAGTTCACAATGTGTACCAAGCCACTCATGTGCCAACTAGATAGTGTGTGCTAAGTGATTCAGTAGCCAATCAAGCAGTGCATGCTGGGTGATATAATATGCCAAGTCATAGTAGAAAAGATTAGTGTATGTTGAGCAGCAAAGACTTCAGGTGTCGAGTAAGATAGTTATGAAATATTTGTCTGTAATGGCACAAAGAACTATGTAAACCATTTTTGAGCTAACTTAAGGATGAATTATGATATTTTGGAGATTAGAAAAAATATTAAGTTAGATTCACAATGCAATTACATGCAGCTAATCATAAAATGAGAAGGATTAAGCACAAAAATGGATGAATCATAGTCATTGATTTATACCTAACCCTAAGTCACCTATCTCTTCTCAAGGAGGACAAACCCTAAACTCTCTAGTGAGTGTATAAGGTGTTGAAGTAGAGTAAAGAGAAGTTTGCATGTGTAAACAAAGAATTAATGGTCACTAAGGAGTTATGATATGAGATTACACTACAAAATTAGTTAGAGCATAACATAGGAAAATAAGAGTATATAGCATTGAGACATGTGATCAAGAAGGATCAATAAGACATAAATTTAGAGGTGATATGTTATTAGGAAAACAAGTGCTAACCAAAAGATCAATGTTAAGTAAAAATCTCTTAATAGAGTAGTCCTAATAGGCTATATTGAATTCCTTTAATAGAATGCTTACTTAGTTGTGATTTAAAGTCCTTTAGCGAGGAAAATTTCTAATAGGGTGTTCAAGTCCTCTAACAAGGTGAGATCTAACATTCTTTGTAAGCCTTTAACATGGTAGACCTTTCACAGGGTAGATCATGTCTCATGATCAAAACATTTTAACCTTCATTAGGTACAATTTTTATTGCAGTATTGAAGATTTGTGGGTGTCATCCCCACCCTAGGTTTACCTTCTCATTGGAGGGTTTCTGGGTAATCATATTTGGTGCCATATGTGTATGAATTTTTACTTTCTTACATGATTTAGATGTACGTGCTTTACATGTTTTTTAATTTAATCATTGAATTCATGCGATGGATGTGTGGTGAAAGTTTTATAGGTATAAGTTTTAACTACTGATACACCCCCCCTCCCCCCTCTTAGAAGTTTACCTTTCCTATTTTAATTCCAAAAATTGGTATTAGATCTTTGTTCTCTGAAAGAGAAGCTTTTCAGATTTGAGGAAAGATCTTAAAATAGAATTCTATAAGGTGGGAGAGACTATTGAGAGTCAAGAGATTGAAATACATCTCATTCTACATCAACTGAATCAAAAAAGAGAAGATTTAAAGAAATCTTTGAAGAGAAGGAAGGAAATTGCTATTGAGGAGAATGAAACACAATATAGAGAGATAGACACTACTAAGCTATTTGTAGATGGAGAACTCAAAAAAATTGATGCAATAGTTGCAGATCTAATGGAAAAGAATAGACCCCAAGCTAAGGAAATCAAAAATCTCAAGTTAGATCAAGAATCACAAGCCATATAATTTATATGTGAAGTGACTAAATAGAGGAAGAAAGCCATGGAAGACAAAGCTATGATTAAAGAAGACAAAAGAGTTTTGGCCAATAGACTGGAAGAAAAATCATAAGAGCTAACCAAGATTTCCAACATGCAACTGGATACTCTAAGTCAAATGATGAATGCCAACTATGAATTAAATGTCAAGGACATTGAGATAACAACATTGAATTTTCATAATGAGCAATTACAAACTGAGCTATAAAGGGAAAAGAAATTTGTTAAAAGTTTCAACAAACCAAGTGAAGCCATCAAATACATTGATCAATTAATGAGATGCCCTAGATCTAATAATGACACATTAGAACTAGGATACACAAGTACTAAAGAAGGAGAATCATCCAAAAGTGTTGAAGAAAGGAGCAAAAAAGGTAAGAACTCCAAACCTACTTGTCATAATTTTGGTAAGAAAGGACATACTACTAATGTTTGCAAGAGCAAGACTACAAATTAGAATATCAATGATAAGAGTATAGTACATTGTCATAAGTGCAACAAACAAGTTCGTCAAGCAAATGAATGCACAATTAAGACCATGCACACACAAATATTTGAAGGATATTGTTACAACTATCAAAAGTATGGACATAGAGCTTTTGAGTGCACATCCAAATCCATGTGGTCATCAAATAGGCAAGCAAAGGTAAGGAACAATGACAACTCTTATAAATGGAATTATAATACAAGTTATAGTTGTCATTACTATCAAGAATATGGACATGTTCCTGAGAATTGTATTAGGACACACTTCAGAGGTGACTACAAGAGGTGGTTGAGTAAAACCGCATGTTTTAGTTGTTTGAAGATTGGCCACATTAATAGATATTGTCCAACAAAGTCAAAGGCACCTAGTTAAGAATTTGATAAAGCCAAAGGCAAGGTAGATGTTGACAATATCAAAAGTGAAATGAACAAGACATGGAAGAAGAAACATGATTACAACACATCAAATGGGGAAGGGATCACTTCACCCAATGGGTCAAGTGATCACACCTCATCAAACTAATCAATCAATAGGTATTTGGGACTGATATTTAAAGGTTATATCATACATCAGTTCCAAAAGGACTTAGTACTAAAAAGACTATATTAGTTTGAACAAATATGCAAGATTTTATTAGGATGCCAAGTGAAATGCTAGAAGATGTCATGCTATCAGAATGGCTAGCTGATGTTGAGCTTATAATGGTTGCTGAGTGAATGGAATGTTAATGGATGTCGAGTGAGCCTAAAATTGGTTGATGCCAAGCTTACAACTATGTAAGCACTCAACATTTATTGTAGGGTTTTCAAAGGGTATTTTATCATTTTTAGCTCATTTTAGACCATTTCAAATTCAAGAAAGAGCAAGGAGAGAAGAAGGTGATCTGGAAACCCATTCAAAGTGGTTGCAAAAGATTTTAGTAGTAATTCTCCACTAGTTCAAGATCTTATAAGGTATTTATCAAGAGCTGAGCTAGGCAATTTATATTTTTGTAAACCCTAGTTTTACATAATGCAATCTAGTTCAAAGAATATAGAGGTAAAGGAGGCTCTAAATTTCCAACTAGTTAGTAAAAAATTTAAGTAACCAATTTTCAAAGCTATTCCTAATATTACTTACAAGCAAGACCCTTTTGGTGCATTATCCATGATACCATTGAATGTTTTAATGGCACAAGATGTTAGGAAATGTTATAACTATAAAATTTGTAGCATTAGTGATATGGAGATTAGGGAAGCATAAAATAGATTATGTGATAATGGTGTATTGAAAGAAGAATTCAAAATTGTAGAAAGGAAACGGTTAAATCATGTCCTAGATTTCCTAAATGTGTTCAAGATAGAATGGATTAGGATAGTGCTTAGCCAAATTCATGATGGTTCACTATGGCTAGATGATGGACCTATCAAAATTACTAAGTGGATAATCCATTAGGTTACTGGTTATCCAACCCTAGATCAACCTAAGACACTGAGAAGTGAGTCAAAGGAGGTGATTGAGAAAAACACTGGAGCTGTATGGAACAAGACAATCATGATAATTGACAAAATCACTGATCATCATGTAGAATTTATTATAAGGGTTATATCACATTAGTTTTACTGATCTAGTGGATTAAATAGTCTTCCCTATAGAGTTGTGGATGTAGGATATAAAACTATTTAGAAAGATCACACATATGATCAAGAAAACCTAAAATTGCAACAATTGATGGAGAACCTAGGAGCTATAAGAAAAACAAAGAGTGCACAATGTAAATTTGGTTCTATTTTGAAATTCATATTCTTTTATGTTCAAAATGTTTTTCCTACATTTGACACAGTTGGTTGGAAGAAAAATAGGTTAGTAGTAGTGAAAATTGGTGAATATATTGAACAAATAGGTGAACATTTTGAACTTGTGATGACAACCTATTTTGAAGACTTCAAGTAGTCAATGAAGGAGAGATTGAGAATACTAGTGTCACTAGTAGAGAAACACTATGATGATGTATGTTTTCTAGTGGATGTTGTATATACTTTTGTAAAAGCTACTATACCAAGGGTAAAATGGTTGAGGCCACTTGGATATGAAATAAATGTGGATGAAGCCTCTATAGCTATAACTACATTACTTGTAGAAGAGGTGGATAAAAATGCTAAGACATTTGAAAACTATGAAATAGAAAAGTCCAAAATAAAAATGGAACTAAAGACTACCTTAGTTATTAAGAAAAATGACAAGTCAGTGAAGAAATTAAAGGCTAAATTTGGTGAGAGTTTTGAGCAGGAAGAAGAAGACGAAGAAGAGGATGAAGAGGAAGAAGACTCTGAGGCACAAGCACCTCTTGCACTACCTTTGGGTATGGGAGAGAACCAATAGGAAGAGGAGGAGACTAAAGTTACTAAAGGTGTTTAGGGTGAAGAATTCAAGGAAGCACCTACTCTTGCCCAACCAAAGAAGAGGAAGGCTAAGGTCCAACAAAAGCTAAGAAGGTAGCCAAGCTAACTCAACCCAAGCCAACTGCGCCTACTATAAGGGCTAGTGCATGTGCAACTACATAAAAGGAAAAAGAGAAAACAAAACCTATAGAGCTGGGACGTCAAGAGTAGAAGAGACCAAGAAGGAAATATGTTACACAAGAGGAGTCTAATGAGGAGAAAATAGAGTTAGATGACAATATCCAATTTAAGGTAGTGAGTCACAATCATTTATCGAATCTTCAAAATTTATGAAAAAATGTTAAGAATAGTACAAACTAATCAGGATTTACACATGTGGATTTTGATAATTTGGGTAAAATGGAGAAAAATCAAGTAGAGGAGGCCATATATGCCATGATGTAAAAATTCAAGACTACTCCATTATAGATTGCCAACTCAATGCCAACAAGTTTATATGACAAAGTTGAACAAAAATGGCACTATTGTCGAGACTTGGAGAGAAAAATAAGAGAAACCTCACTTTTATAAGTGATGCCCAAAATTAATAAGGCACAAATTACTAAGGTTATAAAGAAATATGCATTTAGGTTTGTACCTAAATACAAAGCCTTTAGCATTTTACAAAATAATATTGAAAATGTAGTTAAGAAGTCCACACAAATGTCAAAAGTAACATATGTACTTGCTATAGTAAAGGAAGGAGAAGAGGAACCCATAGAGGTTAAGGATGATGAAGAAGATGATAAGAATGAAGGTAATATTGAGGGAGGAATAGACATGCATATAGATGATAAGGTAATAGCTGAGCCAAAACAGCAAGAAGAATAGAGTGTGCAAGACAAACAATTGTCTAGTGTCAATCCTCAACATGTCACAAGCGAGAATACTGAAACAATCACAATTAAGGATGTTTCTAATGTCATAGCTCATAACATCAATCACCTTACAAAGGAATATCTTAAGAAGATACTACATTAGTCCATGCTATAGGCAACACTTTGTGAAAATCTTGTATTGGTTAGTGTGGAAGGATTACAGAAGATAGTGACTAAATGAGCAAGGGTACAGGTGACTCCATAAGAACCACTTTCTATCATCCCTCAAGTAATTTATGAAAAACCTTTGGAAGAAACACTAGAAGCTACATTTGAAAAGGTTGATGCAATTGCAAAGGATAGAGTGGAAACAAAAGTCACTACTAAAGAACAACAAGAAATAGGTTAGATACACTTATCTTCACCGACAACACAAGATCAAGGTGCATTACAAGTCATTGTGGTATTCAAGGACAAGCCTAAAGATATATAGCTATCACCTAAGGTGAAGGAGAAATTTTCCATCCAAGCCCTAGTAACCTTACCAGCATCTAGAACTCCTTCCATTCACACTCTTCAGAAGCCAACTATAGATGCAACACCACTACAGATTTCAATGTCGAGACAAAGTTCATCAAAGGTAGAAGAAGTCATATAATATGAAGATGTGAGCCTTGATGAAGAAATTGTTCTACCCAAGTATGACTATGATAGAATGACTATAGAATAGATGGGCATACTCCAACAAGCCCTAGCAAGGAAGAAGAATCAAGAAAGTCTTAGAAGGGAGCATATGCAGAAGCATGCATTGCAAGATGTAAAATACATCTTTTTAGATGCATTTAGTCTGCCAATTCAAGATGAGCCCAAGCCACTGATTGAGCAACTAACAGACATAGTGGAGAAGGTTAGTGATGCTGACCTAGATACAAATACTAAGTTATTAGAATGGTTAGAAAAGAAATTTTAGAGTAAAATGAATGAAAAGATATTAGGTGACATAGAACTAACACAAGTTGCATTGGAAACTAAGCTTGAGGATGTGAAGAATGTACTTGAGAACATATTCTCATTGTACACTAAATTGTGTAATCCAACACTCTTCACCCAAGAAACTAGAAGTCCCATTTTGAGCCTTAAGCACCAAATTAGTTCATCAGATACAAAACTACCTATGAATCTAGCTCAAAGTGAAAAGAACTTTAGGACATTTCTACAAACCTATACTTAGTTAGCTACATTGTTAATAGATGAGACAAACATAAGGGCCAAACTGATTAGCGTCTAGACCACTCTAACCCATCATATGAAAATTTTGTACAAAGAACTAGGCTATGCTAAAACCCTAATGAAGAAACACCCAAATTTTTCCATAGTAGATGGTCTAGTCCACCTTGCTGTCAAGCTTGCTATCCAAATTGAGTCTTTGGATGTAGCATGTGAGAACTAGGATGCAACTCTCAAGATAATCCTAGATGTCCATAAATATTTTTTGGACAAACACACACTAAGTGTATAGCCCATTGACATAAATGTCAAACAGGGGGAGAATATGATAATGGGGGAGAGTGAAAGGGGGAGTAATAAAGAGAGAGAAAGATAGATTAAGCTAAGGGGAAGCAAGCACAAAATAACATGAAGTCAAAGAGTATCAATTGAGGCATATTTACTTAGTAGGAGTACAAAATTTTTGATACAGAATAGACTTATTGACTCAGGGGCACCTATCAAATTTTGAGGTATCTAAGTTGTTACAAAATATTCTAATTTTGAAGTCTTATATATCAATTGATTTCGAGATATGTTATGCTCGTGAGATTAAGGATATTAATACATACAAAAGTGTTTTTGACACTCATGTCAAAGGTGAGATTATTGATCTTAGATTGGTTTTGACAACTGAGTGTCAACATGCTTAAGCTATTTACTTAGTTCATGTTGAACAAGTAGTACATGTTGAGCACAACATGTATATTATAAAGAATTTTGAATTCACAATGAATCTGAAGCAGATAGTGTGTGGTAAGTAATTTAGGAGTTGAGCAAGTAGTGCATGCCAAGTGATATAGATACAAAATCATAGCAGAAAAGATTAAAGTATGCCAAGCATCAGAGACTTCAGGTGCCAAGTAGATAGTTATGACATTTTTTTGTAATGGCATGTACAATTATGGAAACCATTTTTTAGCCAACTTAAGGATGAATTATGATATTTTGGAGATCAGGATAAATATTAAGTTGGATTCCCAATGCAATTACATGTAGCCAATCAAAAAATAGGAAGGATTAAGCAAAAAAATGGATGAATCATAGCCATGGATTCATACCTACCCCTAAGTCACCTATGTCTTCTTAAGTAGGACAAACCCTAAGCTCCCTAGTGAGTGTGTAAGGTGTTGAAGTAGACTATAGAGAACTTTGCATACACAAACAAAGCATTTGTGGTGGCTAAGGAGTTAGGAAATGAGATTATATTGCAGAATTAGTTAGAGAAAAAGAGAGGAAAGAGAAGAGTATACAACATAGAGACATGTGATCAAGAATGATGAAGAAGATGTCAATTTAGAGGTGATATGTTATCAGGTGAACATGTGCTAATCGAAGGATCAATGTTGAGACATTCTAACAAGTAATTTCAGTCAAAATCTCTTAATAAAGTAGTCCCAATAGGCTATATTGAAATCCTCTAATAGGGTGCTTACTTAGTTGTGAGTTAAAGTCCTTTAGTAAGGAAATCTTCTAGTAGGGTGTTGAAATTCTCTAACAAGATGAGACCTAATAGTCTTTGTAAGCCTTGAATAGGGTAAACCTTTCACAGGGTGGATCACATCTCATGATCAAAACATTGTAACCTTCATTGGATACACCTTATTACTATAGTAGTGAAGATTTGTGGGTGTCATCCTCACCCTAGTTTTACCTTCTCATTTGAGGGTTTTTGGGTAACCATATCTAGTGTTATATGTGTGTGAATGTTTGCTTGCTTACATGATTTAGATGTATGTGCTTTATATGTTATTTCAATTTACTCATTGAATGCATGAGATGGATGTGTGATGAAATTTTTATGGGTCTAAGTTTTAACTACTGATTCACACCTCGCCCCCACCCCCAAGAAATTTATCTTTCTTATTGTGATTCCAAGATCTAATATCCTTTAAAATTCATTTACCATAACTTTTTAACAATAGTAAAATATCTTGTTTTCCAACAATATCACACTATGTGTTTTTATCTTCAAGGAAAGTATTATCAAAAATACCTTCATGATGATTTATGAAAGTAGGCTGATATGGAATAGCATGAAAGAAATTACTAGAATAAAGAACCAGCAAACTTGTATTTCTTTCACCAGTTGTGATAACTGAAATTCCATAATCTTTACATTATCACTTTATTCTGGGCCTTTTTATAATTTCAGCATTGACATTTTGTGTGTCCTAGTTTATCAAAAAACTAGCAGTACCATTTTTTCCTCTTCATATTGAAAGAAGTGTCAATATATATCTTCCATTATTGTTATTCTTGTATTTTTCATGACGTCTACCTTGATCAATAGTTTGTTCTTATGGTAGTTAATGCATCACTACAAGAAGATTATTGATTCTTCATTTGCATGTGTTCACTAATAATTGTAGGTGCAGCCTCATCAAACTTTAGTTTTCCTTTGGTATTGACTAAAGTACTCACTTCCATTACTACACCTTCCCAACTATATAGTAGTGAACAAAATAATAAAATAGATTTTATCTAATCATCTAAAGGTATTCTAACTAAAATCAATTTAGAAAATAGAGTACTAAATTCATTAAGATGATTTTTCATAACCCCACCTTCTTTCATTTTCAAATTGTTAAAATTATTCATTATGACTACCTTATTTGATGTTGCTGGTATTTCATATAATAATGACATTTTTTCAAAAATTTATCATGTCATATTTTTCTAAATAACACATTACTCAAAATTAATAGAAAAATCATTGATATTTTCTTTGGGTCAAGTTTCTCCCACTCTTTATTTATAAAGAACCTTTGCCAATCACCTTACCAAGCAATGCAGGTTGAAAATCCTACTTGATAACCACTAATTTCATCTCTAATTTCCATAACACAAAATTTATCCCATTTTTAAAAATTATTTTTCAATTACATCTACCTCATTCATGATATCTAGGAATATTTTATGATTTCCAAAAAATTGAGTCAAGCACTCCCTACTCTATTACCAATTTGTGTATTAAAAGAAATGTAGAAAGTAAATAAATCAAAATATGCAAGATTAAATACATAAAGATAAAAGAAAAGATAATTTTTAATGGTTCATCTAGAGAATTAGGCTATATCCACTCTTCAAGAAGGGGAAGCTCTCTTTATTTTGATAATCCACATAGGAATAGAAAGGATATATAGTAGCTACAACTAGTGTCATACATACTTTAACAAGTACACACAATGGAAGATGGAGCAATTAGGAATATGAGAAATCAACATGATGTAGTGCAAGGCAAGAGTATCCCTAAAGGAGATGTCCTAGCCCCCAACAATAAAACCACAAAATGGAAACACAATGCAAAAAAACAATAATGCAAGATCTGATACCAAATCACAACTCTTTATTCATAGATATAACTAATTACATGCAATATGCCTACCTGTAAGGCCTTTCAGGTTAGGGCCAACTACAAAAAATAATTACAAAATTAGTTATGCAAGATCCACAAGATCCAACTTGAAAATCCAATCCTAGCTAGCCCAGATACACAACTAGATAATAACACCAAGACAATCCACACTTGTACCCTCAGGTCCACCAAGCGATCCTCTGGTTCTCAAGCTACAAACCTAGCTCTTCAAAATTTGTATCTGCACTTCTTTGCCAAAAACTTAACTTCCAAAAGACTCAGTAAGACCCTAATTTATACTTTCCAAAATGACTTACAGAACATTCTAGAACATATAAAATAGCAAGACCAACCCAACAATGGTCAAGACACATCCCAAGAAAGAATCTTAACGCAAATATCGTGATCAAAATAAATCCCACAAGTTAGCTCGCAAAAATCATGTCCAAATGCTAACACTTAGCATAAATAGGAAAACTTTCCACATGAAGGGTCACTTGACACATACATTGGGTAACTTGGCACATGAAGAGTCACCCATAATACACTGGGTAACTCAGTAGTAATTGGAACTTGATAATAACTAGAAACTAGAACTTGGCAGCAACTAGCACTCAACAACAACTAGAACTTAGTAACAACTAGAAATTGGAACTCAACAACAACTAGCACTCAGTAATAATTAGAGCTCTAGCACTTGACAGTAACTAGAACTCGGCAGCAACATGCACTCAGTAGTAACTGGAACTCAACAACAACAGGTAGGATGAACAAAAAGTATAGCACTACAAGAAAGCCTAGGATGCTCCTACATCATACACTTGAGGTTCATTGAGATGTTCTAATTAGTGGAAGGACATCTTGTGGGATTCAACACATAAATCTCAAACTGGTTCTTCACATATATGTCCTCCAAGTCTTCAACTTGTTCACTCTTTCCACCTTTTTTCTTCTTCTCCTTCACATCCATGATAGGTGTTCCAGAGGTTTGCTTTCCATGTTGATTTCCAATCTTCTAAAAATTTTCCAACTCAACTCAGCTACCAATACTTAGGTTCTTCCTACAGAGTTCTTCATTCTACAAAGGAATTAGGGAAAACTTCCTACCACCTTTCTCAATAGTAAACACATTCCTAACACAACCATGCACAACCATGCAATCATACTACCAAGGTCTAACAAGTAACACATGACAACTATTCATATCCATAATATCACACAACACTTGATCATTATAGTACCCAATCTAGAAATCAACATGTCATTGCTCCCTCACTTCCAAAGCATGCGTACCTTGCAACCAACCAATCCTATAAGGATAAGGATGTCTCACTCTCTTCAAACCAAGTTTTTGAACCATCTTCTCAACAACAAGGTTATTAGTACTACCACCATCTATAATCACCTTGTAGATTTTACCACCAGACTTACAATGAGTTTTGAACAAACTAGTCATCTGACATGAATCTAATGTCCTCTCACCAACTAGTACTCATCGAGCTAGAAAACTCTCTCCTTGATTAGGCTAACTGGCTTGGACTTCAACCACATTTACAATAGTAGTTATCCTATCAATCAAACATTCAAAATATCTATGCTCTTATTGACCACACTTGAAATAATTACCTCTAAACCCACCTCCACTTGTCATTCTTTTCTACTTAATAGGTTTTTTTTACCTCCTACTTTCAGTTTATCTTGTGTTGAACTATCTTGCTTCTCCTTCCCTCGAGAACTACCTTGATTCTTCCTCTTTAGCTTTCCCTCTACTCTCAAAGCATACTGATAAGCATCCTCAATTGAATAAATATTCAGCATACCAACCTCATCCTAAATATTAAATCTCAAACGATTAATATATCATGCTACCTTTTCTTTTGACAATTCTCTTTGACCAGACCAAATAGTCAACCTGTAAATCTCCTATGTATAATCTTTCACAGTCATACCCTTTTGTTTCATATTATAAAACCTCTTAAACAACTCAAATTCATAATCAATAGGAATAAACTTAGCCTTCAATTTAGTCACCATAAATTTCCATTTAGTGATCTTCATTTCACCTTCCTCTTCTCTGTCTCTTTGCAATTCCTTCCACCAAAGAGCAGCATGTCCCTTCAGCTTTGTTTGTGCCAACCTCCCTCTGAGTGGATCATCAATATCCTCAACCTAAAAGTAGTATTCCAATCCACCAATCCAATCAATCATGTCTTCAAGATTCAAAGTACCTAAGAAATTAGAAACCTCCATCTTATGCTTTAGCTTCAACTAAGATCAAGGTCGAGCAAACTGACTAGCCCTATTCCCCATAGGACTCTCCATATGATAAATTCTATCCTCACCACTAGATCCAGTAGCCTCAAAGTCTTCAGTAACTTCCTTATAACTTCCTTCAGTACCTATTGTCACTTAGGTTTTCACCCTTGTCCAAGGCCTATGCACGAGGACAACCTAGTGAAACATGGAAACAACCTCCAAGCTGTGGGACTTGAACTGCAAGGTTAAGTCTCTGGAGAAGGCTGACTTCCTCTTACTATCAGGGCACACCTATCTATTCTCAGAAGAAAAAGGGAGAAAGAGAGCACTAAAGAAAATTTACCTAGTCTAATCTAAGGCAGTGATGCACCAAAACAGAGTGTTCAGACTCATTCCTGCCCATATATGCACTGCAGAACTAGGGTAACATCCAAAATTCATACATGTCTAGACTTATATCAATCAATAATCACGTACAGATCAGGAAACCAACTGAATGACACCAGGAAAAGAAGATTTCATTTGTATATTATTCAATAGGCCAAACATAGATATAGTATGTGGACCACTAATCTCAATAATGCATCAATGAGAGGAAAAATGAAGCACATACACATTGACCACTGAAAAGAATGACACAGGATGCTATGTAGCTCAGAGACACAGGGATTCTACACTGCAAGTCTGCAAGCAATAGCAGTGAAAATCAGGACAAGTCGACCTTTAAAAAAGATCACAAAATTGCCTTTATAATTCGAGCATGACTGAGATTTTTTGTATTACATTCACTTCTCACCTACTGGCATTAATTCCTAATCTGCAAAATCCAATCAAGGATCTGATCTAGGCATGGCTCTGGGTACAGAAAATCCAATATCTCATTGAAAATAGGGGCATTAAAGGGGCAGGAATGGGGCCACAATATTCCCTGACATGGTAGATGGATCGACTGGATAGATGGAGTGTCCCTCTGCACCTAATATTCACTCTGAGTTGGTGGCAATTGATTATGATGTCAGATCCACGACAAAATAAATAAATAAATGATTTCTATCCTTTTTGGTTCATGAAACAGCAGGGTCAAAAAGGTCAACCAGGTCCACATGCTGATTGGGCCACGTGGGGCAATCACTTTCCTCCCCTTTTCCACTCTGGCAGACCTCTTCACGCACTGACCACACCTTTATGTTTGACTAGGCACTATGTCGCTATGGGTGCCATGCCCTAAAGTTCCTAATAGTGACATAGTGCCCAACAGTTATCTCTATCCGTGGTGGTACCAAACTGTGACTGCGATGCCCCAACCAGACTGTATCATTGACTTGGCAACTTAACTGTCAATCATAACTATGATGTTAACTGTGCATCCCCCTTGGGCCCCAAGGAAACGTGGCAGAAAGGCTCCAACTCGCTATGGAAAACCTCGCGCAACTTCCCCATAGCGCAATGGCGCCTGCCCTTGATCTCTGTAGATTTGACGGCTCAAAACTCAACCTCTGACTATGCTAGCCATGTTGAAGATCTAGTACCACCTCATGTCTATATTCTGATCTATCACACGTGGTTGTTCCTAATTCACCATAAAACTAACCGCCATTGGTACACCTTTTTGTCGACGCAGTCTGCCCGTCATGAGACTTTCGACCTGCCACAAACTTTTCAATCTGTGACCGCACCCATTCCACTTGGCACCACCTTAGCAATGCATCTTGGTGACACTTGACCCTACTGACACATGGCGAAAGGGTGCCAAGTCGCGATGCAAAAAACCCTGCAGCTTCGCCATGGCAAGATGGCACCTGTTGCCGATCCATTTCCAATCTGACGGTCACAAAAACTTGACCTCCTGCGACCCACCTTCTATTGGCTACTTGAATCTAATTGCATCGGTAGCATGAAATGTGGCCCCACCAGGACACGTGGCGCATGGGCACTATGTCACCGACATTAACTCCCAGGCAAGTCTCGATAACGAGACAATGCCAGTCGTAGATCCCTGCGGATCTGACAATCGTGAAGACTCGCCATTCATGCTGAGAGTACTAGGCTCGCTGAAACATGGCATCACCTCGTTGGTCTGTTCGTCACCCTAACCCAACTGCATCTGGCGGCATGGAATGCTTCCCCGCTAGGACACGTGGCGCAAGGGTGCCAAGTCGCCGATGTTAACTCCCAAGTTGTTCCCCATAGCGTGATGGTGCCCACCCTTGATTTATCTTGATTTGATAGTCAGAGCACCATCTTTCTTCACTCATCATCCCTTCTGAGAACTACTAGGTCCGCAGCACACATGGCGTCTCTTTATTTGGTCTGACAAAACACCAGCAAGCAACACAAGATAGCATGCTCTAAGATTTACATGTGTTTTCATCTGATTCGTTATCCTGACGTCAGTTGGTGAGACTTGATCCCACCGAAACATGGTAGATGGTCACTATGTCGACATAGTAAAATTCATGCATCTTCACCATAGCGAGATGGCGCCATCCGTTGATGCAATCCAATCTGACGGTGGAGAGGACCATCGCACTTTGTACTTTCGCCTGCCATGTCGGCACACCTGGCATCGCCCTGCGACACGGCCCCACTTGACACGTGGCATCAGGGTGTAATGTCTTTGTCATAACCCTCACGCATCTCTGCCATAGCACAATGGTGCTTACCATCGATCCAAGCCGATCCGACGGTGGAGATCATAGACCCTGACTGTGTGAGCCGTGCTAACAAAAATTTTGGCTGGATTACACGTGGTTCCTTTTGATTTGCCATTCGGAACACCTGATCACGTTGGTCATTGAAACTTGTTACCGTGACTATTTTTGCCGAGCGCTATGTCGTTATGGAGATTTTCTGGCTGATATGCGATAGCGACATAGCGGACAAGGCACCGTGGAACTTTTTTGACCCGCCGAACGCTGGACCCACCTCTGCAACGTGTCCTCATGGCGTCATCACACTATCAAAAATATCGTGCATTTTCTTTATAGCGCGATGGTGCCAACTATTGGTTTACTTAGATTTGACGGCTAGAACTTGTGGGTTGTAACATTAAAACACTTACTCTGAGACTAACCATTGCACAAGCCATGCATTCAAATTTTAAATTTTAAATCCTTGGCAGGGGGCATGAGCTTTCTCAATGCATGACCAGTGCCTGAGAATGATCCATTGGGCCATGGAGTCAAAAAAGAGGGCCTAGAAGGTACGGAATCGAGAGCTGCAAGAAACCCTAACCCTTGATGAGGAAATCAAAACATTAAAAAAAACCCTTAAACTCTGGCTCTATCCTTGCGACTTGGAAACAAAAACAGGACCTCCTTAGCAACCTGAGACTTGTCAAAACTTTGAGAACTAGCGACTCAAGAAGTGAGCCATGTGCACGCGCACTTATTGCAACAGGAACGAACCGAAAGTAGCTAGGCTAACTATGTACATGGATTCACAATCCTTCAGAAACAGGGCTTCAAATGGATCCCATTGAATGGAATGGGCAGAATTTCACCATTTGGCCTGCTTAGCTGGAACACATTGGCCTATTTGCAATCGAAGATCAGATAAGGGCCACTCCATAGTGGATCAAATTTGGAGTGCCTTCCTGGTTTTGCTCTATCTGAGTCCCATTTGAGAACTAAATCTCCTTCTCTGAAGATTCTGGACCTTGCCTTCTTATCAAAACTCTTCTTCATCTACTGCTAGTGTATCTCTAGGGTTTGCATAGCTTTGTTTCTCTTTTCTTCCAGTTCAATCAATTCTACAATTCTCACTGACATGGGACTATTTTCAACCAATTCCAGCTGATGAGCCAACTCCAAGGATGGAAATTCCAACGAGATGGGAAGTCTGGCTTCCTTACCATATATCAGCACAAAAGGTGAATTCCCAATAGATCTCTTGGGTGTTATCCTATCAGCCCACAGAGTAGTCCTTAATTTTTTATGCCAGACCCTCTGATTGTCTTCTATCATTCTCCTTATGATTCGGATTAGATTTTTGTTGGAAGATTCAGCTAAACCTTTGCCCTGCGGGTAGTAATTCGATGATGTGCTCAGATAGATATTGTGAGTCATTTCCCATGCAAAAATCTGGGTTCCAACAAAATATTTGGCATTATCTGAGATGATAGTGGAAATAGCTCCAAACCTAGATACAATTCCATCAAGGAATTCAACAATTGATGGCTCTGTAGCATCCTTCAAGGCAATTGCCTCTGTCCACCTAGTGAAATAATCGGTAGCAGCCAAGATCCATTTATGACCTGCACTAGATGGAGGATTAATGGGGCCTATGAAATCCAACCCCCACTAGGTGAAGGGCTGATCCACCTGAATGGGGTGAAGAGGAAGAGCTGCAAGTCTTTGTTTACCTGAGAAAAAGGCACATTTCTCACATTTTCTCACATACCTATAACAATCATGGAACAGAGATGGCCAGTAATATCGAGCCCTCATGATCTTCATGGCGGTTGTTCTTGCAGAGAAGTGGCCACCATTAGGGCCATCATGAAGTTCTTTAATCATCCTCTCAACCTGATCTTCTTCAATATATCTCAACAGGGTCCCATTACAATCCCTCTTGAATAGGATATCATCAATCACAACATAGGGAATGGATTGCAGTCTATATTGTCTTCTTTTAGCTCTATCCAATCACTAAGGGTATCCATTCCCTGATAAAAAGTTCCTCATGTCATCCATCTAGCTCCTTGGGGCATTAACATTTCTTTCCTCTTGCTGCTCTGCAATTACCATAGCAGTCCCTTCATCTGAATCCTGACTTGATAACATTTCCTTGCATAATCCTCTCCCTCTTACCAACTTGGTAATTTGAATATCAACATCATATTCCATTACCCTAGTGATCCATCCAGCTCTCTTTTCACTGATATCCTTTCTTAACACGAAGTCTTTTACACTCGCATGGGGTACCAACAAATGGATCCTATTATGGGATAAGAGGTGTCTAAATTTCTTCAAGGCTCTAATGACTGCAAGGGCTTTCTTCTCAACAAAGCTATACTTATCTTCATATTCCTTGAGTCCTTCAGTAAAGAAGGCTATGGGCTGCTCCTCATTCTTGTCATTTGTCTGAGTCAAGATAGTAGAAACACTTGACTCACCATATAAAGTGTAGAGGATGAAATCTTTCTCAAAATTTAGGTTCATGAGAGTGGGGGCTGAGGCTATGGCTGCCTTAATTTCTTCAAAACTCTCCTTCCCCTCCTTGGTCCATGAGAAGACCATATCTTTCTTAAGTATGGCTGTGAGGGGTTTCACCATGATGGCAAGATTAGGAATAAACCTTCTTACAAAATTTATCCTACTAAGGAAACTTTGAAGCCCTTTCTTGTGTTTAGGGAGTGGAAGGGCAAGTATGGCTTTTGTCCTTTCTGGATCAATGGTCAACCCATCCTTAGATACAATGTGTCCCAGTAATTTTCCTTGGCTTGTAGCAAAGACACACTTGGCTAGGTTGAGGGAAACCCCAAACTCTCTACATCTTAGAAATACCTGTCTCAAATGATCAAGGTGATCTTTTACATTCTTGGAATATATAGTTATATAATCAAGGTATACTAAGACAAACTTGTCGATTAATCTTTTGAAAGCTACCTCCATTGCCTTTTGGAACATGGCACCTGCATTTGTTAGTCCGAAAGGCATCTTGCAATAAGCATAGGTGCCCCATTTAGTAGTAAATGTTGTCTTATATATGTCAGATTCGTTAACCAACACTTGGTTATAACCAGAAAATCCATCAAGAAAAGAGAACCTCCTTGACCCATTGACCTTGGACAGAATTTGCTCCATAGAAGGGAGAGGATGGTGATCCTTAAGGGAAGCCGGATTAAGATCCCTAAAGTCCACACACAATCTGATTTCTCCATTCTTCTTCCTTACAGAAAAAAGGTTAGCCACCCATGATGAGTGTTTGATAGGAAAAACTATGTTAGCTTCAATCAACTTGGATAGTTCCTTCCTCATTAAGGGTTCAATCTTGGGATTCACTAGCCTCTATTTTTGCCTTACTGGTTTGACCCTATCAACTAAATCTATGGTATGCTGAAACAAACTAGGGTCAAACCCCTTTAAGTCATCATATGACCAAGCAAACACATCATTAAATTCTTGACATAGATGAATGAAATTTTCTTGCTCAGCCTC
The DNA here is from genome assembly GCA_028749045.1 of Cupressus sempervirens. Taxonomy (NCBI): domain Eukaryota; kingdom Viridiplantae; phylum Streptophyta; class Pinopsida; order Cupressales; family Cupressaceae; genus Cupressus; species Cupressus sempervirens. The sequence continues at coordinate 210,935,890 of CM053786.1, read as the reverse complement.
AGAACATACCTTCCCCATGTTAAGAGATTTTCCATCAGCAATAGGAATAGGAGCATGATCATCCTTTTCTACAGCTAGATTTATTCCTTTGCCCCTTGTCTAATCATCAAGATTAAAGACAGTCTCCAAGGTAATGAGACCCTTGGGCAACTTGTTGGAACTGAGGTGAATGATCTGATCACCGTACTGATCTTGTAGTCTTGACTGATTTCTTTTTGAAAATTCTACTTCATTATGCAAGAAACTCACAATCTGCTCATCAGACTCAAACACCTGCCAATGAGTATTATTATCAGGAACAACAAGCCTTATTACCACCCTTATTTGTTGCTTCTTCTCTTCCTCAAGATTCCCTGGCACATCATAAGATGCACCCACTGCTGCAAGTCTATCAGCATATTTGCTTTCTTTCCTAGGAATGCTTTGGATATTAAATTCTTGGAAACCCTCAAGCAAATCCTAGACTCTGTGTTTGTAAGACTTGAGCAGGCCATTTTTGGTGATATTTTGATTTCTCACTTGGTTCACTACCAACTCACTATCTCCATATACTTTCAAGGCTTGAATTCCCCTCTTTTGGGCAAGTAGGAGACCTTGCATCAAGGATTCATACTCAACCACATTATTGGTACAACTAAATTGGAGCCTAAAAGAAAAGTAGTATCTTATTTGTGCAGGAGAGATCAACATAACACCGGCCCCTTATCCATTTCTATTCCTTGAGCCATCAAAGTACCTACTCCATATTCCACTTATGTCATCATTAGCTCCAACAAGATCAGGAACTTCAGCCTCCTTCTCTATTATTCAATATGTACTAAGGCCTGTCTCAAGAGTTTTTGTCATAGGTTCAAACTGACATGTGTTTTCCCACTCATCCAAGAATAAATTAGGAATCTCTACTATGGAGGTGGCAGGCTCATTTACTATGTCATTTTCATCCATCTCCAAAATAGGGCAATTCATATTAATGAAGTTAGGGGTGTAGGGTTTAGTGTGATGAAGGGCTTGAGGTTTTGCTCTAATTGAAGCATTGGCCCCATATCTGGTCTTAAATGACATATAAGACCAATCGATGGATATGAATCCACCTATTTGGGCAGTGAAGTCTCTTGAAAGAAAGATGGAAAAATAGGGCTTGACTTCAGCAACAGATATGTCTTGAATTACAGTACAACCAGGGCATGCATGTAGAGCCATTTCCAAATTCTTAAGGATGCTTATGGTTTTGACAGTACTCCCATCTAATTGTAACACATCCCTAATAATGGGCTCATATTTCATTCCTAAAGCATCAGCAACACACCTAGGCATTACTGAGCTACTAGCCCCTGAATCTATCATGCAATTATGGACTAACTTGACCCCTATAATCAGAGAAACATAGAATGGAGGAGGTCTAACCTTTTTATTTGTCTCCACATCACCTGATGGTTGTACTAAACTAGTGTCACCCTCCATGGTAGATGACTGATCTTTGGGCTCAATCTTTTCCAATTCTTGCTGCAGCATCCTTTTCTACATTGGTATGGTGGCAACTGCATCCCACATGGAAATGCTTACATTGGTTTTCTTCATTTTATCTACCACACTCAAGGGTGCATTAGGAATTTTAGTAGAAACTTTAGGAGCTGTACCCATGAGAGGCTGAGATGGAGCAACATAGGGATCACTTGCATCCTCCTTTCTTGGACCTTGCCTTTGCTATTGTGAAGTGTTTTTCTGCTCATTTTCTTTTTGTGTATGAGGTATAACACTCGAAGTTGAGGCCTGCTCAGGAGAAACGGGGGCAGTATGTTCCATAGCTCTCCTCTTGCTTCTTGTGTTATGAGCAACAGAATCCTGGTTTACATTACAATGCTCCTCCATCTGGTGATTCATAAAAGAGCAATCACCCTGCCTCTGAACATATGAGGCCTCCTTGGGATGATCCTCCTTATGTGATTGCTTTACTGTGGACTCCTGGACAGTTAGGGCCAAATAAGATTCTACTTTCTAACATAGGCAGTAGGTATAAGAATAGTTACATGAAGGATAGAAGTACTGATCTTAGGCTAAGTTATTTTGAGGAACTAAAGCTCTACTCTGATTTGAGCTTGAAGCAGCAACATGACTATTTTGCCTATTCTGATCAAAAGAGCTATTCTAATGATTAGGAGGCCTACCACCACTTGGAGTCTGATGTTGTAATTGGGGGGGCTTGCCACTTTGGGCTTGCTACCTTTCTAAGGCCACCACCTTCTTACTCATTTTTTGTATTAGAGAAAAACTATCCTCTAATCTCTTCCCTTGGTCCTTCAACTCCTTCCCCTTCTCATGCAATTTTTTATCCAGAGTCCTCTCTCTTTTATTTGTATTCAGCACTAGACCTTGGAGCATTTCCTTGAGTTCCTCTATTCCGTTTGAGGATGTGGAAGCTTGGGGAACTGGAGTAAGGGCTTGTGACATAGAAATTGTAGGAAGAGGGGCTATTGCTGGTTGGTGGTTGGGAACATCAGGAAAGAAAGGCATAGGAGGCCTTGGAGCCAAATTTCCACCTTGTATCAGGATATTCTCAGCTTTTATAGCTGTCTCATATGCATTTGGTAATGTATCTCCTCCCATAGTTTGGATAGTAGTGGCAATGTCACTATTGAAAGCTCTAAGGTAATGCAAGAATGCATTACCAGGGGTAGGTTTCACTATAGTAGGTATTTTTTCCCATGTCTTTTGGAATCTGTAATTAAAATCAGTCATACATTCATGGGGGGCTCTTTTTATTGTGGTCAGCTGCTCTAGTAGTGACAAATGGTCACTCTTATCCTCAAAATGTTTGCATAATTCTGCTCCTAGTCCATCCCAATCAGTTATGGAACCATGAGCTAAGCCTCAGTACCACTGTAATGCTTTTCCTTTTAAGGATGAGGCTAGAAGTCTGACAGCAACATCGTCTTCTGTAATACCATGAATATTGCAGACATTCACACCTCTTGGATATGCTCTAAAGGGGAAATAGAAGTTTCACCAGTAAAATTAGGTATACTTTTTAGTGCAAATACTGGTATATAATGTCTTTGGGCTAACAACAGAGGGCTTCCACCATTAAAGGTGGCAAAAGCATGAACTCTCGGCTATGCCATATAAAAAAGTGTTCTATTGATGAGTGTTGATGGCAATCTAGGCTGAGTTTGAATAGTAGGGGGAGTAGAGACAGATCTTATAGGTATTTCAACTGTTATTCTACCCCTAACTGGTGATAATGAAGTTCTAGTCCTTCTTCTCCTAGGATTTGAAAGAGAAAGCTCTTGATATTAAAATTTACCTCTAGAAGACGCCCTTGTTTCAGTCTTGGGCATGAATCACTGCAAACTTGGTCTGGAACCAGACTTTTTTGATGTTCAGAGTCACCAAGTACTTGAAGAATCAGCCTCTTGAAGGCTTGAAAACTGAAGCCAGCACTACTTCTTCAGCATTTATCTCTAGAATTCTTTCTTCTTGACATCAGTAGACTTGAAATCTTCTGATATGAGTCCCATCGGGCATGCCAAAAACTGTTGTCACTTAGGTTTACACCCTTGTCCAAGGCCTATGCGTGAGGACAACCTAGTGAAACATGGAAACAACCTCCAAGCTGTGGGACTTGAACTACGAGGTTGAGTCTCTAGAGAAGGTCGTCTTCCTCTTACTGTCAGGGTGCACCTATCTATTCTCAAAAGAAAAAGAGAGAAAGAGAGCACTAAAGAAAATTTACCTAGTCTAATCTAAGGCGGTGATGCACCAAAACAAAGTGTTCAGACTCATTCCTACCCATATATGCACTGCAGAACTAGGGTAACATCCAAAAGTCATACACGTCCAGACTTATATTGATCAATAATCACATGCAGATTAGGAAACCAACTAAATGACACTAGGAAAAGAAGATTTCACTTGTATATTATTCAATAGGCCAAAGATATATACAGTATGTGGACTACTAATCTCAATAATGCATCAATGAGAGGCAAAATGAAGCACATACACGTTGACCACTGAAAAGAATGACACAAGATGCTATGTAGCTTAGAGACACAGGGATTCTACACTGCAAGTCTGCAAGCAGTAGCAGTGAAAATCAGGAAGAGTCGACCTTTAAAAAAGATCACAAAATTGCCTTTATAATTCGGGCATGACTGAGGATTTTTTGCATTACATTCACTTCTCACCTACTGGCATTAATTCCTCATCTGCAAAATCCAATCAAGGATCTGATCTAGGCATGGCTCTAGGTACAAAAAATCTAATATCTCGTTGAAAATAGGGGCATTGAAGGGGCAAGAATGGTGCCACAACATTCCTTGACATGGTAGATGAATCGACTGGATAGATGGAGTGTCCCTCTGCACCTGATATTCACACTGAGTTGGTGGCAATTGATTATGAAATCAAATCCACGGCAAAAAAATTAATAAATGATTTCTATCCTTTCTGGTTCACAAAATAGAAGGGTCAAAAAGGTCAACTAGGTCCACATGCTGACTGGGCCACGTGGGGCAATCACTTTCCTCCCCTTTGCCACCCTGGCAGTCCTCTTCATGCGCTGACCACACCTTTATGTTTGACTGGGCACTATGTCGCTATGGGCGCCATGCCTTGAAGTTCCTAATAGCGACATAGTGCCCAACCGTTATCTCTATCCGTGGTGGTACCAAACTATGACTGCGATGCCCCAACCAGACTATATCATTGACTTGGCAACTTAACTGTCAATCATAACTATGATGTTAATTGTGCATCCCCCCTAGGCCCCATGGACACATGGCAGAAAGGCTCCAACTCGCTATGGCAAACCTCGCACAACTTCCCCATAGCGCGATGGTGCCTGCCCTTGATCTCTGCAGATCTGACAGCTCAAAACTCAACCTCTGACTACGCTAGCCGCGTTGAAGATCTAGTGCCACCTCATGTCTACATTTTGATCCAACACACGTGGCTATTCTTGATACACCGTAAAACTAACCTCCGTTGGTACACCTTTTCGACAACGCAGTCTGCCCGTCGTGAGACTTCTGACCTGTCACAAACTTTTCAATCTGCGACCGAGCCCATTCCAGTTGGCACCACCTCAGCGATGCATCCTAGCAAGACTTGACCCTATCGACACATGGTGAAAGGGTGCCAAGTCTCTATGCAAAAAACCCTACAGCTTCGCCATGGTGAGATGGCACCTGTCGCCGATCCATTTCCTATCTGACGGTCACAAAAACTTGACCTCTTGCGACCCACCTTCTATATTAAATTTTTAGGCCCACTGGCACATGGCATCTCCTTGTTAGTTTGTTGGATACTTGAATCTAACTACGTTGGCAACATGAAATGTGGCCTCACCAGGACACATGGTGCATGGGCGCTATGTCATCGACGTTAACTCCCGGGCAAGTCTTGATAGCGAGACAGCGCCAGTCGTAGATCCCTGCAGATTTGACAATCATGAAGACTCGCCATTCATGCTAAGAGTACTAGGCCCACTGAAACATGGCATCCGCTTGTTAGTTTGTTGGTCACCCTAACCCAACTGCATCTGGCGGCATGGAATGCGGCCCTACCAGGACACGTGGCGCAAGGGTGCCAAGTCACCCATGTTAACTCCTAATCTGTTCCCCATAGCATGATGGCACCCACCCTTGATTTATCTTGATCTGATGGTCAGAGCGCCATCGTTCTTCACTCATCATCCCTTCTGAGAACTACTAGGTTCAGAGCACACGTGGCGTCTCTTTATTTGGTCTGACGAAACACCAGCTGGCAACCCAAGATAGGATGCTCTGAGATTTACACGTGTTTTCATATGATTCGTTATCCTGACGTCGGTTGGTGAGACTTGATCCCATTGACACGTGGCAGATGGTCGCTATGTCAGCATAATAAAATCTGTGCATCTTTGCCATAGCGAGATGGTGCCATCCGTTGATGCAATCCAATTCGACAGTGGAGAGGACCATCGCACTTCGTACTTTTGCCTACCATGTCGGCACACCTGGCATCGCCCTACGACGCGACCCCACCTGACATGTGGCATCAGGGCGCAATGTCGCTATCATAACCCTCGCGCATCTCTGCCATAGCGCGATGGCACTTACCATCTATCCAAGCCGATCTGACGGTGGAGATCATAGACCCCGACTATGTGAGCCATGCTGACAAAAATTTTGGCTTGGTTACTCGTGGTTCCTTTTGATTTACCATCCGGAACACCTGATCATGTCGGTCATTGAAACTTGTTGCCATGACTATTTCTGCCGGGCGCTATGTCATTATGGAGATTTTTCAGCTGATATGCGATAGCGACATAGCGGACAAGGCACCATGGAAATTTTTTGACCCCCCGGACGCTGGACACACCTCTACAACGTGTCCTTAGGGCGTCATCGCACTATCATAAATATCGTGCATTTTCTTTATAGCGCGATGGCGCCAACCATTGGTCTGCTTAGATCTGATGGCTAGAACTTGCGGGTCGTAAGATTAAAACACTTACTCTGAGACTAACCACTGCACGAGCCATGCATTCAAATTTTAAATCCTTGATAGTAAAACCAGAGGTAACAATACCCACATGCCTAGGTAGACCACCTAAAGCACTTACAATTTCAGCAATCATGTCAGTCTTTATCAATACAATCTCAGATCTAAATTGTGCTCTCATCTTCTCTAAGATTCATTCTTCCACAACATCAGTAAGATTAGTAATTACCCTAGCATCCAATTTTCTTGGAGGCATCTTCGAAAACTTTAGCAAAACCTAAGCAAAAAATCCACCAACATATAAGATCAATCAGCTACAAGATCAACCTTTGTAAACCCAAGTCCTCATGCAAACTACCTCAACTTTCGTGATCTATCTACACACTCAAGAAAAACCTTCACTCTAATACCACCTAATGCAGTGGAAGGTAAGAGAATCCCCAAAGAAGACATCCTAGCCCCTAGCAAGAAAACCACACAATAGAAATACAACACAAAACAACAATAATGCAAGATCTAATACCAAATCACAACTCTTTATTCATAGATATAACTAGTTACATGCAATATTCCTAGTTGTAAGGCCTTTTGGATTATGACCAACTACAAATACCAATTACAAAATTAGTTCTACAAGATCCATAAGATCCAATTTACAAATCCAATCATAGCTAGCCTAGATACACAACTGGATAAGAATAGCAAGAGAATCCACACTTGCACCCTCAAGTCCACCAAGTGATCCTTTGGTTCTCAAGCTGCAGCCCTAGCTCTTCAAAATGTGTATCTACACTTCCTCCCCAAAACACTTAACTTTCAAAAGAGTCAATAGGACCCTTATTTATACTTGACAAAATGGCTTATAGAACATTCTAGAACATACAAAATAGGAAGAATGACCCAACAATAGTCAGGACACATCCCAAGAAAAGATCTTCACATAAATATCGTGATCAAAATAAATCTTGCAAGTTAGCTCATAGAAATCATGTCCAAATGCTGACACTCGACATAAACAAGAAAACTTGACACATGAAGGGTCACTTAGCATATACACTGGGTAACTCAGCACATGAAGAGTCACCTGGCATATAATGGGTAACTTAGCACATGAAGAGTCACTCAGCATACACTGGGTAACTTGGCGGCAACTAAAACTCAGTAATAATTGGAAACTAGAACTCAAAAACAACTGGAACTCAGTAGCAACTAGCAGAATGAAAAAAAAAGGTGCAAGACTACAAGGAATCCTAAGATGCTTTTGTGTCACAACACTTATTGGTATCAAGTATTTTTTGAGCCATTTTTTTCCAAAAAAAATTAATTAAAGTTGAATCATATTTTGAGGGGATCCAAAACCCCTTACAAGAAGAGTTTACTAGAGATCTGGAACCCAATTACAATGAAACTATGCCACAGATATACAAAACAATGTCTAACAACCCAAGAAAAAGTGAGCTACATAAAATAGTTTGATAAGATAGGACTTGGCCTCCTAGAGAAAATCACAACATAGTATATTTTGAGGCTACTCAAACCATAATATAGAGAATAAATGCCTCCCTAAACCACCAAACTTGACTAATGGAATCTCTCCAAGTATGTGTCTATAGAAAACCATAACTCCATCCAAGTGTTGCAATACCCCAAGACCATCCTACCAAAAGAATCAAAAACATCCAACCACCAAAAAGAACCCTCAACTATTTTTTAGCATCGATATGAACAAAACTTAATACACTTCCAAAAATTGAGACTTAAAATAACTCCAAAAGACAACCATGATGGTTGAGAAATAGAGCACCCAATTGAACCAATGAAAATCATCAATAGAAAAAGCCATGATGGGAACTGAAAAAATAGGGATAATATAAATAAGGTAGGAGTAGAGATACTCACATCTAATGTCAATGATTAATTTGGCTCCAACAATTCTATATAGAGAAACCCTAATATAGAACTAAATCTACACTAGCCAAGAAGAAAGTAACCTAAGTTATTGAATACTACCAGAATGTTAGGAATAAGGTGTCTCAACCTTGTATAATTCCTATTCTTATTATTATTTGTTTTGTAAAATGTATTTTTTGCAAATAATATGTAAATGTGAGTGTACATGTCTAGTTGGCATGTTGATCACTTACATCTGTCGGTATCTTCAAGTGTGTGAAGGAGATCATGGCTGAAATGGTTATGATGGATTCCTATGATGCGTAAGAGCTACTTAAGGAATAAGCTATGACAGGTGTAAGAGCATCTTATGACATGAGGCCTATTTGGCTGCCCAAGAATAATTGGGTGGTGTGTGTAAGAGCATCTTATGACATGAGGATTCCCTTACACTTCTCTTGTGACCGCTATTTTTGGAAGATTCTATGACAAGTTGTCATTGCCTATTCAAGGGATGGATGCCCTTTTCTTGGTATTGGATGTACATGTGGAATTGTGCATGTTTCTTGGTGGTTGAGCCATGAAAAATGCCCAACTCCTTTATGGGCATTTTGTTGGGCCTTAAGATGTTCATAAAATAAGTATTGCATGTAGTAATGCAATAGTGCGATAGATGAAAGTTTGCAGGTACTGAGGTGATATTGGAGTCTTCTATTGTTGATGTTGAACTTGCATTGCAAGTGTATTGTAATCTTGTGTTGAAGAGAACACATCATGCAGGTTTTGGAGGGGTGGGGTTGTTTTACTGAAAGGTTTTTCCCCATCGGCAAATCTTTGTGTTATGTGTTTCTTTCTCTGTCTATTTTTTGTATGCATGGTTGGATGCTTTATTGTTGTTTACATAATATTGAATTTGTAAGTGTAGAAGATTTTAAAAGGATTTGCACCATACTTTCCTTATGAGATTAGTGTAGGAAGTTGTTTCTACACCTGAGTTTTCTTATAAGTGGTATCAGGGCTTGATCAAATTTTGATCCTAGTTGTTGGGTAGGGTTTTTTGAGCTAATCTCAAGTTGAGTGGGAGTCTTGTGCAGAGCATCCTGAATCTTATTTACAGATTGAGATGGCGAGTTCATCATTTGGAAGAATGGAAGTGCAAAAATTTAATGGCACTAATTTTAAGTTGTGGAAACTCAAGATGGAAGACATGTTGGAAGGTCGTGACCTATGGGAAGCGACTACAAGAACTACAAGACCAACAACTATAACTCAAGAAGATTGGGATATCAAAGACCGTAAAGCTAAGGGTCTCATAAGACTTTGTTTAACCGATGTAGTCCTTTTGAATGTTCTAGATGATAAAACCGCATATAGTTTGTGCGAAAGACTTGGGGCCGTGTATCAGGCCAAATCTCTGGTGAACAAGTTGTTCCTGAGCAAGAAGTTGTATTCTCTGTGAATGGAGGAAGGTGGATCCTTAATGGATCATTTAAATGCATTTACTTTTTTGGCTACACAATTGACATCAGCTGGTGTCAAGTTAGAGGAGGAGGATCATTGCTACACACTTTTGTGTTCTTTACCGGATTCATGGGACCATCTTGTGATGGCTCTCGAAAGCACATTAGTCACCTTCATAATGGGTGATGTGGTGTCTTCACTGCTATCAGAGGAGATGCAGAGAAAGGCTTCCATTTTGGAAAAATAAGCCCTTGTTGGTCGTGGGAGATCCACAAAAAGAGGAAAGAAAAATGACAATAAGTTTGACAATAAGGGTAGATCCAAATCTCGTGGGAAGTCAAAGACTTCCAATAAGTCCAAGGCAAAATGTTGGAACTATGATAAGGCTAGGCATTTTCGTAAAGATTGTAAATAGCCTAAGAAGAAGAAGAAAGCCTCAAATTTTGGTTCTGAAAAATCTCAAGAAGATGGTGATGCATTCATCATAGCTTTGGTAGCCCATGCATCTAATGATGTGTGGTTGGTTGACTCGGGTGCATATTTTCACATGACCTCTCATCGAAACTGGTTCTCAAGATATGAAGAGTTCGATGGTGGAGAGGTGTACTTGGGTGATGATTCTCACCTAAAGATAGTTGGACGCGAAAGAGTCACTATCAAATTTCCTGATGGATGAGTAAAGGGAATCAATGGAGTTATGCACATTCCAGGTCTAGCACGAAACCTATTATCTATAAGTATGCTGAACGATGTAGGTGTGCAAGTTTTTTTTTTGAAAGAAGGATGTAAGATGATTAGAGGATCGATGGTGCTTGCTAAGGGTAATAGGAGAGGTACTTTGTTTCAGCTAGATGCATGTATTCCTCTATGTAATAGTTCTTCATCCTCACCATCTGAACAAGCAGTGAAGAATTCTGTGGTTATTGGTTCCAATGGAAATGCAAACACTTTAGAAGGAAAGGTTCCTCTAGAAAAGACAATGTTGTGGCATATGAGATTTGGCCACATTGGTGAGAAGGGTCTCAGAACCCTAAAAAAAAAAAATCTCATTGAGGGGTTAAATGATTGCAATCTTGAGGTCGACTTTTGTGAACACTGTGTATATGGTAAACAAAATCGTGTTCAATTTTACTCTAGTTCTCACAAATGTTCTAATGTTTTGGATCTTATTCATTCTGATGTATTTGGTCCTGTAAAAGTTCCTTCAATCTCCAAGTCTATATTTTTTGTATCTTTCATAGATGATTATAGTAGAAGGACATGGATTTATTTCCTTAAAAGTAAGACACAAGTCTTTAGTCGATTCAAGGAATTTAAAGCCCTTGTAGAGAATCAGACTAGTAAGAAGATTAAGTGTGTGAGAACTGACAATGGTGGTGAGTTTTGCTCAGTAGAGTTTGAACAGTTTTGTAAAGAACAAGGTATCAAGAGGCATAAGACAACTCCCTATACCCTGAAGAAAAATGGAGTTGCAGAGAGAATGAACATGACATTGATGGAGAAGGCTAGGAGGTCAGTGGAGCTGGTTTAGAACAAAAGTTTTGGGCCGAAGTTGTGGCCATTGCTTGCTATCTGGTTAACACAACTCCTACATCAGCCCTTGTTGGTAAGACACCCATGGAGGTGTGGTCCGGTAAGAAGCCTTCAATTAGACATCTTCATGTTTTTGGTTGTGAAGCTTATGCATATGTTCCAAAGGACAAAAGATCTAAGTTGGAAAACAAAGCTGTTAAATGTATTTTCATCGGGTACAGTGCTGGTGTGAAAGGATACAAGCTTTGGGATCCTGTGACTAGTAAGGTGTTATATAGCAGAAATATTATTTTTAGAGAGCTAACATCTTCTCGTATTGTGCTACAACCAGATGAAAAAGAAAAGGAAAAAGATGTTTTCAGTTACCTCGTATGCCTGAAAAGACTGAACAGAGAGACCATGTTGGGTCTAATGATGAGGAGAGCTCTAGCAACTCTGACAGTTCAAAAGAAGAGGAATAACAACCTCAACCTCATCCCTTGAGGAGATCCATGAGAGAAAGAAAGCAACTAGAAAGGTTTGGTTATTCTATGTTAGATTCCAGTTGTGCTTTTGCTTTGATTACTAACACTGATGAGCCTAGATCTGTGAAAGAGGCTTTGGGCATGGAAGATGCAGGTTCCTGGATTGAGGCTATGGATGATGAGATGGCTTCATTAGAAAAAAAAAAAACTTGGGACCTTGTACCTTTGCCTAAAGGGAGAAAATATGTTGGCTGTAAATGGGTGTTCAAGAAGAAATTCTATGCAGATGGTACTGTTGAAAGGTACAAAGCTAGATTGGTTGCAAAGGGGTATTCACAGGTAGAGGGAATACATTATGGTGAAATATTCTCTCCTATTGCAAAGTTGACATCCATTAGATTTCTGTTATCTCTTGCTGCATCATATGATTTAGAGATAGAATAGATGGATGTGAAGACAACTTTCCTTCATGGTGATTTGGAGGAAGAGATTTATATGTCATAGCCTGAGCATTACATTTTTAAAGGTAAAGAATCCTTTGTTTGCATATTGAAGAAATCTCTATATGGTTTGAAGCAATCTCCTAGGATGTGGTACCTTAAGTTTGATTCTTTTTTGTTGTCAATTGGATTTGTAAGATCAAAATCAGATCATTGTGTTTATTTCGGAGTTGAAAATGATCGCCTTCTTATTGTTACATTATAGGTTGATGATATGTTGCTATTTGGGAAGGGTAAGGGTATGATTTCTGATTTTAAATCTCAGTTGTTAGCACAGTTTGAGATGAAATATCTTGGGGTAGCTAGGTACATCTTGGGTATGGATATCATTAGAGATAGGTCTAACAGAAAACTTTGGTTGAGTCAGAGTAAGAATGTGAAGTCTGTGTTGGACAGGTTCAACATGGCAGATTGTAGACCAAACATTGCCCAAGCAGTGGGAGTCTTGAGTCAGTTTATGGCTAATCTTGGACGGATACATTGGGATGCAGTTAAGCAAGTATTCAGATATTTGAGGGGTACATCAAATTACTCCATATGTTATCATGGTCACTCTTCTGGATCTCGGCATTCAGTTTGTATTCATGGGTTTGTGGATTCAAATTGGGCAGGTGATATTGATGGCAAGAGATCCACCAGTGGTTATGTGTTCACTATGTTTGGTGGTGCCATCAGTTGGATGAGTAAGTGACAACCTGTGGTTGCTTTGTCCACTACAGAAGCTAAGTACATGGCTGCTACTCATGCTTGTAGGGAAGCCATTTGGCTTAAGAGATTGTGTTCTGATGTTGGTGTTGATGCAAAACATATTACTATTTGGTGTGACAGTCAGAGTGCTATTTTCCTTGCAAAGAATCCAACTTTCCATGCCAGAACGAAGCACATTGATTCTATGACAAGTTGCCATTGTCTATTCAAGGGATGGATGCCCTTTTCCTGGTATTAGATGTACATGTGGAATTGTGCATGTTTCTTGGTGATTGAGCCATGAAAAATGCCCAGCTCCTTTGTGGGCATTTTGTTGGGTCTTAAGATGTTCATAAAATGAGTATTGCATGTAGTAATGCAATAGTGTGATAGATGAAAGTTTGTAGGTACTGAGGTGCTGCTAGAGTCTTCTATTGTTGATGTTGAACTTGCATTGGAACTGTATTGTAATCTTGTGTTGAAGATAATACATTATGTAGGTTCTGGAGGGGTGGGGTTGTTTTACCGAAAGGTTTTTCCCCACCGGAAAATCTTTGTGTTATGTGTTTCTTTCTCTGTCTATTTGCTATATGCATGGTTGGATGCTATATTGTTGTTTACATGATATTGAATCTGTAAGTGTAGAAGATTTTAAAATGATTTGCACCATACTTTCCTTATGAGATTAGTGTAGGAAGTTGTTTCTACACTTGAGTTTCCTTACATAGAAACCATAGGAGTGGAGAAGTTGCATACCCCCACTCCAAAGTCAAATCCAAATGCTCTGTGACCTAGCTCTAAATATGTTAGACAAAGTAGTTAAATTAACTAGGAAAATAGCAATTTATAGACAATCTTAATGCCAAAGAGCTAGAGTCTAACAACCAATTGCCTTTCCTTGATGTTCTGCTCATCAAGAAATCAGATGGCTCCCTCGGCCGCAGTGTGTTTAGAAAGGCCACCCATACCGACCTTTACATTCATCCGTCATCCCACCACCATCCTAGCCATAAAACTAGCACTCTCAAGACCCTAGCCCTAAGAGCCTATAGGATTTGTGATGTTGATCATCTAAACCTTGAGCTCAACCACCTTCGCCAAGTTTTTCGGCTGAATGGTTATTCTTCTAGGCAAATTTCTAGGGCCATAAACCAAGCTAGGTCCCTCTTCTTTGCCCCCTCCCCCCCTTCTCTTCCCCCCCCTCGTTCTCTTTTCGCCTCCCTCCCTTTTGTGGAAGGCATTTCCCATAAGATTGCCAAGATCCTGTCCAAAAATGGGTTACATGTTGCTTTCAAGCCCCTCTTCAAGCTCAAGAATCGTGTCCCACCAATCAAAGACCCCATAGATTCGTTCGCCAACTCAGGGGTTTACAAAGTGGTCTGCTCGTGTGGTACACCCTATATTGGCGAAACAGGCCGCTCATTCCACACCCGTATCAAGGAGCATGTGGCTGACATTAGACATGATAGGGTGTACAAATCGGCGCTTGCTGAACACTCCTCCTTGACCAAGCATCACATATGTTTGGAGGACACGCAAATAATTTCCCGCGAGGACAACTATTTTAAGAGGAAGCTTAAAGAAGCAGTTGAAATTATTAACCACCCCATCAACCTCAATCGTGATGATGGTTGGCTTCTCAACCCCTCGTGGCATCCTCTGGTGACTTATGCGGAGTAACTCCCTCATTGCGTTGGTTTAGCTTTTTCTCTCTCCGTCCGTCTTGCTTTGCTGCTCCTCTCTCCTGGGTTCTTGTCCCCTCCCCCCCCCCCCCCCTCTCCTCTCCTCGGGTGCCTTACACGTTACCCCAGGTTGGCCACTTCTTCTTTTGTGTCTGTGATGTTTCTTCTTTCTCTTCTCTCCTCCGCATTATCTCCTGGCATTTCTATTTTTTGTCCCTTCGTGTGGGGTCGATTCCCATGTCACTTTTGCGCTGGTTGGTTTCATTTTTTTATTTGCCCTTCATTCTCTTGCTTTGTGGTATCTTTTGTAACCAGTTCCTGGCATGGGTTGGGGTTGTGGGTGGTTTATTATTTTTTCATTCATTTTGTCGGTGGTCTTCTTCTTGTCAGGGTTGTGTGCTCATTATTTATAAACATACATACATATATATATATATATATATATATATATATATATATATATATATATATATATATATATATATATATATATATACTCATATATATATACTCTTATATATATATGTGCATATATATAGACACATACATATATATATATATATATATATATATAGATATATATATATATATATATATATTTATATATATATATATATATATAGATACACACATATATACATATATATATTCATATATATATATATATATATTTATGTATATATATATATAGACATATACATTTGTATATATACTTCATTACATATACAAATATATATATATATATATATATATATATATATACATATGTTTCTTGGTGCCACCTGTTTGTTTTTGTTTAGTTCGTTGTTATATTTATGGCCCGCCTATTCGTTAGTGTTTATGGTTATTTATATATTTTCTCTCAATTTCGATTTTAGGAGGGGAGCTCTTTGAGATCTGGTTGCTTGTTGTTTTATCCGCTTACATTCTTACATCAGCATATAGTTTGAGAGGTGTTTGTTCTATTGTTTTAAAAAATTTCCATTATTTTATCTTTTTATTATTATTGTTTTGGTTATTCCCCCTCATTATTTGTTGGTACTCTTTTTTACTAATGGGTAGTCTTTCTTAAACACCCTCTAAACATGCTCGCATTATATCATTTATATTGGTCTCTATTGTTGCTTTCTCTTTATGTCTGGGGTGGTTTGGCCTCCCCCATGCTGTTTTTGGGTGTTTTTATGTTTTATCTTTTATTTTGACTTCTTTTGACTGACGTTGGGGAGTGTGCAGTCCCTCTCTTCCTGGTCTCCTTAAATTGTGACCCTATGCTAAATCTGCCTCTTGCATTATTTGACATCTCTTGCTCTATCTTCCTGATGATGGATCACGTAGTGTGATTCGAAACGTTGATGAAAAATCTCTACACAATCTATTCCAGAAAATAAACATTTTAAATCATGGATTGTGGAAATCTGATTGCATTAATCTTAATGCCCTCAAAAAGATTGCAAAAAAAGATGACAAAGATCCCCCGTCAATGACATAGTCACCAATAAAATTATTTTCTTGAAAGCACTTCCAAACCTTAACACATTGTCTCTCCCTTTATGCAAAAAAAGCTCCTCCCATACCAAGAAAAAGACCCCAACAAAAGAAATTTTTTTTTGGCATGAACTATAAGAGGAAACAATGGTCCTTCTTGCCAGGCTACACCAATCAAAAATAAGATGAGTTCCACACACACTAGACTCACACCACAAGCAAGGAAAATATAACCCACCACAAACACTATCTGATCCACAACACCCACAAGGGCCCAAATAAAAGGGACCCAAACAAGAGGTAGAAGGGCACCTTTTCCTCCACCCACACTACCAAATATCCCCCTATATAACCCACGACACCAACAAGACCCATCACAACCCCAACATGGCATGTCCAAATCCTCATCAGCCTTAGAAGCCTCTCCAAGTTCCCCATAGAAGCTTAGATTACTTTGTTCTTTATTTATGTTTTATCACAAAATTGTTACAACATACCCATAAAATTGAATGCCACTATGGATGAACTAAATAGAAAGGAAAAATAAATTAATGGAATTAAATATGGCTCATGAGCATAGAAGACAACAATGTTCAATTTCTCAATATCACCACCTATAGTCTAACTATATTTTCTTAAGTAGAAGATAGTTTTTAATAGCCTAAACATAATTTTCCAAAATTTGTATTCAAGGGCTTATGTAATTTCATATTTTCCTTGTAATGTAGCAGTCTTGTCAAAACTATTGTTAATGTCTATAATGTGCTATAGAGATGTGGGAAATGTGTATTCTCTTGTCTTAGAACTCATTTTTTCCTCTCTAACAATTTGATCTTGTAGTGCACTGGCTCTCATCATAGAGCTCATAGAATTTGCTTTCATTTTTCTCTGACGATTTGTTGCCACTAACTTCTACTCGATCAAATCCCTCACCCATATTTTAAAAAAAAATTAAAAATCTAAATTTTTATTAACATATCTTCTAATATATAGTATTAATATAGAAACTATCTAAAAAAATTGTCACTATAAATATCACACTAACCTATTTACACTAAACAAACACTTAATAAATGTATTAAATAGTCAAAACCTCAATAATTTCCTTCCTTAGAATGAAATAAAAAAATTATATTAATTCATAAATTAGTTTTTCATATTTTTAATTCAATTATATTTATTAAAATAACTCAAACTATTCTAATTTGTATACATTTCATTATATTTTTATATGAATTCAATGAAAGAAATTTTTTATACACTACATGTAGCAATTTATAGCAATTTATTAGTCCCTACCATAAGGCAAGAGACTATAGATTTCATGTTCCTGAATTTTACTTATCTTATAGTCATTGTGAGTGCTTTCTATTCAAATGAAATTTTCAATTTCAATTTTTGCTTAACGATTGCTTGTGAGCTTTTCAATTGGCAGTCCTTTTATTTTCCAAATTAGAAATTGGAAAAAAATGGTGCATGATAAATGTTACAAAGATTTCATTAAACTTTCATGTATCAAGTAGGACTCTCTTCACCTTACAACTATTTAAGTTAATATGCAGTCATGTAAAGGTTGCACTAAGTAACTTCTACTAGATTAATAAGAAATTTATGTATAAACAAGTAGAAGTTTGAATATCATCTATCTTGTTACCAATTTTTCTTTTACTTTTGTATGAAGGAAGAAGAATTCTTTTGTTTCTCATAATGGTCATAGAAGGTAAGGCATTGTTATATATTTTCCTAATAAGATCTTACTTTTTTTCTCTATAGATCATTTTCTTCAATTATAAAATGACAAAATATATATTCTTAATTTTTTAAAATTTAGGATTGTTAAGAGTTTTCTCTTTTCCTATCAGAAATTGGTGCTTGAAGCCATGGAAACTATGGAAATGAGAGTTTCATCTTGCAATCAGATGTTTTATGTTATATCTATACAAGACCACCTTATTTCTTCAAGATGGATGATATCATGACATTTCTAAGAGATTTGGGGAATTTCTGGCATTATCTCAATCATGATTGTGTTAATCTTCATCTTTTGAGCATTCCAGCATTAGATGCATTCATAGAGCCTATTGATGTCTTTAGGTTTTAAAAGTAATGAATGACACTTTACTCATTATTAGTAAAGTACATTGAATAAGTGAGAGACATATTAACCAAAAAATTGGGGGAGTACCCTAAGCATTGGAGGATATTGATATGTTGCATTCATGACTATGCTTTTCATCAATGTCAACATAGAAGTGTTTCTGTAGAGACTTGAAGAATAGCAGTTAGAGTTCTTAAGTTGTGTAGTAACTGAGTAAGGGCTAAGTGATGTGTAGTTAAGGGCATATTCTTGAGAGTGTCTCGATGATATGGTTAAGATGATGAAATCAAAATCAAATATGTATGATAGTTGTATTTGATTTATTATGAGTAGTGTAGAAATAGAGCATCTATTTGGTAGCTTATGAGGTTTGCATTTTATCTTATAGCCAATATATAATGAGGTGATGCACTATCAACTAGTGACAAAGTACATTTAGGTGATGACATCAACAAGTGTACAAGACCTAGAATCACACATGTAAGGTTTTGTATAGATTGTGAGCCGATAGTGCTATTGTAATTATAATTAACTATATATCTTATTTTAATTAATTAAGAAACCATTAAGGCTAACTCAAGGAATTATTATGAAGGTATGGTATAAAGGAAAGACGTTTTCCTTAATTGTAGGTGTATGAAGTATCAATTGTACATTATATTTGTGAAGTGTGAAATAGAGTAGAGTGTTGATTGAATGTGTGTAAGTGATCCAAGGGATTATTGGATGCACAAATTGTGATCTGGTTACAAGATCAAGAGAAAAGGTTTGATTGATAGGACAAAGACAAATAAAGGAAGTATAATTCAGTTCTATTATTCTATAAGGAATGATACAAAGATCGTTTACACAATGGGTTCATTGGCCTTTCCCTTGAAGTTGTTTGGGTAGTGGGTCCAGTTGTCTTCCACAACTCCTAGTACGGTTAAAATTTCCTAATAGGGATTCTAATTCTCCTAATAGGTACTCATATCTATTGAATTTTTTAAAAAACTCCTAATAGGGTCTATCCTCTAATAAGGAATATTTATATTAGTACACCATCTTGTGGGTACCATCACCACTGAGGTTTTCCCTCTGATGAAGGGTTTCCCTGGTTAACATATCTAGGGTTATTGTGTATGAGTATCTTGTTGTGGTTTCAATTTACATTAATCATATGGTTAAGGTTGTTTAAAGTTGTTATTGGTGATATTATTTGGATAACTGATTCACCCCCCTATCAGTGGAATATATATTCTAACAATTGGTATTAGAGTATCAGTTCCTTAAAGGATAAGATTAACAACTTTGGGAGATTGATGGTGAATCTTTTTAGAAAAGATATTCCTAGATTTGATGGGTCCAACTATGATATTTGGAATGAGAAGATGAAGACTTATCTATTGTGCATGGCTCTAGGATATTGGATCTTGAGAAAGGGAAAGAATAAGATCATTGAAGAATCAAAGCTAGAAGATTACAATGGGGAAGAAAGAGATTTATTCATGTGTAACATGAGAGAAAGAGAAGCTCTATTATCAGCCCTTCTAGAGAATGAATACAATCAGGTAAAGTCACTTGAAACATCTCATAAAATTTGGAAAGCATTATAATCTACTTTTGAAGGTGATGATCATGGTAAAAGAGTGAGGTTACAAAGTTGTATATGTGCATGTAAAAATGCTAAGATGATGGAAGATGAATATGTAAGAAGTTATTTTGGTAGAATATCAGAAATAGTCACAAGAATTCAATCTCATGGTGGACCAAGGATGATGATGAAGTCATATGGAATATTTTGAAAAGTTTGTCACCGCCATTTAGACCTATAGCTCAGATGATACAACTAGTGATGCCTTGCACTAAAGAAATCACCAAGGAAACTTTTCTTGGTAGATTGGAATCACCAAAAGTAGATTTGAGATTTTTTGGTGAACTTGCAAGAGTTGAATTAGCCATTAGTGCCCTAAAATTTTGACATAATTTGACAAGGAGTGAAAGCACCCATGTAGATTATGCTTGCAATAGTAGAGCTAATGAGGACAAGAAGATAGAGGAATGAATAGCTCTTCTAGTGAGAAGAAAAAAAGATGGTAAGAAAATCTTTAAGTGTTGGACTTGTAATGAATTTAGTTATTATACATCTAAGTTCCCTAAGGGAGAGAAAAAGTATAAAGGAAAGTTTAATCCTAGAAGAGATAGAGATAGAAATTGTTTATATACAAATGAGGATAAAGAATTTGATGAAAAAGGACAAAGTGAAAGTGATGATGAATTAAGATTTGTGGCTATCAAGGAAGATGATCTTGACAAAGAAATTGGAGAAGAAAGATCTCTAGTAACCCAAGTAGAAAATAAATCTAATTGAATAATTAAGAGTGGTTGTTCACATCACATGACTAGTGATATAAATAAGTTTGTTAAGTTCAAGATCATGGAGGAATTGTTAGAGTTCGTAATACTGCAACCTGTCATATTACATGAATTGGATCCATTACTCTTGATGGTAAAACTAACATTGATGATGTCTATTTTGTTGATGGATTGAAAGATAACTTGTTGAGTGTTGGATTGTTGGTGGACAAAGGTGGATAGTTGGTGGAATGAATCTAATGTTAAGATTAAATGTTTGAGATCTGATAGAGGAGGAGAATTTACCTCTAGAGAATTTAACATATTTTGTGAAGAAAATGGAATCAAAAGACAACTACCTACATTTAGAACACCTCAGAAAAATTGGATTCCTAAGAAAATAAATAAATCTATAGTAGAGGCAACTAGAGTGATGCTATTTGAGAATGATGTTTTTAGGACATTCTGGAGAGAAGTATGAATACAATATTGTATACTCTGAACAGAGTATAGATTAGAAAAGGTGTGGATAAGACACCTTATGAACTATGGTTTGAACATTCACCATCTATCAAATATTTCATAATATTTGGGAGAAAATGTTATATTAAGAGAGATGATCACATTGGTAAGTTTGATCCAAGAAGTGATGAAGTTATGTTTCTTGGCTACTATTTGAAAAGTAAGGCCTATAGATTCTTTAACTATAGAACTAATTCAATAGTTGAGTGTGCAAATGTAAGGATTGGTGAGAAGTTTGGAACCAAAGAAAATATGATAGATTATAATTCAGATGAAGAATTGGATAACTCTAGAATTTTTACACAAAAAGATGAATTTTTCCTTAAGACTAACAATAACTTGTAGAATGATGTGCAAATTATTGAACAAGGAGAGGATAAGAGATCTAAACCTAGAGAAGAGATAAGAGTTGAGATATCAACTTCTACCACTAATAGAAATCTGACAAGGAATTACCCTCCTAATTAGATAACTGGAAGTAAGGACAAAGTAGTAATGATAAGGAATAGAGTAAATGAGGAGATTTGTTTGATATCTCAGGTTGAACCAAATTGCACAGATGAAGTAGTCAAGAATAATCACTAGATCCAAACAATTAAGGAAGAATTGGATTAGATAGTAAAGAATGAGACATGGGAATTAGTTCCTAGACCAAAGAACAAGAATGTTATAGGATATAAATGGGTTTTCAGGAATAAGATAAATGGGCAAGGAGAAGTTATGGGAAATAAGGCTAGACTGGTTTGTAAAGGTTATTAACAACAAGAAGGTATTGATTATGAGGAAACATATGCACCTATAGCAAGAATAGAAGTAGTAAGGATGCTCATGGCTTATACAACAAACAAGAAATTCAAGGTTAATGGATGCCAAGTCTACATTTCTGAATGGATAACTAGAAGAAGAATTCTATACTCAGTAGCCAAAAGGTTTTCCTTTATTAGAAGATAAAGACATGGTATGTAGATTGAAGAAACCTCTTTATGGTCAAAAGAAAGTACCAAGATCTTGGTATGCAAGGTTGGACAATTACTTGGCAAAGGTTGCATTTGCTAAAGGTATGATAGACAATACCTTGTATTAAAAGAAATTAAAGATGGTTTATTGATCATTATAATATTTTTTCATGACATCATTTTTGGAGGCAATGATGAAGCTAGTGACAAATTTACTAAAAATATGAATAATGAATTTGAAATGAGCATGATAGGAGAAATGAAGTTTTTCCTAGGATTGTAGATTGTGCAGAATAATGATGGCATATTCATCTCAGAAACTAAGTACATGAAAGAATTGTTGAAATGTTTTAGTTTGGAAAGTTATAAACCTATTGGTACACCCATGATAATTGGTTATAAGTTATCTGGAAAAGATGGGACACCTATAGTAGAATAGAAGAAGTATTGATCAATGATTGGGGGTTCACAGAGTCTGACTCACACAAGACTAGATATAGAAAATGCAATTGGGATAGTAGCTAGATTTCATTTTGATCCTAAAGAATATCATTTTGTAATAGTAAAGAGAATATTTAAATTTTTGAAAGTGACATCTAACTATGGAATTCAGTATGATTGATCAAATTAATTCCTACTTTGTCTATATACTAATGTTGATTGGGAAAGTAGTATGGATGACAAAAAGAGCACCAGTGATGGAGCATTCATTCTTGGAGCAATATTAGTTTCTTGGTTAAGCAAGAAGAAAGATTGTATTTCACAAAGTATAGTTGAGGCAGAGTGTGTTATAGTAGGAAATAACTATAATCAAGTTATGTGGATGAAGAAAATGTTGAAGGATATTAGAATTGAGATTGAAGAACATGTTATCATTTACTGTGATAGCACAAGTACAGTGAATATGTCTAAGAATCATGTATTTCATTCTAAGACTCAACATATATCAATTAAGTATCATCTATTTAAAGAGAAATCAGCAAAAAAGGAGATCAAATTAGAGTATTTAAGTCCCAAATATCATATTGTAGATATCCTTATGAAGCCTTTGCCTTAAGATACATTTGAGCACTTAAGAGGTATGCTTTGGGTTATGCCCTTCCCTACTTTTGAGTAGGTGATTAAGTGAGTGCATTAGTCCAATGGCACAGAGCACTATTATTTGAGTAGACTGAATGTTGATGCTTCCTAAATGGGGGAGTATCTGGCATGTACTAAGTCATGGAGGACTCTTGGTATTTGGTGTATGGTATTGAATAGTGTCTTTAGAAACTTGAGTTATTTTATGATTTGAGTAGTTGATTAACAATTGGTATTGTGATTGACACCTTTGACATTGATGTCAATGGGGAGAGATAGGCATGAAAAACATCTCCTAAGGCATAGAGGAGAGTGTGCATGAGAAGTAATGCTATGAAATGGGGGAGAGATATCTTTTTAGATAGATTTATAAAGATTCATGTAAAGATGTGGGAATATGCACATGTTGTATTATGAATTGTTTAATAAATAGTTAATGTCTAAAGAAGAAGAAAATTAATAGAGTAGTGTTCTAGAGGATTTTAGATTTGATACATGAAGAGGATTTGAGAAGATGAGAATAGCATGCAGCAGCAAAAGTTTACTTGGTATTCTTGGAACTTAGATAATTTTTCATCTATGTTTCCATCAATGCCAAAGTAGGAGATTGTTAGCATGATTGATGATGATACTACATTGAGGGAGTATCCTAAGCATTGGAAAATATTGGTATATTGCATTCATGGCTGTGTTAGTCATTGATGGCAACATAACAATGTTTCTCTAAAGACTGGAAGAATAACAGTCACAGATCTTAGGTTGCGCAGTAACTGATTAAAGGTTAAGTAATGCGTAGTTAAGGACATGTTCCTAAGAGTGTCCTAATGACATGGTTAGGAGGATGAAGTCAGAATCAAAGATCTATGACAGTTATATTTGATTTATTATGAGCTACATAGAAATAGAGAATTTGTTTGGTAGTTTTTGATGTTTGCATTGTATCTCTTAGCCAATATATAATGAAGTGATGTACAGTCAGCTAGTGATAGAGGATAGTAAGGTGATGAGGTCAGTGAGTCTGCAAGACCTAGAGTCGTACATGTAAAGTTTTGTATAGACTATAAGCTGACAATGTTATTGTAATTATAATTAATTATATATCTTATTTTAATTAATTTGGAAAGCCTTAAGGCTGACTTAAGGAATTATTATAAATGTGTGTATAAAGGAAAGATTTTTTCATTAATTGTAAGTGTATGAAGTATTAATTGTGCATTATATTTGCAAAGTATAAAAAGAAGTAGAGTGTTGATTGAATGCATGTTAGTGGTCCAAGGGATCCTTAGATGTGCAATTCATGATTTGGTTACATGATCGGAAGGAGTAGAAGTTTGTTTGATAGGATAGAGATAGAGAAAGGAAGTACAATTCAATTCTATTATTTTGAAGGGAATAATATAGAGATCATTTGGATAGTGGGTTCATTCATCTTACCCTTGAACCTATTTAGGTAGTGGGTCCAACTATCCTACATAACTTTTGGGTTAACACAACTCCTAATAGGGTTGGAATCTCCTAATAGGGACTTATATGTATTGAATTTTGTAGCAGACCCCTAATAGTTTTTATCCTCTAACATGAAATATTTATATTAGTACATCATCTTATGTGTACCATCCCCACTAGGATTTTCCCTCTAATCAAGGGTTTCCCTAGTTAACATATATGGTGTTATTGTGTATGAGTATATTATTGTGGTTTTAGTTTACTATTAAAAGAACAAATTTGTGTCACCCTTTTATAAAGGAAAAGGCTAACAAAAGTATAATTGTTCATCTTTAATGGCATTAAAAAGGTAGTATTATTTGGAATTTGATAATGAAGTAAACTAATGAAATGTGTAGAAATAGATAAATTTTAGGATTATAATTTGTATTAATTATTTGGAATAAGAATTGATATATTTTCTTAATTTTTAAACACAATTTTTTACTTGCGAAAAAACACTGAAAATTAGGGGTCTAGTTTCCACTACAAAATAATCTGGAAATAAAAGTATTTCCCTTTGATCCTAGACTATGTTATATATAACATATATAGCTAGAACAATCAAAAAAACAAAAATTGGCTTTAGACCTATATTTTATCCTTTATAACAATTCAAAATTAACTCATTTGAAACTAATAGTTTTCATCTCCCACCACATTTTTGAAAACAAATATTTTCTAACCAAAAGAAAAATTATACATTCTAGAAGAGGACTCTGTCCTCTAGAACGTCATGTGACTTTTAATTTTTTTTTTTATGATTTAATATTTTTTCCTTTCTCAAAATTGAAATCTTCTCGAGTGTTAAAATATGTACTTGTAGAATTTTTTAATTATAATATAATATATCCAATTAAAATACTATAAACTCTATATGAGAATATTCTTGACTTTGAACTCTATAAATTGGTGTTTATATGTTATTAAAAAAATATCATAAAAAATAGTAAGAGTCATTGAAATGTCAATTTTCTAAAATAATTTTATTTCTTTAGTAATTGGATACAAACTAGTATAAAACATGCATTTAATAAACATTTCCAATTGGAAAAGTGTGAGACCATATATAACTTAGCTAGAGTGAATTTTTCTAGATCATATGTTTGAATAAAATTGATTTATAGATAGGAATACTCAAATTCAATCATTCTAATAAGTCAACCTAAAAGATGACACAACTTTGTAATTTTACCCTTACATTACTCATATGGTTAAGGTTGTTTAAGGTTGTTATTGGTGATATTATTTGTATAACTGATTCAACCTTGCCTCCCTCCCCTCAATTATATCAGTTGACTATATATTGTAATAATGTCCACCTTGTAGGATATACATTTTAGCTAAAATTTGTCCACTCATTGGCTTCAATTAAAAATTTATGTAGTTAGAAAAATAGCTTCTCCCTATGGGATGTATAAATGGTTGTCTAACATAAGTGATAGATAAATGAGTAGGAAATGGACATGCATATTCTTAATGATATTGTCTATGTTTTAAATGCATTTGATATTTCTAGCTACTACTTATCTATGGATCTCAAAATGACCTATTTCTACACTACCTACAATTGGTACATAAATTTCCTTACAAAATTTTAGATTCCATATGATTTTCATTTTGAGTAAGCCATATTGTATAATAGGGCTTTCTTGCTTATGATTTCTAAGGTTTTTCTTGATTTACTTATTTATTTTGTACAATTGTAGGTTTACTATTTTGGTTGATGGTGCAAGAGCATCGTAAGGTCTTTTGAAGATATTTAAAAATTTTGGTTTGTAGGTTGGTTTAGCCAACCACCAGATAATATGATCTAAGTTATGACAACCCAAGTTTTTTTTGTGTGTGGATAGTTATAGGGTTGAGTTGAGTCCAGTGTTTTGAGTGGTCATTTAGGATATAGGTAGTTAAGTCCTTAAAAGTCAACAAAGAGTCAAACTTTGACCATTGATGTTTTATTTTATTATTTTATTTTTTATGGTTGTATTTAATGGTTTGAAGTTGCCTTGAACCATTGAGGTTAGTGGTTTCATAAAATTGCAAAAGATGTAAAATTTATTCATGACAACATTTCCTAAAAACTAGAAAAGGGATTTAATGGTGCCCAAGTCTTGACCTAATGGTCCAAACATGTGGGAATGGGATATTTAAGACCAATTAAACACTAATATGACAATTGGGGTTATTGTAGAGATTATGGACTGAGAACCAAGATTGTTGAATTGAGTTTTGTAACAGAGCCTTGATCCAGACATTCAATGGATTGAAGGAAATAAATTAATGCATTGATACTATGAATATAGGGATGCATTAAATATTTGTGTCATTATTTTAGTGGTTTGGTGTGTTTACTAGTTTTTTTTTTAATTATTCAAGTTTCACTAGTTTGCTATCCAGTTTTGAACCAATCATGTAAATAATGGTATTACCTTGAGCTCCCATGGTTAAAACCTCATGGCCACTTGGAATTAGGTAAATAATTGTGTAAATAGTTTATATATGAATTTTGGAATAATTTCTTGTAGGGGGACTATTTTTACTACCAAGCCCTGAGTGTTGTGACATTTTGGCTAGTGGTTTGTGTAGAATAGTAGAAAGAGAACTTGCTAGATGGATTGTATAAAACCATTATATAGGGGGATAATATATAGGAGTACATCCTTGTGGTTTATATGAAAGGAGAGGAGTAGGGGAGCTATTTTGAGAAAATAAAGGTAGCATAGAAGATAGACTAGCATGCATGCTCCTAAAACCCTTGAAAATAGGGGATTATAAGAAAGCCAGTGTACAAACAATGTCAGGACCTAATACCCAAGAAATATTTGATTCTTGATTGATGGTAGAAATAATCCTTAGTTTATTTAGGGGGTTGTTAATGGATTTTGTGATAAATTCAAGAAAGCTAGTTTCTAGGAGGCCTAATTGGGCCAAAAAGATGCAATGCCTAAAACCTAGTAAGGCTAAAAATCAATAGGAAAACCAAGAAAGAATCCAAAAAAATGGATCATTTTTCATTGAAGACAAGTTAGGAATAGAAAGAACCCATATTCCTAGCCATAGGAACAGTTTGGGTAGAGAATTAGCTGAGTTGAGCCCATGAGTGCATAGTAGAGTTTGAGGTATGGTGGATTTTTGAAGTTGTTGGAGAATTATAAATGGAATAGGGATATTCGAAGTGATATGTTATTAGGGTAAGGAGTAGTACCCTAGAAAGACCATGGAAGAGGTCTTAGGAAGAGCTAGAAGATCTCTTGAGAGTTAGTTAGGATTTCCCATCAAAGTGGTATCAAAGCCATTAAAAGACTTAGGGAGTGAAGAAGTGCATGTGAAAGAAAAGAGAATCTATAGGAGAAAGCACCATGGTGACCAATATAGATTTGGAAAGAGATCTGACATAACAACAAGAGAAGAATAGGCTTCTTGAGTAAATTGTAGAAAAGATGAAGATAAAATAGAAGAAGTTGTTGAGACTATAGGAATGATGAAAGATTAGTTAGAAGTGGATAAGGAAGAAGGAAAAAATTAGGTAGAAGAGGAAATAGAACTAAACTAGACCCTCCAATGGTAGAGGAACCTTTTCTCAAGTATCTTTTCTCAAGTATTTAAAAGCACAAAGTGACAAGGAATTAGAATGCATTCCTATTTTCATTGGAAGAATTGCTGAAGGATTAGGTATGGAAGAGATTGAGGGCATGTAAAATCACTTTGAATGTGATGGAATGACATATGCACAAAAGGTGAAGATAGCCAAATCAAGGTTAAGAGGAAAAGCATTAACTTGGTGGAAGTTATTACTAGAAGAAAGAGGGAAGGAAGGAAGGAATCCAATAATCAACTAGAAGAAAATGATGGCTAAAGTGAAGTTGAACTATCTACCTAGGGATTATGACATCCAATTACACAAGAGGAGACAAAATCTCAAACATAAAAACCTAGATGTAGCTTCTTATGAAGAAGAGTTCCAAAAACTAAGCCTAAGGTCTAGAGTCCAAAAACATGAAAGCATTAAAGTGGCAAGGTACTTAACTGGACTTAGATGGAGCATTCAAGAAGATTTGAGTCTATTTACCATTACTACTCTTCATAGCTATTATTAGATGGCTATTAGAGTGGAAGAGAAACTCAAGAAGAAGGAAGACTCCAATACTAGGGGTAGAGGGAGACACAAAGACTCTAAAGGTGGTCATAGAGGTGGTTCAAGTGAAAAAGGTAATGACAATAGGAGACAAGGTGACTACAAGTTTTTAGAGCAAGGACATGAGCCAATAATAGAGGTGGATATTGAAGAGATGGAAGTTCTTACAATAGCAAAAGAGGTAGATTAGGGGGTTTTGGAAGGATTTCCCACTTCTCTTCCATGAAGTGCTATAACTATGGGAAATTGGGGCACCCCACATAAAGATGCCCTGACAAACCCTCATCTTCACAAGGTGAGAAAAAGATTGTCTTTGTCCAAGAAGAGGATTGTTCAAAACAATCAAATGTGATCCTCAATTTAGAGAAATGAAAGAACCTCAAGTTAAGGAGAATATTAATCAAGATAGGGCTACTCAAGATGAAAATAAATAAAGAAGGTATCTTTTTAGATTCAAGTGAAAGATATTAGGGAAACTGTACAAAGTCATCATTGATTCAAGATCCATTGAAAAAGTTATATAAATAAGTGTAGTACAAAAATCTTTATCTCACCAAGATACCCCATGAATGTCTCTACAAAGTCACCTAGTTGAGTAAGGGGAAAAACATATTGGTTAATTAACAAGTGTGGGTTGAGTTCACCATAGGTAAGTATCAAGATACGATTGTTTGTGATGTGATACCAATGGATGCATGTCATATGTTGCTTGGAAGACCATGGCAAGGAAAATTAGTACTCATTCAAGAAGAATGGAGTAATGTATAAGATTTAGTCTTTCATAGAGGAACACATAGTGGAGATGACATAATCCACTACACTATTGATGAGTTGGAAGGAATTCCTAAAGGATATGAAGAAGGAAGAAGGAGTTGGCTATGTCATACTAGTGAAACCAAGGGAGGAGGAGATACCTAAATAATTACCTATGGTAGAAGAAGTGAAATGACTACTACATTATTTGAAGGATGCCATTTGTGAAGGTACTCTAGCTAAATTGACACCAAAAAGAACAATCAATCATCAAATTGATTTTGTGCCAAGAGCATCATTGCTAACAAGGGCACATACAATATGACACAAAGACATAATAAGGAGATAGTAATGTAAGTCCAACAACTTTTAGATTGAGGTTTAATCATGATGAGTATAAATCCATGTGTTGTTCCAGTGGTGTTTTCTACTAAGAAAAAGGTAAGTGGAGAATGTGTACTAATCTTCTAGGGCAATAAATAGCTGATAACTATTAGGTATAGGTTTCCTAATCCTAGAATAGAAGATTTAATGGATTTCTTAGGAAGTGCTAAATACTTCTCCAAGATGGATTTAAAAAGTAGATACTATCATATTAGAATGGAAGAGAGGGATGATTGGAAGTGATCCTTTCAGACTATAGAGGGTTTATATGAGTGTCTAGTAATGCCATTTGGGCTTACAAATGTACCTACTACCTTTATGAGGGTAATGAATGAAGTTCTAAAGCTCTATATAGGAGTCTTTGTGATAGTCTACTTAGATGATATCCTTACCTTTAGTAAAACCAAAGAAGAACACATGAAACACATAGAACTTGTATTGAAGAAACTCCAAGAGGAAAAAATACAATAAACCTTGAAAAGAGTTAGTTCATGAAACAAAAACTAGTTTACCTAGGATTTGTAGTATCAAAAGGAAACTTGAAGATAAAAAAGAGCAAGGTTGAAGCCATATTAAGTTGGCCTACTCTTAAGATAGGAACTAACGTCAAAAATTTTCATGGGTTGGCTTAGTTTTATAGGAAGTTTATAAGGATATTTAGTGAAAT
This sequence comes from Cupressus sempervirens, assembly GCA_028749045.1. Lineage (NCBI taxonomy): Eukaryota > Viridiplantae > Streptophyta > Pinopsida > Cupressales > Cupressaceae > Cupressus > Cupressus sempervirens. Next base: position 210,905,291 of record CM053786.1, on the reverse strand, counting down.
ATGTACACTAGTCCTTGACATCATAGAAGGAGGGCTCAAGAAAAAGTTTGTGTGGACCAAGAAAAGCAATGAAGGCTTTGAGAGATTGAATAAGGAAGTGGCTACCCAACCTATACTAGTGTTGCCAAGTTTTGATAAGCCATTCATAGTAGAATATGATGCAAGTAATATTGCAATGGGTGCATTCCTAAGCCAAGAGGGTAGGCTAGTGGCATTAATTAGTGAAAGGTTAAATGAGGCCAAGTCTAGGTATCCATCCTATGACTTAAAACTATATACTCTAGTACAAGCACTTAAGAACTGGAGGCGTTATATATTGCCTAAGGATATTGTAGTTTACAATGATAACTAGACTCTAAGTTACATCAACACTCAAGATAAAGTAAGTTTTAGGCATATCAAGTGGATGGAACTATTGTAATCCTACACCTTCACTATAAAGTACAACAAGGGATTCAATAATAAGGTTGTAGATGCACTTAGTAGGAGGTTTCTCACTATTTAAGAGATCTAGTTGTACAACATTAGGGTTGAGGAATTTAAAGACATTTACAAGTTGTATGCAAAATTCTTAAAGATCCATAAGTTATGCACTAAATTTGATAATTATTTTCATAGTGAATATGTTGACTACACATTGCAGAATGGGTTATTATTTAAGGGAAAATAGTTGTGCACCCCAAGAGACTCTATGAGGTATAACCTTATCCAAGAAAATAAAAATGGGAGTTTGATTGGATATTTTGGGTTAAACATGACCCTAGATTTAGTGAACATTGTGGTAGGTTAACCTAGAATACCAACTGGTTTGGACAATGTGTTTGTGATCGTGGACAAATTCAATAAGATAAGTCACTTTATCCCATGCAAAATAAAACATGATTCAAGTCACATTTCCCACCTGTTCTTCAAGGAGATAGTAAGGATACATGGTTTTACAATACGCATAGTTGTAAACAGAGATGTGAAGTTTATGGAGCACTTTTGGAAGACTCTTTGGAGGTTTAGGTTAGGAAAAAACTTGTCTCATAGTTTAGATTATCATCCTCAAATGGATGGATATACATAGGTAATCAACAGGGTACTTGGTAACTTTTTGATGTGTTTGACCAAAGAGAATGGACAAGGACTACTATAAAATGTCCATTTCAGATTGTATATGGGTTACATCTAAGAGGTGTTCTTGAGTTAAGAGACTTAAAAGGATATGAAGATATCAATGTTCATATAGATGATTTTGCACAATGAATGAGAGAAGTTCATGAACAAGTTAAGAGAACACTAATGAAGGCCAATCAAAAGTTGAAAGCCAAGAAAGATGTAGAGAGAAGAGACATACAATTTTGAATAGGTGATTTGGTAATGGTATACTTGAACAAGGCTAGGTTACAAAATGGTATGCCAAGTAAATTGTAGATGAAAAGGATTGGGCAATGCAAAGTGTTGGCTAAGTATGGTCCAAATGCATAAAAGGTGGAGCTACCCAAGTAGATGTCCATTTCTCCTATCTACAATGTGAAAGACCTAGTGAAGTATTAAGGGATAGAGATTGATGAAGTATAGTATGACACCAAGGTGAGTAAGGATGTAATAGAGCTCAAGGCTACTAATTAGATCAAGCCACAATTTTAAAAGATTTTGGATTCAAGGGTGAAGAAGAAAACTAGGCATAAGATATAAATGGAACACTTAGTGAAATGGAAACATCTACTACACTTAGAGGCTACTTGGATAGCTGAGAGTGACTTCAAGAAGCATGGCATCAGTGAAGAATTCTTAACACCACAGGGTCCCTAATTTGTTTGTTGCAAGGGGAGAATGGTCTAGGAGCACCTTAAGGTCTTTTGAAAATCTTTAGATATTTTGACTTGTAAGTTGATTTAGCCAACCACCAACTATTGAGGGCTATGTTATGAATTCCCAATTTTTTTTGTATGTGTGGATAGTAATAGGATTGAGTTGAGTCAAGTGTTTTGAGTGGTCATTAGGGATATAGGTGGTTAAGTCCTAGAAAGTCAACAAAGAGTCAAAATTTGACCAAGACTCAAAAATGGAGAGGATTTTGAGATTTTGAGTTTTCTAGATCTTTTAAGGTCATATGTAATGGGTTGAAGTTGATTTGAACCATTGAGGTTAGTGGTTTCACGAAATTGCAAAAGATGTAAAAGTTGCTCACGACAACTTTGCAATTTTGCAATATTGTCATGATAACATTTCCTATAAACTAGGAAAGGGCTTTAATGGTGCCAAAATCCTCACATAAGGGTCCAAAAATGTGGGAATAGGATATTTAAGACCAATCAAACTCTAATCTAACAGTTGATGGAGTTATTGTATGGATTATGGAGTAAGAATCAATATTGTTGAATTGAGCTTTGTAACAGAGCCTTGATCCAAACATTTAATTGATTGAAAGAACTAAAGTAATGCATTTATAATTTGACTTTGGTGATGTATTAAATATTTTTGGAATTATTTTAGTGGATTTTTGCATTAGTAGTCATTTTGTAAATTGTTCAAGTTTCACTAGTTCATTGTCCAATTCTAAACTAGTCATGTAAACAATGGCTTTACCTTGAGTTCTCATGGATCAAACTTCACATACACTTGGAATAAAGTAATGCACTATGTATGTAATGTATATATGAAGTGTGGAGTCATTTCTTGTAGGAAAACTATTTTTACTACCAAGCCTTAGGAAAGTATTGTAGCATTTAGGCTAGTGGTTTGTGCAGAATAGTAGCAAGAAAACTTGCTAAATAGATTTTTCTGAACCAATAAATGGTGGGAGCATGTAGAGGGGTGTGTTCTTGTGGCTTATATGAAAGAAGAGGAGTATTAGACTTGTTTTCAGAAACTAAAAGAAGTGTAGAAGATAGACTGACATACATGCTCCTAAAACCCTTGAAAGTAGGGGTTTCTAAGAGAGTCAGTGTACGGATAGTGGCAGGGACTAACATCCAAGAAATATTTGAGTCTTTATTGATGGTAGAAAGAATCCTCAATTAATCTAGGGGGTTGTTATGGGATTATTTTGAGAAATTCAAGAAACCTAATATCTAGGAAGCCTAATTGGGCTAAAAAGGCTACAAGGCCTAAAGCCTATTAAGGCTAGAAATCGATAGGAAAACCAAGAAAGAATCTAATGAAGTGGATAAAATTGGTCTAAAGACAAGCCAAGAATAGCAAGAACCCATCTTCCTAGCCATAGGAGTAGTTTGGATAGAGAACTAGCTAAGTTGAGCACATGAGTGCATAATAGAGTTTGAGGTATGGTGAATGTTTGAAGTTGGTAGAGAATTCTAAAGGGGATAGGGATCTTGGAAGTGATCTCTTAGTAGGGTAAGTAGTAGTACCCTATCAAGACCAAGGAAGAGCTAGAAGAGCTCTTGAGAGCTAGTTAGGATTCCTCATTAGTTGATGCAAGGTAGATGGTGCCAAAAAATGTCTAGGTATATCAACTTCTACACTTAGATTTGTTCTCATAAATATTTGGTTCCTATGGGTACTCTACATTTTTTTGCTTGGATGGGTACATTTTTATATTTTCTAGATTTTGAGTTTATCAAATTTTTTAGCCATATTCTTCAAATGCAAATTTGGTTAGGAAATTTCTTTCAACCTGGAGCTTTATATTTTTTATCTATTTGCGGTTCTCTCATATAACAAGTTTAAGTTGATATTTATCCAATCCAAAGACTTCCTCAACCTAATTTCCCACAAATTTGAACTCCTCCCTTAGAAGTACTAAAATTAGAATAGAACAAAAAATAATGGACAAGAGAACTTCCTGCTCTAACACTTTGTTCATTATTTCCGATAGGCAATAGCCCACCGGCATTTCCTCATGCACCTGCTTCCTTAGGGCTGTCAGGATCACCTGAGCTTCCTTGATGGCACTGTCTTGCCACTATCTTGCTCTATGGGTGACTGAATACCCTACGGTAGCTTAAGATGCTATGCAGCTACTATGGAGCATGGTAGAAAGCCACGTGTTAGCCAATGGGATAACCGCTGGAGGGCACTGTCTCTCCAACCATCATAGTTCGACGACCCAGGTCTTCTATAAATTCGGCTCTTGAAGGGTTTGTGTAACGGATCACTCCTATGCTATGAATTAAACATGTATTATTCCTCTACTAGATGCTTTCCATTCTATTTACATCCTTACTACTTCTCAATAACCTTGCTTAGATCATTTTCTTTTGCTTCCTACAGGAATTAGGTAGATAGTAGAAGAGGCAGACAACAGTGGCTTGGAGTTCTTCTTGTCGATTTTTGTGACAGAACATTATGTGATTCCATGTTTTTGAATTTTCTTGTCTTTGACATCTACCCACTATAGGTTCTATTTATTGAAAGAAGTTTCAATTGTTTCCCTATAAATTTGAATTGAAAAAATGGACGCTTGGTTTGACGCTTGGAATCTAAAGATTGATATTGAAATTTCTTTTTGTTCAATTTTTTTGAAAATTTAGGTGTTATGTTTGACTCAAATGATACCAAATTTTAATATTTTGTTATTTTTATTTCAGAACTGATCAACTCTTAACAATTCAAAATAATGAAAATATGAGGGCTATGATTTATTTTTTACCATCGGCTATAGATTTGTTACCCTGGAGCATATATGGATGCCCTTGTAGGTAGCCTTCATAATGCCTAGATTCCTAATCATCCTCGATCATGTATTCCCAGACATGGAGAAAAATATTCTACTTTTGATGTGATTCGCATAACAACATGTAGACAAAATGCCGATGAAAGTGACATGACTATTACTTCTACATGAATCACAACGGAATGGACAATTCCCATTGACTACTTCACCGAGTAGGAGCTAGTCTCAATTACAAGATATAATGGAAGTAAAAGTTAATGATGTCAAGATCCTCAACAAAAACATTATTGAAGAGTGAAATCAATTGGATATTCAGGATGTGTTGAAGAGATGTAGTGAGCGGACTAAATATAAGTTTTCTATACCAATGAATTTTAAGTGAAATATCAATCAATTTTTAACAACTAGAAACCCTAGTTTACATCAAAGTGATTATAAATAAATTATTTGCATAATACAAATATATATTATATCTACTTCATTGAATATAATTGTATAATATCATACTTTTTAGAAATCCTTTATATTGAGAGGCCTTTCCTCCTTTAAATCTATAAGTGCATGTCTCATTTCTACTCCAAAACTATCTCTGGGATCTTGATAATTAATCTATGAACTACTAATTAATGTAGAGCTTATCCATATATCTTGATAAAAGATCCCTCTAATGGATTTTTCCAAAGCATACAGTAAATATATTTTTCCTTAATCAAGGTGAAAATTTACCTCATAACAAAGGATAAATCAGACTACTCACAATAGAAATGAATGTTCAATAAATCATAACTAGATATTAGTATAAATGTTTAGAAGAATGGAGAATTTAAAATATGATTAGATGTCATGTGAAGAATTGAGAGGCATTTGGTTTGATGGAATCTAAGCTTCTTAGTACACATTTGTAGGAAAATTTGGTTTTACTTGCTCTACTCCCAATCATTCAACACACAAATAGATTGTAAATGAAATGTATTAGATTCTTACTATGTTTTGGTACTCACCAGGATGCAGATTGTAGAAAACTGTATTCATCCCCTTGGAAATGACTTCTAACATATGGAGGGAATTTTAAATTTCTTTGAGATGAAGAGGAAGAAAATTAAGAAGAGTGGTGTTCCCTAATGTGCTTTCTAGAATTCAACATATGTTGTCTAGAAGAAAGATCTTTATATTGCATGTATCAATAATGTAAAAGGGTTATTATAATGATCCATTATAAGGACAAACCTCAACTAGCTTGAAGCTACAGTATATGAAGTCCATCTAATGTAGCTTCATCCATCATAGGCCAATGTTCCACAAATAAGAAAATTAAAATGTTATTAAAGTTGGAGCTATACACTACATTTATAAACATCCAATTCAGATTCAGTTTTGTAGAGTATGTGTTAAGAGTCCAATTGTAACTATATATTATTCTAAGTGCTATATATCAATCACTGCAACCATTTGTGGTATTATAACTTACTCTCTAAGAAAAAATAAAAATCCTACACGAGATATTTTTTGAGGTGTCTAAGACAACACAATATGGCAGGATGGAGTAAGTCTCTATTTCTGGGAAAATAGAGGATATGTAAAGCATCTCAATGTGTAGAAGATGATTGAAAAGATCAAGTTTTGTCCCATTTGCCATCACTCAATCAAGCTAGTCTTCAACAAATCTATAATTTGAGGTTAGAAAAAAATGTTTTCTTGAAAAATGACAAGGAATAGAAAGACATAATTTATGTTGCCTATAAATAGTTGGCAATGAACTTTTCATAAGGAGTGCTTCCAATTCTAATTTTCTCTCTTGTAGCTTTTAGTGTCATCAATAATATTTATTTTATCTATGTAATATGAAAGAGGAAATCTCTGAGTTTATTGATTCTAAGAAACCCCCTTTTGGCTATGAACTTTTCATAAGGGGTACTTCCAATTCTAATTTTCTCACTTGTAATTTATAATCTCTTCAATAATACTTATTTTATCTATCTGACATGAAAGAGGATGATTCTAATAAGACCCCTTTTCTTGCTGATAGATTGTTGTTCAAATTATTTCATCATGGAAAAAACTCTAAGGCCCAACTCCATTGAGTTCTTCATATGATAGTTCATATATAGGGAGCATATGATATGTAATCCTAGGTATGAACATTGAAAAAAAATGCTTTGAAATAATCTATTGGACTATAATTTTAAGTTGATGTGCTCGATATTGTTAGAAATTAATCAAATTGTTATCTTCTCACATATCCTCCCTCAATTCTCTTTCAATCCTCATTTGGAAATATAACTTTGATATTATTTTAATTTTGAATTACCATAAATTATTTTAGGAGTCTTTTGAATAAGAAGTACCATTCTTTAAAACTTACTTAGTCATGTTGAAGAAATCCATTCATAATAATTCTATGATGTATAGATTCACAAGCATTCCTAGTTGTTTTATAAATTCTTATAACTCCAATTTTCATAGGTATTCTTCAATCAGTAGAATACCAAATTTTTGGCATCTATGATTATCTGTCATTTGGATCTTTGTTTATCATGGCATTGGTTTTGGTAAAATATCTTATGTAAGATATTAGTGTTTTTCTTGAGAAATCCATTCATGATAATTCTTTGACGTAACGATTAACAAGAATTCTTGATTATTTTTTAAATTCTTATAACTCTAATTTTCTTAGGTATTCTGTAGTTAGAAAAATACCAAAATTTTGGCCTCTTTCTTGGGACTCATGCCTGGCAATAGTTCTAGCACTAGCTTAGGACAAAATCGTTGTTGTTCATTTATTGGTTATTGATCTTTAATTCTCCATAACATTGTTTTGATATTCCCTAATAACAACTTCTTGAGCACACGTTTAACTCTTTTCTCTATTGAAAATCATTCTATCAAGACTCTTCCTCATTAATTTTGTCTCATATATATAGTTATAAGCTCTTTTTCTTGCATCAAATGTTATCAACACCATATCTTGATGTACTATGGCCCTCACTTCTGTATTCTCATTAAGACTCATTGTCCATAAGATTTTGTCCGTCATCTCATAGTGGTATCCTTTGCTAGCACATTTGTTGTTGACTATTTCATTTAAGAACTCATGTTCAAGGGAAAAAATAAGAGAGGGGTGTGTTGTACAAGAAAAAGACCTTGTGTATTATATGTTGGAACCCTTACCATTTTGTTTAGGCTCCTTTTGCCATCTCCATGGTATATTATGAAAATAAATCCTTTTGGTTAAAACAGATGAATACAATAATATTTTATCATCAACATTTGGTTTTGTAGAGTATGTCTTGGGAGCATTTGATGATAAAATATCTCAGTAATTATGTTTTCCTCAAACATTGAACTACGTTTAGTTGTCAACATTTGGTTTTCTATAGTATTTCTTGGGAGCATTTTATAGTAAAACATCTTAGTAATTATGCTTTTCTAAAAAAATGAACAACATTCAGTGGCCTAATCTACTTGTGTACATGCAATGATCTATCCATGTAATGCCATTAGAAGATCTATATGATGTCATTACCTTCTCGAACACTAGTCTAGAGAGAAAAAACAAGGCACAAGAAAACAATAATGATGTAGATTTAGAGGGGGCCTTTGCACCCATACATGAATATCCATAGAGCAATGACAAAATTGATGAAGTCTACTGCAACATTGTGTGATATTGTGAAGACATTGTTTGAGACATAAGGCACGTGTCTAGCATAATGTAGACTGCTAGAACCATTAGCATTGAAAGAATATAAGATATTGTAGAAACAGTAGAAACAATGTGCAATGTGGTGGATGCCTTCTATAAGTCATCGCGTCAAATTGTACATGCAAATTTGTATGGCATTGATGTGTCTAGCATACAGAAACAAGCATTTATTTATTATGCAAATAGAAAATGGCCACCTAATGATGGCTAGGATACTATACCCCAAAATTCTAGCACCCCCATATTTGATTGCCTATGAACATTATTGTAGATAGATGTAGGAATAATTGTACAAATGTACTCAAGATTAACCCTCTGCAAATTCGTGAGAAATGTAAAAATAATTTTGTGTCATCTTATACTATTGAATCCTTGAAACAATGATACCACATACACGTAGATATGTAAAGGGGTAGTAAGTGTAAGCTAAATATCCATATGACATATAGTCAAGTATATAAATACATAGCAATGTCAGTAAGATGTATGAACAATAATGTATAACTATGTTATATATATTATCTTCTTCTATTTGTAAATGATTTTGAAATGATTTTCTTTGGAAAATAATTCTTTACTTAAGTTGTTGGCTTGAACTTTTGTAAATACTCCAACTTATAAACTTCTCAATGGTGTTTTTGGCTTTGATTAATTCTATTTAAGCATTGGTCCTGTGCTTTACATGTACCAAGAGGTATTTATATTGTCATCTATGGTTTATCAATTGCTCATGTGCTTCCTACTTTTTTTCCCTATATTTTTCTTGTTTTCATTCTAGGTTGGCTAATCAAAGTCCCTACACAATTACATATACATCTTAGAAAAAAATGTTAGGATAATTTTCATGCATAGGTTTAGCTCATTTTATTGCATCTAAGTATATGCTCACCTTGAAGTTAACACATATGTCCAATGTTTTGTATTGTACAATCTATCAAACGAGAGTAATGAATTTTATACATTATTGTCTCCAAAGATCCTTATTAATTTAGGCTTGCACTTGAATGTGGTTTTCTATTAGGCCTTTAGAATTGAAGACCCAAGACTCTCAATCAAAGAAGGTTTTTATAGCATTTACTCTCATTTTAAAATTCACGGCAATATAGATGTCTAAAAGATCATATCAGTGCCAGTCAAATTAGAAACTTTTTCCTTACATCATCTCCCTAATCACTACCATTTGTTTTCTAGATCATACATGTTGTAGTTTATATAATTCAGTTTTAGCTCTAAGTATTTACGATTAGTAACAAGAAGCAATATATATATATAGTCAATTTTGGATTTCAGATTATCTAACCAAACCCATGACAAACCTCATATAGATCCTTTACACTATAGCTAAGACAAACATTTTTTCATTCATCTTGTGTAGGTTGCTTGATGCCAATATTTCATGTGGCTCAAGCCAATAGAAAGTATGAGCTATAATTTCTCACTAATACATTTGGTACCAAATTGCAACGGCAGTGCCATTGCAATTTGGTATCAAATGTATTAGTGTCTACTCTGCTTCTTATACTTTTGAGTATTTTAAAAATCACAAATCAATACCTTGGAAGGAGACTCTAAAAATATTTTTATACTAAATTTAGGCAGTCAGTAGGTAATTTTCTTGAGTTAGTGTTGTAAACTCTCAATCCAACTCCTATAGTTTTTGGCAATGTCCATTGAGTTTTTAGTTTTAAAGTAAGCCATATATTTAATTTTAATTACAAGAATACATTAAATAACACCTTCCTTCTAGAAAGAACTAACACAACATGTATAATTCTGTGTCTAAGATAGATCCTTTTTGTAGAACATATGATTTGTGTGTGATCATTTAGTGAGAGTGATTCATTTCATTTGTGTTAGTATCTGTGATATATGAAGGCTTCTATATGAAAAACATGTGTTGCTCAATTCCTCAAGTTTCAACTTTCAATAGAGGGTTGAATTTTTCTGTGGCTGGGTAACATCCCACTACTACAACCTGATCCACCCAAATATCATACTAAGAGGTCCAATAACGTGTTTCAAAAATGCCTAGCAAAGAAAATTTCACGAACCATGACCTAATTTTTTGTGATGGGCTGACATGCTAGAGACCTCCCACAATTTATCTAGCATATCTATACATTTCCAAAACATATGAATCAATATTCCATCCTTTAAAAAAAGGAGCTTCGATGCTTTGGTCCTATAGCCAAACAAACTACAACTTGTCTCTAGCTCATTCTACAACATTGAAGTCTCTTGCATTTATTTATATTTTTCGTAGTGGGGGAACTCATAGAAGATAACATAAATTGAGAGAAAATCTAAGAGTAATCCATAGTAAAGTTAGAATCTAGCGTACACAATAAGGAGACATGTGGCATTGGACTATGTAAGTAAATTATATAGCCTGGGCCTCTAATTAAAAATTTCATCCGGGTGCCATATTGGATAAAAATGACAATCTAAAACTGAGAGAAATTGAGTAGCTGATTAATTCAAGTACATATGTTCCATCTTGGCAATACAATTCTTCTTTCATGTAACTGTTGCAATGGCAGTTCCCTTTTGCACTGTACTTGTCAAGTAATGAGATTTGGATGATGATTCACACAATTGCCTATATTCCAAACCTCAACTAAAGATCACATATTTTTTGATCTATCATTATGAAATATAAATATTTTTGGGTTCATTTCCTATTATGCCCTGACAAATTATTAATATATAAGGTGGACCCCTAGCAAAGTATAAGTATATACATAATATAATGCTTCTAAATTTGTTAAATAATTCAAATGTATGGCTTGCAAATGCATAGTATCAATTATCGATATTAGGATTATCCCAAGTAACTACTGAATTGTAATTTTTCCATTTGGAGGAATATATGTTCGTAGGACACCCATGTGCAATATCTAACATAAACAGAGATATCTTGATTCTTGTGACATAGACAAAGATGTCTAGATCCACATGAATAGAAATTGTTGTAATATATTTAGATATTGTATTTGTTATGATTTCATAATTAGAGTGGTTTCTACCATAAGTGTGACTACTTATTGATATCTAGTTCATATTTTAGAATAACTGGGCCAATCAAAGAACATGTCATTATGGACATGCTGACACTAGATGCCATAGGTCAGTTGATTACTAGACACAAAATTGTATCAGCTATCATGCAAGTATTTTCAACTAGTAAAATTTGAGAAGGCTTGATTGAGATGAAACACCATACCTTAGGCATTTTAGATGGTACACATGTGCACCAAGCTTCCATGTCTACAAAGTACAATGAGAAAATTACTCTTGAAGAAATCATAGTTGGATCAATAATAAAACTATAAAAATACACCTTGTTGGCAACAAATACAACCTGATAAGATGAGAAATCATATAAATAGTACCCTTGCCTCCCACACTTAGCACAATGTAAAATCTAATGTAGTTATTCTCATATTGTGTAAATGTGAAGGTGGACAAATATTATTGCTTTGGAATTGACAAATGAAACCCATGATATAATCAAAATGTCATTGAAGCTCCCACTATGAAAAAATCAACAAGAAAGTACAATTGAAGAGCATCTAGATACTCATGAACAATGAAAACACCACTTCAGTCTCACATCACCATGACCATTTGAATACATTTCAGATGCAATTACATCGATAAAGAATATAAACCCATACCAACCACGGTGGAACATCAATGTCCATGTCAATATGACGAAGGAAATGCATCACTACAAGACACAAGGAGGAGTAGGCGAAATGTTCAACTTTGATGTAATAGACAACTATGACACAAAAACTCACATGTGTTGCTTTAATAATTTAGCATACAACTACTATAAGAAAGTACAAGTCAATTCCACATACATCCTATCTAGAGGTACAATAAAACCTAACAATAGATTATACAACAAATTGGACAGTGGATTTGAAGTGATGTTGCAAGAAAACTCAAAACTAATACCATGTGAAGATGACCACACCATCACTAGCCATCAATTCTACTTCAAACCACTCGACGTCATCTCAAGCATGCCCAACAACTCTATGGTTGATGTCATGGGGGTTGTTACATGTGTACAACCAACCTCTATAATAAGAAGAGTGAATGGAACACTCTGGGAACCAACAACTAAAAAAGTGGGTTGTGAAATACGACAAAGGTGCTATTTATAGGAAACCATAATTGTAGTAGTCAAAGGTGGTCATGTTACAGAATTCAATGAAAAACTAATCAACACTAAAAGTAATATGCATCTGATGATCAATGTTCAGACACCAGAAACAACACAATTAAAATTATGGTTTGATGAAAATGTGAAGGATGATGGTTAGACATCAGTTAGATACACTTCAGTGCCTCCTCCAATAATGAAGATGACAATTAGTGACACACATGAATAGACCAGGAATACACCTCATTCTATAAGATGTATTTTAAAAGGAACTACTCTAGAGATCAACACAGAAAAGCTCTCCTACCTAGCTTGCCCCAACCAATTAAGAGGAAAGCAATGAAAGAAAAAATTGTTTGAAAATTAGGGCAACAAATGATACTGTGGGAAATTTGATAAACACTTTACATAATGCAATTATAGCTACATGGTCCATATATAATTAAAAGACTATACTAGTGAGCTATGGGCAACAACATTCAATGAAGGAGAAACACAATTGATAGGAATGGTTGTAAATGAATTGCTAGAACTAGAAAATGTAGATAACATGGAAGATAGAGTACAACAAGTTATTAGGATCACATTAAGTAAGCAATTCATATTTACTGTAACATCTCTGATGGAAACATATAATAATGAAGAATGACTAAAGGCTTGCATCATTCAAGTGGAATCCCTAGACTTTGTAGCTGAGAGTAACAAATTCATAGAATAGATCTATGAAATTAGTCTTGAACTAGAAACTATACCACCAATTAGAAGAATATCAAATAGATGCTAAAAATAAGAGAAGTCCAACTACACTTTGTTCTGATATTCTATGTACAGTGTACAACATGTCACAACGTTGTAATTGAATCAAGCATTTTGACAAGAATAAATTTTCCATTGTTCCATAGAACTCAAAATATTGCAACCTATTATGAAATTCTTCATGTTACAACCAAGTGTGTGCTTAAGATTGTAAAACCTAGAAAAATAATATATTGGAATACTCTATTCTATTTTGCAATTACAACCAAAATGTTGTGCAAAATTGAAAGTATTATACGTATAGTGTTTGAGACAACATAATGAGCTATAATGAGATACTAAATTCATAATAATATGTAAATCTTCATGGTCTATGATATTATTCTAGTTGCAAAAATTTAGAATAAAATGTACAACTTTGAGATTTACAACGTACAATACTATAGTTAAAAGAACCAAGGTTGGTACATCATATTGTGAAGTTGATTATCTTCCATGGCCTCTATTGGAGTCAAATGCCGATAGATATGAAACATTGTTCTCATTAACTCGTCATAAATATGTATGGGTAAAAGCACAAACTTGTGTCACACTTTTACAAAGGAAAAGGCTAAAAAAAATTTAACTACTCAACCTCAATGACATAAAATTGGTATTATTATTTAGAATTTGAAAATGAAATAAACTAGTGGAATATGTAGAAATGGATGAAGTTTAGGATTATAACTTTTAATAATTTTTTGGAATAAGAAATGATATATTTTCCTATTTTTGAAGATAACTTTTTAGTTGTTGAAAAATACAAGAAATTAGGGGTCTAGTTCCCATTGCAAAATGACATGGAAATAAACATGTTTGCCTTTGATCTCAGACTATGTTATAGATAGCACATGTAGCTAGAACAATCAAAAATAAAAAAAATTCTTTAGACCTATATTTTCTCTTTTATAATGATTCAAATTTTAACTTATTCAAATCAATAGTTTTCATCTCCCACAATATTTTTCAAAATAAATGTATTCCAACCAAAAGAAAAATTAGAGAAGAAGAGGACTCTCTCCTCTAGAACCTCATATAATTTTAAAATATTTTCCATATGATTTAATATTTTTTTCTTTATCAAAATTAACATCTTCTCAAGTGTTAAAATACATACTTGTAGAATTTTTTAATTACAATATATTATTTATAATTAAAACACTATGAAATATATGTGAGAAAATTCATGACTTTGAGCCTTATAAAATGGTATTTAAGAGTTATTCAAACATCAATTTTTTGAAATAATTTTATTTCTTTAGTACTTAGATAGTAACTAGTATAAAATATGCATATAATAGGCATTTCCAACTAGAAAAGTGTGAGACCATATATAGCTTAGCTAGAATAAAATTATCAAGATCATGTGTTTGAAAAAAAATGATTTGTAAATAGAAATACTCAAATTTAGTCATTTTGATAAGTCAACCTATACGATGACATAGATTTATACTTCTATCCATACTCAACATAAGTTTGTTGATTTATATTGAACTATTCATGTATTTAGATATTGTTGTTGGTAAGAGTCTGTGATGTAACAAGCTTGTTGATGCTTTCCAATTCCACGTTAATGGCTACAAAATGTAATCGGAGATACCCCACATCAATGTGATGGGCTTAAAATCTTCACATCCATCCATTGTACCCATAATCGGGTCTTTAAAGGTCATTATTGTATAACAAAACTCACTGCTATATGTTTATATCAACTTCCCATAATACGCTCCACCTTCTTATTCCTCCACCACACCCTTTTTTTTAGAAACTGACTGTTGTCCTTCACTTACTAGTTTGGAGAAGTTGCCACTGTTTCTTTTATCATTATCAAATGGTGATAATGAGCGGCTTACTACAGAAGCACTACGATTGGCTGCAACAATGAAGTCATACCCGATATTATTGTGTGTTGAGACGAAAAAATTCCAAAGAAATAAGCATGCTACCACCTTTCAAACATAATGCATTCATGACTAACGAAAATTGAGTTCCAATTACATGACTATCAAACACTCTTCAACATTTCCTCGATCGACACAACCAACCCACACATAAATGGATACATGCATGGCCAGAGCACCAAACACTTAAATATTTTGGTTTTCCCTTCACCACCTTATGTCTACACTATTTTGTTATGAGCTTTGCCACCTTTAAGGTCTGAGTCACTATCGAGCTCACCATCTTTGTGTTGATAGCTCAAGTTCCTTTGCAAACAAATAGAGTAAATAGCAAGAAAAAATTGTTTCATCACATGCCTCGCGGCTTCTTCACAAACTGTGATTATAGTCACCACCCAATCATACCATTACAAATCTTAGGTATCAAATTTACCAACTAACAGCTTACAAGATAAGATTATTTTATTTGAGTAATGCTCAATAACATCAACTTTCTCATAACTGATCCAAGATTCAAAAACTTGTATATGAACAGTGTGATGGTTTTGGGAAAAATTACGAATTTACAATGTATCCACAAAGACAGGAACGATAACTATGAAATTGAATACAGATAACACTAACAGAAATACATCAAAAACTTCTAACTTTGAATGATTTCTTGATTACATTCATGCACGGCTCTCTGGCTAAAGGCCAGAGAGCCAAAATTTTCTATTTACCCTTGAACACCAAAAATGATGGTTCTTTCGTAATTACCCTCTCTTAACTCCAACTATCCATTCGGTTTCCACTCTTTATTTTTAAAGAGTTGCCAGTGGTTATACAAGGTTGGTTATTAAAACCATATCTCCTATTTTAATGCATTATTGTCTCCTCATGGAGATCTCTTTCCTATTACAAGGGAAATGCATTTATAATACATTTTAATGCTATATTTCACCATAATATTGCTACTTCATAAACAATGTGTACCACATGGTTCCTAGATTTGAAATTTCTCCACTATTGCAAACTCTTGCCATGATTGGCCATGTTTGAGGGGTCTCCCATCAGTCTGTTTACAAAAACTGGTTCACATTTTCTTAAGCAACTATAAGTTATAATGGGCAACTATATCACTAATAAAATTGACTCTTTTCATTGAGAGAAACATATATATTTTTTGATAAACACTAGAATGTAAACACTACAATACAAAGGTTTTATCTTATATACATATAAAAAGATATTCAATTTTTAGAACAAAACTATGTTGTTCATAACCTTTGAAAAGTGTACAACTACAGCATACCCTAGTGAAGACTTTTTAAAAATAGTGGTCCAACATGGTGTAAATAGTATGTATTAGTTTGAACAATGATATAAGTTCTTATTACTCTGACTTTTAGGTAGTGACATACAGAGAACTAGTTCAGATATTAGGAATGATAGTATAAGAACATTTCCTTTTAAGGTTTTACCAATAGCACAAGGAGGAAGGAAAAATAAATTAGTTATGTAAATCTATTCTATGATTTGTCCCTAATAAAGGAGATTTCTTAACATAGGTACAACTATTAGTTTTTACTCTATTAACTAAATAGACCAGCTCCATAAAATGATATAGATCTAGTTAACTAATGAGTACCACTGAACCCCCATGATAAATTTGAAGAAACTAATTGCAAATTATTTTGAAACCCCATAGGAACTTCAAGAGAATATATATTTCGGGGTTGAAGACAATATTGTGGATGTGGTTCGATTGAAAATGTGCTATAGCAGAATACTAGTTAGTTTGTATAAATGGATAATCTTATTTATGATTCAAATAGAATACTTCAGGATGATAACTCTTTTGACAGTTCATCAATAAATGAACTTACAACAATTATGTGCTTCTACAGATTCTCATATAATTTTATGCTATTAACAAGAAAACCTATAACATATACATGTAAAGGATGCATATATGATAGTATGTTATTGATGGTTCACATCTCTTTAGAACTCAAAAGTACCAACCATTTTAAATTTATAATTTCTAAACACAGCCTTTTTAGAATTTGTAAATACTGGAAAAAAAATAGTTACTTAAATTTTAATATTTTAGAGCTATAAATAAATAGTTACCTAAATTTCAAAATTTAATAACCATAGTAAAACCTTCACACAGTCATTATTAATTCTTCTAAACTCATATTTTTTCCCCAAATCTATGGATAATGAATCATAAATTCATGATTATATATTATATATATTTTAATTTACCTTCTTTCCTAAATATAAGTATAGAACAAGGTAACCTCATCACCTTCTACCTAGGTGTTGCAAATAGTCTCTATAGGCAAAACCCTCAAGGTGAAACTTTCTCTTATATTTGATTGAGAAATCAACTGCATTGTTGTCTACACTTTATACATGTGGCTAGGTCTTAGTAACAATAGCAAAATGAAAATCTATTTGGGGGACTACTATATTGCAAATGGAGCAAATTTATATTGAAAAAGTTACAAAATGAACTTTAAATGCATACTCACCTCTTTTCCTCATCAATCTATTGAGATGATCAGCTTTAGTGCCCATACATTGAGATAAATGAGAACATATAATATTAGTCCTCATTCATCTCATGTAAATTTACATATTCATTTCTTCCCATCATGATCAAATCTTCTACCTTTTACACTTGCAAAGTCTTGAAACTAGATTCAGTTAGCAATTATCTTGTGGCAATAAACGATTCATGGGTTTCAGCAATATGTCAGGTCATTTTGTATGGTGAAATTCAAAGCTAGAGGAATTAAAAATATCATTGAGTATAGATAACATGTGTTATTTTGGAAAATGTGCATCTAACATACACTTTCCTAATTAAAGATACATTTTATCGGATAAAACAATATTGTTGACTCATTGCCCAAACATGTTATGACATAGGACTAATGTTATAGCTGACTTCATCAAACACATGGATCCATATAGTGCTTATAGTGAAAAAAGATACATCTCCATACTCAAAAAACAAGTATTGGCACAAAGGCATTTGATTAAATACTGACTGCCACTGCAACACAATTTAGACCATATGTTTACCAACCCAACTATTCCATAATTGCTTACCTATAGTACCTATAATCTAATAAACATACATTACATTCCAACTGAGTTATTGTTCGAATCAACATGCACACAAAGTGAACTAGAGTATTCTTATTTACTAGCTAGAACTTGTGAAATATGGATAGAACAAATGTTACACAGACCCCAAATCAATACTTTAGGATTAAGTAGTTTGCACTACCATGGTGAGATATTTAGGCTATAATTTGGCTTTGGTTCAAACACAATGTGGAATTGAAAATTAGTACAAAGGTGGGGTCCACAAGGAGTGTACTTAGCCCTACCAATAGATGAAAGGATATGAAAAATTGCCATAGAGAAAATACCAACATGGACATAGATAGATTGTCTCTTTTCCCAAATATTGCATCCTATTTTAGGCACTGTGGGACTACAACATCATAGATTTGAGCATGTCTATTAGTTTGATGAGATATACCCAATGTTAGAAGAATTTGTACAACCCCAAATTGTGCATGATGCCACCTACTTTGACCTTGTGTTGCAAACTGGTAAACTTAATATGTCCTAGACAACAATTATCCTACATACACTAATTCGTGCCATCTGTTAGGCTCAACTTATAGATTACTAAAGAAGAAGCTACCTATATAGTTATTTTAATACTTTAATACTCTGTGACAATATAATATTTGTGATTGTTCTACTACCTTAGTCTTGTTGTAAGATAATGTTTACATAGCTACTGCACTATTCAAACATCAAATGTTAATGTAACTATATAATCACTTTCTTGTAATAACCTAACTATTGTAATACTCTATCATAAGATAATATTTATACAAGTGAAATCTAAGCTTCTCATGTTACATTAATACATGACATTATTAAAGAAACTGTTGTACAAGTAGTCCATAGCAATAGAACAAAAGTGAATTAAGGAAATATATGTAAAATATTTTACTAACATTATCAATTTCATAGTAATAGATAGCCTTGAAGCTATAGTTCAAGCATATACAACTTTCTATATTTTCACACTCTAACTATTGAATAATTCCCAAATAAGGAATTTTATCCATCTTTCCTAACGAGGTTCATTGTTAACTTAGCCTCAACTATGTTACTACTACAAATTATCATGTTTTCTTATAATTATGTAGGTTGAAATTAAATAGTACCTATACTGCTATAGTAATAATGCTTCATCCAAAAAATTTCATGTAGTTGATAGAATGGATCCATAAGAAAACGTTGAGCTCAAGTGACAACAATGCTGAGTACAAAGTATAGCATACTATGCATGACATAAAGAAGACATATGTGGAATATAAAAAATTAAATAGCAACAAAGAACCATACATCAATGTGGACCTCAAAGTGTAAAAATCCCTTCAAACATCTTCACCAACAATCCTAAGCTTAAAGAGGCACTATTTTTTTTTTCACGCAAAATAGATGCCTTGGGTACCTTGAAAACATGCACCATTTACAAAGAATCATACCCAAGAATGGTTATCTAATCAAGAAACTCAACAGTCACATGCAAAAGATGCCAAAGTGAAAGTGGTACACATCATTTTTCATAGCTAAATTTCATGGATCTAGGAGAGTAGCCAAGTATTCTAGCAAGGTTGACACAAGTAGAAGAAATGCTCATCACTAGGCTCAGCCCAATCTTGTAGGTTACACATGCTATCAGAGGGAAATATAATTGTTGTGGCCATACAATAAGTTTCCCCCAAGATATCAACAACATAGCAAAAGAGTTCCCCACAGAATTCAAGATTTAGATGTCCTCATTGTCTATAGGTCTGATGGAAAAGGGCACTCCTATGAGTGTTATGTATGCAAGAATCATGTCTAAGAAGCATTGGAATAAAAAATAAAAAATGATCCACTATAATGACCACCTAGCACAACTTCCTGAGAGAAGAACTAACATCTTAGATGCCCTTCATACCATCAGAATAATTGATGACTTAACAAATAATCAAACAGAAGTAGAAAGTGAAGAAGAATCCACAAATGATGCCACAAAAAATACATTGTCCTTTAGTTCAGCACTACAGAATAAGCTATGAGAGCTAGATATTATCAAAGAAACATTAGATCTCATGAATAGAAATGGTGAGATAGTTGATTGGCCTACCATAGCATCCTTACTGATCAATGAATATGGCACAAAAGGACTACCCGATATGGCATTCCCGATGTTGTTCCCAAATGGTGTGGTGCTCCAAATGTAACCACGACTAAAAGAAGTCAAAATGTACAAATATATAGTACAGGTACTCAAATTTAATGACCAAATATTTGGAAGCCATCCATGATTTTGTTACTTTGTCTTAAATCTAATGATGAGACATTGTAGCCAAAACTTAGCTTCAATATTATAAAGCAAAATGCCGAAGAAAATATCCCAACAAACACGTCTCACCAATGAGCCCATATAGACATGCTTCATGACAACCAATTAGCTAAGGACCTTATGCACTATGTCATTACCATGAGGGTCACATGACCATACTAGAACACAAGATGTAAAGAACTCTCCAACATGATCCACCAACTGGACTGACCTACTCTCTTCTTCATACTCAATGTCACTGATACAAAATAGCTAACCTACAAAAGATTCTCTCAAGTAACAACAAAATGCATCAACAATCAGGGTGATAATGGTTAGAGAATGCAATCAACAACCTCCACCTACCATCATTGTACCTACACCAATGCTTTATAATATCCCGTGATGAAGTTATTGAGAAACTCTTTGAGGAAAAAGATTATTACTACAAATATGAATGGAAAAGTCGAGACAAGACACATGTTCATGGGTTTATTTGGCTAACCAATGCCTTGGATATGATAAATATTGACTAGAATAATAGTGTTTCCATAGAGGAAGTACAAAAATTCTTTGATGTATACATCACCGCATGGAACCCATGTGAAGCAATAGAAAGGATCAATACAATACGCCAATCTCCTAATGATAATCCATGTCTACAAGACATCGCCAACATACTTACAAAAAATGGCTTTATAGATTACATAGAAATTCTTAATCAAGTATAAAGACACACTAAATGTAGGGAGGGGACATGCTTATGGAAAAAGGGTCAAACAATTAAGTGTTGATACAAAACACCTTGGATAAAACAAGCCTACTCAATGTTAACATCTGATGAAGCAAGTAAAATGAGATATGAACCTACAAGAAATGATGATAGAATAAATGTACACAACCCTGAAATTCTTTCCATATAGAGGGAAAACATTGATTTCCAAGCAGTAACATCACAAGACTAGGTACTCAAGTTTATAGCGAAATATGAAGAAAAAGAAGAAAAAATATTAGAGACCTACAAAGAAATGCTAACCAAAATATCTACCGATAATCAATCACAAGAAGTGGCCATCAAAGCGTATTAGAAATTTATGATGGAACTTGTAGTAGAACAAGATATAAGTGCTCAAGAAACTTGTCATATGCTACAAAAATTGTCCTTGGTCATGTACAATAGGACACTTATCAACCTAAATGTAGGAAAAAAGACACTACAATGGTTCACACAAGAAGAAAATACTACACACATACAAAGTAATTACTTACAAACAAACATACATGAATTGACCTCAACGAATGGAAGAAATAACATTAATTGCATCAGCCAGGACATTCTCATATACAACATGACAACATGAGGACAAATGACAAACAAGAAAAGGTATATCTGTCACTAATGTATACCCCATATTGTATAGCATTCCAGATAGAGATTCTAAACATTTCAAAACATTTTTCTGGAGTGAGCTGCTACTATATAAGCACTTTAATAACATTGAGAAAGATATTGGACTTACAGTAGATGCAATTACTACAAATTGGTACCAACTAAATTCAAATGGCTACATCATTTGGCATGTACCTCATAGCATAGAAGCCACCTTAGTAATAGATGACCATGATGACAATGAGAATGAGACAACTATGATAAGAATTACAATTGGGCGGAACATATTGTACCACATAATTTACATGATTCTTCATCAAAATTTGTACTTACCAAAAAATATTGTGAGTCTATAATTGTGACAATAGAGCACAATGCACCCAATCATAAATTATCAAGTCACCAAGAGAAGCCCCTCAACATTATTACAGAGCATAGCAAAGGCTACTCACTCCACTTACTATGCATGGTAATCCAAGGTACAACTAGAACTAGAAAATTGTACATAATTAAATGCATTTTCCATTCACTAAATGATAACATTCAGACATGTACGCCCTCAAATCTTGATACTTGCACCAATAGGAGTGGTTGCATTTAACATAAATGCATCAACAATACATTCAACACTCAAAATTCTAATCAAAGAGATGCACCCACTTAATGGACAAGCACTAACAACATTTCAAGAAGGCATGAAGTATATCAAGTACGTCCTTATTGATGAGATGAGTTGCATAGGCCCTAAGCTACTTCTAATGATTGATACAAGGCTACACAAAGCATTTCCCATTGAACAATCCACTCACTTTAGAGGGAGATCCATCATCCTAACTGGAGACCTTCCACAACTACCTCTAGTATTAGAAAAATTTCTATATGTAGCACACTCAGACACTCTTGCAATTTGGAGAGAATTCACAATAGTTGTGGCGTTGCATGCCATATTCCACCAACAAGGTGAAGTGCTAATAGAATTTCACTTCAAACAATACTAAGAAATATACATAATGGTGAACCCATGCAACAAGATTGGGATCTAGTGATGACACGATGCAAACATCACCTACTGCCTGAAGAAAGAAAAGAATTTACCAATTCAATCCACATTTTTGCCACAAATGATAGTGTAATTGCACACAACAGAATAATGTTAAAACAACTCAACCAAATTATTACCATGAGCACCATAATCAATATTTGCAACAATCAAAAAGATTGTTCCAATGAAGACCAACTTGTGAAAAATGTGCTCTTGTGTAAGGTTCAATGCATAATGCTCATAGTCAACATATGGACACAAGTAGGCCTCATTAATGGAGCACTTGGAAACATTATTGAAATTGTATATAGTCCTAACTTGAAACTGCCTAACATTCCTATGTACATTATAGCAAGGGTTCACAACTATATTGGTCCAATGTGGGATCCATGAAATCCAAAATGTGTTTAGATAACACCAATTACACTAGGCAATAGAAGGAAAGTACAATCACCATGTCATAGGTTATTACAATTCATAATTCGCAAGGCCTCACACTCTATAAAAATAATTGATATTGGAAAAATAGAATGTCAGGGTCTAACATTCACAGCCATGTCATGAATCAAATCAATAGAAGGACACTACATTGACCCACCTTTCTCTTTTGATAGATACAAAAAGATGCACAATAACCCTTTCACAAATATCAGAAAGAATATAGAGAACCGCCTTTAACAACTTTTTTGCACATGTCCCTGCAACACATATTCATAGTGTATCATCAAGCCAAGGAAAGAGCAGTAAATTAGACAGGTATTAAGACTAATCCTCCTTTTTCTGAAACTATGAAACACATATTACTACTCACTCCATATATTCATGTGTACAAGTGTAGGTAGTTCTACAAATACACAAATTGTATCTCCAATTCTGATCTTGGTGACTTCTGTGACTCACTATAATTTGATGGTAAGCTTTCCTATCCTACTATGTGTTCAACCACATTACTATTAGCTACATTCATTCATTATTAATTTGTTGTGCTTTTAGCTTACTATTTCTCACTATTAATTCATGATTAATTTTTTGCAATTTCAGCTTACCATTTCTCATTATTGAATTCTAGCCCTATTTAATACATACTTTCAAATCATACTATAAGCACACTTGCAAATGTAACCTAGTTTTTTTCTCAACACTTCTTGGTTTGCCAAGGTAATACTTTTACACTTGCTTTTTTATGATCAATCAACAAGCCTCATTAATTCTATGTAACTTTTTTTAATTCTGCAAAGCCTAATGGTTGTTTGTTAAAAGGCTCACTGTTGGCTTTCAACAAACAACAATACACTAAACAACAACACCCATTCACTATGATGATCAACAATGGCATTGCCAAAAAGAAATATTGTGCAGTTAATTCCTACATCAAACTAGAAATTTTGCATATAAATTATGGAGAACCTATAACCAATCATATAAAAAATTATAACAGTAACACTTTATTTTAACCTTCACTACACATCTCAACCAATGCCTATTAGTTGTACTCTTGGACCCTCTTGGGGTTCAAGTGTTAGTTACATAAGATTGTTCTTGAAAAATATGTTTTGATATTGTTGTGTACAACTATAGGTAGGGCACTCAATGAACTTTAGTATAATTTTTAAAATATTTTATATTATAAAATAAGATTCTTTCTATTTTAAAGGTTATCGAAAATATATTTAGTTTCTTTGTTTTAAGATTCTTAGGATTTTTTTAATTTATCAGGCATGTACATTCATCATAAGAAAAATTATTCAATCAAATTTTGAAGTTTCTTTGCTGCTACTATTGGCTATTCTTTTCATTGCCAATATTTTTCTAAATTAAGATATAAAAATTAGTTCTGAATGAAATGTGAGCAGACTTCATGGTTCCAACTAGTAAGGTAATAAATGTGTAATCACAAACATTAGAGAGACAAAAGTTGCATGAATACACATTGAAATGAATCATTGGGAAATGTTGATTAAAATTTCTTATCTATTTTATTAAATAAATTAGTTATAACCGACAAAATATTTGACAAATCAGATTTCTATACTTGAAAGAAATAACTATGTTTGAATGCATTATATGTAAATAGAATATTAAATTAACTTTATGTAATTTACACCTACCATAATCTCAAGATCTAGAACTATCATGATTTTCATATGCATATCATAATGCGGAAATTAAATAATCATGAAAACATTATTTACCTAGATGCATTGGTGCAGACATCTAGAAGTGATTGGTGTAGTAAACTTTAACTATTTCTCAGATGCTTGAATGAGATGAAAAATGGTTTTTCTCTCTTACCCCTTTATGGATAAATTCTTTTCAGACAACATAGGATGGTATTCTAAATGATCATTTTATAGGTGGAGAGAGGACCATTTTTCCCAAAATAATTATACTCCACTTGCCCATCAATGTGGAAGTTTTCAAAATTACTCTTCTAATTGATCAATAAGATATATGAAAGATATGAGATCCTTTAAAAAACTATAATTGTCTATCAATGTGCATCTTCATGTGGGCCATTGGAATTAATTAAAAATTAATCTTATATTGTCCCACTTGACACATATGATAAGTTAACGTTAGAGTTTGATAAGGTAGTCATTAGGTGTGTTATAA
Organism: Cupressus sempervirens; assembly: GCA_028749045.1. Lineage (NCBI taxonomy): Eukaryota > Viridiplantae > Streptophyta > Pinopsida > Cupressales > Cupressaceae > Cupressus > Cupressus sempervirens. The sequence goes on along the minus strand of CM053786.1, from coordinate 210,879,636 downwards.
ATCATATCCATCTTAACTTTCAATTGATCACCATAATACTATAATTAAACAACCCACTAATGTGAGTCATGGTGGTTCCATGTCAATAAAGAAATATAGTCCCTTCCATGTACCAAAATGCTAGTAACCTATTTAATTTAGTCTATAAATGAGAAGTGTATTCATAAGGTCCAAAAATAATGTCCCTTGTCAAAGAAGAGACTATTCCTATCATCATATACTCATTCTCATACATGTACAAACATATTCAAAATAGGAACTATCAATCAGAAACATCTTTATAAAGATCTCAAAGTGGCAATAACATAATGCAATCTATTACATAAAAGTAACATATGTTATGTGCTATGTTCAATAATCATTCTATTGACATGTTCCTGAAATGTTTTTGGTGGTAATCCTTTTGTCAATGGATCTACAACCATAAGCAGTGTGCTTATATGTTCAATTGACATTCATTGTTCCTGAACTTCATCCTTAACAACAAAGTATTTTGATTCTGTGTGTTTAGTACCATTAGAATACTTGTCATTCTTAGAGAAAAATATAGGTGTACAAAGTTATCACAATAAATTCTTGGTGGCTTGGCAATAGAGTCGAAAACCCCAAGTCCTGAAATAAAATTTCGTAACCACAATCCATGAACTATAGCTTCAAAGCTTGCCACAAATTCAGCTTCCACAGTGGATGAAGAAATGATAGTTTTCTTCACACTTTTCCATGATATTGTTCCTCCAGCTAATAGGAACAAGTAATCAAAACTGGACTTTCTGCTAACAACAAATCCAGCAAAATCTGAGTTTGAGTAGCCAATCACCTCTAGATTAGAAATCCTCCTAAATGTGAGCATATAATTCTTTGTTCCCTTCAAGTACCCATCACTTTCTTTGCAGCCTTCTAGTGATCCAATCCTTGGTTAATTTGATATCTTCCCAACATACCAACTATAAAATCGATGTCTGACCTAGTGCAAGTCTGTGCATACATTAGAATTCCTACAATAGAAGCATAAGGAATCCCTTCCATCTTTGTTTTCTCCCATTCATTATGTGGACATTGAATAAGGCTGAATTTATCTCCTTTCTAAATAGGAGCAACACTAGCTAAACATTTCTCCATTTCGAATGTCTCTAGAACTCTTTTGATATAGGCTTTCTGAGACAATCTTAACAATACACATTATTGATCCTGGAATATTTCAATTCCTATCACATAAGAGACCTCACCCATATCTTTCATTTCAAAATTCATAGAGAGAAATTTCTTGGTTTCATGCAATTAAACAAATCACGTCTAGCAAGAAATATATCATCAACATACAAAATTAGAAATATAAACTTACTCCCACTAACCTTTAGATATATACATTGATCAACAATGTTTTAATTAAATGTAAAGGAAGTAATAGTATTACAAAACTTGAGATACCATTGCAGAGAAGCTTGTTTAAGTCCATATTGATTTCTTAAGTTTTCAAGCCAAGTGTTTTTTTTCTTTAATGGAGAAACCTTCAGGTTGATCCATATAGATTTTTTCCTCAAAACTCCCATTTAGAAAAGAAACTTTTATATCCATTTGTTGTAACTCCAAATCATAATGAGCCACCAATGTCATGATGATTCTAAGTTAGTTTTTATTGGATATAGGAGAAAAAGTCTCTTTATAATCTATGCCTCCTTTTTGAGTGAAACCTTTGGCTGCAAGTATGGCTTTATGTCATTCAATATTGTCCTTAGAGTTGTGTTTGTTCTTAAAGACTCATTTGCAACCAACATGCTTATATCCTTCAAGAAATTCAACAAGATCCTAGACTTCATTCTAGTCCATTCATTTCAATTCATCATTCATGGCATCAATCCATTTAGCAGAATCTCTACTTCTGATGGCTTGTGAAAATGAAACTGGATCCTTACAAGTCCTTGATTCTTGTAGATAAACTGCATAATCATCACAAATAGCATGCCTCCTTTCCCTTTGAAATATTCTTAATGCTACTTTCGGTGGTTCTTCTATCATTGGTAGTTCTTCTACAATTGGTCCATGGATGATACTCTCATTATAGAGTGGTGGTTCATTAATTTGTTGTTTAATATTGTTAGGTTGTTCAACAATGGTGGGAACAAAAATTTCCTTTAAAGTCATAAGTATCATGCTTGTACCCTAACTTCTTGAATAACCACAATTTTTGATTTATCACTCTCATTAACTTCACCATTTTTGATGAAGTAGGCATTATCCGTCCTTCTAATTCTTGTATTGTGATGAGGACAGAAAAACCTATACCCTTTTGATTTTTTCGGGTAACCAATAAATTAACCATTGATCATTCTAAAATCCAATTTACTTTCATGTGGATTATATACTCTAACCTCCACTAGGTAAGCCCAAACATGCAGGTGTCTTAAACTCAATTTCCTTCCTATCCACAATTCAAGAGGGGTCTTTGAAACTAACTTACTAGATACCCAATTTAATAAATATACATCAGTCTTAACATCATATATCCACAATCACATGGGTAATTTGGAATTACTTAACATACTCCTAATCGTATCCATTAAAGTACAATTAAGACTTTTAGCTACACCATTCTATTGTGGTGTTCCAAGCATAGTATACTATGCGCATATGCCTTGTTGTTCAAGGAGTTTAGCAAATGGGCCAGGGCACTGCCCTGATTCATCATACTTTACATAATATTCACCACCTCTATTAGATCGGATGATTTTCACCTTTCTGTCTAATTGCCTTTCAACCTCACTAATGTATACCTCAAGGGCATCCACTAATCGGGATTTTTCATGTACCAAATAGACATAACTATAACATAAGAAATCATCTATAAAGGTGATAAAATCCTTTTCTTCACTTAAAGATGGATTGTCAAAAGGCCCATAAATGTTTGTATGAATAATCTCAAGAAGCTTTTTACTTCTCGTGGCACCCTTCTTGGTGTGTTTTGGGTTTTTTTTTCTTAATACAATCCACATAGACCCCAAAATTTGAAAAATCTAGGTTCAAGAGAATCCCATCTTTTACTAATCTTAGTAACCGTTCTATAGAAATATGTCCCATCCTTTTATGCCACAAGTATGAGAATTTTTCATTCATAATACTACATTTAGTACCAATATTATGATGCAAGATAAGAATAGTTTCAGCAAATTGATTATCAAGTTTTAATTTGTACAAACCATCACAAAGAATACACAAGCCAACAAAAGAGGCACTCTTAAAAAAACTAAAAATTTTATTCCCAATTTTAAAAGAGTAACCATCAATATCAAGTTTAGACAAGGAAATTAAATTCTTGGAAATAGAAGGAACATAAAGAGTTTGAAATAGATCCAAATGATAACTAGCATCTAGAAACAAATGATAAGTCCCAATAGTTCAATTAGAACTTTAACCCAATTTCCTATGAACATACAATTTTCATTTTGATTTATGGTCTAGGTTGTAAGGAATCTCTATATCATAGTTGAACTACATCATAGTTGAAATGTGATTACAAGCCCTAGAGTCAATCCACCAAATATTAGAAGGAACTTTGGTTAGGTTTGATTTGAAACAAATAGAAATGAAATTCATACCTTTCTTTTTGAACCATTCCTTACGTTTTTGACAATCTTCCTAATATTGTCCCATTTTTTATAGAAGTGACACTTATCACTATTATTTTCCTTCTTATAAGTCATAAAACACAATTAGGTTCATACGTCATGGTTGGTACTTTATTCATGCCCATTTTGGGCTTTTTCTCCTTCCTTTCAGCTCCTTGATTTGTGGGATGAAATAAATATTGTCCTTTTTTCTTAAGTCTTGCCTCTTCTTGATTGATCATATTGGCCAACTTATTCACATTCCACTTATCCTTAATGGTGTTATAGTGAATCTAAAACTACCCATACTAAGGAGGCAAGGAGTTCAAAATAAACTATATGAGAAAGAATTCATCCACCTTCATGTCAAGAGTCTTTAATTGAGGAGCCAAATTTGTCATTTCGAGGACATGCTCATGCATTCCATGCTTACCATTAAACTACATGGTGGTAACCATAGCCATTGACATTATAGCAAGGGACTTGTCAGCAATTTGGAAATGCTCTCCCACGGATTTTAGAAATTCTTTAGCATTGTCAGTTTTATGAAGAGTTGACTTGATGTTGTTTGCTATAGACATCCACATAAACTTAAGGCTTAGTCTATTCAATCTTTCCCATGCTTGGAATATAGTATTTTCTTTCATACTACTTTTTTCAATAATAATAGCCAATTTCTTAGTTTCAAGAGTTGTATCAAGATCTAGAACACCAAGGTGAAACTGAACCTATTCTTTCCAATCTGAGAAATTTATTCCATTCAAGATCAAAACAGAAGATGCATGCAAATGTAGAAAAATAGGAATTGACACTACAACCATATATTCATGTTCACAACATTAATATTAAGAGTTATATGTAAATAACCAACATAAAAACTCATGGTTCAATAATAAATAGTATTATCATGACTGGCCTTTGGGCTAATCTTATGGTAAACTATTAACAATTAGGTTGATTCCCTTTCACCTAATAGGACTAATTGATAAAATATTCACAACTAAGTAAGTTTATTACCTTTAGGTATGTGTACCAACCTTTAATCATGAATATCCACCAACCATCCTATTTCAATTAATTAATCTCTAAAAAAATGGTGCACCTTTGGGCCAACCTAACTTATTGTAGTGATTAAATAATTATGATTTGCAAAGTCATTATTTATTTTTTAACACTAAGAAACAAGCATTAAACTTTAATAATTTGACTTGATATCTACATATCATTCTAGCTAGACCACTTTGGTGGCTATCAAGTTGTATCATAATATAGACCTCAAATCAATATAATGACCCGGCATATACATTAAATTAATAAATAAAATTAATCAATACAACAAATGTATTATGTGGCAACCATGTATTATACCAAACCATGGTTTTATATTTATAAGCACACCAAAAAAATTTGATCCAATAAAATAGATAAAACATTATTAAACATAATGAAAAACCATGAAAGTTTTTAACTTGCTCTGATACCACATGTAAATAAAATGCTGAATTAATGTGATGTAATTTACACTTGCTATAATCTCAAGAACTAGAACTATCACGATTTTCACATGTATACCATAATGTGTAAATTAAATAATCATGAAAACGTTATTTAGCTGGATCCATTAGTGGAGCAATATGGAAGTGATTAGTCCAGTAAACTTTAACTATTTTTCAAATGCTTTAATGAGATGAAAAATGATCTCTCTCTCTCTCTCTCTCTCTCTCTCTCTCTCTCTCTCTCTCTCTCTCTCTCTCTCTCTCTCTCTCACACACACACACACACACACACACACACACACACCCCTTTATGGATAAACTCTTTTCAACAACATAGGATGGTATTCTGAAAGATCATCTTATAGGTAGAGAGAGGAACGGTTTTCCCAAAACAATTATGCTTCACTTGCCCATTAAAGTGGAAGTTTTAGAAACTACTCTTTTGATTGATCAATAAGATATATGAAATATATGAGATACCTTTAAAAAAATGTGACTATTGATCATATGTGCATCTTCATGTGGATCATTGAAATTAATGAAAAAATAATATTACATACTATACTTGAAAGAAACAATTGTGTTTGAATATTGATCAATAAGATATATGAAAGATATGAGATACCTTTAAAAAAATGTAATGATCAATCATATGTGCATCTTCATGTGGACCACTGAAATTAATGAAAATTTAATATTACATACCATACTTGAAAGAAACAATTGTGTTTGAATGCATATAATCCTTCTAGGATTGATATTTAGGAATTTGGTAAAAAATAATTAAAAAATCTTCTAGACACTTTGCTATCTTAGTGAATTCAACCAAATTATATGCTATATGAGATCGATTGAAGAGAAAATTGATGAATGTTTTTCCCTTGTAAATATTTTAGATTGAATGGTTATTTCATGTCTCATGTGTTTTTATAGTCTTTTTTGTTTGATCAGTTTGTTTTTAGGTTGTACTTATTTAGGACATGTTATCTAAAAATTTTATCCTCACAGATTATCTATCTTCTCTTATTTTCATGGTATATTATGAATGCAGTTTTTCCCTAAACTGTTCTTTTATTTTTCCTAGTATTGCTTCAGCAATTTTAGACATGATTTTGGTTTACAAGTTTATCGGCTGAATACAGAAAATGGGCAAGGAATATTATATGTATGTCTAAGTTTTACCTACAACTATACTTTGAAATCAAATAAGTTTAAAAAAAATATTATTGCGGACGAACAAATAAAATAAGATTTTGATAAAAAACAATATTTGAATCTAGTTAAAATTTAAATTTTCATATTGTGTGCAATGAATTTATATTTAAATTACTAGAGTCTAATAATCTTTACTTTCAATTGAGTTAATATAATTACCTCTTTTGTTTAATATGATTTATCTCAATTGTGATTGGCTCATTTTATTTGGTGTTAAAGGACCTTTTTTCCGAAGCTCTCTTCATATTGTAGTTTTAAAGGAAATTTGTTTTATTATTTATAAATATAGATATTTACACAATGTTATGAAATAACATTAATATATTAATTAAATTTTAAATTTGGTTTATTAGAATTGAACCAATAAATTACCATTCTATTCAAATGTCTAATTTTGAATTTTTTAACATAATTTAATAAATATAACATTTACACAATGTAATTGAAGGTTCATCTTTTTCCTCATTTAAGGGAAGAACATTAATAATCATTATAACTACTTTTAGTAGTTTACTCTTCTCTATATCTCTCAACATATTTTAACTAGTTAGTAAAGAGATAGTTATTTTCTTAATTTTGTACAATTCTTTTATTTCACTCTCTTGTCTTATTCTTTTCTAATGGGTATTGGAAAAAAATAAGTTTTATTTGTATTAAATTTTACATTACAAATAGTAAATGTATACCTCCTGTCTATGTTAATATATATATAAAACAATAATTTTACATTAGATAAATGAACAATTGTATTTGATTAATTGGATTATTAAATTTAATATTTTGATCTAACTATATATAATAGATATTATGTATTTCATTAACTATAACTATATATTAAAAAAATCATTCAATTAACTATAAGGGCAAGTACATGCTAGACTTGTTTATTTAGTATTTATTAGTTATTATAATTTTTACTATATATTGATAAAGGAAAGTACTTAGCCACTTTGTGACACTTGTTAGTGTACATTTTCATAAATTGAAATCATCAGTTCAAGCCATCCTGGTAAGTTTGTTTGCTTCATTCGAAAAAGGATGTTCCACACTAGACAATGGTATGTGAGAAATCTTTTCCATTTGCAAGGAATTTGTAGACCATGCGTCGCTTCTTCGCTCAAAAAACCCATCTCGTTTTGCTCCTCCTTGTTGTAACTTAGTAGTATCAACTGGATATTTACTGCCATGCTTTTAATTTTTGAACTGTTTACATCAGGGCTTGATAAATACCAAAAATTCTTCAATGATAATTTAAATCTGGTGCAACAAAGGCATAACTTTAAATGTGTAAATTAAATCTCTTAGACAAAATATATTTACGACAATAACTGAGCAACATCCACAAAACCATCTCGTCATTACCCTGAAACAACTGCCTAAATGGGAGAAAATTGGCCAGCTCTTTAAACTACTTTGCAGAAGGTCTCCTATAGTATTACGTTGAGCATTTCAGTAGACATTTCGATTTTATAAATTCAAAGCTACACAAAGAAACAGTATTCTTATCTAAAAGATTGATTATCAATTTTAAAACCCTGGTGAGGGTTGTGAGCATAAAAAAAGTTCTAAAAGCTTTTCCGTTGCATTCAACTTTTATATCAATCTAAAATTTTCATTTTATATAATTCTACAATTGAGATATAGATTTATTGAGACAGACATGATTATTTTCACAAATCTGTAGAAAATTTTCCAATATTTTATGAAAGGACTTTCAGCGAACACCTGTATTAATAAGTAAATATATATAAACTTAAAAGTAATTCAGTTGTAATGAAAAGATTCTATTAGTTGCAACACCTAGTAAAGGTTGTATGCTCCGATAGCTTTCGCCTCTATCATTGAGTTGACCACCTATATCAATCAGATTAAGCACATGCATTAATAAAATAATCTTACCATTTAATAAATATAAACTAACACAATCATAGTTAATTAGTGTTATGTCTTTAGAACCTCTTGAAGATTGTGAGCTCCAAGAATTCTGTCTAGGGTTTCCACTATCATTGAGTTGAACATCTGCATAAATAAATAAAATATTATCATTTGATATATTTAATAGTATAAAATTTAAACATAAAGATATTGGCATTTAATAGATGGATTGTCATTTTACTCAAAGTAGTGAAGGTTGAGAGATAGAAAATTTTATAAAGGGTTTTATGGATCACTAGGTTGATTTCATATTCAAATGAAAAAAAAATCTCATATTATATAGTATTTTTATTCATAAAATAAAAAGTAGTGTCATCTAAGAGATGTGTTTTAGTTTTTCAAAATCTAATGATTGTGATCTCTCAAGATTTCTTGGAGGATTTTATGTGTAATTGGATTGAATACCTACATCAACATAATATTTTAATTTTATAAAGTAACACAATGAGAATTACTAGATATGATTATTTAAATTTTTCAAAAGTACTGAAGGAATGAATAGCTACATAAATTATTAGATATTTACATTTTATAAAGTAAACTTAATACCATTGGAATGGCATGGTAGTGTCAAATAAGAGATAGCTCGTATTTTTTTTAGAACCTATTGAAGTTTGTGAGACTCTTGAATTTTGTGGAGTATTTTATATGTCACTCTATTCAAAACTTTTCGTCAATTAGAGGGAAAAAACTATTAGAGGTGGGATTCTATATTTTTAGAACTTGACAAAGATCATAAGCCTCTAGAATATTTTAGGGGATTTTCTTGTATCATTGGGTTGAACACCTACATTATTGGGTTGAACATCTAAATTAATTTAGAAAAAAAAAATCTTATAAAATTAAAAGAACACAATTAAAATCAAAGCTTATTTTCATGTAAAGGGTGGATTGAAATATTTCAAACCTCCTATGCCTTGCAAGTCACTTGGACTTTGCATGGGATTTTCAATAACAATGAGATGAACACCTACATTAAACATTATATATATCCAATTTATAAAATAAAAGTAATACAACTACATTAATGACATATCAAAACAAAATACAACTACATCAATCATTAAATATTTATAAGTTTAGGAAATAAAACCAATGCAATCAAAATGAAGAGGTGTTTTGAAATCAAGGATGGCAACATTTAATCTTGTAAGAACTTCCTGAAGATTGCGAGCTGTAGAATGTATGTGGCAGATTTTTTATATCATCAAGTTGAACAAGTACAACAATTACAAAATATTTCCACTTTAAAAATTCAAGTATATGAATTACAACCAAAATGTACTCTTATCAAACTTTTAGAAACTTATGAGCTTATAGGACTTTTGGGAGGTTTTTCTTTATCATTTACATCAATCACAAAAAATCTCAATTTATAAATTAAAACTTACAAAATTAGAATCGAAAGGTATTTTCATGAAAACAATGACTTTCTAATTTTTCAAAATTAGTTGACGAGGGCAAGCAACTAGAATTTTGCTAAAGGCTCTCAATGATTGGGTTGGACAATAACATCAATTATTAAATAAATTTATTTTATAAATCAAATATAATAAAATGAAAATGAAAAGATATTTTCATTTAAGAAATGGGTTGCATTTTTTTTCAAAACCTGATGAAGGTTGTGAGATTCTAGAATTTTTTGGAGGATTGTCCACATCATTGGTTTCAACCCCTGCATGAATTAGAAAATATTTCCATTTAGAAAGTGAAATAGACACAATTAAAATGAAAAGATGTAGATGGGTATTTTATATAGCTAAAGTTAAATAATAAAAACAAAAAATTACATTTATTTGAACAGTGAGATGTAATCTTTGAAACCTTAATGATAATTTAAACATAATAATATGTAAATATTTTTAGTTAATTATTTAATGTGAAGTTTTTAGCAACAATATTTCAAATAGAAAATCTAAGTAGCATTGACAAAATAAACTTCCTATTATTGTAAAATAATTTGAGAGTTAAAAAATTATTGCCAATTCTTTTGAATTTGTTTTGAAATATTTTGTATAATAATTCCTATCTATTAAGATTGAGCATTTGTTGAATCAAAAAAATATTCTCATAATGTGAATGGAATAGGCATATGCAAATTTTTAAAATTTTGAATTCTATGTTTGGGTGCACCATCTTGGAATTGTTAATAGGAATACATATTCCAATTTTGGTCAAAAAATAAGCATTTGCAATTCCACCTAAATAGGTGGAATTGGAATCTGTATTCCTATTCGAATTTTATTTATTTTAGAAAACATAAATTTTTTGAATCCATCAATCCCCATCAAATTTCAACAGAACCAAACAAGAGTAGGAACTGTATTTCTATTCTGACAGCCAAACAGACCCTAGGGAAGATTCCTATAATTAGAAGAACCAATTATATCAATTAGAAATTGTTTTTAACAATAATTCAAATGAGAAGTATTGTAAGAGAGGGATTATAAGTTTTTTGTCCTGGAGTTTCAGAAATTTTGGTTGAACATATCAATCAATTAGAAAGTTTGTCTAGCTTATAAATTAAGGTATAGCATTGAAGTGAAACTGAAATAAGTACAGATTATTCCAAACCTGATGAGGATATCACTTGATGTGAGATATCACTTGATGCTGATAACCTAGATTTGTGCTATGGTCTGGTAGGCGAATATATTCCATAATTTGAGAACTAATGTCCTTCAAAACAGAATGCATCTGCGTTGCTGCAGTCAAAAGAATCACTACTAGTGTTACAGGTATGGATCCCTATATCAATTCCATCACATCAGTGTGCTTCGATCTTCTTAAAAACAACCAGACGGCCCACGTAGCCCAACCCGAAAGAAAAAGAGCACGTAGGCACCGCAAAAGAAATTGCAAAATTATATCTCCTCTTCGTTCCTTCCATGCGTACGTCCAACGCGACCTAATTCTCTGGGACCTCGTCATTGTGTCCTCCATCGCCTTTGTCAATGTAACAGCCAAGCCTGCCCACCCTTCCAACTCATTCTGGTAATGCCATGCGTTATAGCGAACAGTTAGAATAGAAGGAACTTTGCCCAGGTTGCTACTTGAATCCGATGTTTTAATATTCTTCGAACTAATCTGAGACATAAAATACAATGGATACGCATATTACTATAGTGCATGAGAGAATATCTGATAAAACTGACACTTAACTGAGAATATACTCACCATCTCACCGCGGTCAATGAGCGCTAATGATTTATACACTTGAGGGTATTTGTCTTGATACTCATCGAGAAAATACACCAGAGGATCATCATAACTCTGGCAGATAGGTGAAGAATCTGCTTTAATGTTGTATTTGTCTTGATAATTCATGATGGTTAAATTTCTATTATCTAAATTCCACCATTGCCGATTTAATATATTGCTTGCTTGTAGTAAATCTCTCACTCCATTCTTAATTTCGTTATATTTTACTAGGCCTTTGTTAGTTGGCTCGAACTGTGTGGATCCAGGAGAATCCTGGAATGGTAGAATATTTGGAAATGCTAACTGAGCTCTCGCTTGCAACAAAATTGCTTCTGTCTGTCATTTCGTTATAAATTGTCAGGATTTTTTTTAATGTTACATCTAGAAAACACGTGAACGAGTAACTTTTGCGAGAGGACTTGAAAGGCACCTGCAACATTAAGCTGGACTTGCCCATTCCCCACTCACCCGAGCTGCCCACTGTTACCGGTGATTTGACATTTGGATTTAGAAACGGTGCAGCCAGGCCTTCTGCGAAAGCCCTTCTTCCTGGCACATTGCAAGTCGTTTATCAATTTCTAGGAAGCTTAAGACGGTAAAAAAGCGCCTTAATACAATCTGGATAATTTATATCTTAAACCGAGTTCCACCTTGAGTTTTATAACATCAAGCTGCCTTGCCCATTCCACCGTCTCCAATTAGCAACAAATTGCTTGATTACACTTCAAGCTTCTTATAATACATCGACCCTCAAAATTTGACATCTACACCATGCTACAAAGATTCTATTAGTTAATACAAATTTTACATACCGAGGCTCTCATAGATGGTTGGTTGATCTCGGCCACTTTCCTGCATTTTCTTTGCACGCTCATCTTCACCCTGAAGGGCTCCAAGAACTGTCACGTTTCAAAGAAGCGATTAGTTTGGATATGCTGAGATGGCAAGTTCTAGTCAATTATATAAGATACATTAATGGTTGATTTGTCCCTGTTTTACAGATAAGGCTAAATTGTACATGTAGAGAACCCCAACGTTCAATAGTATTGCGATATAAGTCATCAAGATTGAAAGTGACGGTTACTAAGTAGTATTAGTGTAATGGTAGTGTATTGGAAATATAATTGGGAGGATTGAGGTTAGAGTTCTGATGACACATGATATTAAAATATTAAAGCCAAGTTAGGAGCTTTACATATGTATAGAATGGTTATAAGGGTAGTGTTAGGAAATAAACAAAACTAAAATTAAAGATAGAATTCTTACAAATAGACAATTAGTTGAGTGGTATAATGCTTCAAGACGGAATCAAAGGACAATAAATGGAATGTTTTGTATAAAAGCTATTGTTGAAATAGCTAAATAAAATTTTGATGAATACATTTTTACATTGCTATTAGTTACAAAAGTGAGTAATTTAATTAGTCTAGTTTTCTTTTTTCTTCTTTTGATGAATACATTTTTACATTGCTATTACTTACAAAAGTAAGTAATTTAATTAGTCTAGTTTTCTTTTTTCTTCTTTTGAATGTAAGATTTCAAATAGAAGGAGCAAGAGTCAAAGGAAGAGGTATTGAAGACAATGTCAATCAAAGCAATCGAAGAGATGGTGAAGACAATGATGATGCTAGCGGGTTGTGTTCTAGTATTACAGTGGACTTTATGGACGATTGGTTCTCCTTTAAGAAGTGTCAAATGACTCTCCTTTACTTGTCATCTCTTTTTTTTGCTGGCATTTTTATTTTGTATTGTAGTTTTTCTATGGTTTCCTATGCTAAGAAGGTTTTAGGTCAACATGTTCTAAGAAGTCATTTTGATGGCTTTGTACACTTTTAAATAAAATTTTGATGAATACATCTTTACATTGCTATTAGTTACAAAAGTAAGTAATTGAATTAGTCTAGTTTTCTTTTTTTTTCTTTTGAATGTAAGATTTCAAATAGAGGGAGCAAGAGTCAAAGGAAGAGGTATTGAAGACAATGTCAATCAAAGCAATCGAAGAGATGGTGAAGACAATGGTGATGCTAGTGGGTTGTGTTCTAGTATTATAGTGGACTCTGTGGAGGATTGGTTCTCGTTTAAGAAGTGTCACATGACTCTCCTTTACTTGTCATCTCTTTGTCTTACTAGCATTTTTATTTTGTATTGTAGTTTTTCTATGGTTTCCTATGATAAGAAGGTGTGTTTTAGGTCAACATGTTCTAAGAAGTCATTCTCATGGCTTTGTACACTTCTTTTCTTGCGGTAATTATTTTCTTTGGAAATCATGTGTTGGAATAACTCACCTATTGCAATGTTCCCTAATGCCATTGCGCAATCTTTTTCTTGTTTGGATGAGTTATTCTTTTTCTCATTCAACTATGAGCTTTGGCTTGCTAAGAAAGTATATATGAGCATGTTGGGCTTCTATTTGACAGTTTGGTCTGAATGCTATGCATGTTTGTGATGTGCTAGATAATTTGTGCTAATCACCCACCTCCACCAATCACAAATTCTCCTTCCACTCAACCATGCATATCAAATTCATGTTCATTGTCACATAATACCTTGACAAAAAATTTAGTCTTAGCTTCCATTATTCTATCAATTATGAGAACTTGTCCAATGCATTATAGGTATTTCCAAATGAAGCTAAAACCACTATAAAACACTACATAATTGACAAAATATAATCTATGTTGAAAATTGACCTGAATAAAATATTTATTTTTGTGTTATATATTTCTTATTTACAATTATAATTTCTATTAATTACATGCATTTTCTAGAATATATAATTGGTATTAGAGCTAAAATACTAGAGTGAGAAAACACTTTGAAGAACAAGAACATAGGCATCCAAGAAAAGAGAAGATTTTTGAAAGACCTAAAGGAGCATACAAATGTTTAAAGGTTTGGGGAAAGGATAGAAGATTATAGTCATTAAAAATGGAAAGGAATTGTCAAATACATTGTTACCACAAAAAGGTAACTACCACAACTGATGGTGGTCGAAGGATATATGGCCCCAAAAATAGGTGTAGCCAAGAAAGCAAAAAAATGAGTAGATCACTAATTTAAACTAAATTTGTAAGTTCATTGTAGTTGGTAAAGGAGATTGTTGAGGGGACACTAGTGAAAGTTGAGGAAGCTTGTTTGAAAAAACATATCCGTTGTATAGATCCTTATTGTTTACTAAAGCCAATAAAGATCATGGCTAGTCAAATAAAAGAGGTCACAACTTTCATAATGTATGACACTTAATGAAGAGTTGTCCAAGGTAACCAGTTTTGCATACCATCTATATTTACTAGTGATTGAAACAATATGGAAGAAGAGTTCAACCAAGGATGTCTCAATTTATAGCACTACAAGGGCATTTAGAAATTGTATCTTCAATAATAAAAATTGTAGAAAAAGTGCAAAGTGAAGGACATAGACAAAGGAAATACTAGATAAGTTTGCACCAGTGACATCTTGTATTTATGTCAAAGTTTAAACATTATTATTTGTGATATTGCTATCAGGGTTTAACTATGTGATTTTGAGTCAAACTCATTGACCCATGTTTCATGATTAGTGATTCAATGTACATCCATCTCTCATGAGAATAAATGGAACTCTTAGGACTCATTAGATCTAGGTGGAACACTTAACACATTATTATTTATTAGAATATTGTCACAAGAAATTTTTTGACTATTTGGTAAAAATCACTCTCTATATAAGAGTTTTGTAATTTCAATGGTTGTCACTTAGAGGATATTAAATATTTGTTTAAAGTCAAAAAAATAAAAATTATTTCTAGAGTTATACATTTCTATTTTTAATAGAGAAGTATAATTAAAGGAGATACCTAAAATTGTAAAAAGAAATTAAAATTAAAATCATAGTGTATAGGGTACCTTATGTTTGTATGGAGAAACCATTGATGAATACAATGATTCCATCACTAGACTTCATGAAGTTTTTGTAACTAACAATAGGATAGGGAAGAATATGATAGTCTTGGATAATAAGACTTTGAGAGGATAAAAAAGGTTGATTTTAATTATCTAAAAAAGGATCTCTCAAAATAAATGTAGAAGCCATCTTCAACACTAATTTAATAAAGGTGAGATTATATAAAGGTATGCATTCCCTTCACTATAATTTATGCATTAAGAAATGTTACATAATGCAAAAGACTGAGTCTTCTTTAGAGAAAGGAAGGGAAATATTGCACTTGAAATTACATGGGTTTGGTTATATTTCACACTAAATTTTTTTTAATTAATATGAGAAGAACCTCCTTATAGCAATATCGTGAGAATGCTCGAAATAATAGAATACAAAGTGATAGCAGAACTCAAAATAAATCTACTGATCGCAGGCCACTTCGAGGGGGTAACCTCCTTTGAGCAAGCTCAATACAATAAATTCGTCTGTACCCATCAAGGGCCTCAACCTATTCTTATATACTGGGTACGATCTAGAAAAGTAATACTACCTATGCATGTGGGATAATAAAATAAACTCACGAGATGACTTACAAAGCATATGCGTCCAACAACTCTACTCTAACAAAATAAACAGAAGGAACACACAGGTTCCTAACATCCCCTCTCCCTTAGAAAAAAGCTTTGTCCTCAAAGCTTAAGGTGTGGAAATTGTTGTTGAATCTGAAGAAGGGGTTCCCAGGTAGCATCCTCTGGTTGCATGCCATGCCACTGAATCAAGACCTCAGAGATGGAGCGAGAGCGAAGCTGGCGAGTGCGTTGGTCAATGATTGCTACCGGCTCCAGGATAATGGATCCTTCCGTATCCATTTCAGGGAGAGTAGTTTGTGCTCTGACAGTGGTACCTAGAACTTTCTTTAGACAAGAAACATGAAAAACTGGATGAATGCGGGAAGAAGGAGGAAGTTCCAGTTTATAAGCAACTGAACCAATCTTCTGCAGAACCTGATAAGGCCCATAAAAGTTTGGGGCCAGCTTATGACGCCCTTTCAGCTTTAGGGAGGATTGTTTGTATGGCTGTAGACGAAGAAAAACCATATCCCCAACTTGAAATGAGCGCTCAGAACGGTGTTGATCTGCTTGTTGTTTCATCCGATTACGGGCCATGTGAAGATTATCCTGTAAGGTACGAAGAATCTGATCCCTGCTGCGGAGAACTATGTCAACTGCCTGGACTGGTGAGCTGTTGGGAGTGTAGGGAAGGAGCACTGGAGGTGCCTGACCATAGACTGCTTCATATGGAGTCATTTTAGAGGCAATGTGGTAAGAGGTATTGTACCACCATTCAGCTAAAGGGAGCCACTTGGCCCACTGATGTTGCTGTTCGGAAGTGAAGCAACGAAGATAAGTTTCCAAGCATTTATTGACAATTTCCGTTTGACCATCAGTTTGTGGGTGATAGCCCGAACTCATCTTCAGTTTGGTGCCAGTTTTCTGAAACAGTTCAGTCCAAAAATGACTGGTAAAAGTTGCATCATGATCAGAGACAATGGAAGAAGGGAGTCCATGAAGACGAAATATCTGGTCCATGAAGATTTGTGCAACAGAGGAGGCAGTATAGGGGTGGCTGAGGGCACAAAAATGACTATATTTCGAGAGACGATCAACCACAACCAAGATCACTGTCTTGCCATCGGATTTAGGAAGCCCTTCAATGAAATCCATAGAAATATCAGTCCAAATTCGTGTAGGGATGGGCAATGGTTCGAGCAAGCCAGGAAGGAGGGTCATTTCACCCTTGTGGCGTTGGCAAGTATCACATTCAGCCACCATCTGTTGAATCGTCTGTTTCATTCCTTTCCAAAAGAAGTTTCTCCTTGCTCGCTCATAAGTTTTGAGGAAGCCTGAGTGCCCTGCTGAAGGAGAAGCATGGAGTTCATAAAAAATAGCCTGATGTAGAGCTGGGTTCTGAGGAAGCACTAGCCGACCCTTGTATCGAAGAGAAGCACCATCCCAAGAGTAATGTGGTATAGCAGAAGGATTATTGGCTAGCTGGTGAATGATTTGAGATAAAGAAGAGTCACTATCATAGCCCTGCTGAACAGACGCTAACCAATTGGGAATGGGCTTAGAAATAGCGGAAAGGGAAGCTTGATTATCAAATGTGCGAGAAAGAGCATCTGCCACAATATTCTCCTTACCCTTCTTGTAGGTGATCTCATAATCATACCCCATGAGTTTGCTGACCCATTTCTGTTGTGTAGGAGAGGATACCCGTTGTTCCAAGAAGTATTTCAGACTTTGGTGATCGGTTCTAATGCAAAAATGACTCCCTAAGAGGTATGGCCGCCACTTCTGTACAGCATGCAAAATAGCCATCATTTCTTTTTCATAAGTAGAGAGGGCTAGATTCTTACCAGAGAGGGCTTTGCTAGTGAACGCAATAGGATGGTCATCTTGCAGGAGAACAGCACCCAATCCATTGCCGCAAGCATCACTCTCAATAGTGAAGGGTTTGGAAAAATCTGGCATCGCGAGAACAGGTGTACTGCACATAGCCTGTTTCAGTTGTTCAAATGCAGTCTCAGCAACAGGGGTCCAGGAGAAGGCATCCTTTTTTAACAGAGCTGTCAATGGTGCTGCAATTTTCCCGTAATCTTTGACAAACTTGCGGTAGTAGCCAGTCAACCCCAAAAAACCCCGAAGGCTCTTGAGAGTTTTAGGATGCGGCCAAGTTTTCATGGCATCTATTTTTGTAGGATCCACCCGCACTCCATGGTGTGCAACAATATGCCCGAGATACTCCACTTCCTCCTGGCCAAACACACATTTAGATAGTTTTGCACAGAGTTGATGATCAGAGAGAAGTTGCAAGACAAGCTCCAGATGATGGAGATGCTCAGCCCAAGTTTTGCTATATATGAGGATATCATCAAAGAAGACCAGAATGAATTTCCGGAGGTATGGTCGAAATATGTTATTCATCACTGCCTGAAATGTTGAAGGAGCATTCGTGAGGCCAAAGGGCATGACTAAAAATTCATAGTGACCATCATGTGTGCGGAAGGCAGTTTTAGGTATATCCTCCTCATTAACCCGAATTTGATGATACCCAGAACGAAGATCTAACTTGGAGAAAAAATGAGCCCCATGAAGTTCATCAAGAAGTTCATCAACAACTGGAATGGGAAACTTGTCCTTTATAGTGAGATGATTAAGTGCTCGAAAATCAATGCAGAGTCGCCATGACCCATCTTTTTTGCGAACAAGCAGAACTGGAGAAGAAAAGGAACTAGTACTAGGGCGAATAATACCTTGCTTCAGTAAGTCACGGACAAGTATCTCGATTTCAGTCTTCTGATGAAATGGGTAGCGGTAGGGCCTGATGTTGGGCGGAACACTGCCAGGAAGGAGCTGAATACGGTGGTCCTCTGGACGAGAAGGAGGTAATCCCACAGGTTCAGCAAATATACCAGAATACTTGTCCAAAATGTGTTGGAGATCGGCAGGAGTGCTAGAGACTGCTGATGGCTGCATCTGAATGGAATGGAGCTGAGCGATGACACCATGTGAATTCTTCTTAAGAAGTTTTTCCATACGGTGTGAACTGATGATGCTGAGAGACCCTGGGTGTAAGCCTTTCAAAGTGTGTTGGTGCCCCTCGGCTGAAAACTGCATCCAAAGTTCAGCAAAATCCCAGAGAATGGGGCCAAGAGTGCGTAACCATTGGGCACCCAAAACCACATCACAGCCACCTAAGGGTAAGGCAAACATGTCAGAGCGCATGTTATAATCTCCAATAGAGAGACGCACATTGTGACATTTCCCTTTACAAGGTAAAGTGCCCCCATTGGCAATCATGACTTTAAAGCTAGAGCAGGGATGGATAAAGCAATCAGCCTGTTTGGCTATGCGTGGATCAATGAAGTTATGAGTGCTACCAGAATCAATGAGTATAGTAAGAGGGATCTTCTTGAAGAAACCCTGGACCCGCATGGTTTGTGGAGTAGTGACTCCTGCCAAAGCATGGACAGATATCTCTGGTGGAGCTTCTGGGGAAGAAGGTTCAGGCTGGTGAGGCTCAACCTCAGCATCCACTGTTTCCTGAGCATCTACATATTCTTCCAGTTCCGGTGGAGAATCCACATCCAAGAGATAGAGCTTTTGCTGAACACATCTATGGCCCCGAGACCATTTCTCATCACAATTATAACAAAGCCCTTTGTCTCGCCTAACTCGCATCTCTGTTTCAGACAAGTGCTTGATCGGAGTAGTTCTGGGAGCTGGTATGACTGGAGGGTTGTGAGAACCTGTATTTCTGAATGGAACAAAATTAGATCTGGAGCGTTGTAGAGCACTAATCTTGTCTTCCGCTAACTTAGCCAACCCAAGGGCTTCCATCATTGTAGTAGGTCGAAACATTTTGACTTCTGAGCGAAGTGCATCCTTCAGACCACTGACAAAACAACTACGGAAGAATTCATCAGACAAGCCCTCTGTGTGATTAGCTAATTTTTCAAACTCTGTCTGGTATTCTCTTACAGTGCCTGTTTGACGCAGTTTAGTGAGTGCTCCTGTGAAATCATCAAAGGAACTAGGGCCAAAGCGCTCCAAAATGAGGGTGCACAATTCGCTCCACGTTGGGCCTACATTAGCCTTGATGTACCAACGGAACCATTGAAGAGCTTCATGTTCCAAATGAAAAGATGCAAGGGAGACTTTGTGGTTATCCAAAGTATTATGCAAGCTGAAATACTGCTCTGCCCTATAGATCCATCGAGTCGGATCAGAACCATCGAAGCGTGGAAAATCAAGCTTTGGTCCACGGAAATTGCCAGAAGAGGACCCAGTATCTCCTGAATGGTTTCGGCTCATGGCTGACTGCTGAAAGTTAAGACCTAGAATTTTGTCATCCAGATCTTGAAGTCTGGTTTTGAGGGATGCAATTTCCTCTTCCATGATTTTTGCTCCTGTACGCGTAACAACCATAAAACAAGGTTTTTTTTTTTTTTTTTTTTTTTTTTTGAAATGGGTAGAAGATGAGAAACAAAAACTTTTTTAGTTACGGCAAACTTGGATTTGGGTAAAACTCATATAGGAAATGGGTGTTCGACGGGTGGTGGGAGACTATCTGGGGACAAGGGAAAAAGAAAAATGAGGGTTTCAAGGGTAGGGAGGCGAAATGAGGCGAACAGTCCAAGAGGGATAAGGGAGCAAAATGAGGAATTGAATCTTGTGGCTCAGTTTGGTGGCGATTGGATGAGAGGTGAAAAAGATAGGGCAAACCCTAAAATTAGATAAATGAGGGTTTTAGGGCTTTGATATGTAAAATTTGGGGTTGGGTCGCCAAGGAAGGAAGTATGCGAAATGATATTGCAGACGTTCTGCGGAAGTATGAGCAGAAACAGAAAGCAAACAAGGAAGCTACGACTAAAAAACAGAAAAAATTTTACTCTTTTTTTTTTTTTTTTTTTTGGTTTGTTTTTTTTTTTTTTTTGAACAGTCGACTTAGAAAAATTCACTCACAGACAGAACAACTGAAAAGAGTTAGTGCAATAACAAGAGATATTAGAAGTGAGAGGAACCTGAAGGCCACGACAGAAAAAAATTTGATGTAATTTCCACCCAGCGAGCCCAAGAGAGTGCTCTGATACCAGATGTGAAGAACCTCCTTATAGCAATATCGTGAGAATGCTCGAAATAACAGAATACAAAGTGATAGCAGAACTCAGAATGAATCTACTGATCGCAGGCCACTTCGAGGGGGTAACCTCCTTTGAGCAAGCTCAATACAATAAATTCGTCCGTGCCCATCAAGGGCCTCAACCTATTCTTATATACTGGGTATGATCTAGAAAAGTAATACTACCTATGCATGTGGGATAATAAAATATACTCACGGGACGACTTACAAAGCATATGCGTCCAACAACACTACTCTAACAAAATAAACAGAAGGAACACACAGGTTCCTAACAATCCACAATTCAAATATTATCCCTTGATGTTTTCTTTAATAATGCTCCAATGCCTTAGGGCATTTAGTTAGAAACTTCAAAATTAATACTATCAAGTTAGATGTCGTTTCATAGCCACCAAGGATAAGGTCCATAATAAGATTCAATATCTCTTCATCTAAAAGATTTGTAGTTTTGATGAGTGAATCTAGAAAATCTCCACTCTCATCATCATTTCCATTTCTCCTTTGGTTTATAATAACTCTTAGAGTAGCATGAATTCTAGACCTTGACTGTCATGAAACAAGAACATTCTAATCACAATCTAATCCAGAAATTTGAAAGTATTAGCATGGATGGTGGAAATCTAATAGATCTCACAAGAACATTCATTATAACACTTGACTAACCTTGCAAATTGAAAAACATTGATAATTTAATGCATTTAAATCCACACCAAGCTTGCTAATTGAAAAACATTGATTTGACCTAATGCATTTAACACTCTAAAAAGAGCATTTGCACATTACCTTGAGAGATTTTGTATAATTTGTACCAGGGATGTTGAGAGGAAATGCAACTAGCCCATTCATGAATGTCATTAAATCGCTAAAAATTTGAGATGATTGCAGACTTAAAAAAATTCACTCACAGACAGAACAACTGAAAAGAGTTATTGTAATAACAAGAGATATTAGAAGTGAGAGGAACCTGAAGGCCACGACAGAAAAAAATTTGATGTAATTTCCACCCAGCGAGCCCAAGAGAGTGCTCTGATACCAGATGAGAAGAACCTCCTTATAGCAATATCGTGAGAATGCTCGAAATAATAGAATACAAAGTGATAGCAGAACTCAAAATAAATCTACTGATCGCAGGCCACTTCGAGGGGGTAACCTCCTTTGAGCAAGCTCAATACAATAAATTCGTCCGTACCCATCAAGGGCCTCAACCTATTCTTATATACTGGGTACGATCTAGAAAAGTAATACTACCTATGCATGTGGGATAATAAAATAAACTCACGAGACGACTTACAAAGCATATGCGTCCAACAACTCTACTCTAACAAAATAAACAGAAGGAACACACAGGTTCCTAACATAATATGGTCAAATAGAGCTATAGAGATCTAATTTTTAAAGCTTCAAAATCACATTGTGGGATAAGTCTACATCAAGAGGGAATATGATAGATAATTCATGATGATTATTTAGTTTGTCTAGGAAAAAGATATCATACACTTAATCATGCATATTATCTTACATTGGTGCTTCTTTTTCTCTCTTACATTTTTACCGAGTATGATCCAAGATATTCATGATAAAATACGTAGATAATCTAAGCGAGAAACTTCTACTTTTAATGTATGCATATCATTTTCATGTTCGTTTCCTTGCAATATTTTGACAATCAATTTAAACTTACTTTTTACTAGACCATCTTTATGTTTATTAGTTGTGAATATTTACCCAATCTACTATAGGTGTTTCAAACTAAACTTGCATCCTTAATAAAATATTGCATAGTTGTAATTTTTTATATGGTCTACAATAGTGTACCTATTTTAGGATTTAATATAGCCAAAAAAAATTGTTTTTGCTAATTGTTTCTTATGTGGAGTTGTAATTTATGTTTAGTATAGATTTTTTTAAAAATTTAGATGGTATGTTGTACCTGTGAAGTCTCCTACCTCATGTCTACCCTATGAATAATACTGTACTTGTAAATATTTCTTAAGGAGACTCACTATCTTGAAAGCCATTCTAAGGATTTTGATGAACAAGGCAATCTAAAGTTCACAAGCTTGAAGGATGGTGCATACTTAGCTAGTCATGTGTTCCCTTTCCATCTATATTTTGGTTTCCCTCAAGAAGTGTTGCCTTGGATCCTCTTTAGACCGCTCTAGTTATACTTTTACTAAATCTTCCTTAGTTTGAAAACTGTGCTTATTTCTAAAAGGTTTAGAATTCCTCTAAAAAGTTCAATCCTTTCCTTTTTCCTTTCTCAATCATGGTTAGTTTGGTTTTATGATTGTTAACTTGATCCCCAATTATTTTTTCTCTAATTCAAGGTACATTTCTAGATTAAGTTATTAGGGTCATGTTGAAAAGACAAAATTTTTACCCAAATGACTTAATTGTTACACTCATGATCCTCTAGATAACACTCAAATTCCAACAAGAATTTTATCTTTCAATGTTTGATTATATCGTTACTTGTGAGATCAATATGTTGTACGTAGGTAAGTGCACAAATATGGGGGATCAAAAAGATGAAAAATACTCTTTGGGTACCCAAAAACCACAATAAATAGCATACATGCTATAGTACGCATATGCTATGGCTTAGCTTTCCCAAGCCTTAGGCATGGTAAATTTGAAACAAAACACACATAAACTATAGGGCATACATTTGTGGACTATAGCACGTGCACATTATAATGAGTATGTTCTATTTAAATTTCCTAAATAAACATGCAAAACAACCATTCAAATATGCAATTAAAATATAATAGGCCCTTCCAAGGTAGTTTTATGAGTGGGGGCATACATAAAACATAAAATTTAAGTATGTCTTACATACTCATTAAATTAATGTTACATTTTATGTACTTAAGTTTAGGATATTTGAGGGTGGTGTCATCTTCATGGGAGTCAAGTTAAATGTTCTATATTCTGAAGGATTTTAGGGAATTTCAAACCCAACCAAATTCAATGAAGGAACATATTATCCTCAACATGATTCCAAATTGAATATTCATTGTAACTTTAATCCCTTGACTTGTGCATGGTCATTTAAGAATCATTTCTCATAGTATTTGTTAATCTATAGTTATTTTGTAATTGACATGTATGATTAATTATGTTAGAGACAAGGGGGGGGGGGGGATAAATAATGACCTTTTAGGACCCAATACAACACATTAATTATTGTAGGACCTACTAATGTTTCCTAAAGGGTGTTAATGAGTCCTCACCAGTCATGTACGAACCCTTCAAACTCATTGTAACCCCTTGAAAACCATTTGCACCATTAATATACATTATGATCTATTAGGACCCCTTATATCATATTAATCATTGTAGGATGCACTTTATGGTTTGAATATGTCCTAATAATCCCTAATTTGTCACAAGGGAGCTTAATAGGTCCTAAGTAGTCTCAAAAACACTTGGGACTGCCAACAACCTCTTAGGACCCATTATGACCCATTACAACAAAATAGCTCAACTTAGATCATATTAATCATTGTAGGAAATACTTTAGGGTAATGATGTGCCCTAATGGGTCATAATGTGTCATAAAAGGGTCATTAGGGCCTATGTCACCTTTCAAGTTGACTTATCAAAATGATTGACTTTGAGTATTCCTATCTAAAAATCAATTTTGTCCAAACATATGATCTAGATAAATTCATTCTACCTAAGTTATACATGATCTCTCACACTTTTCCAATTGGAAAAGTCTATTAAATGCATGTTTTATACTAGTTTGTATCCAATTACTAAATGAATACAATTATTTCAGAAAAGTGGCAAGAGGACAAATAATGACATTTTAGGACCCAATACAACACATTAATTATTGTAGGACCTACTAATGTTTCCTAAAGGGTGTTAATAAGTCCTCACTAGTCATGTACAAACCCTTAGAGCTCATTGTAACCCCTTGAAAACCATTCACACCCATTAATATACATTATGATCTATTACCTGACCCCTTATATCATATTAATCATTATAGGATGCACTTTACGGTTTGAATATGTCCTAATAATCCCTAATTTGTCACAAGGGAGCTTAATGGGTCCTAAGTAGTTCCAAGAACACTTGGGATTGGCTACAACCTCCTAGGACCCATTATGACCCATTACAACCCAATAGGTCAACTTAGATCATATTAATCATTGTAGGAAACACTTTAGGGTAACAATGTGTCCTAATGGGTCATAATGTGTCATAAAAGGGTCACTTGGGCACATTAGAGCCCATTAGGTCACATGGGTAAAAGTACAAATTTGTGTCACCTTTCAGGTTGACTTATCTGAACGATTGAATTTGTGTATTTCTATCTAAAAATCAATTTTGTCCAAACATATGATCTAGATAAATTCATTCTACCTATGTTATACATGATCTCACACTCTTTCAATTGGAAAAGTCTATTAAATGCATGTTTTATACTAGTTTGTATCCAATTACTATATGAATACAATTATTTTAGAAAAGTGGCATTTCAATAACTCTTACTATTTTTTAATGATATTTTCTTAATAACATATAAACACCATTTTATAGAGCTTAGAGTCAAGAATATTCTCATATAGAGTTTATAGTGTTTTAATTAGATATAGTACAGTGTAACTAAAAAATTCTACAAGTATGTACTTTAACACTCGAAAAGATGTTAATTTTGAGAGAGTCCTCTTTTAGAATGTATAATTTTTCTTATAGTCAGAATATATTTGTTCTGAAATATGTGATGGGAGATGAAAACTATTGATTTCAGGTGAGTTGAGATTTGAATCATTATAAAAGAGAAAATATAGGTCTAAAGTTGATTTTTATTTTTAATTGTTCTAGCTATATATGTTATATATAACATAGTCTGAGCTCAAAGGGAAATAACTTTATTTCCATCTAGTTTTGTGGTGGGAAATAGGCCCCTAATTTTCAATGTTTTTTAGTAGCTAAAAAATAATCTATAAAAAATAGGAAAATATATCAATTATTATTTCAAATAATTATTAAAAATTATCATCCTAAACTTTATCTGTTTCTACACATTTCATTAGTTTACTTCATTTTCAAATTCAAAGTAATAATACCAATTTTATGTCATTGAAGGTGAACAATTATACTTTTGTTAGCCTTTTCCTTTATAAAAGGGTGACACAGGTTTGTGGTTTTACCCCCATTCAAACCTGTTATAGAATGCATTAACCATCGTAGGGTACATTAATGTGTTTTAAGAAGTGCCAATGTCTAATAAGGGATCATAATCAGTCCTAAGTGGTGAGAGGATCTACTAGTACTAGTTCGAACACACTACAATCAATTAATACTCCTTAAAACACCTTAAGGGGCATATGATCCACACTAACAGGTTAAAATGTGTTGTAATGGGTCCAAATATGTCCTAAGGGTTTATAATATAATATAAGTGGTTCTATGGTCCCTTAGGATCCATTGGAACCTCTTAGGATATATTGGGAACCAAATAGTCCATAAACAAGAACTTATTAGAACCTTGTAGAACACATTAACCATCATCGAACATACTAATGTATCCTAAGGCTTTGCAATGGGTTTTAAGTGGTTGTAATGAGAAACATTAATGTGTCCTAAAGACCTTGCCATTTACTAATATATGGTAAGCAGGCATATAGTATCAGTTCACTAAGCCTATGACAAATTAATATGTCATAAGACCCCTTATAGCCTATTAGCACCACTCTCTCTAAATCTTAGGGTTCTTATGGGTTGTTAAGGTATCTTAGGACCCCTTACAACCCCTTAGGATCATGTACCATACACTATTATATGGTAAGGGATCCTAATGGGCCATAAGTGTGTTAAGGAATCTTAGGACACATTACTGTGTTGTAGGAACCCTTAACAATGCTTACAACCCCTTCTAAAGCACTAATCATTGGTAAGAGATTGTAATGGGTCCTACAACATGTAATAATGTTCCTAGTACCCCTTATGACCCATTTCCATACAATAATGTATAATAAGGGGTTTTCGGGGGTCCTAAGATGTTGTAGGAAATATTAATGTTCTAGGAACACATAAGATCCCCTAGGTAAAAGAAGAAAGTTTCCCTTGAGGATATTTGGCAAAATTTCAACCAAAAGTGTTACGGTTGAACCCATATTATGCCAAGTGGTATTGATGTGCTGTGAAGGTGCCAAAATAGTTATGACCAAAATAATTCCGACCATAGCACATTCAGCTTAAACAATTATTTTAAAATTAATAAACAAAAGTGTTTCTCTTATATGAGGTCATGTAAGTATAAAAAATCACCTATATTTTTGGGTGAACTATCTATGTGGCATCTTGTGTAGTAGCCACACAAGCAAAAAATAGAATTTTTTAAAATGTCTCACTTCTAAGGCCAATTTCTCCATAAAAATGAAGTTTCTTCAAAAAAATCTTTTTTTAGTCCTTAGAGTCAAGATTATAGTCATATAAATTTTATAGTGTTTTTAGTAGTTAAAATATGTTATGCTTTTAAAATATTACAAGTAGGTATTTTAAGATTTAAGTAGATGTAACTTTAATAAAGGAAGAAAAATAGTAAATCATTTTGAAAGAAAAAACATTAAACTTTATGGTTACCTCTAGATGAGAAAATCCTCTTCAAGAACATGTAACTTGGTTTCTAAAATATGTAGATTTGATAGGAAAAGTTTGGTGGGGAAAAAAGTATCAATTTCTAATAAGTTCGACATTGAATACTTATAACTTAAAAATATACATTGAAATCAACTTTACTTTTTTTGTCTACTAGATATTCATGTCAACTATAGAATATTGCAAATCAGATCAATATATGATCATTTGCACATATTTGTTTGGCAGGAATGAAACTCAATAATTTTAGCATTTTTAATAAATAAAAGAATAGACTTTAAAAATTAAAAAAATTGTGAAATATCCTTCTCAAAATAAAAATAAAAATTACAGACATAAACTTCACTCAAGTTTGCATCATCCTCAAATTCTTAACACAAATGCCACTTTTATGTCATTAAAATTGAACAATTTCAATTTTGACAACATTTTTTTGTATAAAATGTGACACAGGTTTGTGCTTTTACCCCCCTACCATATGTTAGTGTATGAAAATGGGTCCTAGGATTGCTTATGACCCCTTTGGACCCTTAAGGAACTATAAGATGTATGCTAATAGTTCCTAATAGACTAGAAGAATTGAGTTTAACTATCTTCAATTTTCTTGTCAAAGTTTAGAATTTTCATATTTCATAAAAAAATGACATCTCAATCCCCCATTTTGGTTGCCCATTCTTGTGCACTTTTGCACCTTGAAGATTGTTAAGTAAAAGGGTTCATGCCCTATGTTCTATTTTATGTTATCAAAACATGTGAAACTAATGGTTGATGATGTGACTCAAAGTCTCCTATAAGATTATTGCTAAGGCTTTTGCACTAAAGATCTACAATAAGCTTCTTCAAATTATTCACCAAAATCAAACTAGTTATAGAAAATCTAGGTTTGTTTTGAGAAATGTTATTGTAGTCTAGGAGAGAATCGAATGGGCTTGATTAAGTTATTTTTATGAAGATTACGTTTTCAAACATGTGTGATTATATTGCATAACCCTTTATTCTTGCCATTATTGGAAACCTAGTGTTCTACACAAATGTGTTCAATATTAAAATTTTGTTTGCAAATATCTCTATGTGCATCAACATTCATAGTTGGTAGTCTAAAGCTTTTAGTGTCCAATTGTCTATCTTGTAATGTCCTTCCCCAATTTTCTCCAATGTTTGTGCTTGTTATTGAAGGAATTGATTATATTTTATACACTTTTTCATCTCCGTAAGATTTAGTGGTATTTTCCTACTTGACTCATCTCACCAACTAGTTAATAGCCATTTTATAGATGATTCATTTCATAGGCTTATTGAAGAGGAGAAAAATAACAAAGACTATCTTTAATGGATTGATACATTTTTCCCTACCTCTAGGTTGGCAATTTAGAACCACAAGACTCAAGGTTACCAATTCAGTCTTCCTATATGCTTATCGGTTATGAGCTATAGAGGTGGATTACTTGTAAGAAGTTTTCAAATTGTTAGGCATTTCCTTTTCCTTTACAAACACTCTAGGTGACCTTTAGGATGCAATCCTCTACAAAATTGAGAATAAGTTCACAAACAAGATTACTAAGTCACTTTCACTAGATGGTGAATTCCAAGTTTGTTGAAAAATAATTATGTCCACTAATGTATATTACAGTACTTCTTTAAGCACCTTCAAAATCTTTCTATGTAAAGTTTGAGAATCTTCTTTGAGACTAGTTTCTTCGAAAAATCATATAGGTTATTATTCTGTTTATTGAATGTTTTGTTGTATACTATGAGAAATAGGAGGTCGTGAGTTTCTCTCCTCTTAGAAGCAAGGGAAAACTCTTTTTGTTAGTTATTTATAGCAATGGGACTTTAAAAATCGCTCTCACACAGTGCATTTCTTCAAAAAAAAATTGCCAATAAGTCTATTTGGAAGGGGATTGATTAACAAACCTTTCAAATTGCACAAGAATTGTGCCTATCAGATGTACTTCTGTTTGCCAAGAACATACGGTTTGCTTATGAATTCATTTTAGCTTTTCTTGATTAAATTGGTTCTAGCCTCGGGGGCAAGCTCTCCTTTGATGAGCACAACCATTGGTCTCCAGTTTTCAACAGCAAGGGCTCCTTCTAATTCGATTGACTTGGGCTCATGGCCTCTAACTTCACAATAGAGCTACAGGATTAAGTCTCGAGAGCTACAGTAAACCTCTGTTCTTGGGAGGAATTGATGACTCACTATCAGCGTTCTCAAGTAGATTGAGAGACATTTGATATCCTTTTGTCAGTTCTTCAAGGTGATAACATTTACAAAAGACTTATGTCCCTATAGTCAAATCGTGGTTGAAAGTCTCTAGCCTTGCTCACTCGGTGCCTTTTTTTGCAACTCTATGTCACATATGGGATGTTGTTGGCTCTCTATGCACCATCACATGCTGCCTAAACTGAACTTATTATGGCACTTGTAGTCACCCTTGACAATTCTGCAATATACATTTTGTTGAGTACAGAGGGGTAACTGATCTTAAGTCCCAAGATGAACAGTTATAGTTCTGGAGCCACCTGGCTGATGTCTCAGGGGAGCTCACAAGCAGGGCTCGATGGAGTTGGCCTCTCAGATGAAGACATGGGAAAGCGCCAGCTGGGAGTACCTTCGGCGTGGTATGAGGACAATACGTGCAACATGCATTTGCTCAAGCTAGGAGAGGTTGTGAAAGAGGATGTTAGGGATGCTGGTTTGATGAGCATTAAATTTAATGGAGTGGGTGTGAGTCAGGGGACCAGGTATGTGAAAGCCTCGGTGAGCGCAGCACTGGCAAAAAAAATATGATTGCACCTCTGACCTCGAGTATGTTGACAACTCAAACAGAATAAAAGTCGTCCTTCAAAGTGTTATTTACACCACCAACTGTAATGCTCGTAGCCTGTTGCATGCCCTGGACACCTATGGTACCAACACGACTCTCTGGAGGCCTCCTTCAACGGAAAGATCCAGAAGCGCACATGACTTAAAGGACATTGATCACATACATGTTGTGCCTCCTCATGTGACTGTGTCCAAGGAGTGACTGGGCTATGCTTCCAACATTCTGGCAGCTGTACACGTTGCGCTAGATTACTCTGCACCAAAATTTGTGACACACCTCAAAATTCAAATCCGAGGTTTATGAGATTACTATTTGGAACCCTCACAGTGCAGGAAGACAATTTGTGACAAGAATTCTCTTTCGTTGCTGTATCTAGAAAAAGATTTAAAGACAGTCTGTTAACTATGATAGGGAAGACAATAGCAAGATCAACAGTCATAAATCTGATAAAATCTATCTGTTCTTTTTGCCCATCAAGGAACAGCAAATTGTGGAATCCATGTTGGGCCCGTAGCTCAAGTACTTGGTCCTAAAACAGATCACAAAAGAGCAGGGGATGAGATTCAAAGCCTTCATCAAGGGTTTTGGAATAGAGACCAGTAAAAGCACTGTTAAAGATTGGTGCCCGCACTTGTGTCCCGTAGACAAGCAGTGGAGGTCTTCAAAGGTGACCTGGTCTTTACTCAAAGCTTCTTTTGTCACAGCCTGATGGTGAATTAGAGGAGGAAAAGGGCAGGCATGTTAGAGAATGCATAGGAATTAAAAGGGCAGGCAAGTTAGAGAATGCATAGGAATTAAGTCTTAATGTATGATGTTTAAGCCTTCTGAATATTACTCAAGACTTCTTTGACACAGCCTGAGGATGAATAAGAGGAGGAAAAGCGAGGGCAAGTTACGGAATGCCAGAAATCGCCCTCAATGTCGGAAATTGACCATGAAAAATTTAGTTGTTGGAGCAAAGGTTGGTGTAGTTTCTCAAAAGATAAACACAACTCATGAGGTTCTGACCATAAGCAATACCAGAATATTGTTTTATGATGCACCATGTCTCATGTTGAATTATGACTGAAACCCTTAGAAGGATGTTAGGCAGCGTATTCATAGTACACGGAGTTTAGTTGAGCTATATGACTCGTAGTTATTATTGATGCAACAGGGCTACAGATCAAGTTTGTACAATGCTTCCATGGGGAACTGTACAAATGCTACGAGGTGGGACATTCTCTTACTCATAATTTTGATGGTAAGAAACAGGGGTTTTTGCTAGATTCAGTGATTATTTTAAATTTGTTTTCAAACAGAAAAAATGTTATAATTTTTGAGGAAGAGGAAATGTTAAAATTTTGGAATAGGCACTGTTATGTTTGGGTATTGCCATTCGTTCGTCTGCGATTTGCACAATGTTCACCGCGATGCCTCTTCCAAAACATTTATATTAACGTCCTCCAACACCAAGGAGCCCTAGAGCATCAAGGTTCTTGCCGCACTCATAAGGCAAATAAATATAAAATTTACTCCGCGATTCTTAATGGGTGAACAAGAATTTATGAAATTTGATAGAGAAAATTGATAGTTTCCTTAATCCTTTTGAAAGATATTATCAACTGAGAATGATTTCCTTATCACTAAAATGAAAGTAGTTTGTGATATGAGAACTGTTCCAGACACATGCTGTAATCTTGTGTTTCCAAGCTGCTGTTCAATTGTTTTCAAATGTTCATAAAACTTATAAGAATAATATATAATCTTAAATTAACTAGCAAATGAAATAAGCCGTAAGCCGTAGAAAATGTGAGAGGATGAAAATAAACAGCCACTCCTTATTGAAAAAAATAACCACCTCTTTCCCTAAATTTATTTTCTAACAGATCTTCTATTTTTAATGAAGAATTTAAAATAAATAAATAAATAATATTTTAACAAGAACTTATACTAAACAGTGGCATGGGGCTATCAAATCTATAAATCATTCCTTAAAATAGTAATATTAAGCAGTGAGTGACTGCTAGTTCAATTAAGACAACCAATTCCATGTGGCTTTGCCTATCGAAGAATTAATGGATCCCCATAAGACATATTTATGAGAGACGCATAAATAAACTACGGAAAATAGAAAACCTTATAAAAACCAAACGATTCGCGAAATGAGAGGATTAGGATGGGAAGAATACGTACATTCCTGGACTCTGTCCCGTTGATCAATAGCCGATTCAGAGCTAGGGAGGTGTAATTGACTCATATTGGCACCTCTATTGATAAGCTCCCATGCCAATGCCACATACCCATGTTTAATCGCGCTACACAATAAGCTACTCGAGCTTCTCGCAGCGGCTTCTCTTTGTTGCTTGAGATAAGCTTGAACTTGCAATGAGGATTCTGCACTTTTCTCTGCCATGCCCATTCCTGTAGCCGACGCCCACAGCAGAACAACCTCTCTTCCTCATATTTGCAATGATCCAGCAGTGTTTGAGCCATCTGTATTTAAAGGCAAAGAAAGAAAAATATACAAAAATAAAACTGATTTTATTGCCTTACTACCTTGTCAAATGTATTTTTCATGTCCCCTATTCAAATAATTAAAAAAAAAAGAAAACTTTGTTAAGGCAGGCAGGGTCCACAAAGGTGAAATTTCGGAAAAAGGGGCTAATCTTTGGAAACCAATGGACTAATAAATAAAAATTATTATTAAATTATATTTTATTAACCCCTTTTGGACGTGAGTTAGGGTTATGCGCTATTTAAAAGGGGTTTGGAGGCATTTTGGGCTCATTCTACATCTTGATTCTTGCTAATTTTCTTGTTGTTCTTCAGAGGCTGCCAAACCTATGGAGAAGGAAACCCAAAAACGGGAGTTTGCAGGTTTCCAAGAAGGCTAAGGACAGGAGTTTGAAGCCATTTCATGTGCATGCTCATACAGAGTTTTCCTTTGTGCTGAATAGTGCCGATTTGGGTGTTTTCGGGGTTGTTTTTTGTTTGAGTTTGGGTTTTCAGTTGAGTGTTTCATATCAGTTTGGTTTGCTGCTGTATTTCAGACTTTATGATGTTAAAATAGAGCTGAATATATGTATTGGGTCGTGATTAAACTTCTGAGATAGTTTATGAGTGTCTTTGTGGTGTTTTCGGGCATTTTTGTGTTAATTTCGAGAGCCCGATTGAGCATAGTTTTGCCCTACATTTGTGAGCTATTGTGTAAAGGCTATACAAATCTGGAATGTCATTTTGTAGGCTGTTATGCTGCTGAAATTTCTGTAAAAATGTCCATTTTCAGATTTATTAATAATTTGTGAAGTTGTGAAGTTTTGACACTAATTTGGACATACCCGATTTGGGTTTTATTGGAAAATTGGCAGATCTTTGTAATATTGGTTGTTTGATTTTAAAGTTCTGATTTGAGGCTGGAAATATCATAAAAAAATCAGTAAAGGGACATTACAGTGGTATTAGAGCCGTGATCTTGCCAGCCTGAGGGTTTGTAGAAGTTGCATGTCAGTTTTAACAACTACCCAGATCTTGCATGTCGAGTTTTGATAACTACATTTGAAGATTTCAGTCAAAGGGTGATAGATAGATTTGACCTCAAGGATGATGAAGAGTACTTTAAAGAATTGTCAAATTTGAAGCAAACCAAATCAGTTAATGAGTATATAGAAGAATTTCAAAAAGTGGTTGTTATGGTACCTGATATGAGTGAAAAGAGGATTGTTTATCTTTTTTTTGATGGTTTAGAAGATTCTGTTAAGGGTTTGGTTAAGGCTTTCTCACCCTCAACCTTGTAGGAAGCTATCAAAAGAAGCTTGCAACTTGAAACTTGCGTGCCTATGAAATCAATCACTAATCAAAAACCCCCAAATCTTTGGCAACATAAGGAAAATTTTCAGAAAAAGACTTTCCCAACACTACCACCAAAAGATGTGACAAATGTGGCAAAAAAGAAGGTAGATGAAGAGACTAGGAGTGAATTACGAAGGAAAAAGCTTTGTTTTACTTGTAGAGAACCATGGGTTCCAAGACACAGATGTTTGGGGAAAGGTCAAGTGCACTATATTGAAGTTGCTTCAGAATCTGATTTAGATGACCATGAGGAATTTCATGATACTAAGGAGGAGGTAGAAGAAGAGAAAGTAAAAGAAATCAACAAGGATGGCACTTTAGCAGCATTATCAGGAGTCCCAAGATACCATCCCTTCCGAATTCGAGGGGTACTAGCAGGGCAAAGGTTGACTGTTCTTCTTGATAGTGGGGCAACTCACAATTTTATTGATGAGGGATTTGTCATGAAAAGAGGGCTTAAAGTAGAAGATTTTGAGGGATTTAATGTTACTGTAGCTGATGGATTCACTATGCCTTGCACACGGGTGGTGAAACAACTCAAGATGACCTTAGGAGATTATGAGTTATGTGATGACTTCTATGTGGTTGGTATTGGGGAGACAGATCTTGTATTGGGTGTTCAGTGGTTGCACTCTATCGGAGGCTATTACATGAACCATCAAACTATGGAGTTTAAATGTCATTCCAATGGGAAAGAAGTCATATTGAGAGGGTTATCGAATGGAGCACCTAAGGCGGTCTATGCAAAGAGGATGGAGAGGACTTTTCGAAGAGGACAAGTAACATGGGCAGCAGGAGTCATAATCCAACCAACAAGCTCTCCAAAGAATCAAGGTAATTTCCATTTTGAAATTCAAAATATTCTTTATAAGCATAGTATAGTTTTCAATGATTTGCCTCCAGGATTACCACCAGATAGAGGTTTTGAGCATGTTATAGAGTTAGAACATGGTGCCAAACCAGTTATAACAACCCCATACCGCCATCCAAGAGGTTATAAGGAAAAAATTGAAAAAACTATTAAAGAACTCCTGGACATGGGATTCATAAGGCCTAGCTCTAGTCCATTTGCATCATCTGTGGTACTTGTCAAGAAAAAGGATGGTACAATGAGAATGTGTATAGACTACAGGGCTCTAAACAAGAAGACCATAAAAAATAGGTATCCCATACCACGCATAGATGAACTCATTGATGAGTTACATGGTGTTGTATACTTCTCAAAAATTGACTTAAGATCAGGCTACCATCAAATCTGAATGAGGAGTGAAGATGTAGAAAAGACTGCTTTCAGATGTCACTATGGGCACTTTGAATTTCTTGTTATGCCATTTGGACTCACTAATGCACCTACAACATTCCAATCTTGTATGAATAAGGTATTCAGTCAGCATCTTCGAAAATTTGTTTTGGTATTTTTCGATGATATCTTGATATACAGTAAAATATGGAAAGAGCATCTAAAGCACATAGACACTGTTTTGGGAATCTTTGAGCAGCAATCCTTCTATGCTAAGCTATCTAAATGTGAGTTTGGTTTGACAGAGATCCTATATTTGGGACATATTATAAGCTCTAAAGGAGTACAGGTTGATCAACAAAAAATTCAGGTAATTTTGGATTGGCCTCCACCCACTAATCTTACACAGTTGAGAGGTTTCTTCGGGTTGTGTAGCTACTATAGGAGATTTGCCAAGGGATTTTCTCAGCTTGCTGCCCCCTTGACTAATTTGACAAAGAAAGGAGCTTTTGTTTGGACAGAAGAGACACAAAAAACATTTGATAAGCTTAAGGAGGTAATGAGTTCATGCCCTGTGCTTGCAATTCCAGATTTCTCTTTACCTTTTGTTGTTGAATGTGATGCTTCTGGAGAAGGTATAGGGGCTGTCCTAACTCAAAGGGGACATCCAATAGCATTTGAGAGTCAAAAATTAAATCAATTAGAGAAAGGGTACTCCATCTATGATAAGGAAATGTTGGCAATCATGCATGCACTTCATAAGTTTAGACAATATTTGGTATGTGGGAGATTCATTGTAAAGATAGACCATAATAGCCTCAGGTTCTTTTTGAACCAAAGGAATTTGAATGATCGTCAACAAAAATGGGTAAGCAAATTGCAAGCTTATGATTTTGATATTGAATACATGAAAGGAAAGAATAATGTGGTTGCTGATGCTCTCTCAAGAAATCCCACTTTGTGTTCCTTATCATCTATCTCTGCTGATTGGAAAGTCTCCATAATTTTAGAGTATGCTAAAGATTCTTTTGCCACCAAGATTTTGGATAAGTTAGTGGATGATAACAGGTACAATGTTGTTGATGAATTGATTTATTACAAAAACAAGATCTTCTTAGTGCCAAGGTCAAAAACTAAGGAGAGGATATTGAGGGCCTTTCATGACACACCTTTGGCTGGTCACCAGGGATACTTCAAGACATACAGGCAAATTCGAGAGCAGTTTTCATGGAAGGGTATGAAGGAGGATGTCCTTAAACACATTAAGGAATGTATGGTATGCCAACAAAGCAAGAGTGAGCAAAATTTTCCTGTAGGGTTGTTGCAGCCACTTCCTATTCCCGAACAAAAATGGGAAAGTATTTCCATGGATTTCATCACTGGGTTGCCCAAGGTTCAAGGTAAGGATTGCATATATGTGGTGGTAGATAGACTAACTAAGTATGCACATTCCTTTCCTATCACATCTGATTTCAAGGCATCACAAGTGGCCGAATTGTTCTTCAAGGAAATTTTTAGATTACATGGGTTGCCTAGAAACATTGTTAGTGACTGGGACAATAGATTCCTCATCTCTTTTTGAAAAGAGCTCTTTCATTTGGCAGGAACTGAACTCACTCCCAGTACTAGCTATCACCCTCAAACAGATGGACAAACAGAGATAGTTAATAAATGGATAGAAGGATATTTGAGGAACTATGTTTCAAATCAACAACATGCTTGGGTGAAATGGTTACACCTAGGGGAGTATTGTTACAATACATCTCATCACATGTCTATTGGTATGGCTCCTTTTCGTGCTCTTTATGGTTATGATGCCCTTTCCTTTGTTGATCTAATACTTTCCGATAGCAGAGTACCCGCAGCAAGTGATTTCATCAAGCAAAGCCAAGACATAATAAGGTCCCTCAAGAATAATCTACAACATGCACAAAACCAACAAAAGATATATGCTGACAGGAAAAGGATTGAAAGATCTTTTGAGGTGGGAGATTTGGTATTTGTTAGGTTGCAGCCATATAAGCAAAGCACCTTGAAGAGAAGTGGGGCAGAGAAACTCAAGCCAAAGTTCTATGGGCTTTATAAAATCATCAAGAAGGTAAGAGAGGTAGCTTATGAATTGGAGCTCCCACCAAATAGCAAAATACATAATATTTTTCATGTATCTTGCTTAAAGAAGGTTTTAGGCCAGCAAACTATAGTATCTACAGAGTTACCACGTCTTGATGATGAAGGAAAATTAGTTTTGATACCAGAAGAGATTTTGGATACAAGAGAGAAAAGGTTGAGAAATAGGAGCATCATAGAGCATTTGGTCAAATGGAAAAGATTACCACTAGGGGATGCAACTTGGGAAGGAGCACATATTCTTAAGAATTTCAACCTTCATTGCTTGAGGACAAGAAATATTTGGGAGGGGAGGACTTGTCATGTCCCCTATTCAAATAATTTAAAAAAAAAAAAACTTTGTTAAGGCAGGCAGGCTCCAAAAAGGTGAAATTTCGGAAAAAGGGGCTAATCTTTGGAAACCAATGGACTAATAAATAAAAATTATTATTAAATTATATTTTATTAACCCCTTTTGGATGTGAGTTAGGGTTATGCCCTCTTTAAAAGGGGTTTGGAGGCATTTTGGGCTCATTCTACATCTTGATTCTTGCTAATTTTCTTGTTGTTCTTCAGAGGCTGCCAAACCTGTGGAGAAGGAGACCCAAGAACAGGAGTTTGTAGGTTTCCAGGAAGGGTAAGGATAGGAGTTTGAAGCCATTCCATGTGCATGCTCATACAGAGTTTTTCTTTGTGCTGAATAGTGCCGATTTGGGTGTTTTCGGGGTTGTTTTTTGTTTGAGTTTGGGTTTTCAGTTGAGTGTTTCATATCAGTTTGGTTTGCTGCTGTATTTCAGACTTTATGATGTTAAAATAGAGCTGAATATATGTATTGGGTCGTGATTAAACTTCTGAGATAGTTTATGAGTGTTTTTGTAGTATTTTCGGGCATTTTTGTGTTAATTTCGAGAGCCCGATTGAGCATAGTTTTGCCCTACATTTGTGAGTTGTTGTGTAAAGGCTATACAAATATGGAATGTCATTTTGTAGGCTATTATGCTGCTGAAATTTCTTTAAAAATGTCCATTTTCAGATTTATTAATAATTTGTGAAGTTGTGAAGTTTTGACACTAATTTGGACATACCCGATTTGGGTTTTATTGGGAAATTGGCAGATCTTTGTAATATTGGTTGTTTGATTTTAAAGTTCTGATTTGAGGCTGGAAATATCATAAAAAAATTAGGAAAGAGACATTACAGTGGTATCAGAGCCGTGATCTTGCCAGCATGAGGGTTTGTAGAAGTTGCATGTCAGTTTTAACAACTACCCAGATCTTGCATGTCAAGTTTTCATAACTACATTTAAAGATTTCAGTCAAAGGGTGATAGATAGATTTGACCTCAAGGATGATGAAGAGTACTTTAAAGAATTGTCAAATTTGAAGCAAACCAAATCAGTTAATGAGTATATAGAAGAATTTCAAAAAGTGGCTGTTATGGTACCTGATATGAGTGAAAAGAGGATCGTTTATCTTTTTCTTGATGGTTTAGAAGATTCTGTTAAGGGTTTGGTTAAGGCTTTCTCACCCTCAACCTTACAGGAAGCTATCAAAAGAAGCTTGCAATTTGAAACTTGCGTGCCTATGAAATCAATCACTAATCAAAAACCCCCAAATCCTTGGCAACATAAGGGAAATTTTGAGAAAAAGACTTTCCCAACACTACCACCAAAAGATGTGACAAATGTGGCAAAAAAGAAGGTAGATGAAGAGACTAGGAGTGAATTACGAAGGAAAAAGCTTTGTTTTACTTGTAGAGAACCATGGGTTCCAGGACACAGATGTTTGGGGAAAGGTCAAGTGCACTATATTGAAGTTGCTTCAGAATCTGATTCAGATGACCATGAGGAATTTCATGATACTAAGGAGGAGGTAGAAGAAGAGAAAGTAAAAGAAATCAGCAAGGATGGCACTTTAGCAGCATTATCAGGAGTCCCAAGATACCATCCCTTCCGAATTCGAGGGGTACTAGCAGGGCAAAGGTTGACTGTTCTTCTTGATAGTGGGGCAACTCACAATTTTATTGATGAGGGATTTGTCATGAAAAGAGGGCTTAAAGTAGAAGATTTTGAGGGATTCAATGTTACTGTAGCTGATGGATTCACTATGCCTTGCACACGGGTGGTGAAACAACTCAAGATGACCTCAGGAGATTATGAGTTATGTGATGACTTCTATGTGGTTGGTATTGGGGAGACAGATCTTTTATTGGGTGTTCAATGGTTGCACTCTATCGGAGGCTATTACATGAACCATCAAACTATGGAGTTTAAATGTCATTCCAATGGGAAAGAAGTCATATTGAGAGGGTTATCGAATGGAGCACCTAAGGCGGTCTCTGCAAAGAGGATGGAGAGGATTTTTCATAGAGGACAAGTAACATGGGCAGCAGGAGTCATAATCCAACCAACAAACTCTCCAAAGAATCAAGGTAATTTCCATTTTGAAATTCAAAATATTCTTGATAAGCATAGTATAGTTTTCAATGATTTGCCTCCAGGATTACCACCAGATAGAGGTTTTGAGCATGTTATAGAGTTAGAACAGGGTGCCAAACCAGTTATAACAACCCCATACCGCCATCCAAGAGGTTATAAGGAAGAAATTGAAAAAGCTATTAAAGAACTCCTAGACATGGGATTCATAAGGCCTAGCTCTAGTCCATTTGCATCATCTGTGGTACTTGTCAAGAAAAAGGATGGTACAATGAGAATGTGTATAGACTACAGGGCTCTAAACAAGAAGACCATAAAAAATAGGTATCCCATACCACGCATAGATGAACTCATTGATGAGTTACATGGTGTTGTATACTTCTCAAAAATTGACTTAAGATCAGGCTACCATCAAATCCGAATGAGGAGTGAAGATGTGGAAAAGACTGCTTTCAGATGTCACTATGGGCACTTTGAATTTCTTGTTATGCCATTTGGACTCACTAATGCACTTGCAACATTCCAATCTTTTATGAATAAGGTATTCAGTTAGCATCTTCGAAAATTTGTTTTGGTATTTTTCGATGATATCTTGATATACAGTAAAACATGGGAAGACTATCTAAAGCACATTGACACTATTTTGAGAATCTTTGAGCAGCAATCCTTCTATGCTAAGCTATCTAAATGTGAGTTTGGTTTGACAGAGATCCTATATTTGGGACATATTATAAGCTCTAAAGGAGTACAGGTTGATCAACAAAAAATTCAAGCAATTTTGGATTGGCCTCCACCCACTAATCTTACACAGTTGAGAGGTTTCTTTGGGTTGTGTAGCTACTATAGGAGATTTGCCAAGGGATTTTCTCAGCTTGCTGCCCCCTTGACTGATTTGACAAAGAAAGGAGCTTTTGTTTGGACAGAAGAGGCACAAAAAACATTTGATAAGCTTAAGGAGGTAATGAGTTCATGCCCTGTGCTTGCAATTCCAGATTTCTCTTTACCTTTTGTTGTTGAATGTGATGCTTCTGGAGAAGGTATAGGGGTTGTCCTAACTCAAAGGGGACATCCAATAGCATTTGAGAGTCAAAAATTAAATCAATCAGAGAAAGGGTACTCCATCTATGATAAGGAAATGTTGGCAATCATGCATGCACTTCATAAGTTTAGACAATATTTGGTATGTGGGAGATTCATTGTAAAGACAGACCATAATAGCCTCAGGTTCTTTTTGAACCAAAGGAATTTGAATGATCGTCAACAAAAATGGGTAAGCAAATTGCAAGCTTATGATTTTGATATTGAATACATGAAAGGAAAGAATAATGTGGTTGCTGATGCTCTCTCAAGAAATCCCACTTTGTGTTCCTTATCATCTATCTCTGCTAATTGGAAAGTCTCCATAATTTTAGAGTATGCTAAAGATTCATTTGCCACCAAGATTTTGGATAAGTTAGTGGATGATAACAGGTACAAGGTTGTTGATGAATGGATTTATTACAAGAACAGGATCTTCTTAGTGCCAAGGTCAAAAACTAAGGAGAGGATATTGAGGGCCTTTCATGACACACCTTTGGCTGGTCACCAGGGATACTTCAAGACATACAGGCAAATTCGAGAGCGGTTTTCATGGAAGGGTATGAAGGAGGATGTCCTTAAACACATTAAGGAATGTATGGTATGCCAACAAAGCAAGAGTGAGCAAAATTTTCCTGTAGGGTTGTTGCAGCCACTTCTTATTCCTCAACAAAAATGGAAAAGTATTTTCATGGATTTCATCACTGGGTTGCCCAAGGTTCAAGGTAAGGATTGCATATATGTGGTGGTAGATAGACTAACTAAGTATGCACATTCCTTTCCTATCACATCTGATTTCAAAGCATCACAAGTGGCCGAATTGTTCTTCAAGGAAATTTTTAGATTACATGGGTTGCCTAGAAACATTGTTAGTGACTGAGACAATAGATTCTTCAGCTCTTTTTGAAAAGAGCTCTTTCATTTGGCAGGAACTGAACTCACTCCCAGTACTAGCTATCACCCTCAAACAGATGGACAAACAGAGATAGTTAATAAATGGATAGAAGGATATTTGAGGAACTATGTTTCAAATCAACAACATGCTTGGGTGAAATGGTTACACCTAGGGGAGTATTGTTACAATACATCTCATCACATGTCTATTGGTATGGCTCCTTTTCGTGCTCTTTATGGTTATGATGCCCTTTCCTTTGTTGATCTAATACTTTCCGATAGCAGAGTACCCGCAGCAAGTGATTTCATCAAGCAAAGCCAAGACATAATAAGGTCCCTCAAGAATAATCTACAACATGCACAAAACCAACAAAAGATATATGCTGACAGGAAAAGGATTGAAAGATCTTTTGAGGTGGGAGATTTGGTATTTGTTAGGTTGCAGCCATATAAGCAAAGCACCTTGAAGAGAAGTGGGGCAGAGAAACTCAAGCCAAAGTTCTATGGGCTTTATAAAATCATCAAGAAGGTAGGAGAGGTAGCTTATGAATTGGAGCCCCCACCAAATAGCAAAATACATAATATTTTTCATGTATCTTGCTTAAAGAAGGTTTTAGGGCAGCAAACCATAGTATCTACAGAGTTACCACCTCTTGATGATGAAAGAAAATTAGTTTTGATACCAGAAGAGATTTTGGATACAAGAGAGAAAAGGTTGAGAAATAGGAGCATCATAGAGTATTTGGTCAAATGGAAAGGATTACCACTAGAGGATGCAACTTGGGGAGGAGCACATATTCTTGAGAATTCCAACCTTCATTGCTTGAGGACAAGAAATATTTGGGAGGGGAGGACTTGTCATGTCCCCTATTCAAATAATTTAAATAAAAAAAAAACTTTGTTAAGGCAGGCAGGCTCCAAAAAGGTGAAATTTCGGAAAAAGGGGCTAATCTTTGGAAACCAATGGACTAATAAATAAAAATTATTATTAAATTATATTTTATTAACCCCTTTTGGACGTGAGTTAGGGTTATGCCCTCTTTAAAAGGGGTTTGAAGGCATTTTGGGCTCATTCTACATCTTGATTCTTGCTAATTATCTGTCATGTCCCCTTTTCAAATAATTAAAAAAGAAAATCTTTGCTAAGGCAGGCAGGCCCAAGAAACTGAAGTTTCGGAAAAAGGGGGTTAATCTTTGGAATTCGTTGGACTAATAAATGAAAATTATTATTAAAATAAGTTTCATTAACCTCTCTTGGACGTGAGTTACAGTTATGCCCTCTTTTAAGGGGTTTGGAGGCATTTTGGGCTCATTCCAGAACTTGATTTTTGCTCATTCTTTGTTATTCTTCAGAGGCTGTCAAACCTGTGGAGAAGGAGACCCAAGAACGGGAGTTTGCAGGTTTCCAGGGAGACCCAAGAACGGGAGTTTGCAGGTTTCCAGGAAGGCTAAGGACGGGAGTTTGAAGCCATTCCATGTGCATGCTCATACAGAGTTTGCCTTTGTGCTGAACAGTGCAGATTTGCGAGTTTTCGGGTGTGTTTTTGTATGAGTTTGGTGTTTACAGTTGTGTATTTCATATCAGTGTGGGTTGCTGCTATATATTAGACTTTTAAATGTTAAAATAGAGCTGAATATATATATTGGGATGTGATTAAACTTCTGAGATAGATTATTAGTGTTTTTGTGGTGTTTCCGGGCATATTTTGTGCTATTTCGGGAGCCCGATGAGCATAGTTTTGGTCCTACATTTTCGAGCTGTTGTGTAAAGGCTATACGGTTCTGGAAATGTCAATTTGTAGGCTGTTATGCTGCTGAAAGTTCTGTAAAAATTTCCATTTTCAGATTTATTAATAATTTGTGAAGTTGTGAAGCTTTTAGCACTATTTTCAGCATACCCGATTTGTGGTTTCTTGAGGAATTTGGTGGATCTTTGTGATATTAGTTGTTTGATTTTAAAGATCTGATTAGAGGCATGAAATATCATGAAAAATCAGAACAGGGACATTTTAGTGGTATCAGAGCCATGATCTTGCCAGCCTGAGGGTTTGTAGAAGTTTGCAGGTCAGTTTTGACAACTACCCAGATCTTGCATTTCAGTTTTGAGAACTACCTAAATCTTGCATGTCATAATTTATGATTGCATGTTGCTTCTAATCAGCTGCATGTCAAAATTTATGGTTGCATGCTACTTCTAATCATTTGCATGTTAGTTCTTGGTGAATTTGGTGGTTGTAGA
Source organism: Cupressus sempervirens (assembly GCA_028749045.1). NCBI lineage: Eukaryota > Viridiplantae > Streptophyta > Pinopsida > Cupressales > Cupressaceae > Cupressus > Cupressus sempervirens. The sequence continues at coordinate 210,835,299 of CM053786.1, read as the reverse complement.
AGTTTGCATGTCACTTTTGACAACTACCCAGATCTTGCATGTCATAATTTGGTGGTTGCATGTTGCTTCTAATCAGTTGCATGTCCAAATCTATGGTTGCATGCTACTTCTAATCATTTGCATGTTAGTTCTTGGTGTTTGAAGAAGTTATATCCTATTGGGGTTACACTCTACTTTATCCAGAATGGACAGATATAGTACAGAGTCTCAGAGGGAACGATCTTGGACAATTGATAGCCAGAGTCAAAATAGTAGAAAGGATGGTTATTTAGACATTCGAGATAAACTTATGAAAAAAAGCCATGACATGTCTAAACAGTTGGTTGAGCACCACCGTATAATGAATGACATGTTATCTGACCCAGCTAAGGTGGATAAGTTGACTGAATTTCTATTTGGCAGATTTTCTCACAGGACAGATGGCACAATTCCCAAGAACTTGCATGAGGAGTTTGAGAAACTAGCTGATAGCCAGGTAGAGGTCTCAGATTCTACTTTGCCACAGGAGGTGGTGGGAAAGGATATTACACAGATTGATAGTAACGGTCAACTTGATACTCAAATTGAGACAATTGTTTACAGGTTGTCAAAGGGTGATGCCACAGGTATTCAGGATGGTATAGTTACAACAAGTAGTGACTATAGTGTAGTGGGTTCAGATGATGATTATGAGGATGTTGTTGTGCAGGATGGTGAGATACCTGGTAGAGATGAGCAAACATTGAGCATTCATGACTTTGTTGAGAAAGAGTACCAGGCACAGTTAGATGCTTCATCACATGAGGTTGAGGCAAGTAGTACTTCACATGATTTATCCCGCCAGCTGAAGGTGAGTGAAGATAGTATTTTGACTTCATTATCTCATCATGATAGGTATGTGGAGTTAGTTGTTATTGGTCATATTACTCAAGTGAGGATTTTGCTTGAGTTACGAACTAATTCTAGTTTACAGATATGGACTCAAGATTGTTATATTGGCATTTGGGATTTAGTTGACAGGAGATCTTTAACACTTTTTGGTAGCAGTGTTTGTTTGAGTGCTATCATGGATTTGATTAGCAGATTACATGGTGTTGTCTTTTCTTGTGCTAGTATCTTGTCTGATGTTGGTATTAGTTTTTATACACCAATATTGGGCTTTGTTCATATATCCAGTCGGCCATACTTGCTGGAATGTGTTGATGATATTTCATATTTGGCAGTGTGTATAGATGAGTCCCAGGATCATATTGGCATTGATGACATCCAGAAGGATGCAGTGGGCAGTTTTGAAGACTTAGTTTCCTTGGGTATAGAGGAGTTGGACAGCTATGCTAATGTTTTTGATACTCTGTATGTTGATATGAGCTTTAGATTTGATTCACAAGATATGGATGGTAATACTCTAGAGACTAGTAACTTTGAGGACACTCCTTCAGACAGTGCATCAGAGGAGGTTTGTAGGAGACAGTCAAACCAGTGCCATCATGTGTCTAATCAGTTGAGAGTTAGTGACCAAGACATTGCTATCACTTGCCAACATTTCGATGCTGCTCGTCAGTTGTTAGCAGTTTATGGATGGGGTTCTCCTACTAGTGATGAGCAGGGAGGAAGTTATCTTTCCTTGACAGAGATCTACTCTTTATGGGAGGCTATTCGGATTTTGAGACAGAATTATATGTAGTTGGTAGCCGACAGAGATTATCTTATGGAGTGGAGTAGTACAGCATATGATGCATTGTTGGCCAAGGAAGATGAGGTGAGTGAGCTTACTGAGCAGCTTGAGGTGACTTCTGAGATTCTTGAGAGTACACAGTTGGCTCTCAAGGAGTCACAGTTTCATTTGGCTAAGGTGACCATGGAGTTAGAGCGACTACAGTCTTTACCTGATTCTATACAGTCACAAGCTGTGGTGTTTGGTGATCCGAGGATGTCCATGGTCGAGATTGTTAGAGATAGTGGAGATGGGGATGCATCCATCCTTGATACTAACATTGGCATATCGGGTTCATTCCCACTAGAGTCAGGTTCAATTGAGTTGGGTGCTGTAGCAGATTTTTGTGGTGTGCCTGACATGGTGGTGACCTCTAGTACTAATGGCACGAAGACTAGAGATGTTGTATCAAAGACCATGTGTGATGTTGGTGAGCTGATAGTTGGCATGGTTCCTACTAGTAATACTACTCCCTTCGCAATGTCTTCAGAGGTAGTAGTCAGTTCCAACTTGGTTAATGATCGATTGCAGTTAGTTACATCTGGATTGCAGTCTGAGCCACTGACTGAGATTGGTGCATTCTATCAGCATTACACTGTGAGGTATGCTCATCTATCTACCTTTGATGACCATGTTGATGAGATGATGATACAGAGATGTACTTTGGTTCCTAGTGCTTATCATCAGTTATGGGATAGTTTGATGCCTTGGGATGAGAGTTGTGATGGGCATGACATGGTGATAGGTCCTGCAATTGACAGGTTGATAATACATGACTTAGAGAAGGATTTTTGGAGTGATGCTTTAGCAGGTGTTGTTATTGATTCTACTCCTTTGGCTATGACATCTCTTGACTTAGCTGGTGATCAGTCATAGTGGGTTGTATCACTTCTTCATGGTGAGCTGTTGACTGAGGTTGGTTTTTTTTATCAACATTATATTGTAGGGTATGTAAATCAGTTAGCATTTGATCCTTGTGCTGAGGAGTTGATGGCAGACAAATTTGGTTTGGATTCCATTTCTTACTCTTTATCTTGTAATGTCTTTTCACCATCAGCAGTGTATGGGAGTTATGGTTATGAGATAGTGGCCGATGATTTGCAGAGTTGTGTTGACTGCAGGAGTTGTACAGTGTGTGGATTCTCCATACTTGGTACAGTTTCATTCGAGAGGGTTCACCATTGTTGCAGAGTTGGATTGTACATTCCATATAGGCCAGTGGGATGCGTTGATGGTATTTACTGTGTTGGTAGTTTGATTTGTCCACTTTACTTGGGTTCTGATGTTCTAAGAGTTTGTGCCTCATGGGTTTTTGATTGTGGTAGTGGTGATTTCGGAGTTTGGTTGAGCTATAATTGTCAATTTGATTATGGATTCCTCTTGGTCATATTGCAGAGGATATTGCAGGAGCCTGTGTTAATTGGTAGTAGTATAGTTCATGACTACATTTGGGATCCAGGTGGATTGATTGGTTTATTGTTCAGCCATTGCTTGAGGACAAGCAATGATTGGGAGGGGAGGACTTGTCATGTCCCCTTTTCAAATAATTAAAAAAGAAAATCTTTGCTAAGGCAGGCAGGCCCAAGAAAGTGAAGTTTCGGGAAAAGGGGGTTAATCTTTGGAATCCGTTGGACTAATAAATAAAAATTATTATTAAAATAAGTTTCATTAACCTCTCTTGGACATGAGTTATAGTTATGCCCTCTTTTAAGGGGTTTGGAGGCATTTTGGGCTCATTCCAGAACTTGATTTTTGCTCATTCTTTGTTATTCTTCAGAGGCTGCCAAACCTGTGGAGAAGGAGACCCAAAAACGGGAGTTTGCAGGTTTCCAGGGAGACCTAAGAACGAGAGTTTGCAGGTTTCCAGGAAGGCTAAGGATGGGAGTTTGAATCCATTCCATGTGCATGCTCATACAGAGTTTGCCTCTGTGCTGAATAGTGCAGATTTGCGAGTTTTCGGGTGTGTTTTTGTATGAGTTTGGTGTTTACAGTTGAGTATTTCATATCAGTGTAGGTTGCTGCTGTATATCAGACTTTTAAATGTTAAAATAGAGCTGAATATATATTTTGGGACGTGATTAAACTTCTGAGATAGATTATTAGTGTTTTTGTGGTGTTTTCGGGCATATTTTGTGCTATTTCGGGAGCCCGATGAGCATAGTTTTGGTCCTACATTTTCGAGCTATTGTGTAAAGGCTATACGGATCTGGAAATGTCAATTTGTAGGCTGTTATGCTGCTAAAAGTTTTGTAAAAATTTCCATTTTCAGATTTATTAATAATTTGTGAAGTTGTGAAGCTTTTAGCACTATTTTCAGCATACCCGATTTGGGGTTTCTTGAGGAATTTGGCGGATCTTTGTGATATTAGTTGTTTGATTTTAAAGATCTGATTAGAGGCGTGAAATATCATGAAAAATCAGAAAAGGGACATTTCATTTTCTTGTTGTTCTTCAAAGGCTGCCAAACCTATGGAGAAGGAGACCCAAGAACATGAGTTTGTAGGTTTCCAGGAAGGCTAAGGACGGGAGTTTGAAGCCATTCCATGTGCATGCTCATACAGAGTTTTCCTTTGTGCTGAATAATGCCGATTTGGGTGTTTTCGGGGTTGTTTTTGGTTTGAGTTTGGGTTTTCAGTTGAGTGTTTCATATCAATTTGGTTTGCTGTTGTATTTCAGACTTTATGATTTTAAAATAGAGCTGAATATATGTATTGGGTCATGATTAAACTTCTGAGATAGTTTATGAGTGTTTTTGTGGTGTTTTCGGGCATTTTTGTGTTAATTTCGAGAGCCCGATTGAGCATAGTTTTGCCCTACATTTGTGAGCTGTTGTTTAAGGCTATACAAATCTGGAAATGTCATTTTGTAGGTTGTTATGCTACTGAAATTTTTGTAAAAATGTCCATTTTCAGATTTATTAATAATTTGTGAAGTTGTGAAGTTTTGGCACTAATTTGGACATACCCGATTTGGGTTTTATTGGGAAATTGGTAGATCTTTGTAATATTGGTTGTTTAATTTTAAAGTTCTGATTTGAGGCTGGAAATATCATAAAAAAATTAGTAAAGGGACATTACAGTATTACAATAAGCCTCTATTTATAGAAGTCTGAGAACACTCTAGAATATAGAACAAACATATTACACATGCTATAATATTAAATATGGAATTAAATACGGGCGGCTTAAGTTGTGGCTGGAGCGGCTGATTGTCTCCTATTTATTATGGATGGCTAAGTGTGTGGGCTGGATGGTGGACTATCTACTATGTAATTACTTTGGATGATGGTGGTTGTAGAAATTAATACCACCAACACTCCCTCTTAATTTCTGTCATTAACAAATTTTGGATCAGTAATAGCCAATTTCTCTTGTAGATATTCAAAGTTATTCTTTGGCAATGCCTTAGTGAAAATATCTGCCAATTGATCTTCAGATTTGCAAAACTTGAGGTAGATTTCTCCATTGTTGACTAATTCTCTGATAAAGTGGTACCTTGTATCAATATGTTTGCTCCTTTTATGAAATACATGATTCTTTGATAATGATATTGTTTATTTGTTATCACAAAGAATAGGTGTTGTTTCCTCCTGATGATGGTGAAGATTGAACAAAATTCGATTCATCCGTACTCCTTGACATGGTATGGAAGTAGCAGCTACATATTCTACTTCAGCTAATGAGATCATCACTATAGGTCACTTCTTTGATGCCCATGATACGACTCCTGATCCAAGGTGAAATATATATCCGAAAGTGCTCTTCTTGCCATCAATGCTATCTGCAAAATCACTGTTAGTATAACCAATCAAACCAAAATTTTTAGTTTTGGAATATAGGATTTCATAACCTATTGTCCCTGCAATATATCTTAATATTCTTTTTCCAACTTGCCAATGAGAATTTTTGGTGACTCCATGAACCTTGAGATCAAACTGACACTATACATGATGTCTGCCTTGTACCTATCATATACATTAAACTTCGAACAAGTCTTTTAAACATAGTTGGATCAACATTTGAGCCCTTCTCTTCCTTGCTACGTTTTGTTCTTGTTACAATTGGAGTTGACATTGGATTGCAATTCATCATTTTAAATCTCTTCAAAACATCTTTTATATACTTGGATTGACAAATGAAAATACCTATTTCACATTGAATAACTTCAATACCTAAGAAATATCTCATCAACACCAAATCTATCATTTCAAATTCTTTCATCTTTGCTAACTTGAACATGTCTATTGATAGATTTTTAGTGAATATCAAGTCATCAACATACAAACATACAATCAAAATCTGACCTTCCTTATTAGTCTTAACATACAACGTGGGCTCATTGTTATTTCTATTGAATTGATTATTTATCATGTATGAATGAATCCTCTTATACCAAGCCCTAGGAGCTTGTTTCAAACCATAAAGTGCCTTGTTTAGTTTATATACCTTATTTTCATGCCCACTAACCTCATAATCAGGTGGTTGTTTAACATATGCCTCTTCATCAAGAAAACCATTTAAAAAAGCTGATTTTACATCCATTTGATACACTTTCCAATCATTTTGTGTAGCTATTGCTAAAATAGTTCGAACTATGTCAAGTCTAGCAACTGGAGCAAATTTTTCATTATAATCAACTCCATATTGTTGTGAAAAACCTTTAGCAACTAGTCTTGCCTTATGCTTAACAATTTCACCTTTTGCATCAAATTGAGTTTTGTAGACCCATTTGACTTCTATACATTCTTTTCTTTTAGGAAAATCCATTAATTCCCATGTGTTGTTTCTTTCAATAGAGTCAATTTCTTCATCCATTGCCTTGATCCATTTATCTTCTCTAATTGCTTCATCAAACTACAATGGATCACAAGAAAATAAAGTAAAAATTGAGTAAATATCCACATTCTCTTCTTCTTGATCATATATCTCTTTTAAGCTTCTTGTCTTCTTACCTTTGTAACTTGGTGCTGAGAATGTAGAATTAGATTTATCACTTACATTTGAACTTGGAGGTGAAGCTCCTTGCAAAAAGTTCCTTGGTGGAGTATTGGGTGCTGATTGAGTCCCTTGTTCCTTTAATTCATCATCACTTTGTAATATTGGTGCTCCTCTTGTGACTTGTTTTTTTATCAATTTCATGCCATGAATCTTCTTCTTCAAATTTAACATCCTTGCTAATGATCAATTTCTTTGAAATAGGGTTATACAATCTATAAGTCTTTGATTCTTCACTATAACCAATAAAGATGCATTTTTCACTTTTATCACCCAATTTCTTTCTCAATTCAGATGGCACTAATGAATAAGCAACACATCCAAAAACTCTAAAATGAGATACATTATGTTTCTTACCATTCCATGCTTCTTGTGGAATTGTGTTCTTAACACTCTTTGTAGGACTTTTGTTCAAGATGTATACAACACATGCTACTACTTCTGCCCAAAACTCTTTTGATAGATTTTTGGCCTTCAACATACTCCTTGCTATTTCCATTATGGTTATTTTCTTCCTCTCTACTACACCATTTTATTGTGGTGTGTACCTTGTAGTAAATTGCTTCTTAATTCCATGAAATCTGCAAAGTTCTAGAAACTCATTAGAACTAAATTCATCACCTCTATCATATTGCAATACCTTGATGTAGTGACCACTTTGTTTTTCAGCCAAAGTTTTAAACTCCTTGAACTTTTCAAAAGCTTCACTCTTTTTTTTGAAAAAGCCTATCCAAGTCTTCTTGCTAAAATCATCAATAAATGTTAGGAAATATACACTTCCTCCTAAAGATGGAGTTTGCATAGGTCCACATATATCAGTGTGAACTAATTCCAATGATTCTCTTGCTCTATATGAGCCTCCTACTAGGAAGCTTTCTCTATGTTGTTTTGCCAATATACAACTTTCACATGAACTTGGTGGTTTCAATACCCGAGGCAATCCTTTCACCATATTTTTTTTTTGTAACAAGCTCAAAGCATCAAAATGAAGATGACCATACCTCAAATGCCATAGCCATGATTGATCTGAGTATACTGTCTTGAAACTAATTTCGTTTCCTTCTTGAATGCAATGAATCTGGAGGGGGAACATTGGATTTTGTGTCATGCTGACCCTTGCAATTAACCTGCCACTAGGATTTCTATCCAAGATTTTGCAAACATCATTATCAAAAGAAACTTTGTAACCCTTTTGTACTAGTTGACCAACACTCATGAGATTGTGTTTTAATCCAGGCACAAAATACACCTCAAGAATATATCTTTTTCCTCCATTTTTTGTTAAGACATCTATAACACCTTTTCCCATTACAGAGACTTTGCTATCATTTCCTAGCTTTACTTCAAATTTTACAAAATCATCCAAGCTAGCAAACAAATCTTTATTTCCAGTCATATGGTTACTACGTCCACTATCTAGGAACCATATATCACTAGAACTTTCTTGAGCAACATTACAAGTTATAAATAAACTTTATGAATTGTTATCAGAAACATCTAGATAATTATCACCATTCTTTTCAATCTCCTCTTGTTTCTTTCTACACTCACTTGCAAAATGACCAAATATCTTACAATAATGACATTGAATTCAAGATTTATCAAACCATGATGATGGGTGTTGGAATGAACTTCTCCCACATCCTCTGTTTGCAATTTGAATGGATTGATTTGTTCTTTCTTTTTGATTTGGACTACCACGCCCATCTATGCTTCTACCTCTTCCTCTTCCTCTATAGTTTGATCTTCCTCTCCCTCTACCAAAAGATACCTATGATCTAAAAGCATTCTCTAAAGAAGAATTTTTATTTATGTTCATTCTTGATTCATGAGATAAAAGTGAACCCATTAACTCATCAATAGATAGTATTGTCAAATCCTTATTTTTTTCAATGGCAACAACAATGGCATCAAATTTTCTAGGCAAACAACAAAGTATCTTTTAAACAACTTTTTGATTTGTCAAATCATCACCATATGATCTAATATGATTAACCACATTTATTACTTGATTTAGAAATTGATCAACTAAGTTTGAATCCTTCATACAAAAATTTTCAAAATCACACCTTAAAGTTTGCAATTTAGCAATCCTAACTTTTGATGTCCCTTGATATGTTGTTTCTAAAATATGCCATAATATTTTAGACTTTTTAGCTGCACACACCTTAGGGAAAATTGATTCATCTAAAGATTATTGAATTAGAAACAACGCTTTAGCATCCTTTTTCCTATTATCTTGTAATTTATCCTTTTCATCTTGTATTAATGTAGACTCATCTTGTGGTTCAATAAAACCCTTTTCAATAAGATCCAATATGCCTTGAGAACAAAATAATGTTATCATTTTTATAGCACAAAATTCATAATTTTTACTAGAAAATATTGGAATTTGTGGTTGAGCTATACTACTTCCTAAAGCCATATTAATACTCACAGTTACAACTGCACTTGACAATTTTTAAACTTTACTTTACAAAACAAATCCACCAAACAGGTCTAATCCAATGACATATAGCTCAAACAAACAACAATAAAATATTATTTTCCCCTTTTAATATATATTTTTCATTAGACTTCACTCCACGAAATCAGCTCATACCTTCTTCAAACATTAACTGGCATCTTTTCTTCTCTCAATCTTCATAGCCACTAATCTCCAACTTCAGAAGTTGATGATGATCTGCAATAAAGCAAACATTAGAAGCTTCATTCACTACTACAATAGTTATACATATCAACCAATAATTCTTTTCTTCATAAGCCCAACTCTTCATGCTCTAATACTAATTTGAAGGCAAAGAGAGACAAATACAAAAAAATAAAACTAATTTTATTACCTTCTACATTGCCAAATGCATTACAATAAGCCTCTATTTATAGAGGTCTTAGAACCCTCTAGAATATAGACCAAACATATTACACATGCTATAATATTAAATATGGAATTAAATACAGGTGGCTTAAGTTGCGACTGGAGCAGCTAATTGTCTCCTATTTATTATTGATAACTAAGAGTTAGGGGAAGATGGTGGACTGTCTATTGTGCAATTACTTTGGACAATGGGTTGTTGCAAAAATTAATACCACCAATAGTATTGCGCTCTGTTCATCTAGGATCTACACAGCGTAGTGTAGTGTTGTTTTGCCTTTAGAGTTGTGATTGAAGAGAGGGCTAGTTCCCATATCCAATAGGTATTGTACAGCTTCAAACTAGCCTCCCCTTTCTGCTTCTAGAAGTGTCGTTTGCCCAAAGATATCTGCCTAACAATTACAAATCCATATTTTGTATTCAGTTTGCCATAATGAATCAGGAAACTTGACCACTTTTTATAGTTGGCAATACACTGATTAATCAACCGTATATGGGATTCCCCAAGACCTAACAGTCAAATGGTTTGAATGATTTATAAGTATGATTTTGGTTTTTGATTTCTACTTGAATAAAAATTAGTAGTCGTGAATAAAATTTGACAACTTTTGTAAATTCTAATCTGTATTATAAATTATACAATTTATATTCCTTGTTAAATTCATGATTTTTAAAAATAATTATATAGATTAGTTAATATTGTTAAAATATATATATAGACAAGTGTATTATACGATTTCAATTATATTATTTAGTTTATTTTATTCTATTATTTTAACAAGCTATAAATTTAAAACAAATAGTTCTATCTTCAAAATTGTAAAAAGGAGCAGTAGTTGAAAGGAAGACACACAATGTGTCAAGGGTTTTCAGTGGCAACTATGAAAGAATTTATGCATATGCAAATAGTTTTGATGTTCTAAGCCACCATTATCCCTTCGTTAATGAAGAAATTGGAGTGTAGAGGAAATCTCAAAACCCCATAACTATTATGATCAATAATGAGAGGAAATGATAGCTTGGAAACCATACAATCTCTTCTAATGAAAGGCATGATAACCAAGAATGACATGTGGTGAGGAGCGACAACACTACCAACACCTTGGAAGCTCACACTTGGGAAGCATTAAGGAGAAGAAGGCAGAATCAGAATAAACTTGATAATAAAATATGGGTAGATCACATAGCATCCAAGATCTTGAAGTTTGCATTAGGTGTAAATCAAGTTTTCCTAAGAAAAAGTTAGGACCCTTATATACCATAAAAGTATAGCCAGACAAGGAATGGTTGCTTGGTTTCCTATGATATTATGCCCTTAAGAAATTATAGAAATGAGAAAGCCATTACTTGAAGGTCAAACAACCCTAAGAGATGGGGCACTCCTTGATATTTCTAGAGAAATTTAGTAATGCAAAATATGAATAATTTTGAGCACCCATTTCAACCTGAGTAGAAAAGACCCTAAAAGAAGAATACTAATGTAAGTGTTATGACTAAGGTAATCAAGAACATATAAAGAAATGGGATGTGGGTTCACTATCCAAAACATGTGGTCTTTATCGAGATGGCCCAATTATGAATTTTCTATGGAAGCATTGTTGAAAGGTGTTTAGAAGAATATTGGGAATAGGTAAGTATAAAATTCTTCCTCGATAATATCTTGTTTATTGAATGCAAAGATGTAGCCCTAAAGGATGGTTTTCTAAATCAAAATTGTATCTTCTATATAGCTTGCAACTATGAATTCATTAATTAGCAAACACAATTTGATCATTTACAAAAATATTAAGTTGGGTAATTTTTCCCAACCTCCTAGTAGATCTATTAGTAATAAGATACTCAAAGAAAAATGAGATTTATTGAGAGACTTTGTAGTGTTAGAAGAAAGCTTCATATCTTCATTAGATATGAAATAACTAGTAGATACCTATATTAATCTAACTAACCTGAAAGCAATAAAAAAGTAAGAATAAGGAAAACTATTATATCAAACTAGAGTCTTACAAAGACCCCATTAATAATAACATAATATCTATAATGACCATTAAGCCACTTAATGGTGATCACACTAGATATACGAATAATTCTTCACATCATGAGGTTAGAGCTAACAACTTAACTTAGACTAAGATTATTAATATACATTTAAATTAAGATATTTGAGGCTCTATTATTGAAATCAAGAAGGATAATATAGAGAAAATACCAATAACCTAGCTAATTGGTAAGCCTAGAACAATATGTAGAAAAGAAAAATTTGTATCAAAATAGAAAAAAAAAATACATAATTAAATCTAGCTATTGAGAATAATATAACACCCATAATATTTCCTCCTACCCTTATAATTCAAAATTAATAAAGGTTGAGGAGGGAGAGGTTGTAGAGGAAAGGAATGTAGATACTCTTATGTTGGAGAAAGATAGTACTAGGGAAAAAAGATTAGAGGAGAATATGAAGATCCTTTGGCACAATGGAGTTAAAATAAATAATATGGTGATACTCCATGATATGGAGCACACAAACTCAAATAATAACACCTCAAAAGAGGATAGAGTAATGACTACAGATAAGACCAGACCACCTTAGGAAGAGAAGCTCATTGATGGAATCATGAACACACGTGAAAAAGAGAAAAGTATGGATGTGGATTTGGACCTTATATGTAATGATGTCATAGATAAACTTATGTATGGAATAATTGAAGATTTCATCAATGAAGAAGAGATTACTTGAGAAAAGGAAAATCTCATTGAGAAGATTATGGAGCTAGAAGAGGAGGAAGAGAATCAAGAGTCATGGAGGAAGAAATCATTGAGATGGGAAGAATAGAGAAGGAGATTGATGAAATACACTTTAGAGTGGTAATATCAAATGCAGGAAAGGATGTCCCAAATTATGGAATGGTTTACAAAAAGTGGTAGAAAAGTTCCTCAGAGGATTAAAAGCTAAGGCTATAAATGTAGAAGACCAAACTAAAATAACTAAGTTTCTCAATATTTCAAAGGGGAAGTTCCTTCCCTGAATGCCATGAGAGTTAACCCTTGGAATATAGGGACTTAAATTTCCTTAAAAAGAAAAATATTCTTGAATATTACATATTAGAGTATACAAAATTTTAGTAGAAACAAAATTTAGTTTTACAAAAACTTTTTGTTTTCAAAAGAAATTAGGTAGTTTGAACATATAAGGGTCACCCATGATTAGAGCTTCTAGTGGTTTGGAAATTATATGGAATTCAATTGTAGTTTCCTTCTCCAAACAAGAATTAAATTGAAACTAAATGAGTAGGATAGTTAGAAGTATAAAGAGAAACCTTTATTTTGTACTTGTTAATGTGTATGGGCTAACCCAAAATAAGGATAATATTTTGGTATAGAAGAAGATATAATATAAATGGGATGATGCATCAAACCATATATGTATTATAGGATATTTTAATGCAATATTTAATTCTAGAGAAAGCTTGGGAGGAATCACTATAGAGGCTCAGTCACCAATTGAGTTTAGATAATAGGGTGACTTAAACAATTTGTTAGAAATCAAAACAACTAACGATATATTTAGTTAAAATAAAAAGAGAGCATATTTTTATTCATATTATTTAAACTACTAATAGATCCTTTGTGAGACATAGCTAGAGAGATTTCCTATTCACCCTTTAGTAGAAATGCTCCCCCGATCAAGCTCTAAATGTTTCCCTACCCTCTTAAATATCTTAGACGATATACAACCCAAGAGGTACCCAATTAAATTTGAAAAAATGTAGCGTAGAGACAAGAACCTATTCAAGGAAATGAAGGAATGGTGGAAGGAGGTAGAGGTATTTGGATCAAAACTATATTGTGTAGAATATAAATTAAAGATATTGATAGATTCTCTCCAAGATGTGCTTGCACAGTTGCTATCTAGGGCTATACCAATCCTAACCTTGTCAAGACCCTAAGCTCACTTCTAGGAGCTTACAATTATTGGAAATCCTAGCCCAAGACTTCCCTAACTCAACTCTATGAGTGAGTTTCCTTGTGCTTCACCTTGAGGGATAACTATTATCAAGGGTGCTTCAAACCTTCACTTTTCCTTGGATGTCTCCAAGGATAATTTCACCATATTATCTTCACCAATGTTGTAGGGGGTGTAATCATCACCAAAAAATTCACTTGATTTCCAAATGACTCCACTTGAACATGGCATCTATGGTTTTCCTATCATGTTCAAGATTTGATATGGTTTTGGTCTAATAGGCCTAATTAGCCATTTAGACCTAAACAATGGGTTTTTCCCAATTCTTTTTCCAAACTTCCAAATAACCTCAAAAAATAACTTGATATTAATATACCCTTTTTTGAGACATTGAAAATTTTTGAGGTCTTAGGTTCCTAGGTCATCCCTACAGTGGATTCATAAAATGTAGGGCTAATAGGGCTAAAAGAGCTAGTTTTGTGTTTTACTTTAATTTCTACTTGCAAATATACCTAAATGGATTGGATAATGCCTAATCTAACTACTAGGTGTCTGTAGGAGTATTATGCTTCCAAAACTATGATTGGTTCCATGCTCTTCCTCTTTCCCTTGCAATTGCACATTATATTTTCATTGCCATACACCTAGCCAAACACTCTAATCTTAGGGCATGATGCCAAAATTAGCTAACTTTATTTTCAGAGTTCCTCCTTTCAAAAAAAATTCCAATGGCTTACCTACCATATTCCTTTGTGTTATAATGATTTTTATAGTGGACAACTATGGGGAGCTATAAAACTAAAACTGTCTCCTTTTACACAAGCAACTCTAGTCTATTTACAAAATAATTTTCAAACATAATATAATAAACTCAAAAAATATCAAGTGTTGAATAGAAAATGCTTAAGACTAACTACTCTACACAAGTATAATGCTAATTCACACTATTCAATCCATAGAAACACACTTCCCCTCAATGCAAATTTACTATCACTAATTTTTTTTTTTGTGAGTTCTATTCCACTTTAAAAATTCCACTACATCACACTCTATCTCGAGAAAAGAGATCCTACAAGTTTAAATATGTTGTACCCCTGATTTTAGGCCATTATGGAAATTGCCCATAATGATGCTATGAAAGGAATCCAATCTTGCCATTGTTGTCATGCAACTTTCAAAAGTTGCAAAATGTTGTCAAGCAACATTATGACAAGTTTTACATCTCTTTTCTAAATTCATTCTTAGGGTCTCTAATCAACCTAGAATGATGTAGAAACATCCTAGGAACTATTTTAGGAATATCTATACCCTTTGCCAAGCCTTAAAGTCTTTAAGACCTAATTTTACCATTTTAGGCCTATTGTAGCACTAACAACTATTAAAGAAGTAAACACCTAGGTTGGATTGATCTTAGTCTAATCCACCTAGGAACACATAACAAAGACCTTCTGAGGTCAAAATAAAAACTACTAACTTGGCTAAGGTTAGTACAAGCCAAAGTTGTAACAAGTTTGAGGGATGATCCTAGGTGCTCCCACACCATCCTCCCCAAATGACAAGACTTCAATCCATAATTAGTTTGAGTAAGTCGACATCCACTCCCAAATTCTTGAATTAAATCTCCTTGATCCAAGTGGCCTCTACATTTTCTTGTCCATGTCATTTAATGATATGCTTAGAGTAATTTATCAGTCTAGTCTTCTTCAACCTTGGAACCAAGTATCTTCTCTTCCTATTTAGTTAGTATAGGACCACTAGCTCCTTTATGACCTCAACAAGACTCTGGTTTGGATATGGTGTGGGACCCTTGTCAAGAATTAGATCTACAACATTGAAGATTGGAGACAAACCCATATCACAAGGGAGCTCAACCTTGTTTGCATTGCTGCCACATTTGGCTAGAATGGTGTATGGCCCTAATCTCCTCCTATGCAACTTATGTGGTACTCCCTTCTATAGTCTACCTTTGTTCAAATAAACCATAACCAGATCTCCTACCTAGAATTGAACATATTTCTTCCTTTCATCCACTTTCTCCTTTATCTTTGTTATGTTTTCTTGTAGATTCATTCTCACTATTTCATGCATCTCTTTCATGAAGTGTGAAAATTCTTCAGCATAACCACTACCCTTGGATCCACCCTTTAGTACTATGAGCTCAAATATTCCTCTAGGGTGTAGGCCATAAAAGATTTCAACGGGACTCTTTCCAATAGTCCTATTTATAATATCATTATAGGAATATTCTTTCTATCCTAGGAGTTGGTCCCAAGTCTATCCATACTCATTTTTAAGACACCTCAATAGGTTTCCAAGTATTCTATTGACCACTTTTGTTTGACCATCTATCTATAGGTGATGTGCAGACCTAAAAGATAGATTAGTTTCCAATTTGTGCCACAATATTTTCAAAAAGTGACTCATGAATTTAGTGTCTATGTTTGAGACTATACTCAGAGGTAATCCATGTATCCTCACCACTTCCTGAAGAATAAATGTGTTATGTCGCAAGCATCATGATCTTTCTTGCAACGACAAAATAGGTCATTTTATTAAATATGTCTACTATGAAATATGTACTAGCAAATCCTTTCTTTGTCCTTGGAAACACTACAACATAGTCCATGCTTAAGCACTCCCATGGTCTACTTGGGATGGGGTGAGGTTGATAAAGGCTTATATTGGAGGATGTGCCTTGGCCTTTTGACACACTACACAACACTCCACATACCTCCTAACAGCTAGATCCTTTTTAGGCCAAAATATAACTACTTTAGTAAATCTTGGGTCTTATTGACTCCAAAGTCACCACTAAGTGCACCATTGTTCTTTTCTTCAATCAAAATTTCCCTAATTGACTCTCTAGGGACACACAACTGACTTCCTTTAAATAAAAATTCACTTTGCAAGTTATATTCAAAAGAATCACCATGGAAGTGGTTCATGTGTTCTCTACATACATTGCATATCTCTACAAAGTCTTCATCATTAACATATAAGTCTTTAAAACTTTTGATACCCATGCTCTACAATTGTAGCTCTTGTACTATCATTAGTCTCCTACATAGGGCATATGCTACCTTGTTTTGTGGTTAATTCTTCTATTTACTATTGAAAGTGTAGGCCTATAGATACTCCACCCACTTCATATGTTTATGAATAAGCTTGTTTTGTGAATTTAAGAGAGTCGGTGCCTGATTATCTAAAAAGACCACAAATTTTTTTGGAAGCAAGTAGCGCCTTCATATCCTTAGTGCCTAGACTACAACATACATCTCTAGGTCATAGGAAGAGTACTTCTTCTTAGCATCATTTAGCTTTTCACACTACAACATTTGGACCCAATTTCAGATGGCAAGGCATCAGAATGGTGACAAGAACCCATGGCTGAAGAGACTCTGACAAAAATTGGCTCTCATCGAAAGTTGCGATAGCAAGATGTACTGTCACAATTATGATGCCCCAAGCTATCATAAATTGAATCCACAGGGGGCAATGTACACTGTCAAAGGCCCCATCACATGTGTGACATCTTGGCAATGGGAATGTTGTGGATTCGATGACTAGCTATTGCACATCTCCATGACAATAGTGACATATAGGTGGCAGCAACACTATCGAACAAATGACTAACCATCAGAGTTGCGATGACTATGTGGTAGGAAGAAAAAATATAGAATGTGTGATGCTAGAGAGTGTGCTTTACTAACAAGTCTATTTTTAAAAATCAACTTTGGTTATGAACATTACCAGGACACCACAATGCTCTTACCCCTATAACTATTTTTCCTATTATTTTTATCTTTTGGGAGAGACTGGATGACAAGTGTCATTCGATCGACAAATGTCATTTGCTTTGTCCCAAAAGATAAAACTAATAGGAAAACCTATTATAGGAGTAAGAGCATTGTGGTATCTTAATAATATTCATAATCAAAATTGAATTTTAGAAATAGATTTGTTAGAAAAGAACTTTCTGCAATGTCACACACTCCATATTTTATTTCTACTATGATTACAAAATAGGTTAATATTGTGGTAAATGCACATAGTTGGGTCGCAATTTCGAGGAAATGAAATTTGCAAAATAAGACCTCTTAGAAATAGGTACTTGATTATAAAAAAAAGGGGCACCGATTTTTTAAAAAATTGGGTACTCGTTTTCTATTTTCAAAAAATGGGTACCCATTTTTGAAAAAATAAAAAATTGTTTTGTTTAGAAATAAGTACCCATTTTTTTAAAGTAAAAAATGGGTACCTGTTTTTAAAAAATTGGGTACTCGTTTCTAAAAAAATTAAGTTTTTTATTTTTGGGGTGATTTTAAATACCACTTGTAATTTTTCAAAATGAGTACCCATTTTATGAATTTCAAATAACGGGTGCCCATTTCTTAAAACATGAGGTAGGATTTTTTTTTCCTGCCTTAGATTTTGGTTTGGGATAAGGTTGGTGAGACCAAGCCTATACCTTGGTCTCTCAAGATTTGACTAAGGCATTGAACTGACAAATTCATGCCTTGCCATAATTTTTAGAGGGTCTTCCCAATAAATTTTTTTTACGAAACAAAAACCTATTAGAGCTTTCACTATCCTAATTTCAGAAATACAAATTTTTTTTAGTGTTATAATTTTATTTACTATTTTTGTATTAGTTTTTAATCAAATGTTGTACCTAAATGTAAAATAGCGATGTTCACTAAAAGTTTAATAACTTTTTTATTTTATGATTTTTCTTCAATTAATTTATATGTCATCAATCTACATTCAATTCTTTTAAAGTTTTTTTTTTTTTTTTGAAAAAGTGAAAGTTTGATCAAATTATGATGTCCGTACATGAGAGGTTTTAAAATTTACCTTTATAGACAATTAAAAATTAATAATGAAAAATTATTCAATAAAAAATTAAGGAAAAATAAAATCATCAATCTTTGGTGTGTTAGGCAACTTCATTTAAAAGGATGTACAAAAATTTATTTAGTTGTATCAAATTATGGTGTTTGTACACAAGCATCGTATGGTCCTGAAACAAACATTTTGAAAAAGTGATTTTTAAAGATCCATACCAAAAACAATTTGTCATATGGCCAGACAAATAAATTTCATATTCAAAAAGTACATTCTAAACTCTACAATTTTTATTTTTGAAGTTTTCTTATATTCAGTATCTAAATGTGTCAAATTTTGACATCAATTGAGAAGAAATTTCAAAAATAGGAACAACACTTCCACTTTTTGCCAAAAAGTGAGACCCAACTTCTTACACTTCCCCATTGAGGTTCACTTGGTTTCAAGAACATTTTAATATTCTCTACTAATCAGGGCCAATCATGTGAAGGTGGAAGCTCATTTGCCTCCCCTAGCATCTAAATTCCCCAATAACATCTAAAATCTTTAAGAAGGGATCAATGTTTAAAGTATAAAAAAAGTTTCCATACCTACAAAAGTGACATCATTTTTCCATCTTCTTCTATCGCATCCAAAATAATATTTGACCACTATAAATTGAGTGTGCATGGACAATAGGTGGAGCTAATGAAACACAACACAATTACATTTATTTAATACCTATTTAAAGACCTCAAACAAAAATGCATGCATTTGAATATCTTCATTGCTCCACCTGTTGTCCATGCATTTGAACATATTCATTGCTTATGAGTAATTCATCACATGAGTACATCAAGGAATGTCCTCATTGCCTCCTTCCTAAAATGAATCCAATATTAAAAAATGCCCCCTAAGAAATAATAGTTCAATTGAAATAAACACATGAAAAATGAGAGAGAAAAAGAGGAATCTACTTATCAATTGGAATTGCCATCACATTTGTGGCCATGCTACCTATTGAGTGAGCTTTATTGTTTTCTTGTTGTGCCAAGATCTCTCTATTTACACACACACACACACACACACACACACACACACACACACACACACACACACACACACACACACATAGATACATACATACATACATATATATATACATACATACATACATATATGTATGTATATACAGAGAGATCTTTTCTATGGTGCTAAGTGATGACTTACCTCAAGATCCACCACAAAATAATGTAGACTAGGAAAAATGGGTAGGGTTCACAAGAAATTACACAAAAAAATATCATAGTAGATATTTTTAGAAAGAAACAAGTCATTCCAGTAGTGAGAATAGATGCTACAAATTCTTGGGAGCCAAGGGACCTCGAATCTATGTTACATTTTCTAGAGACATAGGAGAAGCTACTACTAGCTTCAGTACTTCATAACATTCTAGATCATACAATAATGCCCAAATTAGTAGCAACAATATATACTTGGGATGTAGAGATCACAAGGGCATGACAAAAAATTATTATAGAACTGTCATCATATTAGGTACAGTAAAATAAATGAGATACAGAGATTAGAAGGGCACAACAATAAAGTGTAGTGATCATAAGGGCATGCCAACAAAATCCTAGATCTCCACATGATGCATACATACATACATACATAGATACATACATACATACACACATACATACACACACACACATGCATGCATGCATCCATATACATATACATGTATGTATGTATGTATATAGAGAGATCTTTTTTAAGGTGATTATTACATCTTAGCACAATAGAAAATTTTATCTAGCTAAATACATATTCCAAAATCCAAATAATTAAACAATAAAGCTCACTCAACCCATGTTAAGTGACTTAGCTCAAGATCCTACACAAAAATAATGCAGAGTTAATGGGATATATATAATGTATGTATGTAGGGGAAATATAATGCCCATTAACAATGACATTAACTCTGCCAATACATGCATGGTTACATCCTTGGCTTCCATTGTTGGGCCAATGTATGGAGTCTTTATATCCAACCATTCATTATAAATTGGGGAATGCACTTCATGCCTAGCATTCAAGTGATGCATCTACATATGAAATTTTATCACCTTGGAAAACTATATTTGATCCTTCTAGCTGGGAACAATTGATTGTTCATTTTATTGTACCTAATTTGATGACAGTTCTACAAGAATTTGTAATCAACCTAGCTAATCAACAACTAGACCAATTTAATTAGGTTATGGCTCGGGCATGTGCTATTCCCATTTATCATATGGTTGCAATGTTGGAATCAATGTTTTTTATTTGTCTAAGATATGGAGGAAGAGTAGTTGTGTTGGCAAGCATAAAAATTTAGTAATACCAAGTCACCTTAAGGAACCTATGCATGCTCTTGGAAAACATGTCATCAAAAATGTTCATCATGACCTTTCTTGCTTCTACATATTTTTGCAAGGATCCTTCACACTTCTAGTGCTCACAAATGTCTACTTAAGAATGTATGTGAACTTGCAGCATCTAGTTTGAAGCCATAGTTTTTAAACACAAATGCCATCATTTATTTCCATATTAATCACTTGTACAGTAATATCATAAGAAAGAAAATATTTAATTAATTAAGAAAGAAAATACATAACTTCCTAATACACCAAACCTATTGAATTAATGAACTAGGTATCCAATCCCATTGTAGACCTGAATAAACTTGGTAGAGACTTTAGTATTGAAAAGATCATCATTTTCTTGGAAAAATATTTCAAACTTAATCAAATCATATTCTTTTGCAGCCCCAAATTTGAAATGTGACCAAGCTTTCTTCATCTTTTTCTTGTTTTCATCAACTTCAAGAAAGAAAATGCTAAGAAGAACCCCTCTAGCCATGTTTGTATCTATCAAATCCGGAGCATTCCTCACCTCCAAAAGGATATTTTTAGAAATCATCCTCCTAGCCACACCATATGCAGAAATAGGATGACCCAAAATTTTTATTATAGGTTGGAATAAGTCAAAGACCACCTTATCATCATGAACGTGACCATCAATGAAATAATCTACTCCCAGTAGCATTATGATCATATCCTTCTCTTGCTCATTGAATTGCTTAAAGATCCTAGTCACTTGAGCTTCTAGTGCCTCCTCCACCACTGCAACCTACATGCACCTACATAAAATTCCCAAGAATGTCATTTGATTTGAGATAAAAATAGAAGCCCAAATAAATAGAAAAAAACCATGAAAATCTCTTGTTAGTCCAAGTATTACTGACGTAATACTATAGAAGATTTGAGAGAAAAATTATTCAACTCTAAGGATGGCACCAACAACACCAAAAAATCACAAGAACACCATTGACCATATACAAGGGGATTATTTCAGATTTTAACTAATGCCTTTCCTGAAAAATGCCTATATATCTTCTGATAGAATATCTAGAAAAATTTGTGGAATGTGATGTCCACTCATAAAATCTATCTCACTATTTCAATCAATCCCCACATTTCCCTAGAAGTTAGTAGGCCTATTGCACTCTCAAAAAATATATTGGAGATAGAAATTGTCAAAAGACCTGAGGTGATTCAGGATAAAGTCTCTACCAATATCATCTTCACAAAAACACACTTGGAAAATGTGTAGAATTCAAATTGGGTAGGGACATGAGGTAGTCTTCCTCATAACTAGTTAACTAGGTCAAATGTAGTTATGCAAAACTTCTCAATCAAATATATCAACTCTTTGGACCTCCCACAAATCCTCCTGTCTTCATAAAACTTTGAATTTTCCAACATTCTCTTTCAACTCTTACATACTTCCTTCACTCTCCTATGAGATGCAAAAGGTACTCTCATTAAGATTTCCCTTACCAATTCTTCAACAATTACACTAAATTTACTCCATCACCACCAAATATTGTATACACTGCTGAAATGATTCTAAAATAATCTTAATGCTTTCCAAATCTTACTAGTGCTCACATGAATTAAAATCAAGTTTGATAACTATAATGTCTCAAAAATATAACTTTTCAAGCATATGCCATGTTGTTTATACCGAGCAGAAAGTGCCTTCATACCTCTCTTTTTTTTTTTTTCTATATTTGCTCACTTTTTATAAAATAGTTCTAAATATAGAATACATCTCATGTTCTGAATATTTTTAGTTGATCTCACTATTTACTCAAACTAGACTATGGCTTGTTTCTTTCTAAAAATATCTACTATGATATGTTTTTCTAAAATTTCTTGTGAACTCTACCCATTTTCCCTAGTCTACATTATTCTTGTGTAGGATCTTGAGCTAAGTCACTTAGCATGGCTTGAGTGAGTTTTATTGTTTTATTATTTGGATTTTGCAATATGGGCTTTGTCTTATCATTGGCTTTGTTCAAGTCATGATTTTAATGAAGTAACAAAGTGGGTTTTAGCATTGAAAGGACTATATATAATGAAGAGAAGACTTGGAAACTTTAATGTTGAAATTCTAAAATGAAAGCTATCAAGGATCAAAAACTATGGCAGAGTTACAATAACAATGTAAAGTTGATTTTAGATATAAACAAAAAGAGGAAGGAAACATGACATAAATCATTCACCATTTGTTTTAATTATGAAGAGCTGCATGAAAA
This sequence comes from Cupressus sempervirens, assembly GCA_028749045.1. Taxonomy (NCBI): domain Eukaryota; kingdom Viridiplantae; phylum Streptophyta; class Pinopsida; order Cupressales; family Cupressaceae; genus Cupressus; species Cupressus sempervirens. The sequence continues at coordinate 210,812,307 of CM053786.1, read as the reverse complement.
AGAGAGTGGAGTGCTCTAAACATTGGTGGATATTTCATTTTCATGCCCTTGTGATCATTGTATTTGGTTTCCATGCCCTTATGATCTCTACATTTCATTATCGTACTCTTGGTGGAGATTAGTGGAGATCTAGGATTTCAATGTTGTCCCCTTGTAATCTCTACATTTTTTTGTCATGCCCTTGTGATCTCCTTTCCTTTTCTCTACAATTTCATTTATGTGTCATACCCATGTGATTTTTGTGCCCTTTGTAGCTCACTAAAATATTTGGGGTCAAATTGCAATGATAATTTGCAATGGCAGTGTAATTTGTGGTGCTCAGGCCCAAATGTAACTTAGTAATTTCTCTATGATTTTCTTCAAGGGGAGAAGAGGTACTTATGTAAATGTTATTTTCTTTTCCTTCTAAACATGTATGTCTTTATATTTTCCCCAATAGCTAATCATAAGGGCATGACAACAAGATGCAGAGATACATATATACATACATACATATATATACACATACATACATACATACGTACATACATCTACATATGCAATTTTATCACCGTGGAAACCTATATTTGATCTTTATTCAATCACCAAGAGATAATATAATTTTTATATACAAATTTTTGCATACTTAGTTTGGTATGAATAGTTTCGATTGAATTTGCCTAAGGAGAGTGAGTCTACTCATGATGATAATGGCTCATGTATTGGGTCTTTAGAGGAGAGAGACATACAAAAGATTAGATGGTGGAGTTGTAATTCCCTGCCCGGAGATCCTTGGAAACAAGGATGAAAAATAGGCCAGAACAATTTTTTTTTAAACAAGTGTAAGTGCACATGATACAACCTACACAAACCAAAAGATCGCAACGGAAGACTGAAAGAAAACCAAGTACCAATGGATCTCCAAATGCCACTACCAGCCAGAGCACAACCATGAAAGCCACAAAGACCTACCAAGCTAAAAGACATAAGTTGATTCTTGGAAACTGGCTGAGTTTGAAATCCTGAAGCCTTAAAATTTGGCTAAGTCTGAATTTTTGAAGCCCTGATTTTTCCTAGAATCTACACCTTAGCTCGTAGAGGTCTGAAACCCATCTTAAATGAATCGTCGCATATATAAAAATATAGCTTAAGTATAAGAAATATCTTATACTTAACCGATATATTTTAAACCTCGAAGGATTACAATAGAAACCCAAAAATTGAACTTCAAAAGAAACCTCCTGAATTCAAAATGCAACAACATAAGCTTGAAGAACTCCCAAAAGGGTATCTAGATCAACTCTCAAAAAGATTAGAACACTATAAAAAGTGCTTGTTGTTGGCACACGCAGGTTTTAACCAAAGGGTGTGCAACACTTTTTACTAAGGGAGGGCAACATTTCTCCCTTAGTGCATGCGATACTTCTCAAGAAGGTGTGTGATACTGGAAAAGTATTGCACGACATTTCTCATGAAGCCGTGCGACACTCTTCCAGTGTTGTACGATACTTCTCTAGTAATGCGTACGATACTTTATAGTATCGTACAACATTCTTTCTATGGGTGTGCGATACTTTAATAGTGTCACACAATGCTAAACAAAAGTCACCCATAGAAAAAAAAACACTTCAAGAAACTCGGAAAAGGCCAAACACACAGAAAAAGCTCCACACCGGAGAGTACTAGATCCACATTCCGAGGTGAGAGCACTCGAACAATAATAGAGTAACTGAAGGATAGAACACTAGAATCTAACCATCTACCAAACAGAGAAGGGAAAAGTACAGAAAAGAAACATCACATTCAACTAAAAGAAACATCACAATAACATAGTAAACATTGCAATGAGCAAAATAACCAACTAAGTACGTAGCTCCTCCCAACCGTCAATGGTTTCATAAGACCATCGTGGGCCCTAGCCATCCCCCACGCATAACATCCCAAGCCACCGATCAAATCATTGGTGTTGTCATAATAGGGATGTCACTACTAGACAAGCTACAATGTAAGTAAATAAAAATCTAATGTACTAGTAGTAAGCATAAGATAAAATTGTAATCAGATAACATCATCTACAACATGCTAATCATCATAATGAGGAATGTGTCAAAACTAACATCATCTAAACATGATAACATCATAATGAGAACATAAATCACAAGAAGCATAATCCGTATACCGAAGTACCAAGTGACACATCTAGCTATAGTCGTACTAAGACAATACATCGTCTCTGTACACCGGTCCCTAGCAGTGGTGAAGGTAGCTACGCCACCCAACCACGTGGCACCTGTAGGTCCACACATGCCGTGCTAATAGAGATAATCATCCAACCACAAACACACAAAAACACAACAATCATGGCTAACACTCACGCTAAGCAGTATGATGACTGAAACTAAGACATAGACAATACATAAACTACAGGTTTTGGTCAGACACCTCAATGGGCTTACTATGTAGGGACTAACATCATGGAGAGTCGCTTGGCATCAAAAAGCCCAAGCTAGGACTTGCACAGATTCAACATCCCTCAACGGAAAGGCTCTTGCACCCCAAATATTTTATTATCTTAAGATTATTAGCACCTAATATTTATTTAATTATCACTTAATTAAAGCTTCCTTCGCCAACCCTCTGGGCACAGTGATCACCAGGTTGCGAGGTAGAAGCCCCCTCCATATGCTACCCTACCCTACCCATGCTCATCCAATAATGAGTGCCCATAGGCATGCAAACTCCCAACCCAACCCCAATGATCACAACTTCTGGAAGAACCATGGAAGATCAGGCCCCGCAAGCCACCCGACAGATGTGCACATGTGTGGCACACCACCATCATGAAGATCATGCACAAGGACAGGATGAGAATGCCAATAGAAGTTAATCAACCAAAACATAATCGGGATGACCGATACCCACGCATCCCAATGCAACCCAAGATGCAAAAGTGGTCTAAGTGGTATCCAAATGGATCACCTAGGTCCACGAACCACAATGTGCCAAGAAAACTTGAGAAAATAGGGTGGCACACAAAACGAGGTAAAAACCCCAAATTTTATAAAAATTCCAAAATTAAAACCCATTTGGCCTTTGGGTTCAAAATCCCCAAAAATTCAAAAATAAAAGGAATCAAGCACTGTATGCAAAAACGGCCAACATAATGGCCAAAAATCCAAACCCCCATTTCAAAAATAGGGAAAATGTTCATACCTGACCAACCAGGCAGAACCAACAAATAGAAATGGAGGGGAACACTAATTCTCATCCTCCTAACATACTGCTACAAGAAACGAAAGCAAAAACAAAGTAAAACCAATAAAACGGGAAGGCCCTACCTAATGGAAAAAGGGACAGAAATCGAAATCCGCATGATAAAATAATCAATCAGCCAAAACTGCTGAAACTGATGGCAAAGCAAGAACTCCTCGAGCTAAATACAATGAGACCAACCTCGCAAAGATCCCACGCTCATAGCTCCCATAATGAACCAAACAAGAATCCTACAGAAGAGGATTTCCAAATTGTTCTCCAAATTTCAATTTCCAAATTGTGATAAGTGATTTATGAAATCACTTTTCCAATACTTATTCACTTTTTTGGTGAATAGTCGATTCTGGAAAATAGCTAGCTAGAGTAGTTAAACTCTGAATCGATCCAAACGAAAACATGTTATTATCCATAATTGAAATTCACCTAAGGCAAAGCTGCTAGAAATTAAATCTGAAAAGATTAAAACTCGAAAATCCCAAAAGCATAGAAAAACACTTAACACTTTCGCGACAAATGTGAACTTCTAAAAGCACAGACACACTCGCTAGTCTAATCACATAATGCAAATGAGTTCAGATTTACTAATCACCGAAAGGTTTTGATCTAAACAATAACAATAAGGGTACATCGTCCATATAGGAACGACATGGGTAAATATGAATAGCTGAATCACTAACTCCATGTGCCACTACCAGGGGTATAATTTGTACACACTAAAAAAATGATCAAGTGTAATGGCAAATACTATCATAGCCGAAGAAACATGTATTAAAATATCTATTTAATCCATTTACATCACTCACATTTGCAGAAAGCGTAAAGATACAAGAATGAAGTAAATAACCATAGCATAGAATCCACCTCATAACATATTCAAAAAATAGGTCAAATACATCATATAACTAGATACCATCATAGATCTATTGTCATCTCAAAATGGCATCAACATGCAAATGTGATAAAATGAATAGTATAGTAGTAAAGCATCTATGGTACTAAATCCAAGTGTAACATCTAACCATCGGGTCATCATAAGGTACAAAATAATAAGAGTATCAAGTATATCTCAAATCAAAATAGACAAGACATAGACTGCAAGCATGAGAGGCAATACATCCTCCCCCACTAGCATAGGCTGATTCCTGGAAGCCAGCAAAAACATAGGGGTACAATTCCCTCAATTGTGTAGCATCCTCCCAAGTCACAGAGGTCTCATCGCTCAGGTCCCATTGGACCCTTACCTGCTCTATGTCCCGACCTCGCAAGGTCATCCTTCGATGCTGTAGGATATGAATGGGCTCCAAAGTAAGATGCTTGTCCGCTACCTACAAAGCATCCCAATCAAGCACATGGGTCACATATGGAATATACTGTTGCAAAACAGAAACATGAAAAACATCATGGATGCTTGAAAGGCTAGGTGGCAACACTAGACGATAAGAAATAGGACCAATCCTCTCGAGGATCTCAAAAGGTTAGACAAAACTTGGCACCAACTTAGAGCCTTTCCCATAATGGATGGGGCTCTTCCTTGGACGCACTCTCAAAAACACCCTATCACTAACAGAAAAGTGATGATCCAACCTATGGGCATTTGCATACTTCTTCTTCCCATCCTAAGCAGTAACCAAATGCTCCCTAATGTGAACAACCTGCTGCTCCATATCCTGAAGCATCTATGGACCTAAAAGAACTTGGTTCTCCAAATGATCCTAACTCAAAGGGGTATGACATGGTCTACCATACAAGGCCTAAAATGGTGACATGCCAAGAGAACTATGATACCCGTTGTTGTATGAAAACTCAACAAGGTACAAATAGTCCTCCCACTTCACCTGCCTATCCATAACATACATGCGAAGCATATCCTCTAGAACTTGATTAACTCTCTTAGTCTAACCATCGGTCTCTAGGTGATAAGCTAAACTAAAATTGAGTTGCACACCTAAAGCATGTTGGAGAGATGTCCACAGTGTAGAAGTAAACACTAGATCTCAATCCAAAATGATCCAACGAGGAATCCCATGCAAACAAACAATATCCTCCAGGAAAACATGCGCTATAGAAGAAGCTGTGTAGGATGCTCTCATGGGTGAAAAATGTACTACCTTGGACAACTTGTCCACTGTCACCATGATGCAATCATGTCTCCGTGATGACATAGGAAACCCTCTAATAAAATCAATAGATATCGTATCCCACTTCCACTCTGGAATGGTCTGTGGCTGCAAAAGATTTGCCGAATGCTGATGCTCTGCCTTCACTCTTTGGCACTCAAGGCATCTAGCAACAAAATAAGCAACATCATGCCTCATCCCTACCCAAAAGTATAGTTGTTTGAGATCAGCATGCATCTTCTTAACACCAAGATGTGCATAATACAGTGCATGATGCGCTTCTGACAAAACCAAGGTACGAAGATCACCCAACATGGGCACATAGATATGCCCCAAATGACACAATAGTCCATCAGACTCAAGTACATAACCTGAAAATCTCCCCTCAAGGGTACGTTCAGACTCGATCTCCACCCTCACCTCCTGATACCAAGTGTCACTAGGCAAGGCCATTAAGATACGGCCTCATAGATCCACTCCCAATGACATCACTAATATCTCATGTCGCCTTCTGCTCAAAGCATCTGCGACAATATTCTCCTTCCCTTTAATGTAATGAACATCAAAGTCATACTCACACGGGAACTCCATCAAACGACGTTATCGTGCATTCAAGTTTGGTTGAGTAAAGATATACTACAAGCTCCTATGATCGCTATGCAACTCAAACCTATGTCCCAAAAGAAAATGCCTCCAATAGACAAGGGCATGCACTACAGCGGCAAGTTCCAAATCATGAGTGGGGTAGTTTAGCTCATGGTCCTTGAGTTTTCTAGACTCAAAAGCAATCACTCGACTATCCTGCATTAACACTGCACCCACACCTTCCAACAAAGCATCTGTGCAAACCATGAAATCACCTACAAAATTAGGCACTGCAAGGATTGGTGCACTGGTCAAACACTCCTTAAGAGCATTAAATGCTACTTCACACTGGTCTGACCAAACAAACTTCTTCCCTTTCCTCTAAAGAGAAGTGATGGGATGGGCTACTCATGAGAAATCCTTCACAAAGCGATAGTAGTAACCCACTAATCCCATGAAACTATAGACTTTTGAGGCATTAGTGGGTGCCGGCCAATCCATGATAGCACGGATCTTCTCTGGATCCACTGCAATTCCATCACCAGTGATGATATGCCTCAAATACTTCACCTCTGACTAGAAGAACCCACATTTACTCAAGTTTCCATACAACTGATGGTCTCTCAAGCATTGCAATACCTGACGCAAATGGACCTCATGCTCCTCCTCAGTCTTTGAATAGATCAATATGTCATCAAAGAATACAATGACACACTGATCGAGGTAAGTACAAAATACACCATTCATCAAACTCATAAATACTGATGATGCATTGGTTAACCCAAAGGGTACAACCGTGAACTCATAATGCCCATATCGTGTACGAAATGTTGTTCAATGAATATCAGCCTCTTGGATATGAAGCTGATGGTATCCCAACTTTAGATCAATCCTTGAGAACACTCATGTCCCCTTCATCTGATCGAACAAATCATCTATCCTCAGCAAAGCATAATGGTTCTTCACCATCACCTTATTCAGCTGCCGGTAGTCAATGCACAAATGCAATGAACCATCCCTCTTCTTCACAAACATGACTAGTGCACCCCAAGGGGATACACTAGGATGACTATGGCCCTTGGCCAACAATTCCTCCAACTACAATCTAAGCTCACTCAACTCTTGAGTAGTCATGTGATAAGGAGCTCGTGAAATTGGCTTCGCTCCTGGTACAAGATCAATCTAAAAATCAATGTCACGCTGCGGTGGCATACCTGGAATTTCATTAGGAAACTCATTTGCATACTCATGAAGTAGTGGGTGATCATCAAGTGTCACCGTATGGCTCTCAGCTTCCTCGAGATCACTAAGAGACACAAGAAACAACTGACAACCCTTCCACACACTTCGCTTCATCTGATTAGCTAAGATCATATGAAGTGAGACTAGTCACTGGACTCCCAAAAGTTCCACCTGCCCACCTGTGTCATCCACACACTGTACCACCTTATGATGGCAATCGATATTTGCTTGATGGGCGGCTAACCAATCCATGCCCAAAACAATTTCATACGATCCTAGAGGTAGAATTTCTAAGTCCACTGTGGTGGTGAAGGTTCCCAAACTCAAAACACAACTTCTAACCAACAAGTCAACAGCCACCTTAGAACCTGTGGCTAATTCAACCTGCCACCTATCAACCTGATGCATTTCCACTAACCCACATCGCTAAACAAGAGATGGTGAAATGAAAGAATTGAAAGCACCAGATTCAAACAAAATTGAAGTTGAAATACCATGCAACATACCTCTAGCCTCGACTACCGTACCTTGATGCTCAGCTTGACGATTATTAACTGCCGCAAAGACTCTGTGATTCCTACCCGCATCTCCTATAGTAGGCTCAGATCTAGCTGCACCCTTACCAGGTCCTGTAGATGGTTTGATCGAACAATCATATGATTTATGATTAGGTTGGCCACAAGTGTAAAAATTCCCAAAAAAGTTGGGTCCTGCCCCACGACCACTCTGAGTAGTACTAGGATATGGTGCACTACCTCTGCTAGAATTCTACTGACTATACTGGGGAGGATGATCCTGCTGAGATTTTTGTCCTCATTTCTAAAAGTTTCCTTTCTTTCCTATGGTACCAAAATCTTGTCCACTCTTGCCCCAAAACTTCTTATTCTTACGGGAAGGACCAACCTGAGAGGTTTCTGATTGGGATTGGCCCTTGCCTAAGGACTAACTGAACTGAGCATCCTGTCCTGAATTCTTCGCACTTTGGTTCTGGGAACTGGATCTACCATTGAAACCTCTAGTTAGATTTTCTTCTACAATCCGTGCCTTCTCTATAGTGAGGGCAAGAGTCCTAGGTTGGTGCATGTGGACTTATCCAATGATGGAATCCTTAAGGCCTCTGATAAAATGATGAGCCAAGAGTAAATCATCATTGTCATAACATGAATACTGCCTAAGTTCAAAGAATCTGATCTTGTACTGATCCAAAGTCATATTTCCTTGTCGAATTATGTGGAACTCATCAGCACGGGCCTCTCTGAATTGAGGAGATAAGAATCTCTCTCAGAACCTCTCCTCAAAGATCTATTTTAAACCATTGAGGTGGTTTAAACGATATATTTTAAACCTCGAAGGACTACAACAGAAACCCAAAAATTGAATTTAAAAAGAAACCTCTTGAATTCAAAATGCAACAACATAGGCTTGAAGAATGCCCAAAAGGGTATCTAGATCAACTGTCAAAAAGATCAGAACACTACAAAAAGTGCCTACTATTGGCACGCATAGGTTTTAACCAAAGGGTGTTCGATACTTTTTACTAAGGGAGGGCGACACTTCTCCCTTAGTGTGTGCGATTATTCTCAAGAAGGCGTGCGATACTGGAAAAGTATTGCACGACATTTCTCATGAAGCCGTGCGACACTCTTCTAGTGTCGTACAATACTTCTCCAGTAATGCGTGCGATACTTTATAGTATTGTACAACATTCTTTCTATGGGTGTGCGATACTTTAACAGTGTCACACAATGCTAAACAAAAGTCACCCATAGAAAACAAAAACACTTCAAGAAACTCGAAAAAGGCCAAACACACAGAAAAAGCTCCACACCGGGGAGTACCGAATCCACATTCTGAGGTGAGAGCACTCAAACAATAACAGATTAACTGAAGGATGGAACACTAGAATCTAACCATCTACAGAATAGAGAAGGGAAAAGTAAAAAAAGGAAACACCACATTCAACTAAAAGAAACATCAGAATAACATAGTAAACATTGCAATGAGATAAATAATGAACTAAGTATGCGGTTCCTCCCAACCATCAATGGCGTCACAGGACCATCGTGGACCCTAGCCATCCCCTGCGTATAACATCCCAAGCCACCAATCAAATCATTGGTCCTGTCGTAATAGGGACGTCACTACTAAATAGGCTACAATGTAAGTAAATAAAATTTAACGTGCTAGTAGTAAGCATAAGATAAAATTGTAATCAGATAACATCATCTATGACATGCTAATCATCATAATGAGGAATGCATCAAAACTAACATCATCTAAACATGTTAACATCATAATGAGAGCATAAATCACAAGAAGCATACTTTGTATACCGAAGTACCAAGTGACACATCTAGCTACAGTCGTACTGAGACTATAGATCGTCTCTATACACTAGTCCCTAGCAGTGGTGAAGGTATCTATGCCTCCCAACCACATGGCACCTATAGGTCCACACCCATCATGTTGATGGAGATAATGATCCAACCACAAACACACAAAAACACAACAACCATGGCTAACACTCATGCCGAGCAGTATGATGACTGAAACTAAGACATAGACAATACATAAACTACAGGTCCTGGTCAGACACCTCAATGGGCTTACTATGTAGGGCTTACTATGTAGGGACTAACATCATGGAGAGTTGCTTGGCATCAAAAAGTCCAAGCTAGGACTTCCGTAGATTCAACATCCCTCAACGGAAAGGCTCTTGCACCCCAAATATTTTATTATCTTAAGATTATTACCACCCAATATTTATTTAATTTTCAATTAATTAAAGCTTCCTTCGCCAACCCTCTAGGCACAATGATCACCAGGTTGCGAGGTAGAAGCTCCCTCCATATGCTACCCTACCCTACCCATGCTCATCCAATGATGAGTTCCCGTAGGCATGCAAACTCCCAACCCAACCCCAATGATCACAACTTTCATAAGTACCATAGAAGATCGGGCCTCGCAAGCCACCCGATGGTTATACACGTGTGTGGCGCACCACCATCACGAACATCATGCACAAGGACAGGATGAGAATGCAAACAGAAGTCAATCAACTCATCCCAATGCAACCCAAGATGCAAAAGTGGTCTAACTGGTATCCAAATGGATCACCCAGGTCCACAAACCACAATGTGCCAAGGTTGCGAGGTAGAAGCTCCCTCCATATGCTACCCTACCCTACCCATGCTCATCCAATGATGAGTTCCCGTAGGCATGCAAACTCCCAACCCAACCCCAATGATCACAACTTTCATAAGTACCACAGAAGATCGGGCCTCGCAAGCCACCCGACGGTTATACACGTGTGTGGCGCACCACCATCACGAACATCATGCACAAGGACAGGATGAGAATGCAAACAGAAGTCAATCAACTCATCCCAATGCAACCCAAGATGCAAAAGTGGTCTAACTGGTATCCAAATGGATCACCCAGGTCCACGAACCACAATGTGCCAAGGTTGCGAGGTAGAAGCTCCCTCCATATGCTACCCTACCCTACCCATGCTCATCCAATGATGAGTTCCCGTAGGCATGCAAACTCCCAACCCAACCCCAATGATCACAACTTTCATAAGTACCACAGAAGATCGGGCCTCGCAAGCCACCCGACGGTTATACACGTGTGTGGCGCACCACCATCACGAACATCATGCACAAGGACAGGATGAGAATGCAAACAGAAGTCAATCAACTCATCCCAATGCAACCCAAGATGCAAAAGTGGTCTAACTGGTATCCAAATGGATCACCCAGGTCCACGAACCACAATGTGCCAAGAAAACTCAAGAAAATAGGGCAGCATGCAAAACGAGGTAAAAACTCCAAATTTTATATAAAAATTCCAAAATTAAAACCCATTTGGCCTTTGGGTTCAAAAATTCCAAAAATCCAAAAATAAAAGGAATCAGGCACTATATGCAAAAATTGCCAGCATAACGGCCCAAAAACCCAAACCCCCATTTCAAAAACAAGGAAAATGTTCATACCCAACCAACCGGGCAGAACCAATAAATAGAAATAGAGGGGAACACTAGTTCTCATCCTCCTAACATACTGCTATAATAAATGGAAGCAAAAATGGAGTAAAAGAAATAAAATGGGAAGGCCCTACCTGATGGAAAAAGGGGCAGAAACTGAAACCCACATGATAAAATAATCAATCCGCCAAAACTGCTAAAATTGACGATAAAGCAAGAACTCCTCGAGCTGAATCCAATGAGACCAACCTCGCAAAGATCCCACAGTCACAACTCCTAGAATGAACAAAACAAGAATCCTATAGAAGAGGATTTCCAAATTGCTCTCCAAATTTCAATTTCCAAATTGTGATAAGTGATCTATGAAATCACTTTTCCAATACTTATTCACTTTTTGGGTGAATAGTCAATTCTGGAAAATAGCTAGCTGGAGTAGTTAAACTCTGAATTGACCCAAACGAAAATGGGTTATTATCTGTAATGGAAATTCACCTAAGGCAAAGCTGCCAGAAATTAAATCTGAAAAGATTAAAACCCGAAAACCCCAAAAGCATAGAAAAACACTTAACACTTTCATGAAAAATGTGAACTTCTAAAAGCACAGACACACTCGCTGGTCTAATCACATAATGCAAATGAGTTTAGATTTACTAATCACCGAAAGGTTTTGATCTAAACAATAACAATAAGGGTACCTCGACCATATAGGAACGACATGGCTAAATATGAATAGCTGAATCACTAACTCCATGTGCCACTACCAGGTGTATAATTCCTGCACACTAAAACACACGATCAAGTGCAATGGCAAATACTATCATAGCCAAAGCAACATGTATTAAAATATCTATTTAATCCATTTACATCACTCACATTCACAGAAAGCGTAAAGATACAAGAATGAAGTAAATAACCATAGCATAGAATCCATCTCATAACATAATCAACAAATAGGTCCAATACATCATATAACTAGATACCATCATAGATCTACTGTCATCTCAAAATGGCATCAACATGCAAATGTGATAAACTAAATAGTATAGTAGTAAAGCATCTATGGTACTAAATCCAAGTGTAACATTTGACCCTCAGGTCATCATAAGGTACAAAATAATAAGAGTATCAAGTATCTCTCGAATCAAAATAGACAAGACATAGACTGCAAGCATGAGAGGCACTACAGGGGTAGGAGGAAGATGGTTGTGTGAATGGATGATCTAGAAAGTTGTAGCAAATCAGGGTGTTAGTTGCAAGTAGTTTCATTAATTTGATAAGGGAATTAGCTTTGAAAGTCAGATGATCAAAATTGGCATGTCCATCCTTATGATAGATGTCTCTATCTCATAATAGAAAATTACCTCAAATGACAAGTGAAAAATTATTAAATATATGGAAAATCAGAAGAACATTCACCTATAATATTTTTGAAGGACAAAAATAGAATAAAAATATAATTTGATGGAAAATGCCATGAGCTATGTGGTTCCTCAGTGTGGCTATTCCAGTATCCAGTAGTATAAACACTTCATGTTAAATATGAAGAACATAAAATTAAAAAATATAACTATTAGAGATCTATATTTGTGTTTTAGTGATAACAAATATACAATCTAATTTAAAGAAAAATAATAGTCTTAAATTTATATGATTAAATAAAATAAACAAGAGCACTAGTTGTAGTTGTATAATTCTAGTATTATTAAGTATGTTAAACAAAATGTTCAATAAAACAAGTATGGAGTAACATAAATAGATCATCTGATTGATCCTATTATGAATTAATGTGAATGCATTTGATCCTTACATGGATTATATTATGCACAAGATCTTTACTTAATCAGCAAGAGATAATATAATCTGTAAGTACATATTTCTGCATACTTAATTTGGTATGAATAAATTTGATTGAATGCAAGGATAATATATAAAAAAGAGATACATGTTGAGAAGGAAAATAAAAGAACATTTACATAAATACCTCTTCTCCCCTTCAAAAAAATCATAGAGCATGGGCATGGAGATCACAAGGGAACTACAACAAAATGTTAGATCTCCACTGATCTCTGCCAATGTTCAGAACTCTCCACCCTACTTTAGAGATTTCCACCCCCTTTCACACACAACTTTCCACAATCAATAAAAATAAATGGGTAATGATTAATTTCATGCTTTCTTTTCTTTTTTGTTGATAATCCATAATCCACAATGCACAAGATCTCTTTGTATACATACATACATTAAAACAACAATGCACTTTATAAGAGTTTACAATTGTTCAATAAAATTAATGTTCTACAAGAAAATGCATCTAAAGGTACTATGACATTGGAAACAAGAATTAAATTGGTGTAGTTTTTGATTAACTGAGCTTATTACTTCATTATTATATGATCCAATAGTAATCTTAGCTATTATTTTGACATACACGAAAATATTATTATTATTCATTATTATATATACATACATGCATCAAAACAATAATGTAGTTTCTAAGAGTTTTCAATTGTTCAACAAAATTAATGTTTTACAAGAAAATGCACCTAAAGAACTATAAGCTCAGAAGCAAGAACATGGTGTTGAAACAATATAGAAAGTGCTTGACACGAGAGGTCCACAAGTGAGGATGTTGACCAATCTTGAAAACTTGATTGCTAAAATGAAATCTTTAAATGATTAAACACCTATGCTAGAGTTACAAAACAATGTGAAGTTGATTTTAGATAAGGTAGAGGTAGATTTTTAGAAGTTTGATTATCAAAATTTAAGGCATGAGTGCGAAGGAGAAGGAGAAACTTTAGAAAGAGAAGGATAAGGAGTGGCTTTAAAAAGAGATTATACGACAGTAACAATAGGTAGACAACATAGAGCATATTATGAGAGCCACTAGATAGAATCTCAGAAAAAGTTATGGTAGATACTATGACATTGGAATCACTTGCAAGTGTCTGTGAAAATTTACAGTCCAAATATCAAATGTTTATAAGAGTGTTTCAAGGTTGGGAACCACACCAACATCCTTTGCATGGTTTAGAGGTAATGTCATTGTGCAAGAGGCTTCTGCAAGGGAATGAGCCTAGTGATTATGGCATTTAAATACAAAAGCTGAACTTTCTTCTTCAACTCTTTACACTCAACTCTTCACTAAATTTATTCTTCAATTTCTTGCATATGCAATTTTATCACCTTCAAAAACAATATTTGATCCTACTAGCTAGGAAAAGCTATTTGTTCATTTTATTGCACCTAATCTACATGAATTTGTAATCAACCCAACAAGTCAATAACTAGATCTATTTAACTGTTCATGACTACTTTCTTTCTAAAAATATCTACTATGATATGTTTTTGTAAAATTTCTTGTGAATTCTGCCCGTTTTTCCTAGTCCACATTATTTTTTTCGAGGATCTTGAGGTAAGTCACTTTGCATGGGTTGAGTGAGGTTATTATTTTATTATTTAGATTCTGGAATATGTATGCACCCAAATCAATTTTTTTGTTGTGTAGCTAATGTGTAATAAGCACCTTAGAAAAGATCTCTAGATATACATGTTCAAAAGGAGATATCAAGAGATACCTATTGAAAAGGAAAAGAAACCAACATTTACATACCCTTGAAGAAAATTGTAGAGCTAGGGCATGGCAAAAAAATCATAGAGAAAGGGCACAACATGACAACAAAAACACAGAGCAAGGGAATGTCATGGCAAAAAAATCACAGAGCAAGGGCATGCCATTGAAATCATAGAGCAAGGGCACAGGAACAAAATGTAGAGATCACAAGGGTATGGAAACAAAATAACAGAGCAAGGGCACAACAATTAAATGCAAAGATATATATCATAGGAAAGTAATGCACCAAACATATATGCATAATCACGAGGCTCATTCCCTTGTAGATGCCATAACCCAATTAAATATATGTATATATCAACCAAACTAATCATCATCTAGACCCATTTAACATGTTATGGCTTGTTTCTTTCTAAAAATATCTGCTATGATATGGTTTTGTAAAATTTCTTGCGAACTGGCCCCATTTTTTGTGGTCTTCATTATTTTTGTGCAGGATCTTAAGGTAAGTCACTTAGCATGGGTTGAGTGAGTTTTATTGTTTTATTATTTAGATTCTAGAACATGAATGTAGCTAGATCATATATGTAATAAGCACCTTGAGAAAGATCTCTTTGAATATATAAGGAAAGTCATGTTTAGAAGGGAAAAAAAAAAGAAAATTTACATACGTACCCCTTCTTGCCCTTTAAGAAAATCATAGAGCTAGGGCACATAGATAACAAGGGCACAACATGAGAATGAAATCGCAAAGTAAGGGCACAACATGACAATGAAATCATAGAGCAAGGGCATGACATGATAATAAAATCATAGATCAAGGGAATGATAATGAAATGTAGAGATTATGAGGGCATAACAACTAGATGCACTAATAACAAGGGTGTCATGACAAGGTCTATACCTCTCCACCTCTTTGACATGTAGCTGTCTCCAAAATCAAAAAAAATAGAAAATGATTGTCATATTTTTATTTTTTTTTGTTTTATCCTCATGAGGGAGTCACAATTACAATGCCAATATTAGTATTACAATGTTGTTAGGGACAATTACAAATAAAAAACATGAAAATCACCACAAATTACACCACCATCGCAAATTGTTGTCGCAATTTGACCCAAAATGTTGTAGTGTCACTATAAAAATACACTGGTCTTCCATCTTGGCTTAAAAAAAACCAATAGCCACATTTCCAGCATTACACTCAACTGTGAACAACTTTTCAAATATTGGGAAAATCAAATTTGGTTCAGCGGCAATGTTTTTCTTCAACAACTCAAATCCATGGTTAGCTTGCTCATTCTGAACAAACTTAGTCTTTATTGGACTCCTTTTATAGTAGAAAGCATAGGATCATAAATAGCAGCAAACTTCTTAATAAAATTCCTATAATATTGGGATAAACCATAACAAATTCTTACCTATGTTGTGGTCCTTGGAGAAATTGATGAAAAATCACTTTCGATTCACAATATTGTTGAAGAACCAGTGAATGATACCAATGATAGTCAATCCCAGGATGAGGAGAAAGACACATATATGGATGAAACCACTACATAGATAAATGAGGCTTGTGTGAATGAATTTATCCAAGACTTCTACTCATATTCTGAAGAAATTGATTCACTCATAGCTCAGCTGGCTAACATGCATCTTTTTTCAAATGCAAATACTTCTATACTGGTGAAACTTATGTTGATGTTGAACTTGAAGGTGACTCATGGATTGATAGATACATGCTTCATTGACATATTAAGGTGGGATTTGATATTCTAATAAATATATTCCATTTAATGTCTCAAGGTTTTTAAGTATTGTGTATACTTATTAAAATCATTGTTTCATCATGTAAGCTTTTGGCAAACAAAATGCTTGCAAAGGATAATAAGTTACATCATTCTCATAGAGAAGTATCTTCAATAATGAAAGATATTGGAATGGAATACAATATATATGATGCATGTTCAAATGACCATAATTTGTACTATGAAAAGAATGCAAATTTGAACAAATGCCTAGTGTGTCAAACAAGAAGGTATCGGTAAGATCAAGTATCCAAGAAGGTTCCACATAAAGTGCTATGGAATATTCCAATAAAGCCAAGTTTTGAGATAATGTTCAAATGTAAGAAGTTGTAAAAATATGTGGGTTATCATGCACATGAGAGAAGCCAAGATGGTGTCATGTGTATGGTTTTAGATGGAAAATATCAGAAAGAGATTGAGGGAAAATGGCCACATTTAAGAAATTAGCCAAGGAATGCAAGAATATCTCTAGAAATGGATGATGCCAATCCATTTGGAGACCTTAGAACAACTTATTCAATTTGGCTAGTGTTAATTATGAATAATAATATCCCTCCCTATATGGCAATGAAGAAGGAGCATGCAATGCTAACTCTTATCATACTAGGTATTAGAACATATGTGATTGCAATTCTTTCTTGAAGATTATATACGAATTCTTCAATTTTACTAAACCTTATTACTTTTGTTATTTTACTTAGGGAAGTATTAGGTAAAGGATATGGATGTATACATGGAGCCCCTCATTTATGAGCTTTGTGAATTATGGAATGGTGTAAATATGTATGATGTATCAAAACATGTCAATGATAGAAACTTCCTGTTTCATGCAATACTTATATGGACAATATACGATGCCCCTAGACTCTCTATTTGTTGTGGTAATATATGATAAATTTAATTTTAAATTATTTTATTCATTTTACTATTTATTAACTCCAATTTTTTTATTTTAGGGTTGTAAATGAAGGGGAAACATTGTTGTCCATCATGTGGGCTAAACACCTTCTGTAGGCAGTCAAAAGATATCAAGAAAACAATCTATGACAAGTATAGACATTTCTTACCAAAAAATCATCACTATCGAGTATGTGAGAAAAATGAGTTCAATTGAAAAGAAGTGGAAATGAGGAAGCCAAGGAGAATGAACCCTGCTAGGTGAAAAGCAATGTATGATAGAAAGGAAAGGGTAAGATTTCCACTAGGAATGAAAAGACTCAATTTTCTACAAACTAGAATATTATGAAAATTTACCAATAGCCCACCTATTTGATACTATGAAAATTTCCTAAAATTTTTAGTGGTGTAGCTCTTTTCTAGTTTTGGTGCATGGATTGTTCAAAATTTGCATTTTTTGGTGACTGTACCTACATAATATTGCATTTTGCAACTTCAAACTCTTTGTACGGGCACATTTGAAGTCAAAAATAGGTTCTATTTTTTTTGAATGCGTATTTTTTTTTGTCTACTTTCCAGATCCACAATCAGATTGTAGGGTTGTGTGGACAAAAGTGTCACTTTCAAAAATAGGGCTTATCTTTTCTTTGTAATGCTTCAGAATTGTAGCACATTGTAATGTTCTAGATTTGTAATTCACTAAGAAGTTGTAACAAGCAAAATCAGAAGTCCATGAAGGCAAAAATTGGCAAGTGGCCATTGTAATTGCACTAGTTATAAAGTTTCCAAAGAATTTGTTTTGGGTGAGGTTTCTTGATTTAGTGAAAGGGGGTGGGGGGGTGGGTGTTCTTGGTGTTGTGTTCTCTCTTTTCTACAATTTTCTTTTATTTTCTACATTATAGGAAATTTTAAGTTTCCAAAATTAACTCCACATAACTATGCTACATGGTCCATCAAAATGTGGTATCATTTAATGCACAATGGAGTTTCTCAATATGTACATGGTACTCTTCCTAAACCAATAGGTGATAAGGTATCAATAATTAATATTTCAGCTTGGGTGGCAATGGATAGGAAAGCCCTAGGTGATATATGTTTGGGGGTTGATGACAAGATCATGTATCAAATTAAGAAGCGTTCTACATCCAAGGAAGCTTGGGATACCCTAGAAAACCTTTATGGTAAAGTTTCTAAAGAGGATGCTTTCAAAATTAAAGATGAGCTTGTTTCCTTAAATCCTAAGTTATCTAATTCTATACAGGATTTCATCATTAAGGTGAATGAATTACGAACAAAGCTTATTGATTGTGGGAATTCTATCAAAGATGATAGATTGATTTATCTCATACATAACAAGCTACCATTGGAGTATTCCACATTTGTTTCTTCTTTTAACACCTCAAAGACTACTTTAGGGTCTGCCTATAAGAAAGTCACTTTTGATGAATATGTTGATCTATTGGAAATAGAAGAAAAGAAGTTGAAATCAATGGGGATTCTCAAATCACCTAAGTCTAAAGCATTGGTGGCCAATAATGAGGGTTCTCAAAAATTTAGCTAGATAGTCTTCAAATAAAGGAAAGGGTAAGGGAAAAAAGTGGAAGAAAAAATCAAAGGATGCGAAAAAGACATCACTACAATCCAATCAACAAGGCAAGTCATCCTCGAATTCAAACAAGAAGGGGGACAAAAATAAGGAGAATAAAAAATGTGCCTATTGCAAGAAAATGGGTCATGAAGAACATGAGTGTTATCTTAAGAAGATTGATGAGTTGAACAACAACATGAAGAAACATATTGTTGCATTGTCTAATGCTTACAAAGATAATGGGTCTTCTTTAGATTCAAAGGGCAATGAGCAAGCACTCATGGAAAATTTAAATTCTTCAAACAAATGGATCCTTGACTCAGGTGCCTCTTATCACATGGGTTCTTCAAAGGAGGATTTTTCTTCAATGAAGTAGTGAAAGGTACCACAGATCTTCATGGGAGATGATACCAAAATGGAAGTTGAAGGGAAAGGAAATTTGGAAATGGAAAATGGAGAGTTTCAAGATGTCCTCTATGTTCCAAACCTAAGTTCAAATCTCCTATCAATCTACCAAATCACTCACCTTGGAGATGGACATAGAGTTGAGTTCCTTATAGACTCAGTATAGGTGTACAGTCTTAAAGATGACTCAATGGTTGTAGTGGGGAAAGTAAATAATAACAAAAGGTTGTACTCTTTCTCCAATTTTGTACCTAAGTCTCCTTCAAACCTTGTTATATCAATCAAATTCAAAAATGAAATTATGGCATCAATGGTTTGGTCATCTTGCTTTCTGCTATCTTCAGTAACTTTGCACAAACATAATGGTCAAAGGTCTACCTCAAATCAACTTTTCCCATGGTGAATGTTCAGAAAATTTAGTGGATATGCATCTAGAGGGGAAGCTACAAAGAGGGAAGTATTCAAGAGAACTAGGTGTTCTATAAATGGTTCACATTGTATTTGTAGGTCCTTTTGCAAAAACATTAGTCAACCAGGGTCACTATATACTGACTTTTGTTGATGAATTTTCAAGATACACTTGGATCTACTTTCTTCATAGTAAGAATGACATGTTGGAAAAATTTCTATC
The DNA here is from genome assembly GCA_028749045.1 of Cupressus sempervirens. NCBI lineage: Eukaryota > Viridiplantae > Streptophyta > Pinopsida > Cupressales > Cupressaceae > Cupressus > Cupressus sempervirens. The sequence goes on along the minus strand of CM053786.1, from coordinate 210,792,226 downwards.
CTTCAAGACTCATGTTGAATAGAAATTGAGGAAAGACATCAAAGTTCTAAGAATGGACAATGGAAGCATGTACGTGAATAGAAGACAAAGACTTTTACACACTTGAGGGAATTCATCTTTAGAATCTGTCAACATTCAATCTGCATAAGATAGATGTACCAGCACTAAGGATCTACACTCTTAAGTCCATGGCAAGTTGCATGATGCAACACAAGTCTCTAGACCCATCATTAGAAGTTAAAACAATTAGTAGTGCCACTCACATTCTTAATCGGTCTCCTCATCCAGCGTTAGATTGCAAAACTCCTTTTTAGGCATGGTGTGGCAGAAAACCTATTGTGACACAATTTAGAGTCTTTGGTTGTCTTTCATGTGAAAAGATATCTTCCAGGGGATGCATGGCATAGTCACCTCAGCCTTTTAATTTCATTGGTTATGAAGATTTTGTGAAGGTATAGAGACCATTGGATCCTAAGACACATCAAATTTTTGTGGAGAATGATGTACACTATGAGGAATATTCACCGATCTTGTCTTCTAATCCTCTCTGCACATCATACCATGTGGGAACTGATATTCATACCAGCGATAGTGGTTCAATAGATTTAGACTTGTGGGGTTCTATCAAAAATTGTAGTGAGAGGTCACTACATCAGTTTAGTCCAGATGCTTATATTGCCACAATGATAGGTCCAACACAGTAGGGTACATCCAATCTTCTAGGTCCAACTTCAATGATAGATTTGGGGGATAGTATCAATAATCTACCTCTTCTTCTTGATGTAGAATCACCTTCTTCATTTATCACGGGGGCTCCATTTGACTCTCTTGTTCATTCTCTACATGATCGATCATCATAGGTTGAAGTGATTATGGATACTTATGAGCAGCAGTTGCTGGGGGGTTCTTAATCAGTTAAGGAGACAAATAGTTCTTTGAGATAGGTTTCAAAGACATCACTTACCCATGAGATTCTTTCCATGCATAGCTATAGCATATCATGTGTACCTTTGTCATTGTTTCTTCCTAAAGGTAGGAACACCATTCTGTAGTCTTGGATCAACTTCTTCATTGGAGCAATCATTGGCATGCATTCTTCTCTAGGGGGCAAGCCTATCCTATCTCTCTTCCTCTTCTCATCATTCTCTTATGTATATACTAGATGTATGTCATAATGGGGGGGTCTTAATTACTCCATCCATCCATACATCATATGTGTTTTACATCTCTCTTTTTTGGGGAGGGTTTTTCCCATGACATTTTCCTCTTTCTCCACTTTATGAGAGATTGCATATCATTATGTACACGGGTACCTAACATGGCCTAGTAGTTGGGACCCATCATGCACCTCATCCTAGATTTTGTAAGCTTAAGGGCATTCCCCTAAGTTTCACGTAAGGGGGATGTTGGTGTAAATAAGTATTTACTATTTACACTTCCTTAAGTTTATTTAGGTTAATGCGTTATTTTATTATTTATTTAGGTGAGACACTTAAGAGTTTGTGTACTCTCATGAGTTGTCATGTTGACAACATTGAAGTATGCAACTCTATTTTAGCACATGGTGTCTACAACATTGGAACATGTTGTCTACACCACTGATTTGCATGATACACCATTGCTCATCATCGCACTTACTTCCGTGCTTGATGGAGGATAACCCATATATGGTGGACAGGTGCCTAGTTGTATGACTTATCATGTTTCTAACTTCTATGCATTCTAGAAGCTCTCCAAAGGCCTTTATATATAGGCGCTCCTAGTGTACTTGCATATGGCATATTGAATGAATATATTGTCATTATGATCATACTCTCTCTTTGGTCTACTATTGTGCTTGTGTTTGAGTTCCTTGGTCTTGGGTGAATTTTGGCCTAAGCCAAATTCTGATAATTCATCAAGAAAAACATAACATAAATTGTTCAAGATTTCATAGGGCTACAACACTTTGATTGAGTTATCATGGTGCTAAAAGTTTATTCCAGAGATTTCTTCATTAACTAAAATCATAGAATGAGAAGAATCATTATCAAAATATGATTTCACTTGAGGGTATGTGTAGGATCATGGTTTGCCAAAAAGTGGAAACCTTAAAATTATGTAGTTCTAAAATGTCTCAAAGCATTTCAAAATCTATTCCAACTTTTTTTCCCACCCATCTTGATACCAAAACCAAAAAAATAAATTTATAAGGCCTATTATATCTCTGGATAGCAACCCTACATGATCAACTTAAAAAATATCCCAAAAATGTGTTTTTGGCCCTTTCTTGTATGTTTTTTACTTCAAACATGTAGCTGACAACCATTTTTTCACCCAAATTTAATAAAACTAAAAGGGTTTCTTAAGAATGTTCTTATCTTTCCATAAATGTAATTTCTATCAAATTATGAGTTTAGTAAGTAATTATTACTGATTTTCTAATGGAGTTACATATAAAGTGCTGATTGACATACTGATTTAAAAACAATTATAGCTCTCAAAAAGTAGAATATTTTTAAAATCCAAAAGATGCACCACATTCTATTCTTCTTCTACTATAATAACAATATTTTTTGCAAAGTTTTGAATTAGTTAAGGTTGTCAGACACAATATTTTTTTTATTCCAAATAAACTATAGTAGAAAATGAATAATTAATATTTTATTTAGAATAAAAATACCCAAAAATATGTGTCACATCTGTGAATGAGTTTAATTCTTATATCTAGAATATTATTTTAAAAATATTATATTTGATTTGGATTAAAGTGGTCAGACATATGTCTACTTTTTTTAGATATGGCCTATTCATTTAGAAACTAAATTCAATTTCCTAGAGATTCCTTTCTATCTAATTTTTGATATAAAGTTCATAACAAGTTGAAAATTGTATATCAAGTTGATGTAATCCTAATTTGTTGATTTTTCATTACCACTTAAGGACATAGTTTGGTTGACGATTATCCTGTACATACCCTTTATCCTCATCCCAAGCTCAATTTACAAAATGAAAAGATTCTATAATAGGTTGGTTACAAACTTCCACGTATAGATAATTATCTTTATGTACTCTTTGATGAAAACCAAAAGTTTCATACTATGGTGATATGGTGATCTAAAAAATTTCATCTTAACATAACGTTTAGTATCTTCAAAACTAAAACATTCCACTTTTGACTAAAGAAAATAATGCTCTAAGGTTTTGAAAGGGGAATTTATTTCTTCAATAGCTATAAAGAGCTAAGGAACACCCTCTCTCTCTTGAGACAATATATTTGTTGACACTTTAAATGTTTATTGGGGGTGTACAATACATTAAAAAATTGATCCTCTCCTTGCTCCATATTCATTTCAGCATTCTACATTCAAAGAGAAGAAATGGGATCTTCATCATTTGGTGAATAATTATATACGTTGAAAAGAGGATTGTTCCTCATTAAAATGTCCTCGCAAAATGATATAGGTAGGTATAATTCATTAAGCTTGCCCCAATTTATCTAATTTCCCAACTTTTTAAACTCTTTTTCTATCTTGTTGTCTTCTATAAAATATTTTTTAGATGTTCCTTCCTTGCTTGGACATGTAAGAGTATCAACCAAGATAGGAAAGCCTTAAAGTGAATAGTTATTGGTTAGGACTTGTGCAAACTATTCTCTATGGCCATGGGATGAGAGTCAAAAGAAAAAGACTCTTCATTTTTATATGACAAGAATCCTCAATGAGTAAATATGCAGCCTAAAACTATCTAGGTTATCCATATCTTTATCAATAGAAACTAAGAAAGTATCTATTTGTGCATAATCTTCTTCTTCTTCTAACACTATCTTGTTTAAGTTTTTATCAAAATATTTAAATGTTTGTGCATTCATACCTTCAATGTCACAAATAGATACATTTTCCCTTATTCCAAGAATCTTGTAATGTTGAGTCTTGGTATCATGCAAAGACTTATCATTTTTATGCTTGGCTGGATGTTCTATTTCTTCAAAAGAAGGGACAATTTCTTCTTTCTCAACCACCATGCATGATGAAAAATATTCAAAATTTTCACTTTAAACATGATATAAGCTTATTTATTTTTTATTTTGATCCCAAGAAAAATGGTTAAATCAATGTTGAACCAAGATTATTTTCTCCAAAAATTGAGAAGATATAAAGTACCAATTCAGTCATTTTCAAAATTTTATTTACTCTTCCATCCCTAGCATAAGTCTCTTGTTTGATTTTTTGAAGGTCAGAGTACCTTTTTTGTGCACATTTTAGTAGTAGAGAAGAGTGGTGATCCTCTAAAGGATGTAACTTATTCTTTTTAGCTTCACATATACTCCCCTTTAAGGCATCCCATAGCTATTGGAAAGCTTTATCTTTTACATCATTAAGTTCTTCATCTATGGAGTTTTTACAAAAATATTTTCTTGGGTGGACTTCCTTCTCATTCAAGACTAAAATATTTTGAGAGAAATTTTTTTTAGGGCTAGCGACCACTTCCTCATCATCAAATTGCAATTCTCATCTAATCTTAGATATTCTTTCATTGTGAGTTTGTAAAAAATAAAATCTTATTCTAAATCCTTCAACTTATTAAGTTCTCTCACAAAGACTTCTCCACAAGAGTATGGATACATGATCTCTTCCATGCTTATATGCATTCTAAAAACCTTTGAAACACTATTTTAGTGGTAATCTCATATGTCATACAATTCTTTATTATTCATCCCAAGAATTTTTGGAATGATAGGGTTTTGTTTTATTCCTTTCTCATACTTTTTGTATTGATCACGATCTTCAATAGATTTGACAATCCAAAATACATAGAAATATTTGAAAATGGCTATGGAAATAAACTAAGCACCACTCTTTGTTTTTACCTCCTCAACAGAGTTTCCAAAAAACTATTAGTAAAAGCTTTGTCCTTCAAAAACAGATAAAATGAATGACTTGTGATGCAAACATGAAGAACAAAGAATACTAAAAGTTGAATGAGCTATCATTGAATTGATAACCCTCCTCTAGTCTCCCTAATAGAAAAATTTATAATAAATTGAATAATTGGTAATTTCTTTTACCAAGAGATACAAAGGCTTTCTAACATTCACCTATCACTATGGAATGAATGCAATTATAAGATTTACAAAGTAGACAAAGAGAAAGATTAATAAACAATGGCAAGGCTACCTATTCAATCCTTCACGTTAAAAAGGAAATGAGAGAACCTCAAAATTATATTCTACAAGTTGTGAACCATAAAATTACATAAAATACATACTTGACAATAATGGAATAACAAATTCGGAAACACAAAAAGATTGCCAAAAGATGAATCATATTCAGAATAAATGAATATACAAACCATACAATGTATAATATAAATTCGTCCTTATTTATAAATATCACATAATGATCATAATAGCATTTTTTTATTTCCATTATAGTCTAAAATAAAGAAAATATAGATTCAATCCCTCTATTATCATTTACATTTCAAAAGTAATTCCCCTTTCCTATAGTTGCACAACTTGCGGAAAAGAAGAAGAGTTAGAAGGCCCCAATTCTTTGGAATATTTAGCTCCTCTCATAAATTCTTTTCCAATTATTAAAACTATTTATTAAAAATAATATTCCTCTTATCCCTTTATAAAAATTTATATTTTACCAATATTAAAGTTAACCCTAGATGTTTTCTTGGACATATAGCATAGTCTAGTGACAAAGTGTCCTTATGATCTTATGACTGTCATTGGTAGTTTAGACAGTGTTGCACTCTGTTGGTGTAAATACCTATTTACTATAATTTACAATTACATAATTTTACTTAGGTTAATGCATTATTTTATTATTTAGTTTGTGAGACACTTAGGAGTTTGTATACCTTTTTGAGTTGTCATGTTGACAACACAAAAGTACGCAACTCCAATTCAATACATTCACTAAGTTGTCATGTTGACAACATCATTATTCACACTCCTTTTTTAGCACATGTTGTCTACAACATTAATTTTCATGATACACCTTTGTAGGCTTATCCTCTCATCATCACACTTACTTCTGTGCTTAATGGAGGATAACCCATATCTAGTAGACATGTGCCTAGTTGTATGACTTATCATGTAGCTGATTCTTAGGCATTCTAGATGCATATTAGATGCCTTTATATATAGGCACTCCTAGTGTACTCTCATGCATATTGAATTGAATATATTGTTATTCTGATCATACTCCTTTTTGGTTTATAGTTGTGCTTGTGCTTGAGTTCTTAGTTCTTGGGTGAATTTTGTCCTAAGGCAAATTTTTACATGGTATCAAAGCTTGGAGATTTTCTCTTCACATAGCCATTTGAGACCATCTTGTTTCTTTAGCACCTCAGCCCAAATCTGGAGTACCACAGTTATTGGGAGCATCTAGAGCTAGATCTAACCTTGCCATTACATTTGGAATGTTGATTCGATAAAAATTGGCTATGAACTCGGCTACCTTAGGCCAAATTCGATCGTGAGGTAAATTATTTTTGCAAATCAGCATCTAGAGGCCACAATTTGAAACACAAGTATGATCTTTTAGATCTGCAATTTTAATTTTTAGATTTGGTATTTTTTTTTTCTCTGTATTTTCAAAATATTTTCAAAATTATTTTCTCTAGTCAAGCAAGAAGAGAATTTTTTTTGTGCAAAACTGGGCAGTCACACCCTAGCCCTATGCAAAATATTCCAAGAATATTCCTTTGATTTTCATAGGGTATAACCTAGTGACCACAGAGAAAATCTAGTAGCCTATCTTACAAATATGACTGCCCTTGTTCACACATCCACTAGTGGCTTTGGATAAACATCAATAGGTTTACATTTTTAAACAATGCACAGGCCTTCCCTATGATACATGTGGGATTAAAATCCCAATTCCTAGCATTGTATAAATGTTTTTGGCCCATGTGTTCATATGTCTGACCATTATAAACATATCTCAGCCTACCAAAAGTCTTTCTAGTTGCACAACATCCTCTGGCCCATGCAAAGATATTGGCAAAATCTCTAGTGCCATTTACTATTCTCGATGCTATCTTCAGACATTCTTGGCAATCAAAATTGCTTTTATTAGCACCCAATTGTTTTTTCTGGCAAAGATAGACTTTTTCTAGTGTAGGATAGGTGGAGCCATTTGCTTTAGCCACATGGAAACAACATTTCTTTCGTGCCCAATCACTTGCACATTCCATTTAGAAGGCCCATGTCAACATAAGACACTAGATTGGACAAGACACATTAACACATTTTTCCATGTCATCCGTACTTCCATTTGTCATCCATACTATCACATGTCACATTTGTATTGCCACATGCCACATCTGTGCACTAATTTTTTGCTTGCATTACCATTTCACAAGGTTAAATTTGATGACCATTTGACTATTAAAACTAGGATTTTTATATCTAATGCGATGGCAGTTTGATTGTGAATTTTAGGTACATATTTTTCCTTCTAGACCCCTCCCCAAATTGCTTTTTGATTTGGCAGCTTGACTTTGTGAGCCCTTAACTTGGTTATTTGGACTCCAATTCTGGTGTGATTTTTTTTTTTTTTTTGGGTAAAATTTCTTGGACTTTTTAGTTGTGGTGTTCTTTTCTACTTTTGGTGCAAGGATTTGTCAAAATTTTCATTTTTTGGTGACCATCCTTATTCATTCCTACATTTTGCAACTTCAAACACTCCATACAGGCTCATCTAGACACAAAAATAGGTTCTATTTTTTTGAAAGTGCATTATTTTTTGTCTACTTTCTAGATCTACAGTTAGATTCTAGGGTTTTGTTGACAAAAATCTCACTTTTAGAACTAGGGCTTTTTTTGCATTGTAATGCTTTGATTACTTTTTAGAATTGTTGTACATTTGAGATACAATGCTTAGTGAGAAATTTGGACCTCAAAAGGCAATTGTAAAAAAGAAAAATCAGAAATCCACCCTATTCATTTTGACAAGTGGCCTATTGTACATGCAGTACATATGAAGTGCCAAAATCATCTTTTTTGGGGGGGTCTTTTGATTGAGTGAAAAGGGGCAGGGGGGTGTACTATATTTCATGTCTCTCTTTTGTGCTATTTTCATTTCTGCATCATGGGTTCACCTAAATGTCCACTTCTAACTTCACGTAACTATTCTACATGGAAAGATATTGCATGGAGTAGATTAATGTAAAAAGGTTTAAGTCTTTATGTTGATGGTACAATTACCAAACCTACTAATGCTAAAGAACTCATTTATTGGCAAAAACAAGACCAATAGGCTTTAGGAATTATAAGAAGTTGTGTACATAGAGATCTCTTCTTTCATAGTGCTAGTTTCAAGGAATCCAAACCTTCTTGGGACAAACTTGAATCATTGTATGGTAAGGTGGAAGAGGAAAAGAGATTTCAGATTGAGGATGATCTACTTATCTTGGATCCAAAGAACTTTGACATAATTCAAGATTACATCAAAAAAGCCAATGAGTATAGGGCACTACTTAAAGATTGTGGAAATCCCATGAAGGATGACAAGTTGATTCATCACATCTAGAAGAGGCTACCTTCAGAGTATGCTTTCTTAGTTTTGAGTTATAATACTAACAAGTTGACCATGGGAATTTATTACTAGAAGTGCACATTTGATGCATTTGGAGAGATGTTGATCGTTGAACAATCTCACTTGATGGATTTAGGACTTCTCATGACATCAAAGACCAAAGCCTTGGTGGCAAGTGATGAGCACCAATCAAGTCAAGGAGGGAACGTTTCTTACAAAAACAACAAGAAGTAGTTGAAGAAGAAATCACAATCTAAGACACAAAAATCCTCCTCACAAAAAGGTGGTTCTTCTTCAGTAAGAAGGGAAATAGTGAAAAGAAAGACATCTTTTTTTGTGCATATTGAAAAAAGCATGATGAGCATCATTGCAAGACTAAAAGAATCAATGAGTTGGAAAACCCACCCAAGAAGAACAAAATTCAAGTGCCAAGTACTTCTAAGGATTCAACACCAACCTCTTTGAAGGGAAAAGGGCAAGCACTTATGGAAAATTCAAGTTCTTCTTCAAAATGGATAGTTGGCTCTGGTGCCTACTATCATATGGGTTCTTCAAAGGGATATTTTTCTTCATTGAAGTAGTCAAAGGTACCACACATCTTCATGGGAGATGATACTAAAATGGAAGTTGAAGGAAAAGGACATCTGGAAATAGAAAATGGTGAATTTAAAGATGTTCTCTATGTTCCAAACCTTAGCTCCAATCTCCTCTCAGTTTACCAAATCACTCACCTTGGAGATGGTCACAAATTTGAGTTCCTTCCAAATTTAGTTATGGTGCACAATCTAAGAGATGATTCAATGGTTGTAGTGGGGAAAGTCAATCATGACAAGAGGCTTTGTTCCATCTCCCACTTTTTCCCTAAGTATCCTTCTCAAGCCTTGTTGACTCACTTACATTCAAAATCAACTTATGGCATGAGCGGTTTGGTCATCTAGCCTTCTACCATCTTTAGCAACTTTGCTCAAAACACATAGTCAAAGGTCTACCTAACATCAAATTTTCTAAAGGTGAGTGTTCATCATGTTCAGTGGCTATGCATATCAAGAAAAATTATGATAAAGGGAACTCTTTTAGAGCATGAGTTGTTCTCCAGTTGGTTCACATGGTTTTAGCAGGACCTTTTGCAGTGATATCAATTAGCCAAGGCCTCTACATCCTTACTTTTGTTGATGACTTTTCACGATTCACATGGGTCTACTTCCTTCATCACAAGAATGAAGTAGTTGATAAGGTTCAAGACTTTAAGATTCACGTTGAACAAAAATAAATGAAATCCATCAAAGTTCTAAGGATGGACAGTGAGAATAGATATGTGGACAGAAGACTTAAGGACTTTTGCAAACATGAGGGAATTGATCTTTAGAATCCACCAACATTTAGTCTACACAAGACTGATGTTGTAGCACTAAGGATTAGGACTCTCAAGACCATGACAAGTTGAATGATAAATGCAAAGTCTCTTAATCCTACACTTGAAGTTGAAGCCATTAGTCATGCTACTCACATACTTAATAGGTCTACTCATAATGCCTTAGATGGGAAGACTCCTTTTCAGGCATGGTGAGACAGAAAACTAGTTGTGAGACACTTCAAAGTCTTTAGTTGTCTCACATAGGAAAACATATCTTCTAGGGGATGCAAGGTACCATCACCTAGGCCTTTTACTTTCATCAGTTATGAAGACAATGTAAAGCCATGTGGAGAAGGATGTTCAGTTTGAGGAAAGTTCGCCCAACTTATCCTCTAATCCTCTCTGCACTTCATACAGCATGGAAACTGATAGTGACATGAGTGATAGTGCTTCAATAGGTTTAGACACATGGGGTTCTATCTACAGTTGCAATGAGAGGTCATGACATTAGTAAAGTCTACATGCTTATATTACCATAGTGAAACGTCCAACATAGCAGGGTACATGTTGTCTTCTAGCTCTAGCTTTATTAGATGACTACATGGTAGACATTATAGATTTTTTCATGGAGTCACACACTATAGACTTGGAAGACAACCTTGATTATTTACATCTTCTCATTGATGGCAATGATCCTTCTACAGTTGTTGCGAGGGCTCACTTTGACCCTCATGTCCATTCTCTACATGATCAATCTTCATAGGTTGGTGTGATTGTGGATCCATATGAATAGCAGTTGTCAGAGGTCTCTTTATCAATTGAGGAGATATATGGTTATTGGAGTAGGTTCAATAGACATCCTTACCAAATCTTCATGTATTCTTTTTAGCACTATTGGAAGGGGCAACCATCAGCATCAACATAGGGATACATGAGTAGGTTTTAGGGCCACCATACATCTTTAGGATTGTACCTTTGCCATTGTTTCTTCCAAAGAGAAGGAACATCATTTTGCACTCTTAGACCAGCTTCTTCCTTGGAGAAACACTTAGTGGTTGGCATTCTTTCTTTTTTTTTTTGGGGGGGGGGGGGGAGACTACCTTGTCTCTCTTCCTCTTCTTTCTTATGGGGGTAACTTTTTCCTATTATGAGGTATTTTTCTTCTCATTCTTCACTATTGTATATACTAAATGTATGTTGTAATGGGGGGGTCCTGATTGCTCCATCCATCCATGCATCCCTTTTCATCTCTCTTTTTGGGGGAGGGTTTTTCCCATGAGGTTTTCCCTTTTTCTCCACTTTATGAGAGATTGCATTTTCATTATGTACATGGGTACCTAACATGGCCTAGTAGTCGAGACCCATCCTGCATTTCATTCTAGTTTTCCTAAGCTTAAGGGCATTCCCCTAAGTTGCACTTAAGGGGAGGTGTTTGTGTAAATACGTATTTACTATTTACACTTACTTAAGTTTACATAGGTTAATACATTATTTTATTATTTATTTTGTGAGACACTTAGGAGTTTGTGTACCTTTTTGAGTTGTCATGTTGAAAACATAGTTATTTGCACTCCATTTTTAGCACATGTTGTCTACAACATTAATTTGCATGATACACCTTTGTAGGCTTATCCTCTCATCATCACACTTACTTCTTTTCTTAATGGAGGATAACCCATATCTAATGGACATGTGCCTAGTTGTATGACTTATCATGTAGTTGATTCTTAGGCATTCTAGATGCATCTCAAAGGCTTTTATATATAGGAACTCCTAGTGTACTCTCATGCATATTGAATTGGATATATTGTTATCTTGATCATACTCCTTTCTCGTTTATAGTTGTGCTTGTGTTTGAGTTCTTAGTTCTTGGGTGAATTTTGACCTAAGACAAATTCTTACATTCTCAAACATTCATAACTTTTGATCCATGATACATTTTGGAAAATATCTTTGAGAGGATTTAAAGAATTATATTTCTAAAAAAAATCTAAAATTTAGCTCACTCCAATTGTAGGATTAGAATTTATTCTCCCCACCCCCACAACATGGGTATTTTTCTTGCTTTAGCAAATTCATGGTTGTTGGTGTACTTTATAGACTTTTATACAATTCATTATAACTTTTTAATCTGAATATATTTCATAAATCACATACTTAATTATTTAGACAACCTTATTTTGGACAACATATCATAAAATTTTAAAAATCCAAAGATGGAGTTAAAACATGTGCCCCTTCTATTAAGACCCAATTTTCAGTTTTAGAAAATCTATACTTATAGGTTATTCTTGTTAAAACTATACAATTGAACCTAGGAGCCTGAGACTACACATTTTGAACCTTCAAACTGGAACTTGCAAACCTATACTTTTTAACTATAATGATTTTGAATTGTATTCATGGTTTTGGGATCTTAAGTCACATTTGGATTTGTAATATGGACTTGGATAACAGTTCCAAACTAATGAACTTGAACTATGCAGTTCTAGGTTTAGGTTCAATATGATAACTTGTCAACTTGTACATTTTGAAAAACAATTCAAAATTGTTTTACCAACAAATTTTTTAAATTTCTTAACTCTTGAATTATGAATTTGAACCTCGAGCCTTAGTGAATATGAACTATTTAAACACTTAAACTAATTGAACCATTTCGATTGGTTAACCCTTGGAAATTGAACCATTGGACTTCTTGCACCTCTAAACTTGAATTTGTATCAACACTTCGAAATTTTAAAGTTGAACTGTGTCATTTGAGGTTCAAGTTCAATATGATAACTTGTTCATCTAAAATTTTGAAGAATAACTCAAAACTATTGAACTAGTTGAGATGTCAAATTTTGGAACTCTTGAACTTCAAACCATGACTGCTCAAACTTTGAACTTTAAACCTAAACTATGAGTTTTGAAGTTCAAGTTTAGTTACCCTCTATAATGCTTATACTCTGTAATTATTTAAAAAAATCAATAACCTAAAACCATTATAATGTGGTGAAAGAAATTGTGAAAATTCTATTTTTTTCAAAAATTAAAACTTAGATGCTAAACGAAGGCCAACAGATAGGAAATGAAAATACTAGAAGGAAAAATGAGACATGAATAATACCATACATTTAATGGCTAAAAATATTCATGCCTTATAGAATCTTAATGAACTGGAAATGCTTTGTGGTACTTCTTTTGTAGATGTCTCATCTCCTATCAACAAAAATTTTCTTGACCAAATTAAAAGGGATAGGTTAGTAGCAAATTTTTTTTGTGATTTGGTAGAAACATTGATGGCTAGTATGGTGAATTATATTTTTTAGCTCACTAAAACTAAAATGTAGGAAACGAAAGTAATGGTCAACTTGAAATCTAAACAAATTGCATGGGAGGAAGAAAAAGTTAAATGGGATCAATACATCATCCAAATTACTGAGGTTTAGGCCTATTTAATTTCCAAGTTCTTAGCTAATATACCCAATGTAGTTGTTGACCCTAATTTGTTATTTTTAGTAAGGTCTAATTTGGAATGGAGAAACATAGTTGTTGAATAGGGGCTCGATGAAACATCTAAACTCTTAATAGAAATGAGATGCCTTTAGAAAATTCTAAACAATGACCTTGAATGCATTGATATCAAAATTTAAAAAATGAAGAGAAGCCTAATAAAGGAACACAAGAGGTATTTGCATCCTTTCAAGACAAGAATACGATAATTAGAGAAATTGGGGAAATGATAGTTGAGGATGTCACCAGCATTTTCCACATAGATTCCATGATGATCCTAAGGAAAGACCACATGGAAGCACATGTGAAGAAGATAGTTAATGTTCACAAGATTAAAAGCATGTAGAAGTTGAGATTGGAGTACATCGAGGTACCACAATGTCTAAATTTTGTATCAAGTTTGCAGTTGCATAAAAAAGGTGGAAATAAGTGGTTGGTGGACTTCCAAATTACTAAGAGCAACAAGTTAATGCTTCTAGTGCAACTTGAAATGCATTAGACATGGATTAGGGATTGATAGCTAATAACATGCTTTAATTCTTGATTGGTTGTTTTATACACTATATGTAAGTAGTCTTAGTTTAAAAACCTATGAGGAGTTAGTTTTAAAAACTAAATTTGGAATCATTGCATGTGGCTTTATTCACATGTATTATGATTTTGAGAAGATTGTCTATCTAGATATTGGAAAATTTTATTGTGATTATCTTGTTTTGGATCTTTGATGCTTATATATCTACAATGCAATAAATATATGGAATCTTAAAGTTTATATATGAATGTTTGGCTTGTAAATCTTTTGGTTTACTGAAGCATATTATTCATGTTCATGTGGGAATAGATGTTATATAAAGCTACTTCATCTTTTGCATTCTATAATGTTCTTATATCTAAAACAATAGAGCAACCTTCATTCACATTTTTCAATCTTAAACTATTTCATTGTAGTAATCAGTCATTTGAATAATTATTATTGTAAAATTTGAATTGATCTTTAACTTGCACATTCTTTTTATTTTTATGAACTGAACATTTTTCCTTATTCTTTTGGGTCAAAAGTATCTTTAGTAATTATTAAAGAAACACATTTGTTGGTGTTTGTAGTTTTTCCTCAAAGTTGGGAATACAATAAAGAATTATTAACATCTTGAAAGGTAAAAACTATCCAAAAATAATTAGCAAGACCCAAACGAAGGGAAGGATGCCAATAAAAAACTTCAATTGTGGAAAAAAATTGTATACAAGTAAAATTTTATTTATTCCTTATGTGATAAGATATATGTGAAATTTAGCTAATTAACTAACTAATATAAATATGTAGATGTCAGATGTATACAATCAACCAAATTAAGATATCAATATATGCTAAGATTATGAATTAAAATTAAATATAGAAGAATGGCCTTTAAATATATAGAGGAAACTTAGATTTTTCCTTGAAAAATGTACAAATCTAGGCCCATGACAAAAAGTATGACTATAGATCTCATAAACATTTTTTTTCTAAAGCTTAAAGAATATGTTGACTAGGTGGAAATACATTAATATTCTTTTACATGAAGTTGCCATCTTCCAAGGATTAATATAACTAGGTCAACCCATATTTTTTGGAAAGGTTTCAGTGAGTTATTTCTATATCTGCACAACCACGAGTCCACTATCCTACTCTTTCATATAGTAAATTCTTCCTCTTTTTTCTTCTTCTTTTTTTGTTTGGGGGGGCAGGGAGGGAACAAGGTGGTGGGAGGGGGATGGTGGGGAGGTATAAGGGCTTTGATAGGTCATTCCCTAGATTAAGTAATCAACCTTGATTTAAAATGTAAATGTATGCAATAAAACTGTTAGCATGTAGCAGGACTGAAAAAATCAAATGAAATATACAATTACCTTCATGGATGCAATTGAATCGAATACGTGATCAAGTATATAACTGCAATAGTCTTAACTCAAAGTAATGAAAATGAAATCAAATAAACCAAAAAATCATGAACAGGAGTGTATGTGACAAGCCATAATGAATGACAGAAGAAATTAAAGGATTTGGAATGATAGAACACATTATTCAAAGCCAAACTTTACTACCACTTTGAATGAAGAGGTTTGATGTAAGGAGGAAATACAATGGGTGGTTAAAAATTCCTTCTTTCTTCATGAAGGTATTTCTTTGATTTCTTAATATCTTCTGGATGTTTAATGTGTAAATAAATCCCATAAGCTTCCTTATATGCTATTTTTAGGGGGGGGAAATAATACAAGTTCTCTAGGAAATATATAATTAATAATTAGAACCTCAAGGCATTTTTGGCTTGTGCACTCCAATCACTAGGGAAGAGGTCAAACTCTTCTAGAATAGATCAACCTAAGGTTGACCTCTTTAAGAATAAGTAAAATTTGGTCAACCTATACCCAAATAAGGGAAGAAGAGGGTCCTTCAAGACTCTCTAAGGGAGTGTAGATATATTTTAAAAATAATTTTCTCGTTGGAAGATATGACCAAAAAGGTGATCATGTAAGTCTTAAAGGACCATACCAGAAGGAGAGAAATAATATAGAAGTTTAAGATGTATTAGAGGAAGATAAAGAGAGATCAAAACTATAGTAATAATGGTTAAAATGTATCCAAATTATTTCTATCCATTTAAAGACAATAAATTTATCCCTCACTTTGGCAGTAGTATCAAAAAAGTCATACTCTCAGTAAATGGAAAAGAGAAGCAACAATGTCACAATTAGGTAGAACATTGCTAAGATTAATTCCATAAGCCCCAAAACATATGATCCTCACTCTACTACCATGAATAATAGAATTACCTCTCACAAGAGTTTAAATCCATATTACAAGATTCGAACCCTATTAGGAGTTGATAATCTAAGTCAACTAAACCCACTATCAAAATTTCTTAGGAACTATTCTCACAAAACAATTCAAGATAAATTATCCAAGAAAATGAACTGAGTAAGAAAACAACTTTCATATACAATATAGCTTAATTACCTTTTATACATTTATGAATTCGCATCCAAATCTCATGTAACATTACATTACATTTCATATGAACATATATCATTATTTAGAATCAAGGAAACATCTTTCCTTAATACCAAATCCGGAAAAAAATAAATGAGTTATTCTTGAGGCTTTCCTAATATAAAATGAATAATATAGGACCATAATAAGATATTATAATTAAGTTCCATATTCTATAATAAATACTATGTTAATTACATAACTTAGTTGGCTTTCAAGGAACAATGCACATATTATCCTTCACAAATCTTCATAGAATGAAAATTGGATGCTTTCATCTCAAACATAGAATCATGAACCCATTTTCAATCAAAATTCAAGCTCCTTAAACAAGATTCAACCTTATCAATTACATACACCTCAATCTTCAACATATTATTTTTAACAACCTAACCTACAAATAATACCTTGGAAAAAATTTGTAATGCATGCAAAGATTAATTAAACTATTTAGAAACATAGACATTTCATAAAGACATGTCTACAAATATACTACCAACCACATTGAACAAAAATGCTAGTGTTACTCTTCTTGGACTCTTCAAAAAGTTGATATCTTGACTTCAATGACAAACCAAGTTATGAATGCAACACATAATCACTCAATCATCTACCCAAATATACTAGAAAATTCTTCATCATCATTGGTCAATCTCTCTTAGACATTCATTCCAATATATTTTTATAGAAATTCCCTATCTTTATATACATAAAATTTTCATGTGTAAAAATAACCATTAAAATTACTAATATTGCCTTTAGGTTCATATCTACACTCATAGATAGCATGCCCATATTAATGACAATTATAGCAATAAACTTCTTGAATTAATTATACTTGTTGATAGGTTTACTTATATGTATATTTAAATACTTAAATTAAGACCAATCAGTGTACACAATTAAGAAAAGTGGGTTTGTTAAACCTCTTACATGAAGTTTTTGTGGGTCTCTTGGGCTCTATTGCTACTTCCTAGATTTCCCTTTCGATGTTTCACTAATCATATCTTATTTGTAGCCTTTGTATCCAAGACTAGTTGTATCATTATGTATTTTTTAGTTCCTTCATTTCTCATCAATATTTTACCATTTATTTCTTCATATTTTTATTTCCATCATTCTCTATTTGTAGTTATCTCTTTTATTTCTCATTTTCTTCCTCTAGTCTTTGGTTCTTAGTTATAATTTCTTGATTGTATACATTATTTCCATGAATATGGTCATGCATGATAGGATTTTCATAGGATATACTAGAGAGTTGTTTATCCTTGTTAGGTAGTCCATTTTAAAAATTTCTCTTTTCATCTTATACAACTTTCCTATCATCTTCATCTTCTCTTTTTTCTTTTAGGTCTTCATGCATTCTAACAAATTAGCATTCTAGTCCTCTTTTCAAAATTTTGACTTTTTATTTCAGTTTTGTGTATTTGTCCAATTATTCAATGACATTTCATAATCTTTTGATATTGAAACTTCATATGTTTTTCTAATTAAATTTAAATATAGTCAAGACTTTTATTCAACTTCATAGGAAATATCTCTTCTTATTGGAAGTGACTTTCACATCTTCTCTTGTATCTTTGGAATCATGTTAGCTCTCTCCTCAAGATATTTATTATACCTAAGACTTTGCATGATAATGGATTTCTCCCTCAACTTTCTATTTTTATTATCAAGAGGATAAGGGATCTGATATGAACTATTAGAATTTATAAATAATAATAAGGGATGGTGAATTAGTACAATAAAATCTCCACAAAATTTAACCACTTATCTATAAAGGTAAGTTTATAACCTCTAAATAGTTAAAAACATGATTAGTATTAGAAAGTAAAGAAAAATAAGATGAAATAACAATACATATATAACACATGACACATTGATTATGGTTATGGAGAAACCCTTATCACTATGTAAAAACTATTGTGAGGAAGATGCCCACAAGGCTCACTTTGTACTAAATGAGTTTCCCTATTACAACCACATACTTAACCTTTATAGGGGTTCACCCTATTTGAAGAGAAGTTTTACCTTGTTATGAGATCAAATAGATATTCTAGGATCTTCCTCATTAAAGGACATAAAAACTATTTTAAGAGTCTACCTTCTCAATATATTTATATCAAGAAAATGTTAAGGTTCACCCAATCAAGGGATTTATTTATTGTTACTTTTAGTAAATATATAAATATCTTATCTAGTTATATAATTCCTTTCCTATCAAATCTAATTTTCTCTCTAACATAGTTCTACTCTGTTGGTCACTATTTTTATCTATACCTTGACCTCAACTACTTAATCACTCTACTTCTTTTTCTAGTTCTATTGGAATTACTTAATAGAAAAGTGAATTCTGAGAGGGTGGGGGGGGGAGGTGAATCAAAACTTCAAAAATTTAACCAAAATATATTCACCACACATCCATCTCATAATCTAATATGTAAAATTAAATAACTATCCATGCATTTCATACATAACATAAATAAAATAACATTTGACACAAGATATTGGTTGCCCAGAAACCCTCCAAAGAGAAGCTAAAATTGGGGTGGGGATGAAAAAAAAAAATCTTCACTGCTATAGTTGTAAAGTGTACCCAATTATGGTTACAATTGTTTGATCATAAACTATAATCTATCAGGATGAGGGTTCTACCTTGTTGAATTCTACAAAGACTGTTAGATCTAACCTTGTTAGAGAATTTGAAGTCGCAATGAAGTATGAACTTGATAAAGATATTTAAAAGAGTCTATTAGAACTCAAAACCTATTAAGGATACTCTGTTAGGATATTTTCTCTGTATCACCTATTGGAATGATTCAACACCATGATCCTTCGATTAGCACCTTACTACTAGATGTCAGATCTTCTCTTTCCTAATGAATACTTGATCTTCCTAATTAGATATATCTCCTCTTATCTCTCTACTCTCTTCTACTCTTTCTAATTGATTCTTTAATTCATACCTCTATCTCAACCTCCTTAGTCACCATGAATGCCCTCTCTACACTTACAATTTGTCTCCTTCACACACTCTTTTAGGTTTTTCATTCTTAAATATAGGTGGACAGGGATAGGTTAGAATCAATGGTTGTGGTTTATCCATATTGCTACTTAATACATCCCTTCATTAGATTGGTTTCATATCATGCATAGGGCTTCATAATAAACATTCATCCTTATCCTTTAGAATCATTACAAACAACTATTCAAAAAACTATTCACTTGGCAGCTAAAGACTTTGATGCTTGACATTCACGATATCTTCAATGTTGCAACTTAGCTTCTAAATGGCTCGACATAATCTATTTAATAGACACCTATATCATTCAACATGTATATACTTGCTTGGCACTTGAGTGACTCAACACATACTATCTTCTCAACACATATTGGTGCTCAACACTAACTAATTATACTGCTCAACATGTATTGTCTGACTACTTATGCTTAGCTTACTCTTTCAATTGGCTCACATTTTAATTTTGTTAGAGTATGAATTAAGTTTTTTTTATTGCTTTTTCAAAACCAAAATGAGATCAACAATCTCCCCCTTTTACATGAGTGGAAAAAATACTTAGTCATGCATATATAACCTCACTATGAGCATAGCTTAGAAAATCTATATAACTTATTTAGCTCACATAGAAAATTTCAAAACTTGAAATTTTTTGAAAAATGGATGACTAATAGTCATACCTCATAACTCCATTAATCCCCTTGTGTATATGTTTCCTTTATATTTTTGAATCTTACTTCTGATACTCCCCCTAAGTAGATATATGAGGAACTTTATATCCCAAAAGTAAACTCTCCCTTCCTTCAATTCTCCAAACACTTCACTGTCCTCCTTTCTTGACACTTATGTTAGTTTGATGGTACACTAATAGTGTGTTTATCCAAAAATGATTTCTAGATCTCCATGATTATTTCTAATGTTGCATGCTACCTTTAGAGATTGATACTGAACATCTACCTCGATAACAAGGTTAACTAAGCCATCTTGAGTTAAAAGTTGATTATATTTCTTCATCAATGTCTCAGTAAAGGCTAGTTCCTTATGTAATACTTCCATGTGTAGGGTCAACAAGGATTGGATATTGATCAAGGTAGCTTTGATGCTTTCATCTTTTGTTTTTAACTCAACTAGCTTACCTTGAGTTGACAATAGTCTCTAGAAATGAGATTGACTTTTACTAGGAGATAGTTATAATGTTGTATCTGTGTGATGTAGATCTCTCTATAGCTAGTCAATGGCCCTTTGTACTTCTTTTCTAAGTAGTTTTATATCACATAGCTTGGTGTTAAGAGAGAATATGTTCTCCAACACCTTTTTTAGACTCTCCACATTGGTTTCCAGATCAACCTTTCTAAGTTCAATAGCACTAGATATCTTTTCAAGTACTTTAGAATGAAATTTTCTCCCATAGCATTCTAATAATTTTACATTTGAATGTAGGTCTTCATCTCTAACTATGTCAAAAATGTTTATAAGCTTCTCCATGATAGATTTCTCTTCGTTCGACTCTAGAAGGCTAAAAGCATCAAGAAATGTGTCTTTCATGTCATGAAGCACTTGCTTCTACTTATGCTCCCTTCTTAGCAACTCTTGTTCCTTTTTTCTTTGTAGAGCTTCCTCTACAATGTTCATCTTCTCTATGGTGATTGTGTTAATATCAAACTTTGGTAGTTCAATCATTTCATCTAGACTCACATCTCCATAAGATGTATCATATTGGCTCCTTGATGTTTCTACACCTGGCCTTGATACTTGCAGTTGTGTAGCATCTATACTTAGCCTATAAAAAGCTTGACTAGTGGGAGGAGTAATAGAAACTAGTTGGGTAAGTAGAGTCTATATGGCTATTTTTTCCTTTGGCATAGTAGTCACCTTCAACTCTTTAGTATTATTTTCTTTAATCACCTCTTCTTGTTGTGATTCACCTTGAATTTGTGAAATAGGTGTAGGACTAGCTTCCTAACTTAAGAGAAACTTAGTTCCATCTCTTTCCATAGTCAATATGTCTTTCATCTTGGAATGTTTGGCACTAATATGTTGACATCCTAGTTCACTACCTCTTTCATCAGAAATGCCACTATAGGCATTGCAACTTGTATTTCAATTGTAACACTTGCTTGTTTAGTGCTTGCACTTTGATGTTATTTTTCTTTTTCCTTTATAGATTGAGGGGGCACATTAGATGTGTCTTGAAATTTCTCCCCTACAAATGCAAATTTTTCCTTCTCAATCTCATCTGCTCTTAACAACACATGATTGTTGCATAGTTTAGCTGCTATGGTAGAGTCCTTTAGTATCTTCTTCAAGTCTTCATTAGTAAAAGTATTGATATTTTGAGCTGAATTATTAGGAACATCCTTTATTTGTACTGAGTCCTATTAAATCACTTTGTCTACATATGGAGGATAGGTACTTGACACTTGTATATCTGGTACATTCTAATCATCTTGTTGCTCTTCATCATTTGTGGCTTCTTTTGCTATTGTCTCCTTAGTGCTTCCCACATTACCATCCTTGACTGGTACCTCTTTTGCATTCACTATTGCCTCTTCTTCACCTTTCTCAGTGATATCCTTAGTGGATAACCCATAAATGGTTTTCCAAACTGATGGACTCTTGGTTACCACATCTTCTATGTTCTTCTCCAAAATATGGAATGCCCTCTATCTTGAAGTAAATTTAATTTTATGAAATTCTATAGCCTTATTAATCATTTTCTTATTCAATTTAACCATCACTTCAGCTAGTGTGATTTCCCTAATTTTTCTTTCAATTTGTAAGTTGAATTACCATTTCTACTCAACTCAGTCATATAGACTCTTGGGTAGTTAGTTGGAAATCTCAAGAGAAGCTGATTTTAATGTATCCATCATATGATATATGGTTTTCTCAAGTTTATTCTAATAAAAATTTCCTAACTTATCAAAATCAATGTGTACAAAACTAGATAAATCTACATATAATTTTACATTGTCACACAAATCATCTAGGTCAGAGGAGGGATTGTGGCTTACCAAATTGAACAAGATTAGGTCATCTAACTCTGTTTTCTCCTCATCTAAATCAATTGTTGTGGTTTAATACCTCCTTAACCTATTTTAGATCTTCTTTTCAAGTTGGCTCAACTTAGTTGTCAAAATAGTTCTTTTGCCATTAGGCTTTTCAACTTCTTTTATTTGTTTTGTGGTTGTCGTTGTACTAGAACTAGTAATAGGCATTGTTGGCTTCTGTTATGAAGTTTTTGCAAGAATCTTAAGTTTCTTCAATTCTAATTCCTTTTCCTTCCTCTTCTTATTAATTGGTTGAGGTGCTTCATTGGCTTCTTCTTCCTTGGCACCTTTTGCTTCTTCTTTTTTATCATCTCCTTGTCCTTGTGTAAGTGTCAATGGGGCTTGGACTTGGTTTTCCTCTTCATCACCTTCATCTTCTTCTTGTTCTTCTTCACCTTCACCAAATCTCTCCTTTAGCTTCTTCACAAGCTTATTCTTCTTTCTTATCAATAAAGTTATTTGCAAGTTTATAGTGATCCTATACTCGGCTTCCTCATAATTCCCAAATGAGGTGACACTTTTATCAATGGCTTCTGCTAGTAATGTTGTAACAACTACATATGCCTCATCTACATTGATCTCATATGGAAAGGGATTCAACCATCTAACCCTAGGTATATTTTCTTGCACATATGTGTAATTTGCATATATACTAGGAAGCAAACATCATTGTAATGATGTTCCACTAGTGACATAGGTATCCTTAACCTTTCTTTCATGGATTCCTTAAATTCCTCAAAATAGTCGGTCATTATTGACTCAAAATTATCTCCAAGTTACTCTATGAGCTCTACAATCTAAAGTATCACATGCCTATTTGACTTCTACACCACTTAACCAAATGTAGGAAATGTGTTAAACACATAAAAGAATATGTAAACCATTAGAGAACCAAACTTTCAAGATGCACTCTTTGTTTTCCTTATGGCCTCCAAGTTTTCAAATAGCTACTAAAGTTGTAACATGGAAAGTTTATAGTTGTAATCTTTGTTCACTATCTTCTATCCCAAATTAGTTTTTGTATAGGATACACTATTTAGTCAGCTAGTTTGAAAGAACCTTTAAGCAATCACTCTCACCATAAAAGCAATTAGGGGTCTAAAATAGAATCAATAGACATCCCTCTCTTATTCTACATGGCACCTATATTTTTTGAAATAACCTCCTTTGCATCAATATGAATGCTCTTAGGTATATCTAGGTTAGGGTATCCTAATCCTAAGTTAATGATCCTTTTTTTTAGTCTTAATTGGTCCATTATCTAACCATATGAAGTTATCATGTATTCAACAAAGCATAATTTTTATCCATTCAATATTGAATACATTTTAGAAATCTAGGGCATAGGTCTATTGGAAGCATGAATTCTAATGATATTCCTATGGAGGAGTATTTTAGAAACATGATTAGATCATTACATGATGATATGTTACGTTCATGACTGTGTTTGTCATTGATGTCAACATAGCAATTTTTTATGGTATCTGATAGAAGAACAACACCAAAGATTAAGTTGGTGTGTTTTCACTTGTGAGGTTAATTAGAGATAATACTACATGTCTAGTATATTTCACTAACCCCAAATGTAAAAAGTATTAAGTGTGGAAGAAGTTATGCAAGTTTTGGTGAAGACTATTTAGAGATAGAGTTTAAAGAAGTATGTTCTAGTAATCTTCTTATATCTCTTAGTAGAGTTGTTATTTTGAGAAGCAAGGTTAAAGACGTGTAGAAGACATATTGGAGATGACATCACTAAGCTCTCTCATCATAATATTACACATATGGAAAGTTATTCAAGTTACAAGGCAGAAGATTGATGTTATTGCTAAGTAAAATGTGTTCTTAATGAGGTCCTATAATGATTAATTAAGGTGGTGTAATAGCTAACTCAAGGAAATTGTTTTATGGACTCGGTATAAAGGACAAAATTTTTCTTTTGTTATAGAAGAAAGTGAGAAGAGCATAAAAGAGGTGAAAATATATGAACACTGAGTAATCAAGTTGATATGAAAAGATAAGCAAAGCAAAGAAAAGTTGGAGAAAACTTCATTGCTAAAGTTTTATTTCAAGATCCAAGGTTTGGTATTTGGATTTGAAGTTTGTGACCTACTCTACAAGCTCTGGTAGTGATTGATCTAGTTGATAGGATAGAGGAAAGAGGATAAAGCATGGTATGAATGATTATTCTAAAATGACTAGCTAAGCGATCAATTAGACAATGAATTTTAGTTGTCTTGCCCTAGAAGCTATTTGGAAAGTGTGTCCTCATGCCTTTTACAATTCCTAACAAGGTTGAAATCTTCTAACAAGGATTCAAAGTCTCATAACATGGACTCTTATGTAGCATGTAACAAGACTAAATAAATCAAATCAAATACACAATTACTTTCATAGATGCAATTGAATATAATATGTGATCAAGTATATAAATGCAATAATGTTAACTCAAAGAAATCAAAATGAAATCAAATAAAACAAAAAATCATGAATAGGAGTGTATGTGACACGGCATAATGAATGACAAAAGAAATTAAATGATTTGGAATGATAGATCACATTATTTAAAGCCAAAATTTTCTACAACTTTGAACAAAGAGGCTTGATGTAAGGAGGAAATACAATGAGTGGTTAAAACTTCCTTCTTTCTCTATGAAGGAATTTCTTTGATTTTATAATATCTTTTGTATATTTAATGTGTAAATAAATCCCCTAAGCTTCTTTATATACTACTTTTTGGGATGGAAAATAATACAAGTTGTCTAGGAAATATAAGTAATAATTAGAACCTCAAGGCATTTTTGGCTTGTGCCCTCCAATCACTAGGGAAGAGGTCTAACTCTTCTAGAATAGATCAACCTAAGGTTGACTTCTTTAAGACTAGGTAAACTTTGGTCAACCTATACCTAAATAAGGGAAGAAGAGGGTCCTTCAAGACTCTCTAAGGGAGTTTAGATAGATTTTAAAAATATTGGGCTCTTCAGAAGATATGACCAAAAAGGTGATCATGCAAGTCTTAAAGGACCATACCAGAAGGAGAGAAATGATATAGAAGTTTGATATGTATTAGAGGAAGATAAAGAGAGATCAAAAATATAGTAAAGATAGTTAAAAGGTCTCCAAATTATGTGTATCCATTTTAAGACAATAAATTTATCCCTCACTTTGGTAGTAGTATCAGAAAATTCATACTCTTAGTAAATGGAAAAGAGAGGCAACAATTTCACAATTAGGTAGAACATTGCTAAGATTAAGGCCATAAGCCCCAAAACCTATGATCCTAACTCTACTACCATGTACAATAGAATTCCCTCTCATGAGACTTTGAATCCCTATTAGGAGATTCCAACCCTGTTAGGAGTTGATAATCTAAGTCAACTGAACCCACTATCAAAATTTCTTAGGAACTATTCTCACTAAATAATTCAAGATAAATTATCATAGAAAATGAACTAACTAAGAAAACAACTTTCATGTAAAATATAGCTTAATTACCTTCTCTGATGTTTATGAATTCACATCCAAATCTCATGTAACATCACATTACATTTCATATGATCATATATCATTATTTAGAATCAAGGAAACTCCTTTCCTTTATACCAAATCCTCAAAAAATAATTGTGTCAGTCTCAAGGCTTTCCTAATATAAAATGAATAATATAGGACCATCATAAGATATTATAATTAAGTTCCATATTCTATAATACATACTATGTTAATTACATAGCTTAGTTGGCTTCCAAAGAACAAAGTGCATATCATCCTTCACAAGTCTTCATAGAATGAAAATTGGATGCTTCCATCTCAAACATAGAAACATGTACCCATCTCTAATCAAAATCCAAGCTCCTTGAAGAAGATTCAACCTTATCGAGTACATACACCTCAATCTTCAACATATTATTTTTAACACGCTGACCTGCAAATAATACCCTTGAAAAAAAATTTAATGCATGCAAAGATTAATTAAACTTTCTAAAAACATAGACATGTCATAAATACATGTCCACAAATATACTACCAACCACATTGTACAAAAATGCTAGCGTTACTCTTCTTGGACTCTTGAAAAAGTTGATATCTTGACTTCAATGATAAAAAAAGTTATGAATGAAACATATAGTCACTCAATCATCTACCCAAATATACTAGAAAATTTGTGATCATCATTGGTCAATCTCTCTTAGACATTCATTCCAATAGATTTTGATTGACATTCCCCATCTTTATATACATACATTTTTCATGTGTAACAATAACCATTAAAATTCCTAATATTGTCTTTAGGTTTATATCTACACTCATAGGTAGCATAGCCATATATATGAAAATTATAGAGATAACCTTCTTGAATTAATTATACTTGTTGATAGGTTTACTTCTATGCATATTTAAATTAAGATCAATCAGTGTACACAATTAAGAAAGGTGGGTCTCTTGGGCTCAATTGCTACTTCCTCAATTTCCTTTTCAATGTTTCACTAATCATATCTTATTTCTAACCTTTGTATCCAAAACTAGTTGTATCATTATGTATTTTTTAATTTCTTCATTTCTCATCAATATTTTACTATTTATTTCTTCATATTTTTATTTGCATCATTCTCTATTTGTAGTTATCTGTTTTATTTCTCATTTTCCTTCTTTAGCCTTTGGTTATTAGTTACAATCTCTTGATTTTATATATTTTTTCCATGAATATGTTCATGTATGATAGGACTTTCATAGGATATACTAGATTTTTATTCATCCTTGTTAAGTAGTGCATTTTAAATATTTCTCTTTTCATCTTATACAACTTTCCTATCATCTTCATCTTCTCTTTTTTCTTCTAGGTCTTCATGCATTCTAACAGATTAGCATTCTAGTTCTCTTTTGAAAATTTTGAATATTTTTTGAGTTTTGTATATTTTTCCAATTATTCAATGACTTTTTTAGAATCTTCTGATATTGAACCTTCAGATATTTGTCTAATTAAATCTCAATATAGTGAAGACTTTTATTCAACTTTATAGGAATTTTCTTCTTATTGCAAGGGACTTTCTCATCTTCTCTTTTATATTTGAAATCATGTTAGCTCTCTCCTAAAGATATTTCTTATACCTAAAACTTTGCATGATTATGGATTTTTCCCTAAAGTTTCTATTTTTATTATCAAGAGGATAACTGCTCTGATATGAACTGTTAGAATTTATAAATAATAAGAGAAGGTGAATTAGTACAATCAAATATCCACAAAATTTAATTATATATCTATAAAGTTATGTTTATAACCTCTAAATAGTAAAAAATATTATTAGTATTAGAAAATAAAGAAAAATAAGATGAAATAACAACACATACATAAAACACGAGAAATTGATTATGGTTATGGAGAAACCCTTATCACTATGTAAAAACTATTGTTAGGAAGATGCCCACAAAGCTTACTTTGTACCAAATGAGTTTCCCTATTAGGACCACATAATTTGTACTGAACGAGTTTCACCCTATTTGAAGAGAAGTTTTACCTTGTTATGAGATCAAATAGATATTCTAGGATCTTCCTCATTAAAGGACATAAAAACTATTTTAAGAGTCTACCTTCTCAATAGATTTATATCTAGAAATTGTTAAGGTTCACCCAATCAATGGATTTATTTATTGTATTATTAGCAAACATATAAATATCTTATCTAGTTATATAATTCCTTTTATATCAAATCTAATTTTCTCTCTAATATAGTTCTACTTTGGTTGTCACTATTTTTATCAATACCTTGCTCTCAACTACTTAATCACTCTAGTTCATTTTCTAGTTCTATTGGAATTACTTAATGGAAAAGTGAATTC
Organism: Cupressus sempervirens; assembly: GCA_028749045.1. NCBI lineage: Eukaryota > Viridiplantae > Streptophyta > Pinopsida > Cupressales > Cupressaceae > Cupressus > Cupressus sempervirens. The sequence continues at coordinate 210,763,914 of CM053786.1, read as the reverse complement.
TGAAAGGGTGGGGAGGAGGTAAATCAATACTTCAAAACTTTAACCAAAATATATTCACCACACATCCATCTTATAATCTAATATGTAAACTAAAATATCTATCCATGCATTTCATACATAACATAAAGAAAATAACATTTGACACAAGATATTGGTTACCCAAAAACCCTCCAAAGAGAAGGTAAAATTGGGGTGGGGATCAAACCCACAAATCTTCACTACTACAGTTGTAAAGTGTACCCAATTATGGTTACAATTGTTTGATCATAAACTATAATCTATTAGGATGAGGGATCTACCTTGTTGAAGGCTACAAAGACTATTATATCTAACCTTGTTAGATAATTTTATGTCACAATGAAGTGAGAACTCAAAAAATAGATTTAAAAGAGCCTGTTAGAGCTCAAAATCTAAGGCTACTCTGTTAGGATATTTTCTCTATATCACCTGTTAGAATGATTTAGGTCCATGATCTAGTGTAATTTTGTATGTACATATTTTTATGGTTGTTGTTTACTTTGATTATATGATTAATATTAATTAAGGTTAATTAATCTTTTAGTTGGATAACTTATCCCCTCCCTAGTTATCTTGGTGGACTATTATTTCTAGCAATTGGTATTAGACCATCAAGTCCTTAAAGGATAAGTTTAATAGATTTAGTCCAGATCATTGGAAAGAATAATTAGTCCTAAGTCAGATGGAGGAAATTTCAATACCCATAAGATGGAGATTCTTGGTGAGAGATCAAAATTGTGTATAGAATTGAGCATTGAGTTTCTAGATAGAAGCACTAGTAAATACATATTCAGATCCTAAGAAGACATGAAGATCAAGGAAGGTATTGATCTACTTATGAAAATAGAACAAGAAGGTATGGAAATTTTTTGTTGATGGAAATATAATGAGTTTTTTCATTTTTAATCTACATTATTAGTTTGTGGTGACTGATCAGGAAAGTACTATGCATACTTCATAAAAAATAAATTGGACCCTATTTTATCAATATTTTGGGCCGACATGTAATTATTACTTATAACCCTAAAGAAATAAAAATACTTGTATAAAAGGGCTTAGGGATAGGAATTGTTTCATAAGGTGATGTGAAAATTGGTTCTTGCAGCAAGTATTGAGCTGTACGAGATTAAAAATTGTAATCAGGTTGTAATCATTAGATCGTAAAATATTGGACTTGCTATTTGGTGGACATAGCCTAGGGTTTGGGTGAAACACATTAAATCTTGGTGTCTTGTGTTATTTTGTGTGATATACTATTTTTTGATATTGGTTATATTTGCATGCAATTGTTATTTCTATTTGTAGTTTAATCCTACCATACATGCCCTAAGAGGGTAAGGAAAACTTAAAAGAGTTCACTTTCTAATGAACATGAAGAATTTAAAGCAAGTATGAAAAGATTCTTTAATGAATGTGACAATAAAGATGATGAACCTGAATGAGTAATGGAAGAGGAAGTATTAGAAGAGATATCTTGGGTAACTCTTGTTGATCCAAAGGCTCACCATAAAAATGTGGAAGTCAAAGAAAAGATCAAATCATAGAGTAGTAGAAAGAGTTGAGTTGAAGACACCTAAATAAAAGGGGATTGATGAAAGAAAACAAGTCAATAGTAGAAGAAGCAAGAGCTGTGTTAGCTAAGAATGGTGTATCAAAAATATTTTGGAAAGAAGATATGAATACAATAGTTCACACTATGAACAAAGTGCAGGTCAATAATGACACAAACAAGTTCCCTTATGAACTATGGCTTGGTCACTCACCTATAGTTACATATTTCAAATTTTTTGGCAAAAAATGTTATATTAAAAGAGATGATCATGTTGGTAAATTTGATTCTACAAGTGATAACAGTATGTTTCTTTTTTATTTATTTAAAATTAGAGCTTATATATGTTATAATTTGAGAACTAAGAATATTTTTGAAAGTGCAAGTGTAAGATTTGATGAGATATTCAGGATATAAGAAAGAATAGTTGGCTATAATTATGATGATGAGAATGTTGTTACTAAACAAAAGAATGTTGAAGTATTCTTTGAGACTAAAAATGATTTGTAGAATGAATATGAGCTAAGACAACAACAAATTTTAGAACCTAGAACAAAGCTAGGAGTTGAGATAATAACTCCTACTTTTGGTAAGAATATGACAAAGAATCATCACCAAAGTAGATCATTGAAAACAAATATAAAGGTGTGATGAAAAGAAGTAGAATCAATGAAGAACTATGTTTGATATCTCAAGTAGATCCAAATAATGTAGATGAGGCATGCAGAGATGACTATTGGAACCAAGCTATGAAAGAAGAATTGGATTAGATAGTGAAGAATGAGATATGGCAAAATTTGATCCCTAGACCCGTAGACATGAATGTGATAGGAACAAAATGGGTATTCAAGATCAAGATCAATGAACAAGGTAAAGTTGTAAGGAAAAAAACAAGATTGGTATGTAAAGGTTACTTACAACAATAAGGAGTAGACTATGAAGAAACCTATGCTCCAGTGGCAACAATTGAAGTAGTAAGGTTATTCTTAGCCTATGCAGTGCATAAGAAATTCAAAGTGTATCAGATGGATGTCAAGTTAGCATTTTTGAATGGAGAACTTGAAGAAGAGGTATACATAGAAAAACCTAAAAGTTTTTCTTTAACATGTGACAAGGACATGATATGCAGATTGAAGAAAGAATTGTATCCCTTAACACAAACACCTAGAACCTGGTATGCAATGTTGGACTAGCATTTCACAAAACATGGATTTAGCGAAGGTATGGAAGACAATAATCTATACTTGAAAGAAATAGGTGATGGATTTTTTATTTTGGTATTATTTATTTATGATATCTTATTTGGAGGAGATGATAATGAAAGTGACATGTTTGAAGAATAAATGAAGAAGCAATTTGAAATGAGCATGATAGGGGAAATAAAATACTTCCTAGGATTGTAGATTGTGCAAGATAAAGAAGGAATCATTATTTCTTAGACTAAGTATTTGAATGATCTATTTAAAAGGTTTCGTTTGGAAAAATGTAAAGAAATTGGAACACCTATGATAACTGGACAAAAGTTATCTACAAAGGATGAGACACCTATTGTTGAGTAGAAGAAGTATAGATCTATGATTGGAGGATTGTAATATCTGACTCACACAAGGCCAAATATAGAAAATGCAGTCAAAATTACTGCAAGATTTTAAGCTAACCCTAAAGAAGCACATTATGTAATAGTTAAGAGGATATTTAGATATCTGAAGGGAACATCAAGGTTTAGAATATAATATGATAGATCTAATGATTCCACTTTATATGCTTATATTGATGTAGATTAAGAAAGTAGTGTGGATGATAGAAAGAGCACTAGTGGTGGAGGATTTTTCCTTGGAGGAAGATTGGTTTCTTGGTTAAGAAAGAAGTAGGATTGTATCTCATAGAGTATAATAGAGGCAGAATATGTTGGAGCAACAAAGAATTATAACCAAGTTATTTGGATGAAGTAATTGCTGAAGGATATAAGGAGAGAATTCAATGAACCTATTTTCATACATTGTGATAATGCAACAACATTGAATATGTCTAAGAATTAAGTGTTTCATTCTAAGAATAAGCACATTTGTATCAAATATCACATGTTGAGAGATAAAGTTGTAGGTAAGGAAATCAGATTGGAGTATATAAGCACCAAAGAGTAGATTGTACAAATTTGCACTAAGCCTATTCCCAAACTAACTTTTGAGTATATGTTATGTATGTTAGGGGTTATGCCCCTACCTACATCAGAGTATATGATGCAAGAGTGCATTAGTTTAGAGGTATAGAGCACTATTTTTTGTTTAGACTAAATGGTGATGCTTCCTATATGAGGGAGTATCTATGATGGACAAATTCATCTATGAATCTTGATGATGTTATTTTGGATAGTGTCATTTGACACTAGAGCATGTTAGAGATAGTTGTTGTAGAGATTGACATGATGCAATGATAGATGGTTGTTGAACCCTTTGTCATTGATGTCAATGGGGGCAAGATTACAACATGAAAAAAAAATTGGTACATGGGAGAAATTATAGAGCACTTTGAGGTATATCAATGGGGGAGAAGCATGTGAACAACTGATATCAATAATAATGTTGAGGAAACATGGATGCCAATATGATTGATGAAGATGATTTGAAAAGAAAGGATAATATTCTTTAGTTGTTGGTATTCTTGGAACTAGATGTTTTTCATCTATGTTTCCATCAATGCCAAAGAAGGAGATTGTTGGTAGCATGAATGTTAATGATATTCCTATGGGGGAGTATTGTAGAAACATGATTAGATAATTATCATGATGACTATGTTTTTCATTGATGTCAGCATAGAAATTTTCTATCATATTTGACAAAAGAACAACAACAAAGATTAAGTTGGTACAAATAAATTGTTGAGTGTTTCCACTAGCAAGATAAATGGGAGATACTACTAAATGTCTAGTATATGTAGCTAACATCAAGTACAAAAAATATTAATCTTGGAATAAGTTATGCAAGTTTTGGTGAAGACTATTCAGAGATAGAGTTTACAAAAGCATGTTCTGGTAAACTTGTTATCTCTACTATCCCGCACTCTCTCATCCTGACGATGGATCATGTAGTATAATCTAAAATGTTGATGGTAAAAAAACACACACACAATTGAATCTAGAAATTTTTTTATTTACAAATGGATCGTGAAAATCTGATGATGTTATTTGTTATATCTCTTAGCAAATTTATTAGTTTGAGAAGCAAGGTTAAAGGCATGTAGAAGTCATTTTGGAGATGACATGGCTAACCTTTCTCATCATAATATTACACATATGGAAATTTATTTAGGTTACAAGGGGAAATATTGATGTTATTTCTAAGTAAAATGTGTTTTTAATGATGCCCTATAATAATTAATTGAGAAGGTTTAATAGCCAACTCAAGGAAATTGTTTTATGGATTTGTTATAAAGGAAGGACATTTTCCTTTGTTATACAAGAAAGTGCAAAGAGCATAAAAGAGGAGAGAAGATATGAACATTGAGTAATTAGGTTGATATGTGAAGATAAGTAGAGTAGAGTGAAGTTGGAGAAAACTTCATTGTCAAAGTTTTATTTTGAGATCCCAGGTTTGGTATTTGGACATGAGGTTTGTGAGATGGTATACAAGGTCTAAAAATGATTGGTCTAGTTGACAAGATAGAGGAAAGAGGATAAAGCACAATATGAAAAAATATTCTTCAAGGACTAGTTGAGAGATTAGTTGGATAGTGAAGTTCAGTGGTCTTGTCCTAGAATCTATTTGGATAGTGGGTCCTTTTGCCTTCTACAACTCCTAGTAAGGTTCAAATCTTCTAACAAGGATTCCTTCTAAGTATCATTCCCACTAGGATTTCCCCTCTGATCAAGGGTTTCCCTAGTTAACAAAATTGGTGTAATTATGTATGTGCATCTTGTTACTATTATTTTTTAATTACATGGTTAAGATTAATTCAGGTTGATAAATGTTTTAGTTTGATAACCAATTCGCCCTTACCAATCTTAGTTATCTTGGTGGACTATTATTTCTAACAATTGGTATCAGAGTAGTAGGTCCTTGAAGGATATGTTTAATAGCTTTGGGAGATCAATGGTGAGAAAAATTAGTCCTAAGTCAAAAGGAGGAAATTTTGACACCCATAACATTTTTGGAAATATTATGAAAAGAAAAGTTACTGAGAGGAGAGGGGTGAATCAGTAACTTCTAAAACTTTCATCAATTAACAATTAACCCTTTATATGAATTCTAATCTAACTGCATGTATGAGAAACTTAGAAAACTTGAAAGCATTCATAACACTTTGACACATAGATTTCATGACCCAAAAACCTTCCAAATAGAAAGTAAAACTAGGGTGGGAATGATACCCACAAGCTTTATTACTATAGTATAAATTTGGCTTATTAAGGCTTACATTTATCACTTCTAATGATCTATCATGTCAGGAGAAATAAGGACTGCTAGGTCAACCTTGTGAAAGGATTTACCAACACACAATGAAGTATGCACTTGGTAAAGAGATTTACATAAGAATGTTAGGTCTACCATGTTAAATTATTTGACTGATCCACCTATTAGGATGAAGCAGTAGCTAATCTCTAATATACAACTTGGTTTTTTGAATGAGATTCCTTTAAGTTTATAAATCACCTTGCTGTGATAGATGAATCTTTGCTGCTCCTTGTACTATTGTAGCCTTTGTAATTTGTTCTTCTGCTCTTCTCTATTGATTACATTACTTCCTTTTTGATTCTATACACATATATTGGATGTGATACAATACATTACATATATATCAATCCAATTACATGATTACAAAGTTGGCCACAATACAAGTTTACACAAAATATTATAAATTTGACCAAAGTGTAGAAACTTAGACTCTAAAGACTGACTCAGTGAGGTTTTGATACTTGACATCCACTATCATTGCTTGGTATCATCATGCACTTGGTAAACATAGAAGCTTAGTCTTTATTGATCACTTTCAAGTAGTCTTGAACATGGTCTACACTAGTGACTCAGTGAATATTGTGAAACTCATTATATAAACTAAATCACTTGGTTACCACTACATAGCTTGGTAACACTATCACCTTGAGCTCAATATAAACTAAGTCTCTTGGTTAACGCTAAGTAGCTTGGTCAGCACTAGATTCACATCACATTAACTACAAACTCAGTAAGCACTACAAAACTTGGTTTACACTACAAAACTCGACATACACTAAGATGCTCAGTTTACACTATTGATCTTCACAATAGTTGTAACTACTCGGCATACACTAGAATTTGTCCAAAGGGCTCGGTAGCAACTATAGAACTTAGTAACAATTAAAATGCTTGGTTAACACTATTAACTATACAATAAGCTTAGTTTGAACTCATAATCTGAATAAATGTACGTCACTAATATTAAACATGACTGAATTATCCATCACCTTATATCTCCAACTTGGTAGAGTATACTATTTTTGAGATTTTTATAAAATATTTTCCTGTAGATGGTAATGCTATATGGTATACAATATTTCTTTACAATTCCTTACATCTTTCTCCTCTTGTATATTTTCCCCTTTTTATCTCCTTATGACTTCTCCAATATATTCTCCCAAATTTTGACATGAATGCGAAAGATTTATACGATACGTATTTACATAGTAATGCCCAAATGAGATAAGAAGTCTAAATGTACCTTCAATATGATTGCCAAAGTCTTGTCCCAGTTCTCTTGCAACACCCTACTTGTGTGCAATGCCACCTGCACTTCTACTAAAAGTTCAATCTATGGTCTACAATAGAGAAATTATTATCATGGATGAGTGTTTTTGAATAAGCAATATGCTTTTGCAGTACATCCATGTTGGGGAGTATCATATTTTGGATATCTACCAATGTAGACTTGATTCTTGCTTCATCTCTAAGCAATTCAGTCTGCATGTATATATCAAAAATCTAATCTTCTTAAAATGCGTAGAGCTTGAACTTAGGTCAAGCTACAATTGCTGAGCACTTTCTTCGAGATCTTCATCAATCTTGGACAATTTGTCCTTTACTTTTGTAGTAAAGCTTGGAATATCACATAGTTTAGCAAAAAGTAAAGTAGCATTTGTACAAGAAGCTTTTAGAGAACCTAAAATAGTAGATAATTCTACTTGGTAGGTGGCAATTTGTTGACCAATGTGCTCTAGCACTTTATTTTCAAACTTTTTCGCTACTTTCTATAGTAATTTATCTTGTCCATCTAGATCTTCATTATACTTTTGGACTGCTTTTGCCAACTGTAGCAAAACTGCCTTAGAAGAATCAATCTCTATGCCTATAGACTCTGCCAAAATATTCTTGTCATCCTTAGTGATTTTAAATTATTTATCTCTTTCTTCTCTTAGTCTCTACTACTCGACTTTCTTTTGGAGTAATTCTCCAAAGGTTTGCATTTGATTAGGAGTAAGTGTTGAACTATCTCAATTTGGAATCATAATTTCCTCATCAAGATCAACATCCTCCTCCTTTTCTTTACCTTTTCTCAAAAAAATTGTCCTTGGTTGAGGCTTGGTCTCAACTTTCCTTGCACTTATTGCTTGTGTACTTGGAATGGAAACAATAGTAGAAATAGTGGGGCTTACTTATAAAGCCAAAATTGATGTATCCAAAATTGTTGAAGGTGGAAGAGTCTGCAACTCGGTAGATGAAGTCTTCATACTTCAGTAAATGATGTGCTAAGCTATATTGGTGCAACACTTGATTGGTTGGTTTTCCTTGGAGTGCTAGATACAATAAATCCTAAAGAGGTTATCTTCATGCTTGATATTGTCAATACCTTGCTTGGAGAATGAGGAAGTGAGGCTATAACCACTACAACAATCTTAACTGGGTTGATTTTCTCTATATCCATAGTTTCTTCCTCAGTAGCCTCTTGCTCCTGTTCCTATAATGTTATCAAAATGTGGTCTCTCTTTATCATTTTCCTCTTCATCTTTTTCTTCTTTATCACCAGCATCATTATCTTTATCAGTTATGGTGACTAGAAAATCACCCAATTCATGAAGAAGATATACATTCCTCCATATATTTGTTGCATTCTTCACAACATGCTTTATGTTTTTCATCAGTACAAGGTAAGTGTTGAATTTAAATATTAGTTTTCCTTCATTATTCTTGATGGATTCCTTCACCTCCTTGTTACTTAGGCTTGGGATAAGCTTCCTTAGGATTTTCTCATATATATCTTTAGTGTTGGAATGTTCAAAATGGGAAGAGTACTTTTGAGAGGGGGGCGGGGGGGGGGGGGTGTGAATCAGAAGTACCAAACTTTTAACCTTTTTCAACCCTTTAAATCAAATAACTGAAAAGTAAACTACATGCATGTAAACATATAGATGAACATATAGTAAACACATTCAATAAAACATAACACCAGATTTGGTAGCCTAGAAGCCCTCCAGGAATAAGAACGTAAAATTGGGGTGGGGATGATACCCACAAAAATTACTATAGCAATAAATGTTTGACCACTTCTAATGATCTACCATGTGAAAGGCCTACTCTACTGAAGGCTTTACATTGTATCAATAGTGACATGATTAGAGAATTTACAAATAATTTACATGAAGTGTCACCCTGCTAAAGGATTTACAATAGACTATTAAACCCACCTAATACAATTGGATTTTCAATCACCTTTTCAAAAGGTTCTCCTACCTAGTTGTTAAGCTAACCTATCAATATAGGATTTCCAACTTCTAATACAATGGTAAGAAAGTATCAGGAATCTTTGACCTGATTGCATACAGTCTTCAATTGGTGATTTTAGGCACTTGTTCTGCTCCTTCTAACCTTGATCCTCTAAGATCTAATATCTGGTCATGTCTCCTGTCCCTTGTACTATTATGATCAACTGGATGTGTAATTGATGCTTTGTTCCTCTAAGTCTTACTCACTTCTCACTAAATTTTTCTATAATCTCCCCATACACTATTCTCATCCTCTTTTGCAATGGCTTTTTGACTCCTTTTAAAGATTATGAAGACTTAGGGTTAGGTATGGATCTACAATCCATATTGAATCTTAAGTTTTTGCTCATTCCTTGCATTTTTGACATTGGTTGCATGGCCTTCTTCATTTTTCTAATTGGTTTCATTTTGATTGCATAGGAAATGTAAAAGATTCATCCTTGTCCTTTTTCTCCTTTGAAATCCTTCTATGTCAGCTCCAGAAATAGTTTACATCTGAGATTGTGAAGACATAAACTCATATATTGATTATGTTTTACTCAGCTCATATTAGACTACTGGTGCTTAGCACATGTATAGTTCTAACTTACTCAACATATGAAGCACTTTGACTTGCTCAACATCAACTATGACTCAACACCTATTGAAAATCTGACTTGGCTCACACTATGGCTTAGCATACATAGTGTACTCAACTTCAATGTAGAAATTGGTTAAGTGTATTGACACTCAAATGTCAAAACCATCTAAGACCAACAATCTCCCCCTTTGACATGAGTGTCAAAAACATTTAAGTTGTCATTACTAATATCAATAGTGGGTACCTTATCCACAAAATTTCAAAATTTGTTCAAAATACCTTAACTCCCACTGAGCTGATTGTCCTTTGACATACTTTTTCCTTTGCTCTATATCTGTACTTGTGTGCTATTTGTATCTGTGTGCTATTTCATTCATATCTCCCCATAAAAGAATGTGATCAAAATTTGGCATACTCCCCCTTAGATATATCTCCCCCTATCTTCCTCAAAACATTATTTAATCTCCCCCTTTTTGACACTTATGTCAAAGGGCTCTAAGGAGTAATACCATACTTAGCCAAAAAATTACTATTTACCTCCATTATTATTTTTAGGGCTGCATCCCAATTCTCCAAAGCAATGTCAAGCGACCTGTGCTAGATGGAAGTCTCTATAGCAAGGTGTACAAGTCCATCAAGTGTAGAAAGATTTGGATCTTTCTTTTTAAACTCTTTCAGCATACACTTGCTCCTTGTGAAGGACTTCTAAATGTGGCATTATTGAGGATTGGATTTGCATCAATTTAGCCTTAATATTGACTTCATCTACTATAAGTATAGCTAACTCCCTTTGAGTGTGAAGCAATTGTGCAAAATGCTTTTCACTTTGAACTGGATCTTTTGGTAGTTGCATGCTAGAAATTTTCAAATTTCTTTCCAAGCTTATTATTCTTTGATTCATCTCTTGTGTAAAATTGGAAAAATCACACAGCTTCTTGTTCAATGAGAAAATGTTCTTAAGTACAACTTTGACTTGTCTATGTTTTTGGACAGCTCTACCTATTCAAGTGCTATTCCACTTGATATCTTCTCATTTAATTTTCCTTGAAATTTCCTTTTAGACCATTCCATAAGTTTAACATTGGTGTCCTGGTCTTCATTTGTTACTTGGTCAACTATATTAGATAATTGTTCCATTATAGGCTTTGACTCATCTAGTAACTGCAAGCTAAAGGCATCCATAAAGATGTCCTTAATCTCATGAAGTACTTGCTTATGTTTATACTCTTTCTTGAGTATTGCCTACCTCATCCTTCTATCTAATGCATTTTTCATTTCAATCATCTATGCCATTATGATGGTCTTGGAATCATAAGCAAGAATCCCAATGTCTTCATCTAGTTTAGGGTCTCCATAGTGAAATACCCTGGCCACTCTAGTTGAACTTGAGCCTGGAGTTGAAAATTGCAAAGGGATGGCTTCAGTGTTTGACTTCTAAATGGTCTTTGTAGGAGTGCCAATCTTTGGTAGTTCTACCAATGTCTAAATGGCAGCCTACTCCTTTTCTTTTGTTGTATCCTCCTTCTCATCTAATTTCCCTTCCACTGCACTTGGCATTTGAACATTATCACTTGTTTCACTTAGTGGGGGTAGTGGTGGAAACATCAAAACTTTAGTATGAGTAGCTATGTAAGTGAAAGGTGGTTCTTGTGGTTTCACCTTTTCTCTTTATGGTTCTACTACTACCTTTGTTAATTCATCTACACTCATCAATATAGGGCTTGTGCATAATTGTGCCTATAAAGTGGATTGGTGAAGAATCTTGGAGAGATCCTCTACAGTTAGTGGATTGATGTTCTAGGTTGTATTGTTAGGAACATCCTTGATAGTTATTATATCTGTAGGTGTGACGATTACCTATGGAGGGCTAGGAGGTGGCATTTGTGTGTCTTGCACATTCTATTCTTCTCATTGCTATTTTTTAGTTGTTTCCATGTCTCCTCCTTCATGTGATTCTTCCTCCTCACCTTTTTCTTTGTCTACTTCCTCTTTCTCCTCTTCTCCTTCTTTCTTCTTTTCTTCTTCAGCTTTTATTGTTGCTTCCTTTTCCTCTTCTTGCTTCTCTTCCTCTCCTTTCTTTTCCTCTTTCTTTTCCTTGGCACTAGTTTTTTCCTTATTTGCCTCTTCATCTTTGTCATCAGTTATCTTATAAATTGTTTTCCACATTTGTGTGGATTTATTTACTACATCCTGTATCTTGTTTTGCAAGATGCTAAAGGCTCTATACTTTGGTGCAAACTTGCTACTATGTTTCTTGTTTGCTTTTGTTATTTGAGCCTTTGTCATGTTAGGCTTTACTTGTGCTAGGGTATATTCTCTAACGTCCCTCTCCATCTTTAAAAAATAATGCAATTTATTCTCAACTATCTCATATAGCTCCCTGGGCATGGTATTGTCAAGTTCTAGAGGTGTGTTTTTGAATTTTTCCATCATGGCATACACATATTCCTCTATTTTATCTTTCTCTTCTTTCCTTAGCTTGTTGAAATCAAGATTTTACAAATCATTCAAATTTGTATTCTTAATATTCTCACAAAGTTTTTCCATTGCAAACATAGGAGGATTGTTTACCACTCTAAATTAGTTGATATCCTCTGATTCTGTTCTCTCCTCTTCATCAGTGTCTGGATCTACAACATACCTTCTTCTCTTGGTTTGGTTCTTTAGCAGGCTATTCACTAGCCTTCTTCTTGCCTTTTGATTATTCCTTGGCCTTTTGTGTGGATGCCCTTGTAGTGGCCCTTGTTGCTGGTGTAGTTTGGCTTGTGCTAGCTTAGTGACCTTCTTAGGCTTGGGTTGAGCTAAAGATTGAGTTTTAGGCTTTCTCTTCTTTGATTCAAATTCTACCTCTTCTACACCTTCTTCCTTATCTTCTTCTAAGCCTTGGTTCAAGTCTATTGGGCCTTGCACTTGTTCGTCTTCTTCTTCACTTTCTTCTTTTTCTACTTCAACACCTACTTCTCCTTCAATATCTGTACCAAAGCTCTTCTTTATCTTCTTCACTACTTTGTCTTTCTTTTTTATTACAAAGGATATCTTTAATTTCATTTCAACTTTGGATTTGACAACATCATATGTGCCAAAATGAGGAGCCTCCTTATCAATCTCTTCTACAAGTAGTGATTTGATTACTACTAAGGCTTCATCTACATCAAGTTCATAATCAAATGGCCTTAGCCATCTTACTCTTGGTCTTCCTGCTTGGATATAGGTATTGTCAATGTCAACCAAAAAACATATTTCATTGATTTATTTTTCCACTAGGGAAACTGGTATTCTAACCCTTTGCTTTATGGATTTCTTAAAATCTTCAAAGTAACTTGTCATTTGTGCCTCAAAATTATCACCCATCTGATCAATGAACTCATTCATTTGAGTAATTGTAGTTTTGTTAGGGTTCCAACTTACTTTTCCAATAGATGGAAACTCTTCCATGACATAAAATAATATGCACATAAGAACTGAACCAAGCTTGCATTTGGCACCTTTTGATCTTCTTATTGCTCCCAAATTTACATTTATTTGTTGCAACATCAGTTTTGACAGATCATATGTGTGATCTCTCTTCATAAGCTTATAGGCTATATCCACAGCAATACATGATACACTATTTAATCTGCTAGATTTGTAGAACTTGTGAGAAATGACTCTCATAGTAAAGTCCAGAAGAGGATATGTGATTGTGTCAATTGACATGCCTCTTTTATTCCATTTAGCCCCTGTGTTCTTTTCAATTACCTCTTTGGAGTCACTTCGGAAGATTTTGGGCCATTCTAGGATTGGAAAACCTGTAACTCTATGTAATATCCTTTTTGTAATTTTTACAAGTCCCGTCTCTAGCCAAAAACATCCTTCGTGAATTCTACTTAAAATAATCTGTATCCATTCGGTTTTGAAACCTGTAGGGTATACTAGGGCATTTTTTAATCCCTTTCTTTTGATTATCTAGAATTTGTCCTTTAGAATTTTGTTTTCACATAGTTTTTCATAGGCTTGAAATGTTTCAAGAGCACCCACTGCTCCTATTTTATAGTTATAACAATTTCTTACATCTGGTACCATAATAACCTTTGGTGGGATAATCGACAATGCACCAGGGGTCATTTTTATAGTTGACTTTGGGGATTGGCCTAAACATAGGTTGTTTGATCTCATTACTAACTAACTGGACCTCATGGCTCTCCTTTCCTTCGGGGTTCCTCGAACTAGAAGCAATTATACCGAACTAGGGTTTTAATATATTAAAAACTTTAATACTGCGCAGCTCAACACTTGATAAATACCTTGGATCATCAAAATGTATACAAAATTTCTATTGAAGTCATTGTAGATGGCTTCAAGATTATTGTATGATCGCTCCTACACTCTTCTTGTTCTTTCCTTATATTCAAATGACGTGAAAATAAGAAAAATTTAATTTTATACCTTTCCAAACCTAGCATTAAATGCTTAGTATGAATAGTTGTACACTCGGTACTTGAAAGTTTCATCATCACTCGGCTTCCATTGTATTTCATTTACTCAGTCTCCACTAGACTTCTACTTCACTTAGCTTCAATTATCAGCTTGGTCACTATTAAAACTCAACATCCATTGGAGCTTAACTCAACATGCAAGGGTAACTCGGTAGGTTCTTCAAAGTTTTACTTGGAATCTTTGCTCATGAAAATTTCTTCTCTATGGTACTCCTTTTTTCTTGGAATTGATGTAAGATATAACTTTTTATATTAGTCCCATACACCTTTATTTTACTTAGTTGGATGAAGGGTGATCACTTGACCTCTTGGGTGAAGTGATCTCTCCATTTGATATGTTGTACCCACCTTTCTTCTTCCAAGTCTTGTTCATTTGTCCTATTATTTGTTCAACATCAGCCTTCACTTTTCCTTTTTTGACTTCTATCTTGGGTGCTTTTGACTTTGTTGGGCAATTTCTACTAATATTTCTAGTCTTCAAGCAACTGAGACATGTAGTTTGGCTTACCCATCTACTGTAACTCCCCTTAAAATGTGTTCTTATGCAATTCTCAAGGATGTGTCCATACTCTTGACAATAGTGATAGCTATACCTAGTATTGTAATCCCAGTTGTAGTGATGTACAAGGTTGGTTCCTCTTACAGGCTAATTAGGTGTCCACATAGGCTTTGATCTGCATTCAAATGCTCTATGTCCATACTTTTTGCAGTTGTAGTAGTGTCTTTCAAATCTTGGTGTTCTCATGGTCTTGGTTCTACATTTGTGTGCTTGATGTCCTTGTTTTTTGCACTTGTGACAAAAGCTTGTATTTGTAGGCTTATCATGCTAATGACTATTCTTGTTGCTGCACACATCAGAGGTATGTTATTTCTTTACTATAGAAATGACAAGTAGGTTTAGTGTTCTTAACTTTCTTACTCCTATCTCCTACAGTCTTGGATGATTCTCCATGTTTAGTGCTAATGTAAGTCCTGAAGTATCATTACTAGCCCTTGTTGATTTTAGTAGTTTCTCAAAGTACTTGATATCCTTATTGGATTTTTTGTAGCTTTTTGCTATCTCTTTCTCTCTTTTTAATTCATTCTGTAGTTGCTCATTTTGTATTTTCAAGGTGGAAATCTCAATGTCTTTCATGTTTAGCTCATGATGAGCATTCATCATCTAACTTAAGGTGTCTAACTTCATGCTTGAAATTCTTTCAAACTCAATTGTCTTCTCTTCCAGTATATTCGTAAGATTTCTCTTGTCATCTTCTATCATGGCATTGTTTTCAATGGCTCTCTTCTTTTGTTCAGTCACTTCACAAAGCATTATGGCTTGTGATTCTTGTTCAAGCTTGAGTAATCTGATTTCTTCAGCTTGTGTTCTATTTTCCTCTATTAGTTATGCTATTGCTGCATCAAATTCTTAGGAATCTCCATTTGAGAGCACTTGTCTAGTATCAATCTCCTTGTAGTGTATGTCATTTCCAAATATGGCTATCTCCTTCCTTCTTTTTAAGGACTTTCTCAATTCTTCTCTAGCTTCTTCCACTTTGTGTAGATCTAGGTGCAAATCAATCACCTAATTGTCTATGATCTTGCCAAGTTTGAAGACTTCCATCTTTTGATCTTTTCTCTAAGCTATTATGCTTCTCCTTGTGAGAACCTTCACTCTGATACCAATTGTTGGAATGTTCAAAATGGGAAGAGTACTTTTGAGAGCGGGGGGCGGTGAATTAGAAGTACCACACTTTTAACCTTTTTCAACCCTTAAAATCAAATAACTGAAAAGTAAACTACATGCATGCAAACATATAGATGAACATAAAGTAAACACATGCAATAACACATAACACCACATTTGGTAACCCAAAAACCCTCCATGAATAAGAAGGTAAAATTGGGGTGGGGATGATACCCACAAATATTACTATAGCAACAAATGTTTGATCACTTTTGATGATCTGCTCTGTTAAAGGCTTTACACTATATCAATAGTGACTTAATTAGAGGATTTACAAAAAATGTTTACATGAAGTGTAAACCTGTTAAAGGATTTACAATAGGCTGTTAAGCTCACCTAATACAATAGGATTTTCAATCACCTTTCCAAAAGGTTCTCCTACCTAGCTATTAAGCTAACCTATCAATATAGGATTTCCAACTTCTAATACAATGGTAAGAAAGTATTAAGAATCTTTGACCTAATTGCATACAATCTTTAGTTGCTGATTTTAGGCACTCGTTCTACTCCTTCTCACCTTGATCCTCTGATATTGGGTTGTGTCTCTTGTCCCTTGTACTATTCTGATCAACTGGATGTGTAATTGATGCCCTATTCGTCTAAGTCTTACTCACTTCTCATTGAATTTTTCTATAATCTCCCCATACACTATTCTCATCCTCTTTTGCAATGGGTTTTTGATCTCCTTTTAAAGATTATGAACACTTAAGGTTAGGTATGGATCTATGATCCATATTGAATCTTAAGTTTTTTCTCATTCCTTGCATTTTCCTCATTGGTTGCATGGCCTTCTCCATTTTTCTAATTGGTTGCATGCTAATTGCATAGGAAATGTAAAAGATTCATCCATATCCTTTTTCTCCTTCAAAATCCTTGTATGTTAGCTCCAGAAATAGTTTACATCTAAGTCTATGAATATAAAAACTCATGTTGATTATGTGTTACTTGGCACATACTAGACTATTGGTTCTCGACACATGTATAGTTTTGACTTACTCGACATATGAAGAACTCTAACTTGCTCAGCATCAACTGTGACTCGAAACCTATTTAACACTCAACACCTGTTGAAAATTTGGCTCGGCTCACACTATGGCTCGACATACATAGTTCACTCAGCTTAAATGGAGAAAGTGGTTAAGTGTGTTGACACTCAAATATCAAAACCATATAAGACCAAAATTTAGTATTTTTCTTTGCAAATTCTCATCTTGTCTTGATCTTATCCATCAAAAAACCAGGAATCTAAAGTGTAAGCTGATCAAGTGAGTATTTCCACTTATCCATTTTATCCATCACCAAATCTTCAATCTGCTTCTATTCTGCTTCAGTCCTAATCTCATATTTCAATGCCTTGAAGTTGGTTATGCTAGCCCCTGACTATAAATCCTTCAATCTATCCTGGAAGGTAGGTGGAGGCTTCCTAAATATTATGTCTTCTCCTTCCTTGTTTGATTTCCTCATTGAGGATCTCCTAATGAACATTGCAACAGATGGCTTCATAGGCTTGGTAATGTTTATCTTGCCCTTTTTCTATAGTGGCTCTTCCTCCTTTGATTTTTCCTCATCCTTTGCTTCTTCATCCTCACCTTTTCCCTTAGTTAACAAAAGAGTTGAACTTATTTTTAATTTGGCAATTCTCTTCTTGCCTTTATTTACTGCCTGAGGGAGTTTGATATCCAGTTCTATCTTGGCCTTGGCTTCATCATATGTACCAAAACAGGCTGCCTTAGGATCAACTAGTTCATTAATCAGTGCCTCAATAATATTTTTCATTTCATCAATATTAACCTCTTATCCAAGAGGTTTCACCCATACAATTCTAGGCCTAACTGCCTCAATATATACTTTATCAATATCTACATTAAAACATATATCATCCTTGTAATCCTCAACTAGTTTCTTAGGAATTTGGAATCTATTATTCATTTTCTCCTTGAATGCATCAAAATAATTATACATAATTCTATTATAATTTTCACCCATCTCAGCAATGTACTCATTAATTTGATAGAGTATAGACACATTTTTTCTCCATACAATAGTGGCTTTTGAAGGGAAGAATTTCTAAACATAAAAGAATAAGCATGTCAATAGAGAGCCAAACTTACATGGATTTTTCTTGGATGTTCTAATGCTCTCCATGTTCTTGTTGAATTGTTTCAACTGTAGCTTGGCAAGGTCAAAGAAAAGTTTGTTCTTGACTATCTCGTATGCCAAGTCCACTACCTCGCATGACACACTATTCAAACTGCTTCAACTATAGAACTTCTGTGTAATGATATGGATGCCAAACTTTAAATCTATATCAATTATGCTACTTATTTTCATACCTATTCCATCCCACTCTATTAGGGTTTTCTTCTCCAGTTTAGCCTGACCTAGGGTTTTGGTCATCTTGGCTTTTGCCAGCATGGGATCGAGATCGATGATCCTATGAATCATCTTTTTCATGATCAAAATTGGTTGCTCCAACCATAGCTATCCATTGTGGATTTGACTGAGAATAAACCTAATCCATTTCACTTGGAATTCATGGGACATGTGAAGAATATGGGTTAATCATTTAGCCTCAAGATGTTGATGTTCAGGTTTCAAAACACCATTCACACATAACATTTTCTAAGGTTTTGTCCATTTCTAGTGTACCAGTTTCTTGAATTGCACATTTAAAATGAGAATGAATTTCATTGATTAATAGTACCTTGGAATGGATTTGGGATTTCATTCCACTTGGGTCTAGAGTTTCAGTGATTACATGAGTGAGGTTGAAGTTTTGTGCCTTCCATTCTACACCACAAACTTGCATGTCTAATCCTCTCTTTGCCTTGCTTCTGTTGGATACCATATTCAATTGGTAGGGCTTGAGAGAATTTGAAAACTTTGGTAACAATTCACTCAAATCACTTGAATGCTCTTGAAGATTGCACTACGCAAAAGCTCTTGTAATTTCACAATGAAAATGACTTTAATTTTATTCTTTTTATCAAATTTTTCCATAAATACATGGTACAAATGTTAGATTAAATTGACAAACTATCATCCACTTCCTTTTATTGAATACTCGATGAAGTCTTCATGAATCAGTAACCATATGCATCTTTATTATTCCTAACCTTTCTCAGTAGAGTGTTTAACCCATCCTTTCTCAGTAAGATAGTAACATGACCTTGCTTGGTGGTAACTTTCATTTGTTACTCAGTCATCCCTCTTACGTCTTGAGTGCTAGTCTGGATCTTTCATCCTGCTGACTAGAATTGATATTTGATGTCTCATTTATTATCACAATTCCAACACTTCTTTGAGAGATTAAGTAGAAATGGTGGAGTCATTTAATTCTTGAGTGACTTGTTCATCATCATTTGGATTTTCATTCTCGGTAGACTTTGGAACCCATTGTTGTCTCATTTTTTTAAATTTTTTTATTAGCCTTTTCCTTGTTTTCATCTTCAATTCTTTTAGTATTCATGCAGTTCTTGGAAAGATGACCAAGTTCAGTACAAATGAAACATCTTTTAGTAGTATCTCTTTTCCTCAAATGATGCTTTACACAATTCATTCCAATTTTTCCAAATTCTCCATAGTAATGACATCTACACCAAGTGTTGTAGTCCCAACCAAATATAGCTCTTTCACAATTTGTTTTCTTGGATTCAATATCTTGGTTTTGCATTCTGATGACTTGTGTCCATACTTCTTACATTTGTGACACTTACCTGAAATTTTTTGTTTTCCTTTGCATTCATTAGCCTTATGACCATGCTAATTTCAATTATAGCACTTTCCATTAAATTTTTTCTTCCCATTGCTCCAACATTTGTTTGATGTATGACCTATCTTACCACAATGACTATAAGTAGGCTTTTGGTTCTTTTAAGCTCCTTGTTTGGATGATTCTCCTTCTTTATATCCAATTCCTACTTTTCCTTTTTGTCCATAGAGATTTTTTTCATTCATCTAATTCATGTCTGATTAGGATTTCATCATTCTTTCATTGGTTTGAATTTTAGAGTCTAGATCTCTTTCATTTTCTGATCTCAAGTTCATATTTCTTCATTTGTATTGGTGAGATTATCAATGAAGACTTCTTATTGAAGGGATAGGTGGTGGATTTCATTTTTCTTTCCTTCTATCTCTTCTCTTCCATAACTTCACATAGTCTTACTAACTAAATTTCTTGTTCTCTTCTTAGTTTTCTTACTTCTTCTTGCAGTGAATCATTCTTTTCTAGGAGTTCATTGATTTCTTAATTAGATTCATCTGGATTGCTTGAATGAAGGTCTTCAATTCTTTCCTCAATGTAGAGATGATCATTCATTTGAATTGTAAGATCTTATCTTCTTTTTAGGGATTGAGAGAGTTGCTCCATTACTTTCTTGAGTTAGGCAATAGCCATTTCCAAATCTAGCTTCTCATTGTCAATAGCCTTGTCAAGTGTGAATATCTTTGGATGGCCTTTGATCTTTTCTCAAGATATTAAACTTTTCTCTAAGAACCACAAAGCTCTAATACGAATTGTTGAAAATATTATGAAAAGCTAAGTTACTAGGAGGGTAGTGGTGAATTAGTAACTTCTAAAACCTTCATTATTTAGCAATTAACCCTTTATATGAATTATGATCTAACTTCATGCATGAAAAACTTAGAAAACATGAAAGCATTCATAAAAATTTGACATATAGATTTGGTGACTCAAAAACCTTCTAAATAGTTTGTAAAACTGGGGTGGGGATGATACCCACAAGCTTTAGTACTACAGTATTAAGTTGCTCTGTTAAGGCTTACATTGATCACTTTTTATGATCTGCCATGTTAGGAGCAATTAGGACTACTAGCTCCATCTTGTGAAAGGATTTACAAACATACAATAAAGTATGCACTTGGTAAAGAGATTTACATAAGACTGTTAGGTCTACCTTGTTAAAGGATTTGACTAATCCACCTATTAGGATGAAGTAGTAGCTGATCTCTAATCTGCAACTTGGCTTACTAAATGAGATTCCTCTGAGTGTACAAATCACCTTGTTGTGATAGATGAATCTTTGTTGCTCCTTATGCTATTGTAGCCTTTGTAATTCATTCTTCTGCTCTTCTCTAATGATTGCATTACTTCCTCTTCGATTCCATACACATATAATTGAAGTGATACAATACATTACATATATATCAATCCAACTACATAATTACAAAGTTGGCCACAATACAAGTTTACACAAAATATTACAAAGTTGGCCAAAGTGTAGAAACTCAAGCTTTGAAGATTGACTTGGTGAGGTTCTGATAGTTAGCATCCACTATCACTACTCGGCATCAACATGCACTCAGTAGATGTAGAAGCTCATTCCATACCGATTACTTTCAAGTAGTCTTGAACTTAGTCTACATTGGTGACTTAGTGAATATTATGAAACTTGTCATATAAACTGAATCACTTGGTTACCACTACATATCTTGGTAAACACTATCACCTTGAACATGGTATAAACTAAGTCTCTTGGTTAACATTGAGTAGCTCAGTCAACACTAGACTCACATCATATTAACTATGAACTCAATAACCACTACATAACTTGGTTTGAACTAGTAAGCTTAGCATACACTGGGATGCTCAGTTTACATTGCCGATCTTCACAATAGTTGCAACTGATCAGCATACACTCGAATTTGTCAAAGGACGTGGTAACAACTATAGAACTTGGTAACAACTAAAATTCTTGGTTAACACTATTAACTATACAATAATCTTAGTTTAAACTCACAATCTGAATAAGTTTATGTCACTAATAACAAACATGATTGGAATGTGAACAAAGATGTAGATTCTTGGTGAGAGATTAGAGTTGTGTACAAAATTGTGCATTGAATTTCTAGATAGAAGCATAAGTAAAGATAGATCCAAATCTAAAGAAGACATGAAGATCAAGGAAGGTATTGATCTACTTATTAAAAGAGAACAAGGAGGTATGGGGATTTTTTAGATTTTTGGACATGTAATGATTTTGGTCGAATTTCATCTACATGCCCTAAGAGAGTAAGCAAAACTATAAAGAGTTAACTTTTTGATGAAGATGAAGAATTTAAAGCAAGTATGGAAATATTCTTGAATGACTGTGATGATAAAGATAATGAACCTAGATTAGTTAAGAAAGAGCAAGTATTAGAAGAGATAGATTTGGTAACAATTGTTGATCCAAAGGCTAACCATTAAAATGTGGAAGTTATCATTAGCAATTATTTGTAGAATTGGAATCAGATTGAATAGAAAAGATCCAATCATAGAGAAGAAGAAAGACTTGAGTTGAAGATACCTGAATAGAATGGGATTGGTAAAAGAATAAAAAAAGTCAATTGTAGAAGAAGAAAGCGCTATGTTAGCTGATAATGATGTATCCAAGATAGTTTGGAGAGAATCTGTGAATACAATAGTTCACACTGTGAATAGAGTGCATGTCAAGAAAGACACAAACAAAACCCCTTATGAACTATGGTTTCATCACTCACCTATAGTTAAGTATTTCAAAATTTTTGGCAAAAAATATTATATGAAAAGAGATGATGATGTTGGTAAATTTGAAGCTAGAAGTGATGAATGTATGTTTCTTGGTTATTCATTGAAAAGTAGAGCTTATAGATGTTATAATATGAGAACTAAGACTATTATTGAAAGTGCAGGTGTAAGAGTTGATGAGAAATTTATGATATAAGAAAGAATAGTTGACTACAATTCTAATGTTGAAAATCTTATTACTAAACCAAAAAATGATGAAGTATTCTTTGAGACTAACAATGATTTGTACAATGAAGGTGAGATAAGATAGGAACAAAGTTCAGAAACTAGAATAGAGCTAATTTTTGAGATAGACTCCTACTTTTGGTAAAAATATGAAAAAGAATCATCCACCAGAGTGGATCGTTGACAACAAAGATAAAGGTGCGATACAAAGAAGTGGAATCAATGAAGAACTCTGTTTAATATCTCAAGTAGAACTAAAGAATGCATATGAGGTATGCATAGATGACTATTGGAAGAAAGCTACGAAAGAATAATTGGATTAGATAGTAAAGAATGAGACATGGGAATTGGTCTCTAGACTATTAGACAAGAATGTGATAGGGACAAAATGGGTATTCAAGAACAAGATGAATGAACAAGGTGAAGTTGTAAGGAACAAAGCAAGATTGATATTTAATAGTTACACATAACAAGATGGAGTAGACTATGAAGAATCCTATGCTCCTATGGGAATAATTGAAGCTATAAGGTTATTCTTATCCTTTGCAACACATAAGGAATTCAAAGTGTATTAGATAGATATCAAGTCAACATTTCTGAATGGAGAACTTGAAGAAGGGGTATGCATAGAACAACCTGAAGGTTTTTCTTTAATAGATGACATGGACATGGTACTTAAATTGAAGAAATAATTGTATGGATTAAAAAAAAGCACCCAAAACTTTGTATGCAAGTTGGATAAGAATTTGACAAAACTTGGAATTAGAAAAGGTATGCCAAACAATAATCTACACTTGAAAGAAATAAGTGATCGATTTTTTATTTTGGTAATATTTGTTGATGATGTCATATTTGAACGAGATTATAGTGAAAATGACAAGTTTGTAGAAGAAATGAAGAAGGAATTTGAAATGAGCATGATAGGGAAAATGAAATACTTTTTCTGATTGCAAATTGTGTAGGATAAAGAAGAAATCTTTATTTGTTAGACTAAATATTTGAAAGATCTATTAAAATGGTTTGGTTTGGAAACATAAAAACTATTTGGAATACCAACAATAACTAGACACAAGCTATCTACAAAGGATGAGACACTTATTGTTGAGCAGAAGAAGTACATATTTATGATTAAAGAATTGCAATATCTAACTCATAGAAGGCCAAATATAGTAAATGTAGCTAGAATTGTTGCAAGATATCAAGCTAACCCTAGAGAAGCACATTGTGTTGTGGTTAAGAGGATATTTAGATATATGAAGGAGACATCAAAGTTTAGATTATGGTATGACAAATCTAATGATTTCACCTTATATGCTTATACTGATGTTAATTGGGTAGGTAGTAAGGATGAAAAAAGAGCACCAGTGGTGGAGCATTTTTTCTTGGAGGAAGATTGGTTTCTTGGTTAAGAAAGAAGCATGATTGTATCTCAAAGAGTACCACAAAGGTAGAATATGTTGTAGTAGCAAATAATTGTAATCAAGTTGTTTGGATGAAGTAAATAGAAAAGGATATAAGGATACAATTTATTGGACCTATTGTCATACATTGTGATAACACAAGAATAATGATTATGTCTAATGATTGAGTGTTGCATTCTAAGAATAAGTACATTTCTATCAAATATCACATGTTGAGAGTGAAAGTGGTAGAAAAGGAAATAAGATTGGAGTATGTAAGCACCAAAGAGTGGATTAGAGATATTCTCATTAACCCTCTTCCCAAAGAGGCTTTTGATTATTTGCAAGGTATGCTAGTGGTTATGCCCCTACATACATTACAGTAGATGTTGGAAGGGTGCATCAATCCAGAGGTACAAAGCACTATTGTTTGTCTAGACTGAATGCTAATTCTTCCTTTATGAGGGAGTATTTGTGATGGACAGAGTCATCTAGCACTCTTGATAGATGTTGTTTTGAATAGTGTCTTTGGACACTTGAGTAGGTTAGAGATAGTTGTTGTAGAGATTGACAGGATGCAATGATTGATGGTTACTAAAACCTTTGTCATTGATGTCAATGGGGGAGAGATTACATCATGAAAAATATTTTCATACATGGAAGAAGTTATAGAACACATTGAGGTATATCAATAGGGGAGAAGCATGTGAATAATTGATGTTAGTAATAAGGTTGATGAAACACAAAAGCTAGCATGATTGATGAAGAGGATTTGAAAAGAAAGGATAATAGTCTTTAACAGTTGGTATTCATGGAACTAGATGTTTTTCATCTATGCTTCAATCAATGCCAAAGTGGGAGATTGTTGGAAGCATGAATGCTGATGATATTCCTATGAGGGATTATTGTAGAAACATGATTATACCATTACCATGATGATATGTTACATTCATGACCATCTTTTTCATTGATGTCAACATAGTAGTTTTATGTGCTATTTGGCATAAGAAAAAAAACAAAGATAAAATTGGTATGGATAGATCATTGAGTATTTTCAATAGTGAGGTTAATGGGAGATACTATTAAGTGTCTAGTATATATGTAGGTAAACTTAAATGCAAAAATATTAAGTCTGGAATAAGTTATGCAAG
Organism: Cupressus sempervirens; assembly: GCA_028749045.1. Lineage (NCBI taxonomy): Eukaryota > Viridiplantae > Streptophyta > Pinopsida > Cupressales > Cupressaceae > Cupressus > Cupressus sempervirens. Next base: position 210,738,550 of record CM053786.1, on the reverse strand, counting down.
TTTTGTTGAAGATTATTCAGAGATATAGTTTATAGAAGCATATTCTAGTAAACTTGTTATATCTCATAGCAAAGATGTTATTGTGCAAAGCAAGGTCAAAGGCATGTAGATGACACGATAGAGATCATGTGGCTAAGATCTCTCATCATAATATTAAATGTATGAAAAATTATTTAAGTTACAAGGAAACAAATTGATGTTATCGCTAAGTAAAATGTGTTCTTAATGAGGTCCTATAATAATAAATTGAGAAGGTGCAATAGCCAACTCAAGGAAATTGTTTTATAGACTCAGTATAAAGGAAGGACATTTTCCTTTGATATACAAGGAAGTGAGAAGAGGAGAAAAGAGGAGAAAATATATGAAAATTGAGTAATTAGGTTGATATGCGAAGATAAGTAGAGTAGAGAAAAGTTGGAGAAAACTTCATTGCCGAAGTTTTATTTTGAGATCCAATGTTTGGTATATGGATCCAAGGTTTATGACCTAGTCTATAAAGTCTGGTAGTGATTTAACTAGTTGACAAGATAGAGGAAAGGGGATAAATCATAGTACAAACAATTATTCTACAAGGAATAGTTGCGAGATTAGTTGGACAATGAAGTTTAGTGGTCTTCCTCTAGACGTTGTTTGGACAGTGGGTCCTTTAGCCTTCTACAACTCGTAACAAGGTTAGCACAATTCCTAACAAGGTTGGAATCTTATAACAAGGATTAAAACTCTCCTAAGAAGGACTCTTATGTACTGAATATTTTTATAGACTCCTAATAGGGTCCATCCTCTAACAAGGAATATATATTAGTATATCTTTGTGGGCATCATTCCCTCCAGGATTTTAACTCTGGTCAAGGGTTCCCTAGTTAACAAATCTAGTGTAATTGTGTATGTGCATCTTGTTATGGTTTTTGTTTAATTTTATTACATGGTTAAGATTAATTAAGGTTGATAAATTTTTTAGTTGGATAACTGGATTCAACCCCCTCTCCATTATCTTGGTGGACTATTATTTCTAAGAAGGTCAACCCTTTCTTCTCTACAATTTTTTTTCTTACCTCAAGACTCCATTCTTATAAAGTTTACTGTATAATTCTCTTATCTCCATGTGTCCTATACTTCCAACTTTACATGTATAAAAACATCTAGCATCCTAAATCATGAGAACTTTTGGTGGTATCACTGATAATGCACTAGATGAGTTTCCTTTGTTTGTTATTTCAAGAATTTCTCAAAAAGGTGGTTATCTCACATCATTACTAATTAGTTTGAAATTAAAACTTTCCCTTCCTTCCTTCCTACCACTTGCAAAAGAGTTGGCTACCGTCTTGACTTCTTAGGGTTTGCAAAAATTTAAAAGTAAAACTCGACACTAGCTAAATACCTTTCAATCTAACAAATTATGTTGAGTTATAGTCATATTTAGTTTACAAATTATAGAATATCCTATTTTAATTCACCTTTATGCTATTTGTGCTCTCTTTAATCACTGGTGAATGAAAATGAGTCAAAAAATGACTATATAACCCTTGGAACTTCTCAATAAATGCTTAATTCTTACACATTTGTAAGCTTGGCTGCCATAGGATTTCCAACTCACTTGGCTTACACATGATTTCCACTACACTTGACTAACATAACAAGGTTGGATAATACTAATAAAACTCCATATCTTGACACCAACTAACATTTCATTCACGCTCAACAACACCATAGAAAACAACAAAAATAAAGATTTTCTAAATGTTGTATTCACTCCATTGCATTTTAATTCATGCATATGTAATCTTTTAGATCTTATATTCTAGTAATTGATGCATAATATAACCTTTAAGTATTAGTCCCACACATACCTTTTGATTTCCTACTTGTGGGTGATGTGATGACTTGATCCATTGGATAAATCGATCTCATCTTGACTTGATGTGTTGCAATCCTCTCTCTTATTCCATGTCTTGTTCATATGAACATTTACATTTTCAACATTAATCTTCTCTTTACCCTTACTACTTGGTGTTGGTGACCTTGTTGGATAATTCTTGCTAACATGAAAAGTCTTCAAACAACTAAAGCATGTATTCTTACTCAAACATCTACTCTAATTGCTTTTGAAATGTGTTCTTATGAAATTCTCAAGAACATGTCCATACTCTTGACAATAGTGACAACTGTACCTTGTGTTTTAAACCCAATTTTAAGAGTTTCCATTATGTTTTACCTTGGCTTCCTTGTTTGATGACCATTTGGGCTTGGATTTGCATGTAAAAGTATAAAGTTGTGTTGCCTTTTAGGCTGACTTATCAGAACGACTAATTTGAGTATTTCTATCTTTTTTTTTTTTGTCCAAACATATGATCTAGATAAATTCATTCTAGTTAAGTGATAAATGTTCTCACACTTTTGCAATTGGAAATGTCTATTAAATGCATGTTTTACACCAATTTGTGTTCAATTATTAATGACATACAATTATTTCAAAAAAGTTGCATTTGAATAACTCTTACTATTTTTTATGATTTTTTTTAATAACATATAAATACCATTTTATAGATCTCAGAGTCAAGAATATTCTTATGTAGACTTTATAGTGTTTTAATTAGATATAGTATATTGTAAATAAAGAATTCTACAAGGACATATTTTAACACTCGAAAAGATTTCAATTTTGAAAAAGAAAAAATATTAAATCATATAAAAATTTTTTTAAAAATATATGAGATTCTAGAGGAGAGAGTCCTCTTTTAGAATGTATAATTTTTCTCTTGGTTAGAATAGATTTGTTTTGAAAAATGTGGTGAGAGATGAAAACTAACGATCTCAGGTGAGTTGAAATTTGAATCATTATAAAAGTGAAATATAGGTCTAAAGATTATTTTAATTTTTTATTATTCTAGCTAAATATGTTCTCTATAACATAGTTTGAGATCAAAGGAAATAAGTTTATTTCCATCTAGTTTTGTGGTGGGAACTAGACCCCTAATTTTTAGCATTTTCGAACAACTAAAAAATTATCTATACAAATTAGAAAAATATGTCAATTCCTATTCCAAAAAATTATTTAAAATTATAATCCTAAACTTCATCCATTTCTACACCTTTCATTAGTTTACTTCATTTTCAAATTCAAAATAATAATACTAATTTAATGTCATTGAAGGTGAACAACTATACTTTTGTTAGCATTTTCCTTTACAAAAGGGTGACACAGGTTTCTACTTTTACCTTTCAAGCACTCATATGCTTTATTTCTATACTTCTAATCATTATAGTAGTATCCTTCAAATCTTAGAGTGTTCATGGTCTTGGTCTTGCATTCATGTGCTTGATGTCCTTGCTTGTTGCATTTGTAATGTTTTCCTCTATATTTCTACTTAGGGCTTTGGTTGACTATTTTACTCACTTAGACATTAGCTGTATGAGCTAGCTTTCCACAATTATGACAAGTGGGTTTTTTATTCTTACCTTCATTTCTCCTTTGTTCACCACTTCTAGATGATTCTACTTCTTTAGTGGTAGTGTAACCAAATCTAGTAGTATCATTGATAGGTATGGGTGATTCCATCAATTTCTCAAAATACTTTGTCAGTTCACTTGGCTCGTTAAGCTTTTCTCTTTCAACTCTCAATTCATTTTACAGTAGGTCATTCTATGGCCTCAAGTTTTTGATCTCAATATCCTTTCCATTTAATTCATGATTAGAAACCATCAACTAATTCATTGTATCCAATTGTATGTTGGCATTGTTTTGTACATCTGATGTCTTCTCTTCAAGTGTGTTAGACAACAACCTTTTTTCTTCTTCAATCATGACTTCGCCATACTCATCCTTCTATTTCTTTTAAGTCATCTCACAAAGTGATACTAATTGCATTTCTTTCTCTCTTTTGAGATTCTTGACTCTTTCATTTATGACTCCATTATTTTCTATTAGATCTGTAATTGCTACATCAAACTCTTTAGAGTTTCCTTCTACAAATAATCTAGTGGTATTTAAATCTCTTTGTATTGTGTGTCATTATGTTGCATAGATAATTCTTTTTTTCTTCAATGATTGATGCAACACATCTCTTGCTTCATTCAACTAATGTAGGACACGTTGTATTTCAATCTTCTAATTGTCAATGTCCTTTTCCAATAAGTAGTCTTCCATCTTCAAGATATTTCTTTTCAAGCTATCAAGATTTCCTTCAAGAGAACAAATGATTTGATGCCAATTATTGGAATTACTTAATGGAAAAGTGATTTTTGAGAAAGTGGGGAAAGGGGGCAGGTGGGGGTGAATTAGCACTTCAAAACTTTAAGTAAAATATATCCACCACACATCCATCTCATAATCTAATATATAAACTGAAATAACTATCCATTCATTTCATACATATACAAAACACAAATAATATTTGACACAAGAAATTGGTTACCCAAAAATCCTCTAAAGAGAAGGAAAAACTAGGGTGTGGATGACACCCACAAATTTTTACTACTACAGTTGTAAAGTGTACCCAATTATGATTACAATGTTTTTAATCATAAACTATGATCTATCCTATGAGGGATCTACCCTATCAAAGGCTTCAAAGATTGTCAAGTTTCAATTTGTTAGAATATTTTAACTCACAATTAACTAAGCACTCAGTTAAGAGATTTACAAGAGCTCGTTAGAACCCAAAACTTGTTAAGGTTACTCTGTTAGGAGATTTTCTCTATATCACCTATTAGAATGATTTAATACCATGATCCTTCGATTGGAACCTTACTACTAGATGTCAGATCTATTGGTGTTTGAAAATGTTACTAGTTTCCAATTACCCTAATGAGAGCAAAACACATCTAGGGGTAGCTAACTCCCATTTTCAACATGCCCATTCAGACACCAAGCCAACTATAAGGCTAGACACTTCTTCTTCTTTAGGCTCTGCAAAACCTAGGTGGGCGGACCTATAGATTCTTTATATGGTACTAGTTATCAAAGCATACACTAAATCTAATATAAAGCAGATAAAACCCTTATTTCTCCTATTAACTCCTATAATAACACAGATCTACAATAGAAAATTGTAACTCTATGATATTCACAAGCTAAGTGAAGGCATCACATTTAGGTTCCTCAACATGAAAGGGAAATACAATTGATTATTGATGTTGATTTTCAACAAATCCTCAAACATGCTGCAATAATAACAAATTTATTCTACAAATGATCAGTGCCTAATCCATTGGGCAATTCCATGAATTGAATACATACATATGTGATATCTAGGACATATTTCATACACCAAGATATCAAATCCATCCTATCACTTTGTGATTCAGACATCGGTGTTCATTAAGACCTCATCCTTATATGAAATATCCTTCTCAAAATAACCAACAACCCTATCAAACACATCAAGCATTTACTTGGCCCTTTGTTCCAACAACAAAACATATGTGACATACAACTTCAAATGGATGCAAAATGGGTCTTAGCTCTTTGTTCCTAGACCACATAAGACTGCAAATTACTAAGATAGGAGACAAGAATTAGAATAAAACTAAAAAAATTCTGGCTCAATTGTATTCATTTCCTTGAAATTATACATTCAAATGCATGAAATTCAAAACAAACAAACACCTAACAGATCTAAAATAAACTGAATTAACTTTCTTAATGTTGTTCAAACGAGAGAATTTTGCTAAAAATAATGGTGTCACAGTTAAGGAAACATGTCAAAAACTAGAACTAATGGCCTCACAGTGAAAAAATGGAACTCCTAATGGAATCACAACAATGAAATTTAAAAGAAAAAAAAATTCCAGAAACTGGAACTAGCTAAATTAACTTCACTACTGTTGTTCATACAAGAGAATTATGCTGAAAGAATGGTTTCATAGTCATGGGAACACATCAAAAACTGGAACCAAAACTTGGTATCACAGCAGTGAGTGGTTTTTTTCCCAAAAATTGGAACCTCTACAATGAGAAAGAAAGGGAATGATATAGGAAGAAGTGAATTCTTAGATTGAATTTGCAACTGACATGTGTACCCTCAGAATTCCTTCCCAAGAAGATCAAAAGCCTCTCTCTAGCTTCTCTTTATAACTGAAAATCAAATCCCATCATTCTGGCTCTACAAGGCATAAAGAATCTCAGATATTTGGTTCATCATCATAACTGCTTTTGATGCTGGATTTTAAATCATGGTTAAGCCAAAAATTAGTTAAAAGGCCTCCAAAATGCAATACAATCTTTTCAAAGTCATTTTTTCCATATTCTGGCTTCAAATAGTCTTCATAACTACCCTCTAACCAATTTTGATGACCAATGTTGAAATCTGCTCATTTCGTTGAGAACGCCCCAAAATTCACAAATTGGCTTATAACTCAAACTAGTGAGCACTTGTGCAAAAATTGATCTCAAATTTAGAAAGTTTGTCTCATTCTAGTTCCGATGGTATATTGAAGTGCCCATTTTTTTACAAAAATTACCCTAGATATGGCCTTCTAAAATTTCAAGCTTCCACTCCAGGTTTGCACATAATATTTTGCAAAAATGTAAACTTTTATGTAGTTTGAACTATATAAAGTTTTAGACTTTATTTAAATGTCTAGCTTGCATGTTTGGAGGAAAAATCTTTAAAAATTAATTCCTTAAAACTCTTGAAATTTTCCCTTACAAGTTTCATTCTAGGTCAAACATAGTTTGACCATCTCACCACATGTCAACATGAGATTCGTCCACCTTCCATCATTTCAGTGACACATGTCATCTTCTGACTATGTCGCCATATTATCTTCCCTGTAACTTTCCTTCGGTGATATAGCGTGAACCCTTGAGTCTACCACATGGCACGATCCAGCGCATCTCAAGATTTTCTCGCCACATCATCTTGAATCAAAATCCATGCCACATGGCACCTTGTGATTAGTTTGAAACACTGCATCATTTGTGATCATTACTGACTCATCTGTCGACTGTCACTTGGCACTTGGTGATAGGCCACTGGACACAAGCAGGACCCACCTTTGAATTCCCCCAAATTCTTCAAATTTTTGGCAAGTTGCCAAGTCACTTACTGGAATTTCTCAACATTTTCGGTGGTGACTTCGCGACCACCAGATTTCCAATGAGATTTTCTAGCTACCTTACCTATCAACATTAGCAACACTTCACCATGTGCCATGTCATCATCGCTACCTTGCTATGGTTATCCTGCGAGCATCTTTGCTTGGTGAGATAGCGACATTCGTTGTATCATCCATGTGGCACCATCTTAGAGCATCATTTTCGAATCAATGCACTTGTTTTTTTGATTAAAACTCAAACACGTCACCCTCTAACTATCCTTCACATGCATGTCGGGAAGGCCCACCATGCAAGCCACTACCTTTCTTAAAAGGGCATCTCCTTTAAGACACCAAGACTTCTCAATGACTTTTATTTAAAGATTGAAGGAAAAAAACTCAGTCCCCAATGTGGGACTAATGGCATGGGCTTGCTTTCTTTTCTAATGCCATGTTCTATCTTGAGTTTTTATTTTCTATGATGTGGATCCTCAGCTTTCATGGCATCGCTTTTAACAAAATCTCGCCTGTTTTTCTTTGCACAGGCTACCGGTTTGCCTTCATAATGGCATGGAAGTCTCTTTTAACTTGCATGTGGAATCCATGCTATCACCTATAGTCTCTTTTGTTTCTTGGATGCCCTGACTTCTTTTGAACAAGAGCTCCTTTCAAATTCTACGGTTGCTACTTGGGACCTTTATTGTCTTTGATTGATGTGGGTCATTACATTTCCTACCCATGGCTTACAATTCACTATAGGGGTGACTCTTTTGACATGTGTGACTGTTCTTTTGGCACATTCAATGTGCTTTGATGTCGACCATGAGATTTGGCTTTGTTTTTACATGTCATTTCTCTTTAAAAAGCCCTCCCACTTTCTTGGCATGATTTGGCATTTGCAATGCAACTGATGGCTTTGACTTTCATCTGTGTTTGCTTCCCCTTTCAAGACTGTTGCCCTGTTCCATAAAAAATGTGGGGCTTCTTTTGATGATCTTGAGTAAGTTGGTATAATTGCGATTGGCCATGTGTCAGGGCAGTGGAATCAAATTGTACAGTACAACAGGTAGCTGGAGATGAAGGAAAACCCAAAGACGGGGAATCATTAGCCCTTTCTCTCTGCATGTCTAGATGAGAATTAGAAGGTGGAGCATTTGCTTGTGGAACTGCAATGCCTTGTCTAGTAAAACCTATGTTCTATTTTTCTCCTCAACGTGACTCTTTTCTCCTACTATACACAATGCTTGCATGGGATATGCTATTAGCAAAGGACTACTCCCTATCTCTTTCATCTTTATGTTGATGACCCATTCCAAGCATAGACTGTTTGTGTAGTTTCATCTTTAGTGGTATCACACTAATTCATTAAGGGCTCATCATGCTAGGACAAACTTCTGGGTGCTTGGGAAGTATCTTCCTAACTTCTCTCTTTGAAAACTTCCATCATGTTGTGGGTTAAAGTGTTGATAATGAGATGTCCTTGTTTTACTCTGTAGATTCCAAGGTGGTTGCATGACTAAGTCTTCATAGCCATCCATATTCCCTACAAGTTTCCAGGATGCCACTAATGCAAAAAAAATATTCTTACATGAGCTTATGGCATCCCTCATACTTTTTATGATTGTTTAACCAAGCGTAGGAAAAGTCTCCTTTAGTATGAAGTGCAAACTGCATTAACTAGTCGCTTGTATGAGTTGGATCAAGTGACTCTAGGTCCTTTGACAAGTTTTATTATGTTGGTGAAAGCAACTCCTTGATGCTAGTGGTTGCAAGTTCAATGGCATTCAAAGAAAGAATTGATTCACAAAAGGGATACTCTTTCTCCCTATGCTTTGACATGGCATCCTCTTCCTTTGACTTTTTCCTTTTTCTTAAAATGGACTTCTCTCCTCATTGCCCTTATATTTCCATCCATCATGATATCAGTTATGAAGGAAGTTTCTTTCATCAGGATCAAAGCTCTAACTTATTTTATAAATAATGAAAGGGGGATCACCAAATTTCCTGAGTTGTTGCTTTGTATCAAAATCCTAAAGAGTTTTGTTTCATTATTTTCAGACTCATTTTGCTTGATGGAAATAGTCAGACCCTAAAGTGGGTCTGGCTAAAACATTTTTCGTTTCCAGACAACTGAACTTCAAACTGATCTATTAACCTTTTAATATTGATTGGAATTGATTTTGAGCACTAACTTGATCATTAAAACTCATTTTCCCACCTTTTGCAAACTATCAAATTTCATGCTAGGAGGTCCTTTGACTAGCCTAAAAAAATGACCTAAACCTCTGATCGGGTTTTGAAAATTATGGCACTAACTCTCTGTTCTGCACACTTCTATCCCATCAAATCTCATCTCATGAAAAATTCCTAGTCAAAAGATATTTTCTATCAAAGTTGCCTTCTCATAATTACCTGCAAGAAAACATGTCAGAAAGTAATAAACTGGGTTTGGATTTGGCTTTGAAAACTGGGCAAATGGACACTTGGGAAAATGAAACTCAGGACATTGGTTCTCTTTCATGAGGACATTATGGATTTGTGATTTGGGCTCATGATGACTAATAGGAAACAAATGGAAAGCATTCAAAGTGGGCTACTTGGATTTGCTGACTGGAAAGAATGGTAGGAAAGCAATTTTGGTAAATGGAATTGACTTGGAAAAGTGTGCATATGGATTCATCATGATCTAAAAATTGACACACTTGGAGTATTTTTAGAGGAAAACATAGGGGTACAATCCACTAGATCTAACCTATCATAGATTTGGAGATATAATGTCATGAACAAGGCTTCTGAAAAATTTGCATGACACTAGTAAAAAGATAGAAATTCCATTTGGAATCGCATTTGAAAACTGATCAAACAGATTCGTCATAAGTTGAAACTTGAAACATAACAAGTTTCTGATGCCTACAATGCAACACAATAGGAATTTTAACATTTTGGTCAACTAGGTCAAAATTATAGCACGTCAAACAGGGCTTCCCAGATATTTGCATAATTACACAAATGCACAAAATAGTAATTGACCAACTTTGAGGGATTCAAAACCTAGTCAAACGGATCCAAAATGACTTGAAATCTGAAACATAGGTTCTTAGGTATGGAAATAAGATATTTCCAAAGTGGAAAATCATGAAACATTTTTGGGTGTGAGATATTTAGATGCAAATAGGGCCACCTGTCATTGTTTGACACTTAGGTGAAAAATGCAAATTTAACACTAGCTGAAAACATGATTTCGCCAAATGACTTGAAATAACAGTTTATCATCATGGAACATGTGGATGGGGTAAATGAAAGGTGTTAGAAACATTAAACACCTCAGGGGACTCAAAGGTATAGTCAGGTACATAGGAACTTAAAAGCATTTACAGGGCTCAAATCCTCAATGGTGCTCAAAATTTGGGCTACAATTTTGAGCACCAACAAGATCTTCTCTTTCTCGATGAACTTGATCCTCCTGATTATATATATATATATATATATATATATATATATATATATATACACTCTATTTTGTTCTCTTTACCTGATTTTATAATTTATACCTTTTTCTCAACCTCCTTAGTAACCATGAATTCCCTCTCCAGACTTAGCATTTGACTCCTTTACTCCTTTCCACATACACTCTTTTGTGGTTTTTCTTCTTAATTAAACATAGGTGGACTAGGGTTAGGTTAGAATCAATGGCTATGGTTGATCCATATTGCTTCTTAAAACAACCCTTTATCTGATTGGGTACATGTAATGCATAGTCATTCACAATATACATGTATCCTTATCTTTTAGAATTATAAAACAATCATTAGGACAGCCCAAAAATGGTTTAGATAGAAGTTTGTACCATTACAAAAAAATATTGCAAAAATTGTTCACTTGGAACCTAGAGCCTCTGATGCTTGGCATTCACTATATCTTCATAGGTGTAACTAAGCTTCTAAATGGCTCAACATACACTGTTTACTTGACACCTGAATAGCTCAGCATGTATAGACTTTCTTGGGACTTAAGTGATTTGGCACATACTATATGATCAACACATACTGGAGCTCAACACTAACTAAGTATATTGCTCGACATGCATTATCAGATAATTTATGCTCATCTTACTCTTTGCACTCAGTTCACACTATAATTTTGCTAGAGTATGACTTACGTGTTTTGTCACTACTTTGCCAAAATCAAAATTAGATCAACAAGTTCTTCTTTATTAGTACTTCACTTTCTTGAAAAAAAAATTCTCCTTTTTTCACATTACATTGATAGTTGCATTAAAGAACTTATATTCTTTTTGTGCCCTTTCCCTCTTAATAATAATCCTTCATTTAAAATTTAGGTTTTTGGCTCCATCTTCCCTTGCATTTTACATATCTCAATGATTTAATCTAAATGGCTTGTCTTTCATCTTGATATGCCTTTGTTCTACTCAATGTAGTATAAATATACTATCACTCCTAATTTAACCTCATATATTTTCTTTATATTAATCTAATGATCCAACAAATTATCATTCACTTTTTAGTTTTACACTATCCAGTGTGGTCACCTTTCCAAATTTAACTTCTTCCTTGATCAGGTGTAAATCCTCTAAATATTTTCTTATAGTGACCATTCACCAATTATAAATGGCTTCTTGATCTATTCTTTTATCAACTCAACTATGTTGCTAGCATGATGATTTATATCACTCTTCTCATCCCTCCCTATTTTAGAATTTTTTATTGGTTGGTCATAACACTATAACATTATGGGTCAAATTGTGATGGCAATTTGCAACGATGTTGTAATTGTGTTGACTTTTATGTTTTTTTTCAATTTCACTATTGCAATACTAATGTGGGAATCATAATTGCAATTCCCTCATTAGTATAAACAAAATAAAAAAAAAACATCACATAAATCATTCCCCATTTGTTTTAATTGTGTCAGGAATTGCACATGAAAGAAGGTAGAGAGCTCTAAATGCAGGTGGAGAGCTCTAAACATCATCATGCCCTTGTACTTGGTGCATTTCATTGCTTTAGACATCTCTTCATTTCACTGTCCTTTCTTTTCTCTTCAATTTGGTTGGCATGCCCTTGTGATCTCTACATTTTCATCCCAAAGTCCTTGCTCTAGGATTTTTTTCGGCTATTTGGTTTTCATTCCCTTGTCATCACTATATTTTATTTTCATGCCATTTCTCTATGATTTCACTATTGTGCCCTTTCTCTCTGATTTTGTTGCCAAGTCATGCCCTTGCTCTATTATTTTTTTGACATGCCATGCCCTTGCTCTGCTATTTCATTTTTGTGCTATGCCCTTGCTCTATGACTTCATTTCCATGCCCTAGTTCTGCAATTTTCTTTAATGGTATCAAAATGTTTTCTATTTTCCTTCTAAATAGGCATCCCTTTATATCTTCTTCTAAACATGTATATTTAGAGATTTTTTTTAAAGGTTCTTATTACATCTTAGCACAATAGAAAAATTGATCTAGCTGCATACATATTATAGAATCCAAATAATAAGAAAATAAATCTCACTCAACCTATGCTAAGTAAATCAGCTCAAGATCCTCCAAAAAAATAGTGCAGACCATGAAAAATAAGCAAAGTTTGCATGAAATTTTACAAAAACATATTATAGTAGATATTTTTAGAAAGAAACTAGCCTTAACCAATTGAATGGATCTAGCTACTAATTAGCTAGGTTGATTACAAATTCATACGGAACTGTCATCAAATTAGGTACAATAAAATGAATAATTAGTTGTTCTCAGCTAGTAGGATCAAATATAGTTTTCCAAGGTGATAAAATTGCATATGCAAGGAACTAAAAATAATTTTGAAATAAAGAAGTGATTGTAAAGTGTTGAAGAAGCAAGTTTTTCTTCTATGTAAATGCTATAATCACAAGGCTCATTCCCTTGCACAAGCCTCTACAACAATGATATTACCTCTAAACCATGGAAAGGATGTTGAAGTGTTTCCCAACCTTAAAACACTCTTATAAGAATTTGATACTTGGGATCATCGCAGGGAGTCTATACCAATACTTGAAACACTCTTATAAGAATTTGATATTTGGACTATAAATTCTCAAAGACACTTACAAGTGATGCCAATCTCATAGTACCTACTATAACACTTTCTTGGATTCTATCTAGTGGCTCCCATAATATCCTTTATGTTATCTAGCTATTATTTATGTTGTGCAATCTCTTTCTAAAGCCACTCCTTCTCCTTCTCTTTCTAAAGATGCTCCTTCTCCTTTGCTCTCATGCCTTAAATTTTGAATATTTTCCTCTACCTTATCTAAAATCAACTTCACATTGTGCTTTAAATCTAGCATAGGTGTTTAATAATTGATAGCTTTCATTTCAGCATTCAAGTTTTCAAGATTTGTCAACACCCTTACTTGCTGACCTCTCATGTCAACCACTTTATGTATTGTTTTAACACCATGTTCTTGCTTCTGAGCTAACAGTTCTATAGGTGCATTTTCTTGTAAGAAATTAATTTTGTGGAACAAATTGTAAACTCTTAAAAAGTGCATTGCTTTTTTCATGTATATATGTATATATAATAATGAATAATAATAATGTTTTCATGAATGTCAAAATAATAAATAACATTACCATTTAATCATATAATAATGAAGTAATCAACCTAGTTAATGAGAAAATAAACCAATTTAGCTATTGTTTCCAATGTCATAGTACCTTCAGATGAATTTTCTTCTAAAACATTAATTTTGTTGAATAATTGTAAACTCTTAGAAAGTGCATTGTTGTTTTCATGTATGTATTTATATGTATGTATGTATGTATATGTGTATATGTATGTATGTATGTACATATATATGTATATGGAGAGATCTTGTAGATTGTGGATTATAGATTAATCACTCCCCATTTGTTTTTATTGATTATGGAGAGTTGCGTGTGAAAGAGTGTAGAAAGCTCTAAACATTGGTCGAGATCAATGGAGATCTAGGATTTTGTTTTCATTTCCTTGTAATCTAGGCACCCTTGCTCTACTATTTTCTTGAAGGGGAGAATAGGTACTTATGTAAATGTTCTTTTCTTTTCCTTCTAAACATGTATCTCTTGCTCATATATAATAGCCTTGGTCAAATTCAAGGTTAACTAATTATGATGATTGTATGAATATGTGCATGTATGCATGTAAATCAGTTCACTATGTGAAATACTTTACATGCATACATACACACTTGCATTGTACTTGTGCTAAATTATTTAATCATTCATGTCTTGAATTTACACAAGAAACTATCCTTGCATTCAATCGAAATTATTCTTACCAAACTAAGTATGCAAAAATCTGTACTTATAGATTATATTATCTCTTGGTGATTGAGTAAAGATCTCACACATAATATCATGGTTAAGTCATAATAGGATCAAGAAGCTGATCCATTTATGTTACTTCATACTTGTTTTATTGAACATTTTGTTTAACATAATCATTAATACTAGAATTATATAGCTACAACTAGTACTCTTGTCTATTTTATTTAATCATATACGTTTAAGACTATTTTTTTTTTATAAAATAGACTATTTTTTTGTTATCACTAAAACAAAAATACAGATCTCTAATAGTTATCTTTTATAATTTCAAGTTCTTCATTTTAATGTGAAGAATTTCCACTACAAGATAGTGGAATAGCCACAATGTGGAGCCACATAGGTCATGGATTTTTCCACCAAATTATATTTTTGTCCTTTTAAAATATTATAGGTGAATGTTCTTTTGATTTTCCATATATTTAATAATTTTTTGCTTTTCATTTGAGGTAATTTTCTATTATAAGATAGAGACATCGATCATAAGGATGGACATGCTGATTTTGATCATCCCACTTTCAAAGCCAATTCCCTTATCAAACTAATGAAACTACTTGCAAAAGACAACCTAATTTTCTATAACTTGCCCAATCAGCCATTGACACAACCATCTTCCTCCTACCTCACCATCTAATCTTATGTAAGAATCTCTCATCCAAATACCCAATACATGGAGCCATTATCACCATGAGTAGACTCACTCTCCTTAGGAAAATTTAATTGAAATTATTCATACAAAATTAAATATTCAAAAATTTGTACTTCCAAATTATATTAGATCTCTTGGTGATTGAGTAAAGATCAAATGTAGTTTTCAATTGTGATAAAATTACATATACAAATATATGTATGTATATATCTATGTATGCATGTATTCATATATGTGTGTGTGTCTGTGTGTGTGTGTGTGTGTGTGTGTGTGTGTGTGTGTGTGTGTGTGTTTATTTATATATGTATCTCTACATCTTATTGTCATGCCATTGTAATCACCTACTAGGGGAAATATAAAGAGATACATGTTTAGAAGGAAAAGAAAAGAACATTTACATAGGTATGTCTTCTCCTCTTGAGTAAAATCAGAGAGAAAGTACTACTACATTTGGGCCCAAACACCACAAATTACATTTATACTGCAAATTTCCATCATAATTTAATCCCAAATGTTGTAGTGATGCAAAGGGCATAGAGATCACAAGGTTACGACATGGTAATGAAAACATAGAGAAAGTGCACAAAGATCATAAGGGCATGACAATGAAATCCTAGATCTCTATTGATCTCCACCAAGGGCATGGCAATGAAACGTAGAGATCATAAGGGAGTGACAATATACAAAAATCACAAGAGTATGGCAAAGAAATCTCCGCCAACATTCAGAGCTCTCCATCCTTGTTTAGAGTTCTCCAACCTCTTTTGTACGCATCTCTCTACAATAAAAAAAAAGGGGGAATGATTTATGTTGTGATTTTTATTTTAATTTTTTATGTCTAAAATCAACTTCACACTATGTTGTAACTCTGCCATAGGTGTTTGATGCTCGATAGCTTTCATTTCAGTATTTCAATATTCAAGTTTTCAAGTTTTCTTTTCATTATATAGTCATTTCCACCTTAAAAACTAGTTTGTTCATCAAAATTAGGACTTTAACAAAGCTAATGATAAAAAAAAGCCCATATTCTAGAATCCAAATAATAAAACAATAAAAATCACTCAACCCATTCTAAGTGACTTCGCTCAAGATCATGCACAAAAATAATGTAGACCAAGAAAAAAGGGCAGAGTTCACAAAAAATTTTAGAAAAAACATATCATAGAAGATATTTTTAGAAAGAAACAAGCCATAAGCTAGTTAAATTGTTCTAGTTGTTGATTAGCTAGGTTGATTACAAATTTCTATAGAACTATAATCATATTAGGTACAATAAATGAACAATCAGTTATTCACAGGTAGCAAGATCAATTATAGTTTTCCAAGGTCCTAAAATTGCATATGCAGATGACTGTATGTACATATGTATGTGTATATCTATGTATGTATATGTGTGTATTTATGTATGTATGTATATATATAAAGGGATCTTGTGGATTATGGAGATCAATGGAGATTTAGGGTTTTGTTGTCATGCCATTATGATTGTTTCATTTTGTTGTTGTGCCCTTGTGCTCTCTGCATCTCATTGCCAAGCCCTTATGATCTATGCATATGTATTTATGTATGTATGTATATACTTATATATACATATGTATATGTATATGTGTGTATATGTATGTATGTATGTATGTATGTATATAAATAGATAGATCTTGGCACAATAGAAAAACAATAAAACTTACTCAACAAAAAGCATGGCCATAAGTATTGTCACAAGCTTTTAGACATAAATATATAATGAGTGAGTTAGGATGTTTATAGTTTAATCTTACATTAACTATAAACTACAACACAAAGATTACACCAAGGTATTAAAGTATTGTAATTATAGAAAATTGCTTGATTCGCCTAAGTGAGTGTATGATGGTGAAGAGTAGTATTAGGTTAGTAAAGCTCACTAGTGGTTATAGAAATAAATATACATAAAAAAAATTAGAAACCAAAAATTTCATATTCATTAGAGTGAGTAGTTCAAGGGTCTTGATCTCATAGATTTACGAGTATGTAGGGATCTTAGTAGGCAAAGTATGCCTCCAATGTATAGATGCCTTGGATGTAGTTAGGTAGCCTTAGACATTGTTAGGTATAACTTAATTATATATGTATATATTGTTTGAATTAAAATAGGAAAGGTAAACTCTTGGGTGGGGGGGCAAGGGGGGATTGAATCAATGCTTCAAACTTTTACCAATAAAACATTCATTATACATCTATCTCACAATTTAACAAGTAAACTAAAATATCATATAAAGCATATACATCTAAAGTATGTAAACAAGTAAACATTCACACTTGTATGAAACAAGATACAATTACCTAGAAACCCTCCAATGAGAAGGTAAAGCTTAGGTGGGGATTACACCCACAAATCTTCACTACTATAATAATAAAGTGTATCCAATGAAGGTTACAATTTTTTATCATGAAAAATGATCTACCCTATCAAAGGTTTTCCCTTTTAAAAGCTTACAAAGACTGTTAGGTCTTACCCTATCAAAAGATTTCAACACCCTATTAGAAGTGTGCCTGATTAAAGGACTTCAACTCATAATTAAGTAAGCACCTTGTTAGATGATTTCAATATAGCCTGTTAGGACTACAATATTAAGATATTTAACTAATTCACCTATTATAATGTCTCAACAATGATCCTATGATTATTACTATATTGATTCATTTTAGATTGCCTCTATATTGATGTATACTTGATCCTTTTTTATCAGATCTCTCTCTGCTATTCATTGTTTCCTTCCTCTATTCTCCTTTAACTAATTCTGCAATGTAACTCAAATCCTAATACCTTGTTCACCATGAATGTCTTATTTTCACATGAAAAATATTCTTCAATTATCTTTAATCATTCATAAAAAATTTAGGTTTTTTCCTCCTTAAGAAGACCTAGGTGACTTAGCGTTAGGTACGAATCAACAATTGTGATTCACCCATATTGTTGTTTAAACCTTCCCTTTTCCTAATTGGATGCATGTAATACATAGGGATTCACACTTAAAATTCATGCTTATCAACAAAATATTTTAAATCAATCCTTAAATTATCTTTAAAATGGTTTACATAATAGTTTGTGCCAATAAAAACAACTATGTCAAAACTATGTTATTCAACATCTGAAGTTCCTTGTGCTTAGCAATAATTATGACTTCAATGCTATCATTCGCCATCTAAAAGACTTGGCACATACTATCTT
Source organism: Cupressus sempervirens (assembly GCA_028749045.1). Taxonomy (NCBI): domain Eukaryota; kingdom Viridiplantae; phylum Streptophyta; class Pinopsida; order Cupressales; family Cupressaceae; genus Cupressus; species Cupressus sempervirens. The sequence continues at coordinate 210,720,304 of CM053786.1, read as the reverse complement.
CTTGGCACTTGAATGACTTAGCACATGAGTGACTGGGAACTCACTATATACTCAACATTCTCTAACTTACATGTTGTGCTTGGCATATGTTACTTGTTCTACATGAACTAAGTAAATGACTTAAGTGTATAGACACTCACTTGTCAAAACCAATCTAAGATTAACAATCTCTCCCTCTAACATGTGTGTTAAAAAAACTTGGTCATGCATTAATGGTCTTATCCTTATGAGCATAACATAGATATTTATTTAGCTTCTATAAAAAATTTCAAAATAGCAAGATTTTTGTAACATGTGACTTATACCTCAAAATTGCATAACTTCCCCTAAGTTGAATGTTTAGTTATATTCTACATTTTGTATCAAAATATTTCTCCTACTAAGTAGATGTTTGCAATTTTTTGTTCTTACTCTTCCTACTCCCTCTTTGTTTGTACTCCCCCTTGGGTATAGATATCTCTTTTCTCTTCTTTCTTGCTCCCCCATTGCTCTTACTCCCCCTTTTTGACACTAATGTCAATGGGTTATACACTAATAGTGTATTTTTTTGAAAAAGGTTTATCGACCTTAAGTATAATCTTTAGAGCTGCATCCCAACTATCACAAGCTATCTCCAAAGACTTGAGTTGGATGGAAAGCTCAGCAATAAGGTGTACTATTCTAGAAAGATTGGGGTCTTTCTTCATAAGTGCTTTTGCATAGCCTAGTTCCTTGTGTAATATCTCCATGTGAGGAATCAATGTTGACTAGATACATATCAATTTATCCCTTATGTTGGCTTCATCTACTTGTACCTGAAATGTTTCTCACTTTGAGCTAGAGACTTGGGAAAAGTAGCACTAGATGATCTCATATGGTTCTCCAAACTTGGGATGTGATTCCTTACTTCTTGTGTGAAGAGTGTTGGATTACATAGTTTGATGTACAAAGATAAAATTTTCTCTAGTACCTTCTTCACACTCTCTATCTTGGTTGCTAGCTCAACCTATTTTAGTGCAATAGAACTTGATATCTTCTTATGTACCTTGTTTTGAAACTTCCTTTTAGATCATTCTAGTAGTTTTACATTAGTATCTATGTTTGTGTCACTAACCGTTTCCACTATATTGGTTAATTGTTCAATGATAAACTTTTTTTCATCTAGAATTGGCAGATTGAATGTATCTAGGAAAATTTATTTGATATCAATCAAAGCTTTCTTCTCTCTGTGCTCCCTTCTGAGTAGTTCTTGATTTTTCTTCTTTGTTAGGACCTCTTGTTATATACCCATCTTCTCAATTGTGATTGTTTCCAAATCAAATTTAGGAAAAATAATCTCTTCATCTAGGCTAACATCTCCAAAATTAATTACCTCTTCTACCTTAGATGAGCTAGGAATTAGCCTTAAGAATTACAATGGTGTAGCATATGTGCTCAGCCTCTGAAGAGCTTAACTAGAAGGATTACTATATTCTTGTAATGTCACTAGTATTTGAATAGCTAGTAGCTCCTTTTTCTTTGGTGTCAAACTTGAGTTTTTAGTCTTGTCCTTTTCTTCCTTTTTAGTTTTTGTTGCACCTTGACCTTGTGCTAGAGGTGAAGGTGTATCTACCTAACCTATTTATTCTTGAATTCCATCATTTCCTAGTGTTTGTGTCTCATCCTTTGCTTGTTTTGTTTTTGGTACATTCACTAAGACTAGAATGTCTTGCATAAGTGTATTGATAGTGAAAATTTTTGTCTCCTTCCTTTGATATACCAATATAGGTTGTGTAGATTATACACTTGTGACTTGAGGAGTGATTATAGATGTTTCTTGTGTTTTCACTTCCTCACATCCAGTTACCATTTTTGTCTCTTAAATTTCATCTACACTTACAAGTACAAGGTTGTCACATAGTTTGGCCTAGAGAGTTGACTCAACAAGTATTCTTTTCAAATTATCCTCTATTAGGGAATTGATGGTCTGAGCAATAGTCTTAGAAACATCCTTTACTTTGAAAATTTCAATATTTTCACTTGTCTCTTGTGCAAGTCTCACACTTAGCATTTGTGTGTCTTGTATACTGGGTTCTATTTGCTACTCTTCCTTAGCTAGTGCTTGGTTGTCAATATTCATATTTGTTCCTCCCTCAACTATGTTTTTGTTAGTATCATCTTCTTCATCTTCTCCTACCTCAATAGGTGTCTAGTCAGCTTCCTTAGATGTTGCCATTCCATATGTTATCTTCCATATTTGTTTGGACTTTTGTACAACATCCTCTATATTGTTTCACAATATGTTGAATGCCCTATATTTTGGGACAAATCTTACAACATAATTCTTAATGACATTAGACATTTCAGCCTTACTAAGTTCTACCATAACTTGAGTAAGGGTTGTCTCCCTAATTTGTCTTTGAATGTCTAAACGATAATGCCATTTTTTCTCAACTCTATTATACAAAATTTTAGGTATGGAGTTGGAAAGTTCTAAACAAGCCTTTCAAATGTAACCATCATGGCATATACTACCTCTTAAACTTGGTTCTTCTTAGTCTTCCCAAGATTATCAAATTCAATGTGAGAGAATCCTAATAGATCAACATTGGTCTAAGTAATGTTCTCACATAAATTGTTTAAATTTGAAGGGGGGCTATGATTCACTAATTGAATTTGGCTATTGTCATCTACTTTAGTCTTCTCTTCATCACATTCCACTTGAGCAATATACTTCCTCCTTAATCTCTTCTATGTTCCATCTTTCTTCTCCTTAACCTTAGCTACTTCTTTAGCCTTTTGTGCAATGACTCTAGTTCTAGACATGGCAGTAGGTGTTGTATGTTTGGGATGATTAGGTTTAGCAACCTTCTTTGGTTTTTTTATTGCTTGAGTAGTTGTAGGTGCTTCATTGGCTTATTATTGCTTGGAACCTTCTATAGTTTCTACTTCATCTTCTTGCTAGTCTTCTCCCTAACCTTGTGTCAATGCCAATGGTGCTTGAGCTTGTGTTTCCTCTTCTTCTTCTTCTATGACTCCTTCACTCAAACTTTATTTCAATTTCTTTACTAGTTTGTTGTTTTTCCTAATCACTAAAGTAGTCTTCAATACCATAGTGATCTTTGATTTGGACAAGTAATAATTTTCAAACACTTGGGCTTCCTTATCCACTTATTCTACAAGTAATGTTGTGATTGTTGCAGAGGCCTCATCAATATTTATTTCATATCCTAATGGCCTTAGCCATCTCACCCTAGGAATTATTTCTTGTATATATGTGAAATTAGTATTGACTAGGAATAAAATATCATAAAAAAATTTCTCCACTAGTGAGACTAGCATCCCTAATCTTTTCTTCATAGATTGTTTGAAATCTTCAAAATAACTTGTAATGATAGATTCACAATTATTACCCAGTTGCTCAATAAAATCTTCTATTTGAACTACAATAGGTTCACCTTCCATGAAACCTTACCGAATGTAGGAAATGTATTCTATGCATAAAGAAAATACATACAAGAATAGATCCAAATTTACATTGTACACTTTTGGTCTTCCGTATATCTCCCAAATTCTCAATCAATTGTTGCAACTACAACTCAGAAAGATCATAAGTATGATCCTTCTTCACAATTTTATAACCCACATCAATTAAAATGTAAGGTACACGATTTAATCTACTAGATTGATAAAACTTGTGTCTTGTGCCTCTTACTACAAAAGCTATCAGGGGATCTATGATATTATCAATTGTCATTCCTCTTTTATTCCACATAGCCCCAATGTTCTTTTCAATTGTTTCCTTTGCTTCACTTCTCATGGTCTTTGGCCAATCTAGGGTTGGATATCCTATCACTCTATGAACAATATTCTTAGTGATTTTTACCATCCCATTTCATATCAAAACAAAGTTATCATGAATTCAACTCAAAACAATTCTTATCCACTCTATCTTGAATATGTTGGGGAAATCTATGGCATGAGTTAAAAATTTCTTCTCAAAATTTTTAAATTATTCCTTCAACAATCCCTTCTTACATAGCTTTTCATAAGTTTCCCTAATTTCCATATCTCCTATACTTCCAATTGTTCATGTGCAATAATTCCTAACATCTTGAATCATCAAGACTTTGGTGGTATCATGGATAATGCATTGGACGGATCCAATTTGTAAGCTATATTTGGGATAGCCCTAAAATTATGTTGTTTGATTTCATTACTTATCAATTGAACATTTAAAACATCTTTTCCATCTACACCTTGTGCTACTCAAGAACTAGATACCATTAGATGAAACTATAGTTTGTGAAATTTAAAACTGTGTAGCTTAGCACAAGTTAAATACCTTGTGAATCCTATTGGGATGATGTCAAACAACCATTTAAGTCTCCTAAAAACACTTAGATAAAATTCTCTAAATTTCCTTTATCTCTTTGTCCTCTTCAAATTTGAATAATGTTAAATGAATAGAAATCGATCAAATAGCCCTTAAAATACTACATTTAATGTTAAGTGCTTACACAGTTGTAAGCTTGGCTTCAATTGAACTTCTGACTCACTTGGCATCCATTTGTTTTTCCATATTCTCAGAAACCACTATGAGCTTGGCCTTAACTAACAATTCTTTTTAGCTTGGTATCGACTAACATTTCACTTGGAAACTATATGAAACTTAAATCACACTTGGCAATAACATGAAAACTAATAAAACATTAAGATGTATTCTTAATTCCTAACAATAATTTGCATCTTTTTTCATGCATATGTAATATTTTCTAAACTAAATCCTTGGAATAGCTGTATGGTATATCATTTAAATATCAGTCCCACATACTTCTTGATTGCTTAGTTTGATTAGGTGTGTCACTTAACCCATTGGGTGAAGTGATCCCATCTATAGCTGATGTGCTGCAATCTTCCTTTCTCTTCCATGTATTATTCATCTCATCTCTAAAATTATCAACATCTTCCTTTCCTTTTCCTTTTTTGAACTCACAACTTGGTGCCATTGACCTTGTTGGACATTATCTGCTTATATGACTAGTCTTCAAATAGCTAAAACATGTGGTTTGACTCAACCACCTTTTGTAATCACTTCTAAAATGTGTTGTACTAAAATTTTTAGGAATATTCCATACTCTTGATATAGTGACAACTATACCTTGTATTATAATCCCAATTATAAGAGTTGTCATTGTTCTTTACCTTTGTTTCTTTTCTTGATGACCACTTCAGTTTGGATCTACATTCAAAAGCTCTATGTCCATACTTCTAATAGTTATACTAGTATCCTTTGAATCTTTGAGTGTGCATGGTTTTGGTTCTGTATTCATGTGCCTAATGACCTCATTCATTGCACTTATGGTACTGACCCATGTTCTTCTTCTTAACATTATGATTTATAGTCTTGCTCCTACAAACATTAGCAGTATGTCATATCCTACCACAATTATGAAAAGTAGATTTGGAGTTCTTACCTTTGTTACTTATTTCCTCAACACTTTTGAATGATTCTCTTTCTTTAGTACTTGCTATCCCAATCCAGATGTATCATTGTTAGATCTAGGGGATCTCATCAATTTTTCAAAAGTACTTGATGCCTTCACTAGGCTTATTGAAACTTTTAGTAAACTCCTTTTCCCTTTTAAGATCATTGCTCAACTATTCATTTTGTAATTTTAGTGTTGTGATCTCATTGCATTTAGTAAGAAATCATGAATCGATTCATTGTTTCCAATTGGATGTGAGGAATACTATTTGTGTTTGATGATTTCTCTTCTAGTCTACTCATCTTCAATCATGACTTTATCTTCCATATCTTTTTTTTTCTATTCAATCACTACACATAGCAATATGGTTTGCAATTCTTGCTCTATCTTTAGGTCTCTGATCTCTTTAGCTAGAGTTCTATTCTTCTCCATTAGATCTAAAATTTCTGCATCAAATTCATTAGAGTTTCCATTTGCAAATAGTTTAGTAATGTCCATCTCTTGGTATTGTATGTCATTCTTCCCAATAGCAATTTCCTTCCTTCTTCTCAATGATTTCTTTAGATCTTCCCTTGCTTCATTCAAATGACGTAGAATGAGTTGTATTTCAATCTCCTAGTTCTCAATAATCTTTCCAAACATGTAGACTTCCATTTCCAAGATCTTTCCTCAAGCCTACAAGGCTTTAATTTCAAAGAACCTAGCTCTGATACCAATTGTTCAAATTATAATAGGAAAGGTAAAACTTTGCGGGGGGGGGTGTGTATCAGTGCTTCAAAATTTTACCTATAAAACATTCACCATACATCCATGTCACAATTTAAGAAGTAAACTAAAATACCATATAAAGAATAAAAATCTAAACTATGTAAATAAGTAAGCATTCACACATGTATGCCACTGATTACCCAAAAACCCTTCAATGAAAAGGTAAAACTGGGGTAGGGATACAGCCACAAATCTTCACTACTACAGTAATAAAGTGTATCCATTAAAGGTTTGTTTGATCATGAAACCTGATCTATCCTATGAAAGGTCTACCCTGTTAAAGCTTTACAACAACTATTAGGTCTTACCCTATTAAAGGATTGTAATACCCTATTAGAAGTGTGGCTAATTAAAGAGCTTCAACTCACAATTAACTAAGCACCTTGTTAAAGGATTTCAATATAGCCTATTAGGACTACTCTATTAAGAGATTTAACTAATTCACCTATTAGAATGTCTCAGTAATGATCTTATGATTAACACTTTGTTTCTTGATGTCAGATCACCTCTATATTGATGTGTACTTGATCCTTTCTAATCAAATGTCTCTCTATTTTCCACTGTTTCCTACCTCTATTCTTCTTTAACTGATTCTACAATGTAACTTAAATCATAATACCTTGCTCACCATGACTGTCTTGTTTTCACATGCAAACTTTCCTTCAATTCTCCTTAATCATTTATAAAAAGTTTAGGGTTTGTCCCCATTAAGAAGACCTAGGTGACTTAGTGTTAGATACGAATGAATGGCTGTGATTCACCCATATTGCCACTTAAGCCTTCCCTTTTCTTGATTAAATGCATAGTACATAGGCATTTACACTTAAGATTTGTTATTATCAGCTAAAGATTGTAAATCAATCCTTAAGTCAGCTTAAAAATGGTTTACATAATAGTTTGTGCGAATACAAACAACTATGTCAAAATTGGGTTACTTGGCATCTAAAGTCCCTATTGCTCAGCATTGACTATTGATTCAATGTTTTCACTCAACATTTGAATTACTTGGCACATACTATATGCTTAACACTTGAATGACTCGTCACATGAGTGACTTGGCACTCACTATATACTCAGCATGCTCTAACTTACATCTTGTGCTCGGTATATGTTACTTGTTCGACATGAATTAAGTAAGTGACTTGTGTATAGACACTCACTTGTCAAAACCAATCTAAGATGGCTGTACATGTATGTATATATGTAACTATTCTCTACATAACAATGTCATCCACATGGGGGGGGGAAGTGGGAGCAAAGGGCAGTTGAGCTTGCACCTTTTGCAATACTTCATTTCCATTATTTTTTCTCTCTAAATCAAAGGTATATAAATCACTTGTAACTATAATTTTTAAATAGTAAAAAGCACACTAGTCTCTTATAATTCTATAGTTCTCATTGTAAGTTTATAAAATTTAAATTTAAATATTAATTGCAATTATGTACATCTTTTTCAAGTTTGACATTTCCCTTTTCCCTAACAAACATTCCAAAATAATTTTTAAAAACACATAATGACCAGTTGGATTTTGAACCAAAAAATTGTAAGAAAGATTGTGCCAAAAGAGCTGAAAAATCATGGTTGGTACATGATAATGATCTTTTTACACTCTTTTTGGCACAATCTTTCTTACATATTATGATTTTTGATGAACATGATTTTCCAAACTAATCGAGTAGGCGATCCAAAATTAAATCATAATTCATTGAGGTATGATTAAATACCTTATTTCACATGTTATTTATTGTTATGTGTTTATGTGCTACTACTAATGAATATTAAAGGATGAACTAATGTTAGGTGGTAGCTTTGGACATTATGAGATTATTTTTAATGCAGTTTTCAACTCATCTCCAAGCTTGATCCTTATTTGATGGTAGCCTAATTTAAGATATCTTTTGGTGAAATAGCATGCTCCTCCTAGTTAATCAAGTAGATCTTCAATTTTTGGTATAGGGAACCTATAACTGATAGTTATTTTGTTTATTTCCCTAGAGTTAGTACATAGCCTCCATTTTTCATATCTATTAGGAGCTAAGACACTAGGGACTTCACAAGGGCTAATACTCTTTTGGATGAGTCATTTAGACAACAGATCACTAATCTAGCTTGACACCTCCGCATTCTGATTAGGGGTAAATTTATATGCAGCCTTATTAGAAAGAGAGGAAACTAATATGAAATCAATCTAATGTGAGGTTTCTCTTAGAGGTGGGAGTTCATCTAGTGTCTCCTACAAGGATTTGATTATATTTCTGTAGTAGGTTATTGATCTATTTTGGTATTTCTTGATGGTTTGGTTTTGTCTTTGTCTTGAGGACTAAGGCATACCCAATCTGAGAGTCCTGAATGGTTTTTAAAATTTATTGTTCATTTTCCATAACAACTAATTATTCCTTGGTTTTCTCTTGGCGAGGATCAAGGTTGGGAAAAAGATTGAACTTGTGACCATCTTTCACAATTTGGTACTTGTTTGTAGCCCCATCATGTTTTTCTTTGATGTCATACTACCATGGACATCTTAGAAGAAGGTGGCATATTTCCATGCCCACAATATTATAGAGAAGTCTATCCTTATAGTCTTTTATTGAGAAATCTACCCAAGCTTGTATAAGGAAACTTGCAAGGAAGAATATAATTGTTTCCACATAACCCATAATAGATCTGAAATAAGTATGCAATTAAAATCCACATACAAGAGAATAGAAAACATACCCAAAAAGATTGTGACACAAGATATACTTTGGGAAACCCTCATTGAGGGAAAAGCCTAGCCTCCAAAAGCATCCATCGCTATGTATTATTCAACAAAATAACCATTGCAATACCACCATGGAAGCCTTCAAAGCCATAGCCACAACTAAGCAATCCATGTGAACAAGCATGAATCCACACATCCCATGACATGCTTCCAACCTTTGTAAATGAAACCTTGGATAACCTATCAAGCCTTGTCCCACTCGACTCTTTCCTTTTTTCCTTTTTTGTCTTGTCACACCAACAACTACCCTTGTGGCTACTTCTATAGTAGAAAGTCTCACAAAACCACCAATTGGTAATACATAAACCATGTGCTAAAACCATTTGCTACCTAACCCATTGACCCCACATTTAATATTGGAATTTTAATTATTTTCTTTGATATTAAATAATTACATGAAATATTATCACAATTTTAAAATACAACTCATCAAGTATATCCCATGGGAATCTTTACATGTTGCACATCCATCTAGGTGCAAAATTACATAATAAAATAAAAGAATACAATATAACAATATCATGCAATGTGTGCAACACCCATTATCTCAAAAATATCCCACTTGTTGTATACATTGCATAGGGTCAATCTGTACCCACATAAATGAACAAGGGAACAATCCCTCCTAGCACATCCGCCATCATGGAACAAAAGTACACCAAGTACTCCATCCTAGTACCTGCAAAAAAAATAAAAGTATCCAACATCTCAAACATGAATGAAGCTACCTCTTGTTATGCCACAACTACTAAACATACATAGAAGTCATCCAAAGATAAAGCCACCCAACTTGTCACATTAGAAGACCATAAAATCATGTACCAACTAAAATGCCAAGTACAAAAAACTTGATCCAAATCTAATTGCATGTATCCATAGTTGCCAAAATATTCATATCTAAAATAGCATCCACAATAAGTTTCAAATCCATTCAACTATCCATACCTCCAAAGGTATACCAAGCTAATCTCACATCATCAACATATCCAATTTGTAGGCTGCAATCACAAGCCTCAAGAGAAATACCTACCACATATATACCAAGAAGCTCTGACTATGAAAGATAATGTCAAATCTATAACCAATCCACTCATAACATCTCAAAGAAGTGAATCCATGTAGTATCAAGGACATCCACAATACATTGACCAATAACCTACAAGAACAACTTTTATAACAAGTCTCCAACAGTCTCCCAAGCTCTTCACAACTAACAGAGGAAAGAGATAAAGGAATATCCATGTCATCTCTCACGTGACATAAATGAGTACAAACTATCTATCTCAATCTCTAACCAATCTCAAATCTAATGTAAATGTAAGTGAAACCAAACATCTAGGAAAATAACCAAGATTAAAGAGTAACCATGGAAATCATAACTTGTATCATGTCCTTCTACACACATCTTTAGATGTAAAATATGCAAATATGATCTCCATAAAAACCCACCAAGAATCCACAAAAGTACCTAAACCATACCATATAACTAATCATGGACATAAGCCTCTCACAATAAGATCAAACTCATAAACCATTCCTAAACCAAGCAATAACCATTCCTAATCTAATGGATATGCCCAATATAAAACCATCTCCCAAACTTAACCAGCATAAAAACATATGAAAATGGAGATAACCAATGCTAAACCATCTTCCAAATGAACCCTCCAAAAGTAACTCACCGACCATAGCTCAAGATCCATATCCATGAAAGACAAGCATAAACATAAGCACCTGAGAGAAACAATGGTCTATACCTCTCAAGTAGCAAACTTCTAACTAGACCAAGAGTGGGGAATGAGAATTCTCATCAAGATATCCAAGTCTCCAATCAAGACTCATCTAAGAACAATCTCCTCTCAAGTCCATATTAGGTGAATGCCCCCTCAGACCTTCCTACTAAAACCATCAACTGTCCCAACAAGCACTTCTCTAATCCAAGAGAAATTAGCATCACCACCACCTCTAAGTATCCATGAGCACCTGTAATAAATCAATCCATACCAACTCCAAATGCAACGTAACAATATCATGAAATATCTATCTTATGATCAATTTACTCAATACTAAGAAACTAAACCAAGATCATTGTCAAAGTTCCAACCATGGCCTCAGGAACATAAACATGAAACCATGATCTAAACCATCTCAACCAAAGAGATATGATGCTCCATATGAACATACTATAACATTTCAAAACTCTAAAATAATATCAAGAGTATACCATGACATAATAATGAAACCATCCTCACACTAAGGATAACATGCCAAATGAAAGCATAAACCGCACCTTTACCAAGAATCCTATAAGTCCTCAAGATGTAACCATCTCGACACACCATGAAGAAAAAACATCTCCACATACCATGAATAACCATCTCCATGCAACATGAAGATAACTAAGAACCCCATGAGTCCTCAAGATCTAACCATCTTCACACACCGTAAAGATAACCAAATGCACCATGCAAATGTCAAAGGCACTTTTACAGCAATAGGATCTAAGACAACCCTCCAACATCTAAAAAAACTCAATAAATATATGAATGCTAACTAATTCTACTCAAGTGTGATATCGAGTCACCTATGGCATCATAAAATCCATCTCCTACATGAAGGTCCTCCAAATTTACACTTATACAACCAAAGTGTCAGTACCAAGTGATACCAAGATCTCCAAACCAAGAAGATATAAACCAAACCAGGAACTAATCCTACACTGTCACCCCATCACTGTCATAAGAACTCATTAAAATGTGTATCCAAGCTATCCATGACATCATGATGAAAAACCATCCTCTAATCATTAGAATCAACCAAGGCATCAAATCATCAAAGAACTCAAAGAGCACATCATGAGTTCCTTAAAAGAAACCAAATAACCATGATCCTCAACCAGAAAGACATACCACCATAAGAAAATTAGGAATCCAAACTAATGAACATCAAGGATGTACCTATATATCCAATCATGTCATGCCAAAATCTATGCAACCATGATTACATGCATGAATTGAGTAGCTAACACTAAAAGTGTCCAACTTGTGAGCATAAAATAGTCAACCACAATCCTCCACCATGACTGTACCTGGTAACAACATCTCATCCCTTCTACATGAAGAAAAGAAATCAAAAAATCATGTGGCTTAGGTCATTAACAACCCAAATACAAGCCACCAATCTTAATATGCATCAATGGTTAAAGATCAATGGGCAAAGACAACCCATAACCAAGCTATAAATGCAACTTGTAGGTATAGACCACTTACAACACTGCACAAGTTGTAGATCTAACAAGTCATCATACATATCCAAATCAAATACTAATAACCATATCATCATCAAACCAGTTTAAAATGTGAACTAAGTATACAATGACATCAAATATTACATCTCTAAACATACAATGTCATAAACTCATAATGCTACCATAGTCAATATATACCATAAACTATTCAGATTAATATATCACCAAATAAATCATGTCAACCATACACCAAAATTGAACCAATGTGTAGAACTCTACAAGAGCTTTCTGTTGACTACTTGAAGTCTAAAATTTGACTTCATATTCCCAAGTAATGCCCTAACTTTTGCTCAAAATAAATAGCATCTAACTTTCATGATCTTAAAACCTAAAAAAAATCCAAATCATAGAACCCAACCTACACCAAGTTATAGTGCTCTAAATTATCTTTCCAATGCTAGTAAGAAGTATTAAATGTGATATCTTGAGAGAAAGTTATGGTCATTTTACTAAGACAATCATTTTACCATTTGCACTGCAATTTTTTTTGTGACAAAAATTCCAATGGAATTAAGTTAGACAACCATCATGGGCTAAAACTAAAAAAAACTCTTTCATTTCCTTTGAACATGGCCAAACTAGGGCATATTATATATCAAAATTTATGGTTCAAACGTTGACCCAGATTCAATGGTGGGGTCTATTTTTACATAGGAGGTTATTTCTACAAGCTCACCTTAAAACCTTCATTTAAATGAAACATCTGAAAAAACCCTTTTGTCCAAAAAATTTCACATGCCCAAAATCTACAAATATTCCATCTTTATATCAAATCCAAAACCCTCAGATCCACAATAAATAACTTATAAAATCTATACATATTTCCCTTTCTTTTATCCTCTCATGCATTCACATGGATTCAATCTAGGGTTATGATAATAAAACCATAGCTCTAATACCACTTGTAACGAAACTTGTAAGAAAGCATATAACCATTTCCACATAGCCCATAATAGATCTCAAATAAATATGCAATTGAAATCCACATGCAAGAGGATAAACAACATACCCACAAAAATTGTGACACAAGATATACCCTAGGAAACCTTCATTGAGGGAAAAACCCAACCTCTAAAAGCATCCATCACCATGTATTACTCAGCGAAAATTCCATTGAAATACAACCATGGAAACCTTCAAAGCCATAGTCACAATTGAGCAATTTATGTGAACAAGAAAAATGGTGGCTTGGCTAACCTGTCAAGCCTTGTCTCGCTCAACTCTTTCCCTTTTTTTCTTTTTTATCTTGTCACACCAATAACTACCCTTATGTATACTTATATAGTAGCAAGTGTTAGAAATGTTTTAGAATAACTAAGAGGGGGGGGGGGGGGGGAGAATTAGTTATTCAAGGTCCAAAGTGTCCAATTCAAACTTTTCATCAAGTAAAGTGTGCTCATTAAACTATTCATTCATCTAGGCTTTAACTTTTCCTATTCAATAGGAAACTATAAATTAGTATGCAAACATAACACATGAAAAGATCTACACATAACACAGTGATTTACATGAAAACCCAATTTGGAAAAATCCTCCAGTAACATGCTACTCAATTCTCACTCTTCTGAAGTGATGCCCTATGAAAGGCCTTCCATGTTAAAGGCTACAACACACTATTAAATATAATCTTCTTAAAGGATTTAACCACCCTATTAGAAGTGGGCCTGGTTAGAGGACTTTAGAACATTCACTTGGAATGTCACCCTATTAAAATATTTACAAATGGCTATTAAACCAACCTAAGTCCATAGGATTTTCTTTTATCCTAATTGATACAATTGCTAGAGAGTAACAATAAGGGGTTTTGACCTGATTATAGCATAAAACTTAACTTGTAGATTTCAGATCACTCCTTAGTTCCTCTTCATTTGCTTGGCTTTTAGTCTATGCAACTCTGACAGCTTGCCCTTCTTTCAAGCTTTTTTTCTTGAATCTCCATGCTCAATATACCAATGTAATCCTCTCTTTCTGACCACTTTTTGAAGTAGATTATTTGTGCTCTATTCTTCCTTCTCCTAGATACCTTCTCTTTGACACCCTTCAACCACTTCACAATTTTGGCACACCAGCGATTCTTGCTTCTTGGTCCGTGACTCCTTAAATAGAAATTTAGAACTTCTTTTCCCACTTGATTCTTCCCTCCTTTAATTTTAATTCATATGGATTAGGTAGGATTGATTGAATCTAACCCATATATTATTTCTTCTAGAAACATCATGAAGAATCCTCTTGAATTCACTTTAAAATGGTTTACATAGAATTTTGTGCTACCAGCTCATCATCCTTATCCTCCGATTCTTCACAAAATTCAATTTAACAACTTTGTTGGCTCAGATTTGGTGAATCTTTGACATTTCTAATAATGTAGTAGTTCAACACTATTGAAATTCTCATGCTTGGCACATACTGTGTTACTTAGCATCAACTACGTTTTCCTAATGCTCGACACCTATTGTGGATTCACTCAGCATCCACTAAGTTTTTATGTTTTCTCAGCTCCTTCTATATTAATCTACACTTTAACTTCACTCATCACCTGAAGTTTACTCGGCACACACTAGATTTTGTTTTTGCTTTGTACCAACTGAGAATTTGCTTGGCTTAAACTAGCTTGCTCAGCACTTGCTAATGAACTTAGTTTAAGCTTTGTAGTCAACCTTGTTCTAACTTATACTTCTAATGTTTCTAAGTGTGACCATCCTCTATGTCTTTGAATATTTTATCAATACATTATTTAACCATTGTCTTAACTAATCCTTGCACTTCACTACAGAACTATAACTCAACCTTGCTCTTAAGTACTTTTGTTACATATTGTTGATTAAATCCTCTTCATCAATCAACTAAGTGATAGTACTTGAATCTTATAAGCAATTTCCATTCCTACAAATAGTAGGTTTAACATCAATGCCAAAACAATGATTGAAATTTTTTTTTATCAATAATCTCCCTCTTTGACAGTAAATGTTTCCAATCATATTTCCAACAATCTCCCTCTTTGGCATTCATGGCAAACCAAATTGATCAACCATCTGACCAAAATTATTCAACCATGTTATAAAAAATACTAACTAGGTTAGAACAATAAGTCAAATGCCAAAAGGAAAATTGTGTCACCATTAGTTTTCACATCTCCCTCTTCTGATCTACTATCTTGATTGCTTTACTTCTATTTCTCCCTCTTAGCTATTGTATGCCCTTTCTTTCATTCCTACCCTTCTTACATTCTCTCCCCCTATATGCATTGCTCATCTTTTTCCTATTCAAATTCTCCTATAGTTGTTGATCATTTCTACTATTTCTCCCTCTGTCTTCATTCTTTTTCATTCTTCTCCCTCAACTGTTGATCAATTTCTAATATTTCTCCCTCTTTGACAACAATGCCAAAGACATATTATCTCAGCATCTTATCATGCAAGCGTAGGATTTACAGGTTCTTTCCATTTCTCCCTCTATCACCTTGTTTGTTACTGATTTGAAACTTGAGTACTTTAATTTCTTTAGGAATAATCCTAAAGTAAGTATCCTCTACATCAATGTGTAATAATTCAACAATCAGCTCATTTGTTGTAGGGAAGTCTTGCTTTTACTTCAAGTAGCCTTGGCTAGGGGTATCACTATAACTTACCTCTAAGATACTCAAAAGTATCTTTAGGTAGAGCTTTTGTAAAGATGTCAGCAATCTATTTCTTTGAGCTAACATATTCCATTCTCATTTGCTTATCTTCCACCAATTCTCTTACATACCAATACTTTATTGCAATATGTCTTGTTTTGGCATGCACTATAGGGTTCTTTAATATGTTGATGGCACTTGTATTATCACAATAAAGTATCACAGGCTCATTTATCTCTTCCTTAATGCCTTGCAGTAGACGTCTGATCCATACAATATTAGTGCAATTGATAGAAACTGCAACATATTCAACTTTTTTTGTGGACAACTTTACTTTTTGCTGGTCCAAGTAATTAGTCTTCTTCCCAAGAAAAGTGCTCCTACACTGGTCCTTTTTCTATCATCAATATTACCTACCTAATCTACATCATTGTAGGCTCTTAGTTCAAACTTTTCACTCCTCTTGAAGTACAAATCAAAGTCATCAATTCCTTTTAGGTACCTCAATATTCTCTTTACTTCCATTAGATGATTTTCTCCCTAATTTGCAAAAAATCTTGCCACTATTCCAATAACTAATGTAATGTCTAGTCTACTATGTACAACATACTGCAACTTTCTAATCATTTATCTATACAATGTCTAATTCACTTCAGTTGACTCATCATTCTTTGATAACGTATGTCCTACCACCATTGGTGTGCTGACTGGCTTTAAGTCTTCGAATCCAAATGTCTTGAGTATTTTATTGATGTATTTTGATTGGGTCACAAATATGTCATGCTTCAGTTGATGTACTTGCAATCCAAAAAAGAATTTGATTTCTCCAAACATTGACATTTCAAACTCATGTTTCATTTGATTAGGAAAATCTTTGCATAGAACATCTTTTCCTCCAAATATGATGTCATCAACAAAGATTTTAGATATACAAATATCTTTACCTTTTTTGCCTTGATGTATAGGTTGTTGTCATGTATTCTCTCAAATCCTATCTTCACAAGATATTTGTGTAGTCTTTCATACCATGCCCTAGGTGCTTGCTATAGATATACAATGCTTTATGTAGTTTGCAGATCATATCTTTGTTGTTGCCATCAAAAAATCCCTCTAGTTGTTCTATGTAGACTTCTTCTTCTAGTATACCATTCAGAACAGTAGGCTTCATATCCATTTGGTAGACCTTGAAACCTTTGTAACTAACATATGCATGTAGTGTTCTTGCTCCTTCCATTCTTGCTACAGGGGCAAATGTTTCCCCATAATCTAGTCCTTCTTCTTATGCATAACCTTTGCAGACTAATCTAGCCTTGTTTCTAGTTATCTCACCATTCTCATCAAGTTTGTTCCTAAACAACCATTTGGTACCAATTACATTCTTATCAGCTAGTCTAGGAACTAGGGTCTAGGTTTTTTTCTTCTCAATCTGGTTTATCTCTTCTTCCATAGCTTTATACTAGTCATCATCTTGAAGTGCATCTTTTACTATTTTAGGCTGAACCTTGCTCATCAGACATGATTCATTCCTTAGTCCATTCCTTGTCATAGGTCTAGCATCCTTGTCACCAATGATTTGATCTATAGGGTGACGTCTTCTTACATACTTGGCTAATCTTGGTTCCATCCTTCTTTCCATGTTTGATCCTTTAGTTTTAGAGTCATTTTTGTCTTCTCCGTCTAGTACTTCATCATTTCTTTCATGTATACTATTTTAGAATCAGAATGTGCATTTTTTTCATTCTATAACTTGGCTTCTAAATGTAGCTCAGAATTCACTGGTTGTGACTCAGCTAATACTAAAATTTTTTGTTGATTCACAACTTGATTGGTAGCATTGTCTTCAATAGTCATTCCTTCATATAAGTATACAAAGGATCTATAATCTCCTGATTTCCTTGATTCATCAACTTGAACTTCTGCATGCTCATCAAAATTTAAATTTTCACTCTCCACAATCATGTTAGTGTTAGTATTCAAACACTTATATGCTTTGCTTCTAGTGGAGTATCCAAGGAATATGCCTTCATCACTTTTTTCATCAAACTTGTCATTTCTAGTATCTCTAAGAATATAGCATTTGCAACCAAATATTTTGAAATGTCTTACATTAGGTGAATGACCATACCATAATTCAGAAGGTGTTACATTTTATCCCTTTCTTGACTTGGACTCTATTCAGAGTGTAAACAACAATACTTACAGCTTCTCTCCAGTACTTTAGGGTACCATTTTTCTCCATCATCAAGGTTCTGGCATAGTCTATTACTGATCCATTTCTTCTTTTAGCAATATCATTCTATGGTGGAGTTCTTGGTGCTAATTTTTTTCTTTTGATAGCTTTGTCATTGTAGAATATCTCAAATTCCTTTGACGTAAACTCTCCTCCTCTATCTGATCTTAGGCATTTTAGACTCTTACCTATTTCCTTCTCAACTCTGGCCAAATACCATTTAAACATTTGAAATGCATCAAATGTTTTCTTTAATAACATAGTATTCATCATCCTGAAATAGTCATCTACAAATAGCATTATGTATTTGTCTCCTAGGTAGCTTTGCACTTCTATTGGTCCACATAAATCAATATGGACTAACTCTAGTACTTCTTTGGAAGTGTATGTTTTTCTTTTGAAACTAGACTTAGTCATCATCCCTAGTTGACTTTGTTTGCACATTGTGTTTTCAAGCTTCTTTAGCTTAGGAAAACCTCTGACTTTCTTCTTTTTACTAATGCTAATTAGATTTTCAAAGTTAATATGACATAAATTTTAATGCCACAACCACACATCATCAAGTCTAACAACAAGACCAGTTGCATCTTCCATTTCTAGGTAAAATAGATTACTTCTAGTTTTTTCACCTTTTCCTATTAGATTTCCATCAGTGTCATAGATTTTGACAATTTTGTTTCCAAATTCTACTTTGCAACCTACATTGCCTAACTATGATACACTCAACAAATTGTAGTTCAATCCTTCAACATAGTATGCATTATCAAATGAAATTTTCTCTATAAGTTTTATGGATCCTTTTCCTTTGATTTGACATTGAGCATCATTTCCAAATCTAACACTATTTCCATCATACTGAGTAAAGGTAATAAACTTTCTTTTGTCTCCTATCATGTGGTGTGAACATCCACTGTCTATGATCCACTTGTCATTCTTGTTCACACAAGTTACCAGTGTTGTTGATTCATCTTTATTTGATTCATCCTTCATGGCCACATATACTACTTCATTATCATTCTCATCAAAATCTTCTTCAATAATGTAGCATCTTTTACCTTTGTCCTTGTAATCTTTGGTATCATCTACTCTTTTGTTCTTGTAATTGTTTCCTTCTTTGTATTTCTTCTTCTATGTACACATTACAACAATATGACCTACATCATTGCAATTAAAACAAATGATAGTTAGCTTACCTTTGAATTTACCTTTGCCTCAATGGAATCTTCTTGCTAGTAGTGCTTCCAACTGTTCTACATCTTCTTCATCTGTATTATTGTCACTGGATGAATGTTTTCCTATTCTACTCTTCTTCTTTGAGTTCACCTCCTTGATGTCTTTCATTATGAGCTTAGCCTTGAAATAAAATTTAAGGTTCTCAAGTTTGTAGTTATCAAAGTTGGATAATTCAAATGTAGTAAGTCTTCCCACTATTCCTTCAAAGGTTAGTATGTTTCCTTGTACACACCTTACCTCTTGGATGGCTAAAACTCTAATAGCATAGATAGGGAGTAGGATTCTCAAGTATTTTCTGTTGATAGTCTCTTCTTCTAATTGACCACCCAAACTTCTTATTGCACTTACCACTTCTTTCATTCTAGCAGCATTTTCACCTTCCTCCATTTTCATATCATTAAACTTTCCTCTGAGGCTTTCTCTCTTTGCTCTCTGAACATTCTAATCTCCTCCATAGATATATGATAGAGCTTTCCATGTCTTGAATATAGTGTCACATCCTTTACTGTCATCAAATTGAGCATAACTGAGTGCATAGGCAATCTCCAACATTGCCTGATTATGCTCCTTCCTTTTGTTCAAATCATCTACAGAGAGGGGTCTAACTAGATCTACATGTTCTGCTCCAATTGAGGTTTTTGCATAGTCACCTATTCAGCCAAGGTGCAATTTCATCAAAATCTGCCATGCAATGAAGTTATCTTTGTTGAGCTTGGGAACTTCTCTCTTGGACATCTTGATCTTCTTGCTTGTAGTACCTTGAAACTAAACAACAGAGTGCTCTGATACCAATTGTTAGAAATTCTTTAGAATAACTAAGAGGGGGGGGGGGGGGGGGGGGAGTGAATTATTTATTCAAGCTCCAAAGTGTCCATTTTAATCTTTTCATCAAGTAAAGTGTGCTCATTAAACTATTCATTCATCTAGGCTTTAACTTTACCTATTTAGCAGGTTACTGTAAATTAGTATGCAAACATAATACATGAAAACGTATACACATAACACAATGATTTACATGGAAACTCAATCTGGGAAAAACCACTAGTAACATGCTACTCAATTGTCACTCTTGTGAAGTGATGCCCTATGAAAGGCCTACGCTGTTAAAGGCTACAACACATTGTTAAATGTGACCTGGTTAAAGGATTTAACCACCCTATTAGAAGTGGGCCTAGTTAGAGGAATTTAGAACATTCACTTGGAATCACCCTGTTAAAGACTTTACAAATGGCTATTAAACCAACCTAAGTCCATAGGATTTTCTTTTATCCTAACTGATACAATTTTTAGAGAGTAACAATAAGCAATTTTGACCTAATTATAGCATACAACTTAACTCACAGATTTTAGATCACTCTTCAGTTCTTCTTCATTTTCTTGGCTTTTAGTCTCTCAGGTCTGACAACTTGCCCTTCTTTCAAGCTTCGTCTCCTTGAGTCTCCACCCTTAATGTACCAATGCAATCCTCTCTTTCTGACCACTTATCAAAGAAAAGTATCTATGCTCTATTCTTCCTTCTCCTAGATACCTTCTCTTTAACTCCCTTCAACCACTTCACAATTTTGGCACACCAGCAACTCTTGCTTCTTGGTCTATGACTCCTTAAATAGAAATTTGAAACTTTTTTTTTAGACTCAATTCTTCCCTCCTTTAATTTCAATTCATATGGATTAGGTAGGATTGATTGAATCTAACCCATATTTTGTTTCTTCTAGAAACATCATGAAGAATACTCTTGAATTTTCTTTAAAATGGTTTAAATAGAATTCTATACCACTAGCTCATCATCCTTATCATCGAACTGGTTCATAAAATTCAAGGTAACAACTTTGTTAGCTTAGATTTGGTGAATCTTTGACATTTCCAATAATTCAACATCTCAACACTATTGAAATTATAATGCTCGACACATAGTCTGTTACTTGACATTAACTACATTTTACTGATACTCAACACCTATTGTGGATTCACTCGGCATCCACTAATTTTTTCTGTTTGCTCAACTCCTGCTATAGTACTCAGCACATGAACTTTACTTGGCATCTAAAGTTTACTCAGCACACACTAGATTTTGCTTTTGCTTGGCACCAACTAAGAATTTGCTTGGCTTAAAGTAGCTTGCTCAACACTCACTAATGAACTTAGTTTAAGGTTTGCAATCAACCTTTTCTAACTTATACTTTCGATGTTTCTAAGTGTGAACATTCTCTATGTCTTTGAATATGTTATCAATATATCATTTAACCATTATCTTAACTAATCCTTGCACTTCATTACAAAACCATAACTCAACCTTTCCCTTAGGTACTTTTGTTACATCTTGTTGATTAAATCCTCTTCATCAATCAACTAAGTGATAGCACTTGGATCTTATAAGCAATTGTCATTCCTACAAATAGCAAGTTTGACATCAATGAAAAAATAATGATTGAAAACATTCTTTATCAATAATCTCCCTCTTCGATAGTAAACCTTTTCAATCAGATTTCCAACAACAAGTCTCACAAAACCATCAAGTGGTATTACATAAACCATGTGTTAAAACCATGTGCTACCTAACTCATTGACCCCACATTTAATATTAAAATTTTAATTCTTTTCCCTGATATTAAAAATAATTACATGAAATATTATCACAATGTTACAATACAACTCATCAAGTATATCCCATGAGAATCTTTACATGTTGCATGTCCATCTAGGTGCAACATTATATAGTAAAATAAAATAATACAATATAACAATATTATAGAATGTGTACAATGCCCATTATCTCAACAACTTGTTCATTGATTAGGGTTTATTGGCCTTTTGTTAACCAAGATACGTGGGAGGGGTTAGGGTGAGGTATCCTTTCAAGATTTGATCTTTCCACCATTTCCTTAGAAACAAGTTTTTCAATAGAAGCAACATAAATGACAACTTTATATACCTTTATATGGATTTTCTAGTTGGTCCTGAAGAGATTTTTCCTTTGTGGAGGTTCTACTAGCATAGATGCTTGAATCAATGTACTCTTCATCATGAGAGTAGCCCCCTCTTTACTAGTACAACCTTTGACACTTTCATCATAATCATCTTCTTGAACAATGTTGGTCTTTCTTTCTCCTTTTTTTTCTACTTTTTATGACACTTCTTTGTGTAGTGGCCCATCTGATAGTAGTTATAGGACTTAATCTACCCATTGTTCCTTCCACCATTTCTACCTCTGCCATTACTTCTTCTACCTCTAAATGTTCCCCTTGAACTTCTTTCTCCTTGGTCATTCACCTTGTTAGAGTCTCCTTGAGGTCTTTTTTTCTAATCCTATTCCTCCAAAATGCTTACCTCTATCATTCTCCCCTTTGTTTCTATCGCTCTATTCATTTCTTCTTTTGAACTTCTCCTGAACATTAAGTGCTAATTGATAGCTCTAATCTATAGTGGTAGGGAATTTCAAACTTAGTTCATCTTGGATGGAAAGCCTTAATCCTTGCATATACCTTGCAAGATTCAGACATTTACATTCAACCAGTTTGGATTTCATCACCAACTTCTTAAATTCTTCAGTATAAGTAGGGATGTACATCTCCTTCTACCTCAAACTTATTCTTTTCTTATCATGTTTAACTTCATAATCCTCAAGGACATATGTCTCCCTAAGTAGAGCCACCATCTTCTTCCATGTGGTGACTAGATTGTTCTCATTCTTTTCCCTATCATCTTGGATGAAGTTCCACCATGTGAGTGCAAAGCCCTTGAGTTTAGACTTGGAAATATTCACCCTTGGGTTCTCAAGGATGTCTTTACAATCAAAGAAAATATTTAGGGCATCCACCCAATCTATTGCAGCCTCTGGGTCCATCTTCCAATTGCATGTGGGAAAGTCAAACTTAGCATCCATGGTTATCCTCTCCAAGGATTCTAGAGTCCTCACAAGTAGCTTGCAGTTAGTAAGACATTCTTCTTCCTCCTACTCAAGGGGTTTTTCATCACTCCCTTATTTGACTTCTTCAAATTTTCCACTACTCTTATTATGAAGTTCCTCTTTAAGCTTGTCCATTTCTTTCCTTATCAACTACATATCTTTGTCTCTTTTTTCAACTTGCCTCAATCTCTGATCTCTCAAGTATTTCACAATCTTTGCACTGGTCATCCTTGAAGATATCCCACCTTCATATTCTCCTTCCATGGTGTTGTTAAACTTGTCTCCCTAAGGGATCTTAGGAAGCTCTAATACCACTTGATGCAAAGTTCTCCGTTAAACAGAAAAATAGATATGATGTAGCCTTAGGATACTTCCAAGTACTCCAAAATAGAGCCAAGAGAGGAATCTACACCATTGAAATAACTTTACTCCAAAATATTGCATAGCCACCAAAATTGAACTACTAGGATTTAAAGTAAAAAATATAAACAAGCTAGTTTTTTTGTTAGATATGGAACCTATGAGTCTAGGTAGAAGTGGAAAGGTTCCTCAATGATTAACAATCTCAAATACTTGAGTTTGATTAGCCCATTTTATTTTTAAAGGTCTCAAATAGCCATATTGCCTATTAAGCCAAGGAGCCTCTTTTAGTCCTATCAATAAAGTAATTAGGACTTAGTATGAAATTTCTTCTAAGGAACCTAAAAGAAACTACATATATGGATACCTTTTTGGAAGAAGTATAAGATTCCAAACTTACTAACTAAAGACTAGTTAGATGATGCCCTAACCAAAAATGTAGCAAATTCCTTGTTTAAACCTACTTGCTATGGTTTATGAAGGAAATGCTAATTAGATGTTTGACCAGGAAAAGATACCAATTATAAAACATGTAGGGAACTATCAAGCTTCAATATCCACTATTAGATTGGCTTCATGCATACCCCAAGTGCCTGTAGCACTCTAATATTTGTTGTCCTACACCAAAAAAATAGAGATGTTTGGGCTAGGGCTTGTAATAAAAAATAGGAGCCTTGAATTCCATCTCTCATTCATCAAGTATGTTGTAATAAAGATTCCTAATTTTCATTTTACATAGTCATTATGAAGTCCCATGATAGGAATGCAAGTTAGGGCTTCATTTCTAAAACTAGCCACAAAAAGGAGGGTTTTGGTGCACTTGGGGAAGAAATTCAAACCATTAAATAAATTGCATTGATCAACTATGTTATCCAAGATTCAAGAAAAATTGTTTATTCACATGTCCCAGTGTGTACATGTCTATACACTCAGAAATTATAGCATTTTACAAGGAAAATAGGATCCTTATTTGATTTGAAAGGAAAAATTACATTTTGTGACTTCCACTCCCCTAAAAGGGATATTTGAAGTCCTTCCTAAACTATCCCAACTTATATTCAAAGGTTTTGACTGTTGGGGGATGTTTTAACAAAAGTTGATAACTTTTTGTAAAAGTTGTCAAGCAACTTGTCATTGCATTTAGCAACTTTCACAAATTATGCAATATGACCCCTCTAGGACCTTTTCCTTGTTCCCTAGGGCCCCAAAATATGTTTAGAAACTTAAAGAAACTCCTTTCCTATGCTAGGTCTAAGAAATACCTCTTGACCATAGTCAAAACCCATGGTTTATAAAGTACCAAATGTTGACTAGGTCTTACATTTAGGCTCAAAGTATTGTATAACTATGACTACCTTATTACAAATGTCTCTTAGGCTTAAATGCCTTTGAGTAGAGCTCATGAAGAGTTTAAAATGTAGATGCCATGGTGAGTGGACAGTTAGGTTCTCCTGCACTAGGAGCCTTTTTTTGTACTTCAAAGATTGATCATTTCTTAAAGATTTTAGATGCTAATGGGGAATTTAGATGTTGGGGGGTGGGGTGGGTCCAAATGAGCTTCCACCTTCACGTGGTTGGCCTCAATTAATAGAGAATATTAATCTATTCTTGAAACCAAGTGAAGCTCAATATTAAACTATTATTGTATGATAACTAAATGTGTAAATCTATTGTACAAGCTATAAGAGAATCATAGTTATTCAACATTTTTTACCAATTTTTAAAAATTAATACAACACGTCATAAAAATTCCAATGACCACTTTAGATGGCTAGTTGTCAATTGTGCAACATTCCTACCACATGATGATCCCTATTGTGATAGTCATTTCTAATGGCTTGTTGTCAGACCCATAACATTTATGTTGCAATTATGACAACGTATTTCACATCTTTTTTCACAATTGGGATGGTGAAAATGAACTTTTTCCAATGACTTAGCTCAAATTACAATACCTCTATCTATCCCAATTGCGATAATCAACCCTACCATCAAAAACTAGGATGATAAAGTGTGACACCCATTTGATGGGAGCTGATTCCTCATGATGTCAGTTGGGTGATGGATGATCATTGCAATTATGATGGCTTTCCATCACAATTCAGGCCCTAATGTAGTAGTGTAGATTTTATTCCAATTATATAAAGGGTCCATTACTTATGGGACATCCTTTTCAATGGCCTTAAGAGTGATCTTTATCTTTATCACATTTTCTACTAAATGTAGATTCATCCTACAATAGTCTGCTATATGGACATTGTAGTCATCTATAGTGTTCATCCAAGGATATTCTAACACTTCTTCATATATAAACTCTTTCCTTGATAGGTTCTATACCATCCCAATGTTATCAAAGTATGGGCGAGGGGAGTTGTATTCATCTAGGGGATATTGATCCCAATTAGAATTGAAGGTGGAAATATCCTACTTTTTCATCACCTCAAAGCCACCTATTGTGGTGGGCCAAACCCATGTCTTCTTGTTTTCTCTTCTCACTTTGCCATATGTAGAAGTGAGTTGGTATGCAATCTCCAAAAGGAATAGCCTATCTAATGGATATCTTGGGAGCTTCTTTTGCAATGTAATAAAGTTCCAACTACCCTAAGATAGGTGAAGGTCTTAAACTAAATGTAGTAGGCATTGATCTCTACAATTTTGACTGCTACCTCTACTAATATTCTTTTGGCATAGTCACCTTAAATGAACCTGATAATTGTTAAGATAAAGCTATCATTCACCACATTTTATTCCACACTTTACAGTGGAAGCTTCTTCTTCACCAATTATGGATATACCACATAGAGCCAAGAAAAGGTATCCTACATGCTTCCCTTTCTATAGAGGCTTGGGTATTATGTAGTTCAAGCCACCAATAAACACACCATGTATGATGTCATATAAAAGTGTGGGTTAGCTTTAACAACTATTAGTTGATCATCCAAGTGTTATCACTTAGGATGGTAGCCCAATCAATTGGCATCTTTTCCATTTTGATGGTTTCAATAAAGTATACCATCTAGGCCTGAAGGTAACCTACTATTGGGAGTCCTATAACCCTAATTAATAGAGAAATTGCAAATGCAATATTATCCTTCATATATCCCATTTTCATGTCAACTTTTCCCACTTTATGGCCCACTAGTGTTCTATCAATTAGGAAGGAGGATTGTAATATTTCATGTGCTTCTTTTAGATTATCTTTACACCATCATTTTGATCTATCATAAGAGACTTGAAAATACTAATCCACCTTTGGGAGGTGAAATATCTACTCAATGTTTTGAGGTTGAAGATCAAGACTATCTCACCTATGACAATCTTAATGACCTTTTTTTCAATCGCATAATGATTTGCAAGGTTCATTATCAATTCTAAAGATTGAACTTATGTCAAGGATGAGATGTTGCATTCACAATATCTGAGTAGATGAGTGTTGACCATAGTAGATCTCTCTTTAGGTTTGTTGATAATCATGAGGAATTCATTCTAATCAACATGTCCAAGCTCAATATCTTTAATCTCAATATGTCCATCTTGAAACCTTGATTTCCTTGGTGCCCCTTGATACTTGAATGTGACTATTTTCGGAGCCATCTTTTCTACCATTAAATAAAATGATGATGTCATCTTATCTCCACAAGAGAAACAAACATTAGTTAAAAAATTAAAACTTGACCAAAAATAAACTCTAATTGCCTATAAAATAGGTCAAAATTAGTCCAAACATGACAAAAAGAAGTCCATCACCCCAAAATCCCCTGGTATGCACTTCAATGCAATTAGTGCACCCTTATACATGTGTAGGTGTGCTATTTTAGGCCTTTGAATATCCTTTTGGTATAGTTGTACACCTATGCACATACGCACCATGATGAGGTGAATACATGCACAATGCATAGCTAGGTACTACACAGTACAAGTTGGGGGTAGATAGTTAGTTTTTTTTCTTTTTCTACTTCCTTTTTTAAGGAGAAGAGGTGTACACATGTGCACCTCATGGAGGTGCACATGTGCACACCTTCACAATGCTTACAAAGTGTTGTGTATGTTGGATTTTTAAATGGTACTAAAACTACTAAGTGACAAAAGCTTAATACCAGAATGACAGTACATACACAATCTAAAGACTAGCCTATTCTTATCAAAAATTGCATATGTAAGGTATTTGGACCCAACTTCAACAAAACCACAAATGGTTTTCTACTCTTTTGGCTCTACACAACCAGGGTGGGTATACCCAGGGATGGTTCAAATATGAAACTACTGTACGAGGATTATCCTTAGCTTCATTCTGATTCTCATTTAAAAATCCTCAAATATATACATAATTCTTACTAACTTGCCAAAACACATCCCATAAATAGATATGGCCAAGAAATCTTCTATAGATCTGCAAACATTTTCAACAATAATGGTTAACTAAAGCTAAAAAGATTTCATGTAGACAAGTGCTAGCCAACTTTGAAGATCTATAGGAAATAAAAGTAAAATTTGATTTGATGATGTATTTGAACAACCATTTGTAAGATACTTCTCTTTCAGCTAAAATAACTTGATCAGTGCCTAATCCATTCGGGTTTCAGAGTCTATAACAAAATCTAAGATCTAATTTGTTGCCTTACAACAAATTGTATCAGCAATTCTTATCAGAATTTATCATTCAAAATCCTTTTCAATACTTAAGGAATCTTATCACATTCATCAAAGCTTTTACTTAATCCATTGAATTAACAGCAATGATAGATGGATATACAACCTAACTAGATTGCATTCAATTGTACAAGCTTTTACTCATACAACATCAAGGTAGCTAAGTATTGAGCAGGAGACAAAATTTAGAAAGAACTGATATGGGGACAGTTCATAGTTTGTATTCATTTCCTTTGAAAATGGTACATCTTTTACAATAAACTCAGAATAGCCTTCAGAAATAAACACATTTTATTCTATGTTCATGTATTTTCAGAAAATTTGACAGAGAAACACATTACAAACTTGCCTTCAAAATTTGGACCAAAAACTAGACTAAGGACAATACTTAGAAGAAAAAGAATTCGGACCCTTCTTTAGCCTTGGGATCTCACTTAAATAGTGTGAGATGCAACAAGATTAGGGCTAAATGGAGTGACACATGTCCTTTAAAAGATATTGACGAGTGTCTGTAGTAAAAGACAAAAATAAACAACAGAGAAGCTAACACATCAAAACATCCTGGGTGGGTCCCTTTCTGTTATACTTCTCATTTGTTTTAACAAGAAGATAAGACCTGATTCTCCAATTATTCTTCATCCTCAGAGTAAGTAGCCATGAGGTTTGAAAGTGATGTATTATCTTCAGTGATCTGTAAATTTACTTTAGCCTAGGGAGTTTCTGTGTCCTCAGTATTCACTTCGGGGGTGATTGTTACTTTTTCACCATCTTCCTCATCATCTTTTGATATTTGTTCTAGAAACTAATTTTTCCATTTATTAAAAGCATCATCATCTGGCCAATCAAAGCTCAGAATTTCTCTTTGTATCATTATTAAGGAATTTTCTTTTTCTTCTAAAACATCAAATTCTTTCCCCTTATCAGTATAAAATAACTGTACTTTTACTAGTTCCTCATTAGTCTTAGCCCAGAACCAGTGGCCAGTCTCACTCATGATGTTTATCATTCTTTCATTTAATAATTCATCCATCTCCCTTTTCCACTTTTCTTTTTCTTTTAGTATATCCACAGATTCTAAAGCACAAGGAAAAAGTGTGAAATATTCAGCGATGTATTGGGAAAAGCAGAGTGTTAATCTTCTCTATAAAGAAACCCTTTCATCATCAAAATTCTCTAGCTTATTTAATAAATCAAAAATTTTCTCAACTTGATGATAGGGCATTTGAACTGCAGATATACATATGATTGTAATATCATTATTTCTCTCCTTCCATTTCTATGCAAGAAGAGTCAGCTTATCCTTATCCCTGTTCAACTCATCCATGAGGGCTGCAATTCTGGCCAACTGATCAAAGAATTTTGACCATTGTATTTTATCCCTCAAATATATTATACCCTGTTTCAACTTTTCTTCATATTGATTTCTCAATTCTATTTGCAACTCATGCAATTTTGTTTTTTCTGCTTCAAAGTCCTCTGTAGTATAGAATTAGGGTCTTTCAGGGGTATCAGGTATTTCAATGATAGGGGTTGATCCAACAAATGACTGTGAAGGGTATGCAATTCTAAGTGTACTGGATTCTCCCACATTTCTTTTCCCAAGTATCTTCTCCAATTGAGATACCCTATTTTCCAGCTCAAGTCTCCTTTTTACTTCTTGATTGTAGGCATCCACCACTATTTCATACTTATTCTATAAATGAGTCATTTCTTTTTCTTCTCTTTCTGTAGAGGCCAAGGAAAATTTATAATAGTCCACATTCATGTAGGCTACCTATACATTTGAAGTATCAGCAACCCTCCTCACAATGATATTCCCTGTTAGTCCTGAATCAGCAGGCTGTAATGGAGTAGTCTTGGATCCTCTTCTTAGTGACCACATAACAAGGGCAGCTTGATCATTACTGAATGTTGTTCCTAAGAATTCCTTTTTATCTGGATCCTGTAATCCTAAATTATTTGACACAGAATTAAAAATTAAGGCATCAGCAATATCCCAATTGGGCAATAATAAAATATTTTCATTTTTCACCATCTGTCTACCCTCGTCAGGGGTTATATTTTGGAATTTTTGTATCATTTTTTCTTTTATTTGATTCTGAATGGAGGCTTCATCCATTTTTAGATGCTCTGCTTTCATATTCCTACACCTTTGTTCAAAAATGTGCATGTTTTCCCTCCATGCAAACTGATGGAAAGCCCTAGATTTTACAAAACTTTTATTAGACAAAAATTACTGACTAGCCTGCTCCAAAATAGGGTCTAATTCCCTTCCTATGAAATCTTCTATAGTCAATTCAAAACTTGGCATAGGAGGCTCCTAGGGGTTCCCTTCATCAATTTCTGCTTGAGTAACAAAAAATCCTCCTTGCGATCCCATTTGTTCAATTTGCTCAATGGTTAGCTGCTCTTCCTCAATTCTCATTGGAGTTTGGGAAGGTGAGTAACCTTCATCATGGGATTCCTCTTCCCTTATTATTTTTCTTCTTTTGGGAGAAGGTTCAGGGGGTCTTTATTCAAGGATAGTACTAGTAGATTCAATTATCTATTTTTCTTTGTTTACAATGGGCATCTGCTCCCAAATAACAGTATATCCTATCCTCTTTTCGACAACCAGTGGACCTACTCCTATGTTAGGGGTGAAACCCATTTTCCTCGTAACTTCTCTTGCTTTATCTGGAAAAGATTCAATAAAATGTTGTTTCTTTTCATTCATTACCTCCATTATTTTTGAAAATATACTCATGAGCTTATTTATCCTATCTGCATTATTTGCAGCATTACTAAGAGGACTGTAATCTTTGTCAAAACAATTAATGAATTCCAAAACTTTTGAATAGACTCTCCATTTTTGTTTCTTTGTTTCTTTCTCCTAGAGAGAGTATTCATTCTTTATTATATCTCCAGGGAAGTAGAATTCATGCTGACTTGGACGAAACTTGATCCTATATCCAAGAGCAGAATTAAAGAAGTCTTCTGTGTCACAAAAATGAGCATGAGATACTGCCATCTTATACCGATCCAAAAATTTGTAGAGGAAGATCCACCCTTCTTTAGTGATTACAAACTGGTGAGCTATAGTGCAAGTAGGAAAAATTGATCCTATTCCCCTTTTGTGCAAAAAGGTCTACTCCACTCCTCCCAACTGCCATAAAAATTCAGCTACCCCTACCTTTAAAGGTACCTGATAGGGTAGTACATGTGGTGTCCCTTTGAAACCATAGACTGTAATGATAGTTGAGACTGGATATGGGATGATATCTCCCCAATTATGTGACACTTTTAAACTGTGGGGTCTGTCCATAGGCCTAACAAGATGCATTAGTGCCTTAGGAATTTTGGGATTGTCACTTAATATGAGGCATCTTAGTTTAGAAGCAAAATGCCTATCAAATCTAACAAAACTAGCATTTTCTGCCTCCCAAGTCATGTCTGCACTCCATAATTGAACTGGTAGTGCCTCCCCCTCTTGTTCCCTATTTAAAACCATTTCTTTAGAAAAATATGTAGCCCCTTTAAAAAGAAACATATGCATCAATAGGGAGTACTGACCCGAAACCTTTTCCTCCTTGCCCTTTGCAATCTTCACTAATCCATTGTGAATCTCATTAGCCAGGTAAGATGCAAAATCAAAAATTATTTCTACACCGAAAGAACAGATTTGGGTGATCATATACATGAAGCTCACTGGAATAAAATCTTCTTCACCCTCTCCGAAGACTCTGCACAGGGTCCTGTATATTTCTCTTGTCTTGGCATTAAAGCATGATTTCTTGAAAGATTCTTTAGAAGATGATGTTATAGTTGGTAGGTTTCCAATTTTGCCTATGTGGGCTTTCAATGCACCTTGTCTAACTATATCACTTTTGGACATATATTCTTTTTCTAACTCTATCAAATTAATGGGCACATGATACATGGTGAGAGGTCCCAGACTGAAAACCTTCCTAATTTCTTCTGGACTGATGGTAATTAAAACCTCACCATCCATTCTTCTCACTACCTTTTTGGCTGGATCATAGCTTTTCACTAAAATTTCAAGCAGGTCATCATCCATAAACACACTGGGGACAACAAGCTTCCCAAGATCAAAATTTCATATATTGGCATGAGGGGCATATAATTTCCTTTCTGCGAACCATTTTTTGAATAGACTCAAACCAGTTTGAGAAGTCTGAGTATCCTGAACCCAATTACCCTTATAATACAGTCCATCGGCTATCCTTAGCCTAGGGTTCAATGAGGTTAACCTCTTAACTTGTGTTGTCTCTACAGTAGACTCAGGAAGCAACCCAAGAAAATCATCATGCACATTCCTATCCAAATAATTTACTACACCTGAAAATCCCTTCTTTGTAGGCATCTTGGACTTATTTTTCACAGAACTGGAAAGCCTATGAGGATTATGGTAGTATTACTTACTTGAAATTTTTCTTTGTTTTTCTTTATATTTCCGTAAACTTTCCATGAACAGATAACTTCACAATTTCTACCAGTCTTTAGCACACTTTCCTTCAGTAATTGCTTCTGCACAAGAATCGCTTCAAATCTTTGCTCGCGTAAGATGAAACTGATGAAATCTCTCTGTATTATACTCTATTTTTTCTCACAGATGATGCTTTCATGTCTAATTAATACAAGGAGTGGCACTACATTTTGTGTTTAAAACTGCGCCGTCGATCTTTAAAGATCCTAGGATCATGTGATATGGAGAGAACAACCAGGAGTTGCATTTGACATGTTAGTCACTTTATCCAATGAGAACTTACCATGTATATCATTCTTTCCTTGATGGAACTTGTATCTGGACCCATTGATATCTGAGGACACATATCAGCATGTCGCTACTTTGTTATGCATAAAAAACAAGCATCTTGCCATAGCGAAGCAGCGACAATCGTCAATCTGATTCAAAATCAATCAAATGATATGCTACTGGGATTTCTCAGAAAGAAGGCGGTGGGCCCTATTCACTATGTCGCTGTAATTATCTCCCTCGCAACTCTTCATAGTGACAAGGCAACAGCCGTTGATCACATACTCAATCAAGGGTCAGGAAACTGCGCGGTGTTTTTTGATTCATATTCGCTATGTCGCATGGCTTAAAAAGCATGCAATTCTTCATAGCGAGGTTGCAAGCTCTGTTGATTCCGTTCCAAGCTGACATTCAGGATCTCTTTGCACATTCAGTCAGAAAGGCATTAATGAAAACAAAGATCTCTGCATAGTTGGCACCTGTCAAAAATTTATTGTAGTCCTAATTATCTTTCCATGTCACCAAAGGTCCTGTCGATCTTTCTTTTTTACAGGGCCTCGCTACTTCGCTAACGGTGAAGTATCTGATTTTTCCGATAGCGAGGTAGTGAGCTCTGACATTTTAATGAATTCCGTACCGAAAAATGCAAGGGGCAGAAGATAATAATTTCTATTACTTAAACTGGTTCTGACAACGACATTTATGATTTGTCACGCCACCTGGTGTAGTCGAGGCACCGGCAAAATGCAATGTCACCGCCCCTTCAGACTTTACGAGGCCTTGCTACTTCGCTAATGGAAAAGTGTCTGATTTTGCCGATAACAAGGTGGCAAAGCATCAAAAAAATCATCATTTCGGCTCTTATTTCAGATATCCTATTGGGTCCCCTTTCCTGTTTGGATGGTAGTTGCAATGTGTACCTGCACAATAAATCATTCAGAAAACAAATCTCTGACCACCGTATCTTCACTTTGTAGTCCCACCTCGTAAAATAATCAGCACTCGCTACCTCACATGGCTTAAAAAGCATGAAATTCTTCATAGCGAGGTAACGACAGAAGTAGATCTACTTGGATCTGACGGCTGGAAAGATTGAGAAAAAAGAGGATCTCGGGGGAACAAAAAATAAAGGGGACAAAATATTCGTTCCACTTGAAAATTCAAAAGTTTCGTGCCCAACAGTTTATGAATAGAGAGAACATAGGGTTTTCATGAGTTTTTTTTATGGATGGATAATCCAAAAACCCTATGTTTCACTTAGAAATAAAAATTTTGACTTTTCTACAATTTAACAAAAACTTCTGTTGCACAAAATGTCAGACCAATAGTGGCTCTATCTGGGGATGATAGACTACTTGAGTCTATGCAAGAATTCAGAATCTATGGGAGAGCAGACCACACATTTTGCAAGATGACAACTTCTTCAGAGAGCACAAAGCAACACACAAAAAAAACAAGGAACCAAACTGCACAAGGATACTTATAAGGATTTACAGAGAAAGCAAAATGACAGGAACCCTAAAACTATTGTTCATGGAAGAAAATAAGTATTTTTCAAGAAAAATACCTCTTCAAGAACTGTCCATGAAATGGCAATTCAAGAATATTGTCAGATATATCTTTGATTAGATAAGAATCTTCACCCAAAGTATTCTCAATGAGATATGGGCCTAACCAAATAGGATCAAATTTGTCATGTTTTCCTTTATCTTTAATTCTGGCATTCCACATCAAGACTAGATCTCCATTTTCAAATTTTTTGCTTACAGTTCTTTTATCATAGAGTGTCTTGACTTGCAATTGTAGCTTTTGGTTCCTCAAAGATGCTTCTCTTCTGGTTTTGGTCAATCCTACCAATTCATCCATTCTTTCTTGCATTTCATCTGTAGTATCTTCATCATATAACTGGATGTAATTGTATAGTCTCATCAAGTTGTTCTGAGGCATTCTGGCTTGAATTTCGTACACTAAATCAAATGGAGCTACACCAATTGCTTTCTTTATAGTTACTCTATTAGCCCATATTGCCAATGGTAACTAGGAATCCCATGCCTTTTTATTATCATCCAAGGTTCTCTTAATGACCTTCAACAGGCTCTTATTTGTGGACTCAGCTTGTCCATTCCCTTGTGGATGGTATGGAGCAGATGATGATCTTGTCATTCCATATTTATCACAAAATTTGATGAACTCCTCAGATCTGAAACACATAGCATTATTTGTGATAATTCTCTGTGGACATCCAAATATAGAAATAATGTTATTCAACAGGAAATTATTTACAACCTTACATGTTGCATTTCTTGTGGGGATAGCCTCTACCCACTTTGTAAAGTAATCAATAGAAACTAGAATCCAAGAATAGCCAATGCTAGACTTGGGGAAAATATCTCCTATGAAGTCCAGACCCCATTTTTGAAAAGGTGTTTGTCATGTCCCCTATTCAAATAATTAAAAATAAATAAACTTTGTTAAGGCAGGCAAGCTCCAAAAAGGTGAAATTTCAGAAAAAGGGGCTAATCTTTGGAAACCAATGGACTAATAAATAAAAATAATTATTAAATTATATTTTATTAACCCCTCTTAGACGTGAGTTAGGGTTATGCCCTCTTTAAAAGGGGTTTGGAGGCATTTTTGGGCTCATTCTACATCTTGATTCTTGCTAATTTTCTTATTGTTCTTCAAAGGCTGCCAAATCTGTGGAGAAGGAAACCCAAGAATGGGAGTTTGCAGGTTTCCAGGAAGGCTAAGGACAGGATTTTGAAGCCATTCCATGTGCATGCTCGTACAGAGTTTGCCTTTGTGCTGAATAGTGCCGATTTGGGTGTTTTCGGAGTTGTTTTTGGTTTGAGTTTGGGTTTTCAGTTGAGTGTTTCATATCATTTTGGTTTGCTGCTGTATTTTAAACTTTATGATGTTAAAATAGAGCTGAATTTATGTATTGGGTCATGATTAAACTTCTGAGATAGTTTATGATTGTTTTGTGGTGTTTCCGGGCATTTTTGTGTTAATTTCGGGAGCCCGATTGAGCATAGTTTTGCCCTACATTTGTGAGTTGTTGTATAAAGGCTATACAAATCTGGAAATGTCATTTTGTAGGCTGTTATGCTACTGAAATTTCTGTAAAAATGTCCATTTTCAGATTTATTAATAATTTGTGAAGTTGTGAAGTTTTTGGCACTAATTTGGACATACCCGATTTGGGTTTTATTGGGAAATTGGAAGATCTTTGTAATATTGGTTGTTTGATTTTAAAGTTCTGATTTGAGGCTAGAAATATCATAAAAAATCAGTAAAGGGACATTACAGTGGTATCAGAGCCGTGATCTTGCTAGCCTGAGGGTTTGTAGAAGTTACATGTCAGTTTTAACAACTACCCAGATCTTGCATGTCATATTTTATGATTGCATGCAACTAAGTGAAAGAGAAAAAAGATATTTGCAGCGAGAAAAGAATAAAGAAATTTTGATCAAACCCTCAATTGAAAGAAAAAGTACAAAATCCAAGGAAGAAAAAAGTATGGCTGATCCAGATGAGATGGCAAAGAAATTCTTCCAAGACATCCAAAATACTTAGAAGCAAATAGTGGATGGTTTGGCAAAAACTAGAGAGGCTTTGCGAATATTGACAGAAAAATTACAAGGAATTGCATCTATTAATGAAAAAGGGAGCACCTCAGAGGAGCCAAGAAATGGGAGATCCACACCATCTAAATCAACCAAATCTATTTTCTTGCCTGCAGATGAGCCACCAGTACCAAATCCAGCCATTAATCCAGTGGAAGAGGTTACAGGTAATTTGATTACATTAAGAGCTACTTACAATGGCTTAGATGATGACTTTCGTAGTTCAGTTCCTTTTAGAGAATATGTGGATATGATGAACGCTTTGATGCCCAAGAAAGAGAATAGGAGGGAGCATGAAACAAGTGAAAGAGAGCTCAAAAATAAAATAAGCAAGTTTACAGCACCTACTTTTGATGGAACAAATAAAATTTCAGCCAGAGCATGGCTACAAAAATTACAAACTTTCTTCACACTTAACCCCATGAAAGAGAGTGATGCTATTCAATTTGCAAGTCTACACTTGGAAGATGCAGCCTATGATTGGTGGTATCATGGAATGACTACTCAAGGTCACGATCAGGTAACTACATTTGAAGATTTCAGTCAAAGGGTGATAGATAGATTTGACCTCAAGGATGATGAAGAGTACTTTAAAGAATTGTCAAAGTTGAAGCAAACCAAATCAGTTAATGAGTATATAGAAGAATTTCAAAAAGTGGTTGTTATGGTACCTGATATGAGTGAAAAGAGGATCATTTATCTTTTTCTTGATGGTTTAGAAGATTCTGTTATGTGTGAAAAGAGGATGGTTTATCTTTTTCTCACCCTCAACCTTACAGGAAGCTATCAAAAGAAGCTTGCAACTTGGAACTTGCATGCCTATGAAATCAATCACTAATCAAAAACCCCCAAATCTTTAGCAACACAAAGGAAATTTTCAGAAAAAGACTTTCCCAACACTACCACCAAAAGATGTGACAAATGTGGCAAAAAACAAGGTAGATGAAGAGACTAGAAGTGAATTACGAAGGAAAAAGCTTTGTTTTACTTGTAGAGAACCATGGGTTCCAAGACACAGATGTTTGGGGAAAGGTCAAGTGCACTATATTGAAGTTGCTTCAGAATCTGATTCAAATGAGCATGAGGAATTTCATGATACTAAGGAGGAGGTAGAAGAAGAGAAAGTAAAAGAAATCAGCAAGGATGGCACTTTAGCAGCATTATCAGGAGTCCCAAGATACCATCCCTTCTGAATTCGAGGGGTACTAGCAGGGCAAAGGTTGACTGTTCTTCTTGATAGTGGGGCAACTCACAATTTTATTGATGAGGGATTTGTCATGAAAAGAGGGCTTAAATCAGAAGATTTTGAGGGATTCAATGTTACTATAGCTGATGGATTCACTATGCCTTGCACACGGGTGGTGAAACAACTCAAGATGACCTTAGGAGATTATGAGTTATGTGATGACTTCTATGTGGTTGGTATTGGGGAGACAGATCTTGTATTGGGTGTTCAATGGTTGCACTCTATCAGAGGCTATTACATGAACCATCAAACTATGGAGTTTAAATTTTATTCCAATGGGAAAGAAGTCATATTGAGAGGGTTATCTAATGGAGCACCTAAGGCGGTCTCTGCAAAGAGGATGGAGAGGACTTTTCGAAGAGGACAAGTAACATGGGCAACAAGAGTCATAATCCAACCAACAAGCTCCCCAAAGAATCAAGGTAATTTCCATTTTGAAATTCAAAATATTCTTGATAAGCATAGTATAGTTTTCAATGATTTGCCTCTAGGATTTCCACCAGATAGAGGTTTTGAGCATGTTATAGAGTTAGAACAGGGTGTCAAACCAGTTATAACAACCCCATACCACCATCCAAGAGGTTATAAGGAAGAAATTGAAAAAACTATTAAAGAACTCCTGTACATGGGATTCATAAGGCCTAGCTCTAGTCCATTTGCATCATCTGTGGTACTTGTCAAGAAAAAGGATGGTACAATGAGAATGTGTATAGACTACAGGGCTCTAAACAAGAAGACCATAAAAAATAGGTATCCCATACCACACATAGATGAACTCATTGATGAGTTACATGGTGCTGTATACTTCTCAAAAATTGACTTAAGATCAGGCTACCATCAAATCCAAATGAGGAGTGAAGATGTGGAAAAGACTGCTTTCAGATGTCACTATGGGCACTTTTAATTTCTTGTTATGCCATTTGGACTCACTAATGCACCTGCAACATTCCAATCTTGTATGAATAAGGTATTCAGTCAGCATCTTCGAAAATTTGTTTTGGTATTTTTTGATGATATCTTGATATACAGTAAAACTTGGGAAGGAGCACATATTCTTGAGAATTCCAACCTTCATTTCTTGAGGACAAGCAATATTTGGGAGGGGAGGACTTGTCATGTCCCCTATTCAAATAATTAAAAAAAAAAAACTTTGTTAAGGCAGGCAGGCTCCAAAAAGGTGAAATTTCAGAAAAATGGGCTAATCTTTGGAAACCAATGGACTAATAAATAAAAATTATTATTAAATTATATTTTATTAACCCCTCTTGGATGTGAGTTAGGGTTATGCCCTCTTTAAAAGGGGTTTGGAGGCATTTTTGGGCTCATTCTACATCTTGATTCTTGCTAATTTTCTTATTGTTCTTTAGAGGCTGCCAAACCTGTGGAGAAGGAGACACAAGAACGGGAGTTTGAAAGTTTCTAGGAAGGCTAAGGATGGGAGTTTGAAGCCATTCCATGTGCATGCTCATACAGAGTTTGCCTTTGTGCTGAATAGTGCCGATTTGGGTGTTTTCGGGGTTGTTTTTGGTTTGAGTTTGGGTTTTCAGTTGAGTGTTTCATATCAGTTTGGTTTGCTGCTGTATTTCAAACTTTATGATGTTAAAATAGAGCTAAATTTATGTATTGGGTTGTGATTAAACTTTTGAGATAGTTTATGAGTGTTTTGTGGTGTTTCCGAGCATTTTTGTGTTAATTTCGGGAGCCCGATTGAGCATAGTTTTGCCCTACATTTGTGAACTGTTGTGTAAAGGCTATACAAATCTAGAAATTTCATTTTGTAGGCTGTTATGCTGCTGAAATTTCTATAAAAATGTCCATTTTCAGATTTATTAATAATTTGTGAAGTTGTGAAGTTTTTGGCATTAATTTGGACATACCCGATTTGGGTTTTATTGGGAAATTGGCAGATCTTTGTAATATTAGTTGTTTGATTTTAAAGTTCTGACTTGAGGCTAGAAATATCATAAAAAATCAGTAAAGGGACATTACAATGTTTGAGTCTCAACTGGCTTTAATGGAGTATTTCCTGAGAATTTCAGCTTTCCAGCAAACCTCTGACAAGGATCACATTTTCTAACCATAACTTGAGCATCCTTGAACAGAGAAGGCCACCTAAATCTAGCCCTCATTATCTTATGTGCAATAGTTTTGGGCATGTAGTGTCCTCCACATACTCCAACATGCATTTCTTTCAAAATCTCTTTTGCCTTTTCTTTATACACACACTTCAACAGGATTCCCTCAAAATTTCTCCACCATAAGTTATTTTGGACAATTATGTACCTGATGGCTTGCAATTTAGTATTCATTTTTTCATTGTCAGGAAAATGGGGAGGAGCTTCCATATGTTACAAATAGTATACGACATTGGTGTACCAATCACATTGGTCCATATCACATAAGTCAGTTCTGAGATCATCATTTACCAGATTTATCTAATTTGCCTCTAGATTAGTTTCAGCCATGAGTTTGGCCAAACCTTGACCTCTTACTAATTTTGTTATTTGTATATCAATGTTAAATTCTTGGATTCTATTGATCCACCTACATCTCCTGCCTGAAACTTCCTGTTGAGAGAATATATCCTTGACTGCAGCACTAGGTACAAAAGCGATAACAGTAGCACCTACCATGTAACTTCTGAAAGCTTTCACAC
Source organism: Cupressus sempervirens (assembly GCA_028749045.1). NCBI lineage: Eukaryota > Viridiplantae > Streptophyta > Pinopsida > Cupressales > Cupressaceae > Cupressus > Cupressus sempervirens. The sequence goes on along the minus strand of CM053786.1, from coordinate 210,679,740 downwards.
CTTTTACCAAAGCATATGCTTGCTTTTCATTTATCTCATACTTCAATTCAGTAGGCTGTAGTGACTTGCTGAAAAAAGCAATAGGCTGCTCATATCCTTCTTGATTTTTCTGTAATAAGACTGCAGCTACAGTATGGAATGATGCAAAAGAGAAAATATGCATGGGCTTTGCATAATCTGGGGTCCTCAATACTGGAGCATTCTTTATTGCAATTTTTATATCTTGGAATGCTTGTGAGGGTTCACCATTCCAATCTATAACAACTCCTTTCTTGAGCATCTTTGAGATGAGTCTACTGATTTCAGCAAAATTGGTAACAAATCTCCTCAGAAAATTGACCTAGCCAAAAAAGGATTGAATTCCTTTCACATTCTTTGGTTTGGGCACTTTTTCAATAGCTACTACACTCTCAGGATCTATTTTTACCCCATCCTTAGACACTATGTGTCCTAATAACTTTCCTTCTGTGACCCCAAATGTGCATTTCTTTGGGTTTAAAGATACCCCATATTCCAAGGCTTTTATAAAAAAAAATTCCAAGTGTTTGCAGTGATCTTCAGCCTTGTTAGAATATGCTATAAGATCATCCTAGTACACAACCATAAATTTGTCAATATACTCATGAAATGCTACATCCTTGGCTCTTTGGAAAGTAGCTCCTGCTTTAATCAAGCCAAAAGGCATCCTCACATACACATATGTTCCCCAAGGGGTTGTGAAGGCTGTCTTGAACTATTCACTTTCTTTTACTAGAACTTGATTATATCCAGAAAAGCCATCCATCATTGACATCAATTCAGAGCCAGTCACTTGTTGTAATATGGCTTCAATATTAGGTAAGCCATAATTGTCCTTCAGAGATGCAATGTTTAAATTTCTAAAATCAACACAAAGCCTAATATCTCAATTCTTCTTCCTAATAGGAACCAGGTTTGAAACCTAGGTGGAATGCCTGATTGGTTTGATTATTCCACCATCTCTCATTTTTGTCAATTCTTCTTACATTTTTGGGGCAAGGGTAGGATTGATTGGTCTCTATTTTTGCCTAAATGGTCTTACATTTTCCTTCAATGGTATGACATGCTGAAAAAGATCCTCCCTTTAAGCCTTAAGGTCATCATATGACCAAGAAAAAACATGTATGTATTTTCTAAGTAGGTCAATCAATGTTTTCCTGATTTCAACAGGCAAATGTTGGCCAATATAAACCCTTTTAGGAACTTCATCAGTACCCAAGTTTATTTCTTCTAACTCCTAGGGTTTGGGGTCATTTACTTCGGATTTTACTCTATCTTGATTATCAAAAATATTTTCCAAGACTACTAACCCCTTTGGCATCTTATTTGTTTTTAAATGCATTATTTCTTGACAAAAAATGGTTTCCTTCCCATTTATGTTTTCAATCAGTCCACTACAATCCATCTCTTGACTGTGATACTTGTCTTTATTTAACAAAAAATTTGTAATATCCTTATCATCTTCAAAAATCTACCAATTTTCAATGTTGTCAGGTATGGAAGGCCTATTTTGCACCTCAATCTAGGAGATTCCTGCAAATGATATCTCTTTTGGCTTGATGGCCACATTTTCCAACAGATCAGCCATCTTATTTTGTGTTCTATCTCTCCATGCGATCCCAAATGCATCAAAGAATTCTATCTGATCCCAGACTGCATTTCTATATTGTTTCAGTCTCCTATTTTTTGATGAATAGGTTCCTTTGATCTGAGAGATAACTAGTTCAGAATCCCCTATGACATATAATTTCTTAATCTTATGATGTATGGAAACTTTGAGCCCTAGTAGCAATGCTTCATACTCTGCAATATTATTAGTGTAGGCAAACTTCAAGGTGAATGAATACCTAAAAGTATTATTTTTAGGGGACACAAAGACTACACCTGCCCCTGCACCCTCTTTAGAACTAGCCCCATCAAAGAACATTGTCCATAATTTTGTTGAATTCATGCAACATTCAACCTCTTTTTCGATGATAGCAGGTAAATTTTCAACTTCTTGAATAATTAATTCAGCCCTGAAAGCATTAATCCCAGTATCTAGGAAACAAGTGGTATCTTTGTCAATTTCTTCACCTAAGATGTGGTTAACCCTTGGTTCCCTATTTACCCTGATAGCTTTGTCCCCTATATGAAAAGTGACATAAGTTAGATCACATTGTAGGCTTCCCCCCATGGTAGCACTCCATTTTTTGGAGAGTAACATTCTGTAATGTGGAGATATATCTACCACAAGGACAGACATGGTTAATTCTACTTCAGGATATGCAACCAATTTGAATGGTAGGGCATTTATAGTACCTATGACTGGGACTTCTCTAGCATCCATCCCTCTGCATCTGCCTTGCTTGGTATCTACCTTCAATCTTAAGGCTTCCATTACCTTGAAAGGCATTATAGTGTTGTAAGCTCCTGAGTCTATCATGCAATTTTTTAGGGTTTTCCCTTTTATGATTAGACTAAGGAAAAAAGGATCAATATCCTCTGTGAATGCCACTGAGGAATCATCTAGAAACATTTTAGGAATCTGGGATATGATACCATTGTCCTCTATTACTAATGGGGTCTGTTGGGGCATAGTTTGGTCAACAATAATATTATTGTTTGCTATTCCACCCAACCATGACAAAGCCTTATTCTTATGTTCTTCAATTCTAAAAAGTTCAGACAGGGGCACTTTTACAATAATTTGAGATAACATGGATATCATATCAATGGGTTCAACCACAATAGGTTTTACAATAGTACCTAGAGTCAGAGTCTTTTGAGCAGTAGGTACCACATTTTTCTTTACAACATCCGGTTCTGATTTTTTCGGTTGCACAACTGGTGTTGTTGCTTCACTTATCTGAAATTGAACCTTCTTCTTTGGTTCCCATTTCTTACCCTTGTTCTCCTTGATTTTAGGCACATCTACATGGACTGTCTTGTCTTGATCATTTATCTTATGAGTGATGTCCTTGATGAAGACACTAGATGGCTTTCCTGCATCATTTTTTATTGCTCTATTTCTCAAATTATAATTGCTATGAACTTGTGAAATCATTTCAGCTATAATTTTGTCAATTTCCTCCTTGGAGGGCATTCTTAGACTTGTGAGACCCACATCAGAAAATGTACTGCATACCTTATCTGCGTCATACCCTTCATCATCTGAGAGCACTTGCTGATGATGTAGCTAGTAAGCAATTATTTGGCTTGTAACATCATTTTTAGGCTCTTCTGAATCAGAATCTATCAAATCATCATACATGCTCACCATATTACAGCTTATATCATCATGGTTTTTATCTTCAGTTTCTTCTTCATCTTGCACTCCTTGGGCTTGGGCAAATGATTGAGCAACAACACAATAATCAGTAGAATGAGGTGATTGGCATATAATTCACCATGGTACATCATCATTCATATTTACAATGTTCTTTTGCAGGGGGTCTGGAGTACCCTTGTCCTTCACATTTTGGGTTTGGTTAGGAACTGGTTTACCATCTTTCCACTGAGTGGTATAAGGGTAATTCTGCATCCTAAGCTGTCTATTGAAGTTTTTGTTATTCACAGGGGGTCTTTTAGCAACATTTGGCTTATTGAAACTAGTTGGATTCATCTTCTTGAGCATTTCTAAAACTTGGCCTATAGTAGGTTCTTCGGGCTTTTTTCCTATAGGGGTTCTGTCACCCACCCTTTTATTATTGTTCTTAGAATTAAAAAGTTTAGGATCATCCCTCCTACCTAATTTTCTAGATGCCTTTCTATTATTCTCTATATTTACTGCAACTCTATAGGCATCTCTCAAAGTTTTAGGATCTTTATCCCTCAATTGATAAGCCATTTTGCTATCAAAAGCATTAAAATAGGTTGTGAGATAGACATCTTCATTTAACCTCATGAATTGAAAAATTTTGTACATACCCTTTTGGAATCTCACATTGAAATCAAATGTGGACTCATTTGGATTCTTCTTGATATTGTTGAACTTGTTCAACATGAATCCCGCATTGGTATTGTCCCCATACTTCTCTTTAAACAACTTTTCCATATCACTCCATGAGGTAATACTGTCATCAAGCAACCTCCTAAACCAATCCCTTGCATCCTCTGTTAATGAATGCACAAACAATTTCATTACCATGTCTTCGTGTTCAACTTCATAATCATTCAACATATCAATGAAAGTCCTCAAATGTTCTTCACCAGTAACAACATTATTTCCAAAAAACTTAACCACTTTATCCCTTAAATCAAATGATATGGGATGGGGGGCACCAGGAATACCAACAAATGATATATGTCTGTACTTTTCTAGGTATATAGGTTTCTTTTGGAAACTAGGAACATTTGAGGTGCTAGCTATATTAGCTTGAGTCAGGGGAGCAGCTTGGGACTGTTGTGGTGGGACAAATGGGACTTGGGTGCCAATATTTGGGGATGAGGTAGGGGCGGATTGGGGTATTCCCTGGGTTGAAATTGTGGGAGCACTAACTAGTGCAGGATTTGCAGGTGGGATAGACAAATTGGGCCATGAAGCCAATGCAGAATTAGACTTTATGAATTGGATTTTCCTTCTAGTTTCTGCAGCTTGAACTTCATTTTCAACCTTCTCAAGTTATTTTGCAAGATCTTCCCTCTGTTTTCAAGCCTTCTCAAGATCTAGATCTAACTTTGACATGGAGGGTTGTATAGGTTTGCTTGGTATAGCTTGAGGCTCATTTATTTGGATTCCTATAGCCTTGCCTTTCCCTTTATCTGGAGCTTTTGCAGTGGGCTCTACAAGATCAATTTGAACAGGTTTATAGGCTTGAACATGAGCAATAACTGGTTCTTGCCTTTGATTTAGGTGTTTTTCCTGTTCTTGCACTTTAGCTCTTAGATTATCAATATCTCCAAAAACATCCTTATGGAGAGTTGTGGTATTCTCTTCTAATTTTTTGTTTTGCTCTTTCAAAGCAGCCATCCTTCTTAACAAAGTATCTCTTTCTATTATGGAATCTAAGGTGGCTTGCTCCTTCTCTTTTTCAAGATGAATGCATTTAGCTTCTTCCTCAGCAATCCATTTCTTCAAAAATTCTATCTCAGAGTGCACTTCTTTACAATCTGCAAAAGTTGCCTCAAAATCAATAGGGTCATCCAAATCTATAAGGTTTGGTTCTACATATGGGACTACTCTAGGATTAAAAAGATTATCAGATGAACTCCTAAATCCTAGCCTATAGTTTATATCAGCTACAGGATCTGGTCTTAATGAAGCAACTCCCATAGTAGACACGTCCTTATCTTGAAAAACTCTCTCATCTGGTAAAGGGGTACTGCAAATGCCTCCTAAGAGTCTTGTAGTTTCGGATTCTGAGCTAAGCGAAGAAGACTCTCTTCCTATTACTGGTTGATAACAGGAATTGATGGATGCATTACCTCTGGGTTTCCAAGTAGGATTTGGATCTGTCTTTTCCTTATTTTGGTTCTTCCTACCACCTTGGGGTAAATCAGTATACATTGATACATCAGGATTGGCTCTCATGTAAGCTCTTGTATTTTTCCTCTTGTCAGCCATATTTATCTTTTTATTTCAATAAGCACTAGCTTCACAACCTTGACTAAGTCGCCACCCTATTTTGGGAAAAAATATAATAAGACTTTTAGCTGATCAAAAGAAACTGACACACAAGTAGGAACAAAAATATACGGCACAGACAGACCAATCACTGATGTCGTAAGACTACAACTCTTGCTTGTTTAGATAAGACACTTGGATGGGTTGGATACGTCAGTGTGTAGCAATGGTACTTGGGCTCTATCTTCTTTAAATTCTCAAGGTTTGACACTAAAAGATTCCCTTATAACCATGGGCAAGACATAGATCACATGACACACGTGTACATAGCAGGGCCAAAGAAATTGCAGTAATTTTCACAGAGGTGTTGGACAACTCCCTAGCAGAGTTACCATTTTGTTGGAGTTTTAAATGGTACTAAAACTACTAAGTGACAAAAAGCTTAATACCAGAATGATAGTACATACACAATCTAAAGACTAGCCTATTCTTATCAACAATTGCATATGTAAGGTATTTGGACCCAACTTCAACAAAACCACAAATGGTTTTCTACTCTTTTGGCTCTGCACAACCAGGGTGGGTATACCCAGGGATGGTTCAAATATGAAACTACTGTATGAGGATTATCTTTAGTTTCATTCTAATTCTCATTTCAAAATCCTCAAATATATACATAATTCTTACTAACTTGCCAAAACACATCCCATAAACAGATATGGCCAAGAAATCTTCTATAGATCTGCAGACGTTTTCAACAACAATGGCTAACTGAAGCTAAAAAGATTTCATGCAGACAAGTGCTGGCCAACTTTGAAGATCTACAGGAAATAAAAGTAAAATTTGATTTGATGATGTATTTGAACAACCATTTGTAAGATACTTCTCTTTCAGCTCAAATAACTTGATCAGTGCCTAATCCATTGGGGTTTCAGAGTCTATGGCAAAATCTAAGATCTAATTTGTTGCCTTACAACAAATTGTATCAGCAATTCTTATCAGAATTTATCATTCAAAATCCTTTTCAATACTTAAGGAATCTTATCACATTCATCAAAGCTTTTACTTAATCCATTGAATTAACAGCAATGATAGATGGATATACAACCTAACTAGATTGCATTCAATTGCATAGGCTTTTACTCATACAACATCAAGGTAGCTAAGTTGCATTCAATGGTACATCTTTTACAATAAACTCAGAATAGCCTTCAGAAATAAACACAATTTATTCTATCTTCATGTATTTTCAGAAAATTTGATAGAGAAACACATTACAAACATGCCTTCAAAATTTGGACCAGAAACTAGACTAAGCACAATACTTAGAAGAAAAAGAATTCGGACCCTTCTTTAGCCTTGGGATCTCACTTAAATAGTGTGAGATGCAACAAGCTTAGGGCTAAAGACAGTGACACGTGTCCTTTAAAATATACTGACAAGTGTCTATGGTAAAAGAGAAAAATAAACAACAGAGAAGCCAACACATCAAAACATCCTGGGTGGGTCCCTTTCTGTTATACTTCTCATTTGTTTTAACAAGAAGATAGGACCCGATTCTCCAATTATTCTTCATCCTCAGAGTAAGTAGCCATGAGGTTTGAAAGTGATGTATTGTCTTCAATTATCTGTAAATTTACTTCAGCCTGGGGAGTTTCTGTGTCTCAGTATTAACTTCAGCGGTGATTGTTACTTTATCACCTTCTTCCTCATCATCTTCTGATATTTGTTCTAGAAACTGATTTTTCCATTTATTAAAAGCATCATCATCTGGCCAATCAAAGCTCAAAACTTCTCTTTGTATCATTATTAAGGAATTTGCTTTTTCTTCTAAAACATCAAATTCTTTCCCCTTATCAGTATAAAATAACTGTACTTTTACTAGTTCCTCATTATTCTTAGCCTAGAACTAGTGGCCAGTCTCACTCATGATGTTTATTATTCTTTCATTTAATAATTCATCCATCTCCCTTTTCCACTTTTCTTTTTCTTTTAGCATATCCACAAGTTCTAAAGAAGAAGGAAAAAGGTTGAAATTTGCAGCGATCTATTGGCAAAAGCAGAGTGTTAATCTTCTCTGTAAAGAATCCCTTTCATCATCAAAATTCTCTAACTTATTTAATAAATCAAAAATTTCTTCAACTTGATGATAGGGCATTTGAACTGCAGATATACATATGATTGTAATATCATTATTTCTCTCCTTCCATTTCTGTGCAAGAAGAGTCAGCTTATCCTTATCCCTTTTCAACTCATCCATGAGGGCTGCAATTCTAGCCAACTGATCAAAGAATTTTGACCATTTTATTTTATCCCTCAAATATATTATACCCTGTTTCAACTTTTCTTTATATTGATTTCTCAATTCTATCTGCAACTCATGCAATTTTGTTTTTTCTGCTTCAAAGTCCTCTGCAGTATAGAATTGGGGTCTTTCAGGGGTGTCAAGTATTTCAATGATAGGGGTTGATCCAACAAATGACTGTGAAGGGTATGCAATTCTAAGTTTACTAGATTCTCCCACCTTTCTTTTCCCAAGTATCTTCTCCAATTGAGATACCTTGTTTTCCAGCTCAATTCTCCTTTTTACTTCTTGATTGTAGGCATCCACCACTATTTCATACTTATTCTGCAAATCAGTCATTTCCTTTTCTTCTCTTTCTGCAGTGGCCAAGGAAAATTTAGAATAGTCCACGTTCATGTAGGCTACCTATACATTTGAAGTATGAGTGACCCTCCTCACAATGATATTCCATGTTAGTCCGGAATCATCAGGCTGTAATGGATTAGTCCTAGATCCTCTTCGTAGTGACCACATAACAAGAGCAACTTGATCATTACTGAATGTTGTTCCTAAGAATTCCTTTTTATCTGGATCCTGTAATCCTAAATTATTAAACATAGAATTAAAAATTAAGGCATCAGTAATATCCCAATTGGGCAATAATAAAATATTTGCATGTTTCACCATCTGTCTACCCTCGTCTGGGGTTATATTTTGGAATTCTTGTATCATTTGTTTTTTTATTTGATTCTGAATGGAGGCTTCATCCATTTTTGGATGCTCTGCTTTCATATTCCTACACCTTTGTTCAAAAATGTGCATGTTTGCCCTCCATGCAAACTGATGGAAAGCCCTAGATTTTACAAAACTGTTATTAGACAAAAATTGTTGACTGGCCTGCTCCAAAATAGGGTCTAATTCCCTGCCTCTGAAATCTGCTACAGTAAATTCAAAACTTGGCACAAGAGGCTCCTAGGGGTTTCCTTCATCAATTTCTGCTTGAGTAACAAAAACTCCTCCTTGCGACCCCATTTGTTCAATTTTCTCAATGTTGAGCTGCTCTTCCTCAATTCTCATTGGAGTTTGGGAAGGTGAGTAACCTTCATCATGGGATTCCTCTTCCCTTATTATTTTTCTTCTTTTGGGAGAAGGTTCAGGGGGTCTTTCTTCAAGGATAGTACTAGTAGATTCAATTATCTATTTTTCTTTGTTTACAATGGGCATCTGCTCCCAAATAATAGTATATCATGTCCTTTTTCGGACAACCAGTGGACCTACTCCTATGTTAGGGGTGAAACCCAATTTCCTCATAACTTCTCTTACTTTATCTGGAAAAGAATCAGTAAAATGTTGTTTCTTTTCATTCATTACCTCTATTATTTTTGAAAATGTACTCATGAGCTTATTTATCCTATCTGCATTATTTGCAGCATTACTAAGAGGACTGTAATCTTTGTCAAAACAATTAATGAATTCCAAAACTTTTGAATAGACTCTCCATTTTTCTTTCTTTGTTTCTTGCTCCTGGAGAGAGTATTCATTCCTTATTATATCTTCAAGGAAGTGGAATTCATGCTTACTTGGACGAAGCTTGATCCTATATCTAAGAGCAGAATTAAAAAAGTCTTCTGTGTCACAAAAATGAGCATGAGATACTGCCATCTTATACCGATCCAAAAATTTGTAGAGGAAGATCCACCCTTCTTTAGTGATTACAAACTGGTGAGCTATAGTGCAAATAGGAAAAATTGATCCTATTCCCCTTTTGTGCCAAAAGGTCTCCTCCACTCCTCCCAACTGCCATAAAAATTCAGCTACCCCTACCTTTAAAGGTACCTGATAGGGTAGTACATGGGGTGTCCCTTTGAAACCATAGACTCTAATGACAGTTGAGACTGGATATGGGATGATATCTCCCCAATTATGTGACACTTTTAAACTATGGGGTCTATCCATAGGCCTAACAAGATGCATTAGTGCCTTAGGAATTCTGGGATTGTCACTTAATATTAGGCATCTTAGTTTAGAAGCAAAATGCCTATCAAATCTGACAAAACTAGCATTTTTGGCCTCCCAAGTCATGTTTGCACTCCATAATTGAATTGGTAGTGCCTCCCCCTCTTTTTCCCTATTTAAAACCATTTCTTTAGCGAAATATGTAGCCCCTTTAAAAAGAAACCTGACCCAAAACCTTTTCCACCTTGCCCTTTGCAATCCCCACTAATCCATTGTGAAGCTCATTAGCCAGGTAAGATGCAAAATCAAAAATTATTTCTACACCGAAAGAAGAGATTTGGGTGATCATATACATGAAGATCACTGGAATAAAATCTTCTTCACCCTCTTCGAAGACTCTGCATAGGGTCCTATATATTTCTACTGCCCTGGCATTAAAGCATGATTTCTTGAAAGGTTCTTTAGAAGATGATGTTATTGTTGGTAGGTTTTCAATTTTGCCTATGTGGGCTTTCAATGCACCTTGTCTAACTATATCCCTTTTGGACATATATTCTTTTTCTAACTCTATCAAATTAATGGGCACATGATATATGGTGAGAGGTCCCAGACTGAAAACCTTCCTAATTTCTTCTGGACTGATGGTAAATAAAACCTCACCATCCATTCTTCTCACTACCTTAGTGGCTAGATCATAGCTTTTCGTTACAGTTTCAAGCAGGTCATAATCCATAAACACACTGGGAACAACAAGCTTCCCAAGATCAAAATTTCATATATTGGCATGAGGGGCATATAATTTCCTTTCTGCAAACCATTTTTTGAACAGACTCAAACCAGTTTGAGAAGTCTGAGCATCTTGAACCCAATTACCCTTATCATATAGTCCATCATCTATCCTTAGCCTAGGGTTCAATGAGGTTAACATCTTAACTTGTGCTGTCTCTACAGTAGACTCAGGAAGCAACTCAAGCAAATCATCATGCACATTCCTATGCAAATAATTTACTACACCTGAAAATCCCTTCTTCGGAGGCATCTTGGATTTATTTTTCACAGAACTGGAAAGCCTACGAGGATTATGGTAGTATTACTTACTTGAAATTTTTCTTTGTTTTTCTCTGTATTTCCACAAACTTTCTGCAAACAAACAACTTCACAATTTCTACCAGGCTTTGGCACACTTTCCTTTAGTAATTGCTTCTGCACAAGAATGGCTTCAAATCTTTGCTCGCGTAAGATGAAACTGATTAAATCTCTCTATATTATACTCTATTTTTTCTCATGGATGATGCTTTCATGTCTAATTAATACAAGGAGTGGCACTACATTTTGTGTTTAAAACGGCACCATCGATCTTTAAAGATCCTACGATCATGTGATACAGAGAGAACAACTAGGAGTTGCATTTGACATGTTAGTCACTTTACCCAATGAGAACTTACCACGTATATCATTCTTTCCTTGATGGCACTTGTATCTGGACCCATTGACATCTGAGGACACATGTTAGCATGGCGCTACTTTGTTATGCATAAAAAACAAGCATCTTGCCATAGCGAAGCAACGATAATCATCGATCTTATTCGGAATCAATCAAATGATATGCTACCGAGTTTGCTCAGAAAGAAGGAAGTGGGCCCTATTTGCTATGTCGCTATAATTATCTCCCACATAACTCTTCATAGCGAGAAGGCGACAGCCATTGATCACATACTCAATCAAGGGTGATGAAATTGCGCAGGGTCTTCTGATTAATATTCGCTATGTCGCATGGCTTAAAAAGCATGCAATTCTTCATAGCGAGGTCACGAGCTTCGTTGATTCCTTTCCAAGCTAACGTTCAGGATCTCTTTGCACATTCGGTCAGAAAGGCATTAAGGAAAACAAAGATCTCTGCATAGTTGATGCCTGTCAAAAATTTATTGTAGTCCTAATTATCTTTCCACGTTACCAAAGGTCCTGCCGATCTTTCTTTTTTACGGGGCCTCGCTACTTCGCTAACGGTGAAGTATCTAATTTTTTCGATAGCGAGGTAGCAAGCTTTGATGTTTTAATGAATTCTGTACCGAAAAATGCAAGGGGCAGAAGATAATAATTTTTGTTACTTAAACTACTTCTAACAACAACATTTATGACTTGTCATGCCACCTGGTGAAGTCGAGGCACCGGCAAAATGCAACGTCATCGCCCCTTCAGACTTTACAAGGCCTCGCTACTTCGCTAATGGCGAAGTGTCTAATTTTTCCGATAACAAGGTGGCGAAGCGTTAGAAAAATCATCATTCTAGCTCTTATTTTAGATATCCTATTGGGTCCCCTTTCCTGTTTGGATGGTAGTTACAACATGTACCTGCACAATAAATCATTCAGAAAACAAATCTCTAACCACCGTATCTTCACTTGGCGGTCCCGCCTCGTAAAATACTCAGCACTCGCTACCTCGCATGGCTTAAAAAGCATGCAATTCTTCATAGTGAGGTAATGACAGCGGTAGATCTACTTGGATCTGATGGCTGGAAAGATTGAGAAAAAAGGGGATCTCGGGGGAACAAAAAATAAAGGGGACAGAATATTCGTTCCACTTGAAAATTTAAAAGTTTCACGTGCGACAGTTTATGAACAGAGAGAACATAGGGTTTTCATGAGTTTTTTTTTATGGATGGATTATCCAAAAACCCTATGTTTCACTTAGAAATAAAAATTTTGACTTTTCTACAATTTAACAAAAACTTTTGTTGCACAAAAAGTCAGACCAATAGTTTATTTTAATTTTAATGTTTTAGTTGTGAAGGAAGGTGCACAAGTGCACACCTTCATTGTCTTAATGTTGGAAGGTGTATTTATTTTTATGCATTATGTTAGTTTTTATTTTCAATGTGGAGGTGCACACAAGTGCACCTCATGGTTGTGTGTATGTGTGCACCCTCATTGAGTGCTAAGCTTTTCTTTTTTGTGCTTGGCTTTCTGTAGGATGTAGAGAGTGGGGGGAGCACAAATTAGACTTGTGTGAGATATACTAGAAGAAAATTTGAAGTGAAGAAAGACAAGGCTAAGGGTCTTATATAGACCCTGGGGAAAGCATACTCAAGAGGCCATACAGGTGTGCACCTCTGGAGGTGCGCTCATGTGTAACTCCAAAGGGTATACTTGCACACCCATAGAAAGTGTGCAAGTGTGCTCCTCTGGGAGTGAACATGTGTGCACTTTTGAAGATGAAAATTTGGACAACTCCAAAAGGGTGCACATAAGCGCACCTATTTGAGAGTGCAAATTGATATTAATTGGATTCTTTTTTATTTTTCTAACTGCACTAACTTACCTAGTTAGAGACTAGGGTTTGACCTAGACTTAGGTTAGGGTTCAAAAGAACCATGACTCTAGACAAGGAACCTCTTAGGAAAAACATTACTAGGGGGTCCCTATTTCTAGGAGAACTGGGTCATGCATTGTAAGACCATAATGATTACCAAATTTAACGCATCCACCATTGTATAGACCAATATCTTAAAATTTATGTTTATCACCATTCATATGATTAAATAACATCTACTATCAATTATCCATGTCTCAATTTTGTTCACATAAGAAATCAATGCAGTTTTCTCATCTTCATCGAAATCTTGTTTCATAGCAACATAAACAACTTCATCATCATTACTCTCAGATTCATTATCAGTCTTTCTTTCAGCAATATAACAAGATTTCTTTCATTTTTCATCCTTGCTTCTCATGTAGTCTTTGTCTGCTCTTCTTCCTTCATACTTTCTTTCCTTCATTTCATTCTTATCTTCTCTATTAGGGCATCTAAAAGCAATATAACCAACCTTATTGCATGAAAAAAAATGATAGGTAATTTACCTTTATATTGACCTCTTCCTCTTCTAAACTGTTTTGCAATGAGGGCTTCAAGTTCATCAATCTTATCATCAGAACTATCACTTTTAGTTTTCACATGTTTCTCTTTCTTCTTTCTAAGAACCAATTGTGACTCAAAGACAAATTTAATGGTAGTAGGTTTGTAGTTATCAAAGTTAGAAATATCAAAAGTAGTAAGTATACCAATTACACCTTCTAAGATCAAATCATTGCCTAGTGTGCATCTCAATTCTTGTATTGTAGAGATTCTAATGACACAGAGAGGGAGTAGAGTCCTCAATACCTTACTTATCATTGGTTCATTTTGTATTTCTGCATTTGCAACTCAAATAGAATTAACAATTTTTTTAACTCTTTAACAGAAATAACATGTAAAGTATAAACATCTAAATCATGTAAACATGTAAGAATTCACACACATAACACCAAATATGATTACCCAGAAACCCTCCAAGTGAGAAGGTAAAATTGGGGTGGGGATGACACCCACAAATCTTCACTACTACAGTAATAAAGTGTATCCAATGAAAGTTACAATGTCTTGAACATGAAACATGATCTATACTATGAAAGGTCTACCCTGTTAAAGGCTTACAAAGATTGTTAGGTCTCACCTTGTTAGAGGATTTCAACACCCTATTAGAAGTGTGCCTTGTTAAAGGACTATTGATCTTAGTTTGGTTTTGACAATTGAGTGTCAAAACACTTAAGATATTTACGAAGTTCATACCAAGCTAGTAATGTATGCCGATTATAATATGTATAGATGCGGAGTTACAATGAGTACCCATTAATTCAAGTGTCGAGCATATAGTTGATGCCGAGTAAGTTCAAGTGCCAAACCGGATAGAATTACAAGTATTATCAAGTGTCGAGTAACATAGAATGGACCTAGTTTTTTGTGATGGCACAAATAACTATGTAAACCCTTTTTATGCTGACTTATGTATAGATCTCAAAGCTTTAAAGATAATAGATCTCAAAGCTTTGAAGATAATATTGAATCTATTTGATTTTCCTATGCAGTCAACATGCAACCAATCAAAAAATTAGAAAGGTTAAATGACAAAATGCATGAATCTCAGCCATAGATTTATACCTAACCCTAAGCCACCAAAGTCTTCATAATGAAGACAAAACCTCATAATTCAATAAATGATGTGAAAAAAGAATAGAAGGAAGAGAAGGGGTGAATTGGTTAGAAAGCATTCAAGGTGACTTAGTAGAGTGAAAGAATTGTAGAATCAGTTTATAGAATAGAGGATCGAAGACTCAGCATTGGCAAATCATATCAGAAAGGATCAAGGTGGACTTAATTGAGATCTAAAATCAGCAAGAAAAATTTGTAAGTTATTAGATCAAACATTCTACTATTACTTTCTAACAACTATATCAGTAGGGTGGAATCTTTTGAACTAAGGTTGATTTAATAGTCATTGTAAAATTGTTTAATAGGGTGACATTCCAAGTGAATATTCAAAAAATCCTTTAAATAGGCACACTTCTAACAAGGTGTTCAAAATCCTTTAACATGGTAGAATCTAACAATTCTTTGTATGCCTTTAATAGGGTAGGCCTTTCATAGGAAAAATCATGAAAATGGTCAAACTATGTAACCTTAACAAGTTTCACTTTATTGTTGTAGTAGTGAAGAGTTGTGGGTGTCATCCCCACCCAAGTTTTACCTTCTCATTTGGAGGGTTTTTGGGTAATCATATCAGGTTTCAAGTGTGTGTATGTTTATATGTTTTGATGCATTTTCTTTACATTTCATTTCAATTTATTACATGTATATAATGAATCGTATAAGAGTTTTAAGTGCTAAAGTTTGAACTCTTGATTGACCACCCCACCGCCCACCCCACCCTCCCTCCCCCCCACCTCCTCTCAAAAGTATATGTTTCCCATTTTTAATTCCAACAATAGGCATCAGAGTTGAGTTCTCAGGGGGAGAAGCCTTACAACTTGGAGAAAAGATCTTGAAATGGAAGTTTACAAGTGGGGAAAGACTATTGAAAATTAGGAGATTGAGATACATCTCATACTAAAACAACTAAATAAAGCCAAAGATTCTTTGAAGAGTTCCCTAAAGAGAAGGAAAGAGATGCTATAGCAAAAAATGACACACAATACAAAGAGATTGACACTACAAAGTTATTTGAAGATGGTAGCTCTAGTGAATTCAATGCAACAATTGCAAATCTAATGGAAAAGAATAGAGCACAAGTTAAAGTGATCAAAAATCTCAAGTTGGAACAAGAATCAAAAGCTATACTACTATGTGAGGTGATTGAACAAAAGAAGAAAGCTATAGAAGACAAGGCCATGATTCAAGAAGACAAAAGAATTTTGGCAAACAAATTGGAGGAAAAGTCAACAAAGCTATCTAGGATTTCAAAATATGCAATTGGACATCTTAAGAAACATGATGAATGCTCATCATGAGTTAGATGTCAAATACATTAAAATAACCATACTAAAGTTTCAGAATGAATAGCTCCAAAATAACCTAAAAAGAGAAAAGGAATTTGCTGAAAGTTTCAACAAGCCAAATGAAGCCATAAAGTACTTTGAGCAACTACTGGAATCCCCTAGATCTAAAAAAAATACATCATGATTGGGCTACATAAGCACTTAAGAAGGAGAATCATCCAAAGCTACTAAGGAAAAGAACAATAAAGGTAAGAACTCTAAACCTACTTGTCATCATTGTGGTAAGAAAGGACATATAGCTAATGTTTGAAGGAATAAGAATGCTAGTCAGAATGCTAAGCCAAAGAACATGACTCATTGTCACAAGTGCAACAAACAAGGTCATCAAGCACATGAATGCAGAACTAGAACCATGCATGCACCAAAATTTGGACATAGCTACAATTGTCAGAAGTTTGGACACAAAGCCTTTGAATATAGATCCAAGTCCACATGGTCATCAAGTAAGCCAACAAAGGTAAGAATCTATGAAAACTCCTATAACTAGGATTACAATACAAGATATATCTATCATTATTGTCAAGAGTATGGATACATTTCTGAGAATTGCATAAGTACACACTTTAGTGGTAACTACAATAGATGGTTGAGTCAAACTATATGCTTTAGCTATTTGAAGACTAGTCATATTAGCAAGTATTTCCCAACAAGGTCAAAGGGACCTAATTCAAAGTTCAACAAAGAAAAAGGCAAGGTAGATGCTGAACACACTAGAGGAGAGATGAACAAAACATGAAAGAAGAAAGATGGATACAACAAATCAACAAATGAAGGGATCACTTCACCTAATAGGTCAAGTGGTCACACCTCATCAAATTCAGCTGTGATTGATATTTAAATTATTTTATCATACATCAGTTGCAAAAGAATTTAGTACTGAAAATTTTATATTAGCATGAAGAAAGATGCAAGATAATGAGGAAAATCCAAGGCCAAATCTTTCCAATGTTGAGTAAAATATTAGTATGTGTTGAGTTGTTAGCCAAAGTTAGTTGGAGCTAAATTAGTAATAACTTCCAAGTGATGGTAAAATCAATGGATGCCAAGTGAAACATAAATCATATTGAAGCCGAGTTTACAGTTGTACATGCACCATGCAATAAATGCTATATTTTGAAGGGTATAATGTTGAATTTCACATTTTTTTGTCATTATCAAATTTAGAGCAAGAGTGAGTAGAGTGAAGAAGTGATTCATAAGCAAGATCAAGGCATTTGCATAGATCTAGTGAAGAACAAGCTCTAGTTCAGCAAATTTAAAGGTAATTTTCAACTCTCAAGCTACACAATTTCACATTTGTAAAACCGTAGCTTGCATAATGGCCTCAAGTTCAATGAATGTAAAGAAGAAAGAAAGTTTTGAAGTCTAGTTGGTTAGCAACAAGGTTAAACAACCCAACTTCAAGGCTATAGTAGATATTGCCTACAAGTAAGACCTATTAGGCACATTATCTATGATTCTACCTAAGGTTGTAATGGTATAAGATGTAAGAAAGTGCTATGACTACAAGGTAGGATTTATTGGGGACATATATATAAGACAGTTGTATGAAAAATTATGTGAAAATGGTGTGAAGAAGAATTCAAGATTGTAGAGAGAAAGGGTTTGACTCGTGCTCTAGATTTTTCTACTATTTTCAAAATTGAGTGGATCAAAATAGTTCTAAGAAGGATACATGATAGATTTCTATGGTTAGAGGGATGACCTATTAACATTTCAAATAGAATTGTACATAGCGTTACTAGATACCCAACCCTAGATTGGCCCAAGACATTGAGGAGTGACTCCAAGCAGGCAATATAGAAAAAGACAGGGACTAAGTGGAATAAGCATAGAATGAAAATTGATACAATAACAAATACACTTATTGATTTTTTTGTTAGATTCATATCACATAAATTCTATCAATCAAGTAGACTAAATAGTGTTCCCTACATAACTATTGATGTAGGTTATAAGATTGTCAAGAGAGATCATACCTATGATCTTGCAAAACTCCAAATGCAACAAATAATACAGAATCTAGAAGCAATAAGAAAGTCAAAAAGTGCTGAATGTAAATTTGGATCAGTATTGGTATGCATATTTTTCTATGTACAAAATGAGTTCCCATATTTTGGAAAAATAGGATGGAAGATTAATAGGCCAGTTGTTGTTCAAATTAATGAATATATTGAACAAATGGGGGAAAAAATTGAATCACTAATGACAAGTTATTTTGAAGACTTTAAGAAGTCTATGAAACAGAGGTTGAGGATTCTTGTTTCCTTAGTTGAGCAACACTATAATGATATTTTTTCCTAGTAGATATTGATTACACTTCCATCTAGGCTATTGTACCTAGAGTTAGATGGCTAAGGCCCCTAGGATATGAAATTAATGTTGATGAAGCCTCAGCTGGTATCATTGCACTCCTTGCTGGAAAAATTGACAAAAGTGCAAAGATATTTGGTAATTATGATGTTGTAAAGTA